>CM055117.1:251576437-252826437 GCA_029206835.1 Rana muscosa | reverse complement strand
AATCTCCGACGTCATCACGCAACAGCCAGCTGGCTTGAGCCACGGCTGTTTTTGAAAAATTTTGTTTCTGTCTATGGATGTCAGTATGTTGAAAAACTTGTGCAATAAATATTTTAACAAGGCAATACTGCGCCATGAGGTCTCTTCTTCTTCTCCCTCCTTGGTAAATGTGCTGTGAGCTCAGAAGATACAGAGGTAAATCATTTGTGTTTGCGGAGAACCTCTTAAACGGAGTGTGGTGAGCACACCTTCCCACCATAGGAGATTACTGTATCTGGAGGAGCACAGAATCACAAGCAGCATTGGGAGTAACTTCCACGGTGATCAATCCCAGAGCCAATGATCCATCCGTCCTTGAGGTGCCTGGGAAGGAATATCCAAGGGCAGATCGGCCCAGTACTGAGCCTATTATCATCATCTATCTGGTCCATTCTCTTATCAGTTGTTCATCGGATAAGATTGTATAAAGTTGACAGCTTTATTTCCACGTTTTTTTGTCACACCAGATCCGTCATCTTTGTGGTTTTGGTTCACATTTTATATGGACTAGAATAATACTCAGTTCACTTGGACTCTCATCACATATATTTTTTACACATTTTTATTTTTATTCCTATTTTTATTTTCATTTTTTTTTATCAAGGTGTGCAGTCACATTATATGGTGTATTAATTTCACTCATCAATCATATGAAGGTTTCTATGTGATAGCACTATATATATATTTTATTGACATTTATTGGTCAAATATGTTACATTTGTAGGTTGTTCAATTGATCTCTTTTTTCCACTACTTGTGAGCTTTATTCAGGCTAATTAATTTGCAACACCTTCACAAGCTAGTAATGAAGTTAACTCTTCACCACATTCACATTTTGTTAAATTTTTCATCATAGTGTGTTCATTCACATTGTATATTAATTTTAGTTTAAATTAGCAGGGGGCAGCCCGGATTTTTTCCTTTATACAATATTGTTTTGTAATGCCGCGTACACGCAAATGTTCCATGTGAGCTTTTGGTCGGATATTCCAACCATGTGTAGGCTCCATCGGACATTTGCTGTCGGAATTATCAAAAAAAAAAAATGTTTGAGAGCTGGTTCTCAATTTTTACAACAACAAAAGTTCTTGTTGGAAATTCCGATTGTGTGTATCCAATTCCGACGTACAAAAATTCTACGCATGTTCGGAATCAATTCGACGCATGCTCGGAATCATTGTACTTCATTTTTCTTGGCTCGTCGTAGTGTTGTACGTCACCGTGTTCTTGACGTTCGGAATTTCCAAGCAACATTTGTGCGACTGTGTGTATGCAAGACAAGTTTGAGCCAACATCCACGGTTTTGTTGTCGGAAATTCCGATCGTGTGTACGCTGCATAATTTGTTTGATGGTATGACTATGCCATCTATGTATGAATTTGTCTATGTCTGTATAATAATTTTCAATAAATTTAGATTGACGTAAAAAAATGCTCTCAGGCCCTAACCCCATCCTGCCCTATACCAATTTCAGATTTTTTCTTAACAACTTCCGGACCGCCGCATGACTATATACGTCGGCACTTTGAAGAGGGATATCTCTGTTATGGCAGAAGCTAGCTGCCAAATCCCAGATATCCTCATCTTCAGCTGGTGGTCCGGTTTCCGATAATGGTGGTCTCCATGGCGGATTCACCGTGAGATCACCGTTATCGGCGGCAGGAGAGGGCCGCTCTCCCATGCCCTCCGCCGCTTACCGGAGCCGTCGGTAGCGGCGGAGGCGATTGGGTCCTTTCTGTGGCTGGGTATGGAGACGAGTGAAGGTAAGATGGCCCCCACCTGTCTCCATACCATAGCAGGGCGGAAGCGATGTCAAAACGTCACTTCCGCCCATAGCTCTTAAAGGGCAATTTTTTTGTAATTTTTGTAATTTTTTTTTATTGCATTTTAGTCCAAATATGATACCTGATGTCTTTTTGACCCCAGATCTCATACTATATTTAAGAGGACCTGCCATGCTTTTTTCTATTATATGTTTACATTCATTGTAAAAGAACAGTGTAAAATATAAAAATAAGAGGTAAAATAAATGAGAAAAAAATTAAATACATTTTAAAACGCGCCCCGTCCCGCCGAGCTCGTGTGCAGAAGCGAACGCATACATGAGCAGCGGCCGCATATGAAAACAGTGTTCAACCCACACATGTGAGGTATCGCCGCGATCGTTAGAGCGAGAGCAAAAATTCTAGCTCTAGAGCTCCTCTGTAACTTAAGATATCCAACTTGTAGAATTTTTTAAATGTCGCCTATGGAGATTTTTAAGGGTAAAAGTTTGTCGCCATTCCACAAGCGGGCGCAATTTTGAAGCGTGACATGTTGGGTATAAATTTACTTGGCGTAACATTATCTTTCACAATATAAAAAAAATTGGGCTAACTTTACTGTTGTCTTATTTTTTAATTTAAAAAAGTGTATTTTTTCCCAAAAAAGTGCGCTTGTAAGACCACTGTGCAAATACGGTGTGACATAAAGTATTGCAATGGCTGCCATTTTATTCTCTAGGGTGTTAGAAAAAAAATGTTTGGGGGTTCTAAGTAATTCGATTTTTTTTAAAATAAAATACATATCATACTCCACTGTGCAGTTCGCCCCGAGTGGCCCCGATCCTCCTGTTCTGAGTAATTTTCTAGCAAAAAAACTTGTTTTTAACTTGTAAACAACATATCTGAAAAAGAGACTCGACCCTTAAGTGGTTAAAGGGGTTGTAAAGGTTCATGTTTCATAGAATGCATTAAGGTGAAAAAACATCCGACGATTACCGCCCCCCCAGCCCCCCGTTTTACTTACCTGAGCCCTGGAAAATCCTGTGTCGCGAACGCCCTCAATCGTTGCCTGGGCTTCTCGGCTCTTCATTGGATATATTGATAGCATCACAGGCATTGGCTGTCAATCAAATCCAATGACGCGGGCGCCAGGGGACGGGGGCCGAGTCCTGCAATTGGCGGTTATGGACACCGAATACAGGACTCGGGAGCGCGCCCGCAAGGTAACCCCCTTGGGAGAGTGCTTCCCAGAGGTGGTTATCTGAAGCGGGGATGAGCCAAGAGAGCCGCAGAGGGACTCCAGAACAGGAGGATCGGGACTACTCGGGGCGAACTGCACAGTGGAGTATGATATGTATGTTATTTAAAAAAAAAATCAAACCTTTACAACCACTTTAAGCACCTTGGTAATAATATTACCCTGGATCTGACCAAATATTGTATTTCTTGTTCATACGTGTAGCGGGCTCTTCCTCCCCTCTCCCAGTCCCCTCTATGAAAGTTCTGCTCGCTATGTCTCTGGTCTAGGGGTACGATAGGGGAGGGAGAGGGTGCGCTACGCCTGGCTTCCACCACAGATGTATAAGTGGTATCAACAATGCCTTCCTTTACCTTCGGGCCTGTATTGTGCATCGGATCCTCCCTCCAAGAGTCTCCAAGAACCTCGTCTGCCAGAAACTTGAGCCACACACCGTTAAAGTCCAACACTCCTTTATTTAGCACATATCATGGACTCCCTTGGCTATAGAACAGAAAAGGAGGTGTGTGTACGAATAGGCCCAGACACAAGTTTGATCCTCCACTCTCCTCCAAAGAGTGGGTTATGGTCTCCGGACGAGGGAAATTCACCTTCCGGACGGTCTCCGACAAGAGGCTCACCTGTCACCGGCAGTATGCTGCACCGGGTCTTCAGATGAGGAGCTCTTCCCGGTCCATTATGCCCACCTCGGATTCAGGCATCCATCTCCGCAGTACCCTAGGATCCTTCCCTCGCGGAACTCAGTGTTGGGCACTGAGCTCCGGACCGCCGTCCGAGTACCTCACCCCAGGCTAAAGGTGCCTGAGATGGAACACGATCTCCGGTGGTCCTCTAGGCCTTGTCCGCCTAGAGGACAAACACGGACTCCGTCCGCAGGCTAAAGGTGCCAGGGACCAACCACCAACAACAACCCCGTGACCAAGATGGCGGGTCCCTTTTATCCCCTCTCCCAGCAAGCACGGCGGGTTCCCCGCCCCACCATACCGCTGCCCAGAGAGGACAAAAGTAAGCTCAGCACACAGCGGTATCCGTCCGTCGGCCCACAGTGACAGCACCACCCAGTGGACCTCCGGAGATACACCACTGGTGTCACCGAAAAAATTCAAAAACTTACGGCGGGAAAGTAAGTACCCGCTACATACATCACAGGACACAGAGACTTAGATAATTACTTAGTGGGTTAGATAGTCACCATCAGGTGATTGGACACTGGCAACCCTAATTACAAGGTGAGTTCCTCCCCTATATAACCCCTCCCATATGGAGAGCACCTCAGTTTTTTCACCAGTGTCTAAGGTGGTTGGTCACGTTGAACATGTGTTAAGAAGAAAGCTATGTTTGATGGTCTCTGCGGAGGCCTAGGAGCTATACAACCGGATCCATACCTTGGGCCAATACCAAACGCCTAAGATTGATGGTACCCTGGGCCTCGTGGAAAGAAGATACAAGGTTTGCCTGTAATGTCTCTCTTCGGAGGTCTAGGCTCTGGGATCCAGTCTTTGGTGTACTAATCTAAGTGGCACGAAAAGCTCCTGGCAGAGACTTCTACAGGTCCAGGGAAGAGGTTCCTTTAAGTAGGGACCCAGAACCCTGAAGGTTGGCACAACATTACCCGCCGTGATGGGTGAAGGCTGGATCTGTTGTTCTCAGCAGTTTTCTTGCGGCGGGGATAAGGTAAGTGAAGATAATTTTTTAAGTATTATCTTCTATGAGTAGTTGCATGTCTTACCTGGTTTCCGCCACCAGAGGGAGTAAGTAACATACCTGGTGTATACTTACATGTCGTCCAGGAACACGCTCAGTGAAGTTGGTCAGCATCAGATTGTGCAGTGTGTTAATACATATACCTGTATGTATTGTAAGACTAGAGCACAATGGTGGTTGCACTTGTACTAGTACCTCTGCTTTGCAGCTTAGGACTATGTCTCCCAGTAAGAGGCATTCAGGGGCAGGTAAAGGTGGCACTAAGAAATCCCTGCCTAGAGCTAGGGGTTCTGGACATGCCTGCAGATTACCACTCCCCCCTGACAGACTGGTAGCAGCCTCACAGGATGAATCTGTACCCCTGTCAGGCTTTGCAGCCTCACCTAATGTTGCAGCTTCTGTATATGTCACTGAAGACACTATGAAAGCTACTTTGGATGTCTTGGAAGGAAGGATTGCTTCTTTAATCGCATCCTGTGGCAGAAAGCGGGGTAGATCCATTTCCTCTGCTCTGGGTATCCTTATCAGAGGAACATTCTGATGATGAGATATCCCGATCTACAGATGGGAATCAGGAGCAGTCTGAGGTTTCAGAGGATGAGGAGAAGATCTCTTCTACCTCTCAGGCGCTTAAGATGCAGGTGCAATATTATATGGAGTTGGTGCGTACCACATTCAAATTGCCCTCTGCTGAAGCTGCCATGCCCTCTGTTTCCTCATTGGGATCTCGGAAATCCCCACAGGCTGCATATACACCTTCCCAACTCATCCTTTGTTGGAGAAGTTGATGTATGATGACTGGGCTCATAAACTGTTTTCTCCTCCCAAGAGGTTTTCCCTCCTTTACCCAGTGGAGGAAGGTTTCGCCAAGAAATGGGGGGTGCCTGCTATATATGCGGCTATTTCTTGTGCGAATAAAAGCCTGACCTGTCCTGTGGACAATGCTCAAGGCTCCAAAGATCCAACTGATAAAAAGTTGGAATCTTTGCTTAAAGCCTCCTTCTCTATGGATGGTGCTGTGGTCCAACCTGCAGTTGCAGCAATTGGCATGTGCCAGTTCCTCAAGGAACACCTCAAGGTGGTTAACCTCCTCCCTGCAGAAGTTGAGGTTTATGCAGACCTTCCTAAGGCCCTAAGGAGGCCCTAAGGACCTTCCTAAGGAGTAAACATCCCTCATTTAAACGTTCTCTTTCCCCAGCCCCTGGAGCTTCGACTTCCAGGCAGTGGCGACAGCCTCCCCAGTCCAATACTAGGGTAAAGGCCCAGGGCCAAGCCCAAGGGCAGAAAAGATCTTGGGGTTCAAGATCTACTAAGCAGAACCCCAAAACTTCCCTATGAAGGGGCGCCCCCACTTGGCCGAGTGGGGGGAAGGCTGCTGAGGTTTGCAGACGCCTGGCGGGAAGAGGTTCAGGACAAATGGGTCATCTCCACAGTATCTCTAGGCTACAAGCTAGAGTTCCAAGAACTTCTGCCATCCCGTTTTCTGAGATCAAGAATCTCCAAAAATCCAGAAAAGAGGAGACCTTTACCTTTAGCCTTGGAGCGACTGTTGGCCCAAGGGCTAATCATAGAAGTAAAACAGAAAAAACTGTGCCAATACTCAAATTTTTCTATAGTATCCAGGGGCTGATGAGCAAAAAGCAGTTCGCATTAGGGCAAAGGCACCAGCCACTAGATACTAAAAATAACAATAATTGTAAAAAATAATGATAAAAAGTCCAGATAGGTGCCCAAATTATACCATTAAAAACCAGAATAACCTAAATTATACTGGATAACTGAATTAAAGGTCCCATGCACAAAATATTAAATCTGGTAGATACAGAGGATAAATTCAATGGATGGTTCAGCAACACCCGGTGATAACAACATGAGAAGGTGCCCTCCACCGTATTAAGGTAGCAGCTTACCAGAGGCAAGCCCACGAAAAACGATCGGCTGTAACCCAGCCGCGGCCTTTGCTTGATGAAAACAGCAAGACTGTAGCAGGAACAGCGATGATACCGCAGATGATGTTCCACCCGATCTACCCGATCTACCCAATACACAGGACCGATGGAAAGAGAGGACACAGACCATAGCGCAATAACGCAAACACATTTATTGATAAAACAAAGTAAACTACTTACATCAAAGATGTGGATAAAAGCATGTAAAAGGTAAGCCGGCCGGCAAGGATACGAAAACACTTTCCCTCAATTCAGTGTGGTGACGTCAGCACGTCACTCCCATACGCGTTTCGTCACGATGGACGTTGTCAATGGGGATTTGAATCATAGAAGTACCAGAGGAGCAAGGCTCAGGGTTCTACTCAAACCTCTTTATGGTTCCAAAACCAAACAGGGATGTCAGACCTATTTTGGATCTGAAAGACTTGAAACAGTTTCTGAACATTCACTCCTTCTGCATGGAGTCTGTCCGTTCAGTAGTCTCCACCCTTCAGGGAGGAGAATTCCTGGCACCAATAGACATCAGGGATGCATATATACATGTGCCAATATTCCCCGCTCACCAAAAGTTTCTGAGGTTTGCGGGGATCAGCGCCACATTCAGTTTGTGGCTCTACCGTTTGGTCTGGCTACCGCACCTTGAGTGTTCACAAAGGTGCTAGCCCCGCCCCTGACGAAGCTAAGGACACGGGGTATAGCAGTAACAGCTTATTTGGATAATCTGCTGCTCATAGATCAGTCTGTAGCACGCCTAGACCACAATGTGCACAGCACAGTGGAGTATATAGAGTACCTAGGCTGGGTCCTCAATCTAGAAAAATTCTCCTTATGGCCCCAATAAAGGCTGGAGTATTGGGCATGGTCATAGACACGATCCAAAGCAGGGTATTCTTACCCGGTGTGGTAATTGGCATTGCATAAGGACCCCCACTATAGTGAGATGGGGTCATATATTCTAGCTTGGACATAGGGGTTAAGGAAATTGACTAGTATTATATGTTTTTCAAGTATTATGAAATAGGTTAAGATCTTGTATTTTGTATGGAGCAGCAGTTTTGCAAAAGCATGCATAATTTGCAATGAGTGCTGGTCTATTTTTAAACTGGCCCTTCCTGTGAACCGTCTGGTAAATATTGGTACAGGGAAGTGAAACCTTGTGACTATGAGCTATAACATTTGTGGTGACACTCATGACTGATTCTTATTAATAACAAAACTGTCAGCCATCTTGAGAGGGTCAGGACGAGTGTTGGCCATCTTGAGAGTGGCAAAACGTCTAATCTATAATGATAAAATGCATACCCACTGTATTAACCACACCCCTTCCTCTCCCCTCCCTCTTTTATGATTGGATTATGATAATGACTATATAATGTTCACCCCTGCATAAGAATAAACAGATTTTCACTCTGAGTGCAAAACCTTGTCTGTTTCCTTGCGCTTAAGAAGAAATCTCTCAGTACTGATCCCATATCTTTTGGGTGTGGCAATTGGGTTATTTTAAGCTGGTCTGTGGGGGTAGGAGGGACTACCTGTTCAAATTTCCCAACACCCGGGTCAAAGGCCAAAGCCATAAAGGATTTGGTCCGTATGATCAAAGCAAGGAAAAATCCTTCCATTAGTTTATGCATGAGGTTATTAGGGAAAATTGTAGCCTCATTTGAGGCCATTCCTTACGCCCAGTTTCACTCAAGACCTTTGCAGAGCAGCATCCTGTCTGCCTGGAACAGAAAAGTCCAAGCCTTGGACCTTCCAATGCACCTGTCACCATCAGGGGGGTACAGGCAGTGCAACTGTAAGGGGCCCCGAGGTCCCCAGGGGCCCGGATGGCCCCCCTTTTTATTTTTTTATAATTTTTATTTTTTTGTAAGGGGCCCATCGGTCCCCAGGGGCCTGGAGTTCCCCAGGGCCCCGAATGTCAACCCCCCTTTTTTATTTTATTTTTTATAATTTTTTTTATTATTCATTTTTTTATTTAATTCGTTTTTTTTATTTATTTATTTTATTTATTTATTTATTGCAAGGGGCCCAGAGGCCCCCAGAGGTCCCCAGGGCCCCGATGGAAACCTCTCTTTTTTTATTTAATTTTTATTTAAAAAAAATATTATTAATTGTTTTATTATTATTTTTTTATTTATTTATTTCATTTTTATTTTTATTGTAAGGGGCCCAGAGGTCCCCAGAGGCCCGGAGGTCCCCAGGGCCCCGGATGGAAACCTCCCTTTTTTTAATAATTTTTTTGGGGGCCAGAGGTTTTGTTTTTTTGTTCTTCTGTTTTTTTTTGTGTTCGTCAGCACCCAAACCCCTGCTTCTCAATTCGTGGCACCCCCCACTTCTGAATTTGCGGCAGCCCCCCCGCTCCTCAATTCGCGGCGGCAGCACCCCCCCCCTGGTTCTCCGGTTCTCCTCGGCTCCAGGGGGCCCATGCCTGAAGCTGTGTAAGGGGCCCCAAAATTCCTGATGGCTGCCCTGACCACGGGTTCAACAGAGCCTCAATTGGTGGTTGCTCCCTCAGAATCTGTTAAAGGGAAAATCCTTTGTTCCGGTTACTTGGAAGATCGTAACCACAGACGCCAGCCTTATAGGCTGGGGGGCAGTTCTGGAAGAAGCTTCTGCCCAGGGAAAATGGTCCAGAGCCGAAGAGCTCTTGCCCATCAACATTCTGGAGATGTGGACAAATCGTCTGGCCCTCAGGGTCTGGACTTGCAGGTTGCAGAGTTGTCCTGTCCGGATACAGTCCGACAATGTCACAGCAGTGGCTTATATCAATCACTAAGGAGGCACCAGAAGTCTGGATGCCCAAAAAGAGGTGAATCACATTTTTCTTGGGCAGAAACGCATGTTTCCTGTCTATCTGCGGTCTTTATTCCAGGGGTAGAAAATTGGGGGGCGGATTTTCTAAGCCGCCAGCAACTGAGTCCAGGAGAATGATCTCTAGACATGTGCACACTGAAATATTTCGTTTCGGAATTTCGTTTTTGTCCGAAAAATAAATGTATTTAGTTACTCCCGAAATTCGTTTTTATTTATTTCGTTTTTCGTTAGAAATTCCATTCGTCCGAAAATCTGAATTAATTAAGGTCGAATCTGTCATTGAAGGCTTATGGTGTCTGTCGAATGTTCAAAGAAGATTTGACGGAGCAGTGAAACTGTACGACGCTGCAATCATACATTTCCGGTCGAATGTTCCGCCCACAAGCTATAGAAGAATTCTAATGTTGTATGACTAGTAATAATTATATTTATTCATTACTATTTTACTAGTCAACCAACATTAGAATTCTGACTGTCTAGGGAGAGTGAACCCCTGTGCGGATATTGCTTCTCAGAAGTTCTCCATGCCCTCGCCGGTCCGCACGGTAATCGTGGCTGACTTCGATAACGATCAGGAGCTGGAAGTCTTTTTCAATAATATCGCCTACAGGGGTTCTTCAGCAAACCGAATGTTCAGTGTCCTCCCTTCCTTTCATGTTCCGCATCGAGTACTGCATGATGGTATATGAGCGTTTTGGCTACCAAATTAATTGAGGCTCAACATATACTGAAGCTTGGAGTCCTATTGATTACCATTTGAGGCTGTTTGGGGTCCTCCGTCATAGGGGACCATCGCTTTTTGGTAAGCAGGAATTTTTACTGGTGGTGGTGAAAGTCACGAATACAAGAAGATTTGGAATCGTTTTTGTTTTGTTTTCTTTCTTTTTTTCCTTTTTTCTTTTTTATCTAGTATGGACACTTGATCACGGGTGTGTTTTTTTTGTATGGACTTTAGACTTGATCATTTAAGGGTCCTATACAAGCATGTAATAATATTATTAATTAAGTTTGTATTATTATTAATTTATATGCTTTGTTTACATTGTTTAGTTATTGTTCTTCACTGAGCACTCACATAATTTATCACTGTGGTGATTTGGAAACAATTTTTTCAATTACTCAGTGGTGGGCTTATGTTTATATTCATAAGTTAGCGCGACTATATATTTTTTCTTAATGATCTCTACACCCCAACATATTTCAGGCCATATGTCGGAAATGGGGTACTCCGGATGTAGACCTGTTGGCCTCCAGGTTCAACACAAAGCTGGACAACTTTGTGTCAAGGACAAGAGATCCGTTGGCACAAGGGTCAAATGCCTTAACAATTCCATGGGATCAGTATTCTCTGATTTATGCATTCCCTCCAGTTCCGCTTCTCCCACGATTCCTTCGGAGAGTCAAGTGAGAAGGAAAGCTGGTTATTCTGGTAGCCCCGGCCTGGCCCAGGCGATCTTGGTATGCGGAGATAGTGAAGATGGCAGAGGGGAACCCTTGGGTTCTTCCGCTCCGCTCAGATCTGCTCTCACAGGGTCCAATATTCCATCCTGCCTTAGAGTCTGAATTTGACAGTTTGGCTGTCGAGACCCACATTCTGAAGAATCGGGGACTCTCGGGCCCAGTCCTATCCACTCTGGTTAACGCTGGGAAGCCGGCCTCCAGGCTCATCTACTACAGAATCTGGAAGGCATATGTTTCCTGGTGCGAACCCAGGGGGTGGCATCCTAGAAGATATGCCATTAGCAGGATTCTTTCCTTTCTTCTGTTAGGCGTAGAAATTAAGCTGGCCTTGAGTACTATCAAGGGCAAGATCTCGGCCTTGTCGGTATTCTTTCAGAGACCGCTTGCCTTTCATTTCCTGATCCGGACCTTTGTCCAGGGAGCGCTGTGCTTGAATCCGCCGGTTAAGCCTCCTGTGTGCCCGTGGGACTTAAATTTGGTTTTATGTTTTACAGAAACAGCCTTTTGAACCATTGCACCATGCTGGTTTAGATCTTTTGACAAAGAAACAGTTTTTTCTTGTAGCCATATCCTCAGCAAGGAGGGTATCAGAGTTGGCAGCTCTTTCTTGTAAGGAGCCATATTTGATTATTCATGAAGACAGGGTGGTGTTGGGACCTCACCCAGCTTTTTTACCAAAAGTGGTTTCAGGATTCCATCTGAATCAAGATGTAGTCCTACCGTCCTTTTTTCCAGATCCGCAGCCTGCGGAAGAAGAGAAACTACATTATTTAGATGTTGTAAGGGCGGTAAAAATTTATCTGCAAGCTACGGCTCAGATACGAAAGACTGATAGTCTATTTATTCTGCCAGAGGGCCCGAGGAGGGGCCAGGCAGTGTCGAAGTCCACTATTTCAAGGTGGATTCAACAAGTCATTATTCAGGCCTATGCTTCGGAAAAGAAGATTCCTCCTTTTCAGGTTAAAGCGCACTCGACTAGAGCAGTTAGTGCTTCATGGGCAGTGCATCACCAGGCCTCCATAGCTCAGATCTGCAAGGCTGTTAATTGGTCTTCGGTCCATACATTCACTAAATTTTACCAAGTAGATGTGAGAGGACATGAGGATGCCACCTTTGGGCGCAGTGTACTGCAGGCAGCAGTGTAGGTTCTCTTGTCCGATAGCAGTCTGTGTTTTCTGATCTGTGTCTCCCTCCCCTCAATTTGGGCATTGATATGGGACATCCCACTAAGTAAATATCGAAGTCTCTGTGTCCTTGATGTACTCTCAAGAAAAGGATTTTACAGGTAAGCTGTTTTAAAAAATCCTCCCCTTTAATTATTAATTTTCAGGATAAAATACAAGTTTGGACAATCCAGGGGACATGTAATGATGCAATTTGTAAATGTGTAAAGATTTTTTTTCCCAGTTGAAAACTGTGATTCTATAATAAAGGATGTTTCTTATCTAAAAAATATAATCAATATCCTGAAATCAGTTAAAATATTGTACAAGGCTTGTAAGAATTGTCTGTAGAGATTTAATTTGATAATGATGGTACTCAATCTAATGGAAAGGGGTTGTTTAGAAGAGGGTTTTGAAACAGATGAGGAGCAGCGCTGGCAGCTAAAAGATAAATTACTAAATTTACCTAGTAACCCTACATAAGTGCCCATATAAAAATATACAAATAACAATGTGACAATATATAGCGTGCTGTGGAAACTTAATTGATCAGTATTTTCAATCTTCAGTGAGTCCAATGTTCCCACGAAAGGATAAAAAATGTGATCCCCCTTCCGAGACCCCACTCACCAGAAATGGCAGATCCTCAACTTAGTCTGGGATCATATAAGGCAAAAATCAATATATCTGGATGTTGTAGTTCCTCAAACAAATTTTCTGACTTGATAGCAGGAAGGATATATCATACGGCGAACAGCGAACAATTTAGGGTGTTCGCGGCAAATTCGAAAGGCCGTGGAACACCCTGTAAAAGTCTATGGGAGAAATCTAAAGTGCTAATTTTAAATGGCTTATATGCAAGTTATTGTCATAAAAAGTGTTTGGGGGCCCGGGTCCTGCCCCAGGGGACATGTATCAATGCAAAAAAAAGTTTTGAAAAAGGCAGTTTTTTTCGGGAGCAGTGATTTTAATAATGCTTAAAGTGAAACAATAAAAGTGAAATATTCCTTTAAATTTCGTACCTGGGGGGTGTATATAGTATGCCAGTAAAGCAGTGCATGTTTCCTGTGCTTAGAACAGTCTCTGCACAAAATGTCATTTTTGAAGGAACAAAAGTCATTTAAAAGTACTCGCGGTTGTAATGAATTGCCGGTCCCGGCAATACAGAGAAAAGTAATTGAAAGTCATTGATAAAAAAAAAAATGCGTGGTGGTCCCCCCAAATTCAATTACCAGGCCCTTCAGGTCTGGTATGGATATTACGGGGAACCCAGCGGCAAACAAAAAAAAATGGCTTGGGGTTCCCCCCAAATATCAATAACAGACCCTTCAGGTCTGGTATGGATTTTAAGGGGAACTCCGGGCCAAATAAAAAAATGCCGTGGGGTTCCCCCCAAAAATCCATACAAGACCCTTATCCACGCACACAACCTGGCAGGCCGCAGGAAAAGAGGGGGGGACAAGAGAGCACCCCCCTCTCCTGAACCGTAACAGGCCACATGCCCTCAACATGGGGAGGATGTCCCCATGTTGATGGGGACAAGGGCCTCATCTCCACAACCCTTGCCCGGTGGTTGTGGGGGTCTGCGGGCAGGGGGCTTATCGGAATCTGGAAGACCCCTTTAACAAAGGGGACCCCCAGATCCTGGCCCCTCCCTATGTGAATTGGTAATGGGGTACATTGTACCCCTACCATTTCACAAAGAAAGTGTAAAAAAACACACAGACACAGTTGTGATAAGTCCTTTATTAAAAATAAAAAATAAAGAATAAAAAAAAAAAGACTCCAGCGGTGGTAATCCACTCTCGATCTCCACTCCAGCTATGTCAGTATCCTGCGATGGATGATCTCTCCGGGCTCCAGTGACGAGGAACAGCACACGATCCTCTCTTAACCAGAGCGGAGACACCCCGGGAATGACGCGGCTTCAGCCAGTGACAGCTCTTATGTAGCTGAGGGCGGTGCCACCCATCACGTGACCCCATCCCCCTCTGACGCAAGGGGAAACCCGGGATTTCCCAGTGACGTGCGGGTGACCCCTCTGATGCAATGCAGGTATCCCGTTGCATCAGAGGGGGGCGGGGTCACATTGATAAATTGATACATGTCCCCTGGGGCAGGACCCGGGTCCCCAAACACTTTTTATGACAATAACTTGCATATAACCCTTTAAAATTAGCACTTTTGATTTTTCATGTTCGTGTCCCATAGACTTTAACGGGGTTCGGATGTTCGAACAAATTTATTGCCTGTTCGCATGTTCTGGCTCATCCCTACTCCTCATCTGTTTCACTATTTTGAAGTTTTAGCACTTTTTGTGCGGCAGCGGATATTCACTTTCACTATAATTTTATATTCATTCCAGCGCTAGTTTTTTGTATTTTAGAAGAGGGTTTTGTCTAAAAAAGGTACTCATCTGCAATTATTACCAAGAGATTCTGTATTTATTTCCTTAAAAATAAAATAAAACAAACAAAAAACAAAATGGTTTATGTGTCACACATGCATCATTTTGCATATAAGAGGCATTCCATTATTAACTGAAACTGACATATTCTTAGAAGGGTTGTTCATTGATACTGGAATTTTGAACATCACCAATACAGGTATACAGAAAGGTCTATTAGAGATTGCTGAAGCAAACTGTCAAAACCTTGCTTTTTTTTTGTTCATGTATATATTTGCCTACACTTTATTTCATCCCTATGTTTGGGTTTACCTACAATTTAATTTATATTTATGGTTGGGTTGTATTTATTGGGCCATCACGATAAAGTACAAGACCATAAATCATCTACATAAGTATCTTTAAATCCTATATCTATATATTAGACCTTAAATGTACAGAGTATGTAGAATTAAAAGTGAGAGTGAGTTTTATTATGAAGGTAAAATCATCAAAATGATAAAGACTCACCAGACACAAGTGTACTATTCCTTATATACAGTCAACAAACCCAACCATGTTCCCAATCAAAGTAAATATAAACACAAGTGTGTAGTAAAGTAAAGACTTAGAACAGAAAATATTTACATGTATTATTTTATAGCATATTCCAAAAATTAGAGAATTATTCCTCATTTCAGAACAGTAAGAAGACCCATGCTAATTATTTTTTTATGCCCTATCAGTCAGATGCACATCTAGTAGCGCTGGTGCATAGTGCAAATATAGTCTAATATTATAGATCCACGTTTTAAAAACTGTAGCGGTGAATGAATTCTGCGCTATCCCTAATACTAAATGAACACTGTGATGTAAATAAAAATGTGTGATGTAGTTGATGCAGCAATCTTAAAGGAATTAAATACTAAATCCAGAACCAATAAAATAAAACAGAAAAAGATGCGCAAAAACTGTATGGATAATGAGTGACCAAGGAATCCGTGAAGGATTCACATATGTAAGCTAAAAGGAATTAACAAATAGTGAAATAACCTGTATCACTAAAAAATATATGAATAAAATTAATTAGTGAAAAAAACTATATCACTGAAAGAATGTATGAATAAAATTAATTTGTGATATACACATATCTCTGTCCTGGCTTCATTCCAGAGGTCAAAAACCTGGGAGAGAAGCTGCTGTGATGTGAGGAGGAAGTCCTATACCAGCACCAGCGGGGTTAAAAATGTATATTAATAACTATATATATATATATATATATATATATATATATATATATATATATATACTGTATATGAATGAGGAATACAAAAACTGTTTCCCTAAGGAGAGTCCCAAATGAGAGGAAACACAGCCAACTGCAGTAGATCCAACACGCTCTGTATTTGTTAACATGTTCACCTATGATACTGGCAAATCCATATGCATCCATAGGGTTGGAAAAAAGCAGCCAGATGGCCTCTTACCAGAGATGAAGGACTCCTATTAAGGGAGTCAAACTTGCATGTAGATCTAAGGATATCAGCTGTGGCTTAGGTTCCCCGGTCAGCTGCAAACACACCTCCGTGTCTCTCTCCTCGGATCACCTGGGCTGTTTCCTGAGTATACAAATTGGGACTCCCTCTCTGCTCAGCAACCAACACACCTTCATGGATTGTCTGACAAAAGGCTCAATGAATGAAACCGGTTCTTGGGTGTTCGGCTCAGTAGTAAAGTGCAGTAAAAAAATGAAATGAGAAAAAAGAGAGGAACTTCATAACATTTTTGGTGTTTTATTCCCAATTTTTTTTTATAAAAAACACATAAAAATAAAAATCATGAGCATACACACAGCTGCAAAGGTTGGAATTGCTTGCTGGTGCGTGGTGACGTCACAGAAAACTCTCCTTCCAACGCGTTTCCCTGTAAGAAGCTTTGACTGGGAATGGAGATCTCCATTTTCAGTCGATGCTTCTTACAGGGAAACGCACCAGCAAGCAATCTGAACCTTTGCAGCTGTGTGTATGCTCATGATCTTTATTTTTATGTGCTTTTTATTTAAAAAAAATGGGGAATAAAACACCAAAAATTTTACTGCACATGAAGTTCCTCGCTTTTTTCTAATTTCATTTTTTTTACTGCACTTTGCTACTGAGCCAAACACCCAAGAACCGGTTCATTCATTCAGTCTTTTGTCAGACAATCCATGAAGGAGTGTTGGTTGCTAAGCAGAGAGGGAGTCCCAATTTGTATACTCAGGAAACAGCCCAGGTGATCAGAGGAGAGAGACACGGAGGTGTGTTTGCAGCTGACCGTGGAACCTAAGCCACAGCTGATATCCTTAAATCTACATGCGAGTTTGACTCCCGTAATAGGAGTCCTTCATCTCTGGTAAGAGGCCATCTGGCTGCTTTTTTCCAACCCTATGGATGCATATGTCATATGGATTTGCCAGTATCATAGGTGAACACGTTAACAAATACAGAGCGTCTTGGATCTACTGCAGTTGGCTGTGTTTCCTCTCATTTGGGACTCTCCTTAGCAAAACAGTTTTTGCATTCTTCATTCATATATATCCACTAATTTAATGGACTTTTAAACCATTTGCTTTAGGCCCCTTTCACACTGGGGCGGGCAGGTGCGGTGGAGGTATAGCAGCGCGATTTTCAGCGCTGCTATACCGTCGTTCTTACCGCGGTATGCGGTCGCTAGGGGGGTGAATTTAACCCCCGCTAGCGCCGAAAAAGGGTTAATACCGCCCGCAAACCGCGGCTATTGCCGCGGTTTGCGGGCGGTATTACCGCGCTGTCCCATTGATTTCAATGGGCAGCCACGGTAAAGGAGCGGTGAACACACCGCTCCTTTACCGCTGTAAAGAAGTGGCTAGCAGGACTTTTGGAGCGGTCCTGCTAGCGCACCGCTTCAGTGTGAAAGCCTTCGGCCTTTCACATTGAAGGCTACAGGTAGGATTTTTTCATGCGGTATAATAGCGCTAATATTAGCGCTAAACCGCATGAAAAACGCCCCAGTGTGAAAGGGGCCTTAATGTGATTATTGGTTGTAGCATTTATTCATTTTTGTTTAGATTTATGCTCCTACCTTTTTCACAATTATTCACAGCACACGTGTATATCACTAATTAATTGTATTCACATATTTTTTAGTGATACAGGTTATTTCACTATTTGTTAATTCCTTTTAGGTTACATATGTGAATCCTTCACGGATGCCTTGGTCACTCATTATCCATACAGTTTTTGTGCATTTTTTTCTGTTTTATTTTCTGTTTTAAAAACTGCCTACAGCTGTTTTAGACTTCAGTAATGCTAAAATGAGATTATTTAGTGAAGGATTAGGTGGAGTTAAATCCAGATTGCAGATGTTTGCATGGTCCTAATTTATGTGCAGTGTTGCCCATGTTACTTCTGATTATAGGATTGCACTTGCTTTATTTTGAAGAATACACTGAACAGAAATGTCTCAAGTATTAAAAGGTAACAATATAAATATTTAATAATTAGGGTTATTATTCTCTTTGGCAAAGACTTTGCAATAAATCATTGGCATTTATTCTTGATCAACACCATTGTTTTTATATGTTTGCACCAGTGTTAATTTTGACATCAAATTTAAATTTAGTTTTAGTTATAGTCTTTTGACTAAAATGCTATTTTAGTTTTTTTTTTATCAAAAAGCTTTTATTGAGCAAAAGAAATAAGACATACAACAGCCGATCATGGCAAACATCGGACCTAACAACAGTATCACTCAATAGGGGTATACAGCTACATCCCCCTGAATGTTTACAATAAAACGAAACATAAACATTGGTACCATGTATAGTCAGTCATACTTAAAAAAAAAGTATACAAATTGCGTCACGACGAACACTCTTCCCCCCATTATGTACTGTTCACCGGGGCGTCAGAGAGGCAAAAGGACTGTATTGCGGTCCTCCTTGATCAAGTGCATGTTGTGGGAGCCCGAAGCCATCTTTCCCAAACCTTATTGCTATTTTAGTTTTAGTCGTATTTTAGTCTTTTGAGTTGTTTTCGTTTTAGTTGTATTTTAGTCGACTAAAATCAAATGGGTTTAGTTAAATTTGAATGCATTATTTCTTTAGAACTGCCAAAAATTATATACTCCTGGAGTAAATATCGAATAAAATGTTTATTATTCATAGTATTAAGGTTTCAACATGCACTACATACACAGATTTAGCCGTTGTGGTATAAATTCAATTTCGTTTTAGTCATAGTCTTTTGACTAAAATGCCATTTTAGTTTAGTCGTATTTTAGTTTTTTGACTAAAATGTCATTTTAGTTTTAGTCATATTTTAGTCACCTGAATTGTTTTAGTTTTAGTCATAGTTTAGTTGACTAAAATAGTATTAATTTAGTCAACGAAAATATTTTAGTCGACAAAATTAACACTGGTTTGCACGTGGCGTTATTGAGGTGCTGGGATTATAGGCACTTATATATGCAAATGCTTGCTTTCTGTTTGCATTGTACACATTTCCCACGGTCATAATCTTTATTTGTTTTATATATATATTTTTTATATTTTTCAATATATTAAACAGAATTGATACCAGGACAGAGCCTGGAAAATACTGCTCACATCTCTGGATCATTTGAAAAATTGCATTTTATCACTATTCCTTGAAAAAAGTCAGACTCATGCAGTCACAAAGCTCCATTCCGCTGTCTGACAGCCCAGAAAAATCCAGATTCAGACTAGAGGGTGTTCATGGAAGACCAGAGGTGAGTCCTAAGGTGATTCAGGAAAGGACACTAAAGACTTGCATGATTCTATTGAAGAATTTCCTACCAAAGATCAGCCCTTGAGGAACACTGTCTTGAAAGACATGTCCCTCAGGAGCTCACTGCAAACAGATTTGCATCATACATGAACAGATTGGGTAGTGAACTTTAAGCTGTGGAAAATAGAGTTGAGCATGTAGAAACAAAAATGGGAGAGTTTGACTCTACCATCAATGATCTGATTGACGTGCATGAGGGAAGAGATGAGGATATGGATTGGGTGAAAGCCAAATTAGCTGATATGTAAGATAGGTCCAGATGGAACAACCTGAAAATCAGAGGAGTCCTTGAACACGTACAGCAGAAGAAATCTCTGCTCATATGCCACCAACCTGTTCAAATCAATTCTTCCTGATGCTACAAATTTAGATGTGTCAATAGACAGAATACATCGCCTGCCTAAACCTTCCTATCTTCCTGAACAAATTCAGAGAAATGTGATTCTCCGCCTGCACTTTTTCCACATAAAAGCGCGGCTCATGTCAGCAGCACGCAACAAATCCCAGATCCCCTCTTAATACTCAGACCTCCAATTCTATATGAATCTATCTCAATATATGCTTCAGAAGTGGAAAAACCTCAATATCATAACAAAATTTCTCCGCAACCATAAAATTAGCTGCAGATGGGGTTACCCAACCAAGATCAATGTCACACGTGAAGGCTCTACACATGTGGTTGATGCCCTAGAAAAGGGCCTCTCCCTTCTATGGCCTGGAATATTCTTCCTGCGTCACAAAATTCTGCTTCACCTTGAGGAGAAACTCAGCATGTGGACTGATAAACACTAAAAACTCTTGTAAGCACAACTTACACCTGGCTGAGAACCTACCATCAATTCTCACCCCTCAGGGGCAGATGCTCCCTACAGGTGTTCTTTTTTTCACCTCACCTTTTGCCTGAGCAGCATAAAAGCTACACCTGGGTATCTATGACCCACCTTCTCTCCCGTGCTTTTTGAGAGTCATGAAACCTGGTTATCATTCTATGTTACTGTTCTCTTTATTTTGTTCTCTCTATCTTTCAAGTCACAGTTCCATATTTCAAAGAAGACAACAAAATAGAAGCTCCACTGCATCGTCGCCAGCTCACTGGGGTGAAGTTAGGCAGATCATACCATAACTTACCACTAGAGTCATCATCTGCACACTGTGAATAAATATATGCACCTCTTCAGCACAATCATTACCAATATACCCTCCTCATGGAAGTAACATTCCTTACAATTAACGCTAAGGGTCTCAACCACCCTGTCAAGAGTAAAACACTCTGGCTAGAGGCTCTACAGTATAAATGTGATATCCTATGTGTGTGGGAGATGCATTTCTGTGATACAGTGTCTCCAAGATGTACACATTAAAGCTTACCACATGTATTTACTGCAAATGCAAATAAAAAAAAAAAAAGAGGAATCTTAACGGCTATTAAAAACACAGTTTCTTTCACTTTCCAAAAATAAATCAAGGCTCCAGAGAGCCATTTTCGCATCCTCATTTGAGAAATTAACTCATCTATCTATACTCTTGGAAATGTATATGCACCCAATGCTCATCAGCTACGCTTTATCAATAAGTTACTATGTATAGTATGCAGAGAGCAAAATGGTTCATTAGTGCTTTGTGGAGATTTTAACAAACATATCAGTGCCTGACCTCACAAATGTGCGTCAAACATTCCCATAGACACACTCCTAAACCTTGTGGACAGCCTTCCCAGAAGAGTTGAAGCTGTTATAGCTGCAGAGGGTGTGCCAACTCAATATTGAACCTTATAGACTAAAACTGGGATGCCAATAAAGTTCATGTGCGTGTAAAGGCAGGTATTCCAATAATTTTGGTAATATAGTATATATATATATATATATATATATATATATATATATATATATATATATAGTTATTAATATACATTTTTAACCCTGATGGTGCTGGTATAGGACTTCCTCCTCACGTCACAGCAGCTTCTCTCCCAGGTTTTTGACCTCTGGAATGAAGCCAGGACAGAGATATTTTGCATGGTTAGTCAGTGAGGTACTCAGATCTCACTTTCATAAACGAACCATCTGTATAAAAGTGAATGACAGAAGGGTTGTGTCCTGTGATGAGAACCTGTTCTCCGCTCTTCATCCAAACTACATAAACTGGTACACATGAGAGATAAGCTGTGACCATCAGGATCTCAGGATTTCTCTCCATCATAAACTGACACGTTGTTGAAATAAGTATCAAATGTGAAATAAAAAACTTAAAATGGGATTGTACGGAGCACAAATGTAGTGGTTTATATTTGTAAAGGGGTTAAAAGTGCAGTGATCTGTTTCCAGTATATGACTATATCTTGCAACATGTCACCATTCACCAACAATTTATTTTGCATGTTCAATATCTCTTAGCATCTCTTCTGCCATACTCATAGTTTTTGATCTTCTGTTGCATGTCTACACTCTCTGACTGCCTTCTGTAGTATTTCATTCACTGAATATTACAGACTGGAGCATGTCTCCAGTCACCAACAAGTTCAATTGCATGTTTAATATCCCTAACCACCTCTTACAATACCTGTAGTCTTTGACCATCTCCTGCTACATGTCTACAGTCTCTGGCAGCCTTCTCTAGCATTAAATTTACTGACTATTACATGTGGTCTTTTGGCGATGTCAGCTGCTGACCTTGAGGCCCCTTATAGCAACAATGCTGACCACTAATGCACTAACCATGCCCACTTTTTTGTAACAATTACCACATAATTTATATGCAAATAGTACAATCACTAGAAAATGCATTATCTAAAATAAATACTGTATGTGTATTTGTGTTTACAAGCAAAGTCTGTTTGTTATTCCACATCCAAAACTGTAAGAGAATAAACCTTCAAGTGCTGACTGTTTCACAACTCATATTTACAGGCCATTCTGAAAAGACCACAGGGCAGATCAATTATACAATGAAGACTTCATGTAATTAAATACATCACTCAATCAATTAAATAAGCATAATTACATTTCTTTATACCTAATGTATGGTTTGCAAATGAAGAAAAAACATTAAAGCAGATGCTTTGTATTTTGCACATTCTGCCTAATGAGGATCAGCTGCATTCTTTTCCTTTTTTTTATTTGGAAAATAATCATTCTCTAGATGGCAGAACGAGATAATGATTTATGATAAGCATGCAAATAAGAATGTATATGAATGTGTTGATTATTTAGTTCATGTGATGATTGTACAGTATAGACATACATTTGAATAGATTATTTTTTTATTAGTAATTGAAAAATCTATGCCTGCTTTGTTGGCACTGACGGTAATGTTTGAAAAACAGGGGATAGTTAAAAGGCTTCCTTTTTTTGTTTTTAATCCTAGATTCATACCTATTCTACATATCAAGTTGATAGGCTTGAACCACACTAACTAGGAATAGAATTCACAGAGAAGCTTCTGTAGCTGGGTGCCACTGGCTGTAAGATCCACCGCTCCAACCCCCCCACCCCACCCACACAAGTGCGTCTGCCGCACTATCCCCTCCCTTCACTCCTGCCCCCCCTCCTCCTGGCAGCCACAGACCTGAGCCAATCAGTGGCGGGGGATGATGCACCAGTGCAAAGGACATTGGGAACTGTAGGCAGAGAGGAGCGCTGCACAGGGGGAAAGAGTACTGTTAAAACTACAACAATCAGGACAACAAAGGAGGGGAGGGCAGCATTTTCCTGGGAATTCACTAGAGATTGTTGGCAGTCCTCAGAAGGGAACGAGAGGTGCAGACCTATTGTTGGGGGTCTGTGCCATACACCTGGGGGACCAGAGCCTAAGAGGGGAATCAGTGAATCAGGGGTGCAATGTCAGGCTTCATTAGCACCCTCGCAGTTTATTCAAAACTACAAACTGTCAGCCGTGGTGGTTGACGTTAATTGCATTTAAATAATTCACAGGAAACTATGAATGAATGATGTGGCTGTGTGGGCAGAGCCCCACTCTTTTCAAAAAGTGACAGTGGTTGCGGTGTGAGGATCCCCTGCCTGCTGTCACAGGGAGGGAGGATCAGAGGGACTGGCAGCAGGAGATGAAACATGTTACACGTTCCATCCTAAATACGGGTGGAAAGATAGGGGGAAGGGGGAAGGGACAGGGATGGAGGTATGACCTTACCCGGCCTTTCCTCAATTAAAGTCACAATTTCAATTCCTCTCTGTTTTTACACTAAATACGGGTGGAATATGTAAAATGTTCCAAAAGGTGAACTTAGCTTTTAGGAGTCATGGCAGAACCAAGAAACCATCATCACCAACTTCTCTGGTGGGGGTAAGCACTACACTACTTAACAGGTAAACAACATTATCAGCCAGCTGGCCACATCACTTAGTGTTAATTTAAGCTTTTGGAGGAACATCCCAAATCTAAAATACAATACACTGAGTGACTGCTGAGTCACTGATCTGTGTGTAGCATAAATGAGAAGTTCACATCTTTCCCATTAGGAGCTTTTTAATGGGAAAAGTTCTGTTATGACATAAAAACTGCAGTTTGAAATGACTGAAAGGTCAAGTTCTACATGGGGATAAACTGGACGGAATGAGGCTGAGACTGCTGTTTCTGTATCTCATCTGTATCCTTTTATCTTCATGAGTTACGTAATTTGTTATTTGTCATTATTTTAACACTGTGTTAGTTCACTGGTAATGTGTTGAAAGACTTTCATCGTTAAGGCACATATATAATCAGGTTCCTTGAGGTTATTGCAAATAACAATGCCATGCAATTGGAGATCTCATCAAGATCCGATTGTGGAAATAAAAGTCTAGACTCAAGCAATACAAGCAATACAATCTCCAGCCCAACTTTTTTTATTTGTTTTTACTGAATTTTCCCCAGTGCTTTGTAATTAAGTGGTGGAGGCCTGGCACACACACACACACACACACATAGGCATTGATTTGTTAAACTGGAGAGTGCAAAATCCTTGTGCAGCTGTGCACATTATTCAATCAGCTTCTAACTTCAGATTGTTTAATTCAGCGTTGAAAAAAACAAAAAAACCTGGAAGCTGATAAGGTTTCTATTCAGAGCTGAATCAGATTTTTTACTCTTCAATGTTAGTAAATCAATTTCTTTGTGTCTTTGTCAAAGGTCAGCTTTAACTGTTAAATTGAGTCCTAAATATCTGGAAAAAGTTATGCTAGGTTGGTGATAAATTTCATTAGATTGTTAAATGAAGACTGGCAAAAAATGTTATTGTATCAATAATGTCAGATGAAAAACCTTTGGGGCCAATTTACATATTAAAAATTTGTGAAACATATGCCAAGTTCCAAGTGCTCTAAAATAAAATTATCTGCTGTGGGAGATGGATGGAGGAGAGCACAAGAGATGGTTTGGTACTATCTTGCAGTATATATGTGATGCATTATTACTGCTCCTCTCAGTTTTCCTCCCGAGAAATTAAAATTACATACAAACATATATGCCCCGAACACTCCAGGCAAAGCCTTCTTTCACACTGCAACTAGTTGGATACTGACCACACCTCATATATCTAATTTTGTAGGGGGTGACTTCAATACAGTCATGTGTGTAGTGGCCTCACCCCTCTCTCCCCTTCTCATTCTCGGCTTGTCTTTCTTTGTCTAGGGGTGTTAGTGCTGGGGAGAGGGATGAGATACACCACGGCCCATGTCCTCCATAGTGACGAGGTGAAGACCAGAAAGATCGGGCTTTGTGTAGGTGTCCTAGAGTCAAGTCCTGTACTTCGTCCCTGACTCCTTTGCTCCTAGTAACCAGAGTTCCACACAGTGAATAGGTCCAACACAGTTTTATTCTTCTCAGCGAATAAACACACAGCACGGTTAAGTTGGATTATTTTGCAACAACTTAGTCCTAATGGGAATAGGTCGAGGCACAATCCTTTCCCTTCTCTTGCCAACCACTGTGGTATCACCAGTGGCGAATAGTCACTGCCACTGACTATGTGAAATAGAACGTGAATTACCTTCGCTAGCACGGCCCCTGTCAGTGGAAGGATATCCGTCCAAGGGAGATACCGGAGGCCTCTCTGTCACCAGCGATGCTGTGCTGGACTCTTCAGAGAAGTTCTGCACACCAGACTTCACGGACTCAGACACGGGCACCCAAGGAGTTAGGGCCCCCTCGGATTCCTCCACCCTCGCGGAACTCAGTCAAAGGTACTGAGCCCCAGGCATCCGCCATAGTACCTCACCCCAGGCTAAAGGTGCCTGAGATGGACTCCATCTCCGTTCCGGCCAGGTCAAAGGCACCTGGGCCCGGAACACCGGAACGCCAGCACCCAAGCTGTAGGTGCCTGGGTGCGGCCACGTCCTCCGACTCTGCACTCGGAACCCCGTGGTAAGGGCGTCCGCCCCTTTTATCTCCTCTCCCTTCGCGCCACAGCGGGTTCCCCACCCCGCTGTACCAGCTCCAGGGGAGGACAAAAAGGCACAGTCTTTACGGTGTGAGTTCACCTCCGGCCCCGGCAACAATGCCACCTATAGGCTCAGGGAACCTCACCCCACCAGAGTCCTCCAAGAACCATAAAAGGGCCTCAGATCCCCTAGCAATCAGTGCATCTGGGTTACACTACCACCCAGATGCTTCCCCTAAATTCAAATACCCGCTACACTCTCCCCCCGGTGATTTGACACTGGTCCCCAGTGTCTGGTGCAAACCCATGTCTCCCAAAAAGTGGCAACATAAGTCTGACCCAGAGACCAACTACACAATTTAACCCTGAATTGTGCCAAGACCTAAAATGGGAAAAGGGAAAATAGAAATGTAAAACAATAAAACTTTCAATAAAATACTCTTGAACATTTACACATGTACAATTCCCCCCTTGCTATCTAAGGACCACCCCATTCTCAGCAGCCTTGACAGACAAGTCTCCTGCAGAGGGGAAAAAACCCAATACACATCCTAACATCATATATGTGTTTGCTTGGAATAAATGGGTCTGTCCGAGAAGAAACCCATTCACTCCAATGAGTGTTGCATAGTGTTAAAAAAAACAAACAATCGTTGCACAACACTGCCACCTGGTGACAATGCTGCGGTAAAGACACTTATCACTTCCAGATGAACTTTTCTCTCTTGATCTTTCTTCTCTGTGACCCTACACTTACTAAAACCCCAAAGTCAATGATTTCTCTGAAGTGCAAGAAGAAGGAGGGAGAACAAAACAGTAACAGCTACCATTTCTCCAAAAAGTAGAACGCCCAAATACAAAAAAAACTAGGGCACAGTCCTTGTGTTCCGGCAAAGGCACTCCGGAAAGTTCAGCAGTGAGCAGCAAGAAAGAACACACAGGAGTCTTTGTCTCCTAAAGGTAAAACGTTGGATGCGGCAGGAACACAGGCTTCAAATTCTTGTCAAAAGCCTCCACGTTGTACTCAACATTTCCTCCATCCTTGCAACAAATCACCACTCTGTCCGCATGGATATGCCTTCCCAGCATCCACTTAGCTTTGCAGTCCTGAAACTTCTTGGTGACCGTTGGCGAGCAAGAAAAGTATCTGCGTGCTTGAGGTACTTTGAGTTTGTCCCAGACAAAGGTATGGTACCACCTCTGGCGAAAAACTTCCACCTCGTAGAACAATTCTCTAGGCAGGTATGGGTACTCCCACCCATACTCTTGTGCAACCTTCTGGCTAAAGAGACGCTGCAGCCTGGCCAAAGGTGGCATAGTGGCACGGTCTCCTTCTCCGGGCAACACAATTGCTTCTGGATGGCGAGGTGCGTTCACCACCTCGGTAGATCTGGGCACAGGAGCCCGCAGTGACTGGCGTTGCACTCCCGCAACAGGAGCAGGTGAAATGGAGGTTGAATCCAGAAGAGGGATTGCAGACAGTGGACCATATTCTTCCCTAGATGCCGGGGTGTACTATCCACAGTAGACATAGGTGGGTCCCTTGTGACACGGGACGAGGAGGGTAACTTCATCTTGTCCCATCCCTTTCGGTGGAAGATTTTGTCTATCTCCCCATCATCTCCATTGTCAGACAATGAATCCAGGTCGGAGGTGTCATAACACTCAGCGGGCAGATAATTCCCAGTCACGGAATCACCCCCCTTGACGGCCTCCACCGACTGTGGGCTTCCGCCACCTTTAACCACACAGACAGTCCCAACCCCTGGCTCATCTGGGCCTTCAGAAGAACAGGGATGTCCAGGGCTCTTCCCTCTGGATCCATCCAGGCCAGGCAAGCAGCGGGGCGAAGCTCTTCCACGACCACACAAGGTCATCACTAGGCCGACTTTCCTCTTCGGTGGTCGGAGCAGGGAGTGGCAGTACCTGTGAGGTAGTTGAGGTGGAAGGCCCAAGGCCTTTCTGTGGATGGTTCCACCTCGAAGAGAAACTCCTTGCAGACCACACATCGCCCGAATGGCTTCAACTGAACCACCAGTCCCGAACAGCCGGGACAGATCACACCGAGGGCCTCTATGTCTCTGCAGGTGTACAGAGCCAATCACCCCCGGGGCCTTAGTCTGATTCCTGTATCCGTAACAGGAGCAGCAAAGGAAGTCATGTCCGTGAAAGAAGAAGCTGAAATCCACTGAGTATTTGAAGTCATCTTTCCTGTTCACTGCTCCAATGCGCACTGACCCACCCAGGCCGGAATCTCCACGTGCGTACGTCCACATGGCCAGACTCCTCCCACACTCTGCACTTGTTTGCGGGCTTTCCCTTTTCCCCACCCATGAACTACGCAGCTGTGGTTTGCCTCGTGGTGCGTTGGCCAATATGGCCGACCTACTCGGAACTCCTCCGGGCAGCAAAGTTCAAATTCAGACACCATACACATCCCGGACACGATGCCCCCACGTGTAGTGGCCTCACCCCTCTCTCCCCTTCTCATTCTCGGCTTGTCTTTCTTTGTCTAGGGGTGTTAGTGCTGGGGAGAGGGATGAGATACACCATGGCCCATGTCCTCCATAGTGACGAGGTGAAGGCCAGAAAGATCGGGCTTTGTGTAGGTGTCCTAGAGTCAAGTCCTGTACTTCGTCCATGACTCCTTTGCTCCTAGTAACCAGAGTTCCACACAGTGAATAGGTCCAACACAGTTTTATTCTTCTCAGCGAAAAAACACACAGCACAGTTAAGTTGGATTCTTTTGCAACAACTTAGTCTTAATGGGAATAGGTCGAGGCACAATCCTTTCACTTCTCTTGCCAACCACTGTGGTATCACCAGTGGCGAATAGTCACTGCCACTGACTATGTGAAATAGAACGTGAATTGCCTTCGCTAGCACGGCCCCTGTCAGTGGAAGGATATCCGTCCAAGGGAGATACCGGAGGCCTCTCTGTCACCAGTGATGCTGCGCCGGACTCTTCAGAGAAGTTCTACACACCAGACCTCACGGACTCAGACACGGGCTCCCAAGGAGTTAGGGCCCCCTCGGATTCCTCCACCCTTGCGGAACTCAGTCGAAGGTACTGAGCCCCAGGCATCCGCCCTAGTACCTCACCCCAGGCTGAAGGTGCCTGAGATGGACTCCATCTCCGCTCCGGCCAGGTCAAAGGCACCTGGGCCCAGAACACTGGAACGCCAGCACCCAAGCTGAAGGTGCCTGGGTGCGGCCACGTCCTCCGACTCTGCACTCTGAACCCCGTGGTAAGGGCGTCCGCCACTTTTATCTCCTCTCCCTTCGCGCCACAGCGGGTTCCCAGCCCCCCTGTACCAGCTCCAGGGGAGGACAAAAAGGCACAGTGAGTTCACCTCCGGCCCCTGGCAACAACGCCACCTATAGGCTCAGTGAACCTTAAGCCACCAGAGTCCTCCAAGAACCATAAAAGGGCCTCAGATCCCCTAGCAATCAGTGAATCTGGGTTACACTACCACCCAGATGCTTCCCCTAAATTCAAATACCCGCTACATGTGCAATAGTGAAGATAGAACAGCTTATAAAAAACTGTCATTTAATGTCCCTAGTCTGGCTACACAACTCTCTCAAATTAAATCCACCATCAACCTAGGAGACATGTGGTGGCTATCACATCGATCAGGTAAAGAGTACACCTATCACTCTCCCCCACAAAGTTCTTTTGGTCAGCTAGACTATCTACTTTACACCATGTCGCTGTTGCCACCCCTTCATAAACCATTTATTCACAAACTAGTCATAACTTATCATAGTTACCTGGGAAAAGTGTGTGTGCCGCTCACGCTCGATAGGGAGGGGATATGTAGACAATGCATCTGCAGCTGCTGCTGCTAAAGTGCTGACAGAAGGTGGAGCCCATTCTGGCTCCTGCAAAAGTTCACGGAAGGAAAGGGAGACCCCTGAAATTTGCACATCTATGGTGTCCTGCTACGATGAATGGAGTGGCAACCTCTTGGGGGCATGACCTGGTCAGAGTCCAAGCTGAGGTTGCCCCTCCATTCATCTTAACAGGACACCATAGATGTGCAACTTCCAGGGGTCACCCTTTCCTTCCTCATAACTTATCATAGTGGTGTGTCCATTACACCAAATGATTTTCATCATCAGGGAACCACCAGACTGAGATTTTACTCTAATGCCTTGAACACACGAGCGGAATTTCCATCAGGATAAACTCCAACGTGTTTTTCCGACGGAGTTCCGACGGAATTCCGCTCAAGTTGTCTTGCATACACACGGGCACACTAAAATCCGACCGTCAGGAACGCGGTGACGTAAAACACTATGACGAGCCGAGAAAATGAAGGGCTATGCTTCCGAGCATGCGTCTAATTGTTTCTGAGCATGCGTGGTTTTTAGTCCGTAGGAATTGCATCCAGAAGAACGGAAATATCCATGGTTTCAAAATAGGACACGAAGACCTCTGCACAGCGCTTTTTGCAGACGGCATTCTAATATTCACATCTAACCCCCTCGCAGACATGCACACGATACAACAGATCTTTTCCACTATTCACCTCTGCTCAGGCTTGTGCATTAATTTTACTAAGAATGATGTTCCTCCACTGACTCCCTCTAAAACTTCTACTTGGACCTCTTCTTCCTGTTTCCCAATAGCTATTAAATGTATCACTTACTTGGGAATCAAGATAGGTAGGGAGCCCTCCTCTCTGTAATATCTGAATTATCCTCCTTTAATTTTGAAGTAAGTGGAAGAATTGGGAACATGAATGCACCTCATTATATCACTCCTTGGGAGATGCCACCTCTTTAACCACTTCCTGCCCGCTGTATAGTCATATGACGGCCGCAGGAACCCTTCGTCCCTCCGGGCGGCCGTCATATGACGTCCTGGGATTCCCTGAAGAGTGGAGAGCGCGCGCACGCCGTCACCAGCACGTGCGTGCACTCGCCGCATCACTGGGGACTCGATGCGCGTGCCCGGCGGCAGCGATGTCCGCCGGGCACCCGCGATTGCTCCTCACAGAGCAGGGACGTGGATCTGTGTGTGTAAACACACAGATCCACATCCTGTCAGGTGGGAGGAGTCCAATCCGTGTGTTCCCATTACAGAGAAACACTGATCAGTTTCCTCCCCTTGTGATTATCCTCCCCCTACAGTTAGAATCACTCCCTAGGATACACATTTAACCCCTTCCTCACCCCCTAGTGAGGAACCCCTTCCCTGCCAGTCACATTTACACAGTAACCAGTGCATTTTTATAGCACGGATCGTTGTATAAATGTGAATGGCCCCAAAATAGTGTCAAAAGTGTCCGATATGTCCGCCGTAATGTCACAGTCACGATAAAAATCGCAGATCCCCGCCATTACTAGTAAAAAAAAAAAATAATAATAAAAATGCAATAATTCTATCCCCTATTTTGTAGACGCTATAACTTTTGTGCAATCCAATTAATAAACGCTTATTGCGTTTTTTTTTACCAAAAATATGTAGAAGAATACACATCGGCCGAAACTGAGGGAAAAAAATAATAAAAAAAAATTATGATATTGTCGCTCTTTTTTTGTTTATAGCGTAAAAAATTTAAACCGCAGAGGTGATCAAATACCACCAAAAGAAAGCTCTATTTGTGGGGGAAAAAATGATCAAAATTAATTTGGGTACAAAGTCGCATGATCGCACAATTCTAATTCAAAATATGACAGTGCTGAAAGCTGAAAATTGGCCTGGGCAGGAGGGGGGTGAAAATATCTGGTATGGAAGTGGTTAAAATGGTAAGCTTTTCACATCTTTTGTACCCACTTCAGATGATTTCGTTCTTACTTAAGCACAAAGATCTACAAAAACTCAATATAGCAATGTGATCTTTCATTTGGCTACATAAAAACTCAAATTTGCTGTGACTAAGCTCTATCTCCCAAGGAGTGAGGAAGGGGTAATACGCTTAATATTAACCGTTTGCTTACTGGGCACTTAAACTCCCCTCCTGCCCAGAGCAATTTTCAGCTTTCAGCGCTCTCACTCTTTGAATGACAATTGCGTGGTCATATAACACTGTACCCAAATTAAATTTTTATAATTTTTTCCCCACAAATAGATTTTTTTTTTTTGGTAGTATTTGATCACCTCTGTGGTTTTTATTTTTTTGTTAAAAATAAATAAAAAAGACAGATTTAAATAAAAAATACAAAACAGTTTTATATTTTGTTATAAAATTTTGCAAACGGGTGATTTTTTTCCTTCATTGATGTACGCTGATGAGGCTGCACTGATGGGGACCGATAGGCTGCACTGATGGGCACTGATGGGCTGCACTGATGTGCACCGATGGGCTGCACTGATGGGCACCGATAAGGCGGCACTGGTGGGCACTGATAGGCGGCACTGGTGGGCACTGATAGGTGGCATTGGTGAGCACTGAGAGGTGACACTGAGAGGTCGCACTGATGGGTGGCATTGAAGGGCATTGATAGGTGTCACTGGTGGGCACTGAGAATAGGCACTAATAGGTGGCACTGATAGGTGGCACTGATAGCTGAAAGTGATGGACACTGATAGGTGGCAGTAATGGGCACTGATAGGTGGCAGTGATGGACCCTGATGGGTGGCAAAGATGGGCACTGATCAGCACTGGTAGGTGAGACTAATAGGCAGCACTGCTAGGTGGCACTGATGAGGCACTGACTAGCACCACTGGTGGGCATTGATAGGTGGCACTCGTGGGCATTGATAGGTGGCACTTTATTACACTGGTGGTCACTGTGGGCACTGGCAGGTGGCACTGGCAGGGGGCACTGGCAGGCGGTACTGGTGGGCACTAATGAGGCTGATGTGCCTCTTCCACTGGGGACCAATGTCCTTTACACAAAAGCCGGTGGTCGGCATTTTTTTCTCCTCACGCTGTCAGCGTGAGAAGAAAAAAAAACAATTGCCGAGCTTTGTTTACATCACGTGATCAGCTGTCATTGGCTGACAGCTGATCACGTGGTAAGGGGCCGGAACCGCATCACCCAGGATCCCCGTCTCAGTGACTCGGGGATCACAGCGCGTGCCACGCGTGCCTTGCAGGGGGCGCGTGCAAAGGGGAGGATGTCTATTGACGGCCTCCCGAAAATTCCAGCGCTATAGCCGTCATTCGGCTATAGCGCAGAGGGCAAGTGCTTAAAGTACATAATCTTGTTTGTCTTCTGAGGAGAGGCCTAGATTGGGTAATGCAAAATTCAAATTATAGTGATTTGACTCTAAAATCTGAAATGGTATCTCCATTCAACCTCTCTGCCCTCCTGCGCAGTAAGCTCAAGAAGCGCCCTGGGAGCATGCAACATACAGTAATCTCTTCATTCAGGGCACTGTGATCGCCTGGAGTGAAATATGAAAAAAGCTGGCATTATCCTCTTATATCTCTAGACTCATGCCCATTTATGGCAATCCTATGTTTTTTTCAAAGCCTACAATATGAAGCTTTTCTTGTTATGGTGTTTTCACACCTTGTGCTCTGAGTTTAACTTGCCCAGGCACCACTTTTTTTTTTACCATATGCAGATTACTGATTACATTTAAAAATTGCTGTCTGGACACAAATAAAAGATTGCAACTTTCTCTGATAGATCGCTTACTCCACAAACGAGCATATCCAATTTCTGTTATATACCAGTCACTCAGCTTCTCCTTTATGAAACCTACTGCTAATACTTCTATGCAAACTTGGAACAAGAACTTTTCAGCTGAAGCTTTGGTTAATAAACTCATGGAGGGCTATAACAATTTTCAGAGAATCGTGGTCATTAAAACCCTGTGAGAGTCCTAATTTCAGCTAATCCATAGAGCTTTTGTTCCTCTTATGCCGCGTACACACGGTCGGAATTTGAGAACAGGGAGGAGACTATGGAATTATAGCGGTGCCAAGAAAGGTATAAACCTTTTTTTTTTATTGCAATAACATTTTATCATTAGCACATAAGGAAAGCAGTACAAAAAACACACTGATTATACATGACCAGTAAGGTAACCCAACATGTTTCACCAAATCATTGGCTTCGTCAGGGGTAGTCGATTTGTAAAGTGTAGCTTAAAAGGTGGTCTATGAAGAAAAGTACAAACAGATAAATTTCACATAATATTTAACTCATCGCAAAAAAAGGGACAAAAAAGGGGTGCCCAAAGCAGGAGGTGATGAGGCATGGAGAGTAACGGAAGGAGTAAAAAATTAGCAATGCCTAATTTCACCCACCAGAATCCAGAGGCCATGCAGTCCAAGGCTTCCAAAGGCTAGCAAGGAGACCAGACAAAGAGTGGCTGCAGGGGGCTACTAGAGAGACTGGAATAATAAAATAAAATGAAAGTAAGTGATAGGATGACTGCTGGAGCAAAATATAGTGCCACAGCTAAAGAACAGCCTATTAAGGGCTAACATAGCCTCAAATACATACCCAATTATGTATAAAAGACACATAAAAAATGGAGGGGCGCTGAATAGAGTGCTTGGACAGGAAATTCCAAACACAAGGCAGGGCATCAGAAGAAAAATGATTAAAAGGCATTGATCACCTGGACTCATGTAAGAGAGCCCATAAATAGGCTGTTATGATAGGAAGAAACTTACCGAGATCTATAAGCTTAATGCCAAATGGCACACCAGTCAGGTGTGCGGTTAGGAAGAAGCTAGGGCTAATTTTTGATTGTAGCAATTGGATGGCTTCTATAAAATATATTCCCAATAGCAGAAAATGCTTCCGGAAGGTTGTTGAACAGAAAGGCAACAGTCAAAAGCAATTCTTAATAGATCTAAAAAGCAGATAAAGAAAACATACAGCCAAACTTAGAACAGTAAGTCAAGGACACAAGTGGGAATAATGCCTTGATGAGCGAGCCCAATATTAAAAAAGCAAAATAAATAAATTACCTGATATACACCTAATCGTGCATCAGCGCCCCACACCAGCAAACAGCAACTAATAGCTGTTTGCGGTGGTTTAAATAACCCCACAGACGCTCGGCGTCTTGTGTGACCGAGCGGCAGCGGACGTGAAGGTGACCAACACGCATGCGCGAGTGAGCCGGAAGCCTACAAGATCCATAAGGCTCAGCGAATGGACGTCAAATGACGCGGCCAAGGCGTGCAGGGGAAAAGGACGCCTATGGTGAGAATGGGATGTGGAGATTGGAAACACAGCTGCAAATCACATGGGCGTGGCCATGGGCGGGCAAGATGTCATGGACATTTGCCCTTGGGTGTCCATACAGCCACAAGTCAGCATCCAAGAAGCCAAAGGAGAAAGCCGCAAAATGCAGCGCCAATAGGTCCAGCAAGCAAAGCAAGGCAATGCCAACACCTCGCCGCAACACCTGGTGATGGTAGAAGGGCCAAATCAATTCATGATGAGAGCACCCAGCTCCCAAAATTGCGATGAAGTGAAAACCTTTAATATGATATAAACAATATATTATTGATATGAACAAATAAGGATATTAATAATAAACATACAATACAATTAGACAAATGACAATAAAGATGTAGAGATTTAAAGGAGACACGTATTTATGCTGTCTATGGAGTGCAAATTAATAAGCAAAAAACTTAGCAAGAATGGCCCCCTAAAGGTATATCTCAGTGGATCCCAGTGTGTTGGAATGGATCTATACTTAATGGTCATGAGGGGGGAAAAAACAGGGAAAGAAAAACAAGGGAGGGCCAGAAGCAAGACAAGATCTAGATACAGAACTACAGAAAGCATTTATAGCTAATATAATCATTAAGTCCAGGATATTTGACAGCGTCAAGGGTATGTATCCATCTTGTTTCGAGTTGCAGGAGTGCTACATCTATATTACCTCCCCGGACATGTGGCGGCACATGTTCAAGGGCATGAAAAGAGATGACTGTAGCATCATAAGTGTGTTGGCAGTCAATGTGGCGATTAAGAGCTGTAGCGGTCAACTTCTTATATAGTGGCAGAACATGGTCTCTAATTCTCTTGAAGAAGGGTCTCTTAGTCTTGCCAACATAAAAGCAGCCGCATTGGCAAAATGCTAGCTATACAACACCTATAGTCTTACAGTTGATGCGATATTTGATGTTATGAATACATCCATTAGGGAGTGGAACATCTCGGGAATTTGGTAGAAAACTGCAAACATCACATTTGCCACATGAAAACGTACCACCATGGATGGATCGTGGAGGTTTAGAAGGACCAAAATGGCGGGAAACCAAGTGGTCCTTGAGTGACGGGGCACAGCGAAAGGTCATTTCTGGATGTGGTTTACAGTGTTTCCTAACAGTGTTGTCAGCCAATAGGATGGGCCATAATTTCTGAAGAATATTTCTGACTTGACCATGTTGGTTAGAAAATTTAGTAATGACACGAACTGATGTGTTATGTTTGGGCTTTTTAGAAGAATGTATTAGGTCAGTCCTATTGAGCTTGACAGCCCTGCTAAAGGATTTTTTAAGAAGGGATCGACTATACCCACGGGCAACCAATCTATCATGTAGATCATTGGCGGCCTGATGGGAATCTGAGTCCCGAGTACAGTTGCGCCTGAGCCGGAGAGATTGGCTATATGGAATGCTGTTTAAGAGAGGTTGAGGGAGTGCACTGGTAGCATGTAGGAGAGTGTTTCCAGCTGAAGGTTTGTGATAGAGAGAGGAGTGGAGTACACCATCCTGGTCGATATGAATTGTAAGATCTAGAAAGTTTGACAACAAATGTTCAATGGGAGCTTGTTGTCGGAAATTCCGACCGCGTGTAGGCTCCATCGGACATTGGTTGTAGGAATTTTCGACAACAAAAATTTGAGAGCTTGTTCTCAAATTTTCCGACAACAATACTTGTTGTCGGAAATTCCGACCATGTGTACACAATTCCGACGCACAAAATTCCACACATGCTCGGAATCAAGCAGAAGAGCCGCACTGGCTATTGAACGTCATTTTTCTCGGCTCGTCGTACGTGTTGTACGTCACCGTGTTCTTCATGTTCAGAATTTCAGAGAACATTTGTGTGACCGTGTGTATGCAAGACAAGTTTGAGCCAACATCCGTCGGAAATAAATCCACGGTTTTGTTGTCGGAATGTCTGATCGTCTGTAAGCGGCATATCTCACTGTTTTTGGTGGTTTTTGGGACCCAGTAATTCCATATGTCCCCATTGAATGGTGCTGTAGAACCAGGTGTCCCTGGATTTTCTGAGCAGGGGATCAAATATTGTGATCCTAAGGCCCAGTAGTAAGCAGAAAGCTATTAAATCCCTTTATAACAGGCGGTAACAAACCCAGGTAGTGAAACTGGGTAATTTTGACCAGCAGAGGGAGAACACCCAACTATAACCAAATTATGTCAATGAAAATTTGCAGAACCCCTGGGTTCACTATGTGTGTGAGATAAGGGGGTAAGAATGTGAAGCAACATATCACCCAGTTATAAAAGTTCAGCTCATCGGGTCCCTTGGAGCTGGGGAGGTGAAGCGACTCCTCTTGTGGATGCTGGAGTGGGCCTGGTGAGCTGGTGTATCTTGCAGCTTTTTGGGGGAGCAAGATGTCGCCCAGCATTTGGAGCCCTCTGCAGTGGCATCAGGTGTTGACAGGCGGAAATCTTGGAGATTAGCGATGAGATCTTCTGCTGATTTGCATGTATAGGGGGATTCCTTGTATGTGAAGTGGATGGCGAGGGGGAAACTCCAGCAGTATGAGATTTGGTGTTGCTGGAGGATTTGCAGGTGAGGTTTAGTTGATTTTCTTTTGGCAAGAGTCTGCTGGGAGATGTCCTGGTAGACTTTGTAGCGATGACCCTGGAATATCAGGGGGTCCTTGTTGCTGGCTGCTCCCATAAGTTATTCCTTGGTGCGAAAGTAGTGCAGTTTTATAATGATGTCCCAGAGGGGACCTGCGTCTTTGCGGGGAGACCGTGATCTCTGAACTCTGTCCATCTCTAAATGCTCTATGGGGATCGATGGAGCTAATTCCTAATAGAGCGCAGTAATGGTGGAATGAAGGTTCTCTATCACCTCAGGTATTCCCCTGATGTGAAGCTTAGATCTTCTGGCCCCATTTTCAAAGTCCTCCAGGCGTGCTGTGAGGGAAGAGTTTTCTTCCCTGAGGGTCTCTATTTCTTCTTCATGGTTGGTGGATATAACATGTAGTTCATCTTCCCTCTCCTCAAGGATAGAGGTGTGGCGGAGAACCTCGCAGAGCTCCCACGTGAGCTTGTCTGTTATGGTATCTGAGGTATTCTGCAGGGCTTTCTGAAGTACCCACTCAAATTGGCTGAGCAGGTCAGAGCCGTGTGCAGTGTTCATCCCAAATTCAGAGTCTGACTCACCTGGTTGTGTAGCTGGCAGGATCCGTGACTGTGTCAACCTGTGTGGCAGAGCAGTGCAGGAAGATGGCAGCGCCACCATTTTATCTGCGGCTCTAGCTAGGACGTACTGGATAGTTTTGGTATTTTGCCTGGCTTTCTTGCTGCTGTACATCCAGCAAACCATTCCAGGGGGATCGCAGCAAGGGGCTGAGCTGACCGGTGGCAATGAAGTGTGGAGAAACTTGCTGATAAGAGGCCGTCGGGTCACCGGTAGGTGCAGAGCTCTAAGCAGTCATGTCCTGCTCAGACAGTGTCATGCATGCGCCTCCCTATACTAACTTCATGAGAGAATTGTTGCAATGTAGTTGCAAAGTAGTCCAAATTTTTGGAGAAAATGAAGAACCTAAATAATATATATTTTTTTTTTACATACTGTCACCAGTGCAGTACAGCATCATCATGTGACTGGTGTGGTGGTGATCAGGGATTAAACGGTGGGGGGATCAGGATTTTTTTATTACTTATAATCACTGTTATAGGCAATAGTTAACTGTTGTGAATGGCCTTACATTCATGACAGCTTGTTTACTGTTGACATGCTGTGATTGGCTAGAGCTAATCACATGGTACAGTGTTCTGTGCTTGGCCCAGGTGCCATGTGATAGCTATAGGACAACCACAATACAGTCATGAATGGAATTTATTCATGACTGTTTTGTTGACATTGTAATCATGTGATCGCTATGAGCAGCCAGGTACAGAGTGCCGTGATTGGCAATGGGATCACAACGCTGTGCATCACCTAGCCTGTCTGTGCCACCCACCCATCTGCAGTAAATGTACTGTGGGTGGGTAGCAAGTGGTTAAAAAAAATAAATTCATTGACTCAGTCCAACCATTAAGATTAAGAATAAGATCAAACGAAATTTGAGGAATGTATTCATTGTATGCAACGCTAATGAAAGGATACTAAACAACCAGGAAAAACCAAAGCAGTGCTAGCCAAAATAATTAAATTTGCCCTGTTTTTAGCACTTCAAACATTGTGACAGCATACTTGCACTCATTTTCATAACATTTTAACATTCCATATCAACCTATTTTTTGCTTGAATTGTACAGTAGGAACATTATTTTTACATTGCATTGATTTCTTATTCTCACATGTCCTGATGCTGCTTAAAATGTATTTCTTTCTATATAATATCATTGTATAGAAAGGAGCCTATAAATAGCTTTACAATATATGCAGGAGTTTGAAACCGTCTAAAGATAACACAGTTCTGTCCCTATGCTTTTATTTCAGACTCATTATTTCACCTTCATTGTTGTTAACTCTCCTTTTTTTGTTGCCACATAATTCATCACATATAGTTGACAGATTTTTCTGAGGCTTTTGCAATGGATCTGTGATAAAAATGTATTCAGTACAAACCAGCGTGTATATAAGGAACAATAATAAAATGTAACTTTACCTTTTTCAGATTTCTTCATATACCAGCAAAGAATATGGTTTATGAAGTGCACAAAAGAGTTATTTTTTTTAACCTTTGGCGAGAATACAAGACCTTAGAAAGTAGAAAGTTGCAATAACTTTAGAAAGTTCTGACCAAAATGTCATACAGTGGCTGTAGAAGCTATTATTGCATATGATACAAGGTAATTCCATTCAACCACTACAACCTCCAGGGCAGGGATGTACAACCTATTGGTCTGAATTCATTGGGGTTGGAGAATGAAATTGTGGGGTTTCTTATTGTTACCCCATTGCTGTATTTTTGGGCTCAAAAATAACAGTACACTGATATTTGGCACCATTTGCTCTACTCCATCAAGAAATATGTAATTCAATCATAAATGCTCTACTAAAGAAGCTCTTATGTTGTCTAAAGTCGCCAGTCACATTCAACTTGATATACATTTAAAGGAGGTAGATGTAATAATGAGTTATATAAGGAGAACCACAGGTTTAGTCTCATACTGTTGTAACAATATAAGTTGCTCTTCACCAGATCTGATAAGGCTATGGCAGTGTTGTATGATGATCTGCAACCCTTGACAATAGCTGAATTATCTCTTTTGCAGTATCCAAAAAGCTGAAGTCCAATGAAGGAATATGTTAATCAATTTTAAAGATGGCATTCTGAAACAAAGTAGAATAATGTAGCATCAATACTATATAAAAATATCTGAGTTATTAACCACTTGCCGATCGCCGCACGAACTTATACGTCGACAGAATGGCACGGCTGCGCAAATGGGCGTATATTTATACGTCCCCTTTAAATTGCCGGAGTTTGGTCGTGCGCACGCCGCGACCGTGACCGTGCCCGTGGGACCTGCGGACTCGATGTCCGCCGGTGTCCCGCGATCGTGTCACGAAGCTGAAGAACGGGGAGATGTCAGTGTAAACACAACATCTCCCCGTTCTTCCTAGTGTCATGTCAGTGATCGTCTGTTCCCTCTCATCGGGAACAGCAATCAGTGACGTGTCACTGGTAGCCACGCCCCCTAACAGTTAGAATAACTCCATAGAACACACTTAACCCCTTCAGCGCCCCCTACAGGTTAACTCCTTCACTGCCAGTGTCATTTTTACAGTAATCAGTGCATTTTTATAGCACTGATCGCTGTAAAAATTACAATGGTCCCAAAATGGTGTCAAAAGTGTCCGATGTGTCTGCCATAATGCCGCAGTCATGATAAAAATCGCTGATCACCGCCATTACTAGTAAAAAAAACAATTATTAATAAAAATGCCATAAAACTATCCCCTATTTTGTAGACTCTATAACTTTTGCGCAAACCAATCAATAAACGCTTATTGCCATTTTAAAAAAAAATATGTAGAAGAATACGTATTGGCCTAAACTGAGGAAAAAAAAACTTTTTTTATATATTTTTTGGGGATATTTATTATAGCAAAAAGTAAAAAAAATATTGCATTTTTTTCAAAATTGTCGCTTTATTTTTGTTTATAGCACAAAAAATTAAAACCGCAGAGGTGATCAAATACCACCAAAAAAAAAAGCTCTATCTGTGGGGGAGCATGTATGGAGTCTAGTGGTGCGGTAATGCAGAGCTAGGGCTCTGTACCGTTCGTGGGGAGAGCCGGTATCCATCATTGACCCGCAAGTATACTGACATACCCGAGGGGTAGAACGAGTACCGGGGACCTTGTAGTCCATTTTGCGGGCAGAATTATGGCTCAGAGAGGAGGTAGTGCCAAGTTAAAGAATCCTCTCATGAAGGCTCCTAAGGGGAAAACCGGGACTAAAATGGCGCAATCCTCTGCTTCATTCACGCGCTCACACAAGTTAATCCTGTCATAGCCTGTGTCCCCAGCTGACTCTGACAATGACTTATTTGCCGCACAAGACTCTTCTCAGACCCCACAAATAACTCCAGCCATATTTAAACAATTTGAAAATATGCTCCATAAAGCACTAAAGCAGACATCTGACCAAATTACCTCAAACCTCACAAGAGAGATAAGGGAAATTGGTAAGCGTACAGCTGCCTTAGAGATAAAAACTTAGGACCTAGAAAATATTTCTATGGAACATACAATGGAACTTGAAAACCTCAAAGAGGAAAATATCTTGCTCCATAATAAGCTAGAAGACCATGAGAATAGGGACAGGAGGTCCAATTTACGAATCAGGGGTATTCCTGAGACAATCATTGACCTGCAATCTACAATTACTGCACTGTTCCAGGAATTGCAACCAGCCATCCCCATTGAAAGAATGGAATTTGGCAGAATTCATCGAGCACTTGCTGCTAAAAAACCTGACGGTCCTCCACGAGACATCATAGTGAAACTACACTACTACCGCACAAAAGAACTGCTTCTGTCATCAGCCAGGGATAAAAAACAGTTACATTTTCAAGGACATGAATACCAACTGCTTGCTAATTTGTCCCAAACTACAATTGCTAAGAGAAGAGCATTAAAACCCTTTCTTCAGGAACTCCAAAGCCAAGACATCCCGTATCAATGGGGGTTCCCATTCTCCTTACGGTTTGCCTATAAAGGGAAAAGATATACTTGCAGAACTTATGAGGAACTTCTACAAACACTCATAGATCTACATTGAATGGATCCAAACCCAAGAAATACCTCATTTCAGAATAGATCAATACCCCTCTCATCCAAAGTGCATCGCTCCCAACCAAATTTGGGAAATGAGAACCATCCATCCCACAAAAGTGGTCGCTATACATCTCCTCCTCAGGAAAGAGAAGACTCAATGGACTGAAAGAAGTCTCAAAGAGATCATCTTGTTCACTTTTTACCCTGCTATGGACCTTTTAAAGACATATCGTGCAACACACTGCACTTATTAACAATCTAATGCACAATAATAAGTGTTGCCCATATGCAGTCCCATTCTACTTGCTTGATTCCCTGAATCGCATGTATAATGATTGCTCATAGTTTTTCAGTTCAGTTTAAATTTTAGAAATGTTAACTACCATATGGTTAAAGTTTTTTTTTTTTTTTTTTTTATCTTTAGTATAACTTAGGGTAAGCAAAAATCCTGCTATCCTAGATTTTCTAATTCTTAAAGAGGGTCTTAATATAGTTTCTCCTGACGCTCATTAGACTTGCGAAGAACATAGGTCTTACTTATTCTACCAGTCCCCCCTCTTTGAAAGTCAAATGGTTGACCTTATATTACTAACTGGGAACTAATACAGCAATAGTATTATTCACCTTTGGGGATCTTTAATATTATTTCCCCTAGCCAGTAATTTAGATATTACTCCTATTTCATAATGGAGGTCCCCCGTTCCCTGCTCTATCCTCACCCCTTATTACCACCCTCTAGTTTAGATTGCTTCCTCACCAGGGTATCTTGGGGCAATCAGATGATTTCCTTCAATTTTCATTACCATTATAGTCCCTCCTTTGGAGTATTTACTTATAATATTAATAGTTTTAATACGAATTCATAGGTTAACAAATTTATACTTTATTGTATTGTTCTTTTCAGACGGCTCTCCCCCCCTTTGAATGGGAGATCCGTGCGCCCTAATTTTCCCCCCTCACTCGGCCACATAAAACATTAATAAGAGAGGGGAAATTAGGGACTTTTAGGATCCTAAGCCTGGTAGGGCTATATGTATCCATCCCTGGGGACTTTATGTGAAAATGTGGCCCGGTAAAGTCACATATTTCCATCCCATAAGTATTCAAAAGGGGAAGAGCAAGGATTGGGACTTTAAATGAAGCATATATGTACAAGAAAGGTAATAGGGTGAACCAAAGGAATTTTATTAGAACGTCATACAACACATGTACATCAATTGACATAGTAAACATTGTAATAATTATAACAGCAGTGGGCCAGCGGCACAGCCACCGCTGAGGGGGTAAACAGTAGACACTATAAAGCAATAAACATGGTAATGACATAATAGTCAAAGACAAGAGCAATTCCTGTTGGTCACCACAGATGAGAAGGTATGATTGGTAATAGAATTTGTATTGCCTGCAAAACCTATGGCCTGATAAACCTGTATAAATAGGGGTTACTTGGTGATGAGGGTTAAAATATTACAATTGGTTGGCACGGCATCTGGTAGCTCGACGCGTTTCGCGGCTTCTTGGCCGCTCATCAGGAGCATGCGCGTGATAGCTATGGATAAATATGGAGATAAGGGTAAGTATATGAATATCAAATAGACTATAAGTATTGAGGGGGTAAAAAATGCCCCAGCACCGAGGTGCATACTTACATTGTATGACTATAAAAAGGAACTCAGGTTTAGGCATGGCCAATACAGAGATATCCCCTTGCAGGAGCCGTGGCAGACGGACCAGGAGAACAGCCCAAACAGGTCTCCACCGGGCGGGTAGGGAAGCGAGGCAATCCTGTCTAGGAATGAACCAGTATGAGTGGGTATGGATGTCAAAAGTGACAAGAGTGGGGGGTGAAGGAAAGTGCCTTCAAGTCTGGCATAAAAAGTGCTAAGGGGAAGTGTGAGAAGGCAAGGAAGAGGGGGTGCGAAATGAACAGAGAACTAATTGAATGTGAACAGAAAAAAAAAAAAAAGTGTGTAACCAAGGCAGAAAAGATCCCAGGCTGATACCAGCTGGGTAGTGGTGAGAGTGAAGAGATGCAGGGAAGACTGGAATGCAAGGTACCCCACAACTGTGGGGTGACCATCCAGAAGAAGAGGAAGCCAAGCAAGTGAAGTGAAGCCCGGTTTATGCCAAAGGGAAGGAGGTGGGTGTGAGTAGATGCAAAGAGAACTAGAGTGGGGGGTACTTTCCCCTGACCAAAATAAATTCCTAGAAGAAATTATCACACCCGAAGATGTTGCCAAGGCTATTAAAGAACTAAAAATTAATAAGAGACCAGGCCCAGATGGCTACTCTGCCTTGTATTACAGAACCTATACAGATATATTATCACCAATGGAAAAGGTAAGTGGTTGGTGTGTCCTCTGAGAGATACGGCACCTCATCCCTTTTTATGTTTGTGAAAAGGAAATAGGGATTGTGGGATTATGACGGTGCCAGAAAAAACATCAAATATTATATTGTTTTTAAAAAAAGGGTAATTTTATTAATACATCCAAGTATAAACACAAATATATATATATAAAAAAGAATTAAGCATATCATACTGTACACATGATGCACTAGATCACAAAGCTAACCCAACATGTTTCGCCAATTCATTGGCTTCATCGGGGGTGAAGAGAGGTACAGTACAGTTTCAAACAAATCTATAAGCAAAACAAAATTCATATTAGTAAATTACACATCATTGCCCGGGGGGGGGGGAATTAGGTGACCAAAAGTGGAAAACGTGACCAGCAGGCAAAAGGAAGAGGAACAATCGTGAGCCACCAACTTGACAGTTCCCATAGGGAGGCGCATCAAAATGCCACCGAGGTGCCTAGTGGGAGTCCACCGACTATATGTGCCTGTAGGTGGCTATTTGAAATAAAAAATACAAAATTGGAATTAGAATTAAAATATATTAACAAGGGTGACTATTGCAACACATACAGTGCCGCAAATAATAGACAACCCAATGGGGGACTAGCATAGTCTCCTATACCTACCAGAATTGTATTGGTAAAAACAACAAAGAAAATATGTGGTGGGGCGCTGTATGTGAAGTATAAATGAAAACCCAATCACAGTAAAGGACTTCCGTGATCATCTACAACAAAAGTAGATAAGATAAAATAAATAAATATTTATGTCATCCGACTAAGGAAATGAACCAAATAGCCAGATCCAAAAAATAAATTATATAATGTATAAGCTTACCTAATCAAATGTAGCATGTTGAAAAATATTCAGAGTTAAAGAGGTTGATTCATCAGAGATATGGACACCTGAATGGTATCTAATAATTATCTCTGACCAGAGACAAAAAATGGCCCTGATGGAGCCAAGGATCCCGTGGATAATTTAATAAAACTGAAGATCAATGATGCTAACAAGAGGCAGAAAAGCCTAAACAAAAACAATAATGAGAATGTATCAAACAGTTGATCTGAAGTGATTCAAATAAAGCTCAAGTGACCAGTAACAACAAATACAAAGTAGCAATGCAAGTGTAAATAGTTACCTGAAGTGATCACGTATCCAACAGCAGTGCCCCACAGCCATAGACACTTGAATCTGTCCTAGGCAAGTTTAAATAGGCCACCCAGCCGCCTGACGTAGACGTCGCCTGGCGGCAGCGGCCGTAGGATAGCCAACGCGCATGCGCCGCAACGCCAAAGGCCTACATTGCCCATAGTGCTTAGCACTAGAACGTCGAGGACGTGGTTGCGTCATGCGCACCAAGCCGGGATGGGCGAGATGGAATAGCGGGGATGTAAGGATACTGAGGCGGTGAAAGAGATGGGCGCGGCTAGCAATCGGGCAAGGTGTGGGATCACCAGCCCTTGGGTGTCCATACAGACACTAATCAGAGGCTCCAAGGGACCCCCGATAGCAATGAGAACCAACCAAAGGGATACTGCCAGAGGGCGGCCCACATCCTCAACCACTACCTCCACAGAAGTTAAAGGGGCAACGTATTCCACAAAAGGTCACATACCCTCCACGCAATGATGTGTACACCTAAAAGAAGAGGGGAAAATTGTATTAATAATAGTAATAGTAAGAAAAAAGGGAATATAATTGAGACGAAAATAATCTATATACATGACAATTTAAATATATACTAAATAAAGAAAATATTTTTTTTTTAATAACAGTCCATTGTTGGATAATAAAATAATAAGAAACAATAATAAACCAATAATGAAAAATAAATAAATAAAATAACTCAGTGGTTCCCGAGTTGTTAAAGGGAACATTGTCAATGGTCAAAGTAGGGAAAAGATGGCACAGGGTGAGCAATGGGAAAATCATAGACCAAAAAAAAAAAGAAGATTCTATAGAAAGGATTTATAACTAATATATTCGTTGAGTCCCGGGAATTTAACTGCATCAAGAGTATGAATCCACCGGGTTTCCAATTGTAGAAGTGCTATGTCTATATTCCCTCCACGCACATGCGGAGGCACATGTTCCAAAGCATAAAAGGTAACAACATGAGCATCGTAATCATGCTGATATCCAATGTGACGATTGAGTGCCGTGGTTGTGAGTTTCTTGTAGGTCGGCAAGACATGGTCCCTTATTCGCTTGAAAAAGGGCCGTTTAGTCTTGCCGACATAAAAGCAACCACAACGACAAAGAGCAAGATAAACCACTCCGATGGTCCTACAGTTTATTCGATGCTTTATAATATGAGTACGACCATTGGGTAGTGGTACATCATGAGAATTAGGCAGAAAACAGCAAACATCACACCTGCCACAGGAGAATGTTCCACCCTGATCTCGTTTGGGAGAGCACAAGGGATCAAAATGACTAGAGACCAGATGGTCTTTGAGTGAAGGAGCACGGCGGAAGGTTATCTGTGGATAGGGTTTAATGTATTTTTTAACAGTTTTGTCAGCACAAAGGATAGGCCGAAATTTCTGAAAGATACTACGAACTTGACCGTGTTGATTGGAATATTTTGTAATCAAACGGACTGGATTATTGGGCTTAAATTTTTTATGAGAATGAATGAGGTCAATCCTATTGAGCTTGACCGCTCTGTTAAATGATTTCTTCAAAAGTGAGCGACTGTATCCACGGGCCAACAGCCTGTCACGCAAGTCATTAGCTGCCAAATGAAAGTCAGAATCATGAGTACAGTTACGTCTGAGCCTAAGAAATTGGCTATAGGGAATACTGTTGAGTAATGGTCGAGGGTGTGCACTAGAGGCATGCAACAGCGTATTCCCTGCAGAGGGTTGCGATAAAGGGATGAATGAAGCAAACCGTCCTGGTTGATGTGGATTGTTAGGTCCAGGAAATTAATAGATTCTTGGCTACATTCCATTGTAAAAGATAAATTAAATTCATTGATAGCCAGCTTATTCACCAGCTCATGCAGTTCAGCCTTGGTACCAGACCAAAGTATCAAGATATCGTCTATGTATCTGTACCAAGCGATAACGTGAGTCAACAAAGACATCAACGATTCATCTGAAAATAGCCATCTCTCCCACCCCCCCAGGTACAGGTTGGCATAAGCAGGGGCACATTTAGTCCCCATAGCCACACCTTGCACCTGGAGGAAGTGGGAGTTGCCAAACAGAAATATGTTGCGAGTGAGTATGAACGTAAGGAGATGAAGAACAAACTGGCTATATTTATCGGAGGACGAACCCCTTTCTTTCAAGTGTTTCTGAATGGTTTGTATCCCTTGGGCATGCGGGATGGAATTATACAAACTTTCCACATCCAAAGCAACCAACCATGTGCCCGGAGGAAATTTTTTACCATCTATGTTACGCAAAAGATCTATAGTGTCCTTAATGAAAGAAGATAAGGCGATTACATGTGGCTGTAGATATTGATCTACCAGAGCACTGGCATTCTCGGTCAAGCCGAGGCACCCAGATACAATTGGACGCCCAGGAGGGCATGTTAAAGATTTGTGTATCTTCGGTAATGTGTAAAAGGTAGGTATTCTAGGATCCTTTGCATTCAAAAAATTCCAAGTTGATTGGTCAATAGTACCATCATGGTAGGCCCTGAATATTATGTTGTAATACTCCTGAATAGGGATGAGCTTCGTGTTCGAGTCGAACATACGTTCGACTCGAACATTGGCTGTTCGATCGTTCGACGAAGATCGAACGATTTGGGCCGTTCGCGCCAAATTCGAGTGACGCGAACGGCCCACAATGCACTACGCCATCGCAGTGTCATCCAGGCGCTGTGATTGGCCAAGCATGCACTGTGACCCCGCATGCTTGGCCAATCACAGCGCCGGCAGCGAGGAGAGCAATGATTGGCCACAGGCAGGATGCCTGTGGCCAATTATTGCTGAGGGTGTTAGTACACGCCCCACACTATAAAAGGCCGCCAGCACGGCGGCCTAGTGTAGTGTGTTCCGGAGCAGGGATAGAGTAGCATAGGCAGGGACAGTGACTGTTATTTCTTTCTTGCTTAACCTGGATTCCTTTAGTTTAGGGAAAGAGAAGGATAGGTAGGGAGAGTGTCAGTGTGTTTTGTGCTTCTGCTATAGTGTGCTTAAAAAAAACATTTATTCTAGGGACAGAAAACTCTAGGTAGGGACAGTGTCAGTTTCTTTCACTCTGCAAGTCCTTGTTTCCAGGGACCTGTAAGGACAGTGAGTTAATTGTCCTTGTGCTATATTGTGCTTAAAAAAAACATTTATTCTAGGGACAGAAAACTCTAGGTAGGGACAGTGTCAGTTTCTTTCACTCTGCAAGTCCTTGTTTCCAGGGACCTGTAAGGACAGTGAGTTAATTTTCCTTGTGCTATATTGTGATTAAAAAAAACATTTTTTCTAGGGACAGAAAACTGTAGGTAGGGAGAGTGTTTTTTTTCTTTCACTCTGCAAGTCCTTGTTTCCAGGGACCTGTAAGGACAGTGAGTTAATTGTCCTTGTGCTATATTGTGCTTAAAAAAAACATTTATTCTAGGGACAGAAAACTCTAGGTAGGGACAGTGTCAGTTTCTTTCACTCTGCAAGTCCTTGTTTCCAGGGACCTGTAAGGACAGTGAGTTAATTTTCCTTGTGCTATATTGTGATTAAAAAAAACATTTATTCTAGGGACAGAAAACTCTAGGTAGGGACAGTGTCAGTTTCTTTCACTCTGCAAGTCCTTGTTTCCAGGGACCTGTAAGGACAGTGAGTTAATTGTCCTTGTGCTATATTGTGCTTAAAAAAAACATTTATTCTAGGGACAGAAAACTCTAGGTAGGGACAGTGTCAGTTTCTTTCACTCTGCAAGTCCTTGTTTCCAGGGACCTGTAAGGACAGTGAGTTAATTTTCCTTGTGCTATATTGTGATTAAAAAAAACATTTTTTCTAGGGACAGAAAACTGTAGGTAGGGAGAGTGTTTTTTTTCTTTCACTCTGCAAGTCCTTGTTTCCAGGGACCTGTAAGGACAGTGAGTTAATTGTCCTTGTGCTATATTGTGCTTAAAAAAAACATTTATTCTAGGGACAGAAAACTCTAGGTAGGGACAGTGTCAGTTTCTTTCACTCTGCAAGTCCTTGTTTCCAGGGACCTGTAAGGACAGTGAGTTAATTTTCCTTGTGCTATATTGTGATTAAAAAAAACATTTATTCTAGGGACAGAAAACTCTAGGTAGGGACAGTGTCAGTTTCTTTCACTCTGCAAGTCCTTGTTTCCAGGGACCTGTAAGGACAGTGAGTTAATTTTCCTTGTGCTATATTGTGATTAAAAAAAACATTTATTCTAGGGACAGAAAACTCTAGGTAGGGACAGTGTCAGTTTCTTTCACTCTGCAAGTCCTTGTTTCCAGGGACCTGTAAGGACAGTGAGTTAATTTTCCTTGTGCTATATTGTGATTAAAAAAAACATTTATTCTAGGGACAGAAAACTCTAGGTAGGGACAGTGTCAGTTTCTTTCACTCTGCAAGTCCTTGTTTCCAGGGACCTGTAAGGACAGTGAGTTAATTTTCCTTGTGCTATATTGTGATTAAAAAAAACATTTATTCTAGGGACAGAAAACTCTAGGTAGGGACAGTGTCAGTTTCTTTCACTCTGCAAGTCCTTGTTTCCAGGGACCTGTAAGGACAGTGAGTTAATTTTCCTTGTGCTATATTGTGATTAAAAAAAACATTTTTTCTAGGGACAGAAAACTGTAGGTAGGGAGAGTGTTTTTTTTCTTTCACTCTGCAAGTCCTTGTTTCCAGGGACCTGTAAGGACAGTGAGTTAATTTTCCTTGTGCTTTATTGTGATTAAAAAAAACATTTTTTCTAGGGACAGAAAACTGTAGGTAGGGAGAGTGTTTTTTTTCTTTCACTCTGCAAGTCCTTGTTTCCAGGGACCTGTAAGGACAGTGAGTTAATTTTCCTTGTGCTATATTGTGATTAAAAAAAACATTTTTTCTAGGGACAGAAAACTGTAGGTAGGGAGAGTGTTTTTTTTCTTTCACTCTGCAAGTCCTTGTTTCCAGGGACCTGTAAGGACAGTGAGTTAATTTTCCTTGTGCTATATTGTGATTAAAAAAAACATTTATTCTAGGGACAGAAAACTCTAGGTAGGGACAGTGTCAGTTTCTTTCACTCTGCAAGTCCTTGTTTCCAGGGACCTGTAAGGACAGTGAGTTAATTTTCCTTGTGCTATATTGTGATTAAAAAAAACATTTATTCTAGGGACAGAAAACTCTAGGTAGGGACAGTGTCAGTTTCTTTCACTCTGCAAGTCCTTGTTTCCAGGGACCTGTAAGGACAGTGAGTTAATTTTCCTTGTGCTATATTGTGATTAAAAAAAACATTTTTTCTAGGGACAGAAAACTGTAGGTAGGGAGAGTGTTTTTTTTCTTTCACTCTGCAAGTCCTTGTTTCCAGGGACCTGTAAGGACAGTGAGTTAATTTTCCTTGTGCTATATTGTGATTAAAAAAAACATTTTTTCTAGGGACAGAAAACTGTAGGTAGGGAGAGTGTTTTTTTTCTTTCACTCTGCAAGTCCTTGTTTCCAGGGACCTGTAAGGACAGTGAGTTAATTTTCCTTGTGCTATATTGTGATTAAAAAAAACATTTATTCTAGGGACAGAAAACTCTAGGTAGGGACAGTGTCAGTTTCTTTCACTCTGCAAGTCCTTGTTTCCAGGGACCTGTAAGGACAGTGAGTTAATTTTCCTTGTGCTATATTGTGATTAAAAAAAACATTTATTCTAGGGACAGAAAACTCTAGGTAGGGACAGTGTCAGTTTCTTTCACTCTGCAAGTCCTTGTTTCCAGGGACCTGTAAGGACAGTGAGTTAATTTTCCTTGTGCTATATTGTGATTAAAAAAAACATTTATTCTAGGGACAGAAAACTCTAGGTAGGGACAGTGTCAGTTTCTTTCACTCTGCAAGTCCTTGTTTCCAGGGACCTGTAAGGACAGTGAGTTAATTTTCCTTGTGCTATATTGTGATTAAAAAAAACATTTTTTCTAGGGACAGAAAACTGTAGGTAGGGAGAGTGTTTTTTTTCTTTCACTCTGCAAGTCCTTGTTTCCAGGGACCTGTAAGGACAGTGAGTTAATTGTCCTTGTGCTATATTGTGCTTAAAAAAAACATTTATTCTAGGGACAGAAAACTCTAGGTAGGGACAGTGTCAGTTTCTTTCACTCTGCAAGTCCTTGTTTCCAGGGACCTGTAAGGACAGTGAGTTAATTTTCCTTGTGCTATATTGTGATTAAAAAAAACATTTATTCTAGGGACAGAAAACTCTAGGTAGGGACAGTGTCAGTTTCTTTCACTCTGCAAGTCCTTGTTTCCAGGGACCTGTAAGGACAGTGAGTTAATTTTCCTTGTGCTATATTGTGATTAAAAAAAACATTTATTCTAGGGACAGAAAACTCTAGGTAGGGACAGTGTCAGTTTCTTTCACTCTGCAAGTCCTTGTTTCCAGGGACCTGTAAGGACAGTGAGTTAATTTTCCTTGTGCTATATTGTGATTAAAAAAAACATTTATTCTAGGGACAGAAAACTCTAGGTAGGGACAGTGTCAGTTTCTTTCACTCTGCAAGTCCTTGTTTCCAGGGACCTGTAAGGACAGTGAGTTAATTTTCCTTGTGCTATATTGTGATTAAAAAAAACATTTATTCTAGGGACAGAAAACTCTAGGTAGGGACAGTGTCAGTTTCTTTCACTCTGCAAGTCCTTGTTTCCAGGGACCTGTAAGGACAGTGAGTTAATTTTCCTTGTGCTATATTGTGATTAAAAAAAACATTTTTTCTAGGGACAGAAAACTGTAGGTAGGGAGAGTGTTTTTTTTCTTTCACTCTGCAAGTCCTTGTTTCCAGGGACCTGTAAGGACAGTGAGTTAATTTTCCTTGTGCTTTATTGTGATTAAAAAAAACATTTTTTCTAGGGACAGAAAACTGTAGGTAGGGAGAGTGTTTTTTTTCTTTCACTCTGCAAGTCCTTGTTTCCAGGGACCTGTAAGGACAGTGAGTTAATTTTCCTTGTGCTATATTGTGATTAAAAAAAACATTTTTTCTAGGGACAGAAAACTGTAGGTAGGGAGAGTGTTTTTTTTCTTTCACTCTGCAAGTCCTTGTTTCCAGGGACCTGTAAGGACAGTGAGTTAATTTTCCTTGTGCTATATTGTGATTAAAAAAAACATTTATTCTAGGGACAGAAAACTCTAGGTAGGGACAGTGTCAGTTTCTTTCACTCTGCAAGTCCTTGTTTCCAGGGACCTGTAAGGACAGTGAGTTAATTTTCCTTGTGCTATATTGTGATTAAAAAAAACATTTATTCTAGGGACAGAAAACTCTAGGTAGGGACAGTGTCAGTTTCTTTCACTCTGCAAGTCCTTGTTTCCAGGGACCTGTAAGGACAGTGAGTTAATTTTCCTTGTGCTATATTGTGATTAAAAAAAACATTTTTTCTAGGGACAGAAAACTGTAGGTAGGGAGAGTGTTTTTTTTCTTTCACTCTGCAAGTCCTTGTTTCCAGGGACCTGTAAGGACAGTGAGTTAATTTTCCTTGTGCTATATTGTGATTAAAAAAAAACATTTTTTCTAGGGACAGAAAACTGTAGGTAGGGAGAGTGTTTTTTTTCTTTCACTCTGCAAGTCCTTGTTTCCAGGGACCTGTAAGGACAGTGAGTTAATTTTCCTTGTGCTATATTGTGATTAAAAAAAACATTTATTCTAGGGACAGAAAACTCTAGGTAGGGACAGTGTCAGTTTCTTTCACTCTGCAAGTCCTTGTTTCCAGGGACCTGTAAGGACAGTGAGTTAATTTTCCTTGTGCTATATTGTGATTAAAAAAAACATTTATTCTAGGGACAGAAAACTCTAGGTAGGGACAGTGTCAGTTTCTTTCACTCTGCAAGTCCTTGTTTCCAGGGACCTGTAAGGACAGTGAGTTAATTTTCCTTGTGCTATATTGTGATTAAAAAAAACATTTATTCTAGGGACAGAAAACTCTAGGTAGGGACAGTGTCAGTTTCTTTCACTCTGCAAGTCCTTGTTTCCAGGGACCTGTAAGGACAGTGAGTTAATTTTCCTTGTGCTATATTGTGATTAAAAAAAAAAAATTTTCTAGGGACAGAAAACTGTAGGTAGGGAGAGTGTTTTTTTTCTTTCACTCTGCAAGTCCTTGTTTCCAGGGACCTGTAAGGACAGTGAGTTAATTTTCCTTGTGCTTTATTGTGATTAAAAAAAACATTTTTTCTAGGGACAGAAAACTGTAGGTAGGGAGAGTGTTTTTTTTCTTTCACTCTGCAAGTCCTTGTTTCCAGGGACCTGTAAGGACAGTGAGTTAATTGTCCTTGTGCTATATTGTGCTTAAAAAAAACATTTATTCTAGGGACAGAAAACTGTAGGTAGGGAGAGTGTTTTTTTTCTTTCACTCTGCAAGTCCTTGTTTCCAGGGACCTGTAAGGACAGTGAGTTAATTGTCCTTGTGCTATATTGTGCTTAAAAAAAACATTTATTCTAGGGACAGAAAACTCTAGGTAGGGACAGTGTCAGTTTCTTTCACTCTGCAAGTCCTTGTTTCCAGGGACCTGTAAGGACAGTGAGTTAATTTTCCTTGTGCTATATTGTGATTAAAAAAAACATTTTTTCTAGGGACAGAAAACTGTAGGTAGGGAGAGTGTTTTTTTTCTTTCACTCTGCAAGTCCTTGTTTCCAGGGACCTGTAAGGACAGTGAGTTAATTTTCCTTGTGCTATATTGTGATTAAAAAAAACATTTTTTCTAGGGACAGAAAACTGTAGGTAGGGAGAGTGTTTTTTTTCTTTCACTCTGCAAGTCCTTGTTTCCAGGGACCTGTAAGGACAGTGAGTTAATTTTCCTTGTGCTATATTGTGATTAAAAAAAACATTTATTCTAGGGACAGAAAACTCTAGGTAGGGACAGTGTCAGTTTCTTTCACTCTGCAAGTCCTTGTTTCCAGGGACCTGTAAGGACAGTGAGTTAATTTTCCTTGTGCTATATTGTGATTAAAAAAAACATTTATTCTAGGGACAGAAAACTCTAGGTAGGGACAGTGTCAGTTTCTTTCACTCTGCAAGTCCTTGTTTCCAGGGACCTGTAAGGACAGTGAGTTAATTTTCCTTGTGCTATATTGTGATTAAAAAAAACATTTTTTCTAGGGACAGAAAACTGTAGGTAGGGAGAGTGTTTTTTTTCTTTCACTCTGCAAGTCCTTGTTTCCAGGGACCTGTAAGGACAGTGAGTTAATTTTCCTTGTGCTATATTGTGATTAAAAAAAACATTTTTTCTAGGGACAGAAAACTGTAGGTAGGGAGAGTGTTTTTTTTCTTTCACTCTGCAAGTCCTTGTTTCCAGGGACCTGTAAGGACAGTGAGTTAATTTTCCTTGTGCTATATTGTGATTAAAAAAAACATTTATTCTAGGGACAGAAAACTCTAGGTAGGGACAGTGTCAGTTTCTTTCACTCTGCAAGTCCTTGTTTCCAGGGACCTGTAAGGACAGTGAGTTAATTTTCCTTGTGCTATATTGTGATTAAAAAAAACATTTATTCTAGGGACAGAAAACTCTAGGTAGGGACAGTGTCAGTTTCTTTCACTCTGCAAGTCCTTGTTTCCAGGGACCTGTAAGGACAGTGAGTTAATTTTCCTTGTGCTATATTGTGATTAAAAAAAACATTTATTCTAGGGACAGAAAACTCTAGGTAGGGACAGTGTCAGTTTCTTTCACTCTGCAAGTCCTTGTTTCCAGGGACCTGTAAGGACAGTGAGTTAATTTTCCTTGTGCTATATTGTGATTAAAAAAAACATTTATTCTAGGGACAGAAAACTCTAGGTAGGGACAGTGTCAGTTTCTTTCACTCTGCAAGTCCTTGTTTCCAGGGACCTGTAAGGACAGTGAGTTAATTTTCCTTGTGCTCTATTGTGATTAAAAAAAACATTTATTCTAGGGACAGAAAACTCTAGGTAGGGACAGTGTCAGTTTCTTTCACTCTGCAAGTCCTTGTTTCCAGGGACCTGTAAGGACAGTGAGTTAATTCTCCTTGTGCTATATTGTGATTAAAAAAAACATTTTTTCTAGGGACAGAAAACTGTAGGTAGGGAGAGTGTTTTTTTTCTTTCACTCTGCAAGTCCTTGTTTCCAGGGACCTGTAAGGACAGTGAGTTAATTTTCCTTGTGCTATATTGTGATTAAAAAAAACATTTATTCTAGGGACAGAAAACTCTAGGTAGGGACAGTGTCAGTTTCTTTCACTCTGCAAGTCCTTGTTTCCAGGGACCTGTAAGGACAGTGAGTTAATTTTCCTTGTGCTATATTGTGATTAAAAAAAACATTTATTCTAGGGACAGAAAACTCTAGGTAGGGACAGTGTCAGTTTCTTTCACTCTGCAAGTCCTTGTTTCCAGGGACCTGTAAGGACAGTGAGTTAATTTTCCTTGTGCTATATTGTGATTAAAAAAAACATTTTTTCTAGGGACAGAAAACTGTAGGTAGGGAGAGTGTTTTTTTTCTTTCACTCTGCAAGTCCTTGTTTCCAGGGACCTGTAAGGACAGTGAGTTAATTTTCCTTGTGCTATATTGTGATTAAAAAAAACATTTTTTCTAGGGACAGAAAACTGTAGGTAGGGAGAGTGTTTTTTTTCTTTCACTCTGCAAGTCCTTGTTTCCAGGGACCTGTAAGGACAGTGAGTTAATTTTCCTTGTGCTATATTGTGATTAAAAAAAACATTTATTCTAGGGACAGAAAACTCTAGGTAGGGACAGTGTCAGTTTCTTTCACTCTGCAAGTCCTTGTTTCCAGGGACCTGTAAGGACAGTGAGTTAATTTTCCTTGTGCTATATTGTGATTAAAAAAAACATTTATTCTAGGGACAGAAAACTCTAGGTAGGGACAGTGTCAGTTTCTTTCACTCTGCAAGTCCTTGTTTCCAGGGACCTGTAAGGACAGTGAGTTAATTTTCCTTGTGCTATATTGTGATTAAAAAAAACATTTATTCTAGGGACAGAAAACTCTAGGTAGGGACAGTGTCAGTTTCTTTCACTCTGCAAGTCCTTGTTTCCAGGGACCTGTAAGGACAGTGAGTTAATTTTCCTTGTGCTATATTGTGATTAAAAAAAACATTTTTTCTAGGGACAGAAAACTGTAGGTAGGGAGAGTGTTTTTTTTCTTTCACTCTGCAAGTCCTTGTTTCCAGGGACCTGTAAGGACAGTGAGTTAATTTTCCTTGTGCTTTATTGTGATTAAAAAAAACATTTTTTCTAGGGACAGAAAACTGTAGGTAGGGAGAGTGTTTTTTTTCTTTCACTCTGCAAGTCCTTGTTTCCAGGGACCTGTAAGGACAGTGAGTTAATTTTCCTTGTGCTATATTGTGATTAAAAAAAACATTTTTTCTAGGGACAGAAAACTGTAGGTAGGGAGAGTGTTTTTTTTCTTTCACTCTGCAAGTCCTTGTTTCCAGGGACCTGTAAGGACAGTGAGTTAATTTTCCTTGTGCTATATTGTGATTAAAAAAAACATTTATTCTAGGGACAGAAAACTCTAGGTAGGGACAGTGTCAGTTTCTTTCACTCTGCAAGTCCTTGTTTCCAGGGACCTGTAAGGACAGTGAGTTAATTTTCCTTGTGCTATATTGTGATTAAAAAAAACATTTATTCTAGGGACAGAAAACTCTAGGTAGGGACAGTGTCAGTTTCTTTCACTCTGCAAGTCCTTGTTTCCAGGGACCTGTAAGGACAGTGAGTTAATTTTCCTTGTGCTATATTGTGATTAAAAAAAACATTTTTTCTAGGGACAGAAAACTGTAGGTAGGGAGAGTGTTTTTTTTCTTTCACTCTGCAAGTCCTTGTTTCCAGGGACCTGTAAGGACAGTGAGTTAATTTTCCTTGTGCTATATTGTGATTAAAAAAAACATTTTTTCTAGGGACAGAAAACTGTAGGTAGGGAGAGTGTTTTTTTTCTTTCACTCTGCAAGTCCTTGTTTCCAGGGACCTGTAAGGACAGTGAGTTAATTTTCCTTGTGCTATATTGTGATTAAAAAAAACATTTATTCTAGGGACAGAAAACTCTAGGTAGGGACAGTGTCAGTTTCTTTCACTCTGCAAGTCCTTGTTTCCAGGGACCTGTAAGGACAGTGAGTTAATTTTCCTTGTGCTATATTGTGATTAAAAAAAACATTTATTCTAGGGACAGAAAACTCTAGGTAGGGACAGTGTCAGTTTCTTTCACTCTGCAAGTCCTTGTTTCCAGGGACCTGTAAGGACAGTGAGTTAATTTTCCTTGTGCTATATTGTGATTAAAAAAAACATTTATTCTAGGGACAGAAAACTCTAGGTAGGGACAGTGTCAGTTTCTTTCACTCTGCAAGTCCTTGTTTCCAGGGACCTGTAAGGACAGTGAGTTAATTTTCCTTGTGCTATATTGTGATTAAAAAAAACATTTTTTCTAGGGACAGAAAACTGTAGGTAGGGAGAGTGTTTTTTTTCTTTCACTCTGCAAGTCCTTGTTTCCAGGGACCTGTAAGGACAGTGAGTTAATTTTCCTTGTGCTTTATTGTGATTAAAAAAAACATTTTTTCTAGGGACAGAAAACTGTAGGTAGGGAGAGTGTTTTTTTTCTTTCACTCTGCAAGTCCTTGTTTCCAGGGACCTGTAAGGACAGTGAGTTAATTGTCCTTGTGCTATATTGTGCTTAAAAAAAACATTTATTCTAGGGACAGAAAACTGTAGGTAGGGAGAGTGTTTTTTTTCTTTCACTCTGCAAGTCCTTGTTTCCAGGGACCTGTAAGGACAGTGAGTTAATTGTCCTTGTGCTATATTGTGCTTAAAAAAAACATTTATTCTAGGGACAGAAAACTCTAGGTAGGGACAGTGTCAGTTTCTTTCACTCTGCAAGTCCTTGTTTCCAGGGACCTGTAAGGACAGTGAGTTAATTTTCCTTGTGCTATATTGTGCTTAAAAAAAACATTTATTCTAGGGACAGAAAACTCTAGGTAGGGACAGTGTCAGTTTCTTTCACTCTGCAAGTCCTTGTTTCCAGGGACCTGGAGAGACATTGAGTGAATTGTCCTTGTGCTATATTGTGATTAAAAAAAACATTTATTCTAGGGACAGAAAACTCTAGGTAGGGACAGTGTCAGTTTCTTTCACTGTGAAAGTCCTTGTTTCAAGGGACAGAGAAGGACACCTGAAGGTAGCCCTTATTGCTTTTTTCCCATCTCCCTGCAGGCCATCTATTAGAATGTCTGGAAGGCAAACAAGGAGAGGCAGACAGTCAGGAGGCAATAAAAGAGGGCAAGCAGGCTCTGTGTCTGGGGGCAACAGTGCTGGTCGTGGACGCGGTGCATTGTCATCAGCACATGGCCATGGGACACGCTTGTCCTTCTTTTCGGCAGCTGGACATGTTGAGCCACATCATGCCGAAGACTTGGTAGAGTGGATGACCAAGCCCTCCTCCTCCTCCTCATCCTCTCTCACCCAGGCTCAGGGTACTGGAAAAGCAGCTGCCAAAGCGTCGTCTTCCCTGGTATCAATGTCAGACAAATCATCAGTCACTCCTTCCCTAGACCCACCATGTCCTCCTCCTGAGGAGTCCCCCGAACTGTTTCAGCACAGTGTTGGGTACATGCTCCAGGAGGATGCCCAGCGTTTCGAAGGGTCTGATGATGAAACCCAGCTAGAGGAAGGCAGTAGCGTGAGAGCAGACAGAGGGGATGCTCAAGAAGGACACCAATCTGGCAGTCATGTTCCAGCAGCTGCAGCATACTGCCAGATTGGCTCCAGTGATGAGGAGGGAGGGGATGATGAGGTCAATGACTCCACGTGGGTGCCTAATAGGAGAGAGGAGGAGGAGGAGGATGAGGAGGAGGCACATCTCCAACGAGGCAGGATGCCCTTTGGTGGCCAGCGTAAGGGCAGTACACCGACGGAATCACACCGCAGAGCTCCGCCTGTGCAGGGCGCTGCCTCTGCCCGTCATTCAAAAAGTTCTTTGGTGTGGGCCTTTTTTGAGGCTAGTGCATCAGATCGCACAGCTGCTGTTTGCAACATATGTCTCAAGCGTATATCGCGTGGCCAAAACATCAGCCGCTTGGGTACCACATGCCTGACCAGACATATGTTGACCTGCCATGCAGCTCGTTGGCAAGCCTACCTCAAAGACCCACACCAAAGAACAAAGCGGACCTCTCCTTGCACCGCATCAGCTGGGATCTCCAACCCCACTATAACTTCAGTCCTCTCTGAAACATGCACTGAGAGGAATGAAGGTGTAGAATTAGGTGTGTCACAGCCAAGTACTTGCGCCCACTCTGCTAGCAGTACACCGACGTCCGATTCTAGCAGGCAAATTTCCCTGCCCCAGCTGCTGGACCGTCGAAAGAAGTTCACTCCCAGCCATCCACATGCCCAGCGGTTGAATGCTAGCTTGGCTAAATTGCTAGCGCTTCAACTGCTGCCTTTTCAGTTGGTAGACTCGGCCCCCTTCCGTGAGTTTGTGCAATGTGCGGTTCCTCAGTGGCAGGTTCCCAAACGCCACTTTTTCTCACGGAAGGCTATTCCGGCTCTCTACCGGCATGTGGAAGGCAATGTCTTGGCCTCGCTGGACAGGGCGGTCAGCGGTAAGGTGCATATTACCGCTGACTCATGGTCCAGCAGGCATGGACAGGGACGTTACCTTTCTTTCACGGCCCATTGGGTCACTCTTTTGGCAGCTGGGAAGGATTCAGGACAAGGTGCAGTAGTGTTGGAGGTTGTCCCACCGCCACGCCTCCAAAATGCTACTACTGGTTGTGACACACCTCTCTCCTCCACCCCCTCCTCTTCTTCTTCCTCCATGGCCTCTTCCTGTGGTTTGTCCTATGAACCAGCGGTGCTCCGTAGCCGTTCACGGGGCTACGCAAGTACGCAGGCAAAAAGATGCCATGCCGTGCTTGCGCTGGTGTGTTTGGGGGACAGAAGCCACACTGGGGCAGAGGTCCTGTCTGCTCTGCAGGGCCAGGCCGAGAGGTGGTTGACGCCACGCCAGCTTAAGCCAGGAATGGTGGTTTGCGACAATGGCACCAACCTCCTCTCCGCCCTCCGACAGGGACAACTGACCCATGTGCCCTGTGTGGCTCACGTCCTTAACCTGGTGGTGCAGCGCTTCTTGGGCAGGTACCCGGGCTTACAGGATGTCCTGAGGCAGGCCAGGAAAGTCTGTGTGCATTTCCGCAGATCTTATAATGCCAGTGCTCGCCTGGCTGAGCTGCAAAAGGAGTTGAACCTGCCCAAGAACCGCCTTATATGTGACATGCCCACCAGGTGGAACTCAACGTTGGCCATGCTGCAGCGGCTGCACACGCAGCAGAGGGCCATCAATGAGTACCTGTGCGACTACGGCACCAGGACAGGGTCAGGGGAGCTTGGTTTTTTTTCTCCACGCCAGTGGGGCATGATCAGGGATGCATGCACTGTCCTGGCACCATTTGAGGAGGCCACGAGGATGGTGAGCAGTGACAGTGCATGCATCAGTGACACTGTACCTCTTGTCCACCTGTTGGAGCACACGCTGCGTGGAATAATGGACAGGGCACTTGAGGCAGAACAGAGGCAGGAAGAGGAGGACTTCCTTGCCTCTCAAGGCCCCCTTTACCCAGACAGTGTTCCTTCTGTCCCACCCATCGCACAGGAAGAGGAGGAGGAGGAGGAGGAGGAGGAGGAGGATTGTGTCAGCATGGAGGTGGAGGCTGGCACTCAGCATCATCAGCAGCAGTCTTTTAGGGATGATTTACAGTCCCAAGAAACCAGTGGACTTGTACGTGGCTGGGAGGAGGTGGCTGCGGATCATGTCGTCCTTAGTGACCCAGAGGACTCCGGAGCGAATGCCTCAGCAAACCTACGCTGCATGGCCTCCCTGATCCTGCAAGTCTGCGGAAGGATCCTCGTATTCTTCGGATCAAGGAGAGGGACCATTACTGGCTGGCCACTCTCCTTGATCCACGGTACAAGGGTAAGGTTGCGGACCTTATGTTACCGTCGCAGAGGGAGCAGAGGATGAGACAACTCCGGGAGGCCTTGCAGAAAGGTCTGTGCAACGCGTTCCCAGAGACTGGGAGGTTGCAAACTCCTGGTCCTGGACAACGAGTTGCTGAGGCTTCGGCCAGTCAAAGAAGGAGCGGTGGGGAAGGTGGCCGTCTGACCGATGCGTTCAGACAATTCTTTAGTCCGCAGCCCCAAAGTATGATCGGTTCCAGCAACCATCGCCAGCGTCTGATAAACATGGTGCAGGAATATCTAGGGGCAAGGTCAGACTTGGACACCTTCCCCACCGAAAATCCTCTGGCTTACTGGGTCTTGAGGATGGATCACTGGCCAGAGCTTGCACAGTATGCAATTGAGCTACTGGCCTGTCCTGCATCCAGCGTTCTTTCGGAACGCACATTCAGTGCTGCTGGAGGATTTGTCACGGATCACAGGGTGCGCCTGTCCACCGACTCGGTTGATCGACTGACTTTCATCAAGATGAACCAGTCTTGGATCACCACCAGCTACCACACACCTGATGCTGATATAACAGACTAATTGATTTTAAAATGTCACATCCCTTCAAGACTGATGCTGATGCTGAGTGCCTGTGCTGTTATGTTGACTGGCTATCCTCCTCCTCCGAGTCCTCAATGATACGATTGATGATGATAGCTTGGAAGATCATTTTTGTTTATGGGTGCCGCCACCAGTGCCTAACGCCCAATTTTTCAGCCCCTGTTTAACAGGGGCGTGTAATTACAATTTTTGAAGCAATACTTTGCAACAGGGCTCATTGCTGTGCTCCAAGTACAGTATCTGTGAGGAGTTGCAGTGTTGTGCCACCAGTGCCTAAGGCCCAATTTTTCAGCCCCTGTTTAACAGGGGCGTGTCATTACAATTTTTGAAGCAATACTTTGCAACAGGGCTCATTGCTGTGCTCCAAGTACAGTATCTGTGAAGGGTTGCAGTGTTGTGCCACCAGTGCCTAAGGCCCAATTTTTCAGCCCCTGTTCAACAGGGGCATGTAATTACAATTCTTGATCTAATAATTCACAGCAGGGCCCATTGCTGCACCCACCAAGAGTAACTGTCAGGGCTTACAGTGTTGTGGCACCAGCACCACCATCAAAGGCCCAATTTTTACTACCACTGTTCAACAATTATATGTAATTCAAATTCCTGATATAATAGTTGACAGCAGGGCGTTCCAGCACCAACCAAGAGTAACTGTGAGTGCTTACAGTGTTGTGCCAACACCAACAACTAAGGGGCCTATTTCTGCAGAGTATATACGGCAGGTCCCTACTTTCAAACATCCAACTTACAAACGACTCCTACTTGCAAACGCAAGAAGACAACAGGAAGTGAGAGGAAATCTACCACTAGGAAGGAAAATTCTCTCCTGTAAGAATAAATATGGGAGAAAGGTGTCTCCTCTGTACTGATGCTTTATCAGCAATCCTTGTTTCAAGAAAAACACCACATTTCAAAAACAGTTGTCATTAGGACGGAAAGTGAGGTGAAATGTTCTGAACAGGGGCACAGACAGCAAAACAAATGTTACAGGGGTGATAACCCTTACCTATGTTTTCCAAAAAGTTTAAAAATAGATTTTTGGTCTGGAGCTACACTTCAACAATGTACCTGTTCAAAATTACAAACAGATTCTACATAAGAACAAACCTACAGTCCCTGTCTTGTATGCACCGCCTGTATACGGCTGTTCAGAGTATATAGGGCCTTTTTTATTTTATGTGCGGGGTTCCCCTTAATATCCATACAAGACCCAAAGGGGCTGGTAATGGGCTGGGGTAGGGGGGGGGTCATGGGGTAGCTATGCCATTTTTCTTAAAGATTTTCATCCATATTACCGGGACCAGACATTACATTAAAGCCGCAAGCAGTTTTAAATGGCTTTTTTTTCCTTTAGAAGTGTCATTTTGTGCAGGGACAGTTCTAAACACGGGAAACACGTGGCACTTCACAGGCATACTTTAGACACCCCCCAGGTACGATATTTAAAGGAATATTTGACTTTTTTTTTTTCACTTTATGCATCATTAAAATGACTGCTCCCGGAAAACGACCGTTTTTAAAACTTATTTTTGCATTGATACATGTCCCCTGGTGCAGAACCCGGGTTCCCAAACCCTTTTTAGGACAATAACATGCATAATAGTTGTTATAATTAGCACTTTAGAATTCGAACGTTCGCATCCATTGTATTTAATAGGGTTCTAATGTTCGTTCGAACTTTCGGTCCGTTCGCGGGTTCTGGTGCGAACCGAACCCGGGGGTGTTCGGCTCATCACTACTCCTGAACATAACCCTCAACGAGGGCCCTAGAGATGGGCCGATACCATGACCTATTGTCAAGGATGTCCAGGCACATGCGTTCATATGCCTCGACATCCATGACAACCACATTGCCGCCTTTGTCTGCGGGCTTAATGACCAACCTAGGGTTGGTCTGAAGTTCCCTCAATGCCAGTCGCTGCTTAGATGATAAATTGTGTCTATGTTTGTCAGAAAAGGTCATAATTTTGTATTTCCAGAGTGCTCTGCTGCACAAAAGCCCATATGTTTGGGTTAGTGTGGAGCAGAGGAAAATTTCGAGATTTAGGTTTGAAAGAAACTGGAGGGGGAAAAGACACACCGGGGACCAAGACCCCCGGCGTGTTGAAAGCGCCAGGGTCCTGGTCATCAGTGTGTCCCTCCTCCCATAGAAGCATAAGGTCATCCATGGCCTGAAGTTCAGCCATGGATAGATCAAGAGGTGGAAAATCCATGATGTCAGAGGAAACAGGACGGTCATAGATGACCTTAAACATGAGCCTACGAGCGAAGAGGTGTATGTCCTTGATTAAATCAAATCTGTCCAAGTTATTAGAAGGACAGAAAGTGAGACCTAATTTGAGAACTGTGATATGATCATCTGAAAGTGGTATTGATGAGAGATTAATAACCTCCAGTCCTAGGGAGCTGGGAGAGCTAAGGTTGGTATCAGGGGTGTGGGGGACTCCAATGGTTTCCCTAAAAAAATGGGAGCTATTTTGGGATCTAAAATTTGTGTGCTGTGAGGAAATAATGTGGAAATAGAGGATTCACTGCCTCTACGCCGAACAGTAGACGGTGAGGCAGATGAGTGAGTGAAACCAGAGGTGTTATATGAAGGCAAATTGCTGGTGGTGGTAGTGATTGACTGTCTTGGTGGCATGGGTGTAGAAGTGTGTGAGGTAAGAATTGGATTACGAACCAAGGAGGGACGACGTGTCAAATTCGATCCAAGGGTTCCATGTGCGGAACCAAAAGAGGTAGTACTACGGTCTCCCTTCCGTTTTTTTGGGATCATGTCTTGGGAGAGTTCTCTATATAGGGTGGAAGTGCTAGAGGAAAAAGAGGGGGATGCAACATTGGGAACTGTATGAGTAGCTTTCGGAGCTTCTGGAGGGGGTCTAGAGGTAAATCTGTCATTGGACGCTTGGTTCCATATATAAGCGTAACCATTATCATGTGCTGTTTTATCTCTAAGGAATTTAGTTTCCTTAGTATTAATAATATTCAATGCATATTGTTCCAGGCGCACACCTAAGTCTTTCAGGCGAGATGTGAATCTGGAAGACGAACGCATAAGAACATGATCGTCAAACCATGTAGTGATCTGTATATCCAATAGCTCTAGTTCTTGATCGTATTGACTACATAGAATAGAAAGCATTTGAAAAGAGCAAGACTGAAGATTAGATTCCCATGAGACTTTTAGTGCATCATTAATTTTTCTGACATTGGGAAAAATTTGAATCCTAAGACCCCAGGGGACAATATGGTTGTCAGAATATTTAATAAAGTAAGTTTTATGCCAGTAAATTCTGGCTTTTTTCTCCAATAATCGTTGGAGTCGCATGAAATTGCGATCCAATTCAGCATCGGATATTTTATCATTGTTTTGCGATAATCTAATTTTGGACATTAGACCGTCCCAGGCTTCCCCACAGAATTCAGCCATTTTGACCAAAGAAAAACTGAACACCGAGTAGATACAAAAACAGTTAATATGATTGTAAAGAATAATACATTAAATTGATATCATATATCAATAATATAATTATAATTCAAAGAGGAATGTAAGTATATATAGACAGAAAAAACAAACATTTTTTGTATCTGTGAGAGGGACCAACAACCACTGGGTGATGTATTAAAACATCATTGTTGTGGGAGTGGAAAAGGTAAGTGGTTGGTGTGTCCTCTGAGAGATACGGCACCTCATCCCTTTTTATGTTTGTGAAAAGGAAATAGGGATTGTGGGATTATGACGGTGCCAGAAAAAACATCAAATATTATATTGTTTTTAAAAAAAGGGTAATTTTATTAATACATCCAAGTATAAACACAAATATATATATATAAAAAAGAATTAAGCATATCATACTGTACACATGATGCACTAGATCACAAAGCTAACCCAACATGTTTAGCCAATTCATTGGCTTCATCGGGGGTGAAGAGAGGTACAGTACAGTTTCAAACAAATCTATAAGCAAAACAAAATTCATATTAGTAAATTACACATCATTGCCCGGGGGGGGGGGGAATTAGGTGACCAAAAGTGGAAAACGTGACCAGCAGGCAAAAGGAAGAGGAACAATCGTGAGCCACCAACCTGACAGTTCCCATAGGGAGGCGCATCAAAATGCCAGCGAGGTGCCTAGTGGGAGTCCACCGACTATATGTGCCTGTAGGTGGCTTTTTGAAATAAAAAATACAAAATTGGAATTAGAATTAAAATATATTAACAAGGGTGACTATTGCAACACATACAGTGCCGCAAATAATAGACAACCCAATGGGGGACTAGCATAGTCTCCTATACCTACCAGAATTGTATTGGTAAAAACAACAAAGAAAATATGTGGTGGGGCGCTGTATGTGAAGTATAAATGAAAACCCAATCACAGTAAAGGACTTCCGTGATCATCTACAACAAAAGTAGATAAGATAAAATAAATAAATATTTATGTCATCCGACTAAGGAAATGAACCAAATAGCCAGATCCAAAAAATTAATTATATAATGTATAAGCTTACCTAATCAAATGTAGCATGTTGAAAAATATTCAGAGTTAAAGAGGTTGATTCATCAGAGATATGGACACCTGAATGGTATCTAATAATTATCTCTGACCAGAGACAAAAAATGGCCCTGATGGAGCCAAGGATCCCGTGGATGATTTAATAAAACTAAAGATCAATGATGCTAACAAGAGGCAGAAAAGCCTAAACAAAAACAATAATGAGAATGTATCAAACAGTTGATCTGAAGTGATTCAAATAAAGCTCAAGTGACCAGTAACCACAAATACAAAGTAGCAATGAAAGTGTAAATAGTTACCTGAAGTGATCACGTATCCAACAGCAGCGCCCCACAGCCATAGACACTTGAATCTGTCCTAGGCAAGTTTAAATAGGCCACCCAGCCACCTGACGTAGACGTCGCCTGGCGGCAGCGGACGTAGGATAACCAACGCGCATGCGCCGCAACGCCAAAGGCCTACATTGCCCATAGTGCTTAGCACTAGAACGTCGAGGACGTGGTTGCGTCATGCGCACCAAGCCGGGACGGGCGAGATGGAATAGCGGGGATGCAAGGATATTGAGGCGGTGCAAGAGATGGGCGCGGCTAGCAATCGGGCAAGGTGTGGGATCACCAGCCCTTGGGTGTCCATACAGACACTAATCAGAGGCTCCAAGGGACCCCCGATAGCAATGAGAACCAACCAAAGGGATACTGCCAGAGGGCGGCCCACATCCTCAACCACTACCTCCACAGAAGTTAAAGGGGCAACGTATTCCACAAAAGGTCACATACCCTCAACGCAATGATGTGTACACCTGAAAGAAGAGGGGAAAATTGTATTAATAATAGTAATAGTAAGAAAAAAGGGAATATAATTGAGACGAAAATAATCTATATACATGACAATTTAAATATATACTAAATAAAGAAAAGAAAAAAAAAATAATAACAGTCCATTGTTGGATAATAAAATAATAAGAAACAATAATAAACCAATAATGAAAAATAAATAAATAAAATAACTCAGTGGTTCCCGAGTTGTTAAAGGGAACATTGTCAATGGTCAAAGTAGGGAAAAGATGGCACAGGGTGAGCAATGGGAAAATCATAGATCAAAAAAAAAAAGAAGATTCTATAGAAAGGATTTATAACTAATATATTTGTTGAGTCCCGGGAATTTAACTGCATCAAGAGTATGAATCCACCGGGTTTCCAATTGTAGAAGTGCTATGTCTATATTCCCTCCACGCACATGCAGAGGCACATGTTCCAAAGCATAAAAGGTAACAACATGAGCATTGTAATCATGCTGATATCCAATGTGACGATTGAGTGCCGTGGTTGTGAGTTTCTTGTAGGTCGGCAAGACATGGTCCCTTATTCGCTTGAAAAAGGGCCGTTTAGTCTTGCCGACATAAAAGCAACCACAACGACAAAGAGCAAGATAAACCACTCCGATGGTCCTACAGTTTATTCAATGCTTTATAATATGAGTACGACCATTGGGTAGTGGTACATCATGAGAATTAGGCAGAAAACAGCAAACATCACACCTGCCACAGGAGAATGTTCCACCCTGATCTCGTTTGGGAGAGCACAAGGGATCAAAATGACTAGAGACCAGATGGTCTTTGAGTGAAGGAGCACGGCGGAAGGTTATCTGTGGATAGGGTTTAATGTATTTTTAAACAGTTTTCTCAGCACAAAGGATAGGCCAAAATTTCTGAAAGATATTACGAACTTGACCGTGTTGATTGGAATATTTTGTAATCAAACGGACTGGATTATTGGGCTTAAATTTTTTATGAGAATGAATGAGGTCAATCCTATTGAGCTTGACCGCTCTGTTAAATGATTTCTTTAAAAGTGAGCGACTGTATCCACGGGCCAACAGCCTGTCACGCAAGTCATTAGCTGCCAAATGAAAGTCAGAATCACGAGTATAGTTACGTCTGAGCCTAAGAAATTGGCTATAGGGAATACTGTTGAGTAATGGTCGAGGGTGTGCACTAGAGGCATGCAACAGCGTATTCCCTGCAGAGGGTTTGCGATAAAGGGATGAATGAAGAAAACCGTCCTGGTTGATGTGGATTGTTAGGTCCAGGAAATTAATAGATTCTTGGCTACATTCCATTGTAAAAGATAAATTAAATTCATTGATAGCCAGCTTATTCACCAGCTCATGCAGTTCAGCCTTGGTACCAGACGATATCTTGATACTTTGGTCTGGTACCAAGGCTGAACTGCATGAGCTGGTGAATAAGCTGGCTATCAATGAATTTAATTTATCTTTTACAATGGAATGTAGCCAAGAATCTATTAATTTCCTGGACCTAACAATCCACATCAACCAGGACGGTTTGCTTCATTCATCCCTTTATCGCAAAACCCTCTGCAGGGAATACGCTGTTGCATGCCTCTAGTGCACACCCTCGACCATTACTCAACAGTATTCCCTATAGCCAATTTCTTAGGCTCAGACGTAACTGTACTCGTGATTCTGACTTTCATTTGGCAGCTAATGACTTGCGTGACAGGCTGTTGGCCCGTGGATACAGTCGCTCACTTTTGAAGAAATCATTTAACAGAGCGGTCAAGCTCAATAGGATTGACCTCATTCATTCTCATAAAAAATTTAAGCCCAATAATCCAGTCCGTTTGATTACAAAATATTCCAATCAACACGGTCAAGTTCGTAGTATCTTTCAGAAATTTTGGCCTATCCTTTGTGCTGACAAAACTGTTAAAAAATACATTAAACCCTATCCACAGATAACCTTCCGCCGTGCTCCTTCACTCAAAGACCATCTGGTCTCTAGTCATTTTGATCCCTTGTGCTCTCCCAAACGAGATCAGGGTGGAACATTCTCCTGTGGCAGGTGTGATGTTTGCTGTTTTCTGCCTAATTCTCATGATGTACCACTACCCAATGGTCGTACTCATATTATAAAGCATCGAATAAACTGTAGGACCATCGGAGTGGTTTATCTTGCTCTTTGTCGTTGTGGTTGCTTTTATGTCGGCAAGACTAAATGGCCCTTTTTCAAGCGAATAAGGGACCATGTCTTGCCGACCTACAAGAAACTCACAACCACGGCACTCAATCGTCACATTGGATATCAGCATGATTACGATGCTCATGTTGTTACCTTTTATGCTTTGGAACATGTGCCTCTGCATGTGCGTGGAGGGAATATAGACATAGCACTTCTACAATTGGAAACCCGGTGGATTCATACTCTTGATGCAGTTAAATTCCCGGGACTCAACGAATATATTAGTTATAAATCCTTTCTATAGAATCTTCTTTTTTTTTTTGGTCTATGATTTTCCCATTGCTCACCCTGTGCCATCTTTTCCCTACTTTGACCATTGACAATGTTCCCTTTAACAACTCGGGAACCACTGAGTTATTTTATTTATTTATTTTTCATTATTGGTTTATTATTGTTTCTTATTATTTTATTATCCAACAATGGACCGTTATTAAAAAAAAAATATTTTCTTTATTTAGTTTATATTTAAATTGTCATGTATATAGATTATTTTCGTCTCAAATATATTCCCTTTTTTCTTACTATTACTATTATTAATAAAATTTTCCCCTCTTCTTTTAGGTGTACACATCATTGCGTGGAGGGTATGTGACCTTTTGTGGAATACGTTGCCCCTTTAACTTCTGTGGAGGTAGTGGTTGAGGATGTGGGCCGCCCTCTGGCAGTATCCCTTTGGTTGGTTCTCATTGCTATCGGGGGTCCCTTGGAGCCTCTGATTAGTGTCTGTATGGACACCCAAGGGCTGGTGATCCCACACCTTGCCCGATTGCTAGCCGCGCCCATCTCTTGCACCGCCTCAGCTATTCCATCTCACCCGTCCCGGCTTGGTGCGCATGACGCAACCACGTCCTCGACGTTCTAGTGCTAAGCACTATGGGCAATGTAGGCCTTTGGCGTTGCGGCGCATGCGCGTTGGCTATCCTACGTCCGCTGCCGCCAGGCGACGTCTACGTCAGGCGGCTGGGTGGCCTATTTAAACTTGCCTAGGACAGATTCAAGTGTCTATGGCTGTGGGGCGCTGCTGTTGGATACATGATCACTTCAGGTAACTATTTACACTTGCATTGCTTCTTTGTATTTGTGGTTACTGGTCACTTGAGCTTTATTTGAATCACTTCAGATCAACTGTTTGATACATTCTCATTATTGTTTTTGTTTAGGCTTTTCTGCCTCTTGTTAGCATCATTGATCTTCAGTTTTATTAAATCATCCACGGGATCCTTGGCTCCATCAGGGCCATTTTTTGTCTCTGGTCAGAGATAATTATTAGATACCATTCAGGTGTCCATATCTCTGATGAATCAACCTCTTTAACTCTGAATATTTTTCAACATGCTACATTTGATTAGGTAAGCTTATACATTATATAATGCATTTTTTGGATCTGGCTATTTGGTTCATTTCCTTAGTCGGATGACATAAATATTTATTTATTTTATCTTATCTACTTTTGTTGTAGATGATCACGGAAGTCCTTTACTGTGATTGGGTTTTCATTTATACTTCACATACAGCGCCCCACCACATATTTTCTTTGTTGTTTTTACCAATACAATTCTGGTAGGTATAGGAGACTATGCTAGTCCCCCATTGGGTTGTCTATTATTTGCGGCACTGTATGTGTTGCAATAGTCACCCTTGTTAATATATTTTAATTCTAATTCCAATTTTGTATTTTTTATTTCAAATAGCCACCTACAGGCACATATAGTCGGTGGACTCCCACTAGGCACCTCGGTGGCATTTTGATGCGCCTCCCTATGGGAACTGTCAGGTTGGTGGCTCACGATTGTTCCTCTTCCTTTTGCCTGCTGGTCACGTTTTCCACTTTTGGTCACCTAATTCCCCCCCCCCCCCCCGGGCAATGATGTGTAATTTACTAATATGAATTTTGTTTTGCTTATAGATTTGTTTGAAACTGTACTGTACCTCTCTTCACCCCCGATGAAGCCAATGAATTGGCGAAACATGTTGGGTTAGCTTTGTGATCTAGTGCATCATGTGTACAGTATGATATGCTTAATTCTTTTTTATATATATATATTTGTGTTTATACTTGGATGTATTAATAAAATTACCCTTTTTTTAAAAACAATATAATATTTGATGTTTTTTCTGGCACCGTCATAATCCCACAATCCCTATTTCCTTTTCATATTATCACCAATCTTAGCGGACGCCTTCAACGTATTATTGAAAGGAGAATCCTTTAGACAGGAAACTTTGACCGCCATTATTTGTATGATCCCAAAACCTCTCACGGATGATACCCTGTGTACAAACTTTCACCCAATTTCCCTACTAAACCTAGATATCAAACTTTTAGCCAAAATATTGGCCAAAAGACTAAATAGAATAATAGGCAAACTCATCCATAAGGATCAAGTAGGATTCATGCCAAAACATCAGGCAGGAGACAATGTCCGTCGGGCCGTATTGCTAGCCCACATAGCTAAAAAATGATGTATACCCTCCTGTTTTCTATCCCTACACATAAAAAAGGCCTTCGACTCCATAGCCTGGTCTTACCTTAATTACACATTACAAAAATGGGGATTTGGCCCTCACTTCTTAACATGGATAGAAGCACTTTATAACAAACCAATTGCATATATTAAAATATGCAGGCTATAAATCGAACTCCTTTAATATAGAAAGAGGAACGCTTCAGTGATGCCCACTCTCCCCCCGCCTATACGCCCTCCTAATAGAACCCCTAGCCCAACGAATCCGCACAGAACCGTCAATCACAGGTATCGAAATAGCTGGATACCATTATAAATTACCGTATTTTCCGCTCTATAAGACGCACCTGATCATAAGACGCACCTAGGTTTTAGAGGAGGATAACAAGAAAAAAAAATATTCTTAACCAAATGGTGTACTAAAATATTTACCAGTGCCTATGAAATGCAGCCTGACCATTGCCAAAGAAATGCAGCCCGACCTGTGCCATTATTGCTGCCTTACCTGTGCCATCGCTTGGGCTGCTTTGTCTTCTCAGCAAGTGTCAGGACATGTCGGGAGATCGCCCGGCGCTCGTGAGGGCTTGGGATGTCTTTCCCCTGCTCTCTTCTAGTAGTAACTTCTGGTACTAACGTGGCGACGGCAGCGGGAGCAATGGTGTATTTAGGTTTTGTGCTGCCCTAGGCCTGACTAAACTCTTGCACCCCCTAATTTAAATATGAGCCATCCCTTCCTGTCAAGGCCACACACCCTCCTGTTTAATACCCGCCCTGCCCGTGCAGCCCTATCAGTGCAGACTACAACAGAGTCTAATGGGACCTGGGTGGGGGTCTCTCTCTAACAGTGTCCGCTAGAAAGTCTGTTAGAGAGAGACCCCCCTCCAGGACCTATTAGAGACTTCAAAAGAAGTCTAATTGGACCTGGGGGGTATGTCTAACAATGGCCCTTTCAGTGTCTGTTAGAGTCCCATCCAGGCCCCATTAGAGACTGAAAGGGAGTATAATGGTACCTGGAGGGGGGCCTCTTCCTAACAGAGTGTACAGTGAATACATTCATTCACTCTGGTCCTTACGGGACCCCCTCCTTGTACCACAACTCTCACCCCTGCCCCAACCTCTCACAAAGTAGAAATAAAATTGGCACTGTGTAGCGCTCCTCTTACCTTAACTATGGGTACTGTAGCTGTGGCTGGCTGGCTCCGGCATCCTCTGTGGCTGGCTCCTGTGACTGGTTGGGTCACCATGGCTGGCTGGCTCCCTGCTGTGGTTGGATCACTGTGGCTGGCTGGCTCCTGTGTGTGGCTGGCTGGTTTCCCGGTGTGGATGGGTCACCCTGGGTGGCTAGCTGGCACCCTGGCCCTGCTGTGGGTATGTCACTGTAGGTGGCTGGCCTGGCTCCCTGCTGGGGGTCAGTGGGTGGCTGGCATGGTGCACCCTGCTGTGGGAGGCTGGCCTGGCTCCCTACTGTGAGTCAGTGAGTGGGCGGCTGGCAGAATGCACCCTGCTGTGGCTGACAGAGGTGGGCTGGCTGACAGAGGGGGAGGGGGTGCTGACTGACAGAGGGGGAGGGGGTGCTGACAGGGAGGGGGCGCTGATAGAGAGGGGGGCGCTGACAGAGAGGGGTGGGTTTATAGAAAGGGGGGCTGATAGAGAGGGGGAGGGGCTGCTTACAGAGAGGTGATCTGACTGACAGGGGGAGGCTGATAGAGAGAGGTGGGCTGACTGACGGGGGAGGCTGATAGAGAGAGGTGGGCTGACTGACGGGGGGAGGCTGATAGAGAGAGGTGGGCTGACTGACGGGGGGAGGCTGATAGAGAGAGGTGGGCTGACTGACGGGGGGAGGCTGATAGAGAGAGGTGGGCTGACTGACGGGGGGAGGCTGATAGAGAGAGGTGGGCTGACCGACGGGGGGAGGCTGATAGAGAGAGGTGGGCTGACTGACGGGGGGAGGCTGATAGATAGAGGTGGGCTGACTGACAGAGGGGGAGGGGGGCTGGCTGACAGTGGGGGGCTGGCTGACAGAGGTGGGCTGACTGACAGAGGTGGGCTGACTGACAGAGGTGGGCTGACTGACAGACAGAGGTGGGCTGGCTGGCTGGCAGAGGTGGGCTGACTGACAGAGGGGTGGGCTGATAGACAGAGTGGGAGGGGGTCCGAGAGCGATCAGAGGGAGACCTCAGGAGACACACAGCGTGCCAGGCAGAGAGGCGGGACTCACACATGCAGTTGTTCCGGTCGCCATATCTGACGGAACACCACGGTCACTCACAGACCAGTCCCGCCTCCACATCCACCGCCAGGGCCAATCGCAGACGCCCATGTCGGCCGTCCGCACATGACCCCATTCGGCCAATCACAGGGCGCTAGTCGCCCATCGCTAAGCTGGGCTTGCAGCGTTCAGTGTGTGAAACACAGCACAGGTCAGTCCGCCCCTGCAAGCGCCGCTGCATTTGTGCGGGAGGCGGCCGCGGGAAGACGGGTGGGGGGCTTGGCTTTTTCCCCTAGTCCAAAACACAGTACTGAGCAGGGGGCATTGCCGGCAGTGGCAGGGGGCGTTGACAGCGGCGGCGGGGGGCGGTGCCTGATGCACATTCGCTCCATAAGACGCAGAGACATTTTCCCCCATATATTTTGGGGGGAAAAGTGCGTCTTATGGTCCGAAAAATACGGTATGTCTATTTGAGGACGACATACTCCTTTTTCTATCATCCCCACAAGTCTCTGGACCTAATCTCCTATCCATTTTAGCCAAATTTGCAGTGATTTCGAGACTTACAATAAACCCCAAAAAATCCATGGCCCTAGATATATCCCTCACTAAAGTAGAATCAGACTCGGCCAAAAATGCACTTCCTTTCATATGGACTGAGAGGTCAATCCCCTATTTAGGGATTCACCTAACAGCCTCATACTTAGATCTCTTTGCAGAAAATTATTCTCCACTCCTCAAGCAAATAACAACTCTTTTACAACAATGGACACATCTCCCAATTTCATGGATAGGTGAAATTAACGCAGTCAAAATGACAATTCTCCCAAAAATACTCTATTTATTTGGAGTCTTACCAATCCCTATACCTCCTTACTATCTTAGAATACTTCAAAGAAAAACATCAAATTATGTCTGGGGCTCCAAAAAAACATGTGTATCGTTACATACACTATATTTACTAGACATGTACAAAAGGAAAACATTTGTTTTGTTTCGTTTCGTTTTAATTCGTTAATTCATTAATTTCGTTTAGTTAGATTCGTTAAATTCATTAAATTCGTTTTCGGATTTCATTGCGTTTTCGACCGAATTCGAAAAATCGGTCGCATTCGAAAATATTTCAACCGAATTCGAAAATATTTCTACTGGATTCAAAATTATTTCAACATGATTCGAAATTATTTCAACATGATTCAAAATTATTTCAACCGCATTCGAAACTATTTCAACCGGATTCGAAAATATTTCAACCGAATTCAAAAACATTTAAACCGGATTCGATAATATTTCAATCAGATTTTTTGCAGATTACTATTTATTTCCATCAGATCTCCTGCAGTATATTAACATCTTTTTCATATTTTTTTTTGCAGGTCTGTAGGAGATCGGATGGAAATAAATAGTAATCTGCAAAAAAAAAAAAAATAGATGCTAATAGTCTGCAGGAGATCTGCAAAAAAATGAAATAGATGTTAATATACTGCAGGAGATCTGATGGAAATAAATAGCATCTATATCATTTTTTTTGCAGATTACTATTTATTATCATCAGATCTCCTGCAGTATATTAACATCTATTTCATTTTTTTTTTTTTTTGCATTAGAGCAGCCATTTCCTTTATTTCAGCAGATCTCCTGCAGACTATTAGCATCTATTTAATTTTTTTTTGCAGATTACTATTTATTTCCATCCGATCTCCTGCAGACTATTAGCATTTATATCATTTTTTTTGCAGATCTCCTGCAGACTATTAGTATCTATTTCATTTTCTCATCAGATCTGCAGACTATAAGCATCTATTTCATATTTTTTTTTGCAGGTCTCCTGCAAACTATTAGCAGCCATTTCCCTAGTCTAGTCTATTTCTAGTCGACTTTCGAATGTCGGAACATGGTCTTTTCTATTCAGTTGGAATAATTTTGAATCCGGTTGAAATATTATCGAATTTGGTTGAAATATTAACGAATGCGGATGAAATATTATTGAATCCGGTAGAAATATTTTCGAATTTGGTTGAAATATTTTCGAATGCGACTGATTTTTCTAATTCCAATTAGAAAAGATTAGAATAGAAATAGAAAATAGACTAGAAAAAAAAATAGAACAGAATAGAATAAAATATAATATATATATTGTATTTTATTCTATTCTGTTCTATTGTTTTTCTATTCGATTCTTTCCAATATTTTCGATTCTATTCTAATTGTTTTCAAATTCGATTCGACTAGAATTTTTTTCGAATTCAATTCAATTTTTTTCGAATTCGATTCGAATTTCGTCCGTGGTTTTTCAATTCGAAACGTTATTCCAGATTCGGTTGAATTCGTTAGCATTGTATTTCGGTAATTCGGATGCATCCGAACGTCCGAATAATGAAAATTCGTCCGAATTTCGATTCGGAACGAAACGAAATGCACATGCCTAATATTTACCAAAACTTAAAGGAGGCTTTGGGTTCCCGAATTTTGCTAATTATTATAGAGCGGCACATATTGCCAGCCTCACTAAATATCACACTAATGATGAAATACCTATATGGGTAATAATAGAAGCAGCAGAATGTGATCCTCTCTCTATATCCAATGTACTGTGGCTCCTCCCTAAAGAAAGGAAAACCCTAAGTAACCCCAATAAAAAAAAACTTTTTAGCCATTTGGGATAACCTTAGATTTAAACCCTGCTTTTTACCTAGCATGGGTCTCACCCAAATAATTTAAGGTATGGAATTCATTGAATATTACTCCGCTTAATAACCTAACCTCTACATCATCCTTTCATACGTTTCCTATCCTTTGTGACACCTATAACTTACCAAACTCTGAACTTTTCAGATATCTCCAAATCAAAAACTTTTACGCACCTTTGTTAAAAACTGACACCCCTTTATCCCAACTTACAATATTTGAATCAGCATGCTTAAAAGACCCCCATTTAAGAGGATTAATATAGTCTATATACACCCACATTTCAATTTACCCAGGTTTAGATAAACCACCTTATGCACGTAGATGGGAGGAGGACCTGGAGAGAGAATTCGATGTGGCTGATTGGTCCAAAATATGGTCTATAACAAAGTCTTCTTCACCAAATATTCTGGCGGTAGAAACCAACTACAAAGTTCTAACCCGTTGGTACCTCGTTCCTTATAGATTGTCCAAATTTACGCCAAACCAAACAGGCCAATGCTACCGGGGCTGTCCTGACCCGGGCACATATCTACACATTTGGTGGTCTTGCCCGTTGGTACAATTATACTGGGAACAGATATTTGAAACTGCCTCCAAAATATTTGGTCTCACGGTGCAACCAGACCCAGCCACGGCCTTGCTCAATCTAAAACCAGATTTCATTACATATAAGCAATTTAAACTTCTCACTCAATTGTTTACGGCAGCTAAACAAACAATTGCAAAGGCATGGAGGACCCCTAAACTGGAAATAGCCGAGACCATACGTAGAGTAAGTGACTTTATGGCTCACGCCAAAATGCTAGCCATAGAAAGAGATCAAATTCCAATCTTTGAAAAGATCTGGAACCCTTGGATTAAATATCATCTACCTTCATTCCGCGAAGACTTGATTCTCGTGCCATGGTAGCTGGAAGACCTTATCGTGAATATTATCCTGTTGAAACCCACAGGTCAAAGACTAATGCACTAGAGCCATTTAAGTGGACTCCTATTTCCCCCCCCCCCTCTATTTACCTACTATCCTAATCTACCTATCTCTATGTTAACTATCTATCTATTTCTGTTTTTATGTTATTTTTACATTATTTTTTTTTTACGTCTACTTAAATTTCATTTTTATTTTATTTTTACTTAATAAAGCAATATTTAAGCTGCAATATAATATTGCACTATGTAATTAGATCTCATTTGAACTAAGCCTAATAGAATTTATCTGTTCAATATTTTACCCATCTACAGTAATGAATTTCCAAGTGCAAAGATGTATCCACTGTCAATTTCAGTTTAGCCCTTATAAACTATCCACCAATATGTACATTGTAGACCATGAACTTGCTATTTATTCTCTATAATTGTAACATATAGACAATGTTCTACAACCTATATAACATATGATCTGTACACATCTATTGCATTTCTTTCAATAAAATACTTTGACAAGAAAAAAAAAAGCTCTATTTGTGGGGAAAAATGGATGTCAATTTTGTTTGGGAGCCACGTTGCACGACCACACAATTGTCAGTTAAAGCGACGCAGTGGCGAATCACAAAAAGTGGCCTGGTCTTTGACCAGTCAAATGGTCCGGGGTTGAAGTGGTTAAAGGCCAAGCTAGAAATAATATAACTTCCTGATTTGCTCTATGAAAAAATGCACTTATCTATTGTCTTTCCAGAAGAATGGCTACACAGATACCACTCAAAATATTTTCTTTTGTTATGGAGAACCAGTAACACTCTCTTACTTATCCATTCTGTATTCTGGTAGGCCATCATTGTCCTTTTTTTTTTTGACTGACTCCACATATTTTTCAATCTCTTTCTACAATTCTATCTATTTCCAGTGAGGCAAAGTGAGGCACAGTGAGGCATGCAGATGGAAACCCTAAGCTTATACTCAAGTGTAACGGCACCCCCCAATATGAAAGGGGTATACGCCGTTTAGAATATTCCCTCTCTGAACACACAACCACTATCGACCCTCCACAGCCAGGCGACCACTTTCCATAGGATTAATCCTTCCAGAGATACGAGACAACGCTCTGTATTTCAAGTTCCAAAACAGGGAATAACTTTATTTTCAAAACACATGGTAACACATTTCTCTTCAAAACCCTTTCCCTCCCATCCTTGGGGGAACAGGGCGGGTTAAACTATCCAATGACAATGGTGATACAGGTCAGGTGTGTTCAAACTTCTCATTTGATAACCAGTCTTAGCAGGAGGGGTGATTTCCCCCCCCTCCTCACAGAAGACACTTAAACATCCCATAATAATAGGCAGCCAGACGGTCTACTAAGCTCCAATCCACATCATCACAATGAAAGGACCTGTAGCCTAGGTGAGGCTCATTAGCATTACACAAGCAGATAGGTGACACATCAGCATTTCTCAACTAACCTGTTGAGTTCAGAAACAGTAAATAGTCCTTCACAGATATCCTTGGGGATATGGTGGATAAATATTACAGACCCATTTTAGGTAGCCCAAGAGATATTTCTTAATGTCCATTATTTTCTGGCTCACCCTGTGTCCAAAGTGACCCTCCTGTCACACATCTCCCCTTTCGGCAGAAGACTAACAAAGGAGGTGACCCCAGACGGGTTGACTCCGAAGTTAGTCCATAGGTCCATTCTTCTAATGCCGGTAGCCACACAGTACCCCAAATAAATTGCTCCAAACAGAGCATTACTTACCCAGCCAACCTCTGCCTCTCTCAGAGAACATACCCGCCGCTTGGGAGAAGACAGGGTGACTGGGCTCAATCCGTCATGCTGTTGGGGATCTGGGCGGACTGCCCAGCATCCCTGGGGTATACAAGTGGAGACTGAAGTCCCATCCCCTTGTGGTAGGTGAAAATGCCCCAGTGCTTGCAAAGCAAGGCTGACATCCTCCTGTCCCAGTGTCACACCATTTTCTGGGGTTGTGTCAGTGAGGACCGAAGTCCCATCCAGTACCACAGGAACTCCCTCTTCTGTTAGTTGAGAGCAGAGGCCCGCGGCACTCTGCTCTGTTGCCAGCTCTTGTGCTGGGTCGCTGTGAGTGGAGACCGCAGTCCCATCCACCGATATCCGCTCAAGTGGCAGTTGTGTGCAGCGGCCAGTAGCATTCTGCCCTGCTACCAGTGGTTCAGCTGGGGGTAAAAGCTTTACCACCTCAGCTTGTTGCTGGAGAGGGGGGCCAACTGCCCCGGCTCCCTGAAACTCCACAGTTGTTTCCGGTGCTGGGCAGAGGTTGCTATCACTCTGCCCTGTTGCCAGCACTTCTGCTGGGGACTCCACACCATCTGCTCTGGCTAACTGTTGGGGAGGGAAAAGGGCTGCTTCTCCCCCCTGCATCTCTGAAATCCCCTGGGAAAGAGGAACCATCACCTTCTCACCTCGGGCCTCCAAAACTGCCACGGGTGTAGAGCAGGGGTCTGCAGTACTCTGTCCTGCTGCCAGTACTTGGGCAGGCGATGCATAATCCCTAACATCCTCTGAATAGTCCCTTAAATCCATACCTTCTGTAATCTGTGGCTGGGGAGATGAGCCAACTGCCCTAGCTCCCTGGAACTCCATATCATCCATTTTGGCTTTAGGGAGGGCAATCTTCAGCTTTTCCACTGCCGATTCTTCAGCCAGGCTAGCTCCCTGGAACTCCATATCATCCACTTCGGCTTTAAGGGTGGTAATCTTCAGATTTTCCACTGCCGATTCTTCAGCCAGGCTAGCTCCCTGGAACTCCGTATCATTCACTTCGGCTTTAGGGATGGCAATCTTCAGATTTTCCACTGCTGATTCTTCAGCCAGGATTTCATAGTTGTCAACTGGTATTTCCTGATAGTCCCAGGCAAAGGGAGCCCCACCCTGCTGCTGAGCAGATTCTAGCAGCTGTCTGTAGGCGATCTCCGATTGTCGTATTTCCGCCATTCTCCACTCATGTTGCCGCTCTAGTTCTCTCTCTTGTCGCTCTAGTTCTCTCTTTTGTCGCTGTTGTTCTTTTTCTTGTCGCTGTCGTTCTTTTTCTCGTCGCGCATCCTGCAGCTGGATGCCTTTAATGGCTTCCTGTATGGCGGTCTCTGATGAGTTAGCACCATATAATGCCAACCGCTGTTGAACACGTTGCTGAAACAGGTCTTCAACTGACCGGGGTCCTGCATCACCAACCCTCTGATCCATCTCGGTTAGCTCCCTGATCAAGATGGCCTTGTTCTTTGTCCCACCGGACCCTCCACGGCTCTCAAGTAAGTCTTTCAGCGTGGCTTTCCTGCCGGCTGCATAGCTGGTCATTCACTGTGGTGGTTTGGAGTGTCCCAGGAACTGGAGGGAAAATCCCGCTGCTGCCAACCAATGTAACGGCACCCCCCAATATGAAAGGGGTATACGCCATTTAGAATATTCCCTCTCTGAACACACAACCACTATCGACCCTCCACAGCCAGGCGACCACTTCCCATAGGATTAATCCTTCCAGAGATACGAGATAACGCTCTGTATTTCAAGTTCCAAAACAGGGAATAACTTTATTTTCAAAACACATGGTAACACATTTCTCTTCAAAACCCTTCCCTCCCATCCTTGGGGGAACAGGGCGGGTTAAACTATCCAATGACAATGGTGATACAGGTCAGGTGTGTTCAAACTTCTCCTTTGATAACCAGTCTTAGCAGGAGGGGTGATTCCCCCCCCCCCCCACACAGAAGACACTTAAACATCCCATAATAATAGGCAGCCAGACGGTCTACTAAGCTCCAATCCACATCATCACAATGAAAGGACCTGTAGCCTAGGTGAGGCTCATTAGCATTACACAAGCAGATAGGTGACACATCAGCATCTCTCAATTAACCTGTTGAGTTCAGAAACAGTAAATAGTCCTTCACAGATATCCTTGGGGATATGGTGGATAAATATTACAGACCGATTTTAGGTAGCCCAAGAGATATTTCTTAATGTCCATTTTTTCCTGGCTCACCCTGTGTCCAAAGTGACCCTCCTGTCACATCAAGTCAATAAGTTTTCCCAGTTTTTTGGGGTAAAATTAGGTGCCTCGGCTTATACACGGGTCGGCTTATACTCGAGTATATACAGTACTTGTTCTGCAGCTGCTGCTGCCCCAATCTTGGCACACATGTAGCCCAATGTCTCTTCTACAAGTGTGCAAAGTTTGGTGTCTGGGGGACCTACGGCCGGGGAGCACTGATTTTTTAAAGCCGGGCACCCCTTCCATAGACTCCAATGTTAAACTGTAATTTCTCTGGTGAATTTTCGGACCCGGTACCGGCCGGTCGTAGGTCTTCTGGACCCCAATCTTGGCACACATGTAGCCCAATGTCTCTTCTACAAGTGTGCAAAGTTTGGTGTCTGGAAAACCTACGGCCGGGGAGCACTGATTTTTTAAAGCCGGGCACCCCTTCCATAGACTCCAATGTTAAACTGTAATTTCTCTGGTGAATTTGCGGACCCGGTACCGGCCGGTCGTAGGTCTTCTGGACCCCAATCTTGGCACACATGTAGCCCAATGTCTCTTCTACAAGTGTGCAAAGTTTGGTGTCTGGAAAACCTACGGCCGGGGAGCACTGATTTTTTAAAGCCGGGCACCCCTTCCATAGACTCCAATGTTAAACGGTAATTTCTCTGGTGAATTTAAAACATATTTTTTGGCAGTGCCCCCCCCCCGAGAAAAGACTCTGGATCCGCCCCTGATTTCCACATGGTGTATATAGCAGCTTCCCACTATGTTCTCTCTTTCTAATTTGCACACTGCTTCTAAGATCAAAGACCCAAGCACTCATCATCCCGATGTCTGATGGTTCTAACATCAGCTCTCAATCAGCTATCAAGTAGTAATTCAAAAACCTTCTTTATTAGCCAGATCTATCACATTTGGCCAATATCATTTTGTAAGGTTGTACAAATTGCTGTATCTCCTGTGTTAACATTGGAACACAGTGGTTCAAAGTTTATCAATTGTAACTCCAGATAAACATAATTTTTCTTTGACAACATTGACAAGTCAAAACTGTTTTGTATCACCTCCATAACAAAACCTACCATACCAAAACAATCAGGACTAGGTATGTATTTTTTTCCAGCTCAGTCTAACATTAGTTCCTGCTGAATTTCTACACCCAAATAGCCTTTGTTAAAAAGTCCCTGTTGGTTGAATCTCATATATGAACCTGAACTTACTGATTTGTATGACTACATAGATGAGAATCTAAAAATGAAAGGTTCAATTATAATAATTCTTGCAGGATGTAATTTATCTTCATACAAAAAAGAGACCTTTCTTTACCACATATGTTCCCACTGCTGTCCCAGCCAATGAGGAGAGAGAGACCCGGGAGAAACTCCGCTCTCATGCACGTTGCTGGATCAAGCGGGAGCTCAGGTAAGTATTAAGGGGGATGTTGGGGGCCGCTGCACACAGAAGGTTTTTTACCTTCATGCATAGAATGTATGAAGGTAAAAAACCTTGAGCCTTTAAAACCACTTTAAGGTGAAAAAGGTATTACTCCCACCACTAAATGACAGCTTCCAGATTCCCATCGTCTTCTTTAATTTTGTACACAAGCTGGAAAAAATCCCATGTTTGGTCAATGATCAATGTTCTATAGAGATCTTAGAGAGATTGCTGTAAAAATCCACTCTAGTCCTTGCCAGAAATGCTTCAGTGATTTAAAGGAAACGTTCACCTTTTTTTTTTCTTTTAAATTCCAGCTCCCCATGTACCAATATAGCATTAATGTACTTATTTCGCAAAAAGAAAAAAGTGTTCTATTTATCCTACACAGCCCTCAGTATCCATCTTGTTGTATGAAAAGAAAAAAAATCTCCATTACATCTCCATTACTTCCTGTACACACCTTGGAAAGTGAAAACTGTTAAAACACAGAAAGGACTTCACCAGCTGACCTGAAGGGACTGCCCTATGTGAGAAGCAAAGATGCTCCAAAATGGCAAAAAAAAAATGCATGCAAGCCTGTGAGAATTTCCACTACACAGAGTTGTGAATAGGGCCTGAGCCCTCGTACACACGGCCGAGATTCTCGTTGAAAAAAACATGTCGTTTTTTTCGACGAGATTCTTGGACAAGAAACTTGTCCCGGCCGAGTGTACACACGCTCGTTTCAAAGAACCCGCGGTTCTTTGAATGGAGCGTACGCGGTGACGTCATCGACTACGACGAGCATGCGCTCGTCACATTCGATGCCGTCGCCGCCATCTTGGTATACCCTACGTATGCCTAGGAAGCTACTGCGCATGCGTCAAATTCATTTCGAACATGCGCGGGCTTCCGGGAGGACAGGTAAGTGTACACACACTCACTTTTCTCGTCGAGGAGAATCTCGACGAGAAAATAGAGAGCAGGTTCTCTATTTTCTCGTCGAGGTTTCTTGTCGGTTTTCTCGACGAGAAACCCGATAGCCGCGTACACACGACCGATTTACTCGCCAAGACCTCTCTGCCAGCAAGTTTCTTGCTGGTTCTTGCCGAGAAAATCGGCCGTGTGTACGAGGCCTGACAGCTGAATTTCTACATTAACTCACTCCTATGTACTATGTACTCCCTCTTAGTAATGTCTATAGGACATGTGAAGAAACTGATAGGCCCTTTTAGGGGAATTGCCAATCAGCATGAAAATATTTTATTTTCCTCTTTATTTCAACATGGCACACTTATAATTTTACAACATAATCTCTTTTGTAGGGTATGCTCTAAAGGCTCATATAAGAGCACTCTTATGCCGCATACACGTGGTCGGAATTTCCGATGGAAAAAGTCAGATGGGAGCTTTTCATCGGATATTCCGACCGTGTGCACGCCCCATCGGACTTTTCCCGTCGGAATTTCCGACGGACTTAGAGAGCAGGTTATCTATTTTTCCGTCGGAAATTCCGACGGAGTTTTGCCCGGTCAAAAGTCCGACCATGTGTACGCAGCATTACAGTAAATATTGGTACATACAAATTACTTCTTCTCTGTCTGTTCTTCTACAGAGTGTGTTAACATGTGATTAATGCTTGATTTTTTTACTAGAGAAAAAATGTAGATAGCTACCTGTGTCCCCTGAGGTCTACATAAGGTCATATTTGTACAATGTCTAATATCGAAAATCCCTAAGTTAAACAAATGCATACTTTATATCTTTGTCCTTATTAAAATTCAACAGCAATGTTACTACTTTTGAACACATTACATTTCCTTAAAAAAAAAACTGTTGATATCTGTCTACATGCTTTTGCTTTGGTTTTCTCTGCATTATTGTTGTCAAACAAATTGTACTTTTGTGTTCATAGTTGTGAAGATCACTGCATTAGTATGTATATCAATGTGTAAGTGCAGAAAATATATGTTTATCTATTTAAATGATATTTGAAAACCATTAATCACTTCAGTACTAAGCACTTTTATCTCCTCCATCCCAGGCCAATTTTCAGCTTTCAGTGCTTTTACACTCTGTGTCAAATATATTTTATTAAAGGGGTGTTCCGGCCGAAACTACATTTTTTTAATAAAAATACCCCTATAATACACAAGCTTAATGTATTCTAGTAAAGTTAGTCTGTAAACTAAGGTCCGTTTTGTTAGGTTATTACAGCATTTAGAAAGCTTATAAACTAGAAATAGACTGTGGCCATCTTAAGTGTAGGCACTTGAAGCCAGACTGTATGTCTTCCTGGATTTCAGACTTGCAAATCTCGCACATGCTCAGTGCTGCACAAGCGGTGTAATAGGTTTCAAGTCAGGTTTCCATAGCAACGGCAGTGTCAGCGGAAGTTGTCCTTATCTATGCAAACCTCTCCTCCCCTCCTCCCTCCAGGAACCAGTAAATATACTGCATGTAGAAGAAATATTATTCAAGAAATATATATATCTTTTGTTATATATTTATCTTGTTCTGTGTGTCTGTGTGTATATATATATATATATATATATATATATATATATATATACAGACACATATACACTCAGCGGCTACTTTTTTTCTGTGCAGCTTTAAAAAAAAATGAAAAATCTCAGCAACAAAATTTATTTATGCATCTAGATGTATTGAAGATGACTTTATGAAGTTCAAGCGGAGGGATGAGGGACAAGGTCAAAGGTGAGGGATGAGGGACGAGAAGGTCGAAGGTGAGGGATGAGGGACGAGAAGGTTGAAGGTGAGGGACGAGAAGGTCGCAGGTGAGGGATGAGGGATGAGAAGGTCGAAGGTGAGGGACGAGAAGGTGGAAGGTGAGGGATGAGGGACGAGAAGGTGGAAGGTGAGGGATGAGGGACGAGAAGGTCAAAGGTGAGGGATGAGGGACGAAAAGGTCAAAGGTGAGGGATGAGGGACGAGAAGGTCAAAGGTGAGGGGTGAGGGACGAGAAGGTCGAAGGTGAGGGATGAGGGACGAGAAGGTCGAAGGTGAGGGATGAGGGACGAGAAGGTCGAAGGTGAGGGATGAGGGACGAGAGGGTCGAAGGTGAGGGATGAGGGACGAGAAGGTCGAAGGTGAGGGACGAGGGACGAGAAGGTCAAAGGTGAGGGATGAGGGACGAGAAGGTCGAAGGTGAGGGATGAAGTGCGTGTGTGTGATATACTGTATATATACACTGATATATATATATATATATTCCCCAACACAGCACATGTCCTCCATCACATGTCCCCCAGCACATCACATGTCCCCCAACACATCACATGTCCCCCAACACATCACATGTCCCCCATCACATCACATGTCCCACATCACATGTCCCCCAACACATCACATGTCCCCATCACAGTAAATATACTGCATGTAGAAGAAATATTATTCAAGAAATATATATATCTTTTGTTATATATGTATCTTGTTCTGTGTGTCTGTGTGTATATATATATATATATATATTGTGACAGAGCATCCCAGAGAGAGCCTGGGAAAGTCCTATTCGGGGTTTATACATCTCCCAGGCTCCTCTCATATACATTCAGGGATCTCTGAGCCAGGGTCCAGTTCAGGTGTTGGTTCTCTCCCACAGGTTAATTAAAAGCTCACCTGAGCAGACAGCCTTTGCTCAGCCTGGGAAACAGAGACAATGTTGGTTTGTGAGAGCCAGAAGGTTGGTAAAACTTGTTACTCTGTGAATGTGGAAGCTGACAAGCGTTAGGCTTGTCCAGCCTGGTAGTGAGGGCCTGTACATACTGTGTAGTTAGAGCCGAGACACGGCTAGGCTTTTGTTTAGCTATTTTTTCTTCTGTTTGTTTTCAGCACACTGTACAGCACCTGTCATTAGACTTTGTATATAGCACCAATAAACAACACTGTTTTCACTGATCCAATGGACTTGGTATCTGTGCCTGCTCATCCCAGGGAGTTTTTGTACCCGCTACCTGCCCCCCAGGTTACAATATATATATATATATATATATATATATATATATACACACACACACACACACACACACACACACACACACACACACACACACACACACACACACTCAGCGGCTACTTTTTTTCTGTGTAGCTTTAAAAAATTTTTTTTATCTCAGCAACAAAATTTATTTATGCATCTAGATGTATTGAAGATGACTTTATGAAGTTCAAGCGGAGGGATGAGGGACGAGGTCGAAGGTGAGGGATGAGGGACGAGAAGGTCGAAGGTGAGGGATGAGGGACGAGAAGGTTGAAGATGAGGGACGAGAGGGTCGAAGGTGAGGGATGAGGGACGAGAGGGTCGAAGGTGAGGGATGAGGGACGAGAGGGTCGAAGGTGAGGGATGAGGGACGAGAGGGTCGAAGGTGAGGGATGAGGGACGAGAAGGTCGAAGATGAGGGACGAGAGGGTCAAAGGTGAGGGATGAGGGACGAGAGGGTCAAAGGTGAGGGATGAGGGACGAGAGGGTCAAAGGTGAGGGATGAGGGACGAGAAGGTCAAAGGTGAGGGACGAGAAGGTCAAAGGTGAGGGATGAGGGATGAGAAGGTCAAAGGTGAGGGATGAGGGATGAGAAGGTCAAAGGTGAGGAATGAGGGATGAGAAGGTCAAAGGTGAGGGATGAGGGACGAGAAGGTCGAAGATGAGGGATGAAGTGCGTGTGTGTTATATATATATATATATCCCCCAGCACATCACATGTCCCCCAGCACATCACATGTCCCCCATCACATGTCCCCCAACACGTCACATGTCACCATCACATGTCCTCCATCACATGTCATGTCCCTCTAGAGTTTCTGGCTTTCTTCTGGTGCGTTGCAGAGGTTAAGGAAGAACCCCAAGGAGGAGCATCTTATTACTGCTGCTGCTTGTGTGGGTGGGATATGTACTGCACCAATCACATGGGATGAATAGGAGAGGAGGGTCAGCAGAAATTGGTGCAATACACATCCCACCCACACAAGTAGCAGTAATAGGATGCTCCACTTTGGGTTTCTTCCTTAACCCAGAAAAAAATGGGGGGGGGGGGGGGGGAGATGGGAACCATGGGGTAAGGGAGAAGGAGGAGGGGGTGGAGGTGGGTAGGAGATGGAGGATGGGTACAGAAGAACTGGAGTGAGACTGGGGGAATTCTGGGCTGTATAGGGATAAAAAAAAGGAGGAGGATTTGTGATAGAATCAAATGAGGGAGGGGGGGGCATATAGATGGGGTGGAGGGGACAGAAGAGGGATGGTCAGGGATAAGCATGGGGAATACTGTTGGCTGGTAAGGAATAGCGACAGTATAATAAAAGCAAATAGGCTGCCTGTCAGGGAGTGGGAGAGGGTGAGATTCCATTAAAGCGGAGTTCCACCCAAAAATGGAACTCCTGCTTTTCGGAATCCCCCCCCCCCCCATCCGGTGTCACATTTTGCACCTTTCAGGGGGAGGAGGGAGCAGATACCTGTGTAATCCAGGTATTTGCTCCCACTTCCGGGCATAGGTTGCCATGGCAACCTACACCACGTCCGGCTCCTTCTCCGCCCCCCCGCTGTCTTCTGGAAAACACACAGGTCCCAGAAGACAGCAGGGACCAGTAGGATCGCGCAGCAGGGAACCAGGAAGTGAGGCTGCAAGGCTTCACTTCCTGATTACCTCACGAAGATGGCAGTGGCAGCACCCGAGAGCCGAGGGACAGATTGGCTTTGGGACCCGAGATCGCGGGCGCCCTGGACAGGTAAGTGTTCATATATTAAAAATCAGCAGCTGCAGTATTTGTAGCTACTGACTTTTAAAAAATGTTTTTTTGGGCGGAACTCCGCTTTAACTAATAGACCCCTTTCACACTGGGTCGCTTTTCAGGTGCTATAACGCTAAAAATATCGCCTGCAAAGCGCCCTGAAATAGCCGCTGCTGTCTCTCCAATGTGAAAGCCCCGAGCACTTTCCCACTGGAGCAGTGCGCTAGCAGGACGGTAAAAAAAATCCTGCTAGCAGCATCTTTGGAGCGGTGTGTATACAGCTCCTCCACCGCTCCTGCCCATTGAAATCAATGGGCACCGCGGCTGTACCGCTGGCAAAGCGCCTCCGCAGAGGCGCTTTGTGGTGGTTTTTAACCCCTTCTCGGCTGCTAGCGGGGGTTGTAAAACCGCCCCCCGCTAGCGGCCGAATAGCGCAGCTAAATTGATGGTAAAGTGCCACTAAAAATAGCAGCGCTTTACCGCTGATGCCGCCCCAGTGTGAAAGGTTCAGTGTTGGGGGTGTGCAGGGTGGGGGATTCCAGCCAGTTATAGTGTTTGTGTATGAGGGGGGGCACACACCTGTGTATAGGTGAAGTGTCTGCAGAGAAGGAGGGGGGACTGAGGGACTATTGTTTGTAAAGTCTCAGGAAAAGAATGTCTGGATAGCTGGAGAAGAGGCTGAAAATTAGCAAGGAGCGAGCAGCGAGGGTTAACACCAGGGAGAAGAGCAGTGTGACAGGCAGAGATGGATAGGTCTGTGTGAGGATGAAAGGAAAGCATGATAAGATAGTTGAGGAGACAGGGAGGAAGCGAGACTTTAGGAAGCTGGACACAAGATAGTTGCATGACAGAACTGACCTGTATGAAAAGAGCCAGTGAGGGGAACTTGTTAGATTCCCTTCTCTGCTGAATTGGCCTTTGGACCTTCCTGAAAAAAAAAAGTACTGTGCAGCAGCTTAATCAGACTGGGGACAGCAGTATGGGCTGCCCCCCCCCCCAGCCTCAGCTCACAGAGCCTTACATCCACCTGTCACTCAGCCACAGACAGAGCGGCTGTACTCCATTCGGGCTGCTCTGTCTGGCAGTGGCTGAATGACAGGCCCAGCTGGGAGATCTCCCTGCACTTGCAGGTGTCCGGAGCCCATGGCCAAATGTGGGAGACTTGAGATGTCTGCTTCAGGGTCCCCAGAGAGAGGGCAGGCAGCAGAGAGATTAAATCATGCCTGCAGCTCTGCATAGTGAGAGCGGTGAGACATTACCATGGCACTATGAGGGTGGGCGGTGAGAGATATCATCTGTTCTCTCTGCCGCCCGTGCTCTCTCCGGTGCTCTGTTAGATCTCCTGTGCTCTGTTAGATCTCTGTCATGCGGCTTGGCTACAGTGACTCAAGCTTACCCCCAGTGATGCAACTGTCCCCCTGGCTCCAGTCCCACCGCAAACCTCGCCTGTGGCACTGCCTGAATAGTCCTAGCCAGGGTACATATTCTGAGTAGGCGGAGAGCTCTACTACACTTCCTCCCGGCTGATGCACTAACTCCTCCCATTCGCGTCATCTCCTATCTGCAAAAAACGCGAGATATCGGCAATAGGCATTTCGCAAGGACTACTGGGATACATGATGCCTATCTCAGGAACCTTTGCGAATCGCCTAGTGACGTAATCGCCTAGGCGAATAGGGAGGAGGAAGTAATGAAGGAATGCAATAAAAAAGGTATTTACGAGCAAAAAAATAAATAAAAATTGCCCATTGTGAAAACTATGAGCTAAGGGCATGCAAAGTAAAAAAAAAGGGTGGAACTTTAAGTACAAGTTGTGATACAAATTATAGATGATACATTAAATACATCAAAAATAGAGAAGCTCAAATATTCTTTTTTCAATATGTAAATATATTAGTAGATACTTGTAAGTACAAAGTATGGTATATTAATTTGTTTCCAGTGGTATTAATATTATTAAGTTTTAGAGGTTTTATGCAATTATTAGTAACCACCAATATTGTCCATACCAATACCAATATTGTCCTCTGTGAAGCAAAGAGTTATAGTAAGACCAATTTAAGGGAATTTCCAAGATTTTGCTAGTGTCTGTTTGGCTGCTGTGAAGAGTTGTGCCAGCAATTTAAATTGAGTATGTGGAATAGAGTCTGGTTTTAAGTTAAGTAGGGCCATTGCAGGATCAGGAAGGATTGTTTTCCCTAGTAATTTGGTTGCAATTTTAAATATACCTTTCCAGAATGTTTGTGCTTTAGGACATGACCACCAAATATGAAAATACGTGCCCAAATCCTACAACCTCTAAAACATTTTGGTGAATAGTTCTGCACATATTTGGCTACCCTGGCTGGTACCATGTACCACCTTCTCAGGACCTTGTAATTGGCTTCGCTAGCTATTATGTTGGGAGAAGCTGTTTTAGTTGTTGACCATATTTGGTTCCATTCTAAAATCTCGAATGTTCGTTCCAAGTCCTCCTCCCACTTCCCAACATAAGACGGTTTATCACCACAAGAATGGATCAGCATATGCGAGTATATAGTGGATATTGCACCTCTGGCATGGGGATTTTTTTGACATATATCTTCGAAACTGGACAGTTGTGACAATGAATTTGTAGTGTTCAAGAGGGGTGTAAAAAAGTTTTAAATTTGTAAATATCTAAACAACTCAGATTGCGGAAGACCATATTTTTCACATAAGGATGGGAATGTGATAAATGACGATGCATTCAAAAGTTTGTGCATATGTAAGACATCCCTGGACACCCATTCTTTAAAGGATTTAGGATATATCCATTCAGGATAGAATGCTGGGTTTTTAAAGAATGACAGTAGAGGATTGTGCAGGGATTGAAGAAAAGTATTAGTCTTTCCAAAGGGAAATGAAATGTTTAGTTATAGGGTTTATTCGTTTTTTACGGTCTTTTGGCGACATCCATAACAAGTTGGATAATGGGAGAGGGTCACACTAAATGGCTTCTATGGACACCCAAAACAGGGTTTCGTGGTATGCCTGGTATTTAGTAAGACTTGCTATGTGTGCTGCTCTGTAGTAATAGGCAAAATTAGGTCATCCTAAACCTCCGCTAATTTTGGGAAGATAAAGTGTATGTGTTTGTATTCGTGGCTTGGAAGATCCCCATATAAATGATAGTGATTTCCTTTGTATTATTCGCAGATGATAGGCTGGGATAGAAATTAGCAAGACTCTAAATAAATATAAAAGTTTTGGTAATAATGTCATTTTGACAGTATTTAATCTTCCAAACCACGATAACGGGAGATGTGACCATGATTTCATCAGATTTGATAACTGTTTTATAATTGGGGGATAATTAAGTGAGAATAAGTCAGATAAGGATGATGTGAGATGTATCCCTAAATATGGAATCGATTTGCTATTCCATGTGTAAGGGAAGCCAATTTTCGCAGATCTCAGTTCCAATTCCGAAAGGTTTAACGGTAAACATTTTTTGGGATTCATGAATAGACCAGTAACTTCTGTGAATTTATTGAGTATGGGAAGGAGATTCGGGCCAGATGCTTGGGGTGATGAGAGAAATAAGAGGATATCATCCGCAAATATACAAAGTTTGTGCTGATATCCACCAAGTTCAATACCAGTTATAGTGGGGTCAGATCTGATCTTTTGTGCCAATGGTTCAATGAGTAGGGCAAATAATAAGGGACATAAAGGGCATCCTTGCCGCGTGCCTCTCTCTATGATAAAAGGGTCTGATCTATAGCCTGCATACTTGACGTGTGCTTTAGGTTTGTTGTATAAAGCCATAACCCAGTTGGTGAAGTTCGGGCCGAAGCCCCATTTCTGCAGGGTATGATTCAGGTAGGGCCATGAGACAGAGTCAAAAGCTTTTTTAATGTCCAACGAGAGGAAGCAGGTTGGGATTCTGCGTGTCTTAGCAATATGAGCCAAGAGGACTGCTCTGCGTACGTTATCTCCCGCTTGGCGTGAGGGCATGAAGCCTACCTGGTCCCTATGTATGAGAGTGACGATGATTTTGTTAAGACGAGCCGCTAATATTTTGGCTAATACCTTAATATCTGTATTTAGCATGGAGATGGGGCGATAATTTGTGCTAAGAGTGTCATCAGATAATGGTTTTGGAATCATACAAATTGTAGCAAATAGTGATTCTTGTCTAAAAGATTTATTTTGTAATAGGTCATTAAAAGCTTTTGCTAATAGGGGGGGATAGTGTCGGTGAAGGTTCGATAGTACAGAGCTGAGAACCCGTCTGGACCAGGCCTTTTATTTATTTTTAACGTTTTGATGGCTGCTATCACGTCTTCATTAGTAAAGGGTTCTTCTAGTAACTTTTTTTGAGATTCAGACATCTGGGGAAGATTAATATTGGAAAAGGAGTCAGCCATATTTATATTAAATGTATTTGTCTCTGTATATAATGCTTTAAGATGAGTACTGAATTTTTTTACAATTTTGAGGGGGTTACTGGTATATGCATTGTTGGCCAATTTGAGTCTTATAGGTTTGAAAGATTTATTGATAGAATTCAACGCTCTTGCTAAAAAAGTACCTGTTTCATTGGATTTCATGTAAAATGCATGTTTGGTATTATATATTGATTTATTGGCAGATTCTGAGAGGAATAGGTCATATTCAAGTCGAGCTTTTTCAAGGCATACTTTTGTTTTGGGAGTGGGGTTATTTTGAAATTCTGTATAAGATGTGTTGAACTCAGTTTCTAAGTGTCTTGCAAGTGCTCTGCGTTCTCTTTTAAGTGCCCCTAGTTGTTGTTGAAGTATTCCTCTCATAACCGGCTTGTGAGCTTCCCAAAGAGTGAGAGAAGAGATATCAGTATTTGTATTATGATCCGGATATTCCGTTAAGGCCTTCTCAATTGACAAGCGGTATGAGGGGTGTTTAAGTAAAACATCTGGCAGGTACCAGGTGCGGTCATGTGCTCTAGGTAGAATAGATGCTATTGAGGTAAAGACTGGGTTGTGATCTGACCAGGGAATAGGGATAATATTGGAGGCTATCAATTCAGGTACCATTCCTATCGTTACAAATATGTGGTCTATACGGCTGAATGTTTGGTGTGGGTTTGAAAAATATGTATAATTTATTTTCGTTGGGTTGGATTCTCTCCAGGAGTCGATTAGTTTGTATTTATTGAGAAGTTGAGCGAGGGATATACTGGCTTGATAACGTGGGGGGGGGGGGGGATATGGGGTTTTGTCCAGAAACGGTAGGAGGACATGATTGGAGTCTCCACATACAAATAGTGAACCCATTTTATGCAAATTAATAACTTGGAAAAGATGTGAAAGAAAGGGTAAAGGTTGGTGGTTAGGAGCATAGTATGAAACCACAGTTATTGGGGTGTCCATAATGTACCCTGTTAAAATTAGGTAGCGACCCTCTGGGTCTTTGATTTCAGAATGCAAAGTAAATTGTGTACTACGGTGGAATGCAATCAGTGTGCCACGTTTTTTAGTGGAAGCCGAAGCTGTGTATACTTGTGGGTATGAGGTACAATAAAATTTGGGAGTGGAGGCTGGAGTAAAGTGAGTTTCTTGTAAACACACAATATGTGCCTTTTTGGCTTGGAAAGAACGAAAAGCTTTCATCCTTTTTTGCGGCACATTGAAACCTTGGACATTAAGGGATAGAATATTTAAGGGGGCCATGGCAACCGATACAGCAAACCGCACTTACCAAATGTTCCAGGGTAGTGGCTACTCGGCTCGATCCACGCGGAATTAGTTGAAGTAGTTAGGAATGAAAATCCAGTACAATCTGTCATAAAAAGGAAATGAAAAACAAAAAGAATAAAATGCATTAGGTTAATATAGGCATATGAAGATTTTGAAGTTTCCCTTGCCTGGGGTAAAAATTCCCAGACAAGGGGTAGGGGGCCCTTGTCTGATCCCTGCATATTTCCGCGAGGATCAGAGGAAAGCAGGTGGAGGCACATGTAACATCCGTGCACAGGGAGTCTGCTTTTTTTTTTTTTAAATAGAAAAATCTATAGCCCAAATGTATGAAATTATATATCCTGACTAAGTATGTTTAGTTGGATCTTGAATTAAGTGTATCGGACCTTTCTCTGTGTAAGAGGAGATAATAGAGTATAGTATGTGGGGGGGGGGGGGGGGGGGATCTGAAGTTCACAAAATGGGATGATACTAACGAAACCTGATATTTCAGTAAAGTACCATAACCAATATATGTATTAACCTGTGGGAGTGTAGTCGGTCAATTATTATATGTTTTAGATAAGCGGATCAGAATACACGCAAAACTTGTAGTTGTATGAACTATTTTCAACGTTGGCAATTTAATATAAATTCCTAATAGAAAAGGATTGCTTAACAATTAAACTGCAACAGAGGCCATATGGCCAAAAAGGGTAATAAAACGAGACTGCAAACTTATTTTAGCGATAGCATAAGTTTGCATCAATATTGTATGTGAGAATGAGGCAAAATTAATAAATGAGGGTAAAAAATAAATAAAGATAAAAATATTTGTTAAACAAATTTATGGATCTATTATTTAGGCAAGATCCATTAAAGTTTTGTAGTAGATGAACCAAAATTGCCTCTAAAGTTAGAAAGCTTATTACTAGGTCAGAGAAAATTTAGAAAAATATGTAGAGGAGATTTTGTTCAGCAATTAACTGCATTGCTGATCTCCCATAAAATGTTAATTAAGCGAAAAAGAAAAAGAAAATGTTTTACTAGCCAATTTCCATAGGTTTTATCATTAGCACATTTCAATCTTATGCAAGATTGAAGCAAAATTAGTAAGCTAAAAATGAATGAAAAATAAAAATAAAAATACATTTATTGCAGGATGGAAGGTTTGTTCCATAAGTCTATTTTCCGTTAGGGGTTAATAAATGTATTAGGGTTAGGAATGCCCCCAAGGTTTGGGACATTTACTGTTATGTCAGAAAGAATGTCAAGGTTTGAGTGAAGGAGGTTGTTTCAGCAGTTGTTGTCTTGCTGTTTTCCTACAGGACACTGCAGCGGCCGTAGCAGTTAGAGGGGTGTCGTCATAAAGTTCTGTCAGTCCATGGACTTATCTTGAGCTTGGGGTGAAGCTACAAATCGTCCTCTTTTGTGGGTATGCTGATTGCCATTATTCATCTCAGGTTGGGATGAATTGTGAAGAGATGAGGAAGAGGCTGTTCTTCTTCATGATGATGAAGCTGCTGAGGAGTTTTCTGTTAGGTTAAGATCCTGGAGTGCTTGCAGCAGTTCTTCTGGAGTTTTACAGGAGATTCTGGAACCTTTGTGAGTAAACCGCAGGGAGAATGGGAATCCCCACTGATACTTAATACCATGGCGTTGTAAGTCCATTAAGTGGGGTTTCATTGCACGTCTCTTTGAAATTATCAGTTGGGATAGGTCCGCAAAGATTTGGTAATTATGGCCCTGAAAAGTTAAGTTATTATTTTTTCCATCCCGACCCCATGCCCCCAGGAATCCCCCCTCTCCCCCGGGGGGAACCATGGGAATCCCTCCAGTGGACCCAGGGGGGACACCCGGGGGGAATACTCTCCTGTTTTATTCAATTTATCCCATATTGACAAGGAGTTCCAAGTCAGGGGAGATGTCCATTTCGAGAGTCCTCTTGACATACTCGGGATCCAAGGGGCCCCTGCAAGATTCCTCCCTGCTATTGTTTTTTCTAGTGGGACCCACATTTTTTTTGAGGAGTCATGGCACCAGTTCAAAATTCGAACCATCGACATTGCCTTATAATACACTGATATGTCTGGCAACCCCATTCCTCCCTCTGCCTTACTTCTGCACAGGATGTCATATGCCAACCTTGGTCGTTTGTCATTCCACACGAATGCTACAAAAGCCTTCCGTATCTGTTTAAAAAGGTTTCTGGTAATTTAATCGGGACTGTATGTAATATATAGATAATTCTAGGCAGTATACACATTTTAATGGCACTTACTCTTCCGAACCATGTTAGATATTGTCCTGTCCATTTCTTTAAGTCTCCCACTATCCTCGACATTAGGGATGCATAATTAAGATCATATAATGTTTTTTGATCTGCAGTGATATGTACCCCCAAATAGAACAAGGATTCCTTCTTCCATACAAAGGGGTACGCCCTCCTCAGCATCTTTGCCATCTCTTGAGGTACATGGCTGGGTAAAAGTATTGATTTTCCAAAATTTATTTTAAAGTTAGATAGATACCCATATCTGTCCACTTCCTGCGTAAGAGCTGTTAACCACTTAACGACCGCCCACTGTAAAAATACATTGGCAGAATGGCACCGACAGGCAAAGTCACGTATATCTACGTGATTGCCTTTGTATAGTTGGGGGGTCCGATCGGACCCCCCTTCTTTACAGTGAGCGGTCGTTTTCCATTGGGGAGCGATCCGGGATGAGGGGACGGCCGTTCGATTCCGGCCACCCCCTCGCGATCGCTCCCAGCGAATGATATGCTTCCTCTGCTGTGTAAATGTAAACACAGGCAGAGGAAGTGATGTCATCTCTCCTCGTGTCGGTCTTTTCGATCCGGCGCGAGGAGTGAAGACATCTCACAGTAAGTGCACCAACAGCCCACTGACACCAGTACACGTAGGCACACTTTTCACCCCCCAGTCACCCCCAGATCACCCCCCAGATCACCCCCAGTACCCCCAGTCACAGTGAACCGTTTGCAGTGGTCATTTTTTTACTGATCACTGCAATCAGTGTCATTTGTGACAGTAAAAAGTTGCAGGGCAGTTAGGTTTAGGCCCATTTAGGTCCATGGTAGCCCCCTAACCCCCCCTAATAAAGGTTTAACCCCTTGATCGCCCCCCAGGTAACCCTTTCACCCCCTAACGCCAGCGTCACTAAGCGATCGTATTTCCGATCGCTGTATTTAGTGCCGGTGGTGCCCTAGATAGGCAGTTATTTATTTTTAGTTTTGCCGCAGGCTTTTATAGTGTCAGGTACCCCCATATATTATTTTAACCCCCTGATTGCCCCTAGAGTTAACCCTTTCACCAGTGATCACCGTATAAGTTTTACTGGTGACACTGGTTAGCCGGTTAGTTATTTAGTTATTTAGGTTACCCGTCAGGTTTTTATATAGCGTCGGGTACCCCCATATATAACCGAATAAAGGTTTTAACCCCCTGATTGCCCCTAGTTAACCCTTTCACCAGTGATCACCATATAAGTTTTACGGGTGACGCTGGTTGGTTAGTTTGCTTTTTATAGCATCAGGGCACCCGCCGTATGTAACCCAATAAAGGTTTAACCCCCTGATCGCCCGGCGGCTGATATCAATTAGGTTTTAGCACCAGAGAGGGTCTGCGTCGCCCCAGGCAGCGTCAGGTTAGTGCCAGTAACGCTAACACCCACGCGCAAAGCATACACCTCCCTTAGTGGTATAGTATCTGAACAGATCTATACTAGCGTCCCCAGCGGTTTAGGGTTCCCAAAAACGCAGTGTTAGCGGGATCAGCCCAGATACCTGCTAGCACCTGCGTTTAGCCCCTCCGCCCAGCCCAGCCCACCCAAGTGCAGTATCGATCGATCACTGTCACTTACCAAACACAACACACATAACTGCAGCGTTCGCAGAGACAGTCCTAATCCCTGCGATCGCTAACAGTTTTTTTGGTAGCGTTTGATACATTTGCTGACAGTCAGGTGCTTTTTTTACCTGTGAATCTTACTAGTGTACCCCTAAATTTAGAGCCCAAAATGGCAAGACGAAGGTAAACTAGTAAAGAGGCCTACGAGATTCTGAGCATGACAGATAGTGAAGAGGAGGTCACGCATCTGTCAGATTCAGGCTCAGAATATCTTCCTGTAGAAGACAGTGAAGTCAGCGGCTCCTCGTCAGATAGCTCTGACGACGAAGTTGAGGTCCCTGCTAAGGTCAGGCGTACCCGATCCCGATCTTCTGAGGTTGTTGAGGAGCAAGAACCGCAGGTCTCTCGTATCATGGAGCAGAGTAGTACTAGCGCCGCTATTCCTTCTTGTGAATTGGCAAGCACCAGCGGCCTAGTACAGCCTGGGCGTACATCCAGCACTGCAGTGTGACGTGGCGAGTCCCATAAGTGCAGTTCAAGCTGGCGAGGTGGCAAGCACAAGTAGTGTCCCGCTGCCACCAAGAAGACAAAGGCAGGCCCGTCGTGCCCATAGTGCCCTTCCTGCAGAATTCGCCTATCCTGATTTTGGTCCCCACCACTTCTGCAGAACCCGTACTTCCCCCATTCACTGCCCAACCTGGTATTCAGGTGGAAACAGCTGATTTTATGCCAATTGATTTTTATTCGCTGTTTTTCACGGAAGATCTCTATAGATCTATTGTGGACCAGAGTAATTTATAAGCCGGTCAATTCAGCGCCGCTAACCCCCAGTTGCCTTCCATTGCCAAAGATTGGAAACCAATTACGGTTTCTGAATTTAAGACCTTTCTGGGCCTTTCCCTCAACATGGGCACACATAAATTCCCGTCATTGCGTGCTTATTGGTCCACGCACCCAATTGACCACATGCCCGTGTTCTCTGCCTCCATGCCCAGGACACGATACAAGCAGATTTTGCGGTTCATGCACTTCAACGACAATGAACTTAGTCGTCAAAGTGGAGACCCTGAATACGACCGGCTCTATAAAATTCGGCCCCTCATAAACCACTTTAACGAACGTTTTGCAGCCTTGTTTATTCCCGATCAAGTTGTCTGCATTGATGAATCCCTGATTAAATTTTCTGTCCGCTTGTCTTTCAAGCAGTACCTTCCCAGCAAGCGTGCCAGATACGGGGTCAAGCTCTATAAGTTCTGTGACAGGGCAACAGGCTATGTATGGAGCTTTACGGTTTATGAGGGAAAAGACAGACAGGTTGAGCTGGTCAACTGCCCGGATTACATAGGGAGCTCTGGCAAGATAGTGTGGAACTTGGTGTCACCCTTATTCGGAAAGGGGAACCACTTGTACAGTATGTGGACAATTATTACACGAGCGTGCCACTGTTTAGTCACTTGTTTGATCATCAGATTGGAGCATGTGGCACCGTGCGACCTAATCGCCGGGGCTTTCCCCAGCGGCTTGTAGATGCCCGTCTTAGGCTGGGGGAGAGAGCCTGCTTGACGTGTAATAACTTGCTCGCTATGAAGTGGAGGGAGAATAAGAATGTTTTCCTTCTTACCTCCCTTCATGCAGACACGACAGTCCAAATTCGTACAGCGACTGGTGTTGTGGAGAAACCCCTCTGTGTCCACGAATATAACCAAAATATGGGAGGGGTGGACCTGAACGACCAGTTGTTGGCGCCGTATCTAATTGACCGTAAGGCGAGACGCTGGTACAAAAAAGTGTCTATCCTTATTCCAATTGGCTTTGCTGAACGCTCATGTGCTATACAGAACTTCAGGCGGGACTTTATCTCTTCTAAAATTCCAGAATGAGATAGTCACAGACCTCCTGTATCCAGGCGGTTCTGCACCTCACCATCCCCAACCAAATGCAGTAAGCCGGCTGCATGAGAGGCATTATCCGTATGCCCTCCTGAGTACCCCTACCCAACGAACCCCCCAAAAAAGATGTCGTGTCTGTAGCAAGCGCGGATTTAGGCGTGACACCCGTGTTTTTTGTCCACTCTGTCCTGACAAACCTGGTCTTTGCCTTGGTGAATGTTTTGAACGCTACCACTCAAAAGTGAAGTTTTAGCATAGGGTACAGCATTTCACAGACTAGGACACACTTACACAGGGTCTCCCAAGATGCCATTACATTTTGAGAGACCCGAACCATTACAGTTGTTAAAGTTACAAAAAAAAGTGTAAAAAAGAAAAAAAAAACGTAAAAAACAAAACACAAAAATATAAAATAAAAAAAACAAAAATAGTTGTCGTTTTATTGTTCTCTCTCTCTCTCTCTATTTTCTCTCTATTGCTCTGCTCTTTTTTACTGTATTCTATTCTGCAATGTTTTATCATGCTTGCTTTTCAGATATGTAATTTTTTGTTTTCAGGTGCGCCATTCAGCTGCAGCGCGGAATTATTTATCTTGACAGCATCAGCGTTTGCTCCCACGATACATAAAGCCGTGACTCCAGTGCTGTAGGAGGTGATTTCACCACCACAGTTAAAAAAAAAGAGCATATAAGCATGGGGGCAGCAGGGGCGGAGGAGCGATTTTGCTCCTAATGCCGCGTACATACGGTCGAAATTCCGACGGAGGCTTGCCCGTGGAAAAGTCCGACAGTGTGTACGTGGCATAACTTTTTTGCGGGAGGATGCCCCCATGCTTCGGCATATATATATATTTTAGGCACAGGTTGCGTTAAAAAAAATGTTTTATTTTTTACTAGGTTTGGTTTTGGTATTTGCTTTGCAGGTATGGTATGGTAAGGTCTTACTGTTGTACTGTAATGTTACTTTGTTTTAATGTTAACCATCATTTGCTTAGCAGGTACGCCATTCAGTTGCAGAGCGGATCTATTTATCTTGACAGCAACAGCGTTTGCTCCCACGATACATAAAGCCGTGACTCCAACGCTGTAGGAGGTGATTTCACCACCACAGTTAAAAAAAAGAGCATATATGCCGAAGCATGGGGGCAGCAGGGGCGGAGGAGCGATTTTGCTCCTAATGCCGCGTATATACGGTCGAAATTCCGACGGAGGCTTGCCCGTGGAAAAGTCCGACCGTGTGTACGCGGCATAACCTTTTATGCCGCGTACATACGGTCGAAATTCCGACGAAGGCTTGCCCGTGGAAAAGTCCGACCATGTGTACGCGGCATAACTTTTTTGCGGGAGGATGCCCCCATGCTTTAGCATATATAAATGGTGCATGTATGCCCATCATTAGAAGTGGGTGGATGAAGGGAGGTATTCTAATGGTGGGCATACCCACCGATCAATCTCTTTTTTTTTCGTTCAGCCAACAGGCTGCATGAAAAAAAAGATTACAATACATGTCCAACAAGGACCAGCAACGTACTGGTATGTTGCTGGACTTTGAATGTTTATACCAGAATTTTGTCTACAGGTTTAGGTATCATCTTGGTATCATTCTTTTCAGCCAGTGGCCGGCTTTCATGTAAAAGCAATTCTAGCAGATAATTAGCCTCTAGACTGCTTTTACAAGCAGTGGGAGGGAATGCCCCCCCCCGGATATAAACAGCGCCATTGGGAAATTGGAAAAGCATTTTATCACACCGATCTTGGTGTGGTCAGATGCTTTGAGGACAGAGGGAAGATCTAGGGTCTAACCCCCCAAGTTTTTTTTCAAAAAAATAGTACCTGTCACTACTTATTGCTATCATAGGGGATATTTACATTCCCTGAGATAACAATAAAAATGGTAAAAAAAAAATATGTAAGGAACAGTTTAAAAATAAAATAAAAAAGCAAAATAAATAATAAAAAAAAAATAAAGCACCCCTGTCCCGCCCTGCTCTTACGCAAAGGCGAACGCAAGCGTCGGTCTGGCGTCATATGTAAACAGCAATTGCATCATGCATGTGAGGTATCACCGCGAAGGTCAGATCGAGGGCAGTGATTTTAGCAGTAGACCTCCTCTGTAAATCTAACGTGGTAACCTGTAAAGGCTTTTAAATGCTTTTAAAAATGAATGTAGTTTGTCGCCGCTGCGCGTTTGTGCGCAATTTTAAAGCATGTCGTGTTTGGTATCCATGTACTCGACCTAAGATCATCTTTTTTATTTCATTAAACATTTGGGCAATATAGTGTTTTTTAGTGCATTAAAAATAAAAAAAGTGTGTTTTTCCCCCAAAAAATGCGTTTGAAAAATCGCTGCGCAAATACTGTGTGGAAAAAAAAATGCAACACCCACTATTTTAATCTGTAGGGCCCTTGCTTTAAAAAAATATATAATGTTTGGGGGTTCAACATAATTTTCTTGCAAAAAAAAAATGTTTTCATGTAAACAAAAAGTGTCAGAAAGGGCTTTGTCTTCAAGTGGTTAGAAGAGTGGATGTAAGCTTCCTAATGTTGTGTATAACATGCCAGGCCAGTTCAAAACCCCCCCAAATGACCCCATTTTGGAAAGTAGACACCTCAAGCTATTTGCTGAGAGGCATGTTGAGCCCATTGAATATTTTTTTTTTTGTCCCAAGTGATTGAATAATGACAAAAAGAAAAAAAAATGTACAAAAAGTTGTCACTAAATTATATATTGCTCAAACATGCCATGGGCATATGTAGAATTGCACCCCAAAATACATTCAGTTTCTTCTCCTGAGTACGGGGATACCACATGTGTGAGACATTTTGGGAGCCTAGCCGCGTACAGGACCCCGAAAACCAAGCGCCGCCTTCAGGATTTCTATGGGTGTAAATTTTTGATTTCACTCCTCACTGCCTATCACAGTTTCGGAGGCCATGGAATGCCCAGATGGCACAAACCCCCCCCAAATGACCCCATTTTGGAAAGTAGACACCCCAAGCTATTTGCTGAGAGGTATGTTGAGTATTTTGCAGATCTCGCTTTTTGTCACAAAGTTTTGAAAATTGAAAAAAGAAAAAAAAAATGTCTTTCTTCATTTTCAAAAACAAATGAGAGCTGTAAAATACTCTCCATGCCTCTCAGCAAATAGCTTGGGGTGTCTACTTTCCAAAATGGGGTCATTTGTGGGGGTTTTGGGCTATCTTGGCATTTTATGGCCTTCAAAACTGTGATAGGTAGTGAGGAGTGAAATCAAAGATTTGTGCCCTTAGAAACCTTGAAGGCAGTGCTTGGTTTTTGGGGTCCCGTACGCGGCTAGGCTCCCAAAAAGTCACACACATGTGGTATCCCCGTACTCAGGAGAAGCAGCCGAATGTATTTTGGGGTGCAATTCCGCATATAACCATGGCATGTTTAAGCAATATATCATTTAGTGACAACTTTTTGTACATTTTTTTATTTATTTTTGTTATTATTCAATCACTTGGGACAAAAAAAATATTCAATGGGCTCAACATGCCTCTCAGCAATTTCCTTGGGGTGTCTACTTTCCAAAATGGGGTCATTTTGGGGGGGTTTGTGCCATCTTGGCATTTTATGGCCTTCAAAACTGTGATAGGTAGTGAGGAGTGAAATCAAAAATGTATGCCCTTAGAAACCTTGAAGGCGGTGCTTGGTTTTTGGGGCCCCGTACACGGCTAGGCTCCCAAAAAGTCCCCCACATGTGGTATACCCATACTCAGGAGAAGCAGCAGAATGTATTTTGTGGTGTAATTTCACATATGCCCATGGCATGTGTGAGCAATATATCATTTAGTGACAACTTTGTGCAAAAAAAAAACAAGTTTGTCATATTCCCGCAACTTGTTGCAAAATATAAAATATTCCATGAACCCAACATGCCTCTCAGTAAATAGCTTGGGGTGTCTACTTTCCAAAATGGGGTAATTTGGGGGGTTTTGTGCTATTTTGGCATTTTATGGCCTTCAAAACTGTGATAGGTAGTGAGGAGTGAAATCAAAAATGTATGCCTTTAGAAACCTTGAAGGCGGTGCTTGGTTTTTGGGGCCCCGTACGTGGCTAGGCTCCCAAAAAGTTCCACACATGTGGTATCCGCATACTCAGGAGAAGCAGCAGAATGTATTTTGGGGTGCAATTCCACATATAACCATGGCATGTGTGAGCAATATATCATTTAGTGACAACTTTTTGTAATTTTTAATTTTTTTGTCATTATTTATTTAACTTGGGACAAAAAAAAATATTCAATGGGCTCAACATGCCTCTCAGCAATTTCCTTGGGGTGTCTACTTTCCAAAATGGGGTAATTTGGGGGGGTTTTGTACTGCCCTGCCATTTTAGCACCTCAAGAAATGAGCTAGGCAGTCATAAATTTAAAGCTGTGTAAATTCCAGAAAATGTACCCTAATTTGTAAACGCTATAAATTTTGCGCAAACCAATAAATATACGCTTATTGACATTTTTTTTACTAAAAACATGTGGCTGAATACATTTTGGCCTAAATGTATGACTAAAATTTAGTTTATTAGATTTTTCTTATAACATAAAGTAGAAAATATCATTTTTTTTCAAAATTTTCGGTCTTTTTTCGTTTATATCGCAAAAAATCTAAATCGCAGAGGCAATCAAATACCATGAAAAGAAAGCTCTATTTGTGGGAAGAAAAGGACGCAAATTTTGTTTGGGTACAACATTGCATGTCTGCACAATTTACAGTTAAAACAGCGCAGTGCAAAATTCTGAAACCACCTCTGGTCCTTTAGCTACCAAATGGTCCGGGGCTTAAGTGGTTAAGGATGTCTGTGGTGTTGAAAGATAGAATAATAAGTCGTCAGCATAAGCCGATACTTTGTGTTCCACATCCCTGATGCATGTCCCTGATATCTCCCCATTGCTTCTGATCTTGCAAAGAAATGGTTCTAGTATTATAGCAAATATTAATGGTGAAAGTGGGCACCCCTGTCATGTCCCATTTCGTATGTCAAGATAATCTGATACTGTTATATTTACTTTAACCCTTGCCCTTGGGTTCGCATAAAGGGCCATTACCCATCCCATCATGCGGTCCCCCAGACCCACCCCTCTCAAGACTTCACTCATAAAACCCCAGTTCACCCTATCGAAAGCTTTCTCAGCATCCATTGATAGTACAATCTTTGGGGCTTTCTCTGTGCCATATTTCATCCATTGAAGAAGATGAAGTGCCCGGATGGTGTTATCCCTTGCCTCGCGTCCTTTCATAAAACCCGTCTGGTCTGGATGCACTAGCTCCCCGATATGTTCTTGCAATCGCAGCGCTAGGATTTTGGCCAGCAGTTTAGTATCCGAGTTGAGCAGAGAAATAGGCCTGTAGTTGGCACAGTACTGTGGATCTTTCCCTTCCTTTTGTAGTACAGTAATGTATGCCAACAGGGCTTCTGAAGGCAACTGATTAGTCGCATTAATTGTATTAAAGTAATTGCATAGCGGTCTTATCAACTCAGAGGAAAATTTGTTATAGTAATTATTTGTCAAGCCATCTGGGCCAGGAATTTTCCCTATCGGCAAGGCTGCTATTGCTCTGCTCAACTCTTCCACTGTAATTGGATGTTCCATTCCTGCTGTAACTGTCTCAGGTAGGGTGGGCATTGATGATTCCCTAATATAGTCTTGTATCTCCTCCCTTCTTTGGTCCTCCCTATCTTCTTTTTGTATAGTCTCGGGTGTCTGGATATTATATAGTGTTTCATAGAATCTATGAAATTCTTTTGCTATGGCTTGGGTTTCCACTATTTTTTTGTTTCGAATTAATAGGTTATGAATATGTCTAGATTCTTGTTGCTTTTTAAGTTGTCTAGCCAATAGCCGACCGCATTTATTCCCTTGCTCATAGAACCTATGAGCAAAGTATCTACATTTATTATTAATTTTTCGATCTAGACATTGTGCGAGTTCTGCTTGAAGGTTCTCTAGTTGTTGGGTCTCTAGAGGGTCTAGATTTTTTTTATGTTTAGTCTCCAGTACATTAATTTTCTCTAGTAAATCTGTCATTTCCTTCCTTCCTTCCTTCCTTCTTGATGTGGGCCCCATAAGCTATTAATTCTCCTCTTATAACCGTTTTATGGGCCTCCCACACTGCCTGATCGGACACCTCACCTGGTATATTCCTCTCAAAATAGTCCCTTATTTTACCTGACAGTTCCTCAGTTATCTTTTTATTGTCTAATATTGATTCGTTCAATCTCCAAGTCCGTTCTATATAGCCTGCCTGGATCGGGGCGAGTGTCAACGTTATTGGGGCATGATCCGAAAGGGTTATGGACTCAATAGTGCAATTTCGGACCTTTTCTAAGTAGAATTGATCTACCATAAGTACATCAATACGCGAGTACATTTTATGTGTTTTGGAGTAATAACTATAGTCCTTTACACCATTATGCATTACCTGCCAGCAATTAACCAGATGTTGAATGCGTAGGAGTTGTTTTAAGTGCTTTAAAGCTCTAAAGGATAAAGTTGTTTTCCCTGATGTTGTGTCCAAACTTGGATCCAGGACAATATTAAAGTCTCCGCCCCAGATCAAACAGCCTTCCCTAAATTTCTCCAGCATCTTCAACATTTTAGCAAGAAAATTAATTGTCCCTATATTTGGTGCATGGATCGCAGCAAATGTATATCGCTGGCTATGTATTGTACCTTTGACAAATAAAAAGCGACCTTCTCTGTCAGCTTGTACAGACTCCAATATCCATGGGCAAGTTTTCTTGAAAGCAATTGTAACCCCCCTTGCTCTAGCAATAGGTGATGTTGCATGGTACCAGTGATTGAACATGTGTCCAGGCATGACGGGTATAGACCCCTCCCTGAAATGGGTCTCTTGTAAAAACGCTATGTCCGTAGCATAATGATGCAGTTCATGCCATAGGTGGCCTCTTTTATGCTGTGAACACAGTCCCCTCACGTTATATGATACAATTTTTAATGGTATAATCATCTCTCAAAATATCAGCCATACTTGCAATCCTTGCCTTTGACCAGAATGAAAAAAAAAAAACAAATACGAGAAACATTCTATTACATCCCCTCCTTCCCCTCCCCCGAGTATATCTCCCCCTCGGTGCTTCCCAACTAACTGGTAGATGGGTCCGCGTACACGCCCTGTACCCGGACGCCTCCACCCCCTCATTGATACCAGTTCAACCAATCCCATTATATCGGGACCGTCCTAAAAGGTCAAAATATCCCTAAGTTCCCCACTCCAATTCCCTTCGTCCCAGGCGCTATTCTCTTCTATTCACCCAATATCTAAGTCTTCTAACTGTACCATCCAGAAAACCCTTTTTAGGATTAAAGTGCCCCCTATATCCTCCCCCCATACTATAACTTATTATACTGGCATATATTCTTTTCCCCCCCCACAACAGAAAATAGTTTCTTCCACATGCACATATTTACATATACACCACGTTTAACATTTACCATAAGCCCCGGCCATCTCACCCCCTTACATCAGTTAACCTGGGCTTTTAATCCCATACCCCCTCCCCCCTCCCCAAAAAAAAAAAAAACACTCATCTCATTACCATATATAAATTTTACCCCATCATTCCAAAAAGGAAAGGGGGAGAGACAAAACCCCCCCCCCCCCCCAAAAAAAAACCCATATCCCTTCTTGATAGCTTCATTCAGTGAGTCATCTGTTAGGCCGTTTCGTCTTTTAGGTAGCTCGTTATCTTCCTTAATAATTTCTGCGTTGGCCCTTAGGAGGAACTTGTTGCCACTGTTCAGGCCGCTGTACAGGAATCCCTACTTTATGTGTCCTCCAATCTACAAATTCTACTAATGGGAGATCCAATGTTTCCACAAAAAAACGTAAATCATCTTTAGTCCGTAAAGTTGCTGTTCTGCCATTCCTAGAACCCGTCAAACTAAATGGAAACCCCCAGCGATAATAAACCCCCTTTGAGCGCATAGCTTCCAGCAGAGGCCGAACTACTCGGCGTTGGTACAGGGTCCTGCGTGTTTTTTTTTTTTATTATTTAATATCTTTTTATTGTTTTTTTTAACAACACATCACATATTTTACAATACAGTACATAGGACACATACACACTCTCAATATTTCCAGACAGCAAAAAAAAAAAAAAAAAAGACAATACTCTACACTCCTATATATAAAAGGCCCGGCCATGAAATCTCCCAACGCCTAGGGGAATCAAGGCTGGGCGGGAGAGAGCAAGGAGTAATCAGAAATAGAAACAGAGCAGCGAGGAAGGGAGAGAGATAAGGGAGAGAGATAAAGAGGGGGGAGAAAAAAAAAAAAAACTTCTACCTACTAACAAAAAGACAAGAATTAGAACCTGATATAGGCTATGTAAATAAAAAAGTGTCAATACCTATGTGTAGAGACAAAAAATGACCAGGATGTGGAGGGGGGAGGAAAAAAAAGGGGGGGAAAGGGAAAAGAATTAAGAAAAAAGGGAAGGGAAAGTGTCAATACCTATGTGTAGAGACAAGGGTCCTGCGTGTCAAGTCTGGGTACAGTGATAGATTCATATCTTCAAGGGAGATTTCAGGACTACTGCGGGCCATTTTCATAATAGTTTCCTTTACTGCATATTTGTGCAATCTACATATAACATCCCTGGCTTTCTCCGTGTTTTGAGTAGTATACGTGGGGACACGATGTACCCGATCTATCTCAATATGTTCCAACGCGGAGGCCCCCATAATCTGACCAAATACTTTTTGGACTACTGAGGCTAATTCGGCTGTTTGAATTGTTTTGGGTAGCCCTTTTATACGGATGTTCTGCCTTCTGTCTCTATTCTCATAGTCGTCCAATTGATCCTTGATCCATATATGATTTTAGGGCATCCTCATGTTCTTTAATAGAGTCTTGAACCTCCGCCACTACCTGTACCATTGCGTCCTGGCTCTCTTCCACACTTTCCACCCTATGCCTCAGTGCCCGTGTATCTTCTCTCAAGTCATCTACCGCTTGCTGGTAAATTCGCCCCACGGGGAACCTTAGCAACCTATTCGGAGCTGGTTACGGCCCTGGGGAATATACCCATATCAGGTTGGAGATACTATCAAATGACAGGCTTCTTTAATAAGATGGAACCTCTACTGAGATCATTAAACTCAATTACCGTGTTTGAGGGACGCTAGGCATCTGTTATCTCAGTTATCGCAGAGGGGTACATTTCTCCACCTGTGGTGGGAATGCCCAAGGATTAAAACATTTTGGGTATCAATCGCACCGTGGGTTGAGAGGTTGACCCCTAGACCTATGGAGTTTACGCCCCTATGCTTCCTATTCCATGGAACACCCGGCTCCATTAAAGCCTACAGGAAGAGTATCACACCACACTTATTGAACGCAGCTAAATTATTAATCCCCAGATTTTGGAAACAGACCGCCTGTCCAACATTAGAGGATTGGAAAAAGGAGGTTAACCGGATAATGGAAGCCGAAAGGTGGACTCAAATAGTGAATGACAGAAAAGGGGAATTTGAGAAGATTTGGGCAGGCTGGATACAGTGCGTACCTGAGATGGGCTGAGGATAAGAGACATGGAGTGGAAAAGCAGGGCGCATAGTAGATCCATAAGGACCCCCAGTATAATTGCCTATGGGTTTAGCTATAGAAGTATAAAGAGCCAAACTACGAACCTTGACCAGGAATGACAGAATTTTCTTCTTAATTAATTTTTTAATGACTTTTTTTTTTTGCCCTTTTTCCTCTCCCCCTCTCTCTCTCTCTCTCTCTCTCTTATTGACCTCCCTACCAAATTCTGACTGCGTGGATAGTGTGGAGAGAGATGTCTGACCCCAATTATGAGAGAGAGAGGGAGTTAAGTCATGCTGAAATAGAGTGGGGAGGGATGGGAAGGGGGGTGGAGGATAAGGAGTAGGGTACACACAGGAGAAGAGGGACTTAAAGTAGTATTAGGACAGAGATTGTACATGATCACTGTGAGGATATCACATTTTTATTTATTTATTTTTATTTTATTTTTTGGGGGGAAGTGTGGGCCTATCACGTAAATTTTGGGGAAGAGCAGGGCAGGAGGATCGCCTGAATGTAAAGACGGGCGAAGAAATCACAAAATATAATCATCTATTTTTAAACACCATGGCCATTAGTGGCCTCTTAAGAGGCCCTGGTAGAGGGGAATCCATAAATAAACACGCGGAAGTAGGAGAGGAGATCCCTCCCCTATTCCCTTTTATGCTTTTTTTATTTTTTTTTAAGTTTGTTTGTTTTTACTTAAGTTCAGGAACTAGGCCATGGGGGCCACTACACACAAGTACGGGTAACTAATACTTAACCACGAGGCACAGATGGATGTGTGTGTGTGTGTGTATATATATATATATATATATATATATATATATATATATATATATATATATATATATAATATATATATATACACTGTGTGTGTGTGTGTGTGTGTGTGTGTGTATATGTGTATATATATATATATATATATATATATATATATATATATATATATATATATACATATGTGTATACATTTTTTTTTTTTCTCTTTTCACCCACTCAAAAAGAATAGTCACTATGGCCATTAGTGGCCTCTTTGGAAGTAGGAGGGGGCACTGTTTAAGTGACAAAGGACACAGTAGGAGAACCCATGACTTAAGTAGAAGGAATGGAGCGAGTGGGGACAGAGCAGACTTACTACACCACAGCCAGGGATGGTGTGGAGGGAGGGGAGAGGGAATTGCCTTGTTTTTTTTTTTTGTTTGTTTTTTTGGGGGGGGGGGGGGTAGTATAATTGATAATGACAATTTTTGTACTTGGCTCTTTCTTGCAATGTTCATTCTATGTTGTATGTAAATGTACAATGCTGAATGGAAATGTTGAAGCTTCTAATAAAATAACAATTTTGATTATAAAAAAAAGTTATTATTTTCTCTGGCTGCGTCCAGGAGTTGTTCCTTTGTTTTATAAAAATTTAATTTTGCAATGATGTCCCGAGGAGGACCATCAGTTTTTTTGGCTATAAGAGCCCTATGGACTCTGTCCATCTCCAGACGCTCCACAGGAATACTTGGATATAGCTCTTGGCACAACGCTGTTATGGTTGATTGTAAGTCTATTACTGTCTCAAGTATCCCTCTGAAGCGCAGGTTTGACCTTCTAGTGCGGGTCTCATAATCTTCAAGTCTATTTTGTAAGGTAATATTTTCCTCTTTAAGGGTGTCTAGTTCAGATAGAAAGTCCTAAATAGAATTTTCAATGTCTTCTATTTTCATCTCTAGAGCTTCAGTGCGGTGCCCCAATTCTCTGATTTCCTTGGTTAGGTTATTGGTGATTTGTTCTGACGTTTGTTTTAAAGCTTTATGTAGCATTTTCTCAAATTGTTTCAATATGCTTGAGGGAATTGTAGCATCTTGTTGTGATACACCTGACATGTTTAGGTCTGTATCAAATTCAGAGTCTTCTGGGGAGAATAGTTTAGGCAGCTTACACTTGTTCCTTTTCTCTGAGGTGAGTGTGTCTGAGGTGATTGGCGCCCTATTAGTATGCTTAGTATTTACTTTCGCTGGGGTCCCGCTGTGAGGGTTGGTTTTGGACTTATTATGGGCACCTCCAAGAACCATTTTAGCATATAAATGTTCCCCTCACCTCTCTGGCTTGAAGTGTCTTGTCTGCGGGTGTTTGAATGTCCGCGGGCTTCCTTTATTTAGCGGTATTCTCCCCCTCACGGAGTGGAGCTCTAGCCCGACATTACCACCGCTCTAGCCTCCGCGCATGCGCCTTGCACTTGTCTGTGTGCTTTTACATTCTGAGTGATAATTGTGCAGTACCCAAATTAAATTGTTATATTTTTTTGAGACATATAAAATGTTCTTTTGGTGGTATTTAATCACAGTTGTTTTTTTGCTAAACTAATAAAAAAAAGACTACATTTTGAAAAAATAAATTCTTAGTTTCTTTGATAACATTTTGCAAATAAGTGATTTATCTTCTTCACTGATGGGCATTAGTAAAGCTTCACTGATGGGCACTGGTGAGGTTGCACTGATGGGCACTGATGAGGCTGCACTGATGGGCACTGATGAGGCTGCACTGATGGGCACTGGTGAGGCTGCACTGATGGGCACTGGTGAGGCTGCACTGATGGGCACTGGTGAGGCTGCACTGATGGGCACTGGTGAGGCTGCACTGATGGGCACTGGTGAGGTTGCACTGATGGGCACTGGTGAGGTTGCACTGATGGGCACTGGTGAGGTTGCACTGATGGGCACTGGTGAGGTTGCACTGATGGGCACTGGTGAGGTTGCACTGATGGGCACTGGTGAGGTTGCACTGATGGGCACTGGTGAGGTTGCACTGATGGGCACTGGTGAGGTTGCACTGATGGGCACTGGTGAGGTTGCACTGATGGGCACTGGTGAGGTTGCACTGATGGGCACTGGTGAGGTTGCACTGATGGGCACTGGTGAGGTTGCACTGATGGGCACTGGTGAGGTTGCACTGATGGGCACTGGTGAGGTTGCACTGATGGGCACTGGTGAGGTTGCACTGATGGGCACTGGTGAGGTTGCACTGATGGGCACTGGTGAGGTTGCACTGATGGGCACTGGTGAGGTTGCACTGATGGGCACTGGTGAGGTTGCACTGATGGGCACTGGTGAGGTTGCACTGATGGGCACTGGTGAGGTTGCACTGATGGGCACTGGTGAGGTTGCACTGATGGGCACTGGTGAGGTTGCACTGATGGGCACTGGTGAGGTTGCACTGATGGGCACTGGTGAGGTTGCACTGATGGGCACTGGTGAGGTTGCACTGATGGGCACTGGTGAGGTTGCACTGATGGGCACTGGTGAGGTTGCACTGATGGGCACTGGTGAGGTTGCACTGATGGGCACTGGTGAGGTTGCACTGATGGGCACTGGTGAGGTTGCACTGATGGGCACTGGTGAGGCTGCACTGATGAGGTAGCAGTTATGGGTACTGATAAGCTGCACGGATGGGCACTGATAAGCTGCACGGATGGGCACTGATGAGGCTGCAGTGGTGGGCACTCATAAGCTGCACTGCTGGACACTGGTTGACACGATGGGACTGCAATGATCATCGGGGCACATACTCCTGAGCCCTGATCCCTGTGTCATATGAACAGCTGAGCCCTGCTCCCTGTGCACTGCACACTCCTGAGCCCTGCACCCTGTGAGTTACATACTTCTGAGCCCTGCTCCCTGTGTCATATGAACTGTTGAGCCCTGCATAACACACTCTTGAGCCCTGCACTACAGTTTGTTGTACATTTCATACTCCTGAACACTACACTGTGTATGATAGACTATCTAACACATACGCATGATCCCTGCACTCTTTATGCTATAAATATATTTTATTTTTTGTAAATTCTTTATTTAAAATACTCAGATTCTGCATACAAACAGTGAGTTGTACAAAGAACAGTTATAACACAAGTCATCACCAGCTCAAAACAAGGCTGGTATTGACAAGATACATATACAATGGGGCTGATTTACGAATAGTTTGCGCCTTGAGATGAGGCGCACACCGAGGCGCAATGTACGTTTTGGTATTTATGAAACATTTGCGCCGGTAACACAGCGCTATTCCCCATTTACTAAAGTGATCTCGGCGCACGGGAGGAGACGATCAGTGCGCCACTATGGACATGGCACACGGCATCTTCAAATCAAAATTAAAAGAAGCTGGAAGTGCCAATATTATGGGGTGATGTGAGGAAGTATAGTAACAACTGCCCTAGTAACAAATATGCCCAAAATAGAATGAGAAAGTAACTTTTTCAGAACAAGCCTTATGTGCCTGCAAGTAAGTTTAGAACTGCGTGAGGTCTATTTGTGCACTGCGCATGCGCAAGCGGCATTTGCGAACGTTCAAATGCGTTGGTTCACTGCGCCGGCAAAATCTTAGTAAATGTCAAATAACGTAAATGCATTTGCGTGGGTTGAACAGGCGCACCTCTAAACTTTCGTTTTTTTTAACGCTGGTTCACTTTTATGTCTTTTTTAAGGCTATTTGCACACAGGTCATGTTAGCGTGTTACGTTGTTAACATGTTACATGTACCTTGTTAAAATTATGTAAAAATACTCTCGCTACTCTAGCTCCTCCTAAAAGGGCATTTAACCTTCCCCCTCTAATGCATATGTTTTCTTTGGGCTATTTTTTGCTTTTAAAAGGGGAACTCTACACTCCATTCTCCAATGTTCTTGTCTCCCCCTTCTAATGTATATGTTTTCTTTGGGCTAGTTTTTGCTTTTAAAGGGGTACTCTACACTCCACTCCATTCTCTAAAGGCTGTGAGCTGCCTTCACAAATTCAAACTACTTTTGGGTGCCCGAGCCCCTCCTGCCCCCAAGCATCCACCCCCTTTCATTAGCTGGCTTGCTGTGTTTGGCTAGGGGTTTGTTAGTGCGTGGGAGGGGGTGGTATTTTTCATGTGGGGGTTCTCATTTTAAGCCTTTTCCGCACAAAATCTTGCAGCTGCAATGTCGATTTGTAAGTTTGCTCTAAAGCCGTACATCTTTGAAGCAGCATTTTGGATATATGCTACAGATGCACCACTTTACAGGCAGAGTAACCCCCCCCCCCCAAGTTAATAGCTTTAGGGCAAGTTTACTCTATAGAAACGCAGTCCAGATGCTTTTCTGCATGTGCATTTTTGATGCAATCCTGTGCGTTTATGATGCTTTTTTTTTGCGTTTTACAGCGTTCCAGTACAGTCCAGTGCAGGAAAAATGCAGCATGTTCTACTTTATTTTCTGGAACTGGAACTGCAAGCAATGGTGTGAACTATGCCATTGAAAAACATATAACCTACTTTCCATGTGTTTTTGAGGCATAAAAAAACGCACTGGACGGCATGTGGTGTGAACTGGCCCTTAAACAATTTGACATATTTAACCACTTCAATACAGGGCTTTTTGTACCTATTCAATACCGGGCCTATTTTGGCACTTCTCTCCTACATGTACAAATCATCATTCTTTTGCTAGAAAATTACTCAGAACCCCCAAACATTATATATGTTTTTTTAGCAGACACCCTAGGGAATAAAATGACGGTCATTGCAACATTTTTTTCTTGCACAATATTTGCGCAATAATTTTTCAAACGCCTTTTTAAAAAAAAAAATGGTTTCATGAATTAAAAAATAACAAAACAGTAAAGTTAGCCCAATTTTTTGGGAACATATGAAAGATAATGTTACGCCGAGTAAATAGATACCTAACATGTCACGCTTTAAAATTGCGCACACTCATGGAATGGCGCCAAACTTCGGTACTTAAAAATCTCCATAGGCGACGCTTTAATTTTTTTTACAGGTTACCAGGTTAGAATTACAGAGGAGGTCTAGTGCTAGAATTGTTGCACGCGCTCTAACGCACGCGGCGATACCTCACATGCGTGGTTTGAACGGCGTTTACATATGTGGGCGACTTACGTGTGCATTCGCTTCTGATCGCGAGCTACCGGGGACAGGGGCGTTTAATTTTTTTTTTATTATTATTTATTTATTTATTTTACTTATTTATTTATTTTTTTACAATGATTTTACTTCTTTTTTTTTTTTTTGATCACTTTTATTCCTATTACAAGGAATGTAAACATCCCTTGTAATAGGAATGTGTGTGACAGGTTCTCTTTATTGAGAGATGCGGGGTCAATAAGACCCCACATCTCTCCTCCAGGCTGAAAAGCATGAGATCAGTGAACATTTTTTCACTGATTTCATACTTACAGCCGCAATGGCGGCTTTGTTTACATTTGAGACCCGGGCGTGACGTCATCACATCGCGCCCGGGCCTCCGACGATCATAGAGATGACTGGTGACCATCTGGTCACCAGTCATCTCTATGCTCATCACGTGACTCCACCAACGATGCCGGAAGATTCGCTACGGGTCCCCGATCGCACGGGGGAGCCCGGAGAAGCACCGGATGGCGGCGAGAGGGGGGGTGTCCCCTCCCGCCGCCTATAAGAACGATCAAGCAGCGGAACCACCGCTATGATCATTCTTATGGTGCACAGAATCGCCGGCACTTCAAAAGGATATCTGAATGATGCCTCTAGCTGCAGGCATCATTCAGATATCCCCCTACAAAGCCGAGGACGTCATATGACGTCCACCCAGGATGGGAGATCCCATCTGTGGACGTCATTTGTCTATGGCTGGGTAGGGAAGTGGTTAAAGGCACTTCTCCTTGTTTCGTTTTTTTGGGGTTCTCCAAATTGGTGACATTGATATATGTCCCTTAGGGTGGGACCTGGACCCCCATACTCATTTTAAGGCCAATAACTAGAAGATAAGGCAGCCAAGTAGCGACTAGCAAAATTAACAAGTCAGTTCCCATAGACTGCAATGGTATTTGTTGTCTAACTTTTGCCCATGTTAGGCTGTTTGTTTGCCCCCCGGACCGGGGGGTGTTTGTCCCATCTGTAATTTAGTAGCATGCTGGATGATGTGCTTAATTTTGGACAGGGGGTGACTTATTTTGTGCTAGCTGCGTTTGGGTTGGTCTGGGCATGCTCAGGGACTTTGCTTTTTTTGGTGCTTTTTGTGTGTTAACAGCACTTGGATGTTTCTGGGCATGCTCATAGAGCGTGTTTTTTGGGTTAGTAATTTAAGGACATCCTTAACAGGTGTACCCACTTTGAAGTTCAGTCTCTACATTGGGTGAACTTGCATTTTGTGTGTTTCATGGACTGTGCATGTGTTTTTAATTGCCTCATTAGCACACAAACCTATGTTATATAAAGCTTGCAGATAGCATTCTTTACCTTGCCCTGAAAAGAGGCAAGATTGTGTGTGTGTGTGTGTGTGTGTGGGCCGGTAAGAGAGTACATTTGGATGTCCTTATCGAGTTTGTAACACATGTATTTTCGCTTTGTATTTTGTTTGTCTTTGCAAAACAGATGTTTTTTTTTTTACTTTGGTTTATAGTATTTTTTAGGGTGGGGGATATTTTCCCCTGAAATATTTTTGATGTTGTTAATGTGTGTCATTTGTAGGTCGTTCACTTTGATTTAATTGTCTGTGTTGCATTATTTTGAAAAATCTTTCTCAAGATGTTGTGACTAATGTTTCAAATTAACATAAATGTTTTTTTTGCTTTCCTTGCTCTTTTCCAAGTCCTGTTTTGTTGACCAATAAAATTTGATGCAAATTTTGATGTTTGTTTTTTGTTATTTTCCATGCAAGAGATTTCACAGCTGCAGCTTAACTGGGCTGATTGGCATGTCAAAACAAAACAGGTGTGATTTGTCTAAAAGTTCCTTTCCTGGTGCCTTAATGGTAACATATGCATGGATTGTGTGCTGCCATGGATAGTCACCAGGAAAGGAAAAATACAGAGCGGTAAGTATTCAATTTTCATTTTTACTGCAGTGGTTCTCAGCCTCAGTCCTCAAGTACCCCCGACAGGACATGTTTTGTGAATTTATCTTATATAGAATTACTGTCCAAAATACCAAGTCATTGACTGTGATTTAAAGCACATGTGCAAGATGAAGGAAAACATGCAAACATGGCCTCTTGGGGGTACTTGAGGACAGGCTTGAGAAGCACTGATTTAGAGCACTGCGCTAAAATCTAGCTTAAGGCAATCCTGTTCTTATTGTGGGCATTTAAAGGGAAACCAAGTGAGTGTTAGAACCCATGTTTGTCTTTTTTTTTAGGTTGGGCTTTGTGTCCCTTTTCTTAAAATTGGCTTCACTTCCTGTCACACAGCCAAACAGGAAGTGAGGGTAAAACCCTACCAATGTCTTTTCTTGGGGACACACATATAAATCTAACTAGTGTCCCCATTAAGCAAGTTGCACTCTAGCACTTTGTTGTGTACACCCCAAATAATTATGTAGTTTGGGGTTGAGTAAAGGTAAATCCACTCTGCAGTACAAGTGTAGATGCTGAAAATCTGAGGGGAAGCACTGGTCATTTTAACATCCAATCATGTAGAAGCAAAGATGGTGTTTTTTTTATCTTCCTTGCATGTCCCCCTCGGATATCCAGCAAGTGCACTTGTAGTGCAAAGTGGATTTGCCTTTAGTAAATAACCCCCAAAGTCCAAGATACCTAATAATTTGGGGTGGACACAGCAAAATGCTGGAGTGCAATTTACATAATGGGGAAACTATTTAGATTGACCTGTGTTTCCCCAAGGAAAGACATTGGTAGGGATTTACCCTCACTTCCTGTTTGGCTATGTGACAGGAAGTGAATAAATTTGAAGGAGAAAGTGGCAAAATTTGGGAGTTGTCTTCACCCTATCAGGGGTGCAGACATCCCCAAAAACTGACCAGACTTCTAATCCCTCTGCACTCTATCCCCAAGCAAAAATAAGAAAGGATTTAATTTAGTTTAACTTTGCAAAGACACATTCCTACATACAAATGTGATGCATGTCAATGGCCCATTTAGACCTTGTTTAATAGAAAACACCAGTTGCCTATAACTAGAAACATTTGTTAGTCCAGTCCTGGAAATCTGCATCTGCTTTACTATTAATTTCCATAAAAATTTAGTTCCTGCAGCTAGATGCGCGACCGCTGTGTATATGAGATGCGCAATTGCTATGTGCGCACTGGTATGCTCATATGTGGTTCTCGGAAAGCAGTGGCCAGCACACAGGAATGACATCACGCCCCTACAGGAAGTTTCTTGTACTGCTGCTAAGTTCTTGGAGGAAGAGATGGTACTTATTTGCAAATTAAGAAAAAATATATATTTTTTAACATGGGGTGGTGTTTGTGTGGGTCCCTAACACACATTCATACATATTAGGGCCAATTTAGACAGTATCCTATTTACAGCATGTTTTTAGATTGTGGGAGGAAACCGGAGTACCCGGAGGAAACCCACGCAGGCACAGGGAGAACATGCAAACTCCAGGCAGATGGTGTCACGGGCGGGATTCGAACAAGCGACCCTTTTTGCTGCTAGGTAAAGTGCTAACCACTACACCACTGTGCTGCACAAACATGTATCTAGAGATATAGGTTCTTGTGTCCACGTGTGAAAATACAAGTTTGGCACTTAAGATGGTCATGCACTATGCAATCTGATTGGCTAATCTCTGTACAACTCGAGATTTCAGCAAAATAGGTAATAGGAATACGCACTTAAACAATTAATTCAAAATTTTGGAAATCAAACAGGCTCTTGCCTAATCTAATTTTTATAATAAAAGAAAAAAAAAATTAGGATTACAGTGTATGGTCAGCTTTAAAGATCAAGATCTGAAAATATAAATTTATTGGGTTTAGAAACACCTTTTCTGTTCTTTGTAATGTATTGAAAAATGTGTGTGAAAATAGAAAAAAAAAATTCAAAGATATATTAGAAGTAATAGGAATGAGATTAGCATCACAAGGGTTAATTAAGTGAGAACACCTACTAATTGCCTAACAAGACACATCCAATGAGGTGGGCATGCACTATTATCAATGAGAAAACAGCAGTTACCCTGGCACCAGTTGCCGTTTACATATTTATTATCGCGTTGCGCGTCTGCTTGCGCCCGTTCGGCACACCAATTAAGGTATGAACCGGCGCAACGCATTGTTCTTAGTAAATCAGCCCCAATGTATTGTTTCTGTAAGAACACAAGAAATATATTAATTTTAACTAACATGGTATCCAACCACAGATCAAACTAGATAGTGCTAGTATTTTGATCAAAAGAGGTACAACTAAAGGCATTAATCATTTTTATAGCACAGAAAAGAATGCTGTAGTCAAGATACTGCATTCCTATTTTTATTGTATATTATATGAATAGGAAATAAGAGATATAAAGTGAAAGTTAGCAGAAAGAAGTATGGAGAACAAGGAGATAAAAAAAGCAGGAGGCAGGAAGGGGGGCTTGATAGGGGGTAATGGATATCCAGTTAAACAGAATGGAGAAGGATGTTCAGGAATTGGATGATAATAAGTACATCCCTTCATCTGAATACATGAATGTATTCCAATGGAGCCAGGTTTTCAGAGTAAACAGTCACACTCCCAATGATGCCCCTGTCATGCGTATTTAAGTTTGGTCATGCCCATAGGTTTGGTTAACACAGTATTCTGTTTACTTCAGAGGTACTTAATATTGCCTCATTTCTTTTAAAAGTTAAACTTTTTGGCCGGAGGTGAGGGAGAATGGTCGCTCTGTAACCTGCTCCGGGATCATGGGAATCCCCTGAGTGGCTAGAAGCAACTAAAAGCAGCCCTGAGAACTCAGTTAAGCTCCGGTAGCGGCAGAGAACATAAGGTGCGGATGGGGAACAAAAAGAAGAAGGAGAAACCCCTTAAATTGAGTGAATTCCAGAGCCCTCAAGGGACTCAGGGAAAACAAGATGGCGCTGGTCCCTCAGCCTCTCAGCACAGCTTAAGGTGCTACTCTGCACTTCAGGAGAATAAGGAGAAATCAGTTATGGAGGTACAGCGTTCAAACAGCACTCTCCAACAAGCTGAAATTCACAGCCCTCCTTCTCAGAAAAGAAGATTAGACAATTCAGAAGAGAATGTAAGTGAATCTCCTCATAACTTTGACATGACAGTATATAACAATCCATTTGATGAAAAACTGCATGCCATTCCCACCTCAGGACAGCCCGTCTCAGACTCCACACTTAAAGAGATAGTCATGTCATTAAGGGGGGCTCTGCAACAAGATATGTTTAATTTCATGCAACAGTCCAAGAGAGATTTTGATGCAATTGGTGACAGAGTAGACTATATGGAACATAAGATGTGTGACTTTACTGAGGCACACAATGACCTGGTTGAAGCCCACTTTGATGTGGAAGCGGAATTAAAAAACCTAAAATTAAAGATCTCTGACCTTGAGGACAGAAGTAGAAGGAACAATGTTAAGTTTTGTGGTATACCAGAAAATGCTAAGCCCCAGGAATTGAAGACATTTATAAGAAGCATGATAACAGCACTATTACCAATGGTCCCTCAACAGGAACTGTCAATTGATCGGGCACACAGACTGCCTAAGCCCTTGCATATACCAGAGCATTTACCCAGAGATGTAATCGCAAAAATACATTTTTTCCAAGTGAAGGACCAACTAATGCAATATGCACGTCACCATTTACCGCTACCTGACCCATATGCAGGAATCAAACTTTACTCAGACTTATCGCAAGCTACATTACTAGCACGCAAGAACCTAAACCCAATAACAAAAATTCTCCGAAACCATAAAATACTTTATAGATGGGGTTTCCCCACAAAATTACTGATAGAACGTGAGGGCAAGATGCAATCCATACATACCCTGGAGGAGGGTCTAAAAACTGTACAGCTATGGGGGATACTTCCTACCGAAAGTGAGGACATTTTGGATAATCCCTCACCAGGGAAACTGTCTCATCAAAGGCATACTAACCGAGGAAGAACCTCGGCCGCTGCCACCAAGGAAACTTTTGACTGAAAAATATATTTCAATTAAACAGATTTGCTTTATTTCCAGTTCACTAGTTATACCAAATCCTATTCTCAGGGATTCAAATTCAGGGGAGCCCTAAGTCTGGGAGGTCTTGTTACTCCCCCTCCCTAAGGATAACGGGTACACTCACAATGTACACAGGAGTTGCATACCAACTCCAATTTTTTTTTTTTTTGTTAAAACTGTTTGTTTTATTGTTGAGTTTTCACTTCATAAGTTTTCAGTTGCATTACCAACATCTACTGGACAAGAAAGGTGTCAGTAAGAATAACAGTATTGGGTTAATATTCTCATCACAGACTGACAAGACAAAATTAATAAGCACCAAATTCCTTCAATATGGGCCTTAAACTGCTGTCAATCAACACCAAAGGTCTCAATAGCCCATATAAAAGAAGAGCTCTCTGGACTGACGCACTAAAACACAAAAGCGATATAGTGTGTATACAGGAATCGCATTTTGCAAAAGACAAAGCTCCCAAATTCTCACATCATAAGTTCCCAAAGATTTTTACTTCTAGCAATAATAAGAAGAAAAAAGGAGTTGTAATTGCAATTAAAGATACAGTCACCTTTCAACTATTGGACCTTAAAACGGACAACCAAGGTAGATATATAATCCTGGTCGCGACCATTAACAACTCAGATTATACAATTATAAATATATATGCTCCAAATAAACACCCACAAAGATTTATACGGAAAACAATAACTGCTGCAAGGAAACTACAAAAAGGACTACTTATTCTCTGTGGGGACTTCAATGCACCTCTGGATCCCATTATGGACACTTCCAAAAAAGAAAATTCCACCAGATATGGACTGAACAAGATGCTTCAAGATGAATACCTTTATGACCCCTGGAGATGTCTACACACAACGGAAAGAGACTACACTTCATTTTCACAGGTTCATAAATCATTTTCCAGGATAGACTATTTTATTACAGACAAACACCTGCTACAAAGAGTAACATATGCCAAAATACACAATATAACCTGGTCTGACCATGCACCAATTACACTAGAAATCCAGACAGGAGGTACCTGTCCTAATAATTCCTAATGGAGAAACAATACGTTCATTTTAGCTCAAAAGAGGAACCTGTCTGTAATAAAAAAGAATTTAACAGAATTTTTTGATATCCATACAGATGAATCTCTGAATATTGCAAATTTATGGTGTACCCATAAAGCTTTTGTTAGAGGTATTCTCATACAGGCAAGAGAAAAAAAATAATATAAATAATTTACTAAAGGATATAGCGAGTGTGGAAGATACACATAAAAAAAAACCAAAGATTCCAATTTGATACAACAATTAACCAAACTCAGGTTAGAACTGAGATGCGCCTTACTAGAAGACCATGACAGATACCTAAAAAGAATAAAACTAAATTATTATTCCCAGAATAATAAAGCTGGTAAACTATTAGCGAATCTACTACGTCAACGACAAAACAGTAATAAAATATCTAAAATAATACACCATAAAACAGGAAATACCCATTATAACCCCCAAGAAATAGCGGATTCACTGGCAGATTACTATACTTCTCTATATAATATTCAAGAGGACAAAGATACCTTTTCAACCTACTCCCAAAAGTATTTCTGATTTCTTGAAATCTGTAAACCTTCCTGAAATTGACCCTACCACCCTTGAACAACTCAATGAACCAATATCGAGAGTAGAAATTTTCAATGTTATCAAACATTTACCTATAAATAAAGCGCCAGGTAGTGATGGTTTATCAGCAGAATACTATAAAGCCTGTGCGGATATTATAGTTCCATATCTAACCAATAGGGATGAGCTCGGTGTTCGAGTCGAACATACGTTCGACTCGAACATCGGCTGTTCGATCGTTAGACGAAGATCGAACGATTTGGGCCGTTCGCGCCTAATTCGAGTGACGCGAACGGCCCACAATGCACTACGCCATCGCAGTGTCATCCAGGCGCTGTGATTGGCCAAGCATGCACTGTGACCCCGCATGCTTGGCCAATCACAGCGCCGGCAGCGAGGAGAGCAATGATTGGCCACAGGCAGGATGCCTGTGGCCAATTATTGCTGAGGGTGTTTAGTACACGCCCCACACTATAAAAGGCCGCCAGCACGGCGGCCTAGTGTAGTGTGTGCCGGAGCAGGGAAAGAGAAGCATAGGCAGGGACAGTGACATTTTTTTTTCTTGCTTAACCTGGATTCCTTTAGTTTAGGGAAAGAGAAGGATAGGTAGGGAGAGTGTCAGTGTGTTTTACTGTGCTAATCCTTGTTTGTAGGGACAGGGAAGGACAGTGAGGGAAATTCTCCTTGTGCTATAGTGTGCTAAAGCATTGATCATCAACCATCTTTAAAAAAAAAATTTTTATAGGGACAGAAAACTATAGGTAGGGAGAGTGTCAGTGTGTTTTACTGTGCTAATCCTTGTTTGTAGGGACAGGGAAGGACAGTGAGGGAAATTCTCCTTGTGCTATAGTGTGCTAAAGCATTGATCATCAACCATCTTTAAAAAAAATTTTTTTATAGGGACAGAAAACTATAGGTAGGGAGAGTGTCAGTGTGTTTTACTGTGCTAATCCTTGTTTGTAGGGACAGGGAAGGACAGTGAGGGAAATTCTCCTTCTGCTATACTGTGCTAAAGCATTGATCATCAACCATCTTTAAAAAAAAAAAACTATAGGTAGGGAGAGTGTCAGTGTGTTTTACTGTGCTAATCCTTGTTTGTAGGGACAGGGAAGGACAGTGAGGGAAATTCTCCTTGTGCTATAGTGTGCTAAAGCATTGATCATCAACCATCTTTAAAAAAAAAAAACTATAGGTAGGGAGAGTGTCAGTGTGTTTTACTGTGCTAATCCTTGTTTGTAGGGACAGGGAAGGACAGTGAGGGAAATTCTCCTTGTGCTATAGTGTGCTAAAGCATTGATCATCAACCATCTTTAAAAAACCATTTTTTATAGGGACAGAAAACTATAGGTAGGGAGAGTGTCAGTGTGTTTTACTGTGCTAATCCTTGTTTGTAGGGACAGGGAAGGACAGTGAGGGAAATTCTCCTTGTGCTATAGTGTGCTAAAGCATTGATCATCAACCATCTTTAAAAAAAAAAAACTATAGGTAGGGAGAGTGTCAGTGTGTTTTACTGTGCTAATCCTTGTTTGTAGGGACAGGGAAGGACAGTGAGGGAAATTCTCCTTCTGCTATACTGTGCTAAAGCATTGATCATCAACCATCTTTAAAAAAAAAAACTATAGGTAGGGAGAGTGTCAGTGTGTTTTACTGTGCTAATCCTTGTTTGTAGGGACAGGGAAGGACAGTGAGGGAAATTCTCCTTGTGCTATAGTGTGCTAAAGCATTGATCATCAACCATCTTTAAAAAAACATTTTTTATAGGGACAGAAAACTATAGGTAGGGAGAGTGTCAGTGTGTTTTACTGTGCTAATCCTTGTTTGTAGGGACAGGGAAGGACAGTGAGGGAAATTCTCCTTGTGCTATAGTGTGCTAAAGCATTGATCATCAACCATCTTTAAAAAAACATTTTTTATAGGGACAGAAAACTATATGTAGGGAGAGTGTCAGTGTGTTTTACTGTGCTAATCCTTGTTTGTAGGGACAGGGAAGGACAGTGAGGGAAATTCTCCTTCTGCTATACTGTGCTAAAGCATTGATCATCAACCATCTTTAAAAAAAAAAAACTATAGGTAGGGAGAGTGTCAGTGTGTTTTACTGTGCTAATCCTTGTTTGTAGGGACAGGGAAGGACAGTGAGGGAAATTCTCCTTGTGCTATAGTGTGCTAAAGCATTGATCATCAACCATCTTTAAAAAAAAAAAAACTATAGGTAGGGAGAGTGTCAGTGTGTTTTACTGTGCTAATCCTTGTTTGTAGGGACAGGGAAGGACAGTGAGGGAAATTCTCCTTGTGCTATAGTGTGCTAAAGCATTGATCATCAACCATCTTTAAAAAACCATTTTTTATAGGGACAGAAAACTATAGGTAGGGAGAGTGTCAGTGTGTTTTACTGTGCTAATCCTTGTTTGTAGGGACAGGGAAGGACAGTGAGGGAAATTCTCCTTGTGCTATAGTGTGCTAAAGCATTGATCATCAACCATCTTTAAAAAAACATTTTTTATAGGGACAGAAAACTATATGTAGGGAGAGTGTCAGTGTGTTTTACTGTGCTAATCCTTGTTTGTAGGGACAGGGAAGGACAGTGAGGGAAATTCTCCTTCTGCTATACTGTGCTAAAGCATTGATCATCAACCATCTTTAAAAAAAAAAAAACTATAGGTAGGGAGAGTGTCAGTGTGTTTTACTGTGCTAATCCTTGTTTGTAGGGACAGGGAAGGACAGTGAGGGAAATTCTCCTTGTGCTATAGTGTGCTAAAGCATTGATCATCAACCATCTTTAAAAAAAAAAAAACTATAGGTAGGGAGAGTGTCAGTGTGTTTTACTGTGCTAATCCTTGTTTGTAGGGACAGGGAAGGACAGTGAGGGAAATTCTCCTTGTGCTATAGTGTGCTAAAGCATTGATCATCAACCATCTTTAAAAAAAAAAAACTATAGGTAGGGAGAGTGTCAGTGTGTTTTACTGTGCTAATCCTTGTTTGTAGGGACAGGGAAGGACAGTGAGGGAAATTCTCCTTGTGCTATAGTGTGCTAAAGCATTGATCATCAACCATCTTTAAAAAAAAAAAACTATAGGTAGGGAGAGTGTCAGTGTGTTTTACTGTGCTAATCCTTGTTTGTAGGGACAGGGAAGGACAGTGAGGGAAATTCTCCTTGTGCTATAGTGTGCTAAAGCATTGATCATCAACCATCTTTAAAAAACCATTTTTTATAGGGACAGAAAACTATAGGTAGGGAGAGTGTCAGTGTGTTTTACTGTGCTAATCCTTGTTTGTAGGGACAGGGAAGGACAGTGAGGGAAATTCTCTTTGTGCTATAGTGTGCTAAAGCATTGATCATCAACCATCTTTAAAAAAAAAAAACTATAGGTAGGGAGAGTGTCAGTGTGTTTTACTGTGCTAATCCTTGTTTGTAGGGACAGGGAAGGACAGTGAGGGAAATTCTCCTTCTGCTATACTGTGCTAAAGCATTGATCATCAACCATCTTTAAAAAAAATAAACTATAGGTAGGGAGAGTGTCAGTGTGTTTTACTGTGCTAATCCTTGTTTGTAGGGACAGGGAAGGACAGTGAGGGAAATTCTCCTTGTGCTATAGTGTGCTAAAGCATTGATCATCAACCATCTTTAAAAAAACATTTTTTATAGGGACAGAAAACTATAGGTAGGGAGAGTGTCAGTGTGTTTTACTGTGCTAATCCTTGTTTGTAGGGACAGGGAAGGACAGTGAGGGAAATTCTCCTTGTGCTATAGTGTGCTAAAGCATTGATCATCAACCATCTTTAAAAAAAAAAAACTATAGGTAGGGAGAGTGTCAGTGTGTTTTACTGTGCTAATCCTTGTTTGTAGGGACAGGGAAGGACAGTGAGGGAAATTCTCCTTCTGCTATACTGTGCTAAAGCATTGATCATCAACCATCTTTAAAAAAAAAAAACTATAGGTAGGGAGAGTGTCAGTGTGTTTTACTGTGCTAATCCTTGTTTGTAGGGACAGGGAAGGACAGTGAGGGAAATTCTCCTTGTGCTATAGTGTGCTAAAGCATTGATCATCAACCATCTTTAAAAAAACATTTTTTATAGGGACAGAAAACTATAGGTAGGGAGAGTGTCAGTGTGTTTTACTGTGCTAATCCTTGTTTGTAGGGACAGGGAAGGACAGTGAGGGAAATTCTCCTTGTGCTATAGTGTGCTAAAGCATTGATCATCAACCATCTTTAAAAAAACATTTTTTATAGGGACAGAAAACTATATGTAGGGAGAGTGTCAGTGTGTTTTACTGTGCTAATCCTTGTTTGTAGGGACAGGGAAGGACAGTGAGGGAAATTCTCCTTGTGCTATAGTGTGCTAAAGCATTGATCATCAACCATCTTTAAAAAAACATTTTTTATAGGGACAGAAAACTATAGGTAGGGAGAGTGTCAGTGTGTTTTACTGTGCTAATCCTTGTTTGTAGGGACAGGGAAGGACAGTGAGGGAAATTCTCCTTGTGCTATAGTGTGCTAAAGCATTGATCATCAACCATCTTTAAAAAAACATTTTTTATAGGGACAGAAAACTATAGGTAGGGAGAGTGTCAGTGTGTTTTACTGTGCTAATCCTTGTTTGTAGGAACAGGGAAGGACAGTGAGGGAAATTCTCCTTGTGCTATACTGTGCTAAAGCATTGATCATCAACCATCTTTAAAAAAACATTTTTTATAGGGACAGAAAACTATAGGTAGGGAGAGTGTCAGTGTGTTTTACTGTGCTAATCCTCGTTTGTAGGGACAGGGAAGGACAGTGAGGGAAATTCTCCTTGTGCTATAGTGTGCTAAAGCATTGATCATCAACCATCTTTAAAAAAAAACATTTTTTATAGGGACAGAAAACTATAGGTAGGGAGAGTGTCAGTGTGTTTTACTGTGCTAATCCTTGTTTGTAGGGACAGGGAAGGACAGTGAGGGAAATTCTCCTTGTGCTATACTGTGCTAAAGCATTGATCATCAACCATCTTTAAAAAAACATTTTTTATAGGGACAGAAAACTATAGGTAGGGAGAGTGTCAGTGTGTTTTACTGTGCTAATCCTTGTTTGTAGGGACAGGGAAGGACAGTGAGGGAAATTCTCCTTGTGCTATAGTGTGCTAAAGCATTCCTCATCAACCATCTTTGAAATCCTTGTTTTTTGGACAGTCAGGGAAATTGTCGTTGTGCTATTCGGTGCGGAAGCAATCATCCTCAACCATATTTAGAAATCCTTTAGTAAAGGGACAGAGAAGGACACCTGAAGGTAGCCCTTATTGCTTTTTTCCCATCTCCCTGCAGGCCATCCATTAGAATGTCTGGAAGGCAAACAAGGAGAGGCAGACAGTCAGGAGGCAATAAAAGAGGGCAAGCAGGCTCTGTGTCTGGGGGCAACAGTGCTGGTCGTGAACGCGGTGCATTGTCATCAGCACATGGCCATGGGACACGCTTGTCCTTCTTTTCGGCAGCTGGACATGTTGAGCCACATCATGCCGAAGACTTGGTAGAGTGGATGACCAAGCCCTCCTCCTCCTCCTCATCCTCTCTCACCCAGGCTCAGGGTACTGGCAAAGCAGCTGCCAAAGCGTCCTCTTCCCTGGTATCAATGTCAGACTCATCATCAGTCACTCCTTCCCTAGACCCACCATGTCCTCCTCCTGAGGAGTCCCCCGAACTGTTTGAGCACATGCTCCAGGAGGATGCCCAGCGTTTCGAAGGGTCTGATGATGATACCCAGCTACAGGAAGGCAGTAGCGTGAGAGCAGACAGAGGGGATGCTCAAGAAGGACACCAATCTGGCAGTCATGTTCCAGCAGCTGCAGCATACTGCCAGATTGGCTCCAGTGATGAGGAGGGAGGGGATGATGAGGTCACTGACTCCACGTGGGTGCCTAATAGGAGAGAGGAGGAGGAGGAGGATGAGGAGGAGGCACATCTCCAACGAGGCAGGATGCCCTTTGGTGGCCAGCGTAAGGGCAGTACACCGACGGAATCACACCGCAGAGCTCCGCCTGTGCAGGGCGCTGCCTCTGCCCGTCATTCAAAAAGTTCTTTGGTGTGGGCCTTTTTTGAGGCTAGTGCATCAGATCGCACAGCTGCTGTTTGCAACATATATCTCAAGCATATATCGCGTGGCCAAAACATCAGCCGCTTGGGTACCACATGCCTGACCAGACATATGTTGACCTGCCATAAAGCTCGTTGGCAAGCCTACCTCAAAGACCCACACCAAAGAACAAAGCGGACCTCTCCTTGCACCGCATCAGCTGGGATCTCCAACCCCACTATAACTTCAGTCCTCTCTGAAACATGCACTGAGAAGAATGAAGGTGTAGAATTAGGTGTGTCACAGCCAAGTACTTGCGGCCACTCTGCTAGCAGTACACCGACGTCCGATTCTAGCAGGCAAATTTCCCTGCCCCAGCTGCTGGACCGTCGAAAGAAGTTCACTCCCAGCCATCCACATGCCCAGCGGTTGAATGCTAGCTTGGCTAAATTGCTAGCGCTTCAACTGCTGCCTTTTCAGTTGGTAGACTCGGCCCCCTTCCGTGAGTTTGTGCAATGTGCGGTTCCTCAGTGGCAGGTTCCCAAACGCCACTTTTTCTCACGGCAGGCTATTCCGGCTCTCTACAGGCATGTGGAAGGCAATGTCTTGGCCTCGCTGGACAGGGCGGTCAGCGGTAAGGTGCATATTACCGCTGACTCATGGTCCAGCAGGCATGGACAGGGACGTTACCTTTCTTTCACGGCCCATTGGGTCACTCTTTTGGCAGCTGGGAAGGATGCAGGACAAGGTGCAGTAGTGTTGGAGGTTGTTCCACCGCCACGCCTCCAAAATGCTACTACTGGTTGTGACACACCTCTCTCCTCCACCCCCTCCTCTTCTTCTTCCTCCATGGCCTCTTCCTGTGCTTTGTCCTCTGAACCAGCGGTGCTCCGTAGCCGTTCAAGGGGCTACGCAAGTACGCAGGCAAAAAGATGCCATGCCGTGCTTGCGCTGGTGTGTTTGGGGGACAGAAGCCACACTGGGGCAGAGGTCCTGTCTGCTCTGCAGGGCCAGGCCGAGAGGTGGTTGACGCCACGCCAGCTTAAGCCAGGAATGGTGGTTTGCGACAATGGCACCAACCTCCTCTCCGCCCTCCGACAGGGACAACTGACCCATGTGCCCTGTGTGGCTCACGTCCTTAACCTGGTGGTGCAGCGGTTCTTGGGCAGGTACCCTGGCTTACAGGATGTCCTGAGGCAGGCCAGGAAAGTCTGTGTGCATTTCCGCAGATCTTATAATGCCAGTGCTCGCCTGGCTGAGCTGCAAAAGGAGTTGAACCTGCCCAAGAACCGCCTTATATGTGACATGCCCACCAGGTGGAACTCAACGTTGGCCATGCTGCAGCGGCTGCACACGCAGCAGAGGGCCATCAATGAGTACCTGTGCGACTACGGCACCAGGACAGGGTCAGGGGAGCTTGGTTTTTTTTCTCCACGCCAGTGGGGCATGATCAGGGATGCATGCACTGTCCTGGCACCATTTGAGGAGGCCACGAGGATGGTGAGCAGTGACAGTGCATGCATCAGTGACACTGTACCTCTTGTCCACCTGTTGGAGCACACGCTGCGTGGAATAATGGACAGGGCACTTGAGGCAGAATAGAGGCAGGAAGAGGAGGACTTCCTTGCCTCTCAAGGCCCCCTTTACCCAGACAGTGTTCCTTCTGTCCCACCCATCGCACAGGAAGAGGAGGAGGAGGAGGAGGAGGAGGAGGAGGATTGTGTCAGCATGGAGGTGGAGGCTGGCACTCAGCATCATCAGCAGCAGTCTTTTAGGGATGATTTACAGTGCCAAGAAAGCAGTGGACAAGTACGTGGCTGGGAGGAGGTGGCTGCGGATCATGTCGTCCTTAGTGACCCAGAGGACTCCGGACCGAATGCCTCAGCTAACCTACGCTGCATGGCCTCCCTGATCCTGCAAAGTCTGCGGAAGGATCCTCGTATTCTTCGGATCAAGGAGAGGGACCATTACTGGCTGGCCACTCTCCTTGATCCACGGTACAAGGGTAAGGTTGCGGACCTTATGTTACCGTCGCAGAGGGAGCAGAGGATGAGACAACTCCGGGAGGCCTTGCAGAAAGGTCTGTGCAATGCGTTCCCAGAGACTGGGAGGTTACAAACTCCTGGTCCTGGACAACGAGTTGCTGAGGCTTCGGCCAGTCAAAGAAGGAGCGGTGGGGAAGGTGGCCGTCTGACCGATGCGTTCAGACAATTCTTTAGTCCGCAGCCCCAAAGTATGATCGGTTCCAGCAACCATCGCCAGCGTCTGATAAACATGGTGCAGGAATATCTAGGGGCAAGGTCAGACTTGGACACCTTCCCCACCGAAAATCCTCTGGCTTACTGGGTCTTGAGGATGGATCACTGGCCAGAGCTTGCACAGTATGCAATTGAGCTACTGGCCTGTCCTGCATCCAGCGTTCTTTCGGAACGCACATTCAGTGCTGCTGGAGGATTTGTCACGGATCACAGGGTGCGCCTGTCCACCGACTCGGTTGATCGACTGACTTTCATCAAGATGAACCAGTCTTGGATCATCACCAGCTACCACACACCTGATGCTGATATAACAGACTAATTGATTTTAACATGTCACATCCCTTCAAGACTGATGCTGATGCTGAGTGCCTGTGCTGTTATGTTGACTGGCTATCCTCCTCCTCCGAGTCCTCAATGATACGATTGATGATGATAGCTTGGAAGATCATTTTTGTTTATGGGTGCCGCCACCAGTGGCTAAGGCCCAATTTTTCAGCCCCTGTTTAACAGGGGCGTGTAATTACAATTTTTGAAGCAATACTTTGCAACAGGGCTCATTGCTGTGCTCCAAGTACAGTATCTGTGAGGGGTTGGAGTGTTGTGCCACCAGTGCCTAAGGCCCAATTTTTCAGCCCCTGTTTAACAGGGGCGTGTCATTACAATTTTTGAAGCAATACTTTGCAACAGGGCTCATTGCTGTGCTCCAAGTACAGTATCTGTGAGGGGTTGCAGTGTTGTGCCACCAGTGCCTAAGGCCCAATTTTTCAGCCCCTGTTCAACAGGGGCATGTAATTACAATTCTTGATCTAACAATTCACAGCAGGGCCCATTGCTGCACCCACCAAGAGTAACTCTGAGGGCTTACAGTGTTGTGGCAACGCCACCACCACCACGAAAGGCCCAATTTTTCAGCCCCTGTTCAAAAGGGGCATGTAATTACAATTCTTGATCTAATAATTCACAGCAGGGCCCATTCCTGCACCCACCAAGAGTAACTCTGAGGGCTTACAGTGTTGTGGCAACACCACCACCACCACGAAAGGCCCAATTTTTCAGCCCCTGTTCAACAGGGGCATGCAATTACAATTCTTGATCTAATAATTCACAGCAGGGCCCATTGCTGCACCCACCAAGAGTAACTGTCAGGGCTTACAGTGTTGTGGCACCAGCACCACCATCAAAGGCCCAATTTTTACTACCACTGTTCAACAATTATATGTAATTACAATTCCTGATATAATAGTTGACAGCAGGGCGTTCCAGCACCAACCAAGAGTAACTGTGAGTGCTTACAGTGTTGTGCCAACACCAACAACTAAGGGGCCTATTTCTGCAGAGTATATACGGCAGGTCCCTACTTTCAAACATCCAACTTACAAACGACTCCTACTTGCAAACACAAGAAGACAACAGGAAGTGAGAGGAAATCTACCCCTAGGAAGGAAAATTCTCTCCTGTAAGAATTAATATGGGAGAAAGGTGTCTCCTCTGTACTGATGCTTTATCACCAATCCTTGTTTCAAGAAAAACACCACATTTCAAAAACAGTTGTCATTGGGACGGAAAGTGAGGTGAAATGTTCTGAACAGGGGCACAGACAGCAAAACAAATGTTACAGGGGTGATAACCCTTACCTATGTTTTCCAAAAAGTTTAAAAATAGATGTTTGGGCTGGAGCTACACTTAAACAATGTACCTGTTCAAAATTACAAACACATTCTACATAAGAACAAACCTACAGTCCCTGTCTTGTATGCACCGCCTGTATACGGCTGTTCAGAGTATATAGGGCCTTTTTTATTTTGTGTGCTGTGTTCCCCTTAATATCCATACAAGACCCAAAGGGGCTGGTAATGGGCTGGGGTAGGGGGGGGTCATGGGGTAGCTATGCCATTTTTCTTAAAGATTTTCATCCATATTACCGGGACCAGACATTACATTAAAGCCGCAAGCAGTTTTAAATGGTTTTTTTTTCCTTTAGAAGTGTCATTTTGTGCAGGGACAGTTCTAAACACGGGAAACACGTGGCACTTCACAGGCATACTTTAGACACCCCCCAGGTACGATATTTAAAGGAATATTTGACTTTTTTTTTCACTTTATGCATCATTAAAATGACTGCTCCCGAAAAACGACCGTTTTTAAAACTTCTTTTTGCATTGATACATGTCCCCTGGTGCAGAACCCGGGTTCCCAAACCCTTTTTAGGACAATAACATGCATAATAGTCATTATAATTAGCACTTTAGAATTCGAACGTTCGCATCCATTGTATTTAATAGGGTTCTAATGTTCGTACGAACCGAACTCGGGGGTGTTCGGCTCATCACTACTAACCAATCTATTTAACCATGTAGCAAATACCAGTCAATTTCCCAAGGAAATGTTAGAGGCAATCATAATTACAATACCTGAAGCAGAAAAAGACCCTACATCCCCCATTAATTACCATCCCATTTCGTTATTAAATACAGACCTGAAAATTTACGCAAAAATATTGGCCAATAGACTGCTAGAAATTACCCCCTATCTCATTAAACCTGACCAAGTAGGATTCATTAAGGGCAGACAAGCACCAGATGGTACAAGAAGAATTCTAAACCTGATTAACCAGATAGATAACGAAAGAACACCTTCCCTTTTATTAGCTATAGATGCCGAAAAGGCATTTGATAGAATGCATTGGGACTACATATCCAAGGCATTAACAAAATTTGGATTCAAGGGATTTATACATACTGCTATTATGTCACTCTATACACAACCTTCAGCCAGAGTATCTACATCAGGCACAATCTCTAAAAGATTCGACCTCACTAATGGAACTAGACAAGGGTGCCCTCTATCCCCCCTGATATTTTCATTAGCAATAGAACCTTTGGCAGAATCCATACGAGTAAACCCGTACATTAAAGGTATAAAAATAGGACAATACGAACACAAAATCGGACTATTTGCGGACGATATCATATTATCATTAACTAACCCAGACGCATCATTACATGCTGCACTACATATACTAGACCATTATGGCAAAATATTCTACTACAAAATTAACAAAAATAAATGCAATGTATTACCAATGAACTTATCTCCTGACCAAATCAAAAATATGCGAGAAAAATACGGTTTTAACTGGGACACAACTTCTTTATCATATTTAGGGATTAAACTTACTTACCCTCCCTCCAAATTGTATGAAATTAACTTCCCCACACTCCTAGAATTAGTACACAAAGATCTTCAAAATATACAAAAAACTCAACTCACATGGGTAGGGAGAATAGCAGCCTTTAAAATGCAAACACTACCCAAAATATTATATTATTTCCGCTCCCTCCCTACTATTATTCCTAATAAATTTTTTACACAAATTAATAAGAAACTCAAAATTTTTATCTGGAATGGGAAAAAACCCAGAGTAGCATTTTCTATACTGACTTCTAACAAAACAGTGGGAGGAATGGGATTACCAGAAGTAAAAAGTTACTATTACGCCTCACTATTAGATCAAATGAAACACTGGTTCTCTCCTTCAGAGGATAAATTATGGGCAACTATTGAAAGGGAGGCAACACTAGGAAACGACTTGTATGCATTAGCTATGGCTAGCCACTTACTTAAAAAAATCAACATCCCCAATCTAATCAGTATTAGAGCCACCTTGATAGCATGGAAACACGTTTTATCCAAAACAAAAATTTGGGACAATAATGTTACAGTACAAATGCCAGTAAAAATAATAGACTACTGCAAAATCCGCATTACATCAAAAGAATGGGCCAAACAGGGATACAATATTTATAATGAACTACCTGTAACTTATAAAGAGTTGGTATTAGGTAAAATAGCAAAATGTTCTAAACTAAAAAATTTCATTCCCCATAACAATATAAATATTCCAACCACAATTTGGCAATATTTAACAAACTATAAAGACCAAAGAGTGAGGGGTATCTCTTTATTTTATGACCTTCTCACCACATACCCCACAGACTACAAAAACCCCCATATGCTCAAATGGGAAAAAGATTTATCTCAGACTTTCACAGGTACCCAATGGAGGAAAGCTATTTCAATATTCAGAAAGGCTTCCTCTTGTACTGATCACTGGGATAACTCCCAAAAAATTGGTATCTGACACCATATAGGCTATCAAAGATATATCCCACAGCTTCACCGATCTGTTGGAGATGCAATGAGCAAATAGGAAATCTTCACCATACCCTATGGAGTTGTAAAAATATACACAGTTTCTGGAATTCTGTCTCAGTGTTTTTAGCGGATCTCACCCCTGCCATGGCCCTTCTAGGAATAAATCTTGACATATACCCTATAATGTATAGAACTATTGTAGCCTATACACTTATAGCAGCCAGACTCACAATATCCAGTCTATGGAAATCCCCTGAAGCTCCAAACTTAACCAATGTCATAGTTAGACTGAATATTCAAGCTCAATATGAACTGATATTGGCATACAAAAATTACAATACAGTTAACTTTAAAGAAAAATGGGAAAAATGGATGGTCCACCCTAGAGCCTCTGAATATCTTAAAAAATGTACTCTGTAGTTCTATAGTTGCCTACATTAAGCTTAGTTACGTAGATAATACACTATCTATAATGAATTGAACATCAGGTTGATGGGACTTCGCCTACAGTTTGCTCCCGATATGGGGTGGGCGTGACCTATTAACATGGAAACTGAAAATATTCGATAATTGGTTACCTTTATATCTTCAGTAGCTACTGTAAAATATTTGTATTCTTATAATGTATATTAATTAGGACTTATGTGATGTGTGGAATATTGACATGAGCAGTTGCTCTTATTTTTATAAAAAAATAAAAAAATTGTAATATGTGTGTATGTATATGTATATATATATGTATGTGTATGTGTATGTATGTGTGTGTGTATATATATATATATATATATATATATATATATATATATATATATATTGTGACAGAGCATCCCAGAGAGAGCCTGGGAAAGTCCTATTCGGGGTTTATACATCTCCCAGGCTCCTCTCATATACATTCAGGGATCTCTGAGCCAGGGTCCAGTTCAGGTGTTGGTTCTCTCCCACAGGTTAATTAAAAGCTCACCTGAGCAGACAGCCTTTGCTCAGCCTGGGAAACACAGACAACGTTGGTTTGTGAGAGCCAGAAGGTTGGTAAAACTTGTTACTCTGTGAATGTGGAAGCTGACAAGCGTTAGACTTGTCCAGCCTGGTAGTGAGGGCCTGTACATACTGTGTAGTTAGAGCCGAGACACGGCTAGGCTTTTGTTTAGCTATTTTTTCTTCTGTTTGTTTTCAGCACACTGTACAGCACCTGTCATTAGACTTTGTATATAGCACCAATAAACAACACTGTTTTCACTGATCCAATGGACTTGGTATCTGTGCCTGCTCATCCCAGGGAGTTTTTGTACCCGCTACCTGGCCCCCAGGTTACAATATATATATATATATATATATATATATATATATATATATATATATATATATATATTATACTTTTTTTATGTATATATATTTATTTATTTTTGCCTTGCCTTTGCTTTCTTTTTGTGTGTTGTGTCAAAGAAAATTATAAATAAAGAGTTTAAAAAATAAAAGTTAAACTTTTTTTAAACTTTAGCAACACCTTTGCTCAGGGATTGGAATACCTCCTTTTTCTGTAAATGTCAATAAAATTACTTAGCAGTAACATCACCTGGAACTTTGTATAAAGATTGCAGTCCTTCCTGCAGAATATCTCTGTAACTCAACATTAATGTATAATTTAAACTTGTATCCCTATTTCATCACTTCCGTGGTTTCTACTAGTCCACTTCTGTGTAATTACAGTTGTGCATTATAAATCTTTCAGTTGAGGGTAGGGATGAGCTTCGAGCTCGAGTCGAACTCATGTTCGACTCGAACATTGCCTGTTCGCATGTTCGCCGAACAGCAAACAATTTGGGGTGTTCGCGGCAAATTCGAAAAGCCGCGGAACACCCTGTAAAAGTCTATGGGTGAAATCTAAAGTGCTAATTTTAAAGGCTTATATGCAAGTTATTGTCATAAAAAGTGTTTGGGGACCGGGTCCTGCCCCAGGGGACATGAATCAATGCAAAAAAAAGTTTTAAAAACGTCCGTTTTTTCGGGAGCAGTGATTTTAATAATGCTTAAAGTGAAACAATAAAAGTGAGATATTCTTTTAAATTTCGTACCTAGGGTGTGTATAGTATGCCTGTAAAGTCATACTTGTTTCCCGTGCTTAGAACTGTCCCTACACAAAGTGTCATTTCTGAAGGAAAAAAAGTAATTTAAAACTCACTCGCGGCTATAATGAATTGTCGGCTCCCGGCAATACATAGAAAAGTCATTGATAGAAAAAACAAAAATGCGTGGGGGTCCCCCCAAATTCAATTACCAGGTTCTTCAGGTCTTGTATGGATATTAAGGGGAACCCTGCCGCAAATTAAAAAAAAATGCGTGGGGTTCCCCCCAAATATCCATACCAGGCCCTTCAGGTCTGGTATGGATTTTAAGGGGAACTCCACCCCAAATTTAAAAAAAAATGGCGTGGAGTTCCCCCAAAAATCCATACCAGACCCTTTATCCAAGCACGCAACCTGGCAGGCCGCAGGAAAAGAGGGAGGGACGAGAGAGCGCCCCCCCTCTTGAACCGTAACAGGCCACATGCCCTCAACATGGGGAGGATGTCCCCATGTTGATGGGGACAAGGGCCTCATCCCCACAACCCTTGCCCGGTGGTTGTGGGGGTCTGCGGGCAGGGGGCTTATCAGAATCTGGAAGACCCCTTTAACAAAGGGGACCCCCAGGTCCCGGCCCCCCCTATGTGAATTGGTAAGGGGTACATTGTACCCCTACCATTTCACAAAGAAGGTGTAAAAAAAATGAAAAAAAAACACACACAGACACCTTGGAAAAGTCCTTTATTAAAAATAAAAAACAGAAAACACATTCCAGCGATGTAATCCAATGTCTTGCGGCAATCCGATGTCCAGCGCTGCAGTCTCCATTCGAAACGTCATTGGCTGAGCGGGCCTACACTGCGGAGGAAGTTCCCCATTAGGCCAGCTCAGCCAATGACGTAGGCGGGGTCTGAAGTATGAGGGGGTGGGGGCGCCCTCGTATCTCAGACCCCACCTACATCATTGGCTAAGCGGACCTGATGGGGAACTTCCTCTTCAGTGTAAAAAAATGAATAGACCCACCCCTTCTTACATTCCCCATCAGGAGCGAAGGGTCTATTAATTTTTTTACACTGAAGAGGAAGTTCCCCATCAGGTCAGCTCAGCCAAGACGTAGGCGGGGGCTGAGATACGAGGGCACCCCTGCCCCCTCGTACCTCAGACCCCGCCTACGTCATTGGCTGAGCGGACCTGATGGGGAACTTCCTGCACAGTGTAGGTCCGCTCAGCCAATGACGTTTCGAGTGGAGACTGCAGTGCTGTACATCGGATCACCGCGGGACATTGGATTACATCGCTGGAATGTGTTTTTAATTTTTTATTTTTAATAAAGGACTTTTCCAAGGTGTCTGTGTGTTTTAAAAAAAAAAAAAATACACTTTCTTCGTGAAATAGTATGGGTACAATGTACCCCTTACCATTTCACATAGGGGGCCGGGATCTGGGGGTCCCCTTTGTTTAAGGGGTCTTCCAGATTCCGATAAGCCTCCTGCCCGCAGACCCCCACAACCACCGCGCAAGGGTTGTGGGGATGAGGCCCTTGTCCCCATCAAAATATATGGCAGGTATATTTTTCTTAAGGGTTCCTATGCCTCCTAACCGATCACACTGGCTAACCTATACTGTCCAAACGAACACCAGGTCGCTTTCTTTAGGAAAACGTGCGATCTCCTAGCCTCATTCCAGTCCGGTATGGTACTCTTAGGAGGCGATTTTACCAGCCCTTTGAACCCCCTATTGGATTCCTCCATGGGAACCTCCACCCTGACATACATGGCGTTACGCCAAATTAATTTACAGCTTCAATCCTTAACCTCGCATGACGCCTGGCGCACTTTGTTTCCGTCAGATAGGAACTACACATTTTTCTCAGCCCCACATCAAAAATACTCCAGGATTTATTACTTTTTCCTCTCCCAGTCAGACCTCCCCTTCCTCCAACAGTCTACGATAGAACCAATGTTCTTGTCTGACCACCACCCAACCACAATCACTCTATCTTTCCCTGAAACTTTTTCTAGAACAAAGTTTTGGCGTTTGAACCCTTCCCTACTTAAAGACCCTACAGTGACAGACCATATACGCTTACGACTGCAGCAAAACTTCACGGAAAACTCGAGTCTGGAAGTGTCTCCGGTTTCCCTTTGGGAGGCGCATAAATGTGTGATTTGAGGTGAACTGATTGCTCTGGCCACAAACGCTAAGAGAAAACACCAAGAGAACATACACAATCTCATAAGGACAATTAAATCCCTCGAGACTTCTCACAAACTGACCCAAGCACAGGCTACCCTACAGGATTTTTCACACTCCCAAGCTCTCCTCTTAGAGGAACTGGGCAAAAGCACCAGGAGACGGTACATTCTTGGCCAGAAGATTTTCTATGAACAGGGCAATAAGTGTGGTCGCCTTTTAGCCCGTGCAGTTCAAAACTCAAAAGCTTCCTCCGCGATACATCATGTATGTAACCCTAAAGGATCTCTTATGGCTAAGAATGAGGACATTGCTAATGCATTTGAGAGATTTTACTCTACACTGTACAATCTACAGCCTGCCAGCTCATCCCCACGCAATGTTGCTACACGCGCCACACTCATCAAAGATTTTTTCTCCCGATACAGCCCTAACCCGATAACTCCCCAACAGTTGCTTGAACTGGAAGGCCCCATAACGGCATTGGAATTGGACATGGCTATGAAACATATGAAATCGGGCAAATGTCCAGGTCCAGATGGCTTCTCCCTCCAGTATTATAAATCTTTTATTGATTCTCTGTTCCCCAGACTCTTAGCCATTTTCAATGCCCTTTCGGACCCCCAGGTCAAGCCTGACAGAATGCTAGTTGCGCACATCGCCGTGATACCTAAGGAGGGCAAGGACCCCTCTCTAGTTGTAAATTATAGACCGATTTCCCTTTTAAATGTAGGGCTAAATGTATATCAAAATATATGCGAAGATCTTAGCTAACAGGTTACTCCCCCTGGTGCCTGGCCTTGTTTCCCTGAAAAATTGAACGAGGGATGCCCCTGGGATAGTGTGGATTGGAATAAATTATGGATTGCCACCAAGTATATATAGAAAAATATAAAGAATTTTATTTGTACATATTTGACATATGAATCAAAATTGTTTAAAAACAACGAGAGAAAAGACATACACAATCATTGAAACCAATTTGCATGAGGGCACCTACAAGTCATATAACTAGTGGTGACAAAACCGACATGTTTCGGATACTAGAGCTATATCTGTGATAGCTTCCATTATTTCCTTCTTCAAGGTTCATACAATGATTAAAAAGCAGATTGGTCTCTATAGAAGAGAGAAAAACAACATCATGTATAATGGTTATATAGTACAATATCGAGCATTAACATAGTTCCAATATTTTGAAATTCTCCCATATGTGGGCAGCTAAAGGATAAATAGTGCTGCAGAGAAACAACAACAAAAAAAAAAAAAAGAAGGGAGGGGAGAACAAAGAAAAGATAAGAAAAAAATTATATATGAGAGTTCATTGGAGATGCATAGATGCGCATATAAAGTGCATAATTATATACAGGTCCTTCTCAAAAAATTAGCATATTGTGATAAAGTTCATTATTTTCTGCAATGTACTGATAAACATTAGACTTTCATATATTTTAGATTCATTACACACAACTGAAGTAGTTCAAGCCTTTTCTTGTTTTAATATTGATGATTTTGGCATACAGCTCATGAAAACCCAAAAATCCTATCTCAAAAAATTAGCATATCATGAAAAGGTTCTCTAAACGAGCTATTAACCTAATCATCTGAATCAACTAATTAACTCTAAACACCTGCAAAAGATTCCTGAGGCTTTTAAAAACTCCCAGCCTGGTTCATTACTCAAAACCGCAATCATGGGTAAGACTGCCGACCTGACTGCTGTCCAGAAGGCCATCATTGACACCCTCAAGCAAGAGGGTAAGACACAGAAAGAAATTTCTGAACGAATAGGCTGTTCCCAGAGTGCTGTATCAAGGCACCTCAGTGGGAAGTCTGTGGGAAGGAAAAAGTGTGGCAGAAAAAGCTGCACAACGAGAAGAGGTGACCGGACCCTGAAGAAGATTGTGGAGAAGGACCGATTCCAGACCTTGGAGGACCTGCGGAAGCAGTGGACTGAGTCTGGAGTAGAAACATCCAGAGCCACCGTGAACAGGCGTGTGCAGGAAATGGGCTACAGGTGCCGCATTCCCCAGGTCAAGCCACTTTTGAACCAGAAACAGCGGCAGAAGCGCCTGACCTGGGCTACAGAGAAGCAGCACTGGACTGTTGCTCAGTGGTCCAAAGTACATTCGGAAATCAAGGTGCCAGAGTCTGGAGGAAGACTGGGGAGAGGGAAATGCCAAAATGCCTGAAGTCCAGTGTCAAGTACCCACAGTCAGTGATGGTCTGGGGTGCCATGTCAGCTGCTGGTGTTGGTCCACTGTGTTTTATCAAGGGCAGGGTCAATGCAGCTAGCTATCAGGAGATTTTGGAGCACTTCATGCTTCCATCTGCTGAAAAGCTTTATGGAGATGAAGATTTCATTTTTCAGCACGACCTGGCACCTGCTCACAGTGCCAAAACCACTGGTAAATGGTTTACTGACCATGGTATTACTGTGCTCAATTGGCCTGCCAACTCTCCTGACCTGAACCCCATAGAGAATCTGTGGGATATTGGGAAGAGAAAGTTGAGAGACGCAAGACCCAACACTCTGGATGAGCTTAAGGCCGCTATCGAAGCATCCTGGGCCTCCATAACACCTCAGCAGTGCCACAGGCTGGTTGCCTCCATGCCACGCCGCATTGAAGCAGTCATTTCTGCAAAAGGATTCCCGACCAAGTATTGAGTGCATAACTGAACATAATTATTTGAAGGTTGACTTTTTTTGTATTAAAAACACTTTTCTTTTATTGGTCGGATGAAATATGCTAATTTTTTGAGATAGGATTTTTGGGTTTTCATGAGCTGTATGCCAAAATCATCAATATTAAAACAAGAAAAGGCTTGAACTACTTCAGTTGTGTGTAATGAATCTAAAATATATGAAAGTCTAATGTTTATCAGTACATTACAGAAAATAATGAACTTTATCACAATATGCTAATTTTTTGAGAAGGACCTGTATTTATAGGATACATTACATTTATATCAAATTTATCCATAGTATTGCATACATACATCTCAAGTGGTAACGCAAACATCAGCCGCTTGGAGGGATTGTCCCGATGATGTAGAGCCCAAATGGATATAGTGCAAGTTTAGTGGTCGCATAGAAGAAATGCAGCGACCATAATAACACAGCAACCGTGGTAACAGAGCCAGGGATATATAGCAGGGCCAGCCCAAAAAAGCCCCTCAAAGCTCACAAGGAAGCCCCAAATTGTAGCGGGGACTCGCCACAGGTCTCTCTGCAAAAACATACATATGTGAGTTATAATTTGAGGATCCCATACTAACCCTGTAGACAGTTATCCCACAACTATAATCTAGTATTTGAGCGAGCTTCATACCTGTAAGAGTGACGCGAGAGCATCCACACTCTGGCTGTGCAGAAACTAACAAAGCCCGGTGGGATTTTATATAGGGCTGTGGCTTGTGTTCAAGCCAATCAGCTCAAGTGGCGCCAACAGGAGGGACAGAAGGAGCTCAGCCAATGAGATAGAGGGTGGGAGGCCACAACAGGGCTAAAAAGTACGTCCAACTAGAAGAAACAAATTAATCATGTATTGCAGAGAAGCTCTTACCTGACGAGACGCCGCGCGCAAGGGCCGCCCTCGGTCTAGGTGGCGTCCGGCATCACCACGCACCCACGTCAGCGTACAGAAAACGTCAGAACGTCGGCGCGGTGACGTCAGACGTCGACCCGACCGCCAGCACAATAGAAAGGGCAGAAGTGACTCAGAATAAATTACTACGGTGTCCACATCAGGCCAAAAAAGAGGCCAGCGCGGAGGCAGCAATATATGCGCCACGCCAAATGGCGCCACCGGGAGGACAGGAAACACAATTAATTGGTCAAAGACCCCATAAGTAGTGACGATGTAACAACAATGCCCTCCATCCCATAAGTCCATAATTGTTAGGACAGGGAGAGGGAAAATGTGCACATAACCGTCCATTTGCTCAAACGCGAGCAAGGCAGCCCCGAATAATCAAAATAACTGAGGGCTGTTTTTGTGCTGGGGAGCGTCAGTGGGCCAGATGAGCGGCCCCAAATATTCCCACAGACTCTGATATGTCGGAATACAAGGTGCCAGTGTTGTTAAATTGATTTCTAGATAATAAGGAATAAACAATATAATGAATAAACACTGATCTCCAGTGCGCGAATCATCGGGCAAATTCCATCGATTAAATCAAAATTGCTCTATCTGTATATAGTGTGTAAAGATTTATTTTAATTTTTTAATTTTTAACATCACTGCATGACGGGCATGCATCAAAAATATTAATACATATTTTGTACAGCTGGCATAGTACATACATATTTAAAAAAATAAAAAAAATAAAAATAAAAAAAAGGTAAAAATATATTGAAGAAAAAGAAAGAAAGAAACATATAAATGGGTATACCCAGCTTGTTTGACTCAGTTTAACAGATCCCTGTCAAACCTTCCAGACGTGAATCCAGGTAAAAAGGGTTTAAAGTTTATAGCCTGGTTCAAGCCAGGCGGTGAGGTGGCGTTGAGGGTCGAGATCCACCTCAGCTCCCTTTGAAGTAGGTGCTTATTAAAGTCGCCACCACGGGGGCTGCGGTGGACCCTGTCCAAAACTAGCACCTCAAAGCTTGTTACACTATCTCCATGAACTTGGGCAGCGTGTCTGCCGAGTGGGAGATCAGGATCTTTATCCCTCATCCCTTTCAAATGTCGGTAGACTCTCTGCCATAGTTTTTGTATGGTTTTTCCCACATAAAAGCAATTACAACTGCAAATAATGAGATATACTACATCCGTAGTTTGACAATTCGCATAATGTTTTGGTCTAAATTTTTGGCCATTCGGTAAACGAATATTCCTTCTAGTATTCATATACTTGCAGTATGTGCAATTGCTACATTGAAAAGTTCCCAGGTCCCTACATGGATCTCCCCTAGTAGTATTCTGGAATTCACTCTGTACGAGCATGTCCTTTAGGGACGTTGCTCGTCTATAGGTGATAGTTGGTCTGGGGGGTACTAGTGGTCCTATCACAGGGTCTGCTGTAAGTAGGTGCCAGTGTTTTTGGTAAATTTTAAAAAGTTGGGCATGATCATCAGAATAAGTGTTAATGATACGATGATCATTCTCACTTTTTTTAGATTTAAACATTAACGATTCATGTCGATTTAAATTTAGGGTGCGTTTAAAGGCCTTTTTGAGGCATTTATGGCTATACCCCCTTGCCAAAAGTCTTTGCCTTAAGTTGTTTGCTTCTCTTTTGTAATCAACTTCATTAGAACAGTTTCTTTTTATTCTTAAGTATTGTCCGTAAGGGATAGATTGGACTAGAGGCTTAGGGTGAAAGCTAGAAGAATGTAAGATTGTGTTGCCTGCACTCGGTTTACGAAACAGCTTACATGATAACATGTTTTGCTTATCTCTAAAGATCTCTACGTCAAGAAAGGTTATGGTGTTTGAATCTGATGTCATTGTGAATTTCAGATTGAAAACATTTGAATTTAGGGCATGGAGACACTCATCCAGGCATTGCTGGGAGCCCGTCCAAACAATAAAGATGTCAATCAATGTACCTGTGCCATAGAGCCACATGGCACAGGTACATTGAGAGATCCTTGCTGGAGAAAATATCACGTTCCCATTCCCCCAGGTACAAGTTGGCGTAGCCAGGGGCACAACTGGTGCCCATGGCTACGCCCTGTACCTGGAGGAAGCATTGACCATCAAAAGTAAAAACATTATGTCTTAATACAAAATCCAAAGACTGGATTATAAATTCATTGAATAAATGTTCATGATGGCTGATTTGTGATAGAATATGTCTAATGCAGGCAATGCCAAGAGAGTGAGGGATCGAGCTGTAGAGTGCCTCTACATCAATGCTGACGAGAATCGAATCTATAGGGATCTGTACTCCTTCGATAATGCGTAATAAGTGGGGTGTGTCTTTCACATAGGAGGGAATGCTTTGGACAAAGGGTCTTAAATGCTCATCAATGAGCCGTGAAAGGTTTTCAGTGATAGCTCCGTTTCCGGATATGATGGGGCGTCCTGGGGGATTTAGGGAATCCTTATGGATTTTGGCCTTGTTTCCCTGGACCAAGTTGGTTTTGTCCCTGGCCCTGGTCCCTGGCCTTACTAACCTTACTAACCTTACATCATTGGCTCATGACCTCCAAATCACAAGGATTTTTCCTTTCGCTCGATGCTGAGAAGCTGTTCGACAGGGTGGGCTGGGACTACATGCGTGAGGTCCTCTTGGCTATCGGCCTGGGGACCAGCATGCTATCACATATTATGGCCTTGTACTCTGGCCCTTCCGCAGCAGTGAAAGTCAATGGCCACCTGTCGGACGCCTTCTCCATCAGCAACGGTACATGCCAGGGGTGTCCACTCTCACCCCTGATATACATCCTTACCCTGGAACCCTTTCTTAATAGGCTGAGAAGTAACCCAAACATACAAGGGATTTCCGTAAAGGAGAGAGAATTCAAGGTAGCAGCTTTTGCGGATGACATTCTGCTCTCTTTAAATTATCTCCCTGCCTAGCCTCCTCAAAGATATTGAATTCTTTGGTGCCTTATAGAATCTCAAAGTCAACCACACAAAATCATAGGCGCTAAACGTCTCCCTCCCTTCTCAGCAAGTTGCTCACTGTCAAGAGTCATTCCCACTCCGTTGGGAACAGGTTGCACAGATCTTGGCATTCAAATACCCGCCCACCGGACAGATTTGTACCTGAAAAACTTCCAGCCTGCCTTGCTTAAGGTCCAAAAGAACCTCAAAGATTGGAGGGGCCTGAATGTCTCTTGGTTCGGACGCTCAGCCCTGATTAAAATGATCATCATGCCATGCTTGCTCTACCTTCTGCAATCTATCCCTATTTCCTTACCATTAGGTTTCTTCACATCCTACCGGAAGGCCTGCTCCGACTTCCTGTGGAAGGATTCTCCCCCTCGCATTAAGTACTCCCATCTCACATTACCTAAATCTAGAGGAGGAATTGGGTTACCGGACCTCCAAAAGTACCACAGTGCCTGCCACCTTACAAGAATAGCAGACTGGAATATTCATGCCTTCAAAAAGTCATGGGTTTTCCTTGAAAAAGCCTTTTCGTCTGTACCCTTGCACCTCCTCCCGTGGTTGCCTCCAAAGCACTGGCCCCAAACCCTCCTGGTACACCCGCTCATCGCCCCCTCACTCCTGACATTTAGGAAGGCCTCACTTCATGGGACACTTGCCCCCTTTCCAAGCCCTCTGACCACATTAAGAGGGAATCCTGATTTCCCTCCGGGTAACTCTGATGTCTTTTTAAGCCATGAATTGCCATTTGAGGATGTTCTAGCCCTCCAGTTCTATTCAAACGAGAAGCCCTTATCTTATGAAAAACGTATAGGGGAAAGGGGTGTTTCAAGAGAAATGACCGAATTTGCATATAGGTAAAGTGAGTGTAGGGAGGGAGATAGAAGTGTGAGTATAGATATCCAAAGTTATGGAGAGAAATGCCATGGTATAGTTCCTTTAGGAGTGTAAGTCCTCTGGACTTCCAGAGGTTTAGGTCAATATGAGGGATGAATTGTTGGAGCACCGAGAGGGGGGTGTTGACCTTATATAGCGAATTTCGAGGTGTAGAGGGGATGGAGAATTCTGACCACACTTTAGTAGAGATCTGTATTGTCGGAGTTAAGGAGGTAGGGGATGGGGCTCCAAATTTAATAGCAATAAGGGTCGATATAGGATCCTTAAAGGGGATATTTACACACTCCATATTTGACCAAGATTTATGTTCATGGGGAGTCCACCAATATCTAAGTTGGTCTAGCACACAGGCTTTGTAGTAAGCCAAGACATTGGGCACTCCCATTCCCCCTTTTTTCCTGTTCTTCAACATAATGGAAAGGGAGCACCTAGGCGGTTTATGGTTCCAGATAAACTGGGTAAGGAGTTTTTGAATAGAGGAGAAAAAGGTGTGTGGTATGGGGATTATTAAGGTGCGAAACAGGTGGAGCAGTTTGGGAAAGATCAACATTTTTAAAGTCGCTATTCTTCACGCTATTGATAGTTCCTGGGTTCGTAGATGGGATAATTGTCTGGGGAGTGATTCCAAGAAGGGTTTAAAATTGTGATGGTATAATTGCGCAGTGTGTGTTGTTAAATGTATGCCTAACTAGGTCAATGAAGTGGAGGTCCAAAAAAAGGGAAATTCCTTACTCAGTGAGGCTTGTAAGGGGGTTGGAATATTAATACCTAGTATTTGAGATTTAGAGGCATTTATTTATAGTATGATACAGCACTAAACTCTTCAAGCAGTTTTTGTGTTTCAGCTAATATGGACTTGGGATTGGAAAGGATGAGTATGACATCGTCCGCAAAAAGACTAATTTTGTGTTCAATGTCAGCTATGGTAAGGCCTGTGATTTTGGGGTGGGATCTAATACTTTCCGCCAATGGTTCCATCAGAAGTGCAAAAATGATATGTGAAAGAGGACATCCCTGTCTAGTTCCGTTTGTTATTTTTATCAATTTAGAGGTAATTCCTGAGTTGAGGACAGTGGCTGAAGGGGTGAGTAGAGAGAAAGAGAGAAAGAATAGGGGTCTGAAGCCATCCTGTGATTCCAAATGTACTAAGTATTGCTTTGGGATATCCCCAGTGGACCCTGTCAAACGCCTTCTCCACATCCAAAGATAGGAGCAGAGAAGGTGTTCGGGAATGGCCAGCCTGGGAAATCAGAATAATAAGACGTCTGGTGCCGTCAAGAGCTTGTCGACCAGGTATAAAGCCTACCTGGTCCAGTTGAACAAGGTAAGGCAATATTTTCTGCAGTCTTGCGGCTAGAAGTTTAGTAAATATCTCGATATCAGTATTGAGAAGGGATATAGGCCTATAATTAGTGGGACTAGTGGGATCTTTGTTAGGCTTAGGTATTGTAACAATCACAGCTTTTAACATTTCAGGAGGAAAGGTACCAGAGGAAGAAGCGAGATTGAAGACATCTTGTAAGTGGGGGGCAATTTCTTTGGAGAGATGTTTGTAATATTAATTTGAGAATCCGTCATCTCCAGGGGATTTCCGGTAAGGCAATTTGTTGATAGTTAAGAAGATTTCTTGGATTGTGAATGGTTGGGAGATAGTATCAAGTTGGGCAGTTGTGAGAGTGGGTAAATTAACTTTATGCAGGAAGGCTTCAACAGGTGCAGGAGAGGGCTGGGGGGTAGTTTCATCATTACGGAGGTCATACAGAGATTGATAATAGTCCGCAAAAGCATTTGCAATATCTTTTGGGTTAAACAAGGACGTTTTTTTTTTAAATCAAGTATTTTTTATTTTGTTTTTGATATTGCTTATAACATACAAAAGTTTAAGACCTTACTAATAACTATAATAATAAGGAGCTTTTCATTTACATTCTATAGTACAAATGCATACAGATTAATTAAATCCAACATTGTAATAGACATCTATTCTACCAAAGAAAAAAGAAAACATCTAACAGGACAATAAAACAATAAACAAACATACACCTCCATATGCAATTCCATTTTCATTTCAATCTCTACTTCTTGATCTATTACAAATCTATCTCCTACCCCCATTCCCCTCTCCCTCCTCTCCTCTCCCATCTCCCTACACAAACCATCGTAGAGCAAGTTACTAGGATCAAGCCAATAAGACCATATTTTATTAAATTTATGGGAAACTCCCCTATGTTTGTAAGCTAGTCTTTCTCTTTTTAATATAAAATTTTCCTTATTACACCATTGTTTGTGGGTTGGTGGCATTATATCAGTCCATTTTTGTAAAATAAGCTTACAAGCTAAATAAAGGGATCTAGTCCACAGCGTGTTCATCTCTACAAGTAAAGCTCCATCTGGATGTGTTGGTGATCTCGCGCCAAAAAGTGACAAAAAATATATTTAAACTATATTAACAGCTGCTAACCCCAAATGTTTCAAGGAGAAACAAACATATGATATTAAATATTAGATATGTGCACACTGAAATATTTCGTTTCGGAATTTCGTTTTTGTCCGAAAAATAAATTTATTTAGTTACTCCCGAAATTCGTTTTTATTTATTTTGTTTTTCATTAGAAATTGCATTCGTCCGAAAATCTGAATTAATTAAGGTCGAATCTGTCATTGAAGGCTTATGGTGTCTGTCGAATGTTCAAAGAAGATTCGACGGAGTAGCGAAACTGTACGACGCTGCAATCATACATTTCCGGTTGAATGTTCCGCCTACAAGCTATAGTAGAATTCTAATGTTGTATGACTAGTAATAATTATATTTATTAATTATTATTACTAGTCAACCAACATTAGAATTCTTCTATAGCCTATGGGCGGAACATTCGACCGGAAATGTACGATTGCAGCGTCGTTCAGTTTATCTGCTCCACTACAATCAATTTTGATTAATTTAATGTGGACTATTGGGACTATATGGTTCACTATGTGTTTGGTCATTTGGTCATGATTTATCACTGTTATCATTCTTTCACAAGGAACGTTGTGGAATTAATACTGATTGGTGGGCTTGTTTTGTCTCACTTTTAAGTTTGTAGGCAATAATCACTTGTTGTAGGTTATATAGGCAGGCTGGTGTTACCTAATAAATTTTTTGATTACTTTATTTTTAGTATAATTTTGCCACTTATGAAGTGGTATTCATCATATCACTTAATTCTCTAGCGCCCCCATTATATTTACATGGTGTGTTTATATATTTAATATCAAAAGCTCCACCTGGGATTATTCTGAATATTGCTGTTTTAGGTGCACATGGTATTTCTGTACTACATAGTGTATTCAGGGTCTGGAATACTTTCTCCCAGTACTTATGGGGCTTGGAACAGTGCCAAAGCATATGGATGAGAGATCCATTGGATACGGAGCATCGTGGACATGTATATCTTCCCCAGGCATATAATTTTTGCGGAGTATAGTGTGTTCTATGTATTATAAAAAGCTGTGTCAGTTGCTGCGATAATGACATAGATACCTCAGGTAACACCTCCATAGCCCCTTTCCATTCCTCTTCACTAAGGTCTACCAGATCTTTTTGCCAGCGGACGAAGCTATTCACCTGTCCTCTCCGCATTTAGCAGCATCAGATAGAGATCCCCTATTAATCCTCGTTTCAGGGATCGTGATGAAGTTGCCTTCATCAGTATCTCTGATGGATTATATTGTAAATGGAATGTTAAATTCTGACTTTGTAACGCATGTCGTATTTGAAGATACTGATAAAAATTATTATTTGATAATCGATAACGGTCTTTCAATGTATCAAAAGGTAGAAACACATCTCCTTCAAACAATTGGTATAAAAATGTTAATCCCGCTTTTTTCCATTCTAGCAGTTCTGGTAATTTATTTAGCTCAGATAAACAATAGTTGTCCCATATTGGCGTGTGTCTAGTATATCCCCCATGATGTGTAATAATACGTATTGTTTTCTACAACCTATGGATTAAGTGAAAGGTTGGTATTTTTCTCTTCTTGAAAAATTGGTGGGATACTATTTGTTGTACCAATGGTGATGGTTTAAATTGGGTCATTAGAATATTCTGTATGGGGTCCTGGTGGTCCATCTCCTCCCATCCACTCCAATGTTGAAGTTGTGCTGCCAAATAGTAGAATCTTGAAATAGGGACTGCTATTCCTCCTCTATCTTTTGCTTGTTGCAGGGTTTCTAATTTAATTCTTGGTTTTCCATATTTCCATATAAGATCTCTAAAGGTCGCATCAATTGTTCTAAATAGTTTTAATGTAAACCAGACTAGACAATTATGTAATAAATATAACAATTGGGGCAGCCACACCATTTTCACCAGGTTTGCCCTTCCGATCATCGTCAATGGAAATTTACACCAAATTTTACCTTGTTGCCTGAATCTGGCAACAAGGGGAAGAATATTTGTATCTATATAATCGTTGACCTGTGGGGTTATTGTCACCCCTAGATATTTAAATGATACAACATGCTTCATCTGGTGATCCTGGTGTGGGAACTCCGTTTGTATTGGGTCGATAACATCAATAGGCATCATTACTGATTTATCCCAGTTGATTTTAAACCCTGAGAATGTTCCATAGGTATAAATAAGTGAAATGGCTGTAGACAAAGATGTGTATGTATCTCCTAAAAATAATAAAGCATTATCTGCGAAGAGAGCAATTTTTCCTCCAGCCCACATCTTCGAAATCCTACAATATCAGGGCAGTCTCGAATAGCCTCCGCCAAAGGTTCCACTGCTATTGCAAAGAGGAGCGGGACAGGGGGCACCCCTGTCTCGTCCCACTTTCCAGCAAGAATGGCAAGGACACAGATCCATTGATCTGTACTCTTGCACTTGGAGCGCTATATAACAGTTTTATCCACCTTGTAAATCTTGTTTCTATTCCAAACTGTTTTAGGCAAGGAAGTTTGAGATGAGGGGATGTTGAGAGTGGCTATTTTTTGTTGAATCTGCTTTGACTTTACTTTTTTAGTTAGCTAAGCTCCTGCCTTATTGTGCAGGCCATAATAGTTGGCGCTAAAAAATTTAAGATGGTTTTCGGATTTGTATAGGAGTAGGGATCTCAGGTTTTGTCTGTCCTGGAGTATGTCACATGTTAGTTGGGGGTCTTGGGTAGTATTATTTTTTTATTCTTTCAGGGATGTAGAAGTAAGCAAGTCTTCAATCTGCTTTGTCCTCTGCTTTTTAACATACAATGCCATTTTAATCAATATTCTCCTCATATACACTTTATAGGTATTCCACAGTATAAATCTATTAGTTTCAGGGATGTCGTACATAAAAAAATCATGGTGTTCTTGGACGATATTTTGGTACAATTGCCTTTCATTCCAAAGAGAGGTGTTCAGTCTCCAAAGAGGAGGGGGAGAATTGTGGAGGTGGTCATCAAATGTCAGGGTGATTGGCGCATGATCCGACCAGGAAATTGTACCAATATCCATGTATAGAACATTTTGCAGTGATTCTTTAGTGGTTAGAAGGAAATCGATATGAGAATATGAGGAGTGAGCAGCAGATAGGAAGGTTAAGTTTTTTTTTAGATCCATGGAGGCATCGCCAGGCATCTTAAAGCTCGTACTTCAGTAACAAGGGCGCAATAGATTGTTTAGGTTTTCTGGTAGGGGTAGTGGAGTCAATATTGGGGTTCAAGATTGTGTTGAAGTCCCCACCATTGATAAGGGTGCCTTGCATCACTTCCACAACTTCGTTGAGAAGAGGGGCAAGGAATTTTCTTTGTTTAGTGTTCAGAGCATAGAGGTTGACAAGTGTGAAAACAATTTGATTGAGTTCCCAGATAAGGGTGAGATATCTGCCTTGAGGATCTTGAATGGTGCGAATATGGTTGAAGTTTATAGAGTCTTTAGCAGCGATGATGACTCCAGAGGCCTTTTTTTGGGCCATTAGACATATACAGGTAAGGGAAGCTACGGAAATTCACCTTGGGACAATGTGTTTCCTGGGCAAATATAATGTCCGCCTTGAGAGTACGGGCTTCTTTTAATAGTTCTAACCACTTAAAAGGACTATTTGGACCTTTAGTGTTCAGTGACAGAATTTTCAACAACATAAGGAATGAAATGAGCGCTGGAGAATTTTTGCGCAGAAGCTTACTATTTGGATATGGTTAGAAGAAGCATACCTGGGAGATGAAGGAGGCTGTGTGCAGAATGCAATCTTTTGGACATCCTCAGGGGCCAGGCAATTGAGGGAAGGTGACGTGTTGAAGGGATCCCAGGGATCAAAGTTCTTGTCAGGTGATTCAGTAGGTAAACCAAGTCCATTCCAAATACATACCAGATCTTGCATGGTGACTGGATAGGTGGAGGGCCCAGAGAAAAGGGTGAAGCAGAAGAGAAGAAAAAAAATCAAAAACAACATATTAAGAAACTCCTGTCAAACGCAGGCTCAATGGGCAGCCTAGGCTTGAACAAAGAGTGCAGTGCACTATGTAAAAATAAAGGAAATTCAGTAACACATGTAGGCTCACAGCCTCACGCTAGGGAGATCTTGTGATGGAAGAGAGAGGCCTATTAAGAGTAAAGGGTTTAGCTCATGTCCATTCTGTTTCTGCATGTTCCATCGTGGAAGGAGATGAGGCAAATGAGGCAGGAGGGGGTGCCTCCGCTGGGAGCAGTTGCCACTGCTTAAAGTGTTGTATGCCTTTGTCTACACTGTGGATAGGGAAAAAATTTCTGTTCCAGGTGACCAGTAACTTTGTGGGGAAACCCCAGCGGTAGGCGACATTATTGTTTCGAAACATTTTTGTGAGCGTGGCAAGCTTCTTCCTGTTCATCGCTGTTTGTTGCGATATATATCTGTATACAGGGATATGCCTGTGAAATCATCTGGAACCACAGGGTTTTGCTTGGCAGCTGCCATGACACGCTCTTTCACATGGTAGTAGTGAATGCGAGACGGGGGGGTGATTTACTATCAACAGTGCGCTGCGCCGGTTCATACCTTAATTGGTGCGCTAGATAAATCCTTAATTGGGCGCATGAACCAGCGGCGCACTGCTATAGTAAATAAAAAAGTCAGCGGCGCTCATATCTCTATTCAAAATGAATGGTTCCCTATGGGAGCCCATTGATTTGAATAGAGGTCGCCCGGGAAGTCGGATCAAGACGATCCGACTTGCGGGGCGACTCGTGTGCCAGTTGACAGAGGGGCAGCGCGACTTTGCGAGGCAACTTGTACACGACTTGAGCGTGAAGCAGACGCTCAAGTCGTGTCCTGGAGGCGACTTGAAGTACCTGGCCGAGAATGTTCTCGGTGACAAGGTACTGCAAGCCTCGTGCTCGCTGTCCCCTGTGTTTGGTATGAATCAGGAAGGGGAACTCCAGGCCAAATTTTAAATTAAAAACCGGCATGTGTTCCCCTCCAGGAGCATACCAGGCCCTTAGGTCTGGTACGGATTTTAAGGGAAACCCCCCTACACCGAGAAAACGGCGTGGGGGTCCCCCCAAAATCCATACCAGACCCTTATCCGAGCACGCAGCCCGGCAGGTCAGGAAAGGGGGGCGAGCGGCCCCCCTCCCTCCTGAACCGTACCAGGCTGCATGCCTTCAACATGGGGGGTTTGGTGCTTTGGGGCAAGGGGGCAACCTGGGGACAAGGGCCTCTTCCCGACAACCCTGGTCGTTGGTTGTCGGGGTCTGCGGGCGGGGGGCTTATCAGAATCTGGGAGCCCCCTTTAATAAGGTCGCTGTCTGCCGCTACAATGCTGTGTGCGTGGAGCGCAACCACTTATATTGGCATGGGGCGTGGTCACCGGGTGATGCCACCCGGTGACCCCGCCCCGTATGTCATCACAGTCCTGGGGAATGATGGGACCGTGACGTCATATGGGGGCGGGGTCACCGGTGACCATGCCCCATGCCAATATAAGTTGTTGCGCTCCGCGCACACAGCATTGTAGCGGCAGACAGCGATGAGGCAACAACGAGCAGAGAGAGGAGGGAAGAAGACGATGATGAAGACCGGGACCCCCTAGCAAAAGAGCTGGAAGAAGATAGCGGGGAGCCCGGCAGAAGGCAGAAAGAACCGGAGATCGTGGAGAAGGCACCGGAGAGCGGGAGAAGAACCAGAGAGCGCAGAGACGACACCGGAGAGCAGAAGAAGAGACCCCCGAAGTCGGAAGAAGACCCCCGAATTTGGAAGAAGACCCCCAAAGTCAGAATAAGACCCCCGGAGCTGCCTAATGAATTACTTTAAAAACCTGTGTTGTGTTTTTTTTATTTACTTTTTTTGCCACCAGGTGAATGGGTAGGGGTACGATGTACCCCATACTCATTCACATAGGGTGGGGGGCCGGGATCTGGGGGTCCCCTTTGTTAAAGGGGTCTTCCAGATTCCGATAAGCCTCCTGCCCATAGACCCCCACAACCACCGGGCAAGGGTTGTGGGGATGAGGCCCTTGTCCCCATCAACATGGGGACATCCTCCCCATGTTGAGGGCATGTGGCCTGGTACGGTTCAGGAGAGGGGGGGCGCTCTCTCGTCCCCCCTCTATTCCTGCGGCCTGCCAGGTTGCGTTCTTGGATAAAGGGTCTGGTATGGATTTTTGAGGGAACACCACGACATTTTTTTTTTTATTTGGGGTGGAGTTCCCCTTAAAATCCATACCAGACCTGAAGGGCCTGGTATGGATATTTGGGGGAACCCCACACATTTTTTTTACATTTTGCGGCAGGGTTCCCCTTAATATTCATACCAGACCTGAAGGGCCTGGTAATTGAACCCAGGGGGACCCCCACACATTTTTTTTTTTTTACCAATGAATTTTCTATGTATTGCCGGGAGCCGACAATTCATTATAGCCGCAAATGAGTTTTAAATTACTTTTCTTCCTTCAGAAATTACACTTTGTGCAGGGACAGTTGTAGCACGGGAAACAAGCGCTGCTTTACAGGCATACTATACACACACCCTAGGTACGAAATTTAAAGGAATATTTCACTTTTATTGTTTCACTTTAAGCATTATTAAAATCACTGCTCCCGAAAAAACTGACATTTTTAAAACTTTTTTTGCATTGATACATGTCCCCTGGGGCAGAACCCAGGTCCCCAAACACTTTTTAGGACAATAACTTGCATATTAGCCTTTATAATTAGCACTTTTGATTTAGAACGTTCGAGTCCATAGTATTTAATAGGGTTCTAAAGTTCGCGCAAACTTTCTGTCTGTTCACAGGTTCTGGTGCGAACCGAACAGGGGGGTGTTCGGCTCATCCCTAATGTTAACTAACTAAACGCTTATAGATGCAAATGCGGTAAAACGCGGCATTCAAACACGACAAAACGCGTGTTTAGAAACGTGTACATGGGGCCTAAAAACGCCTATGCCATTTACAGCTCAAAAACGCCATGGTAAAAAACACTCAAACAAGCGGCTGGAAAAACGTCCGTGTGCATGTAGCCTTATATTAACCACTTGCTTACTGGCCACTTAAACCCCCTTCCTGCCCAGACCAATTTTAAACTTTCAGCGCTGATGCACTTTGAATGACAATTGCGCGCTCATACAACACTGTAACTCAATGAAAATTTAATAATTTTTTGCACACAAATAGAGCTTTCTTTTGGTGCTATTTGATCACCTCTGTGTTTTTTTTCTATAAATACAAAAGACCGACTAAAAAAAAAAAAATGGATATTTTAACCACTTCAACACCGGGCCTATTCTGGCACTTCTCTCCTTCATGTAAAAATCATAATTTTATGGCTATAAAATGACTTAGAACCCCTAAACATTATATATGTTTTTTTAGCAGACACCATAGGGAATAAAATGGCAGTCATTGCAAATTTTTATCTCGTTCGGTATTTGCGCAATAAATTTTCAAACGCCTTTCTTTTGGAGAAAAAAAATGGTTTCATGAATTAAAAAAATTCCAAAACAGTAAAGTTAGCCCAATTTTTTTGTATAATGTGAAAGATGTTGTTATGCTGAGTAAATAGATACCTAATATGTCACACTTCAAAATTGCGCACACTCATGGAATGACACCAAACTTTAGTACTAAAAAATCTCCATAGGCGATGCTTTAAAAAAAATGTACACGTTACCATTTTCGCATTACAGAGGAGGTCTAGTGCTAGAATTGTTGCACTCATTCTAACACACACAGCAATACCTCACATGTGTGGTTTTAATGGCGTTTACATATGTGGGCGGAACTTACGTGTGTGTTCGCTTCTGAGCGCGAGCTACCGGGGACAGGGGCGTTTTAATTTTTTTTTTATTATTTTTTTTTTGCTTTTTACTTTTTTTTATTTTTTACATTTTTGTTTTTTTGATCACTTTTATTCCTATTACAAGGGATGTAAACATGCCTTGTAATAGGACTCTATTGTGACAGGTCCTCTTTATGAAGAGATGCGGGGTAAATAAGACCCCACATCTCTCCTCTAGGCTGGAAAGCATGAGATCGGTAATTTTTTTTACTGATCTCATGCTGACAGCCGAGATCACGGCTTTGTTTACATACGGGAACCCGGCGTGATGTCATAACGTCGCGCACGCCCGGGCCTCCGACGGTCATAGAGATGACTGGTGACCATCTAGTAGCCAGCCATCTCTATGCTTCCCATCCGGCAACGGCCAATTCATTCTCTGGGCCCCCGATGGCACAGGAGACCCCGGAGAAGCACCGGATGGCGGCAGGAGGGGGGGAACGTCCCCTCCCGCCGCCTATAAGAATGATCAAGCGGCGGAACTGCCACTATGATCATTTTTATCGTGCACAGAATCGCCGGCTGAAAATAATGATATCTGAATGATGCCTTCATTGATGTACACTGATGAGGCTGCACTGATGGGCACCGATAAGGTGGCAAGGGTGGGCACTGAGAGGTGGCATTGCTAGTTGGCACTGGTGGGCATTGAGAAGTGGCACTGCTAGGTGGCACTGATTGGCACCAGTGGTCGGCATTGATAGGTGGCACTGGCAGGGGCTACTGATTGTCACAGATGACGCATAATTGCCTCGTCCTCTTCGGGCCCGATGTCCCTTGCACATAAGCCGGTGATTGCCTTTTTTATGCTCACACTGTCAGCACAAGGAGAAAACAAAAACCATTACCGAGCTTTTGTTTACATCACATGATCAGCTGTCATTGGCTGACAGCTGATCACGTGGCAAGGGGCAGGGATCGGCCCCTTACTCGGATCTGTCATCACCCGAGTCTCATTGACTCGGTGACCACATAGCGCGCGTGCAAAGGGGAGGACGTCTATTGACGGACTCCCGGCAATTGAGGACCGTTCTGTGGCCGTCGATCAGCTATAGCGCTGATCTCAAGTGATTAAAGAGGGTCTAACATCACAATTCAACTTAGGAATGTGTCTTTGCAAAGTTAAACTAAATGAAATCCTTTTTTCTTATTTTTGCTTGGGGATAGAGTGCAGAGGGATTAGAAGTCTAGACAGTTTTTGGGGATGTCTGCACCCCTGATAGGGTGAAGACAACTCCCAAATTTGGCCACTTTATCCTTCCAAATAATTCACTTCCTGTCACATAGCCACACAGGAAGTTAGGTTAAATCCCTGTCAATGTCTTTCCTTGGGGACATACAGGTCAGTCTAAATACTTTCCCCATTATGTACATTGCACTCCAGCATTTTTCTGGGTACACCCCAAATTATTATGTATTTTGGACTTTGGGGTTTATTTACTAAAGGCAAATCCACTTTGCACTACAAGTGCACTTGCTGGATATTCGAGGGGGACATGCAAGGAAACAAAAAACACCATCTTTGCTTTTACATGATTGGATGTTACAATCACCAGTGCTTCCCCTCAGATTTTCAGCAACTGTTGTACTGCAGAGTGGATTTGCCTTTACTAAACCCCAAACTACTCAATGATTTGGGGTGTACACAATAAAGTGCTAGAGAGCAATTTGCTAAATGGGGACACTAGTTAGCTTGATCTGTGTGTCCCCAAGAAAAGACATTGGTAGGGTTTTACCTTCACTTCCGGTTTAGCTGTGTAACAGGAAGTGAAGCCAATTTTACTAAAAGGGACACAAAGCCCAACCTAAAAAAAAAAAAAAAAAAAAAAAGCAGGGGTTCTAACACTTACTTGGTTTTCCTCAAAATGCCCACAATTAGAATAGTATTGTCTTGAGCTATTTTTAAGTGAAGTGCTCTAAATCAGTGCTTCTAACGTACCCCCAACAGGCCATGTTTGCAGGTTTTCCTTCATCTTGCACATGTGCTTTAAATCACAGTCAATGGTTTGGTATTTTGGACAGCAATTCTCGATAAGATAAATTCACAAAACATGTCCTGTTGGGGGTACTTGAGGACTGAGGCTGAGAACAACTGCAGTAAAAAGGAAATTTTAATACCTACCGCTAGGGATGAGCTTCGAGTTCGAGTCAAACTCATGTTCGACTCGAACATTGCCTGTTCTCCCATTCGCCGAACAGCGAACAAATTGGGGTGTTTGCAGCAAATTCGAAAAGTCTATAGGAGAAATCTAAAGTGCTAATTATAAAGGCTTATATGCAAGTTATTGTCATAAAAAGTGTTTGGGGACCCGGGTCCTGCCCCAGGGGACATGTATCAATGCAAAAAAAAGTTTTAAAAATTGATGTTTTTACGGGAGCAGTGATTTTAATAATGCTTAAAATAAAAGTGACATTTTCCTTTAAATTTCATACCTGGGGGGTGTGTATAATATGCATGTGAAGTGGCGCTTGTTTCCCGTGCTTATAACTGTCCCTGCACAAAATGTAATTTTTGAAGGAAAAAAAGTCATTTAAAACTCACTCGCGGCTATTAATGAATTGTTGGCTCCCGGCAATAGAAAAGTCATTGATAAAAAAAAAAAGCGTGGGGGGGTCCCCCAAATTTAATCACCAGGCCCTTCAGGTCTGGTATTGAAATTAAGGGGAACCCCGCCGCAAATGAAAAAAAAATGCGTGCGATTTTCCCCAAATATATGGATATTTGGGGGGAATCGCACGCATACCAGGCCCTTCAGATCTGGCATGGATTTTAAGGGGAACTCCACCCCAAATAAAAAAAAAAATGGCGTGTAGTTCCCCCAAAAATCCATACCAGACCCTTATCCGAGCACGCAACCTGGCAGGCCGCAGGAAAAGAGGGGGGGACAAGAGAGCGCCCCCCTCCTGGACCATACCAGGCCACATGCCCTTAACATGGGGAGGATGTCCCCATGTTGATGGGGACAAGGGCCTCATCCCCACAACCCTTGCCCGGTGGTTGTGGGGGTCTGTGGGCAGGGGGCTTATCGGAATCTGGAAGACCCCTTTAACAAAGGGGACCCCCAGATCCCAGCCCCCCCTATGTGAATTGGTAAGGGGTACATTGTACCCCTACCATTTCACAAAGAAAGTGTAAAATTTTTTTAAAAAAACACACAAACACCTTGGAAAAGCCCTTTATAAAAAATTAAAAATAAATTAAAAAAAAAAACATTCCAGCGATAAAATCCAGTGTCCCGCGGCGATCCGATGTCCAGCACTGTCCGTCATTGGCTGAGCCTGAGCGGACCTGATGGGGAACTTTCTTCACTGTGTAATACATGAATAGACCCGCCCCTTCTAAAGTTCCCCATCAGGTCCGCTCAGCCAATGAATAGGTGTAAGGCTAAGCGGAACGTGAGAAGGGGCGGGTCTATTCATGTATTACACAGTGAAGGAAGTTCCCCATCAGGTCCGCTCAGGCCAATGACGTAGGCGGGGTCTGACATACCGAGGGGGCGGACCTGATGGGGAACTTCCTTACACCTATTCATTGGCAGGACCCGGGTCCCCAAACACTTTTTAGGACAATAACTTGCATATAAACCTTTATAATTAGCACTTTAGATTTCGAACGTTCGAGTCCATTGTATTTAATAGGGTTCTAAGGCTCATCCCTGCTTACCGCTCTATATTTTTTATTTCCTGGTGACTATCCATGGCAGCACACAATACATGCATATGCTACCATGAAGGCACCAGGGTAGACAAATCACACCTGTTTTGTTTTGACATACCAATAAGCATAGTTAAGCTACAGCTGTCACATTTGCTGCATAGAAAACAAAAAAAAAACAAACATCAAACTTTGCATCAAATTTTATTGGTCAACAAAAAAGGACTTGGAAAACAAAGAGAAGCAAAAAAAATAAATAAATAAAAAAGACATGAAGGTAGATTTGAAACATTAGTCACATCTTGAGAAAGATTTAGCAAAATAATGCAGCACAGACAATTAAATCAAAGTGAACAAACGACACACATTAACAACATCAAAAATATTTCAGGGGAACATATCCCCCACACAAAAAAAAACAATCAACAAAAGTAAAACAAACATCTGTTTTGCAAAGACATAACAAATAAAATGCATGTGTTACAAACTCGATAAGGACACCAAAATGTACATTTTGCTGGCCCGCGACACACACAAGCTTGCCTCTTTTCAGGGCAAGGGAGAGAATGCTATCTGCAAGCTTTATATAACATAGGTTTGTGTGCTAATGAGGCAATTGAAAACACATGCACAGTCCATGAAACACCCAAAATGCAAGTTCACCCAATGTAGAGACTAAACTTCAAAGTAGGTACAAAATTACTAACCCAAAAAACACATTCTCTCTGAGCATGCCCAGAAATATCCAGGTGCTGTTCACACACAAAAAGCACCAAAAAAAACTAAGTTCCTGACCATGCTGAAACCAACACAAATGCCGCTAGCAGAAAATAAGCCCCCCCGTCCAAAATTAAGCACATCATCCAGCATGCTACAAAATTATAGACGGGACAAGCACCCGTCAGTCCGGGGGGCAAACAAAGAGCCTAACATGGGCAAAAGTTATACAACAAATACCATTGCAGTCTATGGGAACTGACTTGGTAATTTTGCTAGTCCCCACTTGGCTGGCTTATCTTCTAGTTATTGGCCTTAAAATGGGGGCCCAAGTTCCACCCTAAGGGACATATATCAATGTCACCAATTTGGACAACACCAAAAACAAAACAAGGAGAAGTGCCTTTAAATATGCCAAATTGCTTAAGGGACATTTCACACCACATGCAGTGCATTGCCTTTTTTATGCATCAAAAATGCATGGAAAGTTGGTTATATGGTTCTAAATGGCAGTGTTTGTTCCAGTTCCACAAAAAAAGTAGAACATGCTGCATTTTACCTGCACTGGACTGTACTGGAACGCTGCAAAGTGCTTCAAAAACGCACTGGAACTCACCGGAACACACCTAAATGCACCAAAAATGCACTGGAACACACTTGTCCTTATCTATAGTTAATAAAAAAGAGGGGTGAAAAAAAAAAGCACTGGACTGCATCAAAAACTTACCAAAAATGCACTGGAACGCATCAAAAATGCACATGCAAAAAAGCACCTGGAACGCATCCGGATTGCGTTTCTATGGTGTGAACTGGCCCTAGTTCACACCATAGAAACGCAGTCTGGATGTGTTCCAGGTGCTTTTCTGCATGCGCGTATTTGACACGTTCCAGTGCATTTTTGATGCGTTTTTGATGCAGTCCAGTGTTTTTTCCCCCTCTTTTCACTTAGGAGAAGTGTGTTGCAGTGTGTCTTTGGTGAATTTAGGTGCGTTCCGGTGCATTCCAGTGCGTTTTTGGTACGTTCCGTAGGGTTTTTGATGTGTTTTACTGTGGTCCAGTACAGTTCTGTACATAAAAAATGCAGCATGACCATTTTTTTTTCCTTTCTGAAACGCACTGGAACGGACTGCAGTGGTGTGAACTATGCCATTGGCATGAATGTGATCAACTTTCTTTGCGTTTTTCATGCATCAAAAAAACACACTGCACTGCATCCGGTGTGAACTGGCCCTAAATATCATACCTGGGGGGTGTCTATAGTATGCCGCCTGTAAGTAGCGCATGTTTTCCATGTTTATAACAGTTCGAGAGCAAAATGACATTTCTAAAGTAAAATAATAGTCATTTAAAAGTACTCGCGGCCGTAATGAATTGCTGGTTCCCGTCAATACAGATAAAAGTCATTGAAAGTCTTTGAAAAAAAAAAATGCGTGGGGGTTCCCCCAAATTCCATTACCAGGCCCTTCAGGTCTGGTATGGATATTAAGGGGAACTCCGCGGCAAATTTAAAAAACAAAATGACGTGGGGGTTCCCCACAAAATCCGTACCAGGCCCTTCAGGTCTGGCATGGATTTTAAGGGGACCCCCACACCAAACTTAAAAAAAAAACGGCGTGGGGGTCCCCCTAAAAATCCACACTAGACCCTTATCCAAGCACGCAACCTGGCAGGCCGCAGGAAAAGAGGGGGGGACGAGAGAGCGCCCCCCCTCCTGAACCGTACCAGGCCACATGCCACAAGGGCCTCATCCCCACAACCCTTGCCCGGTGGTTGTGGGGTCTGCGGGCGGGGGGCTTATCGGAATATGGAAGCCCCCTTTAACAAAGGGGATCCCCAGATCCCGCCCCCCCTGTGTGAAATGGTAATAGGGTACAAATGTACCCCTACCATGTCACAAAAAAAGTGTCAAAAATGTTAAAAATGCCAATAGCCGGTTTTTGACAATTCCTTTATTAATGTCTTCTCCTTTCTTCCATCTTCTTCCTTCTTCTTCTTCCACCTTCTTCTTCCATCTTCTTTTCTCCATTCGGGTTTCTTCCTCCATCTTCATCTTCATCTTCATCTTCCTTCTTCCTTCTGTGTTCTCGTCCGCATCTTGCTCCGGCTTCTTGTTCCCTTCTTCTGAAATGGTAATAGGGTACAAATGTACCCCTACCATGTCACAAAAAAAAGTGTCAAAAATGTTAAAAATGCCAATAGCCGGTTTTTGACAATTCCTTTATTAATGTCTTCTCCTTTCTTCCATCTTCTTCCTTCTTCTTCTTCCACCTTCTTCTTCCATCTTCTTTTCTCCATTCGGGCTTCTTCCTCCATCTTCATCTTCATCTTCATCTTCCTTCTTCCTTCGGTGTTCTCGTCCGCATCTTGCTCCGGCTTCTTGTTCCCTTCTTCTTTCTCCGGCTGCTCCGCTTGAATTTGAGGTTCCCGCTGTGTGACGCTTCAGTTCTTCAGTTCTCCTCTGGGTCCGCTACTACTCGGTGACCCCGCCCCCCTCTGACGCACATGGATTTCACAGGGACTTTCCCGTGGTGTCAGAGGGGGGGAGGGTCACCGGGTCACCGGGTGGCAGCGGACCCAGAGGAGAACTGAAGAACTGAAGCGTCGCACAGTGGGAACCTCGAATTCAAGCGCAGCGGCCGGAGAAAGAAGAAGGGAACAAGCTGGAGCAAGATGCGGACGAGAACACCGAAAGAAGAAGGAAGATGAAGGTGAAGATGAAGATGGAGGAAGAAACCCCAATGGAGAAAAGAAGAAGATGGAAGAAGAAGAAGGAAGAAGATGGAAGAAAGGAGAAGACATTAATAAAGGAATTGTCAAGAACCGGCTATTGTAATTTTTAACATTTTTGACACTTTTTTTTGTGAAATGGTAAGGGTACATTTGTACCCCATTACCATTTCACACAGGGGGGGGCCGGGATCTGGGGTCCCCTTTGTTAAAGGGGGCTTCCAGATTCTGATAAGCCCCCCACCCTCAGACCCCCACAACCACCGGGCAAGGGTTGTGGGGATGAGGCCCTTGTCCCCATCAACATGGGGACATCCTCTCCATGTTGAGGGCATGTGGCCTGGTGCGGTTCAGGAGGGGGGGACGCTCTCTCGTCCCCTCCTCTTTTCCTGTGGCCTGCCAGGTTGCGTGCTCGGATAAAGGGCCTGGTACGGATTTTGAGGGGGACCCGCACGTCATTTTTTTTAATTGGCGAGATTGAAGATACCGTGCACCAGGTCCATAGTGGCGCACTGAGCGCCTCCTCCCGTGCACCGAGAACACTATAGTAAATGGGGAATAGCGCTGCGTTACCGGCACAAATGTTTCGTAAATACCAAAACTGCCCTTGCGCACGCAGATGCGCCGATACTCATGGCGCAAACGTTTCGTAAATCAGCCCCAGGGTGTCTCTGGGCGTAGTGTCAGGCAAATATGTAGGATTGGGTATGCGGTGGGCTCTGTTAATGCACAATTCGATATCAGACAAGGAAGGCAGAAGAGCTTTCATGAGGCGTTGGATAAAACTTGTAAGCTCATTTGGAGGTATGGATTCAGGTATTCCTCTGAACTTTATATTGTCCCTCCTCGAGCCATCTTCTGGATCTGCATTTATAATCTGGAGTCGCTGATGTTCATTCTCTTGGTCTGTGTAAGCATCTACAAGGTCATTGTGAGAAGAGTACAGATCCGCCATTTTAGTTTCCAGGTAGAGTATTTTGTCAGTATGGGTTTGAACTGTGGCACTCAGGGGAGCCTTCATGTCAGAAAAGTCACTGAATAGAGTTCTTCTGAGGGACAGCAACATATCCTTCATAGTGCTTTCTGATATTGATTGGTTTGTGGCAGGGAACATTTCAATTAAGGACTCTGCCTGTCTGCTCTGCATGAGACAGGGAGAGATGACAGGCTGCATCCCATGTGAGAGCACATCCTCCCCCCTAAGCTGCCTAGTTGTAGCAGGGCTGCGTGTAGTGGGTGTGGAAGGGGAAGAGAACTCCCCAGAGTCCTCGGGAGGATTTGTAATATGCTTCCCCACGCTGTGGTGGCTGTGAGGCGAACTGGCCGTGCCGCTGGAGCTGGGGCGGCGCCGTCTTGCTTACCTCGCACAGCCGCCACTGGATAGAAGTCCATGAGGCGCTAGGGAGGTTTGTTTCCCTTCCTCCTTTTGGGCATGTCTCCCAGGTGTGATCACCGGTAGAGCGAGAGGGTGCTCGGCTTGATGAGTCTCTTCGTTGTGCTGTGTACTCGTTGCTGAGAGCGTGAGGCTGCTGAAGCTCTCAGTTAAGTGGCCATCTTCCCTGCCAGCTGGACACGCCCCCCCATAATACTGTAATCTTGATACTGTTATCCAATAAAAAAAATTGGGCAAAAAAAAAAAAGAAGAAAAAAACACTAACAAGCACCAAGTATAGTCAGATACCATGAATAAGTTTGAGTGATATGATATTACAGCAGGTACGCCCCCTCTATAAATGTGGGATTGCTTCAAGAGCTAGAGTACCCCGAGTGCCATTCCAACCAAGGTTGCCAGTATTTGACCATGTTTGAGTATTTGCCAACACTGGATGCAAAACGTGTTTCATAAGTTCCATGTGTGCTTTTCATTTGTATAATTTCTTTCAGATCAGGGAGTTTAGAATCTTACCAATGTAGGATCAGGGTAAGCCAATAGAATATGGGATACCAATGTCCTCGACATGAAAGGAATGGATTCTATTTCTAATGATAATAGTGCCATACCCAGAGTATACTGGTATACTGGTATATTGGTATACTTATTCCTAGGACTTGAGTAATAAGATTGAAAGCAAGGAGCCAATAATTATTTAGCCTAGTGCATGACCATATATGGTGTATCAAAGTCCCGGGTCCTCCACATTTTCTCCAGCAACTGGGGGATACCTCAGGAGAAAATATATTTATATGGTGTGATGTGAGTTACCAGTACAGCAGAATCTTTTGATTAATTTCCCATAGGTTAGCTCTCTTTGTAGAAGTGTATGTTACACCCAATGCTCTCTGTCGTTGGTCCTCTGAGTACTCTCTATGGAAGTACTTCTCCTAGGCTAAGATTGGGGATGATTTAACAAACTCCTGTTTTAAAGGTGGGTATAAAAAAATGAAATGCCTTTGATGTTTGTATATTTAGCTAGATGGTATTGGGCAGCCCGACAGGGTAGAGAATTGACTAGTCCACCAGTGTGTTTTACTTGTTGGGCAATCTTCAGATATCTATAGTTTTCAGAATTGGAGATGGGATATTCTATCTGAAGTGTTCTAAATGTCTTAAGAGCTGGCCCCACATATACCTCATCTAATGTGAGAATTCCTTTAGAAAACCAATTTGTAAGGGAAATACTGGGAATTAGAAGTGAGAGAGTAGAAAGGGGGAATTTTAACCTGTTGCCTCCCGCACAATAGCCGAATGACAGCTACAGCACAGGCTTACTGTGCCGGGAGGGCATCTATTGATGTCCTTCTATGATCACACTTCCTGCAAGCACCCTGCGGTGCATGGGTGGCACGCCCTGTGATGATTACGCCTGATCACAGATTGAGGTAAAGGGCCAATCACAGTGGCCCTTTACTACATGACAAAACAGAAGGGAACGGAGCCCTCTAAGTGCAGCAAATTAAAAATCTTTTTAATATAAAATGGTTTAAAAACACTCACATTTGATCAGGATAGTCAGGCAGGTAAAGGGTTAAGTAGTTTCATCTGCATGGACCTCCATCGTGGTGGATGCTTCACGGGCTGTTGGAATGTGTCCTCTGTCCAGATGCTCTTCCTGTCTGCACTGGATGTAAAACAGCGCTGGCTAGGGGCTTGGATGTGGACTGTGGAGGCTCCGTGAGGTCGTCACTTCCGGGTCCGAGGTGAGCGGGAGGTGCTCGCGTTCGGAACATGCGTGTCCCTTCTTCAGGCTTGTATGGCAGCCATCTTTGAAGTGGTAATTTATACCATAGTGTGGGGAAAGGTGGGAGGGTTTTGTTGATGAGCGACAACCATGGTAACCACACAAGCTGGGATGTGCTATGTGCTACGGCTATGGCTAAAAAATGTCAGGCTGCTGAGAGCGGCGGCCAGGAATATAAATGTGATTAATGGGGACAGATAAAATTAATACGGTGAAATGGCTAGAACAATATGAAATTAATGTTATATTAATAAAATCAATATCACTATATACTACAAACTACATTTATCATTCTATAGTTATACTTATGGCCAAATTATGGGGATTTTTTAGGAACCGTAGGGAACAGTAATTGTACTTATATAAAAGAATTATAAATATAAATATTATTGATTTTAGACAAGACTAACATAGAATATAATAAAGGATCTGATAATTAACTCTATAGGGTACAGGGAAGGTGGCATAGCAATAGTGGTGTATATAGGTGCACACACACACCAAACAGCTTTGCCAAAGCTAATTAAAAAAAAAAATGTCACACCTCTTGGTGGAACCTTTGTTATCTTTTTTTTTTTTTTTTTTTACAAAATTTTTTATTGAGAGATATAAACAGTATAGAGCAATAAAACTGTTTCTGTAGAAGCATTTTACAAAGTAAGTGGATGGATAACAGCGTGTAATCTAAGGGACTCGTATATCTAGCTACATAATACAGCAGGACAACAACTATCGTAGTTATCTTAATGCAGTCTCCCCTGACAACCCTCTCCCTAAGAAGACACTTTTGGCCCATATTGTGGTTGTGGGCAAACCTGGAAGGGATCGGACACATTGTCAGAATTATTGACACATCTTTTCATTAAACACTGATACCAACATTTAGTCCAAGCTCCTGGCCACCAGATTGCAGAATGTCCTCCCTGCGCTCATCCACCCTGATCAAACAGCCTTCATAGTGTACCTAGTACGTGATCTCGCACTTCCGGGTAGGGGGCATGCGGGCCGCTGACGACCCTGCTCTGCTGTGAATTTACACAGCAGATGCCGATCGTTTGGAGCACACACAGGACAAGGCACAGCTCTGTCCTGTCAGTGGGGAAGTAATGGATTTACTTTCCCCGCAAAGCAGGGAAGGAAATTGATTACTTCCCCTAGTAAAAGCACCTCACATTGTACACATAAACACTGGCTAGGCACACATTTAACCCTTTGATGGTGTGTGTGTGCACCTATATACACCACTATTGCTATGCCACCTTCCCTGTACCCTATAGAGTTAATTGTCAGATCCTTTATTATATTCCATGTTAGCCTTGTCTAAAATCAATAATATTTATATTTATAATTCTTCTATATAGATACAATTACTTCTCCCTACGGTTCCTAAAAAATCCTCATAATTTGGCCGTAAGTATAACTATAGAATGATAAATGTAGTTTGTAGTATATAGTGATATCGATTTTATTAATATAACATTAATTTCATATTGTTCTAGCCATTTCACCGTATTAATTTTATCTGTCCCCATTAATCACATTTATATTCCTGGCCGCAGCTCTCAGCAGCCTGACATTTTTTTAGCCATAGCCGCAGCACATAGCACATCCCAGCTTGTGTGGTTACCATGGTTGTCGCTCATCAACAAAACCCTCCCTCCTTTCCCCACACTGGTATAAATTACCACTTCAAAGATGGCCGCTATACAAGCCTGAAGAAGGGACACGCATGTCCCGTTCGCGAGAACCACCCGCTCACCTTGGACCCGGAAGTAACGACCTCATGACCTCACGGAGCCTCCACAGTCCACATCCAAGCCCCTGGCCAGCGCTGTTTTAAATCCAGTGCAGACAGGAAGAGCATCTGGACAGAGGACACATTCCAACAGCCCGTGAAGCATCCACCACGCTGGAGGTCCATGCGGATGAAACTACTTAACCCTTTACCTGCCTGACAATCCTGCTCAAATGTGAGTGTTTTTAAACCATTTTATATTAAAAAGATTTTTAATTTGCTGCACTTAGAGGGCGCCGTTCCCTTCTGTTTTGTCTGTCTCCAGAGCCTCTTCTAGCTTTCACCTGAACTGGCAGCCATCTACAACTACAGCAATTTCGCCTCATTACATCTCCATACATGGACACATATATATGTATATATGAACTTTAAGTGACTGCGCCCACATGTCCCAGCCTTGATTCCTATATATATATATGTATATTTTTTACTATATATATATATATATTGTGAGGGGGTTAGCTCGGTAGCGGGTGTGCGTGACCCCCTGGATGGGCTCCCCACACAAAAACAGGCCCAGCAGACGGAGGTTGTGGTTTTCAAGATCAAAAGGTGCGGTTTATTTCTCTATTTACAGTGACAAAAACACAGCAAAGCAAAAAGAAACATAAACAAAATAAATCCTGGTCAGCTTGACCTCTGACTAAACATGCAGGTTTCCCTAACTAACAACTGGGATCAGCCTGGTGCTGTCCTAGTCCCTAAGTCCCTGGTTTAGTAAATGTCCAAACAAATAGCCACACAGGCTTTGTCTCACCGCACAGGGGTTCACTCTCCCTAGACAGTCCACACAGGTCTGGGTCCAGGCATGAGCAAACACCTAATGAAGCTGGGAGTTTTTATAGAGGCCTTAAACGAGCTGACAAGCTTCAGCTGGTCTCATCAACTCCCTGCCTGCACGACGCCCAGCACTCTCCCTAGAGGTATGAATCATCCATGAGCCCACTAGCCTCAGCTGGGCTTCATCAACTCTCTCCCTAGTTGTATAAGTCGGCATAAAGCCTGAATCTGGGAGAAATATACCTGCCCCCCTGGATGCAACCAGGTGACTTTACCTTCCTGCTGTCACATACCCCCCCTCTTGTTTTAACCTTGGGGTTGGAACACCAGCAATCAGGCATTCATGTACTCGAGACAAAGCATCCACATTCCCCATTTGAACGCCAGGGCGATGCTTTACTGTGAAGTTGAATTCCTGTAGGGCCAGGAACCACCTATTTACTCTTCTATTTGTCTCCTTGTTTTGAGCCATCCACTTTAACGGAGCGTGATCCGTAACCATGTCAAAGTGCCTACCTAGCAGATAGTACCGAAGGGAATCTAGAGCCCACTTCACCGCTAAACACTCCTTTTCAACCGTGGCGTAATTTACCTCATGGGACTTCAACTTCCTGCTGAGGTAAATGACTGGGTGCTCTTCCCCGTTCCAGACCTGGGACAATACTGCTCCTAACCCCACATCTGACGCATCACTTTGTACGACAAAGTCTTTAGAGAAGTCGGGTGAGTACAACACTGGCTGGCTACATAAGGCTTGTTTCAAGAATTGGAATGCTGCCTCAGCCTCGGGGGTCCATTTAATCATGACCGACCCTTTCCCTTTCGTCAGGTTGGTTAGGGGCACAGCCTTAGAAGCAAAGTGGGGAATGAAGCGCCGATAATAACCCGCGATTCCCAGAAAGGCTCGTACCTGCTTCTTGCTGTTGGGACGTGGCCAACTCTGGATGGCCTCGACTTTGTTGAGTTGGGGTTTTATTACTCCCCTGCCAATGGTGTACCCAAGATATTTGGCCTCCTCCTGCCCAATGGTACACTTCTTGGGGTTAGCCGTAAACCCCGTTTCCCGGATAGAGTCTAGGACTGCTTGCACTTTTGGCAGATGTGAGGCCCAATCTGTGCTATGGACAATTACGTCATCCAGGTAAGCCGCAGCATACTTCCGATGGGGCCTCAGTATCTGGTCCATTTTCTGCTGGAATGTGGCCGGCGCATTCTGTAACCCGAACGGCATTCTCTTATATTGGAACGACCCGTCTGGGGTTACAAATGTGGTTTTCTCTTTGGCCGACTTGGCCAGGGGAATTTGCCAATACCCTTTTGTGAGGTCAAGAGTCGTCATGTATCGGGCTGTTCCCAGCCGGTCGATCAACTCATCTATACGTGGCATGGGGTAGGTGTCAAATTTTGTCACTTTGTTCAACTGACGAAAATCGTTACAAAATCGCCAGCTCCCATCCGGTTTAGGCACCAACACAATGGGACTAGACCAATCACTTTGGGACTCCTCTATCACCCCTAAGTTCAGCATTTTCTGTACTTCCTCCCGTATTGCCTCCCGTCGGGCCTCTGGGATCCGATAGGGTTTTAACTTCACCCTTTCACCGGGCGGGGTAATAATATCATGCTCTACCCCAGATGTTTGTCCCGGCAGCTCAGAGAACACCTCCTTGTTGCGAAGCACAAACTCCTTAACCTCCTGTTGTTGGGGTTGTGACAAGGTGGCTGCTATTCCAACCTCCGGAATCACGCAACCAGTTTGAGCTGGTGACCAAGTTTCTGCGACTAGGGACTCTCTATCCCTCCAGGCTTTCAACAGATTAACGTGATAGATCTGTTCGGGCTTTCGCCTTCCTGGTTGTCTGACCTTGTAATTCACTTCGCTCACTTTTTCCATTATCTCGTAGGGGCCTTGCCATTTGGCAAGGAATTTACTTTCAACCGTAGGGACAAGTACCAATATCCTATCCCCCGGGGAAAAGGTACGGGTCTTGGCTCCACGGTTGTACACTCTCTGCTGTGCCAACTGCGCTTGGGCCAAATGTTCCTTCACGATGGGCATTACCTGTGCAATTCGATCTTGCATCAGGGCGACATGCTCAATCACACTCCTGTGGGGAGAACTCTCACTTGCCCAAGTTTCCTTGGCAATATCCAACAGCCCTCTTGGGTGTCTCCCATACAGTAACTCAAAGGGGGAGAATCCCGTAGAGGATTGGGGCACCTCCCTAATAGCAAACATCAAATAAGGAAGTAGACAGTCCCAATCCTTTCCATCTCTATCCACCACTTTCTTCAACATTTGTTTTAGGGTTTTGTTGAATCTTTCAACCAGCCCATCGGTTTGGGGGTGATACACAGACGTACGCAATTGCGTCACTTTGAACAATTTACACAGCTCTTTCATAACCCGGGACATAAAGGGTGTACCTTGGTCCGTAAGCAGTTCTTTACAAATACCCACCCGGCTAAAAACAAGAGATAGCTCTTTGGCTATGGTTTTGGCCGAGGTATTTCGGAGAGGGATCGCTTCTGGATAACGGGTGGCATAGTCCATTATAACTAATATGTACTGGTGCCCCCTAGCGGACTTGATTATAGGACCTACCAAATCCATTGCGATCCTCTCAAACGGGACCTCAATGATGGGTAGAGGGACCAGCGGGCTACGGAAATGTGGCATCGGGGCCGACCTCTGACACACAGGGCAGGAGGAACAATAATTTTCTATGTCCTTCATCACCCCAGGCCAATAGAATCTCTGTAATACCCTCTCTCGGGTTTTCTCTGTCCCCAGATGACCTCCAAGAATGTGCCCATGGGCCAACTCCAACACCAACTTCCTGTAAGGTTTGGGCACCACAAGCTGCTCAACGGTTTCTTCTGCCCTTTTTGCCACCCGATACAGTAGGTCCTTCTCTACGCTGAAGTATGGGTAAGTGCAGGTATTATCTGGGTTCACTAACTCGCCATCTATTTCCACTACGTTTTCCCGTGCCTTTATTAGGGCGGGGTCTTTTAAATGTTCTGTGGCAAAATTTTCCCTGTGAACCTCAAGATCAGAAAACTCCACAGACGGTAGGTTTTCGTCTGAGGAGGTGGGCTCCTCTCCAGTTTCTTGAGTCTCGCCTGCCAATACTGACAAGGGAAATTCTGGAGAGTCCTCACCACTCTCAGAGGAGTTCTGGCTATCACCTTCCTGGTACATAGGGGCACCAGTGGGGGGCTCAGGATCATCCCACAGTTCCCAGAACTTCGGAAAATCCCTTCCCACAATGGCATCATGCGGTAGTTGAGATACTAACCCCACTGGATGAGAGAGGGTACCTTTGGGGGTCTTGAAACACACTGTAGTCACTGGATACTCTCGGGTGTCCCCATGCACACAAATAACAGCTACCTTGCTATTCCCAGAGACCTCTGTTTTAACTAATTCAGCCTTTATCAGGGTCACAAGGCTACCTGAATCCAGTAATACCACAACATTTCTACCATTAATACACATTTTGCATAAATGTTTCTCAGTTCCCCGAATGGCAGTGCATGCGACTGTCGCACACAGTGACTGACGTCTGTCCGTCAGAAAGTCACATTGCATGGGTTCCTCCACAACCGGGCAATTTGCTGCAATATGTCCCGCTTGCCGGCAGCGGTAGCAAACAATCCTTTTGGCTGCCTCTTGAGCCCCCGACTTCCCAGGCTGTTCTCGCCAAACCCTGGGCAGAGCTCCCACCCTCTCACTCTCTCCACCCTCACCCCTTGGAATCATCTTATCCGCCCCTGGGGATGGTCTGGTCTTAGGGTGGAAAGTCCGAGAGTCTCTGGAAGAGGCCGTCAGGTTCTCTGCAGCCAAGTATCTCTCTACACGATCCACAAGTTTACCGTCCGTTTCTGGGTCTCCATGGCTTACCCACTTTTGAATGGCGGTAGGAAGAGCTCTCAAGAAACGATCCATCACAACACGTTCCACCATCTCCGGTGCGGACAAAGTCTCTGGCTGTAGCCACTTCCTGCTCAGGTGAATGAGATCATACATTTGAGACCTGGGGGGTTTTCCAAGCTGGAAAGTCCAGTTATGCACACGCTGAGCCCGGACAGCCAGGGTGACACCCAGCCTTGCCAATATTTCAGCTTTTAGCATCACATAGTCTTTTGCTTGGTCAGGCTCTAGGTCATAGTAAGCTTTCTGCGATTCACCAGTTAACAGAGGAGCCACCAGTCCAGCCCACTGCTCCTCAGGCCACTTTTCTCTTTCAGCAGTCCTTTCAAATGTGGTCAAAAATACCTCTGGATCATCCTCTCCAGTCATTTTTGTCAATAAACGACTCACCCCAAAGGACGCGGTATTAGTGGGTCGGCTTTCCTCACTGGTCTGCGGACGTTGCTGCATTACTGCTTCCATCTGTTGTTGTAGTCTCTGCTCTTGCTTCTGCAACAGGTCTATGAAGCGGGCCTCAGATTGCTGCTGGGCTTGTTGCTGGGCTGCGAAGCTCTGTTGTTGAGCTGCAAGGCTCTTTTGCAAACCTGCATTTGTCTGCTGTTGATTGGCATTTGCTAGAGCCAGCTGTTTCAGTATCTCCTCCATGCTGGCTTAAAAAAAAACTGCCACTGGTTCTCCACCAACTGTGAGGGGGTTAGCTCGGTAGCGGGTGTGTGTGACCCCCTGGATGGGCTCCCCACACAAAAACAGGCCCAGCAGACGGAGGTTGTGGTTTTCAAGATCAAAAGGTGCGGTTTATTTCTCTATTTACAGTGACAAAAACACAGCAAAGCAAAAAGAAACATAAACAAAATAAATCCTGGTCAGCTTGACCTCTGACTAAACATGCAGGTTTCCCTAACTAACAACTGGGATCAGCCTGGTGCTGTCCTAGTCCCTAAGTCCCTGGTTTAGTAAATGTCCAAACAAATAGCCACACAGGCTTTGTCTCACCGCACAGGGGTTCACTCTCCCTAGACAGTCCACACAGGTCTGGGTCCAGGCATGAGCAAACACCTAATGAAGCTGGGAGTTTTTATAGAGGCCTTAAACGAGCTGACAAGCTTCAGCTGGTCTCATCAACTCCCTGCCTGCACGACGCCCAGCACTCTCCCTAGAGGTATGAATCATCCATGAGCCCACTAGCCTCAGCTGGGCTTCATCAACTCTCTCCCTAGTTGTATAAGTCGGCATAAAGCCTGAATCTGGGAGAAATATACCTACCCCCCTGGATGCAACCAGGTGACTTTACCTTCCTGCTGTCACAATATATATTGTGACAGAGCATCCCAGAGAGAGCCTGGGAAAGTCCTATTCGGGGTTTATACATCTCCCAGGCTCCTCTCATATACATTCAGGGATCTCTGAGCCAGGATCCACTTCAGGTGTTGGTTCTCTCCCACAGGTTAATTAAAAGCTCACCTGAGCAGACAGCCTTTGCTCAAGCCTGGGAAACACAGACAGCCTTGGTCTGTGAGAGCAAGAAGCACTGTACAGCACCTGTCATTGACATTGTATATAGCACCAATAAACCACACTGTGTTTTCACTGATCCAATGGACTTGGTATCTGTGCCTGCTCATCCCAGGGAGCTTTTGTACCTACTACCTGTCCCCCAGGTTACATATGGTGGAGGCTGCGACCAGCTGTAGTAAGTTACTACTTAAAAGGCCAGTACCTAAAGTGACAACATGGAGGACCTCCTCAAACAAATGGTGTTGGCAAACGCTGCACAACAGCAAACTAACGCTGAATTGCGGCAAGCAAACGCTGCATGGCAGCAAGCAAATGCTACACAACAGCAAACTAACGCTGCACAACAGCAAGCCAACGCTATCGCACAGGAGCAAACCAAGGTGCTGTTCCAACAGATTGGTGCTGTACAGGAGCAATCGCAGAGGCTGTTTGAACAGCTTGCCACTGCTGCAAAAGCGGATAGGAAAACCCTTACTGAGGTTGTGGAGACGCTAGCACAGGGGTCACCTGCAATAATGAAGGATATTGGAGACAAGCCCTCAGCCATCCATGTGGGTCGCTTTCTTTCAAAGATGACGGCAGATGATGATCCAGAGGCCTTCCTACTAACATTTGAACGGACCGCTGAGAGGGAAGGTTGGCCCCAAACCCAGTGGGCAGGACTGATCGCCCCCTTACTTTCTGGAGAAGCGCAGAAGGCCTACTATGATCTGGAGTCAGCAGAAGCGGGAGATTATGAGAAGGTCAAGCGGGAAATCCTGGCACGACTTGGCGTTACCTTGGCTGTTCGAGCTCAGCGGGTCCACAGCTGGTTCTTCCAAGAAAAGAGGCCCCCAAGATCGCAGATGTTTGATCTGATCCACCTGGTGCGGAAATGGCTACAGCCGGAGTCCCTGTCTGCGCCACAAATAGTGGAGCGTGTGGTCATGGACCAATTCCTGAGGTCACTACCAATTCCCCTGCAGAAGTGGGTGAGTCAAGGAGACCCCAAGTCAGCAGACAACCTGGTGGAGCTCGTTGAGAGGTACTTTGCTGCAGAGAACCTGGTCACCACCCCTACAGCCGCACGGACTTTCCACCCAAAGCCACGGTCTCCCCAGGCAACCGGTAAGACTGTTCCAGGGGAAGTGGGTGGTAAGCATGGCAAGGAAATAGGGGGGAGGATTTTTGGTGCCAGGACTGAAGTTTGGCGGCCCAAACAAGGGAAGCCACTGCCTGTCAGCAAACCAAGCTGGGGAAACATCAGGTGTTTTCGTTGCCAAGAACTGGGACATGTTGCAGCAAACTGTCCATTGACAGATGAACCAATGCAGTGTGATCTATCTTTTAGAAGGCAGTCTATGTTTGCTGCTGTTTCATGCGCTGCAATGCCAAATGTGGGAAAACACATGTGTCATGTGACTATTAATAATAAGCCTATTATGGCCTTGCTGGACTCTGGAAGTCTGGTTACTTTGGTTACAGCTGAGATGGTTGAAACTGTGAATTTTCATGCAAAAAAGGTTGCTGTGATCTGTGTACATGGGGATACCCGCGAGTATCCAATAGCCACTGTTCAGTTTAAAACTGGCTTAGGTACGGTGACCCATTCGGTCGGACTGGTGCCCCACTTGGTGCATGAGGCTATCATTGGTAGGGACTTCCCTAAGTTTTGGGAACTGTGGGATTGTCCCGACCCAGTCGCAGTACCTAACTCAGTCGCAGAGCCAGAACTCGTGGCCATTACTGACCTTGTGAGTTCAGGGGACTCCTCTCAGGGCTCTCTGGGTGATCCTTTCTCAGTTATGGCAGGAGAGCTGGGGGAGCCGGAAGAAGTCCCCACAACCAGTAGAGCTGGACAGCCGTCTGCTGAATCTGAGCCTACGTTAGAGTTTGCCAATTTTAATGTGCACAAGGAAAATTTTGGTACTGAGCAGAGAAAAGACCCTACCCTTGCCAGGGCCTGGGAAAATGTAATAGTGATTAATGAGGTACCTGTCGAACCAGGGGACAGGCTCTGTTTTCCATATTTCTGCAGCAAGGAGGATTTACTGTATCGTGTATGTAAATCTAATGATGAAGTGGTTGAACAGCTGGTAGTCCCTAAGTTATACAGACGGGTGGTGTTGGAACTTGCCCATGGGCACTTGCTAGGAGGCCATTTAGGGGTTGAGAAAACCACTGAAAGGGTGTTGCGCAGGTTTTACTGGCCTGGGATACGGAAAAATATAGAAAATTATTGTCAATCCTGTCCTGTGTGTCAGATGTCAGCCCCCCAACCCCACTTCCGAAGTCCGTTAGTGCCCTTGCCCATTATTGAAGTGCCTTTTGAGAGGATTGCCATGGACCTTGTGGGTCCACTCCCCAAATCTGCCCGCGGTCATCAACATATCCTCGTGATCATGGATTACGCTACCCGTTACCCCGAGGCCGTTCCCTTACGCACTGCATCTGCTAAAAACATTGCCAAAGAGCTGTTTATGGTGTTCAGTCGGGTTGGCGTCCCGAAAGAAGTCCTTACAGACCAAGGTACCCCATTCATGTCACGAATAACTAGGGAGCTCTGCAAGTTATTTAAGGTGACGCAGTTGCGTACTTCAGTGTACCATCCTCAAACGGATGGCTTGGTGGAACGCTTCAATAAGACATTAAAGAGTATGTTAAAAAAGGTTGTTGATAAGGATGGAAAAAACTGGGACTTCCTGATACCTTACTTGATGTTCGCCATCAGGGAAGTTCCCCAGTCCTCTACGGGGTACTCTCCATTTGAGCTGCTTTATGGGAGACACCCTAGGGGACTCTTAGACATAGCCAAGGAAACTTGGGAGGGGGAGCAGACACCTCACAAAAGTGTTATTGAGCATATCGCTCAAATGCAGGATAGGATTGCAGCAATCATGCCGGTAGTAAAAGAACATTTACTGCAGGCCCAAGCAGCCCAACAGAGGATATACAACAGGGGGGCCCAACTTCGTGTTTTCTTACCGGGTGACCGGGTCCTCGTGTTAGTTCCCACTGTTGAGAGCAAATTCCTGGCTAAGTGGCAGGGACCCTTTGAAGTAATTGAAAGAGTTGGGGAGGTCAATTACAAGGTGTATCAACCAGGTAAAAGGAAGCCCGAACAGATTTACCACATAAACCTGTTAAAGCCCTGGAAGGATAGACTGGCATTAACTGTGAGGTCCCTCCCGGTAACCCTAAAAGGTACTGAATCCCCTCTGATCCCTGAGGTCACGATTCCAGACACCCTGTCATGTTCCCAGAAACAGGAAGCTAGAGAGTTCCTGATGAGGAATAAAGAGAAATTTTCTGAGTTGCCGGGCACGACTTCAGCAGTTCAGCATGATATTGTTACTGAACCTGGAGTCCGTGTCAAGCTCAAACCATACCGAATTCCCGAAGCTAGAAGAAAGGACATCGGTGAGGAAGTTAAAAGGATGTTGGAGCTAGATGTTATTGAGGAATCCAATAGTGACTGGTCTAGCCCCATTGTATTGGTCCCAAAACCGGATGGCACTTGGAGGTTTTGTAATGACTTCAGAAAGCTTAATGCGGTAACAAAGTTTGACACATACCCAATGCCCAGGGTAGACGAGCTTATAGACCGACTTGGCAAGGCCCGTTATCTGACCACTTTGGACTTGACCAAAGGATATTGGCAAATACCCCTGACTGGTAGTGCCAAAGAAAAGACTGCATTTGTGACCCCGGAGGGGTCGTTTCAATATAAGAAAATGCCTTTTGGGTTGCAAAATGCCCCTGCAACATTTCAGAGGGCTATGGACAGGACCCTAAGACCTCACCGACAGTATGCTGCAGCCTATCTGGACGACATAGTGGTGCATAGCACTGACTGGGAGTCTCACTTGCCCCGTGTCCAGGCTGTCCTGGATTCCCTCTTCAAGGAGGGGTTTACGGCAAATCCAAAAAAATGTGCCATTGGGCTAGAGGAAGCCAAGTATTTGGGCTACACTATTGGCCGGGGTGTCATAAAGCCCCAGGTGAATAAAATAGAAGCCATCCAGGAGTGGCCACGTCCTGCCAACAAGAAGCAGGTCAGGGCCTTTCTTGGCATTGCGGGGTACTATAGAAGATTTATCCCAAATTTCGCAACTATAGCTGCCCCACTGACAGACCTTACGAAAGGGAAAGCCTCCGTAATGGTGAAATGGTCTCCAGTAGCAGAAGAGTCTTTTCAAGTCCTGAAGAAGGCTCTTTGTGCACAGCCAATCCTTTACTCCCCCGATTTCGCCAAAAACTTTTTGGTCCAGACGGATGCGTCTGATGTTGGTATTGGGGCAGTACTTTCACAGGTATACAATGGGGAAGAACACCCTGTGGTGTACTTAAGCAGAAAGCTTAATGACCATGAAAAAAAATATGCAGTCGTTGAAAAGGAATGTCTGGCCATAAAGTGGGCCGTGGACGCGCTCAGGTACTACTTGTTGGGGTGCCAGTTTGAGTTAATAACTGACCATGCTCCCCTGAAATGAATGGCCCAAAAGAAGGAGACTAATAGGCGGGTGAACCGGTGGTTTTTGGCCCTACAAGATTACGCTTTTACGGTAAAACACAGGCCAGGTGTTGAGATGGGGAATGTAGATGCCCTCTCCCGTGTTCACTCCTGTTGGGCTACAGGTGTTCCAACCCTGGGGTTGAAACAAGGGGGGAGGATGTGTGACAGAGCATCCCAGAGAGAGCCTGGGAAAGTCCTATTCGGGGTTTATACATCTCCCAGGCTCCTCTCATATACATTCAGGGATCTCTGAGCCAGGATCCACTTCAGGTGTTGGTTCTCTCCCACAGGTTAACTAAAAGCTCACCTGAGCAGACAGCCTTTGCTCAAGCCTGGGAAACACAGACAGCCTTGGTCTGTGAGAGCAAGAAGCACTGTACAGCACCTGTCATTGACATTGTATATAGCACCAATAAACCACACTGTGTTTTCACTGATCCAATGGACTTGGTATCTGTGCCTGCTCATCCCAGGGAGCTTTTGTACCTACTACCTGTCCCCCAGGTTACAATATATATATGCTTTATTACTATACAGCCTTTACCAAAGTGCGCCATATCACGCCCCCCATTTTTTGTTTTGCCCTTTACTACATGATCAGCTGTGTCCAATGACAGCTGATCATGGATGTCAACTTAAGTCAGTTATCATCCTTTTTCTCCCTATGCTGTCAGTGGGAGGAGAAAAAAAAGAAAGCGAATAACCGGCTTGTGGTAAAGTAACATCGTCACTGATAATCAGGGCACTATCAGTGCCCATCAGTGCCACCTATCAGTGCCCATCAGTGCAGCCTCATCAGTGCCTCCTCATCAGTGCCCACCAGTGCCGCCTTATCAGTGCCACCTATAATTGCCCATCAGTGCCACCTCATAATTGAACATCAGTACAGCCTATCAGTGCCTGTCAGTGCAGCCTATTATTGCCCATTAGTGCAACCTCATCAGCGCACATCAGTGAAAGAGAAAATTTAACTATTTGCAAAATATTATAAGAAATATGAACATTTTTTTATTTTTAAAATTTTCGGTCTTTTTTCGTTTGCTCAGCAAAAAATAAAAAACCCAGTGGTGATCAAATACCACCAAAAGAAAACTTTATTTGTGTGAAAAAAAAGATTTTTTTTGTGTGGGTACAGTGTTGCATGACTGCGCAATTGTCATTGAAAGTCTGACAGTGCTTAAAGTGGAAAATTGGTCTGGTTAGGAAGGGGGTAAATGTGCCCAGGAGGCAAGTGGTTAAAGGAGTTAATTTGTGGCTAGAGGGTAGTATCTTGCGCAGATTGTTCCTGACCTCCACTGACGCATGGATAGTAGGGGCCATTGTGATGTATATGTGTGGGAGATGAGGGCATGTGATCAGAAAGTTGTAAAGATTTCTCCCATTATCTGATATTGTTCAAGTTTTGCTCATAGAGTATTGGGAACTGAGATAAACCACCCGTTTAACTGTGCTAGAATGGAGGCTGTATAGTAGTCTCATATATGGGTATGCCCTCCTGCCTTTCTTAGTTTGATAAGCCTACTATAGGCACATCATGCTCTTTTTCCCTGCCACAGATATCTATATAGAGTAGAGTGCATTGATGAGAAGAAGGAGTTTGGCACCTCAATAGGTAGCAACCTCAATAGGTATAACAGTTGTGGGAGCACCATTTTAAACCCTCCGGTCCAAGATAGCTCATATTTTGCCATATTGTCTAGCTTGGAGCAGAAGGTCTGCAGAAAGGGGGTATACTTTTCCCCAACCAAGTCAATTACTCTAGGGGTAAGGGTTATGCCCAATGTAAGATCGGGGGTTAATAGCTCTTGTGGTGGATGCGTATTTCCAGTGATGCAAGCCAGTCAGCAACTCTGTTTAAGGGCGTGGTAGCCCATTTTTATTTAAAAGCACGAAAGTTCACAAACAGATCTGTAGTATTCACAGGGGGCTCCACCATTCCTGTATCTTTCATACTAACAGTAGCCTCGTAGCTTTACCTTCTAGCGATCCAGGCCTTCAGCCTAGGCCTGACGGTCTGTTCCTCAGACCCAAACAGTGTCCAAGAGTTTCAGCTTTCTCCTAGCTTCTCCTGGTCAGCACCTTTGTTGCTGTATCACTAATGGTGTCTGCCTCCTGCAGACATGCACCGCCTTTGACTCCACTCAGAGGATGAGAGTCCATCTGACCCCCATGCACACAGACTTCCTCTCTGTTGGGTGGAGCCCTGATCCATAATCACCTCTGAATTAAATAGCCCAAGACACAGCTGTTCCATCAGCGTGTCTTTCTTTACCAAATCTGGCATAAACCAACCCTCTTGAAGGTCGCACAAAGTCGCTCCCTCACATACCATCCCCCCTTGATTCGAACCGGAGGGAGGAACACATGATCCCGTCACCATAAACGGGACACCTCTGTGCCAGCCATTGGCTGCGTAGGCCCATTTCTTTTTCGGGGTATGTGTACACCAGCACTTCACCTTGGCGCGTCTGTGCCAACTATCCATAGCAGTAGTCCTAATCTGCCCAACCTTTTCTCTAAAGGGGCACTCCACCCACATCTTCTTCCGGGTGTACTTCCACCAGCCCTTCTTCCTGAACCATGGGCTCCCACTAATCTCTCTAACCCTTCTACCTTTTGGCCTCAGGACCCTTCTTTTTCCTCCCACAGACCTTCTCTCCCAGGACTGTTGGGGACCCCCTTTCATGACATCTGTCCGGGACTGGCCACTCTCACTACCTGACGCAACATTAACCATCAACATTTATTTCTCAGGTTCACCAACCTCTGTGTGGTCACTCTTGGCCACCAAACTATCTGTGATTAATACCATATCCTCAATAGCAATGTTCCACAAGGGGTTATTCAACACAATATGGTCATTCGGACCTCTTGTCCTGTTTGCTAGGACAGTGTCTATGGAGGGACCATCTATAGGCAAGCAGTTACTCCCTATGGGACAGTCCCGTAGTTTCACATCGCCCCCTGTTGTCCAACACTCCAATAACAATTGTCCTACCAACGCACATGTTCCACCACATTTTCCCACACCAATCTTTTTAACCATTTCTGTGTCCACTGGTACCTCAACCAATAGCTCAGAGTTGTCTGACAGTGCTCCACAGTGCTTCTCATACATATTTCCGCTACAGTTACCATCACTGTTATTTCCTGTCAAAGTGTCTCCGGGTACCTCAAACTGCACCTCTCTGCGCGTGATGGACTGAATTCCCACTACCGCCACGTCCGTTCCGGGCCCTTCCTTTACATGAGGTGTAGCGGGTGAGACAGTACGCGCGCCCCGTACCGACCACTGCTCAGCCGCACCTCGGACCGCACCAGCAGGAATACACCCCATCACACCCACATACGGAGAGACTTCCACTATGTCTAATATCCCTAATTTCTCAAACAATTCCCCTGAGCGCCTTCCGCACATAACCGCCGCTGGAAGCACTCTCGCGGAGAACTGCGAGACAACTTTCAACAAAAGCAACCAACAGTGTAGCAACCAATTCTCATCAACATTGCTTAACAACGCATGTATCACCTGCGTCCACCGATTGGTATTATGCAGTACCATGTCGCCCTTCTGCTGTGGATACACGCAGGTGTATATTGGAAAGATTCTCACCAATTCCCACAACATCTCAGAAATTTCTAGACATGCCATATCTAAACACAGAACTCTAGGAACTTTTCCTTTACCAACGATGTGGAGGGACTCATTTGCTAAGGCGTGAGAGGCCGGGACACTTACAAAGACCTCTACCTCAGAGGCAACTAACAAAATTTGCGGCTCCCGCTGAGCACTGCCAATCGCATTTGTCACACTCATCCTCTCACCTTCAGCAACACTGAGCCCTTCCAAATCGCTATCCACTACCTCATCAATCTGACATTCAACATTACTCATCTCTTTTGCTGTGGACAAAACCTCTGCTATGTATGCGCCCTTTTCAGATCCATCCAACTGGAGAGGGTTAATTTCTGCAAAAGCCAACGCACCCATGTCTACCGGCCCTGCAGCCTCTCTATTTAGCATAGCAGAAATTGTGTCCACTCCACTGTTACCCATGGAGCCTTCCTTGTTTAAATGCATTTGTGGCAAAACATTTTCAAACACAACAGGCTGCAATAACATAACTTCACCACTTTGCTCGGGTGGCACTTCACTAAACCCATGAGGACTGTCAGCAGTGGCAGACCGTAGCAACTCATTATCACTACAAGCAATTTCAAACATTTGAATTTTACCATTTTCCTCATCACCAAGGTCAAGTACCCTCTTATCTATCAGAGCGGTACCACAGTTGTCCCAGGCAACCTCTGGCTCCAACACACAGAGCTCCCGGGAGGTTTCTAAGGACACCTCTGCAGCCTTAGCTACTGTTGCCAAGGTGAATCGCATATCCTGCTTAGTGATCACCCCTACCTCATTAAGCATCACATTACCCTCAGCACATGTGTCATCAGCATGCATAAACATAGCAGTTTTATAAACTCTATCAACTTGTCCTTTATCAAAACGCATGGCACCACGCGTGCCACTCAGCACACCACCCTTCCTCTCCACAGGAATTATTTTGCCCACTAGGGCGTCTTCACAGTTGTCCTGGGAAACCACTTGCCTCACCACATCAGGCTCCTTGGTGGTTTCCCGTGGCAACTGCACAGCACCTGTCACTAGGGAACATGACATACCAACTGCTTTGGTCACCCCTAGCACATCCTTTCCAGCACTCCGCTGGATTACCTTAGCTGTACCCAGAGTCCATATGTCCCTTTAAATTTTTGACCTCGCTGCAAGCAGGATTTTAACCTGTGTCTCCCCACTGATCTGGGTAGCACACTGCAGCAAGTTAATTTTTTCACCTTCAGTGGATCTCCACTCTGGGGTCACTTCCACTTCATTGTGAGCAATCACACAGTCAGCCTTTCCCATGATTTTAACAGGAACAGTCTTACCATTCTCTTTAGCATGGGTTGAAGACTTCAATTGAGGGCGTTGTCCCTTCTTTGCCATGCTCTCACAAGATGACGCCCCCTCCTGGAAACAGGGTAACATTACATCCCTCTTGGATTTTCCATCATCGCCTGCAGGCAAAGCATTAAGCCCAACAACACGATCAGCAGCTGTATTCCACAAGCTTAGACAAGAAAAGATCCCGTGGCCCAGCTGACCACATTCCAGATATGGCACTTGGCGACTTTCTCCTGTTGCTATGGGAGACCACCTTCTCCCCGCTGATCTCTTGCAGCGCTCTCTAGACTGGACTGCTCCTAGAAAATTATCGTAGTCATCTCGGTTACTATACATCCCACGGTACACCTCCTGGTACTCCTCGATCAGAAAAGGTTGCACTAACTCAACCCAGCGATTTCTGGGCCATCTTCTGTAGGAAGCAATCATTGCAAACTCATCCAAAAAGTCCTCAACACATTCAGAAGGCAACATAGGCCGTATGAAGTCAGCTGTACGGATTTCTGCTTTGTTGCCATGGGCAACCACACCCATCTGCTCACTCTTTACACTCAGAGCAGGCTTCTCATACCTTTGCTTTGGTGAAGCCTGGGACAAAGGGCACTTAGAAACTTCATGCCCCCACTCACTGCACCGCAAACAGCGCACTTGGTTCTTAACCCTTTGCACATTGATAGCTGGCCATCTTGCACCAGCGTTGCCAGGGGCAACATGTCCTTCCCCTTTAACTTGGTTCAGTGCGGCCAAGTGTCACCTGCACCAATCCACTGCAGACTCAGACTTTGGTGAACTCTCCATACTTGCAGTCACCTGTGCACTCCTTTCACCAGTGTTGCTAGGGACAACACCAGCTCTGTCTCTCATCTCAGCAAACATGGCTTCCTTTTTGCGTTTTAACCTCCCCATCTCTGCAGTCAGGCCAACAATGTATTTTTTTAACACAGTTCCATTTAACACAGGAAAATTTTGAAGTACTGTCTCCAAGACTTGCAAACAGCACACTTTCACATGCAGACTTCACTCTCTGCTTAAGCTCACTTCCATAGGCACATCACCTGTATACAACACAGTCCATTAATTGAACTCCTGTGCAATGCAGTTCGCCTGTCTGCCACACACAGCTAGCAGCAGTTCACCGCAGAAATCTTTAACTTTGCCTTCAGATAGGCTGTTCATCACAGTATTGCTGTTAAACACACAGTTTCTTTTTACTCACTGTTTTTGGTATGCGAGGATCTGGAACTCTTCCAAAAACTGCCCAAAGCAATTTCTCCACCACTTGTAAGATTGGGGGTTGTTAGCTCTTGTGGTGGATGCGTATTTCCAGTGATGCAAGCCAGTCAGCAACTCTGTTTAAGGGAGTGGTAGCCCATTTTTATTTAAAAGCACGAAAGTTCACAAACAGATCTGTAGTATTCACAGGGGGGTTCCACCATTCCTGTATCTTTCATACTAACAGTAGCCTCGTAGCTTTACCTTCTAGTGATCCAGGCCTTCAGCCTAGGCCTGACGGTCTGTTCCTCAGACCCAAACAGTGTCCAAGAGTTTCAGCTTTCTCCTAGCTTATCCTGGTCAGCACCTTTGTTGCTGTATCACTAATGGTGTCTGCCTCCTGCAGACATGCACCGCCTTTGACTCCACTCAGAGGATGAGAGTCCAGATGACCCCCATGCACACAGACTTCCTCTCTGTTGGGTGGAGCCCTGATCCATAATCACCTCTGAGTTAAATAGCCCAAGACACAGCTGTTCCATCAACGTGTCTTTCTTTACCAAATCTGGCATAAACCAACCCTCTTGAAGGTCGCCCTCACACCAAGTATAAAAAATGTCTTTCCCCTATCCAAATATATAGAAATCTTTGCATAAGGTCTTGTTTGATTTTAGTAGAGACCCCTAGGTCCAAAATGTACGTTTTGGTCTCGATGACCTTATAAAAAGAACACTCTGTTAAAAAGCTGTAGAGGATGATGTACCAAAGCCAGAGAAGTTTTAACATCAGTGAGCATCAGGATTACAGTGTATACTGCAGTGTTTCTCAACTCCAGTCCTCAAGGCGCACCAACAGGTCATGTTTATGGGTTTTCCTGCAGATAAAACAGCTGTGATAATTACTAAGGCAGTGAAACTGCTCAAATCACCTGTGAAAATCAATGGAAATCCCAAAAACATGACCTGTTGGTGCGCCTTGAGGACTGGAGTTGAGAAACACTGGTATACTGTATCATCAGTGTGCATTTTATTTTTAAACAATAAATCACTGAATATAGAGATGGGAGTGAAATAATGTGGCCATTGGTTCCATTAGTAAATTAAAAATGAGTGGGGATAGGGGATAGCCTTGGCATTTTTAAGCAGTTATAGTAAATGGGGTGAAAAGCATACCCGAAATGTACTCTTGGGCTGATGGAGTTGCATACAGTGGTATAATGGCTGAATAAATCAGACATAGCGAATCCAAATTTGGTAAGAACCTGTGCCAGATAGTTCTAGTGTATTCTATTGAATGCCTTCTCTGCATCCAAGGCAAGGAGCAGAGAAGGCATTCTTTCTTTAATAGCTAGATCAGAAGTCTCCAAACTATGGCCCTCCAGTTGTTCAGGAACTACATTTCCCATCATGCCTAGTCATGTCTGTAAATGTCAGAGTTTTACAATGTCTTATAGGACGTGTAGTTCTGAAACAGCTGAGGGACATAATTTGGAGATCCCTGGACTAGATGAATAAAGTTAATCAAGCATTTGGTGGCATCCACTGTCTGGCAGCCTTTTGTGAATCCCGATTTATCTAAGTGGATAAGGGCAGGTAATAAATCCATCAGTCTGTTGGCTAACAATTTGGCATTCAAGTTGTTATTTAACAATGAAATGGGTTGAACGTTCTACTCTGTATTAGGATCCCCTCACTGGCTTTGACAATGCAACTATCAAAAAGCATTTCAGGTGAAAAAGAGGAGGAGGTGGCGGCATGGCTGTATACCTCATTAAATAATTTGTTATTGGCAAGGAGTCATTAATATGGGAAACTTCAGCTTCAATAAAGTGAAAGTTGAGTTTTCCCAATTGTTCCTCTGTTAGACAGGGGAGTTTAACCTTTCTCAGGATTACCTCCATTGTAGGTTGGATCGTATCCGGGTTCTGAAGGAGATTGTAAAGAGAGCTGTAATAGTGGCTGAATGCATCAGTGATAGCCTGTGGGTGATATTATTTTTTTTACTGGCATTATGCAATATAAAGGGGATTCTGGTTTTGTATCAATGACCTCTGAGTCAATTAGCCAACATTTGTTCCCGGCCTTATTGCCGCCTGCATAGTAAGACATTTTAGGTCATTTAGAGGCTTTCTCAAGTCCTCTAAAAGAATTAGTCTGAGACCATAACAAAGTTTTGTTAATTGATCAGAGAAAGATTGGAAGGGGTTGATTTTGTTTTGGTTTTCCAAGTCACACATTTTGGAAACAGTGCTCTGGATAAGTCGCCACCTCTGCCTCTTAGCTCTTGTCCCCAATTTGATAAGCAGACCTTGCATGAATGTCTTATGGGCATTCCAAATCACAAATGGATCTTCAACAGACTTTAGATTGTTGTCAAAAAATGTATTCAATCTGTCGATTTGGAAGGGTCTGCCTGGAAAAGCCGTGGGTTGGATCTCCAAATGTATGTGGGATTGGCATTTGATAGATCCTCAACCAGCAGTGACACTGAGGCATGATCTGGCCAAGTAATAGTATTATTCCTGGAAGACTTGATTTTAGGTAGAAGCTTGTTGTCAGTAAGAAATAAATCAAGTCTTGTATAAGTTCTGTGCCACATAGAGAAGAACAAGTAGTCCCTTTCCATAACATTAAGGCATTTCCACACATCATTGAGACAAACACAAAGTAGCTTGACAAAGGAGCATGTACGGTGTACATCTCTTCAGTAAACATGCTCCGCAAACTGTCGCGAGCACGCCAGTGACGCCATTATGGCCAGTGCTGCGTCCCAGCTTCCCACCATCCAGCTTAAGCTGCTATTCCAGCCCTTGTTCTCCAGCTCCACATCATCGTAGCAACATCCTGCTGGCCAGGACAGCTTCCACGAGAGGTTACATGAGCTGTAGGATCAGTGTGCAGCCTGGACTGATGCAGCATTAAACACTGGACTACACATACCTATCTACCATTACCTCAATGTGTTTTCATTATACATTGATCCATATTAAATGCTTACAGTCTACACTCAGAGGTGCCTGTGTTCTCTCTTTTTCCACGCATCATAAAGCTCATAGATATGTAATAATGGCTGCAATGATATTTGTGATTTGCGAGTCCATCTTCGGGTCGAGTGGTAGGTTAAAATCCCCACATAACAGTACAGCCCTGTACACACGGACGGTTTTCCAGTCTGTTCGAAAACTGTCAGTTTTCCCGACGGGATTCCTGCCAAGCTTGCCTTGTATATGCCTTGTATACACACAGTCAAACAAAAGACCACTAAACTTTTGAATGGTAAGAATGCGGTGATGTCAAAGACTACGACAAGCCGACTAAATGACGTTCTATGCTTCTGCGCATGCGTTGAATTGTTAATGAGAATGCACGATTAATTTCCCCTCAGGGACGCATACAGACGACCGGTTTTCTCGGCAGGAAATAGTCCGCCGGGAATCCCGAAGGGAAAATAGAGAGCAGGTTCTCTATTTTTTTTGCGGTAGTTTTCCTGTCGGGAAAACTGCTAAGGAGCATGCACACGGCCAGGATTCCAGGCCAAAAGCTCTCATGGCAGTTTTCCTGCTGGGAAAACCGGTCGTGTGTACAGGGCCTTAGCCTTGTTTGATCAAACTGATTTTCCTAAGGACCTGATGTAGGAAGCAAATTTGGTGCTTGTTTGGTGCGTAAATATTAACCACTGTGTAAGTAGTAGAGTTGATGTTGAGTATTAATATTCGATAATGGCCTTGAGGGTCTGCAATTTCTTTGTGTAGTTAAAATGCAACTGTATCTCTTATGGCAGTCAGTACACCTCTTTTCTTGTTCATACATCACGGGACACAGAGCAGCATAGTCATTACTATGTGGGTTATATAGAATTACCTTCAGGTGCTGGCACTGGCAACTTCCAAAACAGGAAGTACCCTCCCCTATATAAGCCCCTCCCATCCGGGAGTACCTCAGTTTTTTGCCAGTGTCTAAGGTGTTGGCCAAGGTTAACATGTATTCATCTGGGCTTGTGTACAGGTTCTCTGGGCCTTAGCAAGCTATTCCGGATCCGACCAAAAAAGCTTCATAGCTAAACGGTCGGTACCCGGGCCTTGCAGAGAAGAGCAGGGTTTTGCCTGTAATGCCTCTCTTAGGAGGGCTGGACCCTGGGATCCAGAGCTCTGGTCATACCCAAAACCAAGAGGCTATCTGTGCAGGGTGCTATACAGGTCCAGGGGAGTGGAATCCTTGGGAACCCGGTCCCTGAAGGTCTAGTACAATGCCTGCCGTGAGAGGTGAAGTTTGGGCTTCTGTGGACCAAACAAAGTCCTGCGGCGGGGAAAAGGTAAGTGGGGGCCCCTCAGGAACTTGGTTCTATTGAGGGGACCCCCAAGCCTAATATGTCTTTCTGCCTGTTACCTAAAGGGTATTCCCGCTAATAGCTGTATATGCCTAAGAAATCCTAGAAATGTTTTTTCATAAGGGAAGTTTTAAAAAAACTGTAAACCTGGAAATGTTTTTCATAAAGGAGGTTTAAAAAAAAAAAAAAAAAAAGACAAAAGTGCGGTACCTGTGTTTGTCCACTAGAGGCCGCTGTGGAACGTCTTTTTTCTTGGGACTATTCCTTCCATGGTGAAAGTCCAGGCAGATGAGTGAGCTCTCTATCAGGGAAGCTGCATTCCTCTGTCATGCTGCCAAGTAGTTTCCTTCCATCCCCGAGTCCTGGTGAAACAGGGACTCTGGCTCCTCTCCCTGCATGGCGCCAAGAGCGCACACGTGCACGCGCGCGCGCGCACACATGCTTTCTTTTCATAAGGTTTAGCTTCAAAAAAGGGGGCGGAGCCTGGCGGATGACGCGCTCTGTGCGCCCAGCACTTCTGCGCATGTGCGGGCGTCCCAGCAAGATAAAAGGACTCAGTCCACGCTGCTTGCTATGGACACAGAGCATGAAAAGGAGCTGGTAGCATGGTATAGGGGCTTACAGCGGGCGGTTGATACAGGCATCCCCAGAAAGACGCATTAGTAGACACCCACTGATGTACATAGCAGCAAATTGCATTAGACTATTTCAGTAAGGGGTGTATTGCGGCTGGAATACCTCAGCTTTGAACTAAGGAATATGCCGCCTAAAAAACTCCGAGATATACCTCTCAGGAAGTGTAGGGGGTCTCCATCGGGCTCTGAGGATCTGGAGCAGTCATCTGCACCCTCCTCCCCATAGAAATCAGAGGTTAATACCCATAAGGAACCCCCGGGAGTGCCAGGTACTGCGGCTGTCCTCAGTCCACCTGCTCCTGCATATATAACAGAGGAGGTTTTCCTCAACTCTGGAGGGATTGGAGCAGAGATTGGCTGCATTGATCGCTTCTTCTCTATAGAAAAGAAAGCGCGCCAGATCTCCATCACCTCCATTAGAGTGCCTGTTGGCAGAGCAACAGTCCCAGGAAGGGACCGACCTACCTGAAGGGGATCAGGAGGAGGTTAGCTCTGTTTTTGAGGAATCGACAGTAGATGAACCATTTTCAGCATCACAGACTGAAAGATTGTGGGTCCAGACCCTAACTGACATGGTTCGATCTGCATTTAAAATGCCTCTTGTTGAACCATCAACTACTGCTGTCTCCTCATTGGGGTCGCTAAAAGCTCCCCAGGTTAATTGCTCCTTTCCAATACATCCATTATTGGAAGGACTTATATACCAGGACTGGGAACATCCTGATAAACTATTTGTTCCGCCTAAAAGGTTTCCGGTGATCTATCCCATGGAGGAAAAGTTCACCCAGAGATGGAATGTTCCTACGGTGGATGCAGCCATCTCTTCTGTGAACAAATCACTGACATGTCCAGTAGATAATGTTCAAATGTTCAAAGATCCAGTGGATAAAAAATTGGAATCTTTATTAAAATCTGCTTTTTCCACAGCAGGGGCTGTTACACAGCCAGCAGTGGCAGCTATTGGAGTCTGCCAAGCTTTAAAGGATCAAATGAAAATGGTCCTGAGGGATTTGCCAGACCAACAGGCCCAGGCTCTGGCTGATCTGCCTAGAGCATTATGCTTTGCGGTTGACGCCATCAAGGATTCTATCCATCAGGCCTCCCGCCTCACGCTGTCTTTGGTACATATGCGTAGGCTTCTGTGGCTCAAAAACTGGTCTGCTGAAGCTCCCTGTAAGAAGCTCTTAGTTAGCTTCCCATTTCATGGGGAACGCCTTTTTGGCGAAGACCTGGATAAGTATATCCAGAAGATTTTCAGTGGTAAAAGTACTCTCTTACCGAGTAAGAAGAGGTCTAGGGGTCCATCTTTTAAGAGGACTACCTCTCCTATCCCTGCGACGTCTGCTACTAAGCAGTTCCGACGGCCTCCTCGGTCAAACTCAGGAGGTAAAAATCAGGGACAGCCACAGGGTAATAAAAAGCCCTGGATCCGAAGAGGTACTAAACCAGCCTCCAAGTCAAGCCTATGAAGGGCTGCCCCCACTCAAACGGGTGGGGGGAAGACTTCAGTTGTTCGCAGAGACCTGGCGGGAGACGATCAAAGACAGATGGGTGCTCTACGCAGTAACTCTGGGATACAAGTTGGAGTTAAAAGAGTCTCCTCCGTCCCATTTTATGTGGTCAGGCATGCCAAGAGACCCTCTGAAAAGAAGGTGTCTCCTATTGGCGTTAGAACAACTATTGCTCCAAGGAGTAATTATGGAGGTTCCTATGGAAGAGTGGGGGTTGGGTTTCTACTCAAACCTTTTCACAGTCCCGAAGCCAAACGGGGACATAAGACCCATATTGGACCTAAAGAGTCTAAACAAATTTCTAAACGTCCGGTCTTTCCGGATGGAGTCGATCCGATCGGTCACCGCTGCCCTACAAGGGGAGGGATGGTTAGCCTCGATCGACATCAAAGATGCTTACTTGCATGTTCCCATCTTTCCAGGTCATCAAAAATTCCTACGCTTTGCAGTAGAAGGGCGCCATTTTCAGTTCAGAGCCTTACCATTCGGTCCGGCCACAGCACCACGAGTGTTCACAAAAATTCTGGCCCCACTGTTGGCCGATCTAAGAACACGGGGTGTAACGATAATGGCATACCTAGACGACCTGTTGTTGATGGACCACTCAGTTGCCAAGCTAGAAGTGGTAATTGTCGATACAATCAAGTATCTAGAATCTCACGGTTGGGTCATCAACCTGGACAAGTCAGCCCTACAGCCAGTGAAAAACCTGGTATATCTAGGGCTACGGCTGGATTCAGACCAGAGGAAGATTTTCTTACCTCTAGACAAGGTATCCTCTTTGAGGGGCTTGGTCCGTCTGCTTTGTGCAAAAAGACAGCCGTCCATACGCCTGTGCATGAGGCTGCTAGGAAAGATGGTAGCATCATTCGAAGCTGTGCCATACGCCCAATTCCACTCAAGGAATTTACAAAGGGCCATATTGTCAGCCTGGAACGGAAAAGTTCAGGCTCTAGACTTCCCGATGGCTTTGTCCCCTTCCGTTCGGAAGAGTCTCTGCTGGTGGTTGATCCCCCAGAATCTCCAGAAGGGAAAACCCTTCAGCCCGATATCTTGGAAGGTGGTCACTACAGATGCCAGCCTTACAGGCTGGGGGGCAGTACTGGAGCAATGGTCTCTCCAGGGCAGATGGTCAAATGTAGTAAAAACCCTGCCCATCAATCTCTTAGAGATACGAGCAGCCCGGTACGCCCTAGTAGCCTGGACATCCAGACTCCAAGGGTCCCCTGTCAGAATTCAATCAGACAATGCCACAGCAGTGGCATATATCAATCATCAGGGAGGCACCAGGAGTCGTGCAGCCCAGAGGGAAGTAAGTCACATCCTGGAATGGGCAGAAAAGCATGTCCCATGTATATCAGCTGTCTTCATTCCAGGGGTGGAGAATTGGAAGGCGGACTTTCTGAGTCGCCAACAGTTATGCCCAGGGGAATGGTCCCTTCACCCCGAGGTCTTCCGAGCAATATGTCAGCGGTGGGGAACACCGGATGTAGATCTGCTAGCATCCAGATTCAACGCAAAGGTGGACAGATTTGTCTCCCGGACAAGGGATCCCCTCGCTTGCGGCTCGGATGCTCTGGTGTTCCCTTGGGATCAGTTCAGACTGATATATGCATTCCCTCCGCTACAATTGTTGCCTCGACTCCTTCGCAGAGTCAGGTTGGAGAAGAAGCCGGTGATCCTGGTGGCTCCAGCGTGGCCCCGAAGGGCCTGGTACGCGGAGATCATCAAAATGTCTGTGGGGAGTCCTTGGACCCTTCCACGTCGTCCGGACCTGCTTTCGCAAGGACCGATATACCACCCTTCCTTACTAACTCTAAGTTTAACGGCCTGGCTATTGAGTCCCACATCCTAAAGAAGAGAGGTCTCTCTAACTCTGTGGTATCAACTATAATCAATGCCAGGAAGCCTGTATCCAGGCAGATCTACTATAGAGTTTGGAAGGCGTACATCACTTGGTGCGAGGCCAGAAAATGGCATCCACGTAAGTACGTTATAGGCAGAATTCTGGACTTCCTGCAGTGGGCTGTAGACAGGAAGTTTGCCTTAAGTACTATCAAGGGCCAGGTTTCGGCCTTGTCAATACTATTTCAAAGGCCCCTGGCTATGCATTCACTTGTCAAATTCTTTATGCAAGGTGTGACTCGTATTATTCCACCGATTAAGGCTCCCATATGCCCATGGGATCTAAATTTGGTTCTGTTGGTTCTGCAGAAGCAGCCATTTGAACCTTTGCGGCACATTTCCTTGGTTCTACTCACCAGGAAATTGATATTTTTAGTAGCCATATGCTCGGCTAGAAGAGTGTCGGAATTAGCCGCCATGTCCTGTAAAGAGCCATATCTGGTTATCCATAAGGACAGAGTAGTATTACGTCCTCACCCAGCCTTTCTTCCTAAGGTGGTATCGAGGTTTCACTTGAACCAGGATGTGGTTCTTCCTTCTTTTTTCCCCAAACCAAGCTCGGTAGAGGAAAAGTTATTGCATTCTTTGGATGTAGTAAGAGCAGTTAAAGCTTATCTAAAAGCCACTGCTCAGATTCGTAGAACGGATTCTCTGTTTGTTCTGCCGGAAGGCCCCAGAAAGGGTCAGGCAGCATCAAAATCTACTTTAGCCAAGTGGATTCGACAGGTCATAATACAAGCCTATGGCTTGAAAAGTAGACCGCCTCCGTTCAAAGTTAGGGCGCACTCCACGAGAGCAGTTGGAACTTCATGGGCAGTGCATCACCAGGCCTCCCTGGCGCAAATTTGTAAGGCCGCAACATGGTCTTCAGTACACACGTTTACTAGGTTGTACCAGGTGGACGTGAGAAGTCAGGAGGATGTCGCCTTTGGGCGCAGTGTGTTGCAGGCCGCAAAAGATCCTCATGCCTGATGGCGCCCAGCTTATGTATGGTGTATCCCCCCCCTCATGTGGCATTGCTTTGGGACGTCCCACATAGTAATGACTATGCTGCTCTGTGTCCCGTGATGTATGAACAAGAAAGTAGGATTTTTAAAACAGCTTACCTGTAAAATCCTTTTCTTGGAGTACATCACGGGACACAGAGCTCCCACCCCTCTTTTGGGGACACGTATTGCTTTGCTACAAAACTGAGGTACTCCCGGATGGGAGGGGCTTATATAGGGGAGGGTACTTCCTGTTTTGGAAGTTGCCAGTGCCAGCACCTGAAGGTAATTCTATATAACCCACATAGTAATGACTATGCTGCTCTGTGTCCCGTGATGTACTCCAAGAAAAGGATTTTACAGGTAAGCTGTTTTAAAAATCCTACTTTTTCGCACCTGCATTCACTAGGAAGTTATGTGGGAACTCCCTATTTCCTGTATGCATAGGATATCGCACTTGTGTTGTGTTGCCTCTTTTTATAGTAACCTGCATTTTGCAGGAGGATTGAGTCCCTTTGCATTAGTAAGCAATGTCACTACCATTATGGGTTAAGAAGATAGAGATGGTGCATGTGGGATATGCGAGTTGCACTTACATCAGTCGGGGAGCCATCCCTGGCTGTGCAAGAGGCGTCAAGGTTCTAGATCCATTTACAGCAAGGTGATTTCTTTCAGGGTTGGGCCCATCTAGGCTGAGTGAGATGTGCAGTTCTGACTGTAAATTAGACATTTGGTGAACAGAAGAAACATTTTGAAAAAAGGCAAATATAGGTCATTGTGACCTGAGTGTAGCACATTGCCACTCAAAACCTGTGGGGAGAAAGTTCAGGTTAAAAGATTATCTCCGGTGCAGGAACTAGAGTCTGAATTATAAAGTACGCCTGTTAGTAAGGTCAAGTATGGGTGCGAGAATTCCTTGAGCGGACCATACGCCATTCATCCTTGATGCGTTCAGAGCATCGTGTTTTAGAGGTCTGTGATGGACCATCTGGGATTATATTTCAGGATTTTTGTAATGCTAGGCCTTTGGCAGAGAGTTAACCGTGAGGTTCTTACCATCCTTGGTGATGTTGATTTTAGTCGGAAACCCCTATTTGTAGCTGATCTTATGGTTCCTCAATGCCTTGGTAATGGTATTGAGGTTATTACGCTTCTGGAGTGTGTACTGGGACATGCATAGAGTTGTAGATCTTTATATTGTGCAAAAAAAGAAAAAATGCAGACGTAGAATAATATCCCTAGGGACATTGTCAGGGAGATGTGGTGGTTTAGGCAAGTGTTGGATTATGTCTAATTCTGTAAGATCGGGCAAGATAGAGGTTAATAGCTATGCCACATATTTGCATCGGGCAAGATAGAGGTTAATAGCTATGCCACATATTTGCACAGATCTGATTACTGGACTGACTCAGGAACTCCTCTGATCTTTAAATTGATCCTACTAAATCTGTCCTCAATATCTGCAATTTTAGCCTTAATTTCCTCCATCTCTTCCTCTTTGGTGTCATGTGCGCCTACCAGGTCATTCATAGTGGTGGAAAATTCCCCCATCTTTGTCTCAATGTATTCCACCCTAGATGACACTGACTGAAGCTCTACACCAAACTTATTCACAAAATGTCAGCATGTAAAGAACTTCTTAGTGTAACTAACATGTATTTCAGAATGGTATCTAAGACCAGCTGATTGCTGGTGGGGAAGTGATCAATAGAATCTGGGAGCTCCCTGGTGTCATCCCCTAAATCATGGCCCAAGCTCACCACCTCCTGTCCAGAAGCCAAGCCATCCATCCGAAATCTTGATTTTTCCAGGCTCCCCGAGGCAGGTGTAAAGAGGAGTGGCTCTTTGGTGTGAGAGCTTCTTTTGTGAGGATTGCCAATGTTAGAGGCTGTGGAGGGAAATGAACCAGCGCCATCTTGTCTGTGCTCTTGTGTGAAAAAGGCTATCAGCTTTTGCAGCCGGCAATCATCCTTTCTTATTCTGGTCATGATCTCCGCTTTCATATGGTTATCTTGCATCCTGGCATGACATTTATCAACAAAAAATGAACCCGAGCACATGTCCAAAAGTTAAATATGTTTAAACTTTAAAGCAGTTATTAAAAGTATTTTTTCCCTTATTTACCATAAACATTTATTGATTTGTTCACTCATCAAGTGTTATCTGCCAATAGACAACTGTATCATTTATAAATTTTAAAAAGTAATTTTCAATTCAGCTTTATTCATATGTAAGAATTTTAAAACCAAGTAAATAACTGAACAAATAATTTTATCTTTTTCATAGTAATTCTAATAAATATTTTCTCAAAATTAATAAAAAACAAATCATCCAATGGAAGGAAAAGAGAATTGCACAGACAATTTTCTTTTTTATTTATTTTTGTTACAGAAAAAAAAGCATGTACAGTAGCCACCATAAAAAAAATAAAAATATTATTATATATATATTTATACTTATTTTTCAACAATAAATGTACATTAATATGTTACATGTTACTCACAAAATATGGTTGGGGTAGGGGGGAGGGAGGAGAAAGAAGGTCAAGAAAGTTGGAGTGCAGAAAGGAAGGGAAAGAATGGGAAGAGGAGGGGGAAGAAGAAGGAGAGAGGGGGAAGAGAAAATGGAAAAAGTGAAGGAACAAGGGGAGAGAGAGGGAGGAAAAAGGGAAGAAGGGGGGGGGGAAACAAAAGAAGAAGCTAAAACATTCACAACAGTGTGAAACACACCATTCAAAATCCTTGTGGTATCCTTGTGGTATTATAGTCTCTAAAATAAATATGCAGTAAACTTCTCTAATGCCGGTTTTCCTGGCAGGAAATCTGCCATGAGAGCTTTTGGCCGGGAATCCCGGTGGGAAAAAGGAGAACATCCCGGCGGTTTTTAAGCCGGCAGTTTTACTATGGGGGAAACCTGCGGAGGAGCATACACACGGCCGGGTTTCCCCACCAAAGCTCTCATGGCAGTTTTCCTGTCGGGAAACCTGGCCGTGTGTAGGGGGAAAAAGCTACCGAGCACCCGGGTGCTGGAATGAGGAACAGGGGAACTAAGTGATCATGACAGTAACATCAATGCATCACCTCTCCTCACTGGCACATCCATCCTCAGCCTATATTATGAAATAATTTTTTTGTCCATTATATTTTTTATCAAATATAATATAATCCAATTGATTCCTTATCTTATGACCCACTTGTTTTAGCCACATACTCCATGTTGTAATTCAACACATACAGTACATAACTTCTGCAGTTTAGAAGTCTTATGGGAAGGTTGGAGGAGTATTTAAACTAGGATTTAGGGGGGAGGGTGAGCTAGAATTACATTGGGCAGACAGGTCAGTTAGGGGTCAGACATTAATGGAGGGGGGAATGGGGATAGATGGGGGAGGGTTATGGCAGTTGACAAGAAAGTTCCCATGTTGCAAACAGCCATTGGAAACTATAGTGCCATTTGTACTACTAAAAATTATATGAACAACACCAGAGCAAAATTTAATAATTCATTAAAGTGTTTGTTCACCAATGCCAGAAGTCTGCCAAGCAAAATAGGTGAGTTGGTGCATGAGTAGAGCTATGATGTAATCCGTATTGCTGAAACTTGGCTTCAATCCTCACATGACTGGGCTATTAATATTCCTGGCTATGCACTCTTTCGGAGTGACAGGGTAAAAAGGAAAGGTGGCGGGGTCTGTCTTTATGTGAGAAGTGATCTCAAAGCAAGTGTGAAGGAGGACCTGGTTGATGGAGAGTGTAATGACTCTGAAGCAATATGGGTGGAACTGCATATAGATGTGCGTAGTTCAAAGTTAATCATTGGAGTTTGTTATAGACCACCAAATGTTAACGAGGAGGTGGAGACTCAGCACAGATGGATAGGGCTGCAAGGGCTGGGACGGTGTTAATAAGGGGGTATTTTAATTACCCAGAAATTGACTGGAGTAATGGCACTGTTTGGACAGTTAAAGAGCAAACATTTATAAACCTATTACAGGACAAGTTAATGGTCCAGTTTATTGAGGCCCCAACTAGGAATGATGCTCTGTTGGACCTGATAATCTCAAACCACGCAGAGCTTATTACTAATGTTCAGATAAAGGAATACCTGGGTAGCAGTGATCAAAACATGATTTCATTTGATGTTAGCTGTAAGCAAGAAATACATAAGGGAAAGATAAAAACACTTAACTTCAAGAGAGCAAATTTTCCAAGGATGAGGGCTACTCTCCAGGACTTAGACTGGGAGGGAATATTGGCATCGATAAACACAGAACAGAAATGAGAATTCTTCAAAAAGACTGGTTGAGACCTCACTGCAAAGTATATTCCCATGGACAATAAGTTTAAAAGGCTAAAAATAAAACCTATGTGGCTCACGCTCAAAGTTAAAAAAGCTATAAACAATAAGAAAAGAGCTTTTAAAAAATATAAAAATTCCCCCACTACACACATTCCATGGTTGATCTTTGAATCTTCTTCCATCTCCCCTTTATCATTAAAGGGCATTTTATGGTCCCCTATAACTCACTACCACTCTCTTCTTAAGAAAAACATGATTATCGCCCACTCTTTGCAACTATGGAATAAAATCAAAGACTATTACGCCTTGTCCTCAACTACCCCCCCTTTGGCCAACTTCCTGGGAGATCCCAGATTTACCCCCGCGTTCCCAAACTACAATCTCTTTCACCACTGGATTCAACTTAAATTAACCACTCTTAGATCACTAGTGATCAACCTAAAATTCCCAACCTTCGCATCCCTCCAATCTAGTCACAAACTCCCTGACTCTGAACTTCCCCAATATCTCCAAATCCAAAACTTTTTTGCCACTCACTATTCCCTTTCCATCGACACCCCATGCACCACTTTTGAGCGCATCTGCACTTCCTCTTATAGAGATAAGGGTGTCATCTCGCAAATGTACAATTTCTTAAATGATCTACACCAGCCCGAGAAAACAGGCCCTATGATACGTTGGGAAGCTGACTTGAGCTGCTCCCTCCCCATAGAAACCTGGTTAAAGATGATAGACAACCTCCGCAAAAGCAATCGCGCTGCAGCCTTTAGGGAATCCCCCCTTAAACTCTTTGTTAGATGGTATATGACCCCTGCCAAGATCCATTCATTTTATCCCTCAGTCTCCAATACCTGCTTTAGAGGCTGCCCTGATGAAGGGAACTGTTTCCACATCTTCTGGAGCTGCAAACTTCTTGAACCCATATGGCAAGCAGTGGTAAACACTTTAGAACCCACACTCAAGAAAAAAATCCCCCTCTCACCACAAATCTGCATTCTTTATGCTGAGGTTTCAAATATCCCCTTACCTTGTACTAGACTACTTCATTCACTGATAAGCTCCGTTCAATGGATGATCGCCCTAAACTGGAAAACACACAACCTTCCTTGGTCCCAGGTCTTATCCAGAATGGAGGCTCTTAGATTATCTGAAAGGATCCACCATATTCTCTTCGATAGCATACACACATACAATGGAAAGTGGATGTATTGGTCTCCAACTTAACAGAACATACCGCTATAACATACTATTGAGCGTACTACTATGGGACCTTTTTTTCCCACACCACCCCACCTTCACACCCAAATGTTATCTTGTCCTTATGGTTGATACTGATTGCATATGGATATAACCTTTGTTGCCATTCTCATGTACAAACCTTTGTAAACCCAAGCACTACTGTACTTTGTATATCACTTTATACTGAAGTTTGTCATTTTACTGTCTTCCAAATAAAACTTTTGTAAACCAAAAAAAATTAAAAATATAAAAATGAAGGAACACTAGTGTCGTTTAAATTTTACAAAGAATCTAACAGAATGTGTAAAAAGGAAATCAAGGATGCAAAAATTCAAAACGAACGACAAATTGCAAAAGTCTGAGCATGTAGGCCCTTTACAAAATAATCTAGAGTGGGTGACTGGGGACAAAGAGAGGCTAATTTATTAAATACTTTCTTCAGCTCTGTATATATAAAGGAGCATGGGGGAGCTCATGTCCATAATGGGGGTGGTATTGACACAGCCCCAAATGATCCACAATGGCTCAAAAGTGATATGGTCCAGAAATATTTAGACAGAATAAAGGTGGATAAAGCACCTGGAACTGATAGCATCCACCCACGGATCCTAAAATAATTGAGCTTGGTAATTTGTATCTAATTTTTAGGATCTCATTAATGACGGGAATAGTACCACTGGATTGGCACAGGGTGAACGTGGTGCCTATATTTAAAAGGGGAACAAAGTCTTTACCAAGTAACTATAGACCTGTTAGTTTAACTTCTATAGTTGGGAAGATACTGGAGTGTTTAATAAAAGACCACATAGACGAATTCTTGCTGGAAATTTTTTTTTTAAGCAACAGACAGCATGGATTCATGAAAGACAGAAGTTGTCAGACAAACCTGATTTCTTTTTATGAAGAGGTAAGTAAAACCTTGGATAAAGGGGTGGCTGTGGACGTGGTATACTTGGTTTTAGCAAAAGCGTTCGATACAGTTCCACACACACGGCTCATGTGTAAGGTAAAGTCTACAGGCTTGGAAATATCAGTTTGTAAATGGATAGAAAACTGGCTAAAAGACAGAATTCAGAGAGTAGTGGTTAATGATTCTTACTCTGAATGGTCTAAGGCAGGGATATGCAATTAGCGGACTTCCAGCTGTTGCAAAACTACAAGTCCTATCATGCCTCTGGCTCTGGGTGTCATGCTTGTGGCTGTCAGAATCTTGCTATGCCTCATGGGACTTGTAGTTCTGCAACAGCTGGAGGTCCGCTAATTGCATATCACTGGTCTAAGGTTATCAGTGGTGTACCCTAAGGTTCAGTGTTGGGACCCATACTTTTTAATATCTTTATAAATGATATTGGGTCTGGGATCAAAAGTAAAATTTCTGTCTTTGCAGATGACACCAAGCTATGCAGTGGAATAACGTCCTTACAGGATGTCTCCAATTTACAAGCCGACCTCAATGCACTGTCTAATTGGGCACTATGTGGCAGATGAGGTTTAATATTCATAAATGTAAAGTTATGCACTTGGGGGCTAAGAATATGCATGCATCATACATGCAAGGGGGAGTACAACTGGGGTAATCCGTAGTGGAGAAGGATCTGGGGTTTTGGCAGATCATAAGCTCAATAATAGCATGCAATGCCAAGTTGCTGTTTCCAAAGCGAGCAAAGTCCTTTCTTGTATTAAGAGAGGTATGGACTCCAGAGAGAGAGATATAATTTTACCCCTGTTCAAATCATTAGTAAGACCTCATCTGGAATATGCAGTTCAGTTTTGGGCACCAGTTCTCAAAAAGGATATCTGGAAACTGGAGAAAGTGCAGAGAAGGGCAACCAAACTGATAAGAGGCATGGAGGAACTCAGCTATGAGGAAAGATTAGAGGAACTGAATTTATTCACTCTTGAGAAGAGGAGATTAAGGGGGGATATGATCAACATGTACAAATATATAAGGGGTCCATATAGTGAACTTGGTGTTGAGTTATTCACTTTGCGGTCAACACAGAGGACACGGGGCACTCTTTACGTCTAGAGGAAAAGAGATTTCATCTCCAAATACAGAAAGGTTTCTTCACAGTAAGAGCTGTGAAAATGTGGAATAGACTCCCTCCAGAGGTGGTTCTGGCTAGCTCAGTAGATTGCTTTAAGAAAAGCCTGGAAACTTTCCTAAATGTACATAATATAACTAGGTACTAACATTTATAGGTAAGGGGGCGTGACCGGATGGAGTGAGGAGTGAGAGCTTGTCTCTACTCTCACCCGCCCTATGACTGCCGTGGACTGTGCCTGTTGACCCCCGGCTGGGGAAGCTAGATGGCGGCATTGTAAACTGACCATCCCGCCGAGCAGCCCGCTTCCATCTGCCTCTTTCGGGCTGCCCATGTGTGTGGTATGCGGCGGGGAAATAACGCAGAGCTCTGCAGCGTTATTGAGAACGGAGAATGGAGATGCGGGGATAGAAGAAGTAGGCAGCGCGGCGTGAGAGAGCAGCCCGGAGTCGCAAAAGCACCGGGAAGCACCCGAGGAGTCGCTGGCTTAGCGCTGTGGCTATGAGTGCAGAAGTCCCCACTCTGATCCCTGTGTCCCAATCAATCCACAAGCCCTGTATCTCGGACCGGAGGAGTTCCCCCCGTAAATCGAAAGGTCACGTGAGTACAGGATTGATCCAGGAGCTTTGAGCTTTGCCTCTAGGACTGGGTGAAGACCCTAAAGAGATTGTGTATATTGGGAAAGTTACAGCTGAAACACTCTTAGATTGGATATATACAAGCTTGGATTGGGACGTTTGTAATAGTCTGCATATGTATGTGCATCACTGCTATGGTTGAGGCTTGCTGTATATATTCCCCACTGATGCACAGGAACCATATTTCTATACTTGTCTCCTGTGGCACAGGACTATGGTTGCAGAAACCTCTCTTGAAATCGTAGACCATTAATTCCAGGTGGCCCGTTTTTTTTTTTGTGTTCTGTTTTGTTATTTTGTTCTGAGGCAGGCCTGTTGGCTGAAGCTGCAGCACAAGGAACTGCTTGCTGTTGGTCAATGTATAATGTTTTTTCTACTGTTTATGGATCTCCCCTACATTTAAATTTCATCTAAATCCCATATAAGACCGGCTTGCTATTAACTATTAATTAACTTATTTTACTGTCTAGAAAACACAGTGTATAAGGCAACATGTCAGCAAGGAGAAAAGGGGATGAACATCCCAGTCAAGAGAATGTGGGACCACAATTGCCACGGTTGGCTAAAAGTAGTCAGGCCACAGCAGCAGCTGTCAAATTGGAGAAATTTGCTCATACCCCAGATCACACTCCAGTTAAAGGGGGGTCACAGGTCCAGGCTAAAGGGACAACAGACAGAAAAAGCCAAGGACAAACGGTAGCAGCCACAGTCAAAAATATAAATAACAAAAATACGGTCGTGGCTGACAAAGGGACTGAGATAAATCTGGCATCAAATATTCCAACAGAGGGAACTCCTACATTAATTATGTGTTCCTAGTGGTCAATGCATGTAAACAGTAACTGGGGGAGGTATGTGACCAAATGAAGGGCATTAAAGAGGAATTGACCTCAATGCGACTTGAGCTCCAAAAAACAAATGAAAGGATAACTGATGCAGAAGGAAGGATTTTGCAAATAGAGGATGAATTATACCCGGTAAAACAAGAGGTTAGAATATTAAAAGAACAAATGACTAAGTTCGATGAAAAAATTTATGAAATGGAGAACAGATTTCGTAGGGACAATGTAAGACTGGTGGGACTGCCGGAAAAGTGCGAAGTGACCAATCCTATAGAGTTTTTGGAAAGCTGGTTCATAAAGTTATTCGGAAGAGAATGCTTTTCGCAACAGTTTTCGATATAAAGAGCGTACAGAGTTCCCTTCAAACCCCCCCTCAGGAGGGCATCCACGTTCAATGTTAATGAAATTCCTTAATTACCGGGATAAAGTAACTTTATTGAGAAAGGGTAGAGAGGTGGGGACTATCTTGTATGGTGAATTCAAGGTCTCAATGTACCCCGATTTCTCCCCCTATTTGCAGAAGCGTAGGCCGGGTTTCATAGAAGTCAAACGTAGATTGCAAACATTTAATGTCACCTATGCATTACTGTATCCAGCACGGCTACGGGTGGTAGCACTAGGAGGGACTCATTTTTTTGATACCCCTGAAGGAGTGATGGCATGGCTGGAAGACAAAAAGGATCAGCTATCAACAAAATTAAGTGACATTTAGCTCAGTGAAGAGACACAGTTAGGCTTTTCTTTTTGTTTTGTTTTTTGTTTTTGGGGGGGTTTCTTTTTGAAAGAACGAAAGTACACTGACGGGAGGGTGAGGGGAGACACGTACCACTTGAGGAGTAAAGAATGGGTGGGGAATGTAGTCAAACAGAATGTGGTTTGAAGGTAGTATGGGGGGGAGGTTGGGGGGTGGCGGGATGGAAGATACTAGTGTTGGTATAAAAGGGGAAAGTGGGGGATGTATGGACTGGTCACAAAAAAAGCCCTTAGGGAATACATAGAAAGGTGTAGGGAGGGTGAGGGAGGAGGGAGGGAGAATAGAGGGATGAATGGGGTAGTAAAATATCAAAGTGAGTCATTACAGGGGATACAAAAGGGTTGGAATTTAATAAGGGCTAAAATTTACACACATATACTGTATATAGCACATTTTGCATGAAGGGCAAAATTTAAAAAAAAATAAATAAAAAGCACATTTTATAGGGAAAAAGTATAGTGATTTCACCAAATAATGATAAAACAATTAAGTAAATTAGTAATAAAAGGAGGAATAAACCACATAATCACATTCCTCAAAGATAAAGGTATAGGAAGGGAAAAGAAAAGGAAATATTTTGGCACTGTGTGTATAGGGGGAAAACAAAAGTTTTAATCACAGTGTATTGTTATGGGAGCTTTGTGACTTATTTTGTGACCTTTCTCAGGAAACTCAGGATTTGTTTAGCTTACGCCTTTTTAAATGTTTTGATTTTCATATGCAGTCTAGAGTAATGAAAATAGGGTCTTGGAATGTCCGTGGGCTGGGTACTCCTGCTAAGAGAGCTGCAGTATTTGACATGTTGGAAATGCATGAGGTGGGATTGATCTGTCTTCATGAGACACACCTGACTAAAATTACCAAGCAACAAGTTCAAAGTATGAAGTTCCAATATCAATACCACTCAGTACACACCTCTTATTCTAGAGGTGTGTCTGTACTGGTTAAAAGAGGGGTGGTGTTTACTTGTAAGCAGATCAGCATTGACGAGGAGGGGTGTTATATTTTTCTTCATTGTGTAATAGAGAGTAAAGAATATGTCCTTGCAAATATTTATATACCTCCTCCTTTTAAAATGGAGGTCATATATAAATTAATGGAATTTATGATGGATAAAACCGGGATACCAGTTATAGCAGTGGGGGATTTTAACGAGGTTATAAATAAAAAATGGGATAGGTTTCCAAGGGGAAGGGAACCGAATGTTTCAGAGAGTCGGTTGTATCAGATCCTACAAGAAGCTGGGCTGTTTGATATATGGAGAGCGAGGAACCCGGATGTGTTACAATATTCTTGTTTTTCCAGTTCCTATTCAACACACTCTAGGATAGACTTAGTCCTGGGTAATACGGAAGCCTCCCAGATAATAAAAGACATAGTATACCAGCCGAGAGGGGTGTCAGATCACTCACTAGTGGTAAACCTAGAAGGGAATAGATCTATCAGAGTATGGAGGATGAACCCTCTGTGGTTCGAAGTAATTGGGAACCCAGAGGAGATACTATTCAAATTAAAAGAGTTTATAGAATTTAATGAAGGAACTGTGACAAGGGGAGTGATGTGGGATACATTGAAGGCATTCCTAAGGGGTATATGTATTCAACAAGTGGCTAAAATTAAAAAGGCATGTAGAGAGTGGGAGAATAAGATTAGGTGGGAACTGGTGAACGTAGAAAAGGAATATGTTGAAAATCCAACACCCGAGTGACAAAGAACATGGCTGGATAAGCAACAAGAATATAAAATAGTAATGACCAAAAAATACGAGAATAAGAGATTATTCCAGAAACAAGTTGCATTTGGGGAGAGGTAAAATGTTGGAAGAATGCTGGCACATCTGGTGAGAACTAATTCCTCTCCCTACGCAGTACCCGCGATTAGGACAGCGAATGGAGAAATCTCCACTCGGGTTTCAGTGATCACAGATACATTTAGAGAATATAATGATTAGAGTTGAGCGGACACCTGGATATTCGGGTTCGAAGGGTTCGGCCAAACTTTGGTAAAAAGTTCGAGTTCGGGACCGAACTTGACCTGAACTTGACCCCGAACCCCATTGAAGTCAATGGGGACCCGAACTTCTGAGGACTATTCGCGCTTGTTTCTGGTTTTTAGAACTGTCCCTGCACAAAGTGTCATTTCTGAAGGAAAAAAAGTAGGGCTGTTACTGATTAAAATTTTCGTGCTTGATTAATCAATTTTTTTTTAATCGATTAATCGACGAATTTCGATTAATTATAACGCACATACAGATCCAACTACTTTTAGCTGATTTCCAGTGCAGCTACCAACCACTGGAAAAATGGATAGCAGGATACAAAAAACACACAAAGGCAGCGCTCGATGGGAATAGCATTAAAACTTTTATAGTCTTCAAGTAGGTAACAAAATAAATATTGCACTGGAGATAAAATTGATGTAGCTACATAAACTGTAAAAATGGTGCGAGTAATACCAAACGGTAGCAAAAGCAGTCATAAAAACATGTAGCTAAGTATGATACTGGTATAAAAATGTGTACAACGATACCACTGCTGAATCCAGATGAGGAGGGGTCTAACATCAGTCCGTCGACATGTAGATGTCACGTGAAGGGAACTATCACATCTCCCAGTGGATGCCTGTATAATCCCAGGTTGATAGAGGGAAGTGATAGAGGGAACTGTAACAGCCTTTGCGTGTGGCAGATAGTAAGGTCCCGCTGGCATGCAGATATGAAGGCACAGCAAGGCACAGCAAAGGAGCCCTTCAGATGGACACGGCAAGCTCCGCCGGTGTCCGTGGCTTCACCGGATCTCCGACGGAACTCCCTGAAGACCCGGAAGCCGTCGGAGAGGTGAGTACGGATCAAAATAATTTTGATCAATCAAAAGAATTTTGATCGATCAAAAAACGTAATTGATTAATCAAAGAATTAATAGTTAATTTCCACAGCCCTAAAAAAAGGTTCCCCCCAAATTCAATTACCAGGCCCTTCAGGTCTGGTATGGATATTAAGGGGAACCCTGCCGCAAATAATAAAAAAAAAATGCGTGCAGTTCCCCCAAATATCCATACCAGGCCCTTCAGGTCTGGTATGGAATTTAAGGGGAACTCCACCCCAAATTTAAAAAAAAAATGGCGTGGAGTACCCCCAAAAATCCAGACCAGACCCTTTATCCGAGCACGCAACCTGGCAAGCCGCAGGAAAAGAGGGGGGGACAAGAGAGCGTCCCCCCCTCCTGAACCGTACCAGGCCACATGCCCTCAACATGGGGAGGATGTCCCCATGTTGATGGGGACAAGGGCCTCATACCCACAACCTTAGCCGAGTGGTTGTGGGGGTTTGCGGGCGGGGGGCTTATCGGAATCTGGAAGACCCCTTTAACAAAGGGAACCCCCAGATCCCGCCTCCCCCATGTGAATTGGTAATGGGGTACATTGTACCCCTACCATTTCACAAAGAAAGTGTAAAAATTGTAAAAAAAAATACACAGACACCATTGGGAAAGTCCTTTATTAAAAATAAAAAAATAAAAAATAAAATAAAACATTCCAGCGATGAAATCCAGTGTCTGGTGGTTGTGGGGGTCTGCGGGCGAGGGCCTTATCAGAATCTGGAAGACCCCTTTAACAAAGGGGACTCCCAGATCCCGGCCCCCCCTATGTGAATTGGTAATAGGGTACAATATACCCCTACCATTTCACAAAGAAAGTGTAAAAAATTGTAAAAAAAAATACACAGACACCATTGGGAAAGTCCTTTATTAAAAATAAAAAAATTAAAAATTAAAAAAAAACATTCCAGCGATGAAATCCAGTGTCTCGTATGTCAGACCCCGCCTACGTCATTGGATGAGCGGACCTGATGGGGAACTTCCTCCGCAGTATAATACATGAATAGACCCGCCCCTTCTCACGTTCCACATCACTTTAGAAGGGGCGGGTCTATTCATTTAATACACTGCCGAGGAAGTTCCCCATCAGGTCCGCTCAGGCTTAGCCAATGACATTTCGTCTGGACAGTGCTGGACATCGGGATCGCCGCGGGACACTGGATTTCATCTGGAATGTTTTTTTTTATTTTTAATAAAGGACTTTCCCAATGGTGTCTGTGTATTTTTTTTTACAATTTTTTACACTTTCTTTGTGAAATAGTAGGGGTACAATGTACCCCATTACCAATTCACATGGGGGGGCGGGATCTGGGGGTCCCTTTTGTTAAAGGGGTCTTCCAGATTCCGATAAACCCCCCGCCCGCAGACCCCCACAACCACCGGGCAAGGGTTGTGGGGATGAGGCCCTTGTCCCCATCAACATGGGGACATCCTCCCCATGTTGAGGGCATGTGGCCTGGTACGGTTCAGGAGGGGGGGCGCTCTCGTACCCCCCTCTTTTCCTGCGGCTTGCCAGGTTGCATGCTCGGATAAAGGGTCTGGTCTGGATTTTTGGGGGTACTCCACGCCATTTTTTAAAAAAATTTGGGGTGGAGTTCCCCTTAAAATCCATACCAGACCTGAAGGGCCTGGTATGGATATTTGGGGGAACCGCACGCATTTTTTTAAAATTTGCGGCAGGGTTCCCCCTAATATCCATACCAGACCTGAAGGGCCTGGTAATTGAATTTGGGGGAACCCCCACGCTTTTTTTTTATTTTTTATAAATGACTTTTCTATGTATTGCCGGGAGCCGACAATTCATTATAGCCGCGAGTGAGTTTTAAATTACTTTTTTTCCTTCAGAAATTACACTTTGTGCAGGGACAGTTCTATGCACGGGAAACAAGCGCGACTTTACATGCATATTGCCAAACACCGGACCCGAACCCGAACATACAGTCAATTGTTCGGGTTCGGGTCCGGGACCCCAAAACCCAAAAGTTCGGTACGGACCCGAACTTTACAGTTCAGGTCCGCTCAACCCTAATTATGATAAATTATATAAGTCGCAGGGTGCAGCGGAGAGGAGGAATTGGAAACCTTCTTTGGGAAAACAAAAATACCAATTCTCACTGAAAAAGAGAAGGAGGGAATTGAGGCTCCGATAACCCTTGAAGAAATACAGCTAGCAGTCGCAGAGATGGCTAATCAGAAATCGTCCTGGACCGGACGGTCTCCCTATAGAAACTTATAAATACTACGGGAAAGTGTTACTACCAGAACTTCTTAAAGTGTTGAATTGGGCAAGGGAGGAGGGGAAACTTCCTAAATCAATGACAGAAGCAACAATTATAGTCCTGCATAAAGAAGGGAAAGACGTGTTAGAGACCACATCCTATAGAACTATTTCCCTCCTCTGTTCAGATGCTAAAATACTGGCCAAAATAATGGCAGTCAGGTTAAATAAAATTATCTCAAGATTAATACATCAAGATCAAACCGGGTTTATCCCCAGTAGATCAACTAGCATGAATATTAGGAGGGTATTCCTTAATCTACAAACACCAACACAGAATATGGGCACAAGAGCAGTTATGTCCTTAGATGCGGTTAAGGCTTTTGATAGCTTGGAGTGGGGGTATATCTGGCATGTTTTAGGAGCACTTGGTTTCGGCCCATCATTTATTAGATGGATAATTTTTTTTATAGTGGCCCCAGTGCAAAAATCAGAGTCAATAATGATTATTCAGGTAAGATTCAATTGGAGAGGGGCACAAGGCAGGGGTGCCCATTGTCACCCCTGCTTTTTGCACTAGCAATGGAGCCATTAGCCATTGCAATAAGAGTGAACATTTATAGGTAAAGTTGATCCAGGGAAAATCCGATTGCCTCTCAGGAATCAGGAAGGATTTTTTTCCCTTGCTGTAGCAAATTGGAGCATGCTCTGCTGTTTTTTTTGCCTTCCTCTGGATCAACTGTCTGTGGGTATAGAATTGGGTATATGGGATTGTACGATATATTTTTTTGGTTGAACTAGATGGACTTGTGTCTTTTTTCAACCTGACTAACTATGTAACTATGTAACTATGTATGATCTCAGATTGTTAATTAGTAGTATAGGTCATTTACAACCTTGTTGTCCTCCAAAAGCCTGCAACTGGAACATATTACCGTTCCATATAGACCTGTCATAAGCAAACAAGTGGTCGATTGTTGATTCTTTTAAAATATACTCAGTGATAATTGCTGAGCCATTGTTGGAACCTTTCTCACCACAAAATGTAATTCCCATATCTAAGACTCTACAATAGGCAGATTAAAGTAAATCATTTTTTGTGAAGATCCACTCATCCTTGTGATGTATATTACTTTCTCATCAAATTGTCTCCTACCAAATGGTTTTCTCTTCGAGTGGGGCTCTGTTGACTAAAATGGTAATACCATTCTGATGCAATAACTAAAAAATACATTGAAATTAATGGTCAATTCCAAATTTTAACTACAGAAACAAATCTAACAAACCGAACATTAATATCATGACATTTTACATGTATAAATATAATTTTAGCAACAGTTACATTGTTTAAAATGAACAGATTAAAAATAACATTGAAATACTTTATAAATTGAACAAAAGCAAAGAAATCACAAAAATGCTGGCACTACACGAATATTAATTTGAACAATAAACAACAACAATTTTAAATAGTTCTCTACATTTGCACCTTTATATGCAATCAATGCATTATTTTTCTGAATAATGTATACTTATTTCTAAAATATAAACTATGCTATAAATATATAAGTAGATTTAAAGATTTTTGTTCTTGAGTAAATCACAATTTACTTAGATACATTAATTAGATCACATGTTTGCTTTTATTAATCAAGTAGCTGGGGTTTTAAAGAATTAAAGTCCTGAACGTTTAGCTGTTAGATAAAACAACATGCTGGATAGAGAAGATATACCAAACAATAAAAAGAATTGATTGTGTATGACTATGTCAGGGTCCATAATTAGAATTGCTTTTATGTAGCACAGTGCTTAACTGAATCTAATTGATGACTGATTCTTTTTAAAAATCAATAAATGTGTTTCTGCGGTTTTACTAAATACCCATGGTGCTCTGTTCTTTCTTTGAAAACATGTTAGCCTACAGCATCAATATAACCACTGTAATCCTTGGAACAATAGTTTAACATTTTTCTAATTACTAGTGAAATGTCTTGAAAAATTAGGTGGGAAAAATCTCTATTAACATGATAAAAACTAATTATCCTGGATTTAAATCTAAATGGTAAGCTCTATCTCCAATAAAGCAAAACTTCCAATTGCAGAGAAGTATGGAAATTAAAATTATTTTAATCAAAGTTATTCTTTTTTTGGATTATATTTTGTAAAATCTATCTTTATTCGGATTACTTTTCAATTGCTGGGCCATTTTCTTGCCAACTTTGTCATGATGGTACAATCTAAGAGATTCATGAAATCTTACAGTAAAAAAAATACCCCCAGACCATGTTACTGCAGGAGATTTGTAAAGAACGCAGCTGTAAAATCGCTCAATTTTGTATTCGCAGCAGTGTGAACCTAGCCTAAGAGTGGAGTCTCATGAGATTAAAGAGAACCTGTCACCAGATTCCACTTATTAAATGTATAAACTTAAAAAAAACAGCACTTTCATGTTTCCCTACTGATTTTTAAATTATTATTTTTGCCATGTTGTGACTCTTATAACTTTAGCAGGAATTTCCTGGAAGTGTCAATTTATGTCTGTGCCAACCCCTGCTCACCCCCCCCCCCCACTTCCTTCCGTGTAGACAGGCAGCAGGAGCCCATATACTTACTTGTTAGCAAACATTAGGATTTCAGGCAAGATCAGTAAATTGTTACCTGTGCACCCATAAAGTAATTGAACAGTAAAAATGTCAGTAGGAGCAGAGTCATTAGTGCACAAAGAAAAAAAAGCAGAGGCTGATTGCAATGTGCAGAGTGGAGTAGCTGTCACTGTCGGTATTATTCAGTGCTCTGCTGTATGTGAGCTCTTGTTATCAGCCTCTATGCCTTGTCATAAGATAAATGAGAGGTTACTCAGTTAAACTGGCCCTACACATACACATTTCATTCACATTACCACTTTATTAAGATTGCTACATACACTAAGCATTGTAATTATTGTTTTTAGCCTGGTAGATAATACCAAGGTCATTGTTCCATACATTTGTTTGATTACATTTTTGCATGCTACATCGTCCCACTTCTGGGTGTAGTAATCTTGTATGTCATCACTTATAGCAGTGTTTCTCAACTCCAGTCCTCAAGGCGCACCAACAGGTCATGTTTTCAGGATTTCCCTCAGTTGAAACGGCTGTGGTAATTTCTAAGGCAGTGAAACTGATCAAATCACCTGTGCAAAATAATGGAAAGCCTGAAAACATGACCTGTTGGGGCGCCTTGAGGACTGGAGTTGAGAAACACTGACTTATAGTTATGTAGTTACAGCTCTAAGCCTTTTTGGGAATGCTGATGTCACATCCAAGATGATCTCAGATCTTTTTAATATCATATTATAAGCAATAATTGCAGCAATAATTACAGAGAGATTTAGGCTGGGTTCACATCTCCATGTGGAGCGTCTCAAAGCAGGGGTCCAGTACTTCCCTGTTCACTGTTTCAGGTCTGATTTTGGTCAGAATTTTTGGCTGAATTTGCACCTGAAAAGGACCAGAAGATGCACAGGACTCCTGTGCAATTCGCTCCGCAGCCACCCCGGAGCTGTGTGAATCAATAGGCTCCTGACATGCGAGTTGGATGCGGAGAAACCCGCATCCAATTGCAATAGTATGAACCCAGCTTTAAGCCCTGTACACACGATCGGTTTTACAGATGAAAACAGTCCGATGGACTTTTTTCATCGGACAAACCGATCATGTATGGGCCCCATCTGTCTTTTTTCCATCGGTGTTAAAAAATAGAACATGTTTTAAACTTATCCGATGGAAAGAAAAACGATAGCAAATTACTATCGTCTGTGGGGAACTCCATCTGATAAAAAACCCACGCATGCTCAGAATCAAGTCGACGCATGCTCAGAAGCATAGAACTTCATTTTCTTGGCTCGTCTGAGTGTTTTACGTCACAGCGTTTGCGACGGTTGGTTTTTTGACTGATGGTGTGTAGGCAATACTGATGGAAGTCAGCTTCATCGGATTTCCGATGGAAAAATCCATCGGTGTAAAATCCATAGGAAATCCAATCGTGTGTACAGGGCTTAAATGAACAAAACAAGATAATTTCACATATAAGCATATGGGAAGATTGTCACAAAATGAAATGGTCTCTTTCATATAACTGGGGCATAAATTGCAAAGCAAAAATAAATAAAGTAATTAATAATCACACAAATGAACAATTGATGAATAATTATTCTCCTTCCATAGACTTTGGAGTAAATAATTTGTAAATGCTTTCTGCTACAGGCCTAAATTGCAGTGATACCCACTTTTGGAAGATCAATGATCAAAAATTATTGCCTGTGTGCTGGAGAGTGATTACTTTGATGCAAGTAGTCAGCTTAAACATGTGCTGCTATGAATGCAAACTAAAAATTGACCGCAAACTTCTGGTGTATATCTGCACACTCAGGGTGCACTAAGATGGCATTTCCTATTTCTTTAATATGAGTGTGAGATGGCAGCTGTGACTACTTCTGGGTTCGCCAGGATTTGATGTTGCTTTTGGCTCCTGGTTTGGATATGGACGCTATCATCAGAGGGGTGGGGCGTTCCGCTGTATGGTGTCCATGCTCACACACACAGACTCCTCATTTAACGGGAATGCAGGGGACCAGGGGGCTGCAATCAATTTCCCTTAATTCAAGGGGGTATTTTTAGAGGCATTTCAGCCTCAATCTTTCTGTTTGGTGAGACAGATGGCGGTGCTGGTGCATGCTTTGAGAACTGGTGTGGTATCAATCTTACTCCCGTCTAAATTTTAGAATGGTTAAACACCTGAGATTTATATATTGATTGTTTTTTATGTCTAGAGTATAAGATGTTGAGTCGCCTCATACCGTGGAGACACTTATCTTTTATACCCCTCTGCATTTGACTTGAGGAATCCCCTTCCTATCAGAGTTTGTCACTTTGATTGTGGCTGATAAGGTGTGTGTTTTTCTGTTGTGTGTAGATATATTTCAAGATATATGCAGCTGAATGACATATTGCTCTATTTATGTTCTGTGAAGCTGAATTCTGTCAATTGCTTTGCAGATTTATATTTGTGGGATATTTATTCTACCTTTATCTGATATTTTGGAAGCTCAAGTCTAACCTCTAGGACCACACATCGTTCTATGAAAAAGACAGGGTGGGCTCAATGTTAGTACCATTCAGGGCTCTTTGAAAGTCTTTAACAGTCTGATCTATGTGGGTAAGTCCCTAAGATGGCTATCTACACATTGGATGTTGGTTTTAGGCTCCGTATTGTCTCTCACTGACCCCCTATGAATTATATTTTATATTATTTTTATAGTATTTTTTATTATTTATTTTTTTCTTCTTTTTCCTTCCAGGTTAAAAAGAATGGATCACTTTTTACTGCAGTATATATAACTCTTTTGTTTTTTCTTTGATTTTTGGCAAGTGTTTTTTTGTTTTTGCAATGCCCATCGCTAAGCGTGAATCCTAAAGTAGCTATTATAGTGAAATGTGTTGATTCCACACACTTATAACATTCAATATTGACTGTCCAATGCATTATTGGTTTTATATGATATAGTTTTTTTATGGATGGCACTTAATCTTTTAATGTGATACAATTAAAATAATGATTTTATATAATTGTTTTTTTGTCTTTCCTCATTTGTTGGCACATTCAAAGTCTCTTCCCCTGTGGTTGGTGAGGCCCCCTTCTCATTTTTAGTATGTGGTCCTCCCATTTTACAGGGGTTATGGTGTGGTCTAACATGCTGTCACACCCCTTTAGCACCTGATGGATTGTATATACTGTATGTATATGCTATTGGGATTTAAGCAAAGGTATGTCTTATTTATTTTGCATAGTCCAGGTTAGTGACAAAACATGCGCATGTAGCTCTCCTACAGCTTGTGTCTATCTGTCTTATTGGCATTATATTCACTGAAGCATTTTCATTTTGCAGAGCAGATTAAGGACCGGCCAGAGAGGGATTACTTTGACGCAGTTGGCCAGCTTAAACATGTATTGCAATGTATGTAAACTAAAATATCCTATTTTTGTGCAAAGTTTCCTAGAAAGTTTGCATAGCAGTGTGCAGAGGGTTAATTCAGAAATTTTACTCCTCCCCAACAGTGATCAGGTGGCTTCCACTGGAGTACTGATCATCCCTGAGGCAGCAGAGCCTGCTGCAAGGCTCACAGTGATTATGTAAGATTCAAGGAGGGGGTGAAGCCAGCCTTGGTGGTGATCGCGACTTGTGGGACAAGCAGGTGTGCTGTTTTGAGAGGCTTAGATCAGCCATAAACAGAAAGATTTTCTTTTCTGCAAGTCGATTTTCCCATCTCCATCATGATGTGCTGCGACCTCTAGCAACTAATGAGTGACCCATAATGTGTGCTGTAACCACATGTCAAACAAAACCAAAGGAAATTCCCAACTCAACTTACCAACAAGCCTGCAACCAACCAATTTCTCTTGTCTAACAGTTTGCATTAAAAAATAGGGTTTAGTTTGCACACATTTGAAAATACATGCGTAAGCTGCAGAACCTTTACGGCACCCCAGTATTATCTGCAGTTCTAACCCTATAAATTTGTGAGAGCCTCATATGGATACTTCATATCCAGGGGGTTTACCCCAACCCTACTTCACAACCAGCATTGTTTCAAACTGTTTTACATTGTTGTAATAGGAACTTCTCTAAACTTTTTTCTACCCACTTTAAGTGGTAAAATAGGGGGGATTATTTAAATAAAATTTCCGACCAAGTGCTTATTCTATCATTTGTGCTGAACACTTAATAAACATTGCAGTGGATGTTAGAGATGAAAATATGGAGTTGTTTTTCTAAAACTGGAGAGTGCAAAATCTAGTGCAGCTATGCATAGAAACTAGTGATGAGCCGAACACCCCCGGGTTCGGTTCGCACCAGAACCCGCGAACGGACCGAAAGTTCGAACGAACATTAGAACCCTATTAAATACAATGGATGCGAACGTTCGAATTCTAAAGTGCTAATTATAACAACTATTATGCATGTTATTGTCCTAAAAAGGGTTTGGGAACCCGGGTTCTGCACCAGGGGACATGTATCAATGCAAAAAGAAGTTTTAAAAACGGTCGTTTTTCGGGAGCAGTCATTTTAATGATGCATAAAGTGAAAAAAAAAAAGTCAAATATTCCTTTAAATATCGTACCTGGGGGGTGTCTAAAGTATGCCTGTGAAGTGCCACGTGTTTCCCGTGTTTAGAACTGTCCCTGCACAAAATGACACTTCTAAAGGAAAAAAAAGCCATTTAAAACTGCTTGCGGCTTTAATGTAATGTCTGGTCCCGGTAATATGGATGAAATTCTTTAAGAAAAATGGCATAGCTACCCCATGACCCCCCCCCTACCCCAGCCCATTACCAGCCCCTTTGGGTCTTGTATGGATATTAAGGGGAACCCCGCACATAAAATAAAAAAGGCCCTATATACTCTGAACAGCCCTATACAGGCGGTGCATACAAGACAGGGACTGTAGGTTTGTTCTTATGTAGAGTCTGTTTGTAATTTTGAACAGGTACATTGTTGAAGTGTAGCTCCAGCCCAAAAATCTATTTTTAAACTTTTTGGAAAACATAGGTAAGGGTTATCACCCCTGTAACATTTGTTTTGCTGTCTGTGCCCCTGTTCAGAACATTTCACCTCACTTTCCGTCCCAATGACAACTGTTTTTGAAATGTGGTGTTTTTCTTGAAACAAGGATTGCTGATAAAGCATCAGTACAGAGGAGACACCTTTCTCCCATATTTATTCTTACAGGAGAGAATTTTCCTTCCTAGTGGTAGATTTCCTCTCACTTCCTGTTGTCTTCTTGCGTTTGCAAGTAGGAGTCGTTTGTAAGTTGGATGTTTGAAAGTAGGGACCTGCCGTATATACTCTGCAGAAATAGGCCCCTTAGTTGTTGGTGTTGGCACAACACTGTAAGCACTCACAGTTACTCTTGGTTGGTGCTGGAACGCCCTGCTGTCAACTATTATATCAGGAATTTTAATTACATATAATTGTTGAACAGTGGTAGTAAAAATTGGGCCTTTGATGGTGGTGCTGGTGCCACAACACTGTAAGCCCTGACAGTTACTCTTGGTGGGTGCAGCAATGGGCCCTGCTGTGAATTATTAGATCAAGAATTGTAATTACATGCCCCTGTTGAACAGGGGCTGAAAAATTGGGCCTTAGGCACTGGTGGCACAACACTGCAACCCCTCACAGCAACTGTACTTGGAGCACAGCAATGAGCCCTGTTGCAAAGTATTGCTTCAAAAATTGTAATGACACGCCCCTGTTAAACAGGGGCTGAAAAATTGGGCCTTAGGCACTGGTGGCACAACACTGCAACTCCTCACAGATACTGTACTTGGAGCACACCAATGAGCCCTGTTGCAAAGTATTGCTTCAAAAATTGTAATGACACGCCCCTGTTAAACAGGGGCTGAAAAATTGGGCCTTAGGCACTGGTGGCACAACACTGCAACTCCTCACAGATACTGTACTTGGAGCACAGCAATGAGCCCTGTTGCAAAGTATTGCTTCAAAAATTGTAATTACACGCCCCTGTTAAACAGGGGCTGAAAAATTGGGCGTTAGGCACTGGTGGCACAACACTGCAACTCCTCACAGATACTGTACTTGGAGCACAGCAATGAGCCCTGTTGCAAAGTATTGCTTCAAAAATTGTAATTACACGCCCCTGTTAAACAGGGGCTGAAAAATTGGGCGTTAGGCACTGGTGGCGGCACCCATAAACAAAAATGATCTTACAAGCTATCATCATCAATCGTATCATTGAGGACTCGGAGGAGGAGGATAGCCAGTCAACATAACAGCACAGGCACTCAGCATCAGCATCAGTCTTGAAGGGATGTGACATGTTAAAATCAATTAGTCTGTTATATCAGCATCAGGTGTGTGGTAGCTGGTGGTGATCCAAGACTGGTTCATCTTGATGAAAGTCAGTCGATCAACCGAGTCGGTGGACAGGCGCACCCTGTGATCCGTGACAAATCCTCCAGCAGCACTGAATGTGCGTTCCGAAAGAACGCTGGATGCAGGACAGGCCAGTAGCTCAATTGCATACTGTGCAAGCTCTGGCCAGTGATCCATCCTCAAGACCCAGTAAGCCAGAGGATTTTCTGTGGGGAAGGTGTCCAAGTCTGACCTTGCCCCTAGATATTCCTGCACCATGTTTATCAGACGCTGGCGATGGTTGCTGGAACCGATCATACTTTGGGGCTGCGGACTAAAGAATTGAACGCATCGGTCAGACGGCCACCTTCCCCACCGCTCCTTCTTTGACTGGCCGAAGCCTCAGCAACTCGTTGTCCAGGACCAGGAGTTTGCAACCTCCCAGTCTCTGGGAACGCGTTGCACAGACCTTTCTGCAAGGCCTCCCGGAGTTGTCTCATCCTCTGCTCCCTCTGCGACGGTAACATAAGGTCCGCAACCTTACCCTTGTACCGTGGATCAAGGAGAGTGGCCAGCCAGTAATGGTCCCTCTCCTTGATCCGAAGAATACGAGGATCCTTCCGCAGACTTTGCAGGATCAGGGAGGCCATGCAGCGTAGGTTTGCTGAGGCATTCGCTCCGGAGTCCTCTGGGTCACTAAGGACGACATGATCCGCAGCCACCTCCTCCCAGCCACGTACAAGTCCACTGGTTTCTTGGGACTGTAAATCATCCCTAAAAGACTGCTGCTGATGATGCTGAGTGCCAGCCTCCACCTCCATGCTGACACAATCCTCCTCCTCCTCCTCCTCCTCCTCCTCCTCCTCCTCTTCCTGTGCGATGGGTGGGACAGAAGGAACACTGTCTGGGTAAAGGGGGCCTTGAGAGGCAAGGAAGTCCTCCTCTTCCTGCCTCTGTTCTGCCTCAAGTGCCCTGTCCATTATTCCACGCAGCGTGTGCTCCAACAGGTGGACAAGAGGTACAGTGTCACTGATGCATGCACTGTCACTGCTCACCATCCTCGTGGCCTCCTCAAATGGTGCCAGGACAGTGCATGCATCCCTGATCATGCCCCACTGGCGTGGAGAAAAAAAACCAAGCTCCCCTGACCCTGTCCTGGTGCCGTAGTCGCACAGGTACTCATTGATGGCCCTCTGCTGCGTGTGCAGCCGCTGCAGCATGGCCAACGTTGAGTTCCACCTGGTGGGCATGTCACATATAAGGCGGTTCTTGGGCAGGTTCAACTCCTTTTGCAGCTCAGCCAGGCGAGCACTGGCATTATAAGATCTGCGGAAATGCACACAGACTTTCCTGGCCTGCCTCAGGACATCCTGTAAGCCCGGGTACCTGCCCAAGAAGCGCTGCACCACCAGGTTAAGGACGTGAGCCACACAGGGCACATGGGTCAGTTGTCCCTGTCGGAGGGCGGAGAGGAGGTTGGTGCCATTGTCGCAAACCACCATTCCTGGCTTAAGCTGGCGTGGCGTCAACCACCTCTCGGCCTGGCCCTGCAGAGCAGACAGGACCTCTGCCCCAGTGTGGCTTCTGTCCCCCAAACACACCAGCGCAAGCACGGCATGGCATCTTTTTGCCTGCGTACTTGCGTAGCCCCGTGAACGGCTACGGAGCACCGCTGGTTCATAGGACAAACCACAGGAAGAGGCCATGGAGGAAGAAGAAGAGGAGGGGGTGGAGGAGAGAGGTGTGTCACAACCAGTAGTAGCATTTTGGAGGCGTGGCGGTGGGACAACCTCCAACACTACTGCACCTTGTCCTGAATCCTTCCCAGCTGCCAAAAGAGTGACCCAATGGGCCGTGAAAGAAAGGTAACGTCCCTGTCCATGCCTGCTGGACCATGAGTCAGCGGTAATATGCACCTTACCGCTGACCGCCCTGTCCAGCGAGGCCAAGACATTGCCTTCCACATGCCGGTAGAGAGCCGGAATAGCCTTCCGTGAGAAAAAGTGGCGTTTGGGAACCTGCCACTGAGGAACTGCACATTGCACAAACTCACGGAAGGGGGCCGAGTCTACCAACTGAAAAGGCAGCAGTTGAAGCGCTAGCAATTTAGCCAAGCTAGCATTCAACCGCTGGGCATGTGGATGGCTGGGAGTGAACTTCTTTCGACGGTCCAGCAGCTGGGGCAGGGAAATTTGCCTGCTAGAATCGGACGTCGGTGTACTGCTAGCAGAGTGGGCGCAAGTACTTGGCTGTGACACACCTAATTCTACACCTTCATTCCTCTCAGTGCATGTTTCAGAGAGGACTGAAGTTATAGTGGGGTTGGAGATCCCAGCTGATGCGGTGCAAGGAGAGGTCCGCTTTGTTCTTTGGTGTGGGTCTTTGAGGTAGGCTTGCCAACGAGCTGCATGGCAGGTCAACATATGTCTGGTCAGGCATGTGGTACCCAAGCGGCTGATGTTTTGGCCACGCGATATACGCTTGAGACATATGTTGCAAACAGCAGCTGTGCGATCTGATGCACTAGCCTCAAAAAAGGCCCACACCAAAGAACTTTTTGAATGACGGGCAGAGGCAGCGCCCTGCACAGGCGGAGCTCTGCGGTGTGATTCCGTCGGTGTACTGCCCTTACGCTGGCCACCAAAGGGCATCCTGCCTCGTTGGAGATGTGCCTCCTCCTCATCCTCCTCCTCCTCCTCTCTCCTATTAGGCACCCACGTGGAGTCAGTGACCTCATCATCCCCTCCCTCCTCATCACTGGAGCCAATCTGGCAGTATGCTGCAGCTGCTGGAACATGACTGCCAGATTGGTGTCCTTCTTGAGCATCCCCTCTGTCTGCTCTCACGCTACTGCCTTCCTCTAGCTGGGTTTCATCATCAGACCCTTCGAAACGCTGGGCATCCTCCTGGAGCATGTACCCAACACTGTGCTGAAACAGTTCGGGGGACTCCTCAGGAGGAGGACATGGTGGGTCTAGGGAAGGAGTGACTGATGATTTGTCTGACATTGATACCAGGGAAGACGACGCTTTGGCAGCTGCTTTTCCAGTACCCTGAGCCTGGGTGAGAGAGGATGAGGAGGAGGAGGAGGGCTTGGTCATCCACTCTACCAAGTCTTCGGCATGATGTGGCTCAACATGTCCAGCTGCCGAAAAGAAGGACAAGCGTGTCCCATGGCCATGTGCTGATGACAATGCACCGCGTCCACGACCAGCACTGTTGCCCCCAGACACAGAGCCTGCTTGCCCTCTTTTATTGCCTCCTGACTGTCTGCCTCTCCTTGTTTGCCTTCCAGACATTCTAATAGATGGCCTGCAGGGAGATGGGAAAAAAGCAATAAGGGCTACCTTCAGGTGTCCTTCTCTGTCCCTTGAAACAAGGACTTGCAGAGTGAAATAAACTGACACTCTCCCTACCTACAGTTTTCTGTCCCTAGAATAAATGTTTTTTTTAATCACAATATAGCACAAGGACAATTCAGTCACTGTCCTTCCAGGTCCCTGGAAACAAGGACTTGCAGAGTGAAATAAACTGACACTCTCCCTACCTACAGTTTTCTGTCCCTAGAATAAATGTTTTTTTTAAGCACAATATAGCACAAGGACAATTCACTCACTGTCCTTACAGGTCCCTGGAAACAAGGACTTGCAGAGTGAAAGAAAAAAAACACTCTCCCTACCTACAGTTTTCTGTCCCTAGAAAAAATGTTTTTTTTAATCACAATATAACACAAGGACAATTCACTCACTGTCCTTCCAGGTCCCTGGAAACAAGGACTTGCAGAGTGAAATAAACTGACACTCTCCCTACCTACAGTTTTCTGTCCCTAGAATAAATGTTTTTTTTAAGCACAATATAGCACAAGGACAATTCACTCACTGTCCTTACAGGTCCCTGGAAACAAGGACTTGCAGAGTGAAAGAAAAAAAACACTCTCCCTACCTACAGTTTTCTGTCCCTAGAAAAAATGTTTTTTTTAATCACAATATAACACAAGGACAATTCACTCACTGTCCTTCCAGGTCCCTGGAAACAAGGACTTGCAGAGTGAAATAAACTGACACTCTCCCTACCTACAGTTTTCTGTCCCTAGAATAAATGTTTTTTTTAATCACAATATAGCACAAGGACAATTCAGTCACTGTCCTTCCAGGTCCCTGGAAACAAGGACTTGCAGAGTGAAATAAACTGACACTCTCCCTACCTACAGTTTTCTGTCCCTAGAATAAATGTTTTTTTTAATCACAATATAGCACAAGGACAATTCAGTCACTGTCCTTCCAGGTCCCTGGAAACAAGGACTTGCAGAGTGAAATAAACTGACACTCTCCCTACCTACAGTTTTCTGTCCCTAGAATAAATGTTTTTTTTAATCACAATATAGCACAAGGACAATTCAGTCACTGTCCTTCCAGGTCCCTGGAAACAAGGACTTGCAGAGTGAAATAAACTGACACTCTCCCTACCTACAGTTTTCTGTCCCTAGAATAAATGTTTTTTTTAATCACAATATAGCACAAGGACAATTCAGTCACTGTCCTTCCAGGTCCCTGGAAACAAGGACTTGCAGAGTGAAATAAACTGACACTCTCCCTACCTACAGTTTTCTGTCCCTAGAATAAATGTTTTTTTTAAGCACAATATAGCACAAGGACAATTCACTCACTGTCCTTACAGGTCCCTGGAAACAAGGACTTGCAGAGTGAAAGAAAAAAAACACTCTCCCTACCTACAGTTTTCTGTCCCTAGAAAAAATGTTTTTTTTAATCACAATATAACACAAGGACAATTCACTCACTGTCCTTCCAGGTCCCTGGAAACAAGGACTTGCAGAGTGAAATAAACTGACACTCTCCCTACCTACAGTTTTCTGTCCCTAGAATAAATGTTTTTTTTAAGCACAATATAGCACAAGGACAATTCACTCACTGTCCTTACAGGTCCCTGGAAACAAGGACTTGCAGAGTGAAAGAAAAAAAACACTCTCCCTACCTACAGTTTTCTGTCCCTAGAAAAAATGTTTTTTTTAATCACAATATAACACAAGGACAATTCACTCACTGTCCTTCCAGGTCCCTGGAAACAAGGACTTGCAGAGTGAAATAAACTGACACTCTCCCTACCTACAGTTTTCTGTCCCTAGAATAAATGTTTTTTTTAAGCACAATATAGCACAAGGACAATTCACTCACTGTCCTTACAGGTCCCTGGAAACAAGGACTTGCAGAGTGAAAGAAAAAAAACACTCTCCCTACCTACAGTTTTCTGTCCCTAGAAAAATTTTTTTTTTTAATCACAATATAACACAAGGACAATTCACTCACTGTCCTTCCAGGTCCCTGGAAACAAGGACTTGCAGAGTGAAATAAACTGACACTCTCCCTACCTACAGTTTTCTGTCCCTAGAATAAATGTTTTTTTTAATCACAATATAGCACAAGGACAATTCAGTCACTGTCCTTCCAGGTCCCTGGAAACAAGGACTTGCAGAGTGAAATAAACTGACACTCTCCCTACCTACAGTTTTCTGTCCCTAGAATAAATGTTTTTTTTAATCACAATATAGCACAAGGACAATTCAGTCACTGTCCTTCCAGGTCCCTGGAAACAAGGACTTGCAGAGTGAAATAAACTGACACTCTCCCTACCTACAGTTTTCTGTCCCTAGAATAAATGTTTTTTTTAATCACAATATAGCACAAGGACAATTCAGTCACTGTCCTTCCAGGTCCCTGGAAACAAGGACTTGCAGAGTGAAATAAACTGACACTCTCCCTACCTACAGTTTTCTGTCCCTAGAATAAATGTTTTTTTTAATCACAATATAGCACAAGGACAATTCAGTCACTGTCCTTCCAGGTCCCTGGAAACAAGGACTTGCAGAGTGAAATAAACTGACACTCTCCCTACCTACAGTTTTCTGTCCCTAGAATAAATGTTTTTTTTAATCACAATATAGCACAAGGACAATTCAGTCACTGTCCTTCCAGGTCCCTGGAAACAAGGACTTGCAGAGTGAAATAAACTGACACTCTCCCTACCTACAGTTTTCTGTCCCTAGAGTAAATGTTTTTTTTAATCACAATATAGCACAAGGACAATTCAGTCACTGTCCTTCCAGGTCCCTGGAAACAAGGACTTGCAGAGTGAAATAAACTGACACTCTCCCTACCTACAGTTTTCTGTCCCTAGAATAAATGTTTTTTTTAATCACAATATAGCACAAGGACAATTCAGTCACTGTCCTTCCAGGTCCCTGGAAACAAGGACTTGCAGAGTGAAATAAACTGACACTCTCCCTACCTACAGTTTTCTGTCCCTAGAATAAATGTTTTTTTTAAGCACAATATAGCACAAGGACAATTCACTCACTGTCCTTCCAGGTCCCTGGAAACAAGGACTTGCAGAGTGAAAGAAACTGACACTCTCCCTACCTACAGTTTTCTGTCCCTAGAATAAATGTTTTTTTAAGCACAATATAGCACAAGGACAATTCACTCACTGTCCTTCCAGGTCCCTGGAAACAAGGACTTGCAGAGTGAAAGAAACTGACACTGTCCCTACCTACAGTTTTCTGTCCCTAGAATAAATGTTTTTTTTAAGCACACTATAGCACAAGCACAAAACACACTGACACTCTCCCTACCTATCCTTCTCTTTCCCTAAACTAAAGGAATCCAGGTTAAGCAAGAAAGAAATAACAGTCACTGTCCCTGCCTATGCTGCTCTATCCCTGCTCCGGAACACACTACACTAGGCCGCCGTGCTGGCGGCCTTTTATAGTGTGGGGCGTGTACTAAACACCCTCAGCAATAATTGGCCACAGGCATCCTGCCTGTGGCCAATCATTGCTCTCCTCGCTGCCGGCGCTGTGATTGGCCAAGCATGCGGGGTCACAGTGCATGCTTGGCCAATCACAGCGCCTGGATGACACTGCGATGGCGTAGTGCATTGTGGGCCGTTCGCGTCACTCGAATTTGGCGCGAACGGCCCAAATCGTTCGATCTTCGTCGAACGATCGAACAGCCGATGTTCGAGTCGAACGTATGTTCGACTCGAACACGAAGCTCATCCCTAATAGAAACCATCAGCTTCCAGGTTTTTGTCAAAGCTTTATTGAACAAGCTGCAGTTGGCTACCATGCACAGCTCCACCAGGTTTTGCACTCTCTGGTTTTAGTAAACCTACCCCTATATATCAAACATGAATGAATACAAGTTGATTGTCTAGAGGACTAGCTCAATGATGTAACTCACAGTTTGGACAAATAGCAGTGAGCAGTGAGACATCCTAGTACAGTAAACTCAGTACTACAAAGTGGAATTTTAAATTAAATAAAAAATAAATAAATAAAAAATAAATAAATAAATTCAAATAATGTTGTGCTAATGAGTATCTATAGTTGTAAAAAAATTATTTTTAGTACTATTTCCAATATATTGGGTATAATATTTGACAAAAAATGTGTCTCTTATGATCACCTCCTCTCTTCTCTCAGTGTCTTCACTAAATTAACTTACCTGTTAGTTTAACCAAAACTGAGGTGTCAGGTGGAATCAATCACTTTCTTGATTCTAAAATATTGTTAGCAAAATATCTTTTTGTGGGTGTTGCTAGTGCTCCCCTATCATTGTTTCTTGTTTTGGTGCAAAAAAAAGATGCATTCCTTGTTTAGCTCTAGATTCTTAGTAATGCCAAACAAATGTCTAGGGAAGAGCAAGACACATGACAGACAGACAGATGTGGAACCCACGTGTAAAGGACTCCATTTTGGAATTCATGAGATACAAATCTGAAGGCCATTTAACATAAAATTACATTTTTAAATGTCACACTTGATCTGAAAAAAAAAAAAAAAACAGACCAAAGGGTCTGATGAAACCATGTCCAAATATAGTATTATATTGTAAGCTCTCAGGTCCTCCTTGTTACTGTACTGCCTCTCTTTATATTGTAAATCATTGCACAAATTGTTGATGCTATATAAATCCTGAATAATATTAATAATGATAATCACTTATTTTACTTCATGAATTGAGCCAATAATGGAAACTCCACTTCTTTGGGGTCTTGTCAGAAGGTTCATCCAGGATGGTGGTGAACTTATAAGGTGGTCAAAATAGCCACTTACCAGATTAATAAGTGCATAGTATAGTGCAGTGGCCCCCATACAGGTTGAGATCTAAGAAAGAGAGTATGTATTGTTGGGAAACTGAGCATTAAAGCAAACCTAACTGTTTGTCCTGTAAGTATAAAATAATGATATTACCTGTCTTTATTACACTTTAATTATAGCAACAGTTTGCAATATGACATAGATCAGCATCAAAACAGCTTTTAGAAAAAAAAAACACAATAGTTTTTGTTTCCTTTCTGATGAAAAGGAATTTCATCTATAATAAACATGAAATCATATGCTACATGTGCATAAGAACATATGCTGAAAACACACAGCACTGTGACTAATCAAACAAAAGTGCATGATTTTTCGTTATATGTTCTAGGTCACCTTTGTCATGATGGTCCTTCCATTAACATTTAGAACAGTTGCTATAAATTGCTAGTGAAAGGGTCAGTCAATTTGTCAAGTGATGAAGTCATTTAAAGAGGTGAAACATTTTCTGGTTTTATGTGATAGTGAATGCCTCTTCTAAACAGTTTTTCCATATATCACTTTATATAGACTTCTAAACAATAACAAGTTAATAGAAGCTTATAGATACTCTGTATATATACTGTATATATATATATATATATATAAAACTAAAATGTGACAGATTATGAGAATTAATGGCATGGTGCCCAGATTATTAAATATAAAATATTTTAGATTATTATGTGTAGAACAATAGTGAAAGAAAACCAGAATTTCTTTCCTAAGAGATATATAGTTGTTACAATTGCCGTTCTTTTGAAATTGTTAAGCCCTGTACACACGATCGGATTTCCTATGGATTCTAATCCAATGGATTTTTCCATCGGAAATCCGATGAAGCTGACTTCCATCAGTCTTGCCTACACACCATCAGTCAAAAATCCGACCGTCCAAAACGCTGTGACGTAAAACACTCCGACAAGCCGAGAAAAATGAAGTTCAATGCTTCTGAGCATGCGTCGACTTGATTCTGAGCATGCGTGTTTTTTTTGTCCGATGGAGTTCCACACAGACGGTCGGAATTTGCTATTGTTTTTTTTCCATCGGATAAATTTAAAACATGTTCTATTTTTTCTCACCAATGGAAAAAAGACTGAAGGGGCCCATACACGATCGGTTTGTACGATGAAAAAAGTCCATCGGACTGTTTTCATCGGTAAAACCGATCGTGTGTACAGGGCTTTAGTCATCTGGCTGTTGTTTCAGTGACTTTAATACTTTCAGAGTTACTATTTTAAATGTATACAATGCTGTGCCTGTGCTATGGTCTTCTCCTGTGACCTTTCTTTCTTTACCTTTGGAAAATATAATGCCCTCCTCCAGGATGTAAATTGAAGAAATGCTAAACTACTATAACAATATATACTGTATATGTATATATATATTGTACGATTGGGGGTTGTTAGCTCTTGTGGTGGGTGCGTATTTCCAGTGATGCAAGCCAGTCAGCAACTCTGTTTAAGGGCATGGTAGCCCATTTTTATTTAAAAGCACGAAAGTTCACAAACACATCTGTAGTATTCACAGGGGGTTCCACCATTCCTGTATCTTTCATACTAACAGTAGCCTCGTAGCTTTACCTTCTAGCAATCCAGGCCTTTAGCCTTGGCCTGATGGTCTGTTCCTCAGACCCAAACAGTGTCCAAGAGTTTCAGCTTTCTCCTAGCTTCTCCTGGTCAGCACCTTTGTTGCTGTATCACTAATGGTGTCTGCCTCCTGCAGACATGCACCACCTTTTACTCCACTTCAGAGGATGAGAGCCCACTTGACTCCCATGCACACAGACTTCCTCTCTATTGGGTAGAGCCCTGTTCCATAATCACCTCTGAATCCACTTCAGAGGATGAGAGCCCACTTGACTCTCATGCACACAGACTTCCTCTCTGTTGGGTGGAGCCCTGATCCATAATCACCTCTGAACTAAATAGCCCAAGACACAGCTGTTCCATCAGCGTGTCTTTATTTACCAAATCTGTCATAAACCAACCCTCTTGAAGGGCGCACAAAGTCGCACCCTCACATACCCTCCCCCCTTGTTTCGAACCGGAGGGAGGAAAACATGATCCCGTCACCATAAACGGCACACCTCTGTTCCAGCCATTGGCTGCGTAGGCCCATTTCTTTTTCGGGGTATGTGTCCACCAGCACTTCACCTTGGCGCCTCGGTGCCAACTATCCGTAGCAGTAGTCCTAATCTGCCCAACGTTTTCTCTAAAGGGGCACTCCACCCACATCTTCTTCCGGGTGTACTTCCACCAGCCCTTCTTCCTGAACCATGGGCTCCCACTAATCTCTCTATCCCTTCTACCTTTTGGCCTCAGGACCCTTCTTTTTCCTCCCACAGACCTACTCTACTGGGACTGTTGGGGACCCACTTTCATGACATCTGTCAGGGACTGGCCACTCTCACTACCTGACGCAACATTAACCATCAACATTTGTTTCTCAGGTTCACCAACCCCTGTGTGGTCACTCTTGGCCACCAAACCATCTGTGATTAATACCATATCCTCAACAGCAATGTTCCACAAGGGGTTATTCAACACAATATGGTCATTCGGACCTCTTGTCCTGTTTGCTAGGACAGTGTCTATGGAGGGACCATCTACAGGCAAGCAGTTACTCCCTATGGGACAGTCCCGTAGTTTCACATCGCCCCCTGTTGTCCAACACTCCAATAACAATTGTCCTACCTACGCACATGTTCCACCACATTTTCCCACACCAATATCTTTAACCATTTCTGTGTCCACTGGTACCTCAACCAGAGTTGTCTGACAGTGCTCCATAGTGCTTCTCATACATATTTCCGTTACAGTTACCATTACTGTTATTTCCTGTCAAAGTGTCTTCGGATACCTCAAACTGCACCTCTCTGCGCGTGATGGACTGAATTCCCACTACCGCCACGTCCGTTCCGGGCCCTTCCTTTACATGAGGTGTAGCGGGTGAGACAGTACGCGCGCCCCGTACCAACCACTGCTCAGCCGCACCTCGGACCGCACCAGCAGGAATACACCCCATCACACCCGCATACGGAGAGACTTCCACTATGTCTAACATCTCTAATTTCTCAAACAATTCCCATGAGCGCCTTCCGCACATAACCGCCGCTGGAAGCACTCTCGCGGAGAACTGCGAGACAACTTTCCACAAAAGCAACCAACAGTGTAGCAACCAATTCTCATCAACATTGCTTAACAACGCATGTATCACCTGCGTCCACCGATTGGTATTATGCAGTACCATGTCGCCCTTCTGCTGTGGATACATGCAGGTGTATATTGGAAAGATTCTCACCAATTCCCACAACATCTCAGAAATTTCTAGACATGCCGTATCTAAACACAGAACTCTAGGAACTTGACCTTTACCAACGATGTGGAGGGACTCATTTGCTAAGGCGTGAGAGGCTGAGACACTTAAAGAGACCTCTACTTCAGAGGCAACTAACAAAATTTGCGGCTCCCGCTGAGCACTGCCAATCGCATGTGTCACACTCATCCTCTCACTTTCAGCAACACTGAGCCCTTCCAAATCGCTATCCATTAACCCCTCAACCTGACGTTCAACATTACTCATCTCTTTTCCTGTGGACAAAACCTCTGCCATGTATGCACACTTTTCAGATCATTCCAACTGGAGAGGGTTAATTTCTGCAAAAGCCAACGCACCCGTGTCTACCGGCCCTACAGCCTCTCCATTTAGCATAGCAGAAATTGTGTCCACCCCTCTGTTACCCACTGAGCCTTCCTTGTTTAAATGCCCTTGTGGCAAAACATTTTTAAACACAATAGGCTGCAATAACATAACTTCACCACTTTGCTCAGGTGGCGCTTCACTAAACCCATGAGGACTGTCAGCAGTGACAGACCATAGCAACTCATTATCACTACAAGTAATTTTAAACATTTGAGTTTTACCATTTTTCTCATCACCAAGGTCAAGTACGCACTTATCTATCAGAGCGGCACCACAGTTGTCCCAGGCAACCTCTGGCTCCAACACACAGAGCTCCCTGGAGGTTTCTAAGGACACCTCTGCAGCCTTAGATACTGTTGCCAAGGGGAATCGCATCTCCTGCTTAGCGATCACCCCTACCTCATTAAGCATCACATTACCATAAGCACATGTGTCATCAGCATTCATAAACATAGCAGTTTTATAAACTCTATCAAATTGTCCTTTGTCAAAACGCATGGCACCCTGCGTGCCACTCAGCACACCACCCTTCCTCTCCACAGGAATTATTTTGCCCACTAGGGCGTCTTCACAGTTGTCCTGGGAAACCACTTGCCTCATTACTGCAGGCTCCTTGGTGGTTTCCCTTGGCAACTGCACAGCACCTGTCACTAGGGAACATGGCATACCAACTGCTTTGGTCACCCCTAGCACATCCTTTCCAGAACTTCGCTGGATTACCTTAGCTGTACCCAGAGTCCATATGTCCCTTTCAATTTTTGACCTCGCTGCAAGCTGGGTTTTAACCTGTGTCTCCCCATTGCTCTGGGTAGCACACTGCAGCAAGTCCGTTTTTACACCTTCCGCGGATCTCCACACTGAACATAATGCCACTTCACTCGGATCATTCTCACAAATTGCCACAGTCTTACCATATCCTGCAGGTGGTGTAATAGCCTTCACTTGAGTGCGTTGTCTCACAGGTGTGGTGTCTCCACAGGCTGACTCCCCCATGTGGCCATGGAGCAACACTGCAGCCTTTCCGGATTTTCCAACATCGCCTGCAGGCAAAACAAATTTTCTGTTGTCAGGGGCAACAGCAGACCTACACACCTGGTCATACCCCTTGCAGGATGCTGGATACAATACCCTCTTATCTGGGCTTGTAGGCAAAGCATTAAGCCCAACAACACAATCAGCAGCTGTATTCCACAAGCTTGGACAAGAAAAGATCCCGTGGCCCAGCTGACCACATTCCAGGCATGGCACTTGGCGACTTTCTCCTGTTGCTAAGGGAGACGGCACTCTCCCACCATGTAGACTTTTACTGGTATACCTCCTCTCCGTAGCTCCTCCTTTCTGAAAACATACTTTCTCCGGTTGCTATGGGAGACCACATTCTCCCCGCTGGTGTCTTGCAACGCTCTCTAGACTGGACTGGTCCTAGAAAATTATCGTAGTCATCTCGGTTACTATACATCCCACGGTACACCTCCTGGTACTCCTCGATCAGAAAAGGTTGCACCAACTCAACCCAGCGATTTCTGGGCCATCTTCTGTAGGAAGCAATCATCGCAAACTCATCCAAAAAAGTCCTCAACACATTCAAAAGGCAACATAGGCCATATGAAGTCAGCTGTACGGATTTCTGCTTTGTTGCCATGGACAACCACACCCATCTGCTCACTCTTTACACTCAGAGCAGGCTTCTCATACCTTTGCTTTGGTGAAGCCTGGGACAAAGGGCATTTAGAAACTTCATGCCCCCACTCACTGCACCACAAACAGCGCACTTGGTTCTTAACCCTTTGCACATTGATAGCTGGCCATCTTGCACCAGCGTTGCTAGGACCAACACCCGCTCTGTCTCTCAGCAAACATTGCTTCCTTTTCACACAGGAAAATTTTAAAGTACTGTCTCCAAGACTTTGCAAACAGCATGCTTTCACATGTAGACCTTACTCTCTGCTTGAGCTCACTTCCACAGGCACATCACCTGTATACAACACAGTCCATTAATTGAACTCCTGTGCAATGCAGTTCGCCTGGCTGCCACACACAGCTAGCAGCAGTTCACCACAGAAAACTTTAACTTTTCCTTCAGATAGGCTGTTCATCACAGTATTGCTGTTAAACACTCAGGCCTCGTACACACGGCCGAGATTCTCGTTGAAAAAAACATGTCGTTTTTTTCGATGAGATTCTTGGACAAGAAACTTGTCCCGGCCGAGTGTACACACGCTCGTTTCAAAGAACCCGCGGTTCTTTGAAAGGAGTGTACGCGGTGACGTCATCGACTACGTTGAGCATGCGCTCGTCACATTCGATGCCGTCGCCGCCATCTTGGTATACCCTACGTATGCCTAGAAAGCTACCGCGCATGCGTCAAATTCATTTCGAACATGCGCGGGCTTCCGGGCGGACAGGTAAGTGTACACACACTCACTTTTCTCGTCGAGAAACATGCCGAGGAGAATCTCGACGAGAAAATAGAGAGCAGGTTCTCTATTTTCTCGTCGAGGTTTCTTGTCGGTTTTCTCGATGAGAAACCCGATAGCAGCGTACACACGACCGATTTACTCGGCAAGACCTCTCTGCCAGCAAGTTTCTTGCTGGTTCTTGCCGAGAAAATCGGGCGTGTGTACGAGGCCACAGTTTCTTTTTACTCACTGTTTTTGGTATGCGAGGATCTGGAACCCTTCCAAAAACTGCCCAAAGCAATATCTCCACAACTTGTAAGATTGGGGGTTGATAGCTCTTGTGGTGGGAGCGTATTTCCAGTGATGCAAGCCAGTCAGCAACTCTGTTTAAGGGCATGGTAGCCCATTTTTATTTAAAAGCACGAAAGTTCACAAACACATCTGTAGTATTCACAGGGGGGTTCCACCATTCCTGTATCTTTCATACTAACAGTAGCCTCGTAGCTTTACCTTCTAGCGATCCAGGCCTTTAGCCTAGGCCTGACGGTCTGTTCCTCAGACCCAAACAGTGTCCAAGAGTTTCAGCTTTCTCCTAGCTTCTCCTGGTCAGCACCTTTGTTGCTGTATCACTAATGGTGTCTGCCTCCTGCAGACATGCACCGCCTTTGACTCCGCTTCAGAGGATGAGAGCCCACTTGACTCCCATGCACACAGACTTCCTCTCTATTGGGTAGAGCCCTGTTCCATAATCACCTCTGACTCCACATCAGAGGATGAGAGCCCACTTGACTCTCATGCACACAGACTTCCTCTCTGTTGGGTGGAGCCCTGATCCATAATCACCTCTGAAATAAAAGCCCAAGACACAGCTGTTCCATCAGCGTGTCTTTCTCTACCAAATCTGGCATAAACCAACCCTCTTGAAGGTCGCACAAAGTCGCACCCTCACAATATATATATATACTGTATATATATATATATATATATATATATATATATATATATATACATATATATATATATATATATATATATATATATATACATATATACTGTATGTATATAAATATATGTATATAAATATATGTGTGTGGTGGCCAGATTGGAATGCAAAGTGGCTCAGCTATGATCTTATACACCTTCTGTTTTGCTGCAGTAGTAGTGCAGATAGTCACTGAAAACATTGTATTTCTTGCACAGGCAGTCAATCATGTATGAAGGAAGGTTGCAGACTGCTTGCCCTGTAGCATTTTATTTCTGTAGTGTTGGATGTGTAAAAGTAGAAATAGACATTCCTAACCAAAATTTGACTTTGCACTTTGCGAATATTTACTTTATTTTTTGTGTTTCAGTATGAGTATAAGCTACAAATATACAGTATATCCAGGAAACCCTGTAAAGTAAAGCAGATTAAAACAGAGAACAACAAAAATATTAATGGTTGATAAGTGTTTCTTAGAACATAAGAGATAGAGCGAATACTTGGTACGCATGAAAAGATTAGGAGAGGACTGCTGTCTACTCTACAGTCAGCATGTGCAGGCCAAAGGCTTTACAATACTTTAGCTAAAACATATTCCTTCAAAGTATCTATCAAGTATGTGTTATAATGTGTGTACCCAGCGTTGTCTCCACATCAACAATGTTTTACAAAAATCACAATGACTTATCATATATACAAGTGCAAATTAATCTTAAGTGCCCTGGGTACACACGTTATAACACAATCTTAAAGGCACCTACACCTTATACCACAGCAGCAGCCAATTATGCAATTTAATCACAGAAAAACACAACACAATTATAGAGTGGAGATCACAATTATTACATATATCAATCAAGTATGCCGAGTGGATCATTTCACACATACCCATTAATTTTCTGATCTGATCTGGAAAAATTATAAAATTTAGTATCTACAGTATGGCTAACATTGACCTTTTTACTTTCAACCCAAATGCCTAAAAATAAATATGACAGTAGCAGCATGGTATACCGTGTTAGCTATCCATAAAAATAGAAGTTTGGATCTATTCTAGGGTGATACCATTTATCAGCTAACTAAATAGATTGTAGTGCAAGCTTTCGAAGCATGCAGGTTTCTTCTTTGGGAAATACGAACTGGCAGTAATAAGCATTAATTTTATACATTAGGCAACAAAGTAATGCAGATTTATTAATTTGCCAATATCTGCATATCTTTGTTTCCTATTGTAAAATTGTATTTTTATTACTTCCAGCTTGTATTGCTTGATGAAGATGGCAGTGTGCTTCAAAAGCTTGCACTACAATTTATTAATTAGTCATTAAATGGTATTAGCATTTTCATGTCTAAAAAATATGGAATTGTGTTTTAGCCTTGAAGAGACAAATGCTTTGACCGATTCTTGCTTTGCTTAAAGATTTCAAGATATGGAAGTTGTAATACAAAAGGATGTCCAGTTTAATTGTGCTTGAATGGACGTGAAAAATCACAAATAATAAATGTAAAAATCTACATAAAATATGTAGAGAAATATCAAATAAAATCAAGTGTGTATTTCTTTGGCTGTGCAGTATTCTATATATAGTTTCTATCAATATGAGCTATTTGTCCTTTGAAATTTGAAATTAAAATGCAGCATTTGCATAGTGCCTTAAATAGTGTTCTCAGCATGAGACATCAGACCACAGAAATAATTTAATACAAGAGATTATAAAATATGGTTTTGTCCAGCATAAGAGCATTTTTAATCTTTTCTTTATATACCAAGTTACTATTAACTAGCTTTTGCATTTACATGAACTATGAAGTACAAGAATGAATATTACCACTGAAAAATAATGAGGTTATGTTAAGCTAATAAAATGTGTTTCATGTTATAATAGCATTTAAAGCAATCTAACTTCAATTGTTATATGATTGTTATAATAATGTCATGCATATACTGTTCCGTGTATTTTAAAACAGCAGCAAGGACACTATCAATTTGCTATGCACAATTATGAGCTGCTGAATCATGCACATCACACATTTAATCAACAATTGAAGCCCTTTTGCTGAGAGCAATCTGTCATCAGATAGACATGGATTGTGATGGATGGTAAAACTCTGTAGAGTCTGCTTCTACAGCTAGAGTCCAAAGAGTTACAAGCTTCTACAAACATCAATGTTTTAGTTACTTTGGGGATCTCATAAGGAGTGCATAATTTTTTATCTCCCTGTACATAATGAGATTTGGTAACAAGTAGAAGTTTTATTGCATTTCACTTGTCTTATGCATACAGATTGTAAAAAAAAAAAAATAGAACACAACCAAAATAGAAATCTACATTTATTTATTGTGAGATATTAGTTTAGCTTAATGGTTTAATTATAATTACATTTTTAAAATAAGACATAGGTCAATAAGGCTCGCCATTGTCAGTCACCAGGGTCTATTTGACTACATATAAAAATATTGTATATTTATTTTTTTCTTGCAGAATATACTTTTTTGGAAACCATATTTCTATTTTTTGAGTAATCCCAAAGGAAGAAAGAGAAATCTTAAAGAGACTATGTAACTTTAAAAAGTGCAGGCAACGACAAAAAATAATAATTATTGTAAATATTTACTTGCAGTGGTTTTTTTTTTCCTTTCCATAAATTACTTTTATTATTTTATAATGTGGTTTTGATTACTCCAGGAAGATTTAATTCAATAGTACATTCTTTTCTCCATGCATGCTATAGACCTCTCCTCTTCTAGGAGTGTCTAATAACTCTCCTATCAGGCCCAGAAAATCAACATTAAAGCCTGATACACACTACTATTTTTTTTTTGTTCAGCTCAGGGGGAGACGCTGTACTAACTATGTGAAGTTAGTAAAGCCATCTCCCCAGCTGTGCTATTGTGTTCTGGCAGGGGGGGCCAACTTCTGTCAGATCGGCTGCAGGCCGAATGTCAGCTGGTTTCTATTGAACTGGCTGACATTCAGCTTGTGTGTACTAGGCTTTACTTTCACCTCTATACATAATCTTCTAAACAGCTGCTAAAGGAAGAGGGAAGGGAAGTACCTCTAGACAGTCACTTGAGTGATAGCTCTGAGATTGCTGGAGATACTGAATCACATCCAAGTTGACAGCACTCAGCAACAGTCTTGGACTTTAGAATGCATACACAATGAAGGCATTTAAAGGTAAATAACACGAATACAATACATTCATGCACATATAATGTTATAAGAAGCATAACCTCTTCCCCAAACTTTAACCTTGTATATTTGTATAATTTTTGTACTTTTTTGTAATAAACATTTTTTACTCATGATTTCCACTGTTGCCGTTAAAGTCCCATTTTTGGGGGGGTTTCTTCTTTTGATCTAATCCCAGGGATGTTGGCAACTCCCCGATCTAACTTGATGTTCATATTCAATTCTATCTTCCCCAAACTCTAAAGTGCATGCTAGTGTTAATCTAAAAATTATACATACTTTTATTCATAGTGACAAACACAATGTTGCTGGATTCCATCAGGAAATGGGCAATAAATTTGAAATATCCCAATGTCCTAGTAATAGATCACACATATATGAACCCATCAAGCCACCATGCGTTGATTATTTTTTTTTCTGATAGCCAACTTCCAAATAAATATGAGATTATATACATTTCTACAGGGCACAAGCCCAACAGGCATATTTTTTTTCATACACCCATTGTAGGTTAAAGAGGAAGTAAACCCCCGTCCGATTTTTCTTTTTTTTTTTCAATTCTAACATTCAGTAGCGCATTAAAAGTGATAATCAATTGAAATCGTCCCTAAACGAGGTCTGTAGGTACCTTTTTTCAAGTGTTTGTCTTCTCTTCATTTCCGGGTATTGGCCGCGCCATTTGTTGTGCTGTTTGCTGAATCTGTTCCCTACGTCACTTCCGCCCTTACTATGTTTCCCTTAGAAAATCTTGCGCATGCGCTGTAACCAAGCCTCAATCTCGATTGCCGTTACTGTGGCAACCGAGATAAACAGAAATGAATGCTAAAGCATTTGAATGGAGATATTGTATATAGTGTGCAGCATTGCGGCTTTATTACACATAACTAATAAGTAATGCTTACCACAATAAATTTCTATTATTTTTTTTTTATAAAAAACTGAAGATACTGAAGACAAGAACTGCTTCCTTACAATGTGTCTCTGCCTGCTCTGATTCACTCCCCTGTGTGACGTCTTATTCAGTCACAAGGGGGAGTATCAGGAAGACGAGAATCATTGCATCATCTCAAGACTTCTCCTCTGTGCCATTCAGAGGGGAATCTCGCTCACAGTAATTTCCCGACATGCAGGGAATACACAAACGGCACAATTTACATGCCGTTAATGAAAGAGCATACTGCGCAATCGCACATGATGTCATCGACGATAAAAAGACGATTTACATTGAAAATACACAATTAAGTGCACTTTCACAGACAGCGATCAGCTGCCTGTGTTATCTACTATCTGATAAGATTAAGTTGACTCTGAGGGTTTACAACCACTTTAATACTTTCACATAATTTTATTGATTGACTTAAAAGAATATTCACTGGGTTGGTACAATGCTTCTTTTAAAGCATCCTTGGAGTATTTAAGGGATACAAAATGGAGGGGCGTGGCTTGCTGGTGCCGAAGATGGACACTTAATCACACAGCTCCTCAGTGAGGGAGAACAACGGAGCAACTCCAGCCCGCCTGACAGGCAGGATCCGTGTCATCTATACCCCAGAGCTGCAGCACAACCCGGCCAACAATGTCCCGCAAGCGGATGGGGGAATACAAGCCGAAAAAGCTTACCACCTTCATGATCCCACCGGAGGCCCAGGTCAGTGACATCCATGATGGCGGCGGTGGAGGCCTCGCTGCGCTGAGTAAAGCCTATACAGATCTCCCTGATGAGCATCAGGCTGAAATGGGCATATCAGCGCTGCCTATAAACCCCACACAAGACACAGAGTCTGATCCCCTAACCAGTAGCCCAGCCAAAGCCCGGATGCGCATGGATGCACCGCTCCCATGGCCGCCCCAAGCACTAATCGAGGCCCAGGCCTTTAATCCGCTCCAATCCAACCAGGCCCTGCAAAGCTCCATGGCATCTTTCGCCACCTCAGGGCAGCCAGTCTTGGACAATGTACTGAAGGATATGCTCATGTCACTTCAATCCTCGCTTATGTCTGACCTCTCATCCCTGTTCCACAAGATTAACACTGATATGCGTGATATGGGACAGAGAGTCACCACAATAGAGAGAGGCATGACAGAATTTACAACCACTGTGAATGATTTAATTGACACATATGAAGAGTTGAAGGAAGAGCAGGACTGGGTCCGGGCCAAGCTGGCCGATTTAGAAGACCGCTCCAGACGTAATAACGTTAAGTTGAGGGGATTCCCAGAGGCTATACTGCCGGCAGACCTACAGAAATATGCCAAAGACCTCATACACACCATTTTGCCCAATGCTTCACCCAGAGACATTATTGTTGATAGGATTCACAGAATAGCGAAGCCTATCCATCTTGCAGCATCTGTGCCACGTGATGGGCTCATGCGAGTACACTTCTTTCACATAAAAGAGAGACTGATGTCCGAAGCCAGATCTAAATCGCCTCTGCTCCGTCCATATGAAGGGGTCCAGCTATTCCCAGACCTCTCCAAATACACGCTACAACTAAGACGGAACCTAAACCCTATCACCAAGGGCCTCCACAACCATAAAATAATGTACAAGTGGCGCTACCCTGCAACCCTCCTCATCACCAGAAATGGCTCCACTCATGTTGTTGGTGACCTTCAAAAAGGGATGCATCTTTTGCACGACTGGGGCATCATCCTGGAGCCCCCCTTAAATGGAAATCCACCTCTGCATCAACGCAAGTCACCACCACCCCGCCGTTACCAGGGGACCAAAGGGCACCAACCACGGCCCACTGCCTGATTAAGACGGGCCCACATCAACAATGATGCTTCTCCCTCACTGTTCACTGTTCATTATCCAATCTTCCTCAGTCACTAACTGTTTCCCCCCTATAGCGGCCTAGCTGACCTCAGCCATCTTTTGTTCATTCACGCCGCATCTCTTCCCCTGTTGATTAACCCGTACCTAACAGGAAAGATTGTACCATTATACCTACTTACCTAGTTGTTCTGACTTGTTGAATTTTTTCACAGCTCTAGTTCTACACCCACAGCACTACAGAACCTCCCACCCAGTGGTCTTGCATCTTCTGGACAAGTACACCTTCTCCGCCAAGCGCTTACCTACGTCTAACTGTAAGTGTTTACCATTTGCCTCCTATCACACACACCACCAGTATCCAACAATGCCGCTCCCCGTTTTATCACTCAATGCCAAGGGATTGAATCATCCGGCTAAAAGACACTCTCTATGGCACACAGCAGAAAAACTCAATAGTGACATAGTATGTGTGCAAGAAACACACCTCATGCCCAATTCAACAGCCCTTTGTACTAATACTAAATACTCTCATGTCTACCATGCCACTTACTCATCGAAAAAACGAGGAGTCCTGGTAGCTATAAAAAACAGCATAGACTTCCATCTACAACAAGTGATTTCTGATCCCCACGTTAGATATCTAATTCTACTCTGTACCCTCAACAAAGTGAAATACACACTGCTTAATCTGTATGCTCCTAACGCCCAACAGATGACCTTTATTCGGAGAACCTTACGCAAAGCCCAAACACTCAGATAAGGTCACCTACTTGTATGTGGCGACTTCAACTTGACAGTTGATATACATATGGATACTACTTCTGCGACAAAATGGAGAGAGTCTCCCCTGAAACAATTCCTCTCATCACAAGACTTGTTTGATGTTTGGAGATGTCACCATGGATCTGAAAAGGACTACACATACTTTTCTCCGCACCACAAATCTTACTCGAGAATCTACATGTTTCTTACAGATAAGTGGTTGCTACAAAAAATCAGCGCATCTGTAATCCACACCATGACGTGGTCGGACCAAGCTCCAGTCACAATCTCTATCAATGACACTGACCGCCAGTGAAATGCATTTCTATGGCGAGCCAATAATTACGTTTTGCAACACCCAACCCACTCCCAGGTAATTACAGAACACTTAAAAGAATACTTTGATCTTAATGGTGGCTCGGTGGGGGACCCCGCCATGGTGTGGAATGCACACAAAGCAGTAATCAGAGGTGTCATTATGAAATTAAGTCACATATGTAAAAAGAAGAGGACGCAGCGTATTGACGACCTGACCTCACAAATCACCAACACTGAGACCCTCCACAAATGCAATCCAAACCCAACACACTTGGCCCAATTGCTGTCCCAGCGACAGGAGTTGAGGACTCTACTCCTCGACTCTTTCGAACGAGTAAAGCAGGGAAAAAATTAGCGCAACGCCTAAAAGGGAGAAGGACCAAGGCAAAGATTACCCACCTATTTCATCCTCACACTAAACAGAAATTAACTAACCCTCAGAACATAGCCAATGCATTTAGCGACTACTATAGTGACCTTTACAACATTAACCGGGACCCATCCACGTCGCAACCATCGCCTGATGATATTGACGCATTCCTGCAGAGAATTACACTCCCCACATTGACAGAATCACAATTGACCTCTGTGAGAGTGAGAGCCCCTGGCTTAGTGAAAATGTGTTTAAAATGGACACAGGACTCTCAAAGAAGCAATTTGAGAAGTTCCAGCAAAAGATTGCTGAGCAGACAAAACTATGCTTTAAGTTTTCTCTGGATTTTGTAAGCCTGGATTGGGGCTGGAAACTTGAAGACTTCAAAGAGCATTGGGAGGGATGGAGTCTTCAGTCATGTGTCCGGGTTTTCCAGGAGCTCTGCAGATTGTGTGTGTCCAGGTGCACACGCTCGTTAAAAGGCAGAGCTGAAGATAGCTCAGTGTGTGTGGGAAAGGAGTTGGTGATACAGCAGTTGCTGGAGGGAAGTGTGCTACTGATAAAGAACTCAGGCAACATCCTTAAGATGGTTCTCCATGTGGGAGGGGTTCCAGGTCAGTAGACTGAGAGGGTTGGGCCAGCTGACAGAGTCGGGGAGACTATAGCTGAGACAACTGGAAGAAAGAGTCTTGGGGACCAGAGGGGACTGTAAGTCTTGGAGGAGTGTGGAAGCCTGGAGTGTCAGGAGAGCCCTTCCTAGAGGCCAGGAGTGGGCCTGTGCAGCAAGGAACTGCGCCCAAGGCTGAGCGAGCCTTAAGAGCCAGGTGGATTGGCATTTTCATGTGTTGATGTTTTTGGGAGAAGAACCCCTGTGTGGGAAACCAAATGCATGTATGAACTTTCCTTTTTGTTTCTTTCAATAAAAGTGGGATACCACGCCCTTAAATCTTAGTTCCTGTTGGCTGTGAACTCACTTACAATGCATCTATCACTGAGCTAAACATCCCCCAACGTCACACCTCCTTAAACGAACCCTTCACTGAGCAAGAAATACTTGCAACAATACGCTCCCTACCATTAGGGAAAGCCCCAGGGCCATACGGTTTCACAAGGGAGTACTACCGACAATATTCCAACCAATTAATCCCGTACTTGACGAAATTTTGCAATAGTGCTGCCTCCTCTTCCGTATTCGCTAAGGAAACATTAAATGCTATTATTGTTACACTTCCGAAACCAGGGAAGAAACCTACCTCCCCTCAAAACTTCCATCCTATATCCCTTCTGAATCTTGATGTTAAGATTTATGCTAAAACCATTGCCAGACGCCTACTAAAGATTATGCCAGACCTCATCCATTTAGACCAATCAGGTTTCACTAAAGGGAGACAGGCGCCGGATGCCACGAGACGTGTGATCAACTTAATACACCATGCTGAGTCAAGTGGAATGCCTTCTCTGCTGCTTTCATTAGACGCAGAGAAGGCGTTCGACAGAGTACATTGGCTGTATCTACAAAAAGTGCTCCTTAAATTTGGATTCTGAGAGCACATTTTTAGAGCTATTATGGCACTTTACACCAATCCATCAGCACAGGTATATTCTGCAGACATGCTATCCCAACCGTTCAACATAACGAATGGTACACGCCAAGGTTGCCCCTTGTCACCACTGATATTCAACTTACTGATGGAACCCCTGGCGGAACATGTGCTCTCAAATCCCCTGATTACAGGTCTGACTATAGGCAAAACCTCGCACAAAATAAGTCTCTTCGCTGACGACGTTATCTTAATCCTATCGAATCCAAACACTTCATTAGCAGAGGCCCACAAATTGCTGAACTGGTTCGGCAAGGTCTCCTACTATAAATTAAACAAGTCTAAATCACATATTCTAGACCTCAAACTTGACGCCACAACTAGAAACTTACTACAGGTCCAATACCCGTTCACCTGGCCAGATAAATGTATCTCCTACCTTGGGATCCAACTCACTAGGTTGGTCAAACACCTCTTCTCGGTTAACTACAAACCTCTCCTTGCCAAACTACAAATAGAAACCCAATCCATACGCAAACAAGTATTGTCATGGTCCGGTAGACTGGCAGCATTTAAAATGCTCCATCTACCACAAATCCTCTATTTGTCCAGGACTCTCCCCATCCTCATTACCAAATATTTCTTTAAATCTCTCCAAACGCTACTCAATAAGTGTATTTGGAAAGGGTCTAAACCCACTCTAAACTTCTGAAACATAAGTCAGCAGGGGGTTCAGGGACTATTGACTTTGAAAACTACTACACAGCTTCACTACTGGACCAACTTAATGAATGGTTCCAACCATCGTTAATACGACCAAATTTAAAATGGTGGGTGATGAGCACCCCCTTAAGACCCAACCTATCCTCGACACTATCTCCCACCATATTAGCCTCAGCTAAAGCATGACAAACCCTGATCCATGAAAGTTCTAAACACCCCAATAATTCACAGATTCCAATCCCAATCGAAACTTTCCATCATCTCTCACCCGAATTATCCCTGACACACTGGTCCAAGCAGAATATTCTGTCCATCCACGACTTAATCAGGGACTCCCGAATTAAAACCTTTCAACTCCTCCAAAAAGAATTTAACTTACCCCCCACAGACTTCTTTACGTACATTAGAGTTAGACACTGCCTCGAAAAACTCCAGCTACCTCTCTACACGGTACATCCAACAGCCTGGGAACACCTGACCAACACTTTCCACAAAACTAAAGGAATATCTTTATTTTACAGTATACTGCACCAAAAACTTCTCTTCACCAAAGCATCCCCACACTCACTGGGAAAATGACTTGGGACACGTTTATACAATCTACCAATGGCAACAAGCACTGCAATCTATATACAAGGCTACTAAATGCACTGCATTATGGGAGCTCAACCAAAAATTATCTCTGCGGTGGTACCTAACCCCATCTAAGTTGGCATCATTTAGCTCAAAGGCTACTGACACACACTGGAGGTGTAACTCATCCAAAGGCGACATATACCATATAATGTGGAAGTGCAACGCCCTCCAACACTACTGGAAGACTATCTTCCAAATCCTATCGGATATTTCAAACCAACACATACCCCCCACACCTGACTTAGCGATACTGAACCTCACTATAGACTTGATACCTCAAAATGTCAGACATGTGGTTACTCACGTCCTCTTGGCTGCTAGACTTAGCATTACTAGACTTTGGAAAACAGATAGGACCCCAACCATAGAAAAAACACTAGACTTGGTAAACCTTCATTATGGATATGAACTGACTATGGCATCTAGCGGTGGCAATTTGAATAAAGGTAAAAGCACATGGTCACAGTGGGAAAGGTGGTCTGGAGCTGCAAAGTTTCTTTAGTTTCTTTAATATAGTTGAATCTCAGATAGTACTGTCTTGTTATAGCGGCAAGTTAGACTTTATTGTCCTCACTTTGATTATATATAGGTTGAGCACTGTTTAGCAACAACCTTCCTCCTTCAACAAAAGAGATCCCATTGGGGGTTCCTGGAGGAAGGGAACAATAACTCCACACATCAACCTATATTACATGTATACGTTTTAAAATAGAATTTCCTGTTAGTAGATCTACAAATTTATGTTTGTCTGTTAAAAACTTTGAGACATATGCTAACGTCGCACAATGTATGCATTGTATCTCTATGTCTCTGATATAATACAATAAAAATCTATTGATGAAAAAAAAAAAGGGATACACAATGAGAGTAAGGGATACATTTATATAGATCTATTAGTGTTAACTATTTTAAAGAAATAATTATTTTTATGCTTGGCCAGAGGACCTACTAGTAATTCAAACACCCTACCATCTATCATGTTCAGGGAATTTTCTTTGTTGAAATTTCCTGCAGATTTAGTAAAAAAAAATCATTTATTAAGGCAACTGCAGAATATGTAAGATTTTCTGCTGACCACCACTGAGTCTAAAACTGCTCCAGATGTTAGATACGAGAATTTCTTATATAGTTTATGGAAATTTCTTTAAAAAACAGGCCACAGTTATTCCCTTAGGTTATGGGAAAACCAAAATAGGAAGTACCTAATGTTACCCAACGTTACTCTTTCATAACAACACCTCTTACCTCTTACTCCGGAACCCCTGATGGTGGGAACAGGGAGCTCGGGAGTGCAGAGTCGCACAAGTGCCTGTCAGGAACACTGGTGCAGAGATGGAACTGGACTTCAGGAAGCTCTGTGCAGGTTTCAGCGGCAGCAGGGAATCTGGAACGGCAGGCAGGCTTGGCACACAGGGAACTGAGGAGAGAGACAGCAGACAGCGGGGAGGTGTCTTGTAGTACCGGGCACAGGCAAGTCCAAACAGGCCGGGTAATCCACTGGCTGGCAGATCAGGTGCAGTCCAAGAGGCAGAGGCAGAGTCGTACTACAGTCCGGGTTGGTAACGGGCAGTCAGCAGGTAGCAGAAGGAGCAGGCAGAAGCAAGGTCAACAAGCCGGGGGTCAGCGGGCAGGCAGAAGGCAAGAAGCGTCAGGAACAAGCCGGGTCACAGGAACAGATCAGTAGGGAACTATCAGATAGCAGGTGGGTCTTGGGAACGCTGTAGGCCAGACAGCAAGGAGCCCCAGCACAAGCCCCTTTAAATAGCCCCAGATTGGCACCAGGAAGTGTCACTGCGCGCTCCCGCGCGCACCAAAAGCACGCCCAAGCAACCGTTACCACGCCAGCGCGTACGCGCGAACGCCGATTCAACGCTATTGCGCAGGCGCGAACGTGCTAACGCCGATTCGCCACTATTGTGCAGGCCAGCACCTGCGCGCGCCAAAGCGTCGCCAGCTTGCAGGTTAGGTTGCCCTTCATGACATTGCCCCCCTCCAATGGGCAGCCTCCGGATGCCCAACTGGGCCACCTTAACTGTATGAGAGTCTTTGAAGGACTGAACCAATCTTTTGGCATGGATGTTGCACTCAGGTTCCCATGAGTTCTCCTCAGGGCCATATCCCTTCCATTTTACAAGAAATTGGACTTGGTTGCGCCTTTTTCTACAATCCACGATGGATTCCACCTCAAACTCTTCTTCACCGTCGACCAAGATTATTCAGGAGGGCCGGTGTCACGTCCCGAGAAGGGATCAGGAACAGTTAGGCTTAAGTAGGGTAACATGGAAAACCGGGTGGATCCGGAATGATTCTGGTAGCTCCAGTTCATAGGCCACACTGTTAATCCGTCTCCTGACGGGAAAAGGACCCACAAACTTGGGACCCAATTTCTTTGAGGGACAGGCAAGTCTAAGGTTCAGTGTAGATAACCACACCTGATCTCCAGGTTCCAGATTGAGTTCTCCTCTTCTTTTTTTGTCGAACACTTCTTTATTATATTCTTGTGTCTTAGTCATCGTGTCTCGTAATAATTTATTGTTTGCTCTGAAAAAATCCAATGTCTCCTGGACAGCAGGTACAGCAGACTCCAGGATACAGTTGGACAAGAATGAGGGATGAAAGCTGTAGTTAGCATAGAACGGGGATTGCTTCGTGGCAGAGTGGACCGAATTATTGTATGCGAATTCGGCCAGCGGCAGCAGAGGTACCCAATCTTCCTGCGAGAACGAAGAAAAGCAGCGTAGGTATTGCTCAAGTGTCTGATTCGTCCGTTCAGTCTGGCCATTTGATTGTGGGTGGTAGGCAGACGAGAAGGATAAGTTAATCCCGAGGGCTTCACACAGGGCCTTCCAGAACCTGGAGGTGAATTGCACCCCTCTGTTCGCAGGGATGCCATGGAGCCTTACGATTTGTTTGACAAAATTTTTAGCTGTCTCAGGAGCGGAAGGCGTACCCCTCATGGGCAAGAAGTGTGCCATTTTTGATAGTCTATCCACAACCACGAAGATAGTGGTGAAAAGCTCCGAGGGGGGAAGTTCTACGATGAAGTCCATGGAAATCATCTTCCATGGCCTCTCGGGTACGGGCAATGGTTTCAACAGACCCCAGGCTCTGGACTTACTTCCCTTGTTCCTGATACATGTGCTGCAAGACTCCACGTAGCTCCTACAGTCCTTTGACAGTTGCGGCCACCAGAACATGCTGTGAGGGGGTTAGCTCGGCAGCGGGTGTGTGTGACCCCCGAGATGGGCTCCCCACACAAAAACAGGCCCAGCAAACGGAGGTTGTGGTTTTCAAAATCAAAAAGATGCGGTTTATTTTCTATTTACAGTGACAAAACACAGCAAAGCAAAAGAAACATAAACAAAATAAATCCTGGTCAACTTGACCTCTGACTAAACATACAGGTTTCCTAACTAACAACTGGGATCAGCCTAGTGCTGTCCTAGTCCCTAAGTCCCTGGTTTTAAATGTCCAAGCAAATAGCCACACAGGTTTTGTCTCACCGCACAGGGGTTCACTCTCCCTAGACAGTCCACACAGGTCTGGTTCCAGGCATGAGCAAACACCTAATGAATCTGGGAGTTTTTATAGAGGCCTAAATGAGCTGACAAGCTTCAGCTGGCCTCATCAACTCCCTGTCTGTACGACGCCCCACACTCTCCCTAGAGGTATGAGTCATCCATGAGCCCACTAGCCTTATACAACTCTCCACCTAGTTGTATAAGTCGGCGTAAAGCCTGAATCTGGGCGAAATATATCTACCCCCCTGGATGCAACCAGGTGACTTTACCTTCCTGCTGTCACATACCCCCCCCTCTTGTTTTAACCTCGGGGTTGGAACACCAGCAATCAGGCATTCATGTACTCGAGACAAAGCATCCACATTCCCCATTTGAACGCCAGGGCGATGCTTTACTGTGAAGTTGAATTCCTGGAGGGCCAGGAACCACCTATTCACTCTTCTATTTGTTTCCTTGTTTTGAGCCATCCACTTTAACGGAGCGTGATCCGTAACCATGTCAAAGTGCCTACCTAGCAGGTAGTACCGAAGGGAATCTAGAGCCCACTTCACCGCTAAACACTCCTTTTCAACGGTGGCGTAATTTACCTCATGGGACTTCAACTTCTTGCTGAGGTAAATGACTGGGTGCTCTTCCCCGTTCCAGACCTGGGACAATACTGCTCCTAACCCCACATCTGACGCATCACTTTGTACGACAAAGTCTTTAGAGAAGTCGGGTGAGTACAACACTGGCTGGCTACATAAGGCTTGTTTCAAGAATTGGAATGCTGCCTCAGCCTCGGGGGTCCATTTAATCATGACCGACCCTTTCCCCTTCGTCAGGTTGGTTAGGGGCACAGCCTTAGAAGCAAAGTGGGGAATGAATCGCCGATAATACCCAGCGATTCCCAGAAAGGCTCGTACCTGCTTCTTGCTGTTGGGACGTGGCCAACTCTGGATGGCCTCGACTTTGTTGAGTTGGGGTTTTATTACTCCCCTCCCAATGGTGTACCCAAGATATTTGGCCTCCTCCTGCCCAATGGTACACTTCTTGGGGTTAGCCGTAAACCCCGCTTCCCGAACAGAGTCCAGGACTGCTTGCACTTTTGGCAGATGTGAGGCCCAATCTGTGCTATGGACAATTATGTCATCCAGGTAAGCCGCAGCATACTTCCGATGGGGCCTCAGCATCTGGTTCATTTTCCGCTGGAATGTGGCCGGCGCATTCTGTAACCCGAACGGCATTCTTTTATATTGGAACGCCCCGTCTGGGGTTACAAATGCGGTTTTCTCTTTGGCCGACTTGGCCAGGGGGATTTGCCAATACCCTTTTGTGAGGTCAAGAGTCGTCATGTATCGGGCTGTTCCCAGCCGGTCGATCAACTCATCTATACGTGGCATGGGGTAGGTGTCAAATTTTGTAACTTTGTTCAACTGACGAAAATCGTTACAAAATCGCCAGCTCCCATCCGGTTTAGGCACCAACACAATGGGACTAGACCAATCACTTTGGGACTCCTCTATCACCCCTAAGTTCAGCATTTTCTGTACTTCCTCCCGTATTGCCTCCCGTCGGGCCTCTGGGATCCGATAGGGTTTTAACTTCACCCTTTCACCGGGCGGGGTAATGATGTCATGCTCTACCCCAGATGTTTGTCCCGGCAGCTCAGAGAATACCTCCTTGTTGCGAAGCACAAACTCCTTAACCTCCTGTTGTTGGGGTTGTGACAAGGTGGCTGCTATTCCAACCTCAGGAATCACGCAACCAGTTTGAGCTGGTGACCAAGTGTCTGCGACTAGGGACTCTCTATCCCTCCAGGCTTTCAACAGATTAACGTGATAGATCTGTTCGGGCTTTCGCCTTCCTGGTTGTCTGACCTTGTAATTCACTTCGCTCACTTTTTCCATTATCTCGTAGGGGCCTTGCCATTTGGCAAGGAATTTACTTTCAACCGTAGGGACAAGTACCAGTATCCTATCCCCCGGGGAAAAGGTACGGGTCTTGGCTCCACGGTTGTACACTCTCTGCTGTGCTAACTGCGCTTGGGCCAAATGTTCCTTCACGATGGGCATTACCTGTGCAATTCGGTCTTGCATCAGGGCGACATGCTCAATCACACTCCTGTGGGGAGAACTCTCACTTTCCCAAGTTTCCTTGGCAATATCCAACAGCCCTCTTGGGTGTCTCCCATACAGTAACTCAAAGGGGGAGAATCCCGTAGAGGATTGGGGCACCTCCCTAATAGCAAACATCAGATAAGGAAGTAGACAGTCCCAATCCTTTCCATCTCTATCCACCACTTTCTTCAACATTTTTTTTAGGGTTTTGTTGAACCTTTCAACCAGCCCATCGGTTTGGGGGTGATACACAGATGTACGAAATTGCGTCACTTTGAACAATTTACACAGCTCCTTCATAACCCGGGACATAAAGGGTGTACCTTGGTCCGTAAGCAGTTCTTTACAAATACCCACCCGGCTAAACACAAGAGATAGCTCTTTGGCTATGGTTTTGGCCGAGGTATTTCGGAGAGGGATCGCTTCTGGATAACGGGTGGCATAGTCCATTATAACTAATATGTACTGGTGCCCCCTAGCGGACTTGATTATAGGACCTACCAAATCCATGGCGATCCTCTCAAACGGGACCTCAATGATGGGTAGAGGGACCAGCGGGCTACGGAAATGTGGCATCGGGGCCGACCTCTGACACACAGGGCAGGAGGAACAATAATTTTCTATGTCCTTCATCACCCCCGGCCAATAGAATCTCTGTAATACCCTCTCTCGGGTTTTCTCTGTCCCCAGATGACCTCCAAGAATGTGCCCATGGGCCAACTCCAACACCAACTTCCTGTAAGGTTTGGGCACCACAAGCTGCTCAACGGTTTCTTCTGCCCTTTTTGCCACCCGATACAGTAGGTCCTTCTCTACGCTGAAGTATGGGTAAGTGCAGGTATTATCTGGGTTCACTAACTCGCCATCTATTTTCACTACGTTTTCCCGTGCCTTTATTAGGGCGGGGTCTTTCAACTGTTCTGTGGCAAAGTTTTCCCTGTGAACCTCAAGATCAGAAAACTCCACAGACGGTAGGTTTTCGTCTGAGGAGGTGGGCTCCTCTCCAGTTTCTTGAGTCTCCCCTGCCAATACTGATAAGGGAAATTCCGGAGAGTCCTCACCACTCTCAGGGGAGTTCTGGCTATCACATTCCTGGTACATAGGGGCACCAGTGGGGGGCTCAGGATCATCCCACAGTCCCCAGAACTTCGGAAAATCCCTTCCCACAATGGCGTCATGCGGTAACTGAGATACTAAGCCCACTGGATGAGAGAGGGTACCTTTGGGGGTCTCGAAACACACTGTAGTCACTGGATACTCTCGGGTGTCCCCATGCACACAAATAACAGCTACCTTGCTATTCCCAGAGACCTCTGTTTTAACTAACTCAGCCTTTATCAGGGTCACAAGGCTACCTGAATCCAACAATACCACAACATTTCTACCATTAACACACATTTTGCATAAATGTTTCTCAGTTCCTCGAATGGCAGTGCATGCGACTGTCGCACACAGCGACTGACGTCTGCCCGTCAGAAAGTCACACTGCATGGGTTCCTCCACAACCGGGCAATTGGCTGCAATATGTCCCGCTTGCCGGCAGCGGTAGCAAATGATCCTTCTTGCGGCCTCTTGAGCCGCTGATTTCCCAGGCTGTTCTCGCCAAACTTGGGGTAGAGCTCCCACCCTCTCACTCTCTCCACCCTCACCCCTTGGAATCCTCTTATCCGCCCCTGGGGATGGTCTGGTCTTAGGGTGGAAAGTCCGAGTGTCTCTGGAAGAGGCCGTCAGGTTCTCTGTAGCCAAGTATTTCTCCACACGATCCACAAGACCATCGGCCGTCTCTGGGTCTCCATGGCTTACCCACTTTTGGATGGCAGTAGGAAGAGCTCTCAAAAACCGATCCATTACAACACGTTCCACAATCTTTGGTGTGGACAAAGTCTCTGGCTGTAGCCACTTTCTGCTCAGGTGAATGAGATCATACATTTGAGACCTGGGGGGTTTTCCAAGCTGGAAAGTCCAGTTATGCACACGCTGAGCCCGGACAGCCTGGGTGACACCCAGCCTTGCCAATATTTCAGCTTTTAGCATCACATAGTCTTTTGCTTGGTTAGGCTCTAGGTCATAGTAAGCTTTCTGCGATTCACCAGTTAACAGAGGAGCCACCAGTCCAGCCCACTGCTCCTCAGGCCACTTTTCTCTTTCAGCGGTCCTTTCAAATGTGGTCAAAAATACCTCTGGATCATCCTCTCCAGTCATTTTTGTCAATAAACGACTCACCCCAAAGGACGCGGTATTAGTGGGACGGCTTTCCTCACTGGTCTGCGGACGTTGCTGCATTACTGCTTCCATCTGTTGTTGTAGTCTCTGCTCTTGCTTCTGCAACAGGTCTATGAAGCGGGCCTCAGATTGCTGCTGGGCTTGTTGCTGAGCCTCCAGACTCTGTTGCAAAGTTGCGTTTGTCTGCTGCTGGGCTGCAAGGCTCTGTTGATGAGCTTGCTGCTGGGCTGCGAAGTTCTTTTGCAAACCTGCATTTGTCTGCTGTTGATTGGCATTTGCTAGAGCCAGCTGCTTCAGTATCTCCTCCATGCTGGCTTAAAAAAAAAACTGCCCGCATTCTCCACCAACTGTGAGGGGGTTAGCTCGGCAGCGGGTGTGTGTGACCCCCGAGATGGGCTCCCCACACAAAAACAGGCCCAGCAAACGGAGGTTGTGGTTTTCAAAATCAAAAAGGTGCGGTTTATTTTCTATTTACAGTGACAAAACACAGCAAAGCAAAAGAAACATAAACAAAATAAATCCTGGTCAACTTGACCTCTGACTAAACATACAGGTTTCCTAACTAACAACTGGGATCAGCCTAGTGCTGTCCTAGTCCCTAAGTCCCTGGTTTTAAATGTCCAAGCAAATAGCCACACAGGCTTTGTCTCACCGCACAGGGGTTCACTCTCCCTAGACAGTCCACACAGGTCTGGTTCCAGGCATGAGCAAACACCTAATGAATCTGGGAGTTTTTATAGAGGCCTAAATGAGCTGACAAGCTTCAGCTGGCCTCATCAACTCCCTGTCTGTACGACGCCCCACACTCTCCCTAGAGGTATGAGTCATCCATGAGCCCACTAGCCTTATACAACTCTCCACCTAGTTGTATAAGTCGGCGTAAAGCCTGAATCTGGGCGAAATATATCTACCCCCCTGGATGCAACCAGGTGACTTTACCTTCCTGCTGTCACAATGCGTTGTAGAAGTTCGGAGGTCTTGAGTACCCCGAAGTTCCCAGCCAGTTTGTTATCGTGGCAGGAACTAAGGACCGCGACTCGCAGGTCCTCTGGTACAAAGATTTTGTCCTTGTACCATAAAAGTCCATCCTTGAGCCGTAACTCTGTCCCAGGTGAGGGAGAGATCCCCTTGGATGCTTGCTTGATCCGAGATAGCAGGTCCTCTTGAAGCAAGAGGAAGTTTCCTGGTGACAAGATGGTATCCGGAGGGGCAGGTGTTTCAGGGTCACAGAACATTCGTGAGAGAGCATCAGGTTTAGTATTCTTCGATCCCGGTCTATACGTTATATGGAAAGAGAAACGTGTGAAGAAAAGTGCCCACCTGGCCTGCCGGGGTTTCAGTCTCTTTGCCACTCTCAGATACTCCAGATTCTTGTGGTCCGTATAGACCAGGATTGGATGCGCTGCTCCTTCCAGGAGGTACCACCATTCCTCCAGGGCGGCTTTGATTGCCAGTAGTTCCCGGTCTCCCACATCATAGTTCTTCTCCGAATCTGACAGCTTACGGGAGAAAAAGGCAACCAGATGTAAGAGAGCCTTGGGCCCCTGTCTTTGGGAGAGAACCGCCCCAACTGCTGTTTCCGAGGCGTCCACCTCCAGCATGTAAGGTAGAGCCGCATCAGGGTGCCTCAGAACGGATGCAGAGGTAAATAATTTCTTAAGGGTCTCGAAGGCCGTTTGGGCTTCTGAAGACCACTGGAGCCGGACAGTCTGTTTGGTTAGGTTGGTTAATGGGGTGATGATGGAAGAGAACCCCCTGATGAACTTCCTATAAAAGTTTGTGAATCCGATGAAGCACTGTATGCCTTTCCTATCTACGGGCACCGGCCAGTCAAGAATTGCAGCCACTTTCTGGGAGTCCATCGTGATACCCTCCACCGAGATGACAAGTCCAAGGAATTGGATGCTTTGGCGCTCAAATTCGCATTTTTCTGGTTTTGCGTATAACCTGTGCATTCGAAGCCGTGCGAGCACATTCTGAACGTGTTCCCGGTGTTTCTCCAAAGAGGGGGAAAAAATGCTGGAACGTAGCCGGGGCATTGCAAAGTCTGAAGGGCATGACTAAGTATTCGAAGTGCCCGAAGCGAGTGCGAAAGGCAGTTTTCCACTCATCCCCGCTTCCGATCCGCACCAGGTTATAGGCCCCACGGAGGTCCAGTTTTGTGAAAATGACTGCGGATCCCAGTCTTTGAAACAATTCAGGTACTAAAGGAAGGGGGTACCGGTTCTTTATCGTCACTTTGTTGAGCTCTCTGTAATCCACACAAGGGCGGAGGGAATGGTCCTTTTTCTCAACAAAGAAAATCCCTGCCCCTGCCGGTGACGTAGAAGGACGGATGAACCCTTTCATAAGATTATCATCAACATAAGTCTTGAGGGTCTCGAGTTCAAGTTCCGTCAGAGGAAAAATCCTGCCAAAGGGGATTTCAGCCCCGGGGAGAAGCTCAATCGGGCAGTCGTAACGCCTGTGTGGAGGGAGAGTCTCAGCCCCTTTCTTGCTAAAAACGTCCAGGAAGCTGTGATATGCTTCAGGAACTGACAGGCGGACCTCAGCATCAGAGTCCATGCAAAGCAAGGGAGAAGGGGTACTCGAAACTTCCTGCAGACAATGTTGACGGCAGTAGGGGGAACAGAAACTGACTTCTCCTGATGTCCAATTAATTTGCGGGTTATGGGCCTGTAACCAGGGCATGCCCAGAATGATGGGGAACAGAGGAGACTTGATGACATCTAGGCATAGTAACTCCTGATGAGTACTGGCAATGGTTGTGGCCAGCGGTAGGGTCTCCTGTGTGACTGGTCCGGATTTAAAGGTCGACCCATCAGCGAGGTATACTGAAAGCCCTTTAGCTCTAGGGCGCAAAGGAATGTGATGTGTGGTGGCAAAAGCTAAGTCCAGAAAGCAACTGCAGGCCCCGGAGTCAATGATAGCGCTGACTTGAATATTCCCTCCTGGGAGCTTCAAAAGAATGGGAATCGCCAGGTGAGCAGAATTACTGGGTATAACGGGTAAATGCACAGACGACATGGAGAGGCACTTACGGATTTTCACAGGGCAGGTCCGTACATAATGTCCGGGTTCTCCGCAGTATAGACATAGGTTAAGGGTTCGCCTGCGTTGACGTTCCTCAGGGGTGAGTGAGGGACGGAGAAGTCCCAGCTGCATGGGTTCTGGGTTGTCAGAGGAGGCTGTAACTGGGAATGAAGGAGCTGGGTTGGCAGAGCTGGGTACCCGGGGCAACATCCAAACCGAGCGAGATGGCCCGGTGGCTCGTTCAGTCCTACGTTCTCGTAGGCGTCGGTCAATCTGGATGGTCAGGTTGATCAGAGCATCCAAAGTTCCAGGCACACCTACACGTGCAAGTTCATCTTTGAGCGGTTCAGAGAGTCCCAATCGGAATTGGTAACAAAGAGCAGCATCATTCCAATTAGTGTCTGAGCTCCATCTCCTGAATTCGGAAACATAATCCTCGGCCGGTCTGCGGCCTTGCTGAAGGGCATGCAGGGTTGCTTCGGCAGTGGCGGCCTGGTGCGGATCCTCGTAAAGTTGGGACATGGTTTGGAAGAAGGTGTCCAAGGTATTAAGTGAAACGTCTTTATGCTCCAAAAGGCGGTGAGCCCAGGCTTGAGGCTCACCAGACAGGAGGGAAATAACGAACCCCACTTTGGTGGATTCTAGTGAAAAGGTCCATGGTTGCAAGGCAAAGAAGAGCTCGCAGGCATTTGGAAAGGCTCTGTATTTGCTCCGCTCCCCTGAGAATCGCTCAGGCGTGGGTACTTTTGGTTCAGGCGGCATCATGACCACCGAAGGAGAAGTGGAAGTCCCAGTGGAGGAGGAAGCTGAGGAGCATAGGGCCTGGACTCGGCCCTCCAGTCGGGTATAACCCTCTTGCAGGCTTCTGACGGCCTGGGTTAGCCCATCCAGGTGTCGGCAAAGTTCCTCCATTGGGTTCGCTCCCTGCGCAGGCTCGGACATGGCTGTCTGGTACTGTCACGTACCTGGTGATGAGCCTGGGATGCAGGGAGCAGCCTCTTTTGCACCTCTTACTCCGGAACCCCTGATGGTGGGAACAGGGAGCTCGGGAGTGCAGAGTCGCACAAGTGCCTGTCAGGAACACTGGTGCAGAGATGGAACTGGACTTCAGGAAGCTCTGTGCAGGTTTCAGCGGCAGCAGGGAAGCTGGAACGGCAGGCAGGCTTGGCACACAGGGAACTGAGGAGAGAGACAGCAGACAGCGGGGAGGTGTCTTGTAGTACCGGGCACAGGCAAGTCCAAACAGGCCGGGTAATACACTGGCTGGCGGATCAGGTGCAGTCCAAGAGGCAGAGGCAGAGTCGTACTACAGTCCGGGTTGGTAACGGGCAGACAGCAGGTAGCAGAAGGAGCAGGCGGAAGCAAGGTCAACAAGCCGGGGGTCAGCGGGCAGGCAGAAGGCAAGAAGCGTCAGGAACAAGCCGGGTCACAGGAACAGATCAGTAGGGAACTATCAGATAGCAGGTGGGTCTTGGGAACGCTGTAGACCAGACAGCAAGGAGCCCCAGCACAAGCCCCTTTAAATAGCCCCAGATTGGCGCCAGGAAGTGTCACTGCGCGCTTCCGCGCGCACCCGTGCACGCCCGCGCACTGTTACTGCGCACGCGCGTAAACGCGAATGCCGAATCGCCGCTATTGCGCAGGCGCGAACGTGCTAACACCGATTCGCCACTATTGCGCAGGCTCGCACCTGCGCGCGCCGAAGCGTTGCCAGCTTGTAGGTTAGGTTGCCCTTCATGACAAGGATATAATACACACACACCTGACTGGCAGAGCCCTGCAGAAATCAATATAGCACACAATAATGGCGCTGCGCGGTAATCCACCACGCGTAGCTATTATGGTATACACGCCCTGTGGCGCACTAAACAATACCCTATATCCCCACCCTGGCCAGGCCTGACCCAGAATAAATCTCAGTCCTTTCTATAGGGATTTCTTTGCATGCAAACTTTCGGTGGTGCACTTGATGAATGGTATTTGTAATCCACAACTGGCAATCACTAAGAACACTATGATGGGGGGGACACTTCAACTCTGTCCTGCTACCGGTCCCCCCAGTGGAACAACAAGCAAACAATCGGTGAGCCACGGCAGTCTATAGGCCTAGAATCAGTAAAGTCTATTGAATTGAGCAAGTGCTCGCTCACCACTCCGGGCGCGATCCCAGCCCGGGACTTCCACCTGCTGTGTCTCCGCACACAGCGTCTGCAACGATCGGGTCCCCGATCCAACTGATGTCCTCACTCGACAAGTCAGATGCCACCCAGGCTCCGCGGTGGGGTGGAAGGCTCTTTGGAAGTTGCGCAAGGCCCAGGATTCAGGCCTTGCACTGCAGCAGATCAGCACAGGAAGAAACTCTTGCTTGCAGAGCGGTGTCCAAAGAGGCCGAGCTCCGCCTCACCTCCTCCTTAAATAACCCCTCCCATGAGTCTCTGCGGTGGCTAACTGCACTCTGGGTGCCGAACGGGGTTCTGGGTAACGTAGTCCCGGGGCCTTAAAGGAGACCCCGCTACACATGCTTATAGTCTCTCACTGTGATAGGCTGCCTCACTGGCCACTAAAATTCAATGATGAGAACAGGTATACTGGAACACGGAAAGCTGCTGCACATATGTGTAGATGCCTTTGGTTTCATTAGACTTGGATCAAACATTTACAGTCAGTGATGCTTCTTGCTCTCAATCCCTCATTAACAAACTATTGGGTGATGCTATTATGATCTGAGCTAACAGCAGTAAAATGCTCATGAACTAACATCTGTATTCAAGATCATGTAATGATCACTTGAAATTGTTATTTTTTAATGGTATTTATAAATTATATACTCAAATTCTAGACTAAATGTTTCACATCAGTACATATCATTTAAGTAAAACTGATTTATCAAAGAAATCAATAATTTTTCAGGCAAATTGCTATAACATGGTATTCTATTTGTAATGTGACAAGTCTTAACTTTATATTTTCTCTTTTCTTGCCCTAGTTTGACATTGTTTCTTTCTTGAAAGTAAATGATGAGAGCTGTCCTTGATATTTAGCATTCATCTTTCCATTTTGCTCTATTGTGACCTTTCATCAGATAAATTTTGATCTGTGGGTCATCTGTGGTGAGGGAGTTTACATTAATAAAGAGTCTGTCTTATTACAATCAATGAAAGGTCAATAGCTGCCTCAACAGATAACATCAGGTTTTATTTTCCCTAGGGTTAACAACTAGATGTCCCTTAAGATGTCAGCAGTTCTATTCAGGTGCTCTTCAGGAATAATATGCTCTTTAACATTATCATGATCATAGAATCCATATAATCAGGATACTAATGAGACTTCATTACATCACCTAATCACTGCACATTTTAATAATTTATACAGGATCTAAAATATGATAAATTAGGACTGTGTAGTTATTGATATGAGTTACATTTTGTACTTTCAATACATATGTTCTAAAAAAGGAACTTAAAAATAATTCAACCAGTATTATATTCATAACTGTTAAGATTCATGACTTCAAAGAAGTGCAAATATATGAGCTTTGTAAACTGTGCAATTATTAAAGTTTAGAATTGCTTTCATAAAACAAAAGATTTTTAAAGAACCTATCACTTAACTAAAAGTTCACAAATGAAGGGGTTTGTTTCATAGTTTATAAGTTTATTTTAAGTTCATAACTTTTTTCTAGCTTTGGATAGAGTAAGGAAGGATTAGAACCTTTGTAATTTTTTTTAATGATATCTAGAGCTCTATTAAATAATGTACCCCTATATCTTGTCCTTCTGATAATTGTTTTGCAAGGCAAGAAATTAGGAAAAAACAAAAAACAGGGACACAAAAATGTCAAATAGTACAGAGTGTCAAGCTGCTAAATAAAATCATATGTAGTCCAAAAACACAGACCGCCAGCTGGCTGCTTTATGCCTCTTACTCACAGCCTTAGTGTTCACCCGAGATTGCAAGACACATTCTTGACACATGCTTGTAAGAGATGCCCTCTTACAAGGTACTTTCTCAAGGTTGATGTGGTCTGGTGTGGTTTACACAAATGTGTGTAAGTTCCCTCTTAAGAAAAAAAAACAGCCTAGGGTCCCACTGAAAATTCTGAAAAACCTTAATCCAGCATGTAGCTTTGGTGGCAAGAAAATGGAAAGCATCATAGTGTGCCTACCCTTCTAAACCATACCAGACCACATGCCTTTAGCATATGGAGGGTACAATTTAAGGGGGGTTATCAGAGCCTCCCTACTTTGAAAGGCACCTTGTCCCCAGTGTTGTGGTGTTGTGGAGGGGGGGGCGGCAAGGACCTATTTCCCACATCCCATCCACAAACAGGATGTAGTGGTGCAGGGGAAACTTTTACAAAAGCTGAAAGCCCCTGTTAAACTAAGGAGCCCCCAGATATTCCCTCCAGTTGGAAGATGACAGGATAGTACCCCTTTTACAAAAAGTTTTAAAGTATACAATAACATCCATATTGTGAACAATTCTCTTTCTAAAATGTAAAAAATAAACAATGCCCCTAATGTAAATTTAACATCAATCACATTGTCTAGCTTTGTAGATAAAGGTCAATCGCAATCACTCGCCCACCAATGATGTTCACCAGTCACACTACTGCCACAAAATGTTGGGTGACATCATTGGACAAATATAGACATATATAATCCCTGGCCAGTCTGACAGAGATCTGTAATTTTGCAGTTTTAGCGCTGCAATGAAAAAAAGTGGAGAAAATGTGTCAGCCTATAATAAAAACAGAGCAGTATTTTTTTAAATGTATTTATATGTATTTTTTTATTAAATAAGGAAACCAATTTTCTAATATGTTCTTATATACATACCTTCCTCATATCCCCCCACCACTCTGTCAGAACCTGGAGTCCAAACCCAGTGTATGCTCAAAGTCAGAAAATGTTATCTTACACAGGGTTAATGGCTTCCTATTCTTCCTCGCATGACATGGACTTGACAATTGACTGCTCTAGCTTAAGCACTGTCTTTTCAAAGGAATGGGAGTCATATGACCCTCATACCTGGAAGGACATGTAATAAATTAGGCTTTCTGTGTGTGAGAGGTTGTGAGAGCTATGTTCCAGCATAATCAGCAGACAGCATACAAAATGCAGTGAGGTGGACTGATGCAATGGAGCAACGTTTGGTTAAAAATTACACTACATCCAGGTAGACTATGCTTGAAGTACCAAAGTGTTTCCAATTCTGTTTTGATTGGAATGCATTTTTAACTTGAAACAAATGCAATTATTTTCTGCTATGCTTTACATTCATTCACCTTGTATCAATTGTAGTTGAGTTGTATTGAAAATTATTGACATTGATTCTCACCAGCTAGCTATACAATTTGGTTGTGGTATGTTTGGTAAATACATAAAGACATCCCAAATAGCAGATGCAAAATTTGAAATGCATTGCCTTATGTAGCAGAAACAATGTATAGATGATATCTTACTGTGCATTAAAGGTTAGTCACTGGTGACATATAGGGGGCAGAGATTAGAAGATCAGTCTGACAAGTCTCATATTCTCACCAGATCTAGCCAAATCACAGCTGGTAGATATTACTTAATATGTTTAATTTATTTTTTTGCATGAAGAGCTTCAGCATAGGGGACATGCCCTAAAAACTTCAGAAAAGTTTCTAGGGCATATCTCTTCTGGTCATCTTCCCCTGCCCTTTATTCCATTTTCCTAAATTATGACACAGTTATCACTGACCAATAGTAAATAAGAAAAAACTGCTATGATCCGTGAAGGGTACACATGTGTGAGAGCTGAAGTGGTGTAATATTCTTAACAAAATTGTGGGATATGAAAATATGTGGGATAACTCAAAATTAAACCATCTGATAAGTGGCTGTAGAAGCACAAAAGAGCATCTCTTCCATCAGGGCCACTGATAAGGGGATACTTGTGGGCCTCCTGTATGGGGCCGGGGGCCTTGTCACTTTGGTTTCTGTTTGCTCACTGTAGAAGCCAATAGCGCTGCTTATCTGAGCATAAGGAAGGGCCTGCCAACAAGGAAAATACACTCCACTGGCTAAGGATGGGCTCCTCCTCCCACCCATCCTTAGCCAATTAGCAAGCACTGTAACCCTTCTTCTCCAGCCTGCCACATTTGCCTGTAAACAGAAGATGCAGGAGGCTGGAGGGGGACTGAATGGGGGCACCAGGAGGGGAAGACACAAAGAACCTGGAGCCCTGGAGCTACAAGACAAATGTTTGATGAGAATTACATTAAAGAAATCCTGCAGCACACACAAAACTCTAGCTGAAATAGCTCCAGAGAAACAAATGAACATCATCAGAAGTTATCGCAGGTAATGCCGGCCGGCTGCAGCGTCTTTAAGAAATCTTATCAATGTGTTCAGGCAGTGTGCAGGTTAGACAATTAGACCGGTCAAGAAATGCCTACCCTCCCTCTTGTCTCACTGTATTTACTCTTTTTTATAGCTGCCTAACCTAAGCTGTGCACTGCCTGAAAACACTGATAAGATTTCTTGAAGATGCTGCAGCCGGCGAGCATTCCATGACACAAGTGACAGTAAGACATTGCTGCTGATGATCTTCAGTTGTTTCTATTGAGTTATTTCAGCTAGAGTTGTGTCTGTGCTGCAGTATTTGCTTGATCTTGCTTTTGGAGGATTTACTGCTGGTTCAGGGTTTCAGCTTCACAGACATTACCTATTTATTGTCCTCCACTGGTCTTTACCAGTTGACTGTTTGTAACACAAGATTGGAAGTGCTGCTGCCTTCTGTCACTTGGCTGTAGTTTGTAAGGATGATTACTGACTTGATCTTGCAGAGCTGGTTTAAATCGGTTGTTACTTCAACACTTCATATTCCTGATATGTGCCTGCTGTACCATGTACTTGTATGAGAACATATCATGTCCTCTTTGTATTGCTTCCTTTGTGTGAAATCCCTGGTGTTCCTGCTAGTCCCTCTGCTTTCCTATTAAAAACTGACCAAACTAAGCAGGAGAGTACGTCATGGTCAGTTCTCTAGCTATGTTCGGAACTTAGTATGCTCTCCTCCAATGATCAGACTTGTCCTGACACGCCCCTGCTGCGCAGCCACTCACTGGGAAGCTCATTGTAATGCTGCTTCTCTTCCTCCCAGCTCTTATGCAACTGAAAACAGAGGAAAAATTATCACTTACAAGAAAGGGAAGAAATATATTTATAATGTTTTTTTATATTGATACAAAAATGTTTTACATTTAATTTATTTTTTAAACTGTATGGGTTGTTTTACAAGGTGATAGTTTACAATCACTTTAAGTAGAGTTGAACAGAGCTGCAATATTATACACTTTTACATTGGGTTCAGGCATATTTGCATAAATGCAGTCTCTGACTGTCTCCTGTAGTATGTCTGCAGTCTCTGACCATCTTCGGTAGTAGTATGTCTGAAGTCTCTAGTCGTCTCCTGTAGTAGTGGACACCTAACCCAGGGAAAAGGCTTCACCAAGTCCGTGGGGTAGGGGGAGGTGCAGCAACACCACCTCAGCATCGGCGCACCTAATAAACAACCTAGTAAACAACTGCGTAACAGAAAACATCATCAAAAATTGGGGGACTAGGGGACCCCGGGGGCCCATCCCTGGGAGGCCTGACCCCCCCATAACAAAACATGAGGGGGAGAGCCCAGATATCCCAGGCATGTGCCACCCGCAGGTAGAACAACAACCGTGTGCTGAGCGAAAGAACACTAGGTATAAGGAGTAAACAGTATATCAAGAACAGTAACAACCAAAAAGTTGTATTAGAGCTTGAAGGAAAAAAAAAGGAAGAGAAAAAATAATGAAAAATTAGGTCTCGACCTGGAGCTCAAATTGTTTCTGGAACTGCAAACAGAATATAACCTATAAAGGGAGAAAGGAGGAGGCTAATGCCCCAGTGACCCCTGGAACTCAGGGGGATTCCAAAAAGGGAGTCCTTTTAAACTGTAGCCAGAAAGCTTGACTCGGGGTGTCATGGTGGTCTGATTTCCTTGGGCTTTTTGAATTTGGGTTTGTCCCAAGTGTTCGTCAAAGGGTTCGCTGGAGATGGGTGTTTGGTAGATCCAGCAAGGGAGTTGGAGAGGTCCATTGCTGCTTCGTGGGAGATGAGACGAAGGTCTAGGAGTAGTCGTTCCCCATCTTGGAAGCTGTGGAAAGAGTGTGCCCTGCCCTTGTATTCAAACTTCAGAGCAAAGGGGTAGGCCCACCTATATTTAATGTCACATTGCGATAAGACTGAGAGAAGGGGTTTCAGGGCTTTCCTTTTTTGAATAGTAGTCGGTGAGAGATCTGCAAACACTTGAATGGCATGCCCCCGGCACGTAAGAGGGTTTTGATGTCTGCTAAGCTTCATCACCTCTTCCTTCAGGAGAAGAAGTTTGGTTTGACCATTATGTCCCTGGGGGTGCCATCTTTCCTGGGGGGCCCCAGTGTTCTGTGGGCACGATCAATGTCCAGTTTGTGTTGGCGGATGTTAGGGATTAGCTTCTTGAGGAAATCTTGCGCCACAGAGATAGTATCAGTGATCGATTCTGGGAGACCCCTGATCCTGAAATTTTCCCTCCTGGACCTATTCTCAAGGTCATCGATCCGGGATAAAGCTGTATCCAATTGGTCCTGCAGTACCTGTATATGATTAGAGTTCTGTCTGGTTGTGGAGATTGTCTGATCAAGCTTGTTCTCTATGGCTTCCATCCTAGAGCCTAGCATCTGGAAGTCCCCCCTTAACTCTCCAGTGATTTTGGCTGCATTCTGAGCCAACCCTCTGTCCAGCAGGGCTGATAGTTGTAAGAAAAGGTCTGGGGCTGGAATTAGCGTGTGAGGGATAGTGTCTGTAACGGGAGGGCCCGTTGAACCCAGAAGCTCTTAGAAAGTATGAGCCAGAAAATAATGGACATTCAGAATATGTCTTGGATTGGTTTAAATTGGGTCTGTAATATTAATCCACAATATTCCCCAGGATATAAGTAAAATAACTATTTACTGGTGGTTGATTCTGAACTCAACAGGTTAATTGAAAGATGTTAATGTCATCACCTCCAACCACCTGGCTGCCTGTGTAATGTAAATGAGTCCAGGCTAATTTCTAAAAATCTTTTCATTGTGGATTGTGATAATTAACTCTGTAGTTGTATAAAGGAATTAGGTAATTAGCTCATGTAAATTAGGTCTGGTCAAAGGTGTATTTATGATATTGTAAGGTAGCAGACAGCCAGTCTGGGAAACGTAAAGGTCATGCATATTAGGCATTTAAGCTGTAAAGGGATTAGTTAATGAACTCACCTGTTGTCTGCTAAGGGATGTCAGAATAATGTGTATTGGGGGCTCATTATGTAACCATTGTGTGATGTTGTGGGTGGAGTTGGGTCATTGTCCATTTGGACTACAGTATTCTTTTAGTGTATATAAGAGCCTGCTTTCTCAATAAAGATTGTCAGACCTGCTGGAAACCTCAACACAGAGCATTGTCTCGTTTGTGGAGGGAGAATTATTTGTATGGAGTCTTATTCGGCTGGTAGGAGTGTCTGGTAGCTGTTGTGTGTTCGGGAAATGGAATATCTTAAATGACGTTAACCCCTGTCGTTACAGTGTCTGTCATGACAGGTCTGTGCGCAGCACGCAGAGACGTAGGCCTCAGGGGAGAGTTCAGGAGATCCTCCATGGTGTGTTCTACCAGGGACTCAGTAGAAGCTGGGGAGTAAGCCATGCCCATTTGGATACTCACGGGGGTCCCTGGAGAATGAGAGTGGGCCACAGAGGCATAGGATGGCCAGGATCCAGGGGATTCCTCAGCGCCTGGCGCGGGCGGCTGCATGGCGCCCGCCATCTTGGATTCGGCCTTCTCGCTCACGGCCCGGAATTGCGGTCCCAGGTTCCTTCTAGCGGGTCCTGCAGACATAGGAGTGTGCCCCGGACGTTCCGTTGGCCGATGGTGTGACCGTAGCGGGTCACAGGGCCCAGAATCCCCCTCTATGTGCGCCGGATGGCCGAAGCAGAGCGGAGCTCCTGGCTTAAGCGGCCATCTTGGAGCAGTCCGCGCATGTGCTTTGTACAGATCTGTTTTAAAGCATTAAAGGGTTCCTGGTAAGACAAAAAAAATAATCATAAAGGAAGGTGTATGCAATAGAAGATATCCTATACTTACCTTTTGTGGCCACCAATGTCCCCTACCTCTCCTCTTTTCCAGCCTAAACCAGTCTCTTTAGCATTTAACACTTCCATGAGCATTGAATACCTATGTTTACTGGTGCACATTGGCTCCATACTTTAACCCTGTACATTACTGCTGTGTCATGATGGAATGAGGATGGAACCCATAGACATCCAACATCCCTAGAAATGTTTAATGCAAAAGAGACTGACTGATACTGCAGCACTGAAAGGGATGTCGTTTTTTTCTACAGTTGGAAATTTCCTCACAACACATCTGTCATGAACAGGTGTGACCAGAACTGTGTGGACTGCAACAGAGGGAACTAAACGCATATAAAGTGAAATAATGTCGTTTTTTAAAGATAAGTGAATACAGATATAAATGCACCTCCAATACTAAAAAGTGTACAACAATCAAACAACCAAACAGTGACCCACAAATAACAGCAGTCTAAACTAGTATGTACAATAGATAGGGAATACCAGAATCATAATCGTAGCCAGGCCAGAGTCATATACGGGAGATCAGTAGATGGGGCAAGGAGCAAGACAGGACAGGGAGAATGTGGAAGGGATCAGGGTTGCAGGGCAGGGTACAGGATCACAGGAGGGACATGATCAGGATCAGGTTCAAGTTCAGGTTCAGGTTTAGGTTTAGGTTTAGGTTCAGGTTTACAGGATTGCAGGTACAGGTCAGGGCTCAAGGACAATACCAAGCCAAGTGTGTGAGTGCTTGCCAGGTATAAGTACACATCTCCTGCAATCAGTCTCAGGTGACGCCTGATTGTAGGAGTTGATGTCGGCTCCACACTGCCAGGAGACACCCGCTGGTGGACACCAGTACTGCGGCCCAAAGATCTAACAGTGCCACCAACAGGTGAAACCTTTCCTGATAGCTCCAGACTGCTAGTAGACACCCGCTGGTGGACACCAGTACTGCGATCCAAAGAACAGACAGCGCCACCAGCAGGTGAAACCTTTCCTGACAACATCTTACTACTGATTTTATAGTGTATATTACTTGGAAGTTTGAATTTAAAAAGTGAATTATTTCCGCCTCTCAGGATGTTCTAAATTTTGGTGCTCTTGATTCACATTTAACAGACTCCATTTGAAGGAAGATCCAAAAACACTAGAATTACTGGACTAGAATTTTTTTTTCTAACACCTCTATTAAAATTTATATAGAAAATGATAAGCCTGTAATGTCTGATTATTAGCCAAATAATTAAGCCCTGTATTTGCATAGTCTTGTATTATATTTGCCTACTATTATTATGCCTAATCCCAAAATATGTTTTAATTAATTTCTACAATATGGAACTTTCTACAATATGGAACTGGCACAGAAACAATGACAACATATGTATTTTGGAAATTGAAAGAAAGCATAGAAGGTGATGAAAATAATTATGTTTTATCAACAGCTCATCATTCTTTGACAGTTATAGGCAGCTAAAAAAAGAAAATGCCTCTCTTGGAATTCATAAATACAAAGGCCACTGTGTTAAAGCCAATGGTGGTTAAATGAGCCAAATATCATTAATTGATGTATTGATGTCCTGCTCGATACACATGTCTCCTATGAAGAGATCATCCAGTTTGGTTATTACGTCATGTTGCCCTTTCAGGTTATAATTAGTTATGTGTGCCACCAGTGGCAAATGTGTAAAGAAAATGTCATCATAAATGGTATAATATTTTTACTCATAGTCCCCCAGAGTGGAACTCTTGACAGTTTGATTTATAACCATGCATACTGTAGCTAACATATGTAGCATTAAATCTGTTTCTTAATATAGGTGTCTGATTATACTGTAGATCTAGAGCATAGTGTAAGTAAAGCGAGAAATTTAAAAAAATAAAAAAGTGGTGATTTTATACGATTTTTTTATTGATGTTTCTAGAATTAAACATCTCACAGTCTAACAAAAAGTTAACAACTATGGGCAGCTTGATACCCAGGGGTTTGCTGCATTCCATCCAACTTAATATTTTTGAAAGAACATCAATTATAGTAATGCTAGAAAGTACAGTGTAAAATAAGGGCATATTTGTTTGTAATTTTTGCAGTGCTTACTTAAAGTATTTTATGTAACCTTTACATATTTATAAGCTTGCCATTTCAAAAAATTGCTATTTCAATAAATTTAGTGGCTCAGTGCAATTATCTAGTATCAGCTTCACAAGGAGTGCATTGTTTTCAGTATATCTATCAGCTCAAAAAGTTGCTTTTTGAGTAAGAGCAGTAGTGCAACCAATGAGTAGCACTGCAAAGGCAAAAGCAGAGCTTCTGCTAAACATTATGATTATATTAAAAGACTATTTATTATTTTTTAAGGTACTATGTGTTAAAGATAGTAACGTCATTGTTGTAGAAGGAGCCATGGCATGTGCCTTGGAACATGGTATCAGCGGTTCCTACAATCCAAATCTGTTATCGGAATAAGCATAATATTGAGTGCACAGAAGCACACTTGTAAATGTGAGTGGCTTTAAATTGTTTTTAAATAAAAGGTAATGTATTTTGCTTAAAAAAAACCCTTGGGGGAACTTCCCATTCTTCATGTATTTTGCAGAAAGCACTATGGTCTATATTTTCATTCTTTCCCTGAGTTCAAATCTGATTGATATCTGCATATAGGAAAGAGGGATACAACTCTCTAATACACAACCTGCAAGGTTTAAAGCATGATAGAGCTTATTTGATTCAAAAGGTGCATCAAACAAGGTGAGATTTTGTCCACTGAGTAGGGAAAAGGTGATCAACATGAGAGTATGTTGTGTTTAACACAAAAAGGAGTTTTTGATTCACCACTTAACCACTCGGAACCCGGACCATTGTCGAATGACGACCACAAGGTGGCTCTACAGGTCCGGGAGGCCGTCATATGAAGTCCTCGGGCCTCCGGCATGCCTGCTGCATCACTCAGGAGCCGATGCGCGTGCCTGGCGGCCGCGATGTCCGCCAGGTATCCGCGATCGGCAGTCACAGAGCCAGGGACGTGGATCTCTGTGTATAAACACAGAGATCCATGTCCTGTCAGGGAGAGGAGACCGATGGTGTGTGCCTTGTACATAGGGACACCCATCGGTCACCTCCCCCAGTCAGTCCCCTCCCCCCACAGTAAGAATCACCTAGCAGGGCACACATGTAACCCCTCGATCACCACTAGTGTAATGCCCTGTACACATGATCGGTTTTTCAGATGAAAAAAGTCCAATGGACTTTTTTCATCTGAAAAAACGATCGTGTGTGGGCCCCATCTGACTTTTTTCCATCGGTGTAAAAAATAGAACATGTTTTAAATTTTTCAGATGGAAAAAAAACGATAGGAAATTCTGATCGTCTGTGTGGAACTCCAATGGAAAAAACCCCCACGTATTCTCAGAATCAAGTCGACGCATGCTCAGAAGCATTGAACTTAATTTTTACCGGCTCGTATGAGTGTTTTACGTCACCGCGTTTTGAAGTGATGGAAGTCAGCTTCATCGGAATTCCGGTGGAAAATTCCATCGGATTTTATTCCATGGGAAATCCGATCATGTGTACAGGGCATTAACCCCTTTGAAATTTCGCCTGGACAGGAAGGGGGTATATGTGCCCAGTAAGCAAGTGGTTAAAAGGATTGTATGATTGGAATCAATTGTGAACTGTGTTTGTATATGATCAAAGTAGGAGACGGAACATTATCTAATATATCACAAAGTTTCAACTATTTTTTCTTTGTGGACACAATATTACTGTTTTACTATTAGTTGTATTATGTTGATGAATTTATATCTTTGTTTTAGTTTGGAACATAAAATATATTATAAGATATATGTAGAAAATTTATGAAGCACATTATGTGTATATGTGTCCTGTCAAAAGAGGAATTGTGATTTCTTTTTGTGATTATGCCAGAGGATGATTTAGTATTTTGGATTATAGCAAAAGCATGATTTTAATATATAGACTTACATTGTAATAACATACAATGCCTTGAAAAAAGTATTCATACCCCTTTACATTTTCCACATTTTGTCATGTTACAACTAAGAATAATTTGTGCGAACATGCGACCACTGTTAACCATTTCAGCCTCGGACCATTTGGCTGCACAAAATTGACGTCCTTTTTTTCCCACAAATAGAGCTTTCTTTTGGTGGTATCTGATCACCTCTGTGGTTTTTATTTTTTGCGCTATAAACAAAAAAACAGCAACAATTTTGAAAAAAAAGCAATATTTTTTACTTTTAGCTATAATAAATATCCCCCAAAAATATATAAATAACATATTTTTTCCCTCAGTTTAGGCCGATACGTATTCTTCTACATATTTTTGGTAAAAAAATTGCAATAAGTGTTTAGTGTTTATTGATAGGTTTGCGCAAAAGTAGGGGGCGCTGAAGGGGTTAAGTGTGTCCTAGGGATGTGTTCTAACTGTGGGGGGGATGGGCTACGTGTGACATGACACTGATCACCGCTCCCAATCACAGGGAGCAGTGATCAGTGTCCTGTCACTAGGCAGAATGGGGAAATGCTTGTTTACATTAGCATTTCCCCGTTCTTCCTCTCTGTGAGACGATCGCGGGACTCCCTGCGGACATCGAGTCCGCAGGACCCGCGGTCACACTTACAGAGTTTGCGGCTGCTCCCACACACGACCACAATGCCGCGTCTTAAAGGGGATGTATATATACGTCCATATGCCCAGCCGTGCCATTCTGCTGACGTATATCGTCGTGCAGCGTTTGGCAAATGGTTAAAGTCTGAGGTACATGAATGTGAAAAATCAAAAGTGCCCATTTTGAAGGCTTATATGCAAGTTATTGCCATAAAAAGTGTTTGGGGACCCGGGTCCTGCCCCAGGGGACATGTATCAGTGCAAAAAAAGTTTTTAAAACTGACGTTTTTTCAGGAGCAGTGAATTTAGGAATGCTTTAAGTGAAACAATAAAAATGAAATATTCCTTTAAATATCATGCCTGGGGGGTCCCCTTAGTTTTGCCTGTAAAGTAGCGCCTTTATCCAATGTTTATAACATTACCGCAGCAAAATTCAATTTCTAAAGGAAAAAAATGTCATCTAAAATTGAATTGCGGCTGTAATGTATTGTTGGATCCCAGCAATATACATAAAAAATCATTGAAACAATGGCGTGGGTTCCTCCCCCAGTCCATTACCAGGCCCTTCGGGTCTAGTATGAATATTAAGGGGAACTCAACGCCAAAATGTAAAAACAAAAAGGCGTGGGGGGTCCCCCCAAAATCCATACCAGGCCATTCAGATCTGGTATGGATTTTAAGGGGCAATCCATGCAAAAATTTAAAAAAAATGGCGTGTGGTCCCCCCAAAATCCATACCAGACCCTTACCCGAGCATGCAACCTGGCAGGCCGCAGGAAGAGGGGGGGTGAGAGAGCACCCCCTGAACCGTATCAGGCCACATGCCCTCAACACCCCATATTGATGGGGACAAGGGCCTCAACCCCACAACCCTTTCCCAGTGGTTATGGGGGTCTGCAGGCCACAAGGGCCCCCCCAGATCCCGCCACCCATCTGAATAAGTATGGGGTACATTGTACCCCTACCCATTCACCAAAAAAAGTGTCAAAAAAAGTAAAAGCGACAGCAGACAGATTTTGACAATTCCTGCAATGTAAATCCATCTTCAATCACGGCACATACGTTCCCGAGAATTATTATTTTTTTTAACTCAGCTGACTGCAGTTTTTTCACTTTGACAGCTGTTATATAGGCAAGGGCGGGGACACGCGGTGACACCAAGATGGATTTACATTGCGGGAAACTTTTGTTTTTAAAATAAACAAATTGTCAAAAACTGTCTGCTGTCGTTTTTACTTTTTTGGTGAATGGGTAGGGGTACAATGTACCCCATACTTATTCACATAGAGGGGGCGTGATCTGGGGGCCCTCTTGTTAAATTCAATTTCCCGCAAACGCCCCATAATATTCACTGTTCGGCGAACACCAGATGTTCGAGTCAAACTTACGTTCGTTTTGAACATCGAGCTCTTCCCTGGGTACAATCATCTAATTAGTAAATAGAGTCCACCTGTGTGTAATTTAATCTCAGTATAAATGCAGCTGTTCTGTGAAGCCCTCAGAGGTTTGCTAGGGCTCATTTTCCTTCCACTTCACAATTATGTATCATGTTATGTTGGTCTATCACATAAAATCCCAATAAAATACATTTACGTATTTGGTTGTAACATGAATTTTTTTTGAATATTTCAAGGGGTATGAATACTTTCTCAAGGCACCGTATAATTATTATTGGAGTTCTGTATTAGAGAAGGGTAGTGTTTGTAGCATAGCATTTGTAATAATTGGTTATAATTTTTAACCACTTGCTTACTGGGCACTTAAACCCCCCTCCTGCCCAGACCAATTTTCAGCTTTCAGCGCTGTCACTATTTGAATGACAATTGCGCGGTCATGCAACACTGTACCCAAATGAAATTTTTATTATTTTTTTCACACAAATATAGCTTTCTTTTGGTGGTATTTAATCACCACTGGGGTTTTTATTTATTTCTAAACAAACAAAAAAAGTCGGAAAATTTGGAAAAAGAAAATCATGTTTCATAGTTTGTTACAAAATATTGCAAACAGGTAACTTTTCTCCTTCATTGATATGGAAGGATTCAGGGCAGGGCTCAGTGCTAGAGCTTGTCCTGCCACCACATCTCCATACAGCTGGTGGTGATAATGTGAGATATGTCAGCCCCCTCCTCTTCCTCCTCCTCAATGCCCTCTTCTGCTAAATTTTCCTATGAACCACCCTTACCCCCTAAGTCTTCAAGGGGCTATTCAATGAGTCAGGCTAAAAGTTGCCATGCAGTGCTTCAGCTGGTCTGCCTAGGGGACAGAAGCCACACCGAAGCAGATATTCTTCTTAGCTCTGCAGGGGCCATGGCACACCATGAAAGCTTAAGCCAGGAATGGTGGTGTGCGATAATGGCACTAACCTTCTGTCTACCCTTCGACAGGGAAAGCTGACTGGCACATTTCCTCAATTTGGTGATGCAGCATTTTATAAACAGGTACCCAGGGTTGCAAGATTTGTCTGTAGCTATTTCAGGTGCAGTCATACACAGCCAGTGTTCAGTTGGCTGAAATTCAGTGGAAATTCCACCTGCCCGTAGACTGCCTGTCTTGTGACATTCCCACCAGGTTGAACCTGACTTTGTCAATGCTGCAATGGCTGCACATTAACAAGGACAGGCTCAGGGGAGCTTGGCTTTTTTCCCCAATGCCAATGGCTGCTGATAAAGGATATATGCACTGTACTGTCACCATTTGAGGAGGCAACAAGGATGGTGAGCCGTGACAATGCATGCATCCATGACACTATCTCTCTTGTGTTCCTGCTGGAGCATACTCTGCGTGGCTAACAGGGCATTTGAGGTAGAGCAGTGGGAGGAAGAAGAGGATGTCCTTACCTCTCAGGGCCCACTTTATGCAGACACCATTCTTGTGATACCACAGAGCACACGAGAGGAGGAGGATTCTGGCAGTTTTGAGGCATTGAAGCAGAGGAAGACATCTGTCAAACCTTAAGAGATGGGTTTCAGTCCCCAGAAACCTTGGGCATAGTATGTGGCTGGGAGGAGGCAGTTCTGTAATCCTCAGTGACCCACGAGGACTCTGCTTCTCATGCCTTCACAAACTTGCAGGGCATGGGCTCCCTTGTTCTTCAAAGCCTGTGAAAGGACCCAAGAATTTGTGGCATCAAGTATAAGGATCATCGTAAACTGCCTGATTTGTGACATGCTCACCAGATTGAACCTGACTTTGGCAATGCTGCAGTGGCTGCACATTAACAAGGACAGGCTCAGGGGAGCTTGGCTTTTTTCCCCAATGCCAATGGCTGCTGATAAAGGATATATGCACTAGACATGTGCATTCTTTTTCGTCCGAATGCATTTTCGTCCGAATTTGAGGTATTTTCGTTATCGTTTTAACAAACGAAAACGAAAGCGCAGAATCCGAAAACCGAAAGATCCGACATAAACAAATGCTTTATTTTCATTTTCGTTGCAACAACAGTTCGATTTAGATAGGAGATTCGACATGACACTGACAATAACAATCTGTGTCTATTGAACCTGTGGTCGAATGTGCCTAACCTTAACTCTATTAGTCCAAGATTTTTCTACATAGAGAGAAAAGATTCGACATAGAGGGAAAAGATTGCTGCTGGAATTGGGTGGGGGCAGTAAAATAAAAATAATGATGATGATGAATGTTATTGGCTGATTGTAACCAAAGAGGAGGTGTCATGGAGATCCTGCCAGAAACAGGCGCCCCGGACTTCCTGGTCTCCGTTCGCGCGTGCGTCCAGCGGGTGGCGCCAGAGAGACTATTTAAACCTGTCATTTACAGACAGTCCCTGCTGTCTGCTCTACAGCGTTGTGTGCTAAACCCTGATCTGAGACCATACCTGTGCTAAAAGACCCGGCTTACCTTGACCAACCTGTTATCTGCCTGCACCCGACCCCGGCTTGTTGTGACTACCCTTTGCCTGCATCCTGTACTTCTGCTGCCCGCCTGATATCTGACCCGGCCTGTTTACTACCCTGTTCCTGGTTCCGATCCAGTTTGCTAAACCGATCCAGTCTGCTGAGCTGTCCCAGATCCAGCCTGCTAAGCTGAACCTGCCTGCTAGCTGATCCTGTCAGCTGTGCTTCTTCCGATCCAGTCTGCGAGACCGATCCAGTCTGCTGAGCTGTCCCAGATCCAGCCTGCTAAGCTGAACCTGCCTGCTAGCTGATCCTGTCTGCTGTGCTTCTTCCGATCCAGTCTGCGAGACCGATCCAGTCTGCTGTGCTACTTCCGATCCAGCCTGCTAGCCGTTCCAGTTCCGGTATTCTGCAAGGAAGCTTCCGGGTGTTTGAATCACCACCTCACCACAGTTGATCCTGCCAGGCACCCGTGCCACTCCTTACTCCTGTGCCAACTGTTACCTTACCAGGGGGCCGGGAGTGGGAGCCGTAAGGGAGGCCGTCCCCTGCAATTCGGGCTCACTACCATCAGGTACGTGACAGGAGGAGCAGTAAAATAGCTAGAACTAAATTGACAATTCAACATGAACGACGATGATTCGACAAAGCATCGAAAAACATACAAACGTTGAATCTGTCATTGAAGGCTTATGGTGTCTGTCGAAAGTTCTAAGAAGATTAGACGGAGCAGCTAAACTGTACGACGCTGCAATCGTACATTTCCGGTGAAATGCATCTGCCCATAGGCTATAAAAAAATTCTAATGTTGGTTGACTAGTAATAATAATTAAAAAATATAATTATTACTAGTCATACAACATAAGAATTCTACTATAGCTAGCTTGTAGGCGGAACATCGACTGGAAATGTACGATTGTGGCATCGTACAGCTTCGCTGCTCCATCGAATCTTCTTTGAACATTCGACAGACACCATAAGCCTTCAATGACAGATTCGACTCTATATATTTTCGGACTATTGCAATTTCGACGAAAAACAAAATAAATAAAAACGAATTTCGGGAGTAACTAAATAAATTTATTTTTCGGACGAAAACTAAATTCCGAAACAAAATATTTCAGTGTGCACATGTCTAATATGCACTGTACTGTCACCATTTGAGGAGGCAACAAGGATGGTGAGCCGTGACAATGCATGCATCCGTGACACTATCCCTCTTGTGATCCTGCTGGAGCATACTCTGTGTGACATTATGAACAGGGCATTTGAGGTAGAGCAGTGGGAGGAAGAAGAGGATGTCCTTACCTCTCAAGGCCCGCTTTATGCAGACACCTTTCTTGTGATGCCACAGAGCACACGAGAGGAGGAGGAGCAGGATTCTGGCAGTTTTGAGACATTGAAGCAGAGGAAGACATCTGTCAAACCTTAAGAGATGGGTTTCAGTCCCCAGAAACCTTGGGCATAGTATGTGGCTGGGAGGAGGCAGTTCTGTAATCCTCAGTGACCCACGAGGACTCTGCTTCTCATGCCTTTGCAAACTTGCAGTGCATGGGCTCCCTTGTTCTTCAAAGCCTGTGAAAGGACCCGAGAATTTGTGGCATCAAGTATAAGGATAATTTTTGGTTGGCAACCTTTCTTGACCACCCTTACAAGGTGAAAGTCTCGGAACTCATCCTGCCCTCGCAGAGGGAGCACAGGATGAAATATTTTGAGGACACCTTAAAGAGGAGTTTATGTAACACCTTTCCAGACTCTGGTAGGTTACAGTCTCGTGGAAGTTTTGAGGCTTATTTTGGTCAAAGGAGGAGCGGTGGAGAAGGGGGCCACCTGAGTGATGCATTTAAAACATTTTTTAGTCCTCGGCTCCCCAGGGCTGTCATCTTTAACATCCCATCGGCAGCATCTGCATTGTATGGTGGAAGATTATCTAGGGGAGAAAACAGACATAGAGAGCTTTCCGGTAGACAATTCGCTGGGTTACTGGGTCATGAGAATAGACCACTGGCCAGAACTTTCCCAGTATGCAATTGAGTTGATGGGCTTCCCTGCATCCAGCGTGCTTTCCAAACAGGCATTCAGTGCTTCCAGAGGTTTTGTGACAGGTAAAAGAGTGTTTCTGTCCACAGACTCTGTTGACGGGCTGACATTTATCAAAATGAATCAGTCCGTGATTAGCAGCAGCTACCAAGCCCCTCAATCCAATGTTACTGATTAAATGTTTTTAGGATCTGGAATATCTGCAAGACTGTGTAGACTGCCTAGCTTTGGGGGTGTTGATTTTATCTTGAAGTAATATTTGATATAGGTTTCATGGGCACAATTAACACCGAAGGACCAATTTTTCCACACCTGTTTGACAGGTGCATATACCGTATTTATCGGCATATAACACGCACAGGCGTATAACACACACCCTAACTTTAAGAGGGAAGTTTCATGAAAAACACTTTCCACAGCCCCCTGCATATAACATGCAGGCACAGTTTACCCTCTATTTTTAGGGTAAAAAAGTGAGTGTTATACGCCAATAAATACAGTAATTAATTTTTTTTACAGCAAGGCTAATTCTTGCTTTCATTAACAGTCCCTTTATATAGTTATGGTTTAAAGGCATCACCAACACCCAAAGTCAACTTTTTCTGCACCTGTTTGACAGGTGTATATAATTAAAACATTTTTACAGAAAAGACAATTCTTGCTTTCATTAAGAGTACCTCTAAAAAGTTACGGTGTGAAGGCACCACCAATACCCAAAGCCTAATTTTTCCAAACCCATTACTTCTATCCAAAGTTTGTGAAAAAGACACCAGACTTATTTTTAAAAAAAAATCCAAAAAATCTCTAATCTTGTTCTGAGTGCACTAGATTGCGGCCTCATCATACAGACTGGCTCCCAAAGCCGTTGTCTACAATAATAAAGAAAGAAAGCTTGCAGGCAAAACTATTTAAATGTACTGTATATACTCAAGTATAAGCCGACCCGAGAATAAGCCGAGGCACCTAATTTTACCACAAAAAACTGTGAAAACATTTTGACTCGAGTATAATCCTAGGGTGAGAATGCAGCAGCTACTGTAAGCGGAAAACAATGCCCATTTGCAGCTTCACTGTGCCCATTTGCACGCCTCACTGTGCCCATTTGTACACCTCACTGTGCCCAACCTCACTGTGCCCATTGCAACCTCACTGTGCCCATTGCATCCTCACTGTGCCGAACCTTACTGTGCCCATTGCAACCTTACTGTGCCCATTGCAACCTCACTGTGCCCATTGCAACCTCACTGTGCCCATTGTAACCTCACTGTGCCCAAATTTTTGTGATGTTCAAGAGTTTTGCTGCAAACGGAACCAGGGAGAGTTCGGTTCACGTAACTGTACTTATGTGTAATTCCATGAGCACAGCTCAGTCCTGGAAGAATGCCTGCCACTACAAAAAGAAGAAAGGAGAGTCCAAGTGATTTAATCACCTAGTTTGAAGACTGTGGGATAAAAAAGTTAGGTATAGTGCTATAAAAATATTATCGTTGAACTCAATTTGACTTTTTTCAACCTGGTTAACTGTGAAACTATATGCGTTTAGGTTAGTTTAATAACATTATATCAATACCAATTTTTTTCTACTATCCCTCACTATAAAAAGTGTATGGTTATTGTGTTCACATCTAAATTAACTAACTATATTTACCACACTAAGATATAATGTTCAGAACAAAGGTACAATTGATCAATGAGTTCAATAGCTTTTTTTGGTTCTTAATCAGGTAAACAGAACATCAATCAGGTAACATATTCCCTTAATTAGTCTCCAAGCACCTCAATCAGATGTGTATTCAATTAAATGAGAAATGATTAAGACCTTTAAAAGGCTATCTGTCTTACTAACCTTGAATTTATATGGATTTCAAGATGATCCTGAAATAAATTTGTGCCTATAGGCTGGAATAGCTTTTTGACAGCTATAGCTTTTGGGTATAAATGTGTAAATGTAAAGATGGTTATTTTTTAAGTGATAAATTTTGAAGTTTATGAGTTTTTATTAAGCACCTACATAACTGCCATACACACTGTACAGGGTAAGAAAAAATAGCAGCTTGAATTAATATTTAGAATTGCAGGCTTAATTGTAACCAAGGTCTCTTAAATTATATTTTTTGTCTCGAAGCATTGCCATAGTTTATTTTTAATACTGTTCACCATCACTGTCATATTTCATAAGTTCATAGCCCTATTCACATTCAAAGTGTCAATTCAGTCCTAAAATTGTCAAAGCCATCCATTACTTGAATTCATATTCTTTAAGAATAATTGCATAAACTGTCTAGTTTGAGAATAAAATGTGAAATACATAGCTAACTCTTTTAGAGTTCAAACATTTGTTAATATAATAAAAGTAGAGGTCACAATAGTCCGTTTTATCTGGGAAATATACACCTTCTATTGAATTTACAGTGTCTACCTTATAAAAGAAACTTGGATTCAATGAATTTAACATGCAAGATTATTTTACTTCAGCCCTAATACTTAAAGAGATTTTTTTATATTTAAAAGAAAAAATATTTAGTCCACAAATACTTGAGGATGACCCATGAGGTGTGTGTTCAGGGGGTCTCGAGAGGAAACTTGAATTTCTGTCCTTTAAATACTAGATCAAATTATAGTCACAGCATAAGGGCAAGATGACTCAGCAATGTTGAGCTGGCTCAGTAGTACCACTGTCTTGTTGAAGAATGTAAATATGTAATCTACATATTTACCTCACTAAAAAGAAATAAAAAAAAAAAACTATTTTCAATTGTTGTTCTGAACATAATAAAGGAAATTACCATACAAACAATAAACATTAACAAAACTGGGAACAACATTTTAGAACTGATTATCTTAGTTTGATATCAAAATTAAGGAAAAATTGATCCTTCAGAGTTTTTCCAACAAGTGTATATATACATCTATACATACACACATTTTTATTTTATTGCTGAAAATAATAAGTTGTACAGTACATTAAGTTGTAATGTATTAAGCAGATATGACTTATTTTTCAAAGAAGCAATATGGAACAGGATTATGCTAATTATTTATTGCAATAAACATAAAAAAAAAACAGTCTGAACTTGCTGCCCAGCTTATGCCCATTTGCAGGTGTTTGAATTGTAAAAAGCAATAAAAATGAATCACACAAAATAATAATTTAGTTATTGTGCAGTTAATAAAGCTGGCATGTTTATTTAATAATTAACTAATTAGAGGCTTGGTAGCATCCAACCTAGCCCCTTAATGACCGCTTAATGACCGAGGGTAAAACAAACCTTAACGCCCAGATCCAGTTTTGTAAAAACTGCATGTATGATCACAACTACTCTGTGTATCCATATAGATTACACCTTTATTTCAGGACAAATTGAACTTTCATTTGGTGGTAAATGGTAATGTATATCTCCTGATATATATACAGGGCTTTTTTTCAGTGGGAACGCGGGGGAACGCAGTTCCGGCACCTCCTGGACTGACTGTATGTAATGGCAAGGGGTGCTGGGGTGTGCTGCAGGGTATTGATGCTCACTGCTGGGGGATCTGTTCTAGCTGAAGGGGATCTATTGTTGCTGAGGAGGTCCAGTGTTGCTGGTGGGGGACCTACTGTTGCTGGGGGTGGGTCTTATGTTGCTGGGAGGTCAGTTGTTGCTGAAAGAGATCTACTGTTGGGGGGAGGGATTTATTGTTGATGGCTGCCGGAGAGTCTATTAATGGTGGCTGTGGGGAGATCTGTTGATGCTGCCGGGAGTTTATTGTTGCTGGGGGGGACATTTTGTTGTGGGTGGTCCATTGCTGTTAGGGGGGTCTATTGTTGCTCGCTGCAGGGGATCTATTTTACTGCTTTTCTTGATATTAATACCAAATTCCATAAAAATTCCATAGCACCACAAAAATGATACTTGGTTTTGTATTGTCTAAAAGGGGCAGTACTGGGAGGTGAGTGGGGGATGGAACCAAGGGACGGTGCTCGGAGGTGGATAGGGACGGAGAAAAGGGGTGACTCGGAAAGGGGGAGTTCCTGCACCTATGTCTGAGAAAAAAAGCCCTGTATATATATACAGGGCTGCCATCAGGGGGGTACAGGCAGTACACCTGTAAGGGGCCCGGAGGTCCCCAGGGGACCGGGTGGGAACCCCCCTTTTTTTTTATAATTTTTTTTTTTTTACTTTTTTTTTTGTAAGGAGCCCGGAGATCCCCAGGGCCCTGAATGGCAACCCCCCTATTTTTTTTTTTTTTTAATAAAAAAAAATAAAAATTATTTTTTTTTACATTTTTTTTTCTTTTATTTCTTTTTTTTTTATTCTTTTTTTTTTTCTTTTTTTCTTTTATTTTTTGTAAGGGGCCCAGAGGTCCCCAGAGGCCCGGAGGTCCCCAGGGGCCCAGATGGCAACCCCCCTTTTTTAAAAAAGAAAAATGTAATTTTTTTTGTAAGGGGCCCAGAAGCCCGGAGGTCCCCAGGGGCCCGGATGGCAACCCCACTTTTTTTTTGTAAGGGGCCCTGAGGTACCCAGCGCCCCAGATGGCAACCCCCCTTTTTTTTATAAAAACATTTTTTAATTTTTTTATTCTTTTTTTATTTGTTTTATTATTATTATTTTTTTGTAAGGGGACCAGAGGTCCCCAGAGGCCCGGATGGCAACCCCCTGACCTCAATAATTTGTGGCGATGAATTGAGGAGTGGCGTGCGCTTCTCAATTCGTGGCACCCCCCACTTCTCAATTTGCAGCGGCAGCACCCCCCCCCCCAGGTTCTCTGTTCTCTGCTCCAGGGGGCCCATGCCTGAAGCTGTGTAAGGGGCCCCAAAATTCCTGATGGCGGCCCTGTGTATATATACACTATATTTCCAAAAGTACACCTGCCTTTACACACACATTAACTTTAATGGCATCCCAGTCTTAGTCTGTAGGGTTCAATATTGAGTTGGCCCACCCTTTGCAGCTTTAACTCTTCTGGGAAATCTGTCCACAAGGTTTAGGAGTGTGTCTATGAGAATGTTTGAACATTCTTCCAGAAGCGCATTTGTGAGGTCAGGTACTGATGTGGATGAGAAGGCCTGGCTTGCAGTTTCTTCTCTAATTTATCCCAAAAATATCAGGTTGAGGTCAGGACTCTGTGTAGGCCAGTCAAGTTCATCCACCCCAAACTCGCTCATCCATGTCTTTATGGACTTTCATTTTGAGTATTATTATAATTTCGTCAGCAGCAGCACTAAAAATATTTAAGGCATAATTGCTGCCTCAGGAGTGGTTCTCTGTTTTTTTTTGGGCTTTTTGAATAATTTTTTTTCCAGCAGCAGCAAAAAATAATTCTCCATAATTGTTGTTCCTTCTTCTGAGCCGCATGTGGTCTTCCTTCTGCGTCACCACAGTTTCTTTTTTTTTTTGGCTTTCTTCATTTTTTTTACATTTATTTATTTATTTATTTTTTGCAGCAGTAAAATACAATTTTCCACAATTGCTGCACCCTTATTTTCTTTATTAGAAAAAAAAGGTGCACCAAGCACAAAAGTATTGCACCCAAGCACCATATTTCAATTCCACACTCTATATTAAAAAGTTATAAAAATCCCCCCAAAAAATCCCCATCATGTCCGAAAGGCCAACAAGGAGAGGGAGACACTCACAGGCCACTAAAAGAGGACAAGCAGCCTCTGTGTCCAGAGTGAAAAGTGGTGGTCGTGGACATGGTGCATCCTCTGCAGGCGGGGCATGCTTGTCCTTTTTTTCCATACCGGCCATGTTATTGAGCCACACCATGTAGAAGAGTTGGTGGAGTGGATAATTAAGCCATCCTCATCCTCCTCATCCTCTGTCACCCATGCTCATACTAGTTTGCCTTCCCCCGATGCTGCCAAAGTGGCCTATTCCACAGGCTCCTTGTCCACAGCTACTCCTTCCGTAGCCCCACCATCATACACAGAGGAGTCACCTGAATTATTCGATCATAGTGTCAGTTACATGCTGCTAGAGGTTATGCAGCAATTTGAATTGTCCGATGTTGGTTTCCAGGTTGAGGAAGGGAGTACCGTGAGCCTAGAGAGAGGGGGTGCCAATGACGGACAAGAAACTAGCAGTCATGTTCCCCCAGCTGCAGAATTGTCAGGAACCATGAATCAAACTGAGACAGAAGTGCAGTAAAAATCACACTATTTAATAAAATGGTAAAATGGTATAAACAGAGCAAACACAGTCAAAACATAGCCAGAGTTCGATAACTAAAAAAAAACAATAGCAAATGCAAGCGCTTGGGAAGCCTGCACAGACAAACACTATTAATCCTAAATGTGTAAAGGATATTATACAAAGGTTGAAAATCAAAAAACAAAAAAAGTATTCCAATCGGGTGGACATAAAGTTATTATTGTTACCAAGGGATGGCAGGTAGCATAAGGTTTTGAAAAACTCTATAGTAACAATTGTGGATAGGAAGTCTTTAATAAAAACTCAGTTGCCCAGGGCAGCTCTTCTCCAAGTTGAAGCCGACTCAAGGAAAATGACATGAAAGGAAAAATAGAAAAGCGCCTCTTAGCAAAACAGATTTATTATGTAGCAGACAATTTGTATCAAACACTTACATCATGGTAAGTTTCAGGTGTCATCCAGTAGGATCAATGTTTATATTGCGTCCAGGATCTCTGACGCTACTCCACGGATTTCCCAGGTCCCGGTTATGGCGGCCGCAAGTAGCCGGGATGCAGGCTGGCTTGTCCGTGATAGGAGACAGCAGCGAAAGATGGCAACGGTCGGTCCGGAGAGGAGCGTCTGACGTCAGCTGGATGGTGCAGGGTGGTTCCCTGCACCATCCAGCTGACGTCAGACGCTCCTCTCCGGACCGACCGTTGCCATCTTTCGCTGCTGTCTCCTATCACGGACAAGCCAGCCTGCATCCCGGCTACTTGCGGCCGCCATAACCGGGACCTGGGAAATCCGTGGAGTAGCGTCAGAGATCCTGGACGCAATATAAACATTGATCCTACTGGATGACACCTGAAACTTACCATGATGTAAGTGTTTGATACAAATTGTCTGCTACATAATAAATCTGTTTTGCTAAGAGAGTTCGATAACTAGGATGGGTAGTCAATACAAGCCAGAGAAACTGGAGTCCAGAGATCAGTGATGTCAGGTGCAGCAAACAGGATCAGGAACCAGAAGGGAAGTCAGCCAAGCAAAAGTCTTTCACAGGAAAACACAGCAGAGAGAGGCCGGATATGTTGACCAAGGCAAAGGCACAGAAGATCTGACCCAAGGAGTTTAGTCTTTGGCAATAAACCGACAGCTGAGAACAGAGATCTGAGTAGGAAGGGCTGAGCCCAGCCCTGACAAGCATACTTTCAAGTTTGCTCCAGTGAAGAGAAGGGAGGAGATGATGGGATAACTGACTGCACTTGGGTGTCTGAGAGAACAGAGGAGGAAAGAGAGGAGGACTCCAGCTCCAACGAGGCAGGATGCCCTCCAGGGGCTGACTTAAGGACAGCCACCCTATTGTATCACACCACAGAGCTCCACAAGTGCAGGGTGCTACTGACTCCCCATTTACTTCAAAAAGTTCATTGGTGTGAGCTTTTTTCAACGCATGTGCAGCAGACTGCAGCATTGCTGTTTTCAATCTCTGTTTAAAGCAGATCAAACGTGGCCAGAACACCAGCCACTTTGGCACCACATGTTTGACAAGACATATGACCACCTGCCGTGCAGTCAGTTGGCAACAACTAGGGATGAGCCGAACACCCCCGGGTTCGGTTCGCACCAGAACCTTCGAACGGACCGAAAGTTCGCGCGATTTTTCGAACCCTATTCGTTATAATGGACGCGAACGTTCGAAATCAAAATTGCTAATTACAACGGCCAATATGCATGTTAATGTTATAAAACAGGTTTGGGGGCCCGGGTCCTGCCCCAGGGGACATATATCAATGCAAAAAGAAATTTTAAAAACTAAAGTTTTTTCGGGAGCAGTCATTTTAATGATGCATAAAGTGAAAAAAAAAAAAAGTGAAATTTTCCTTTAAATACGGTACCTGGGGGGTGTCTAAAGTATGCCTGTGAAGTGGCATGTGTTTCCCGTGTTTAGAACTGTCCTTGCACAAAATGACATTTGTAAAGGAAAAAAAGAAGCCATTTAAAACCACTTGCGGCTTTAATGTCATGTCTTGTCCTGGCCGCCATATGGCTGAAAATCCTTGAGAAAAATGGCATGGCTACCCCATCACCCCCCCCCCCACCCCAGCCCCTTTGGGTCTTGTATGGATACTAAGGGGGACCCCGCACCCAAAATAAAACCCTATACCTACAACCCTATATACTCTGAACAGCAGTATATAGGTGGTGCAAACAAGACATGGACTGTAGGTTTGTTCTTAAGTAGAATCTGAACAGGTACATTATGAAGTGTAGCTACATCCCAAAAAAATCAATTTTTAAGCTTTTTGGAGAACATAGGGAGGGGTTATCACCCCTGTAACATTTGCTGTCTTTGCACATCTGTTCAGAACATGTCACCTCACTTTCCGTCCCAATGACAAATGTTTTTGGAAAAGTGGGGTTTTAATTGAAACAAGGATTGGTGATAAAGCATCAGTAGAGAGGAGATACCTTTTTCCCAAATTAAATCTAACAGGATAGAATTTTCCTTCCTAGGGGTAGATTTCCTCTCACTTCCTGTTTTCTCTTGCCGTTTGCAAGTAGGAGTCGTTTGTAAGTTGGATGTTTGAAAGTAGGGGCCTGCCGTATATACTCTGCAGAAATTTGCCCTATTAGATGTTGGTGTAGCCACAAGACTGGTGGGCACAGGAATGGGCCCTGCTGTGAGTTAATAGATCAAGATTTGTACTTGCATGCACCTGTTGAACCGGGCAGAAAAATTGGGCCTTTGGTGGTGGTGGTGGTGGTGGTGGACGGTGTTGCCACAAGACTGTAAGCCCTCACAGTTACTCTTGGTGGGTGCAGGAATGGGCCCTGCTGTGAGTTATTAGATCAAGATTTGTAATTGCATGCACCTGTTGAACAGGGCAGAAAAATTGGGCCTTTGGTGGTGGTGGTGGTGGTGGACGGTGTTGCCACAAGACTGTAGGCCCTCATAGTTACTCTTGGTGGGCGCAGGAATGGGCCCTGCTGTGAACTATTAGATCAAGATTTGTAATTACACGCCCCTGTTAAACAGGGGCTGAAAAATTGTGTCTTAGGCATTGGTGCTGGTGCCACAACACTGCAACCCCTCACAGATACTGTACTTGGAGCACAGCAGTCACACCTGTTGCGAAGCATCTTTTTAAAAAATTGTAATTACACGCCCCTGTTATACAGGGGCTGAAAAATTGTGCCTTAGGCACTGGTGCTGGTGCCACAACACTGCAACCCCTCACAGATACTGTACTCTGAGCACAGCAATGAGACCTGTTGCAAAGCATTGCCTAAAAATTGTAATTACACGCCCCAACAGGGGCTGAAAAATTGTGCCTTAGGCACTGGTGCTGGTGCCACAACACTGCAACCCCTCACAGATACTGTACTCTGAGCACAGCAGTCACACCTGTTGCGAAGCATCTTTTTAAAAAATTGTAATTACACGCCCCTGTTATACAGGGGCTGAAAAATTGTGCCTTAGGCACTGGTGCTGGTGCCACAACACTGCAACCCCTCACAGATACTGTACTCTGAGCACAGCAATGAGACCTGTTGCAAAGCATTGCCTAAAAATTGTAATTACACGCCCCAACAGGGGCTGAAAAATTGTGCCTTAGGCACTGGTGCTGGTGCCACAACACTGCAACCCCTCACAGATACTGTACTCTGAGCAGAGCAGTCACACCTGTTGCGAAGCATCTTTTTAAAAAATTGTAATTACACGCCCCTGTTATACAGGGGCTGAAAAATTGTGCCTTAGGCACTGGTGTGGTGGCATGGATCATTGAGGAGGAGGAAGAGGATAGTCAGTGAACATAACAGGACAGTCCCTCAGCATCAGCATAGGCAGTCTTGAAGGGATGTGACATTATAAATTATTCCGTTATATCCGCTTCAGGTGTCTGGTAGCTGGTGGTGATCCAAGACTGATTCATTTTTATGAAGGTCAGTCGATCAACCGAGTCGGTGGACAGGCGCACCCTATGATCGGTGACAAATCCTCCAGCAGCACTGAATGTGCGTTCGGAAAGAACGCTGGATGCAGGACAGGCCAGTAGCTCAATTGCATACTGTGCAAGCTCTGGCCAGTGATCCATCCTCAGGACCCAGTAAGCCAGAGGATTTTCGGTGGGAAAGGTGTCCAAGTCTGACCTTGCCCCTAGGTATTCCTGCACCATGTATATCAGACGCTGGCGATGGTTGCTGGAACCGATCATACCTTGGGGCTGCGGACTAAAAAATTGTCTGAACGCATCGGTCAGACGTCCACCTTCCCCACCGCTCCTTCTGCTACTGACCGAAGCCTCAGCAACTCGTCGTCCAGGACCAGGAGTTTGTAACCTCCCAGTTTCTGGGAACGCGTTGCACAGACCTTTCTGCAAGGCCTCCCTGAGATGTCTCATCCTCTGCTCCCTCTGCGACGGCAAGATAAGGTCCGCAACCTTACCCTTGTACCGTGGATCAAGGAGAGTGGCCAGCCAGTAATGGTCACTCTCCTTGATCCGAAGAACACGAGGATCCTTCCGCAGGCTTTGCAGGATCAGGGAGGCCATGCAGCGTAGGTTAGCTGAGGCATTCGGTCCGGAGTCTTCTGGGTCACTGAGGATGACATGATCGCCAGCCACCTCCTCCCAGCCACGTACAAGTCCACTGGTTTGTTGGGACTGTACATCATCCCTAAAAGACTGCTGCTGCTGATGCTGAGTGCCAGGCTCCACCTCCATGCTCACACAATCCTCCTCCTCCTCCTCCTCCTCTTCCTGTGTGATGGGTGGGACAGAAGGAACATTGTCTGGATAAAGGGGGCCTTGAGAGACAAGGAAGTCCTCCTCTTCCTGCCTCTGTTCTGCCTCAAGTGCCCTGTCCATTATCCCACGCAGCGTATGCTCCAACAGGTGGACAAGAGGTACAGTGTCACTGATGCATGCACTGTCACTGCTCACCATCCTCGTGGCCTCCTCAAATGGTGAGAGGACAGTGCATGCATCCCTGATCATGCTCCACTGGCGTGGGGAAAAAAAAGCCAAGCTCCCCTGACCCTGTCCTGGTGCCGTAGTCGCAAAGGTACTCATTGATGGCCCTCTGCTGCGTGTGCAGTCGCTGCAGCATGGCCAACGTTGAGTTCCACCTGGTGGGCATGTCACATATTAGGCGGTTCTTAGGCAGGTTCAGCTCCTTTTGCAGCTCAGTCAGCCAAGCACTGGCATTATAAGATCGGCGGAAATGCACACAGACTTTCCTGGCCTGCCTCAGGACATCCTGTAAGCCTGGGAACCTGCCCAAGAACCGCTGCACCACCAGGTTGAGGATGTGAGCCATACAGGGCACATGGGTGAGCTGCCCCTGTCGCAGGGCGGAGAGGAGGTTGGTGCCATTATCAGAAACGACCATTCCTGGCTTAAGCTGGCGTGGCGTCAACCACCTCTCGGCCTGCCCCTGCAGAGCTGCCAGAACCTCTGGCCCAGTGTGGCTCCTGTCCCCCAAACACACCAGCGCAAGCACGGCATGGCATCTTTTTGCCTGCGTACTCGCGTAGCCCCTTGTACGCCTACGGAGCACCGCTGGTTCCGAGGACAGAGCACTCGAAGAGGACATGGAGGAAGAAGAAGAGGAGGGGTATGAGGAGAGAGGTGTGTCACAACCAGTAGTAGCATTTTGGAGGCGTGGTGGCGGAACAACCTCCAACACTACTGCACCTTGTCCTGCATCCCTCCCAGCTACCAATAGAGTGACCCAATGGGCCGTGAAAGAAAGATAACGTCCCTGTCCATGCCTGCTGGACCATGAGTCAGCGGTAATATGCACCTTACCGCTGACCGCCCTGTCCAGCGAGGCATGGACATTGCCTTCCACATGCCAGTAGAGAGACGGAATCGCCTTCCGTGAGAAAAAGTGGCGTTTGGGAACCTGCCACTGAGGAACCGCACATTGAACAAACTCACGGAAGGGGGCCGAGTCTATCAACTGAAAAGGCAGCAGTTGAAGTGCTAGCAATTTAGCCAAGCTAGCATTCAACCGCTGGGCATGTGGATGGCTGGGAGTATACTTCTTTCGACGGTCCAGCAGCTGGGGCAGGGAAATTTGCCTGCTACAATCGGACGTCGGTGTACTGCAAGTACTTGGTTGTGACACACCTAATTCTACACCTTCAGTCCTCTCAGAGCAGCTTTCAGAGAGGACTGAAGATATAGTGGGGATGGAGATCCCAGCTGATGAGGAGCAAGGAGAGGTCCGCTTTGTTCTTTGGTGTGGGTCTTTTATGTGTGCTTGCCAACGAGCTGCATGGCAGGTCGACATATGTCTGCTCATGCTTGTGGTGCCCAAGCGGCTGATGTTTTGGCCACGCGAGATACGCTTGAGACAAATATTGCAAATAGCAGTGGTGCGATCTGATGCACTCGTCTCAAAAAAGGCCCACACCAAAGAACTTTTGTGATAACGTGCAGAGGCAGCGCCCTGCACAGGCGGAGCTCTGCGGTGTGGTACAGTTGCTGTGCTGGCCTCTAGCTGGCCTCCAGGGGGCATCCTGCCTCGTTGGACATGTGACGCTGCATCCTCCTCCTCCTCCTCCTCTCTCCCTTCAGGCACCCACGTGGAGTCAGTGACCTCATCATCCCCTCCCTCTTCACCACTAGAGCAAACCTGGCAGTAAGCTGCAGCTGGTGGAACACTACTGCCAGATTGCTGTCCTTCAGCATCCCCTCTCTCTGCGCGCACACTACTGACTTCCTCAAGCTGGGTATCATCATCCGAGCCTTCGAATCGTTGGGCATCCTCCTGGAGCATGTACCCAACACTGTGCTCAAACAGTTCGGGGGACTCCTCAGGAGGACATGGTGGGTCTAGGGAAGGGGTGGCTGATGATGCCATTGAGTACGCGTTGGCAGCTGCTCTGCCAGTACCCTGAGCCTGGGTGAGAGAGGATGAGGAGGATGAGGAGGGCTTGGTCATCCATTCTACCAAGCCTTCGGCATGATGCGGCTCCACATGTCCAGCTGCCGAAAACAAAGACAAGCGTGTCCCATGGCCACCTGCTGATGACGATGCACGACCACGTCCACGGCCAGCACTGTTGTCTCTAGAAACAGAGCCTGCCTGCCCTGTGTTCTTGCCTCGGCACGCTCTGCCTCTCCTTGGCGGTCTTCCAGCCATTGTAGTCGGTAGTGTATATAGTATAAAAAATAGAACTCCTATGTGTGCTCACAACACACTGTAGGTCCTATGGGTGCTGACACTAACACACTATAGGTACTATGTGTGCTGCTGACAAGAAAATATAGGAGCTCTGTTTGCTGCCACTAACACACTAGAAGTCCTATGGGTGCTGCTGAGAAGAAAATATAGGAGCTCTGTTTGCTGCCACTAACACACTAGAAGTCCTATGGGTGCTGCTGAGAAGAAAATATAGGAGCTCTGTTTGCTGCCACTAACACACTAGAAGTCCTATGGGTGCTGCTGAGAAGAAAATATAGGAGCTCTGTGTGATGCCACTAACACACTAGAAGTCCTATGGGTGCTGCTGAGAAGAAAATATAGGAGCTCTGTTTGCTGCCACTAACACACTAGAAGTCCTATGGGTGCTGCTGAGAAGAAAATATAGGAGCTCTGTGTGATGCCACTAACACACTAGAAGTCCTATGGGTGCTGCTGAGAAGAAAATATAGGAGCTCTGTTTGCTGCCACTAACACACTAGAAGTCCTATGGGTGCTGCTGAGAAGAAAATATAGGAGCTCTGTTTGCTGCCACTAACACACTAGAAGTCCTATGGGTGCTGCTGAGAAGAAAATATAGGAGCTCTGTTTGCTGCCACTAACACACTAGAAGTCCTATGGGTGCTGCTGAGAAGAAAATATAGGAGCTCTGTGTGATGCCACTAACACACTAGAAGTCCTATGGGTGCTGCTGAGAAGAAAATATAGGAGCTCTGTTTGCTGCCACTAACACACTAGAAGTCCTATGGGTGCTGCTGAGAAGAAAATATAGGAGCTCTGTTTGCTGCCACTAACACACTAGAAGTCCTATGGGTGCTGCTGAGAAGAAAATATAGGAGCTCTGTTTGCTGCCACTAACACACTAGAAGTCCTATGGGTGCTGCTGAGAAGAAAATATAGGAGCTCTGTGTGATGCCACTAACACACTAGAAGTCCTATGGGTGCTGCTGAGAAGAAAATATAGGAGCTCTGTTTGCTGCCACTAACACACTAGAAGTCCTATGGGTGCTGCTGAGAAGAAAATATAGGAGCTCTGTTTGCTGCCACTAACACACTAGAAGTCCTATGGGTGCTGCTGAGAAGAAAATATAGGAGCTCTGTTTGCTGCCACTAACACACTAGAAGTCCTATGGGTGCTGCTGAGAAGAAAATATAGGAGCTCTGTGTGATGCCACTAACACACTAGAAGTCCTATGGGTGCTGCTGAGATGAAAATATAGGAACTCTGTGTGATGCCACTAACACATTAGAAGTCCTACGGGTGCTGCTGAGAAGAAAATATAGGAGCTCTGTTTGCTGCCACTAACACACTAGAAGTCCTATGGGTGCTGCTGAGAAGAAAATATAGGAGCTCTGTGTGATGCCACTAACACACTAGAAGTCCTATGGGTGCTGCTGAGAAGAAAATATAGGAGCTCTGTTTGCTGCCACTAACACACTAGAAGTCCTATGGGTGCTGCTGAGAAGAAAATATAGGAGCTCTGTGTGATGCCACTAACACACTAGAAGTCCTATGGGTGCTGCTGAGAAGAAAATATAGGAGCTCTGTTTGCTGCCACTAACACACTAGAAGTCCTATGGGTGCTGCTGAGAAGAAAATATAGGAGCTCTGTGTGATGCCACTAACACACTAGAAGTCCTATGGGTGCTGCTGAGAAGAAAATATAGGAGCTCTGTTTGCTGCCACTAACACACTAGAAGTCCTATGGGTGCTGCTGAGAAGAAAATATAGGAGCTCTGTTTGCTGCCACTAACACACTAGAAGTCCTATGGGTGCTGCTGAGAAGAAAATATAGGAGCTCTGTGTGATGCCACTAACACACTAGAAGTCCTATGGGTGCTGCTGAGAAGAAAATATAGGAGCTCTGTGTGATGCCACTAACACACTAGAAGTCCTATGGGTGCTGCTGAGAAGAAAATATAGGAGCTCTGTTTGCTGCCACTAACACACTAGAAGTCCTATGGGTGCTGCTGAGAAGAAAATATAGGAGCTCTGTGTGATGCCACTAACACACTAGAAGTCCTATGGGTGCTGCTGAGAAGAAAATATAGGAGCTCTGTTTGCTGCCACTAACACACTAGAAGTCCTATGGGTGCTGCTGAGAAGAAAATATAGGAGCTCTGTTTGCTGCCACTAACACACTAGAAGTCCTATGGGTGCTGCTGAGAAGAAAATATAGGAGCTCTGTTTGCTGCCACTAACACACTAGAAGTCCTATGGGTGCTGCTGAGAAGAAAATATAGGAGCTCTGTGTGATGCCACTAACACACTAGAAGTCCTATGGGTGCTGCTGAGAAGAAAATATAGGAGCTCTGTTTGCTGCCACTAACACACTAGAAGTCCTATGGGTGCTGCTGAGAAGAAAATATAGGAGCTCTGTTTGCTGCCACTAACACACTAGAAGTCCTATGGGTGCTGCTGAGAAGAAAATATAGGAGCTCTGTTTGCTGCCACTAACACACTAGAAGTCCTATGGGTGCTGCTGAGAAGAAAATATAGGAGCTCTGTGTGATGCCACTAACACACTAGAAGTCCTATGGGTGCTGCTGAGAAGAAAATATAGGAGCTCTGTTTGCTGCCACTAACACACTAGAAGTCCTATGGGTGCTGCTGAGAAGAAAATATAGGAGCTCTGTTTGCTGCCACTAACACACTAGAAGTCCTATGGGTGCTGCTGAGAAGAAAATATAGGAGCTCTGTTTGCTGCCACTAACACACTAGAAGTCCTATGGGTGCTGCTGAGAAGAAAATATAGGAGCTCTGTGTGATGCCACTAACACACTAGAAGTCCTATGGGTGCTGCTGAGAAGAAAATATAGGAGCTCTGTTTGCTGCCACTAACACACTAGAAGTCCTATGGGTGCTGCTGAGAAGAAAATATAGGAGCTCTGTTTGCTGCCACTAACACACTAGAAGTCCTATGGGTGCTGCTGAGAAGAAAATATAGGAGCTCTGTGTGATGCCACTAACACACTAGAAGTCCTATGGGTGCTGCTGAGAAGAAAATATAGGAGCTCTGTGTGATGCCACTAACACACTAGAAGTCCTATGGGTGCTGCTGAGAAGAAAATATAGGAGCTCTGTTTGCTGCCACTAACACACTAGAAGTCCTATGGGTGCTGCTGAGAAGAAAATATAGGAGCTCTGTGTGATGCCACTAACACACTAGAAGTCCTATGGGTGCTGCTGAGAAGAAAATATAGGAGCTCTGTTTGCTGCCACTAACACACTAGAAGTCCTATGGGTGCTGCTGAGAAGAAAATATAGGAGCTCTGTTTGCTGCCACTAACACACTAGAAGTCCTATGGGTGCTGCTGAGAAGAAAATATAGGAGCTCTGTTTGCTGCCACTAACACACTAGAAGTCCTATGGGTGCTGCTGAGAAGAAAATATAGGAGCTCTGTGTGATGCCACTAACACACTAGAAGTCCTATGGGTGCTGCTGAGAAGAAAATATAGGAGCTCTGTTTGCTGCCACTAACACACTAGAAGTCCTATGGGTGCTGCTGAGAAAAAAATATAGGAGCTCTGTTTGCTGCCACTAACACACTAGAAGTCCTATGGGTGCTGCTGAGAAGAAAATATAGGAGCTCTGTTTGCTGCCACTAACACACTAGAAGTCCTATGGGTGCTGCTGAGAAGAAAATATAGGAGCTCTGTGTGATGCCACTAACACACTAGAAGTCCTATGGGTGCTGCTGAGAAGAAAATATAGGAGCTCTGTGTGATGCCACTAACACACTAGAAGTCCTATGGGTGCTGCTGAGAAGAAAATATAGGAGCTCTGTTTGCTGCCACTAACACACTAGAAGTCCTATGGGTGCTGCTGAGAAGAAAATATAGGAGCTCTGTGTGATGCCACTAACACACTAGAAGTCCTATGGGTGCTGCTGAGAAGAAAATATAGGAGCTCTGTTTGCTGCCACTAACACACTAGAAGTCCTATGGGTGCTGCTGAGAAGAAAATATAGGAGCTCTGTTTGCTGCCACTAACACACTAGAAGTCCTATGGGTGCTGCTGAGAAGAAAATATAGGAGCTCTGTTTGCTGCCACTAACACACTAGAAGTCCTATGGGTGCTGCTGAGAAGAAAATATAGGAGCTCTGTGTGATGCCACTAACACACTAGAAGTCCTATGGGTGCTGCTGAGAAGAAAATATAGGAGCTCTGTTTGCTGCCACTAACACACTAGAAGTCCTATGGGTGCTGCTGAGAAAAAAATATAGGAGCTCTGTTTGCTGCCACTAACACACTAGAAGTCCTATGGGTGCTGCTGAGAAGAAAATATAGGAGCTCTGTTTGCTGCCACTAACACACTAGAAGTCCTATGGGTGCTGCTGAGAAGAAAATATAGGAGCTCTGTGTGATGCCACTAACACACTAGAAGTCCTATGGGTGCTGCTGAGAAGAAAATATAGGAGCTCTGTTTGCTGCCACTAACACACTAGAAGTCCTATGGGTGCTGCTGAGAAGAAAATATAGGAGCTCTGTTTGCTGCCACTAACACACTAGAAGTCCTATGGGTGCTGCTGAGAAAAAAATATAGGAGCTCTGTTTGCTGCCACTAACACACTAGAAGTCCTATGGGTGCTGCTGAGAAGAAAATATAGGAGCTCTGTGTGATGCCACTAACACACTAGAAGTCCTATGGGTGGTGCTGAGAAGAAAATATAGGAGCTCTGTTTGCTGCCACTAACACACTAGAAGTCCTATGGGTGCTGCTGAGAAGAAAATATAGGAGCTCTGTTTGCTGCCACTAACACACTAGAAGTCCTATGGGTGCTGTTGGGGTGCAATGCTGTGCTAACAGCACTGCGGTTGGTACTACTGCAATACTGTACTAACAGTAAGCACGCACCAGACTAATCCCCAGCAGCAGCTAATAACACACTAACTGTGCAATCAGCAGCAATGAACGATCAATGACTTAGGTAGCAATGGTTTAGCAAAGAAATAGCCAATGGTTTAGCAAAGAAGAGCAAATCTTTCAGTATCAAGCAAAGACAGAATCAGCAGACTAATCTCTCCTAAAGCCGGAACTCATGTGACCGGGGCCGATGGCGTGGCGGCCTTTTAAATGGTGGGGCGTGTACTAAAGCCCCTGAGCTGTAATTGGCTACAGGCGTCCTGCCTGTAGCCAATTATTGCTCTCCGAGTTTCGGGCGCTGTGATTGGCCAAGCATGCGGGGTCACAGTGCATGCTTGGCCAATCATCAGCCAGCAATGCACTGCGCCGGCCGCGCCGGCCGCAATGCATTGCGGGGCCGCTCGCATCACACGAATGTGATGCGAACGGCCCAAATAGTTCTGGGCTCGACGAGCGAGCGAACGCCCGATGCTCGATTCGAACATGGGTTCGAATCGAGCACCGGGCCCATCCCTAGCAACAACACCTGAAAGACTCACATCATAAAAAAATGCAGACTTCTCCTTGCTGCTCATCTGGGATCTCTACCCCTACTATACCTCAAGTCTTCTCAAAAACCTCCACTGATAGGGATAATGGTATAGCAATGGGTGCCACAGGTACTTGCACCCAATCTGCTAGCAGTACACCACCTGCTGATTTCACCAGGCAAATTTCACTACCCCAGTTGCTGAACTGTAAAAAAAAAAAAAAATACTGTCTCAACCATCCACACGTTTAGTGACTAAATGCTAGCTTGGCCAAATTGCTAGTACTACAACTGCTGCTTTTTCATCTGGTAGATTCTGCCCCCTTACGTGAATTTGCGTAATGTGCTGTATCACAGTGGCAGGTTCCAAAAATAAATTTATTTTCACATAAGGCCATTCTAGCTCTGTACCATCATGTGGATGGCAATGTTTTTACACTGTTTTGGCCCGAGCGGTTAGCAGCAAGGTTCACATTACTGCTGACACGTGGTCCAGCAGGCATGATCAGGGATGTTACATTTCCTTCACAGTGCACTGGGTAACTCTGCTGGCAGCTGGGAAGGATGCAGGACAGGGTTCAGTGCTGGTTCTTGTTCAGCCAGCATGCCTCCAAAAAGCTGGTGGAAATCTTGCCACATCTGTCTGCTCCACCCTTTCCTTTTCTTCTTCCTCTATGGCCTCTTCTGCTGAATTGTTCTCTGAATCAGCAGTGCTCCCTAAGCATTCAAGGGGCTACGCAAGCAGTCAGGCTAAAAGATGTCATGCGTTTCTTCAGTTGGTTGGTCTATGGGACAGGAGTCACACCGGGGTAAGATTCTGTCAGCTCTGCAGGGGCAGGCTCAGAGGTGGTTGATGCCATGGCAGCTTGAACCAGGAATGGTTGTATGCGACAATGGCACCAATCTTCTCTCTGCCCTCCGATAAGGACACTTGACACATGTTCAATGCTTGGCACATGTCCTGAATTTGGTGGTGCAGTGTTTCTTGAACAGGTACCCAGGCTTATGAGATCTTCCGAGGCAGGGCCAAAAAGTCTGTGGCCATTTCTGGCTGTGATACAATGTCAGTGTTCGGCTGGCTGACATTCAATTGGAATTCAACCTGCCCACCAACCACCTAATTTGTGACATGCCCACCAGGTGGAACTCAACATTGGCAATGCTGCAGTGGCTGCACATGCAGCAGAGAGCCATAAATGAGTATCTGTGTGAGTATGGCGCAAGGACAGACTCAGGGGAGCTTGGCTTCTTTTTGCCACACCAATGGCTGCTGATAAAGGATGCGTGCACTGTCCTGTCACCATTTGAGGAGGCCACAGGATGGTGAGCCGTGACAATACATGCATCAGTGTCACTATCCCTCTAGTCTTCCTGCTGGAGCACACGCTTCATGGAATCATGGAGGCAGAACAGCAACTTTCCTCTCAAGGCACCATTTTTACAGATACCATTCCTGCATGGCTGAAAAAACACACAGGAGGAAGAGGAGGAGAAGGAGGATTGTGGCAGCATGGATGTAGAGGATAACATACAGCAGTCTTCAAGGAATGTTTTCCAGTCCCCAGAAACCCCAGGAGTTGTACAGGGCTGGGAGGAGGTAGTTCCTGACAATGTCATCCTTAGTGACCCAGAGGACTCAGAACCTCATGCCTCCTCAAACTTATGCTGCATGGGCTCCCTGATTCTGTAAAGCCTGAAAAAAACCCTGAGGTTTGATGGTACCAAGATGAGGGATCATTACTGTTTGGCAACCCTTATTGATCCACGTTACAAGGGTAAAGTTGCAGAGCTTATCCTGCCTTCGCAGAGGGAGCAGAGGATGAAATATCTTGAAACCTTGAGAAAAACTATGTGTAACACCTTTCCAGACACTGGGAGGTAATCATTTCCTGGACAATGTGTTCCTGAGGTTTCGTTCAGTTAAAGTAAGAGCGGTGGAGAAGGTGGCCGACTGACCAATGCCTTTAAACAATTCTTTATTCCTCAAGCCCAGGGCTGTTTAAGAAACCATAGGCAGCATCTGCATCATATGATGCAGGATTATCTAAGAGCAAGAGCAGACTTGGAGACCTTTCCAACTAAGTATCCACTGGGTTACTGGGTCTTGATGGACCACTGGCCAGAACTTGCTCAATATGCAATCAGGCTACTAGCCTGTCCTGCATACAGTGTGCGTTCTGAAAGGACATTCAGTACTGCTAAAGGTTTTGTGATGGATAAAAGAGTGCATCTGTCCACAGACTCCTTTGACCGGCTGACATTTATCAAAATGAATCAGTCCTGGATCAACAGCAGCTATCAAGCCCCTGATACTGATGTAACTGATTGAATTTTCTAGGGATCTGGGATCCATTGAAGACTGCCTATGCTGACTATCCTATTCCTGAATTTTGATTATGCAGGCTTTCAATAATGTTTTTGATTTAGGGCACCACCAACACCCAAAGCCCAATTTTACTGCACCTGTTTGACAGGTGAAACATATGAAGAGAAGGAGAGCGCACAGCTGCCCTAGTGTAATACTGTATTTAATGATTAACCACTTCAGCCCCGGAAGAATTGGCTGCTGAATGTCCGGACTATTTTTTGTGATTCAGCACTGCGTCGCCCTAACTGACAATTGCGCGGTCGTGCAACCTTGCACCCAAACCAAATTTACGTCCTTTTTTCCCCACAAATAGAGCTTTCTTTTGCTGGTATTTTATCACCTCTGCGGTTTTTATAAACAAAAAAAGAGCGACAATTTAAAAAAAAGCAATATTTTTTACTTTTTGCTATAATAAATATCCCCAAAAATATATATAAAAAAAAAAATTTCTTCAGTTTAGGCCAATATGTATTCTTCTACATATTTTTGGTAAAAAATCGCAATAAGCGTATATTGATTGGTTTGTGCAAAAGTTATAGCTTCTACAAAATAGGGGATAGTTTTATGGCATTTTTATTATAATTTTTTTTTCACTAGTAATGGCGGTGATCTGCGATTTTTATTGTGACTGCGATATTGCGGCGGACACATCAGACACTTTTGACACTATTTTGGGACCATTGTCATTTATACAGCGATCAGTGCTATAAAATTGCACTGATTACTGTGTAAATAACACTGGCAGGGAAAGGGTTAACCACTAGGGGGAAAAAAGGGCTTAAGTGTGTCCTAGGGAGTGATTCTAACTGTGAGGGGGCTGGGATACCAGTGACATGACAGTGATCACTGCTCCCGATCACAGGGAGCAGTAGATCACTGTCCTGTCACTAGGCAGAACATGGAATAGCCTTGTTTACAAAGGAATCCCCCTGTTCTGCCGCTCCGTGACACGATCGTAGGACACCGGCGGACATCGTGTCCTCAAGTCCCACGGGCACAGTCACAAAGCTCGCGGCGCGTGCTGCCGCTGGCGCGCACACGCCCGCTAGGCGGCAGATTCAAAGCAACGTACCTGTACATTGCTTTGCCTGCCCGTGCCACTGGTTAAAATCAGAAGTAGAAATTGTTGCACTCACAAACATAGGAAGGATTCTTGCATATACATCAACAGTTTAGCCTCTTATCCTGGCCTGTGTGGCTGGATTGGCTCAAGAACCCAATGGGCGCGAAGAGAGATGTTACACCAAGCCCAACCACAGTGTTCCACGAGAGATGCAAGCAGCTGCGCATGTGCCCGGACCAGCCGGTGCTGCATGATGTCACTCCCAGCTAAGAAGGGGAAATAATGTGAGTGAGTCTCCTGAACAGTGTTCAGGGACCACTAGGGATGGGCGAACGATTTGGGCCAAGCATAGGTTTGGCTTGAACATCGTCCATTCGGGTACACGCCTAATACCCAAACTTTCTGGGCACTTTGTGGGATGTTCACCCACACAGTCTATAGGCTGTTAAGGCTCCCACGCTGAGAGCTGAATTAAAAAAAAATATTGTAAAAAAATATTGAAAATTAAAAAAAAATCATGGAAAAAACGGTATGGGGGGACCCTTTGGGTCTGGTATGGATTTTAAGGGGAACCCCATGACAGAATTAAGAAAAAAAACAGTGTGGGGTCCCCCCAAAATCCCTACTAGGCCCTTTGGGTCTGGTATAGATTTTAAAGGGAACTCCGCACCAATTATTATTTTTTTTAAACGGCTTAGGTCTGGTATGGATTTCAACCACTTAAGCCCCGGACCATTATGCAGGTTAAGGACCAGAGGTGTTTTCAGAATTTGGCACTGCGCTGCTTTAACTGGAAATTGTGCGGACATGCAATGTTGTACCCAAACGAAATTTGCGTCCTTTTCTTCCCACAAATAGAGCTTTCTTTTAATGGTATTTGATTGCCTCTGCGATTTATTTTTTTTGCGATATAAACGGAAAAAGATTTTCTACTTTTTGTTTTAAGGAAAATCGAATAACTCAATTTTAGTCATACATTTAGGCCAAAATGTATTCAGCCACATGTCTTTAGTAAAAAAAATGTCAATAAGCATATATATTGGTTTGCGCAAAAGTTATAGCGTCTACAAACTAGGGTACATTTTCTGAAATTTACACAGCTTTTAATTTATGACTGCCTTTCTCATTTCTTGAGGTGTAAACATGGCAGGGCAGTACAAAACCCCTCCAAATGACCCAATTTTTGAAAGAAGACACCCCAAGGAAATTGCTGAGAGGCATGTTGAGCCCATTGAATATTTTTTTTTTGTCTCAAGTGATTGAATAATGACTAAAAAAAATAAAAAATTACAAAAAGTTGTCACTAAATGATATATTGCTCACACATGCCATGGTTATATGTGGAATTGCACCCCAAAATACATTTTGCTGCTTCTCCTGAGTACGGGGATACCACATGTGTGGGACTTTTTAGGAGCCTAGCCGCGTACGGGCCCCCGAAAACCAAGCACTGCCTTCAGGATTTCTAAGGGCGCAAATTTTTGATTTCACTCCTCACTACCTATCACAGTTTCGAAGGCCATAAAATGCCAAAATAGCACAACCCCCCCCCCCCTAATGACCCCATTTTAGAAAGTAGACACCCAAAAAAAAAAAAAAAAAATAGTCTTTTTTCCGCAACTTGTGTCAACATATAAAATATTCCATGGACTCGACATGCCTCTCAGTATATAGCTTGGGGTGTCTACTTTCCAAAATGGGGTCATTTGGGGGGGTTTTGAACTCCTCTGCCCCTGCTGCCCCCATGCTTCGGCATATATGCTTTTTTTTTTTAATTGTGGTGGTGAAATCACCTCCTACAGCACTGGAGTCGCAGGGATCAGGCCCGTCTCTGCGAACGCTGCAGTTATGTGTGTTGTGTTTTGTAAGTGACAGTGATCGATCGATACTGCACTTGGGTGGCCTGGGCTGGACGGAGGGGCAAAACGCAGGTGCTAGCAGGTATCTGGGCTGATCCCACTAACACTGCGTTTTTGGGAACCCTAAACTGCTGGGGACGCTAGTATAGATCTGATCAGATCAGATATTGATCTCTTCAGATACTATACCACTAAGGGAGGTGTATGCTTCACGTGTGGGTGTTAGCATTACTGGCACTAACCTGACGCTGCCTGGGGCGACGCAGACCCTCTCTGACGCTAAAACCTAATTGATATCACCCCTGGGCGATCAGGGGGTTAAACCTTTATTGGGTTATATACGGCGGGTGCCCTGACACTATAAAAAGCAAACTAACTAACCAGCGTCACCCGTAACACTTATATGGTGATCACTGGTGAAAGGGTTAACTAGGGGCAATCAGGGGGTTAAACCTTTATTAGGTAATATATGGGGGTACCTGACGCTATATAAAAACCTGACGGGGAACCTAAATAACAAAATAACTAACTGTCTAACCAGTGTCACCAGTAACACTTATACGGTGATCACTGGTGAAAGGGTTAACTAGGGGCAATTAGGGGGTTAAACCTTTATTAGATAATATATGGGGGTACTTGATGCTATAAAAACATGCAGCGAACGTAAGAAAAATAACTGGCTACCTATCGGCACAGGCATAACTAATACAGCGATCAGAAAAACGATTGCTTAGTGACACTGGCAAAAGGGGGTGAAAGGGTTACCTGGGGGGCGATCAAGGGGTTAAACCTTTATTAGGTAATATATGGGGGCACCTGACGCTATAAAAACCTGCGGCGAACCTAAAAAAAATAACTGGCTACCTATCGGCATCACCGACACTAAGACAGCGATCAGAAAAATGATCGCTTAGTGACACTGGCAAAAGGGGGTGAAAGGGTTAGCTGGGGGGGGGGCGATCAAGGGGTTAAACCTTTATTAGGTAATATATGGGGGTACCTGACGCTATAAAAACCTGCGGCGAACCTAAAAAAATAACTGGCTACCTATCGGCACCAGCATAACTAATACAGCGATCAGAAAAACGATCGCTTAGTGACACTGGCAAAAGGGGGTGAAAGGGTTACCTGGGGGGGCGATCAAGGGGTTAAACCTTTATTAGGTAATATATGGGGGTACCTGACGCTATAAAAACCTGCGGCGAACCTAAAAAAATAACTGGCTACCTATCGGCATCACAGACACTAAGACAACGATCAGAAAAACGATCGCTTAGTGACACTGGCAAAAGGGGTTGAAAGAGTTACCTGGGGGGGCGATCAAGGGGTTAAACCTTTATTAGGTAATATATGGGGGTACCTGACGCTATAAAAACCTGCGGCGAACCTAAAAAAAATAACTGGCTACCTATCGGCATCACCCACACTAATACAGCGATCAGAAAAACAATTGCTTAGTGACAGCGGTGCTAGGGGGTGAAAGGGTTACCTGGGGGGCGATCAAGGGGTTAAACCTTTATTGGGGGGGTTAGGGGACTACACTGGACCTAAAACACTCTGCCCTGACACTTTTACAGTCACAAATGTCACTGATTGCAGTGATCAGTAAATAAATGGTCACTGCAATCAGTGACACTGTGACTGGGGGCTGGGGGGTGATCTGGGGGTGTCTGGGGGGGCCTGGGGGGCGATTGTGTGCCTATGTGTGTGGTGTCAGTGTGCTGTTTAGTGCACTAACCTCTGTGTCTTCTCTCATGCGGCGCTCGGTATATGTGAGCGCCGCATGAGAGATGACATCACTTCCTCCTGCCTGTGTAAACATTACACAGGCAGAGGAAGCTTTTCATTCGCCGGGAGCGATCGCGAGGTGGTGGCCGGAAACAAATGGCCGTCCCCTCATCACAGATCGCTCCCGGAACGATGCCGACCGCTCACTGTATAGAAGGGGGGTCTGATGGGACCCCCCAACTATTCGAAGGCAGGCACGTACAGGTACGTGATTGTGCCTGTCCGTGCCATTCTGCTGACGTATATATACAGTGAGCGGTCGTTAAGGGAAACCCCACGCCAAAAAAAAATAAAATAAATGTTATGCCCCCCCTAAATCTATACCAGACTCTTATTTTAGCATGCAGCCCGGCAAGTCAGGAAGGGGAGGGGATGAGCGAGTGCCCCCCCTACTGGACCATACCAGGCCACATGCCCTCAACATGGCGGGTGGGTGATTTGCCACCCAAAGCACCTTGTCCCCATGTTCATGGGAACAAGGGCCTCTTCTCGACAACCCTGGGTTGTGGTTGTCAAGGTCTGCAGACAGGGGGCTTATCGGAATCTGGAAGCCCCCTTAAACAAGGGGGCCCCCAGATCCCGCTCCCCGCTATGTGAATGGGTATTGGGTACATTGTACCCGATACCCATTCATCAAAAAAGTGTCAAAAAAGTAAAAACCACAAGAAACAGTTTTTTACAAGTCCTTTATTTAAAAAAAAAAAAAAAAATAGTGTCCCTTGATGTAAATCCATCATCAATCACAACGCTCGCTGTACCCGAAAAGTAGAAAAAACTCTCCGCCTTCTGTGAGGCCTCCCACCATCTTCCCACCGGTGGCACCGTCCCTTCTGACGTCATGTTTAAAAAAACTAATTTCTTCATCAGTTTAGGCTAATATGTATTCTTCTACATATTTTTGGTAAATAAAATCGCAATAAGCGGATATTGATTGGTTTGCGCAAAAGTTATAGCATCTACAAAATGAGTGATAGATTTATGCTATTTTTATTATTCTATTTTTTACTATGGTGGTGATCATCGATTTTTAGCGGGACTGCAGCATTGCGGCAGACAGATTCGACACGTTTGACTTTTTTTGGGGACTAGTGACAATTACACAGCAATCAATGCTATAAAAATGCACTGATTACTATATAAATGACACTGGCAGGGTAGGGGTTTACACTAGGGGGTGATCAAGGGGTTAACTAACTGTGTGTTTCTAACTGTGGGGGGGGGGGGGGCTGACTGGGAGTACAGAGAGATCACTGTTACTAATCACTAGGAACAGACTATCACTCTGTACTTCCCTTTTAGAACTGGGATCTGTTCGTTTACATTGACAGATCCCTTTTCTGGCACTCTGTGGAACGATCGCGGGTGGCTGGCAGCCACTGCGGCCACCGGCCACATGCACCAGCTCCCCCGCATTGCAGCGGACACAGGCTCGTGCGCGCACCTGCTTTAGCTGTTAAAGGGACTGACGAACAGCTATGTCGATTCACGGGAATGAGCCGATCTGCTATAATGACGGCGGCTGGTCGGCAATCGGTTAAAATCCATACCAGACCCAAAAGGCCTGGCATGCATGGGGGGGGACCCCAAGCCATTTTTCATTTTTTTATCTGTATTGCTGGTAGCCAGCAATACATTACAGCCGCGAGCAAGTTTAAATATTTTTTTTTTCCTTTAGAAATTTCAGTTTTGCTGCGTACAGATGCGCCACTTTACAGGCAGACTAAGGGAAGCCCCCAGGCAAAATATTTATAGGAATTTTTCATTTTTATTGTTTCACTTTAGGCATCAATAACCACTTCTATACAGGGCACTTATAAATCTTCCTGCCCAGACCAAATTTCAGCTTTCAGCGCCATCACATTTTGAATGACAATTGCGCGGTTATGCTACGCTGTACCCAAACAAAATTTTAATAATTTTTTTCCCACAAACAAAGCTTTCTTTTGGTGGAATTTGATCACCACTGGGTTTTTTTTTGCGCTACAAATAAAATATATTTTAAAAAAAAGATTTTCTTTGTTTCTGTTACACAACTTTGTAAATAAGTATGGTTTCTCCTTCACTGATGGGCGCTGATGAGGCTGCACTGACGGGCATTGACTAGGCAGTACTGATTGGCACTGATGGGCACTAAAGATGAGGCACTTATATGCAGCACTGATGGGCACTGATAAGCAGCACTGATGGGCACTGATAGCTAGCACTGATATGCATCACTGATGGGCACTGATAGGTGGCACTGATGGGAACTCATAGGTGGCACTGATTGGCACTGATAGGTGGCACTGGGCACTGATAGGTGGCATTGTTGGGCACTGATAGGTGGCACTGATTAGCATTGATAGGTGGCACTGGTTGGCACTTATAAAGAGCACTGATGGGCACTGGCAGGCATCACTGATGGGCACAGTGCCACCCCTATTGGGCACTGTAACGGCGCCCCAAATACGAAAGGGGTTAACGCCGTTTATAATATTCCCTCTCTGAACACACAACCACTATCGACCCTCCACAGCCAGGTGACCACTTCCCATAGGATTAATCCTTCCAGAGATACGAGACAACGCTCTGTATTTCAAGTTCCAAAACAGGGAATGCCTTTATTTTCAAAACACATGGTAACACATTTCTCTTCAAACCCCTTCCCTCCCATCCTTGGGGAACAGGGCGGGTTAAACTGTCCAATGACAATGGTGATACAGGTCAGGTGTGTTCAAACTTCTCCTTCAGTAAACAGTCTTAGCAGGAGGGGTTGATCCCCCCCCTCCTCACAGAAGACACTACAACATTCCATAATATGCAGCCAGACGGTCGACCAGCTCCAATCCACATCGTCACAGTAGCAGACTTAATTCATAATAGACAATAAAATGAAAATCACCTTAACACCTCACAGCAATGATTACACAACCCCCCCCCTCACAGTACACATCCAATCTAGGTACAATGTATGTGCAGCATTGAATATGTTTATCATAGACCATATTGGGGTTTTCATTCACCCTGTGCCCCTAATAGAGACACAGGGTGGTTGACACATAAGAGGCATTGGGGGAGCTGAAGCAAGGGTATCTCATACTTTCTAAGCGATTCTGAGTTCCCCGGGCCTTCCCGTTACATCTCTCCCCTTTCGGCAGGAGACTAACAGAGGAGGGGACCCCAGATGGGTTGACTCCGAAGTTAGTCCATAGGTCCATTCTTCTAATGCCGGTATCCACACAGTACCCCAAATAAATTGCTCCAAACAGAGCATCACTTACCCAGCCAACCTCTGCCTCTCTCAGAGAACATACCCGCCGCTGGGGAGAAGACAGGGTGACTGGGCTCAGTCTTTCATGCCGCTGGGGATCCGGGCCGACTGTCCAGCATCCCCGAGGTACACAAGTGGAGACCGAAGTCCCATCCACTTGTGGTAGGTGAAAATCCCCCAGTGCTTGCAAAGCAAGGCTGACATCCTCCTGTCCCAGTGTCACACCATTTTCTGGGGTTGTGTCAGTGAGGGCCGAAGTCCCATTCAGTACCACAGGAACTCCCTCTTCTGTTAGTTGAGAGCAGAGGCCCGCGGCACTCTGCTCTGTTGCCAGCTCTTCCGCTGGGTTGCTGTGAGTGGAGACCGTAGTCCCATCCACCGATATCCGCTCAAGTGGCAGTTGTGTGCAGCGGCCAGTGGCATTCTGCCCTGCTGCCAGTGATTCAGCTGGGGGTAAAAGCTTTACCACCTCAGCTTGTTGCTGGAGAGATGGGCCAACTGCCCCGGCTCTCTGAAACTCCACAGTTGTTTCCGGGGCTGGGCAGAGGTTGCTAGCACTCTGCCCTGTTGCCAGCACTTCTGCTGGGGACTCCACCCCATCTGCTCTGGCTAACTGTTGGGGAGGGAAAATGGCTGCTTCTCCCTCCTGCATCTCTGAAATCCCCTGGGAAAGAGGAACCATCACCTTCTCATCTCGGGCCTCCAAAACTGCCACGGGTGTAGAGCAGGGGTCTGCAGTACTCTGTCCTGCTGCCAGTACTTGGGCAGGCGATGCATAATCCATAACATCCTCTGAACAGTCCCTTAAGTCCATACCTTCTGTAATCTGTAGCTGGGAAGATGAGCCAACTGCCCTAGCTCCCTGGAACTCCATATCATCCACTTCAGCTTTAGGGATGGCAATCTTCAGATTTTCCACTGCCGATTCTTCAGCCAGGCTAGCTCCCTGGAACTCCATATCATCCACTTCGGCTTTAGGGGTGGCAATCTTCAGATTTTCCACTGCCGATTCTTCAGCCAGGCTAGCTCCCTGGAACTCCATATCATCCACTTTGGCTTTAGGGATGGCAATCTTCAGATTTTCCACTGCCGATTCTTCAGCCAGGATTTCATAGTTGTCAACTGGTATTTCCTGATAGTCCCAGGCAAAGGTAGCCCCACCCTGCTGCTGAGTAGAGTCTAGCAGCTGTTTGTAGGCAATCTCCAGCTCCCATTCCTGAACGGCCAGAAACTCCAAATCTTCCTCTGCCCAGTGCCCTTCCGAGACATTCAGTCTTTGCTCTCTGTGCTCCATTATTTCCTCCAAACGCCACTCCTGATCACTCCCAAAGTCAGGGTCACTGGACAGCCTCCAATACAACAATCCCAGGCCATCATAGTCAAAGCCTTCCGTGGGGCTGTCATCCGCTGACCATGGGCACTCTTGGGCTACATACCACCGGAGGGCTCTGTAGCTCTCGTCCAACCGCATCTCTGCCCGGATCAGCCTGCTTAACTCAGCTGTCCACTCCTGCTTCGGTTGTTCCCCCAATAACAGCATTCGTACTTCATACTACGACCAGTACCTTACATGGATGGAGGGGAGAACCTTTCCCTGGTGTTGCTGCTCGAGAGCTAGCGCTTTCTTCCAGAGTTCGCAGCGGATTGAATCAGACCATCCCAGCAGGACCTCCTCTGATACTGGTCCTCTATGCTGTATCTGCATCTCTTGCAACCTCCTTCTGAATTCCTCTTCCATGGCGGCTGGTATCTGTATCTCTCCTCTCCTTTCAGTTGGTGCTGCTTCTTTAGGTTTTGTCTCCGATTGCCGTATTTCCACCATTCTCTGCTCATGTTGCCGCTCATCCTGCCTCTGGATGTCTCTAATGGCTTCCCGTATGGCGGTCTCTGATGGGCTAGCACCATATAATGCCAACCGCTGTCGAACTCGTTGTTGAAACAAGTCTTCAACTGACCGGGGTCCTGCATCACCATCCCTCTGATCCATCTCCGCTAGTTCCCTGATCAAGGTGGCCTTGTTCTTTGTCCCACCGGTGCCTCCACGGCTCTCAAGTATGTCTTTCAGCCTGGCTCTCCTGCAGGCTGCATAGCTGGTCATTTACTGAGGTGGTTTGGAGTGTCCCAGTAACTGGAGGGAACATCCCACCGCTGCCAACCAATGTAACGGCGCCCCAAATACGAAAGGGGTTAACGCCGTTTAGAATATTCCCTCTCTGAACACACAACCACTATCGACCCTCCACAGCCAGGCGACCACTTCCCATAGGATTAATACTTCCAGAGATACGAGACAACGCTCTGTATTTCAAGTTCCAAAACAGGGAATGCCTTTATTTTCAAAACACATGGTAACACATTTCTCTTCAAACCCCTTCCCTCCCATCCTTGGGGAACAGGGCGGGTTAAACTGTCCAATGACAATGGTGATACAGGTCAGGTGTGTTAAAACTTCTCCTTCAGTAAACAGTCTTAGCAGGAGGGGTTGATCCCCCCCCTCCTCACAGAAGACACTACAACATTCCATAATATGCAGCCAGACGGTCGACCAGCTCCAATCCACATCGTCACAGTAGCAGACTCAATTCATAATAGACAATAGAATGCAAATCACCTTAACACCTCACAGCAATGATTACACAACCACCCCCCCCCCTCACAGTACACATCCAATCTAGGTACAATGTATGTGCAGCATTGAATATGGCTATCATAGACCATATTGGGGTTTTCATTCACCCTGTGCCCCTAATAGAGACACAGGGTGATTGACACATAAGAGGCATTGGGGGAGCTGAAGCAAGGGTATCTCATACTTTCTAAGCGATTCTGAGTTCCCCGGGCCTTCCCGTTACAGGCACTGTTTGGCATACCTGGTGGTCATAGGTGGGCCTCCCTGGTGGTCCTGGGTGGGAATCCCTGACGAACCTGGGTGGGCATCCCTGGTGGTCCTGGGTGGGCATCCTCGGGAGGGGCTGCACTGATAATCAATCAGTGCAGACCCCCCTGTCAGGAGAGCAGCCGATCAGCTCTGCTGATATGCAACTTTTTCTGTTTACACTATGATCAGCTGTGAGTAGCCTCCATCAGAGGCTCTCCACCTTGATCAGAGATGTGGTTGGTCAGATTGGCACACCACACCACTGATCGCCACGCTGCGTGTGCCCGTGGGCTCGCGCTAGTGGCTTATCCTGCTGGACGTCATATGACGATCAGTCACGATAACTGAACCACTTTGCACACGTCATATTTCTATATGGCAGGTGGGAAGTTGTTAAAATCACTGCTCCTTTAAAAAAGATTTTTTTTGCATTGATACGTGTCCCCCAGGACAGTACCCAGGTCCCCATACCCTTTTTATGGCAATAACTTGCATTAAAATCCTTTAAAATTAGGACTTTTGATCATGCTTGTGTCCCATAGACTTTAATAGAGTTCACATGTTCGATAGAACTTTTTCCCTGTTCGAGATGTTCTGGGGAGAACTGAACAGGGGGTTGTTCAGCTCATCACTAGTTCACATCAGTGCCTGATCTCAGTGAGATCGGGCACTGATTCTGGAAAAATGGATTCTGGAAAAATGGTCAAACATTCCCATAGACACACTCCTAAACCTCGTGGACAGCCTTCCCAGAAGAATTGAAGCTGTTATAGCTGCAAGGGGTGGGCCAACTCAATATTGAACTCTACGGACTGGGACTGGGATGCCATTAAAGTTCATGTGCGTGTAAAGGAAGGCATCCCAATACTTTTGGTAATACAGTGTACAGTATATATATAATGTATACATTTATTTTTTTATTTAGCTCTTTAATTCTTTCTACTACCATAACCTACCACCAAAGAACACCCCAAAATTGTCCTGTTCCTGATGTTGCAGCAATACCACATACCGTATTTTCCGGCGTATAAGACGACCGAGCGTATAAGACGACTCTCCTAATTTTCCAATGAAAACATTGTTTTGGGCTATACTCGCCGTATAAGACTACCCCCTACCTCACACAGGGATGCAGTCTCGTAGCTCCGATCCAAGCCCAATGTCTGAAGGCAGCTCTGGAAGACTTAGATGCAGGTCCATCTTCTCTTCATGCTAGAGGTAAGCAGGCACCGCAGCAGATCCCCTTCTCTCCTGATGGCTCTGGTTCCGGCAGGCTGAGAGCTCATACCCCATCTATAGGTCTGCACTCTCCTCTCTCCTGGCTCAGTTTGCCCAGAAAACGGTGACACTTCCTCCTCTAGGTGCAGCCACTTTTGGTATTAATCAAAGTCCACAGTCTATTAGCCTCCATTGGCAAGTACAGTGCAGAAAAGGGTTACATTCATTGCAGTATGCACTGAGCCAATCCCGGCGGGCAATGCACTCTGTTGCTGAATACAGAGCTTGTTAACCCTGCTCGGATTGGCAGAGTCTTGTGACATCATCAGCCTGCGCCGCTCTAATCCGAGCAGGCTTAACAAGCTCTGTATTCAGCAACAGAGTGCATCGCCCGCCGGGATTGGCTGAGCGGCGCATACTGTATTTAACAGTATACCGAGCACCCGGCAGGCTTCACATCCATCTGGCGGCCTCTGCACCCAGCGTATAAGACGTCCCCCACTCTGTAGCATTGTAATTAAGGTGTAAAATGTCGTCTTATACGCCGGAAAATACGGTATGCATGTAATTTGTTGTTTGTACCCATAGTAAGGCCCAGAAACTGATACTAATTGAAAAAGCCCATTTTTCTTTTAATTCCTACCTAAAATATACTAACCTTTCACCTGAGTCTAGACCCTGACCTTTGACCTGACCCTTGACCCTAAAAGAACCCTGACCAAGTTTAAAAGCCTTTATCTATTTAATGTTTTCTCTTTTTTTTTTAAAGCCCATCTCCTAGATGCCGTGTACAGTATGTGTCACTGTGTCATTAAACACAGCATCTGATGCTAGATTTCTATAGTTGACAGTTCAGGAAACAGAGATGTTAAAATATTATTATTTATTTTTTTCAGAGGCAGTAGTGAGACTGGAATGCCAGATATGCCACAATTTTATCTGGAAATTGACAGTAAATCACTTGTTAGTGCAGCATCAACAGGAGCCGTAGAGGTACAGTGAGGATATCCACATGAGTATAAAAGATTTTTGCAAAAAAAGAAGGCTTTAATTTTTAAAATCTCCTGATACTTAGTCCTTTAATTCAGTTTTATATGGCTTAAAATATAAATGATAGGGAGCATTGACATTTTTTGCACTTAGGATCAATTATAAGTTTACTTTCTCCTAATAAAACCAGATTTTGGAAAAACCAGACCGAATGACAGAAATTCTTTTGATTTGTCTGATGCTGCACATTTTGTACAATTAGAATTAGATAGATGCTAATATGTTTAGGTATAAACCCCAATAAATATGCTCTATAGAAGATGAAGTACTAAATAAATCTATTGTTTGCTGCAGATGAAAAAAACATACCGTATTTATCGGCGTATAACACGCACTTTTTTCCCCTTAAAATCAGGGGAAATCCGTCGAATTCCCCTGCTGAAAACGAGCGAGAGTAGCGAGCGGAGCCGAAGCCGAAGTACAATCGGCTTTACTCGGCTCCTCTCGCAGTCCCGCCCATCTCTGACTGCGCCGCTGACATAGAGAAAGCCGAGTGTACTTCGGCTAGTCTCGGCTCCTCTCGCAGTCCTGCCTGTGACTGTGAGCAGAGCCGAGTCTAGCCGAAGTACACTCGGCTTTCTCCGTCAGCGGCGCAGTCAGTGGAGATGGGCGGGACTGCGAGAGGAGCCGAGTCTAGCCGAAGTACACTCGGCCCCGCTCGCTCCTCTCCACAGAAATCGGCGCCAAATTTTTAAAAACGCCGGGACTAACACGATCGCAAAGGCACTGGGCAAGGCTGCAGATGGACAGATGGACACTGGGCACGGCTGCAGATGGACAGATGGACACTGGGCACGGCTGCAGATGGACAGATGGACACTGGGCAAGGCTGCAGATGGACAGATGGACACTGGGCACGGCTGAAGATGGACAGATGGACACTGGGCAAGGCTGCAGATGGACAGATGGACACTGGGCAAGGCTGCAGATGGACAGATGGACACTGGGCAAGGCTGCAGATGGACACTGGGCAAGGCTGCATGCTGCATTTAAATGTAAGTTTTTTTTCCTTGAATTTCCCTCCTAAAAGTTTTTTTCCTTAAAATTCCCTCCTAAACTTGGGGTGCGTGTTATACGCCGATAAATACGGTAATTGCTTCCAAAACTTTTGCTCAGTCCTGTATGTCCAGATGCTTATTGTTAGTGGTGACCAGTAAAATAGTTTATTTGTAAAATAATTTTATTCAACTATTTAAATATATCAAAAAAAGTTTATACATGTGTAAATAAATTATTATATAAATAACTAACCAAAATATTAATAATTTCACACAATATTTGGGACCATTTATATTTAGGGTATGCATGAAGCAATGTTTTTTATTTACATATGCATAATATGCATATGCACAATATGAGGGATTCAATCAAAATTTGTTTTGATCCGCATAGCAGTACTAGCAGTAATAGTAAAAGTGAAACTAAAGGATTTTTTGGGGGTAAAAGAAAAATATGTTATACTTACTTGCTCTGTGCAATGATATTGCACAGAGCTGTTCTTTACCTCCTTTTTGGCAGTCCTCCACCATTGGTGTCTGCTCTTCCTTCCTCCAGGTGCCTCTTCAGCAAGCTGGGTGCTAAGGAGGCACCTGTGGTGGTGTGCTCCCAAGCCGGGCTGTGTGCATCCATAGACACACACACAGTGCCAGTGATCCACACTCCTGCTCCCTCCTCACAGGAGATTGACTGATAGTAACTCGATCCTTTTGTTCCCATTGCTCTCAGTGTCTCCTTTGAGACCAGGAAGTGAGAGGAGCAGTGCTGCAGCTGATACAGTGCTGGAGTAGTGACAGGAGTCAGGTGGGGGCGCTTGGCTTGAAAAGTCTGGAATAGTCTGGAATATATATATATATATATATATATATATATATATATATATATATATATATGTAGCGCCCCCTCACTCCGCTCTTGTCTTCAGCTCGTCTTTCTCTTGTCTAGGGGTACCTTAGAGGGGAGGGAGCGGGGACACCACGCCTGGCCTTCACCACATGTGTCAGTGCGGTATAAGCAACGTTCTTGTTTTACCTTCGGGGCAGTTCTGTACACCTGGATCCTCCATCACAGAGTTACCTTGAACAATGTCTGTCAGGAAATGAGCCCCACACCATTAAAGTCCAACACTCCTTTATTCTCATGCGAATGAACACAATCAGTTGAACTCCCTTGAGGAAAAGAACAGGAAAGGAGGTGTGGATGCGATTAGGCCCAGACACAATGCGTTCTCCACTTTCCTTCCTGAAAGTGGGCTGTGGTCTCCGAGCAAGGGGAGATTTCCCTCCAGGCGGTCTCCGACGAGAGACTCACCCGTCACCGGCAATATGCTGCACCGGGTCTTCAAGTGAGGAGCTCCCCCCGGTCCATTACGCCTTTCCGGATTTGGGTACCCACTCCCGGGGTTCCCTAGGATCTCCTTCCCTCGCGGAACTCCACCATACTGCTGCCGAGAGAGGACAAAAAGGAGGCCCGGGACACAGCAATGATTCAATCCCAACCCAGGGCGACAGTGCCACCCACTGGGCCGCAAGGAATTACACGTCACTGATGTCTCTGCCAAGTTCAAATTACACCCGGGAAAGTACATACCCGCTACATATATATATATTGTGACAGCAGGCAGGTAAAATCACCAGGTTGCATCCAGGATGGTAGGTATGTATGCCCTAGATTCAGGCTTTGTGCAAATTCATACCATTAGGGGGAGTGCTGGGAGTCTTGCGGGGGAAGAGTTAATGAGCCCAGCTGAATCAAGTGGCTCATTAAGGCCTCTACAAGAACTCCCAGCATGCTAAGGGAGATGCTCCATCCTGGAACCAGTTCTGTGTTGTGCAAGACTGGGGAGTGTGTTTCTGTCCTGTGCGGTGAGACAAAGCCTGTGTGGCTAAAACCTTCAAAAACAGGGAGATAGGGGCTGGGGCAGCACAAGGCTGCACCTAGTTGTCAGACAGGGAACCTACGTGTGTAGTACGCGGTCAAGCTGACCAGGATTTCTTTTTTATGTTTCTTTTTGTTTTGCTATTTTCCCCCTGTAAATAGTTTAAATAAACCGCACCTTTTGTTTTTGCAGCTACAAACTCTGTCTGCTGTGCCTGTTTTTGTGTGGTGAACCCAACCAGGGGGTCACACACACCCACTGCAGAGCTAACCCCCTCACTATATATATATATATATATATATATATATATATATATATAATTTACACATATATTATACAAACTCAGTTGTTCGGTGCGTATGCTGGCCATGCAAGAACTGGGATGTTTTCAGCTTCCAGGAATTGTGTACAGACCCTTGCAACATGGGACCGTACATTATCATGCTGCAACATGAGGTGATGGTCATGGATGAATGTCAGAGAGGAGGATGTTATTGAAAAGGAGAAGATTAGTATGAGCATGTTGGAGGGTGGAAAGAGGGGGAAAGAAAATACTGAGAGAGAGTGAAAAGATGAAAGGGAAATTCCAGACAACTTGGTGTGGAGCACTAGTTCTTGTACTTGCTTTTTGTAAAGTACAAACACAACATAGACTGTAACAGGGTTCTCCAGAGATGCAGCTCAGACTGTGAACAGAAGTCCTGCTGTCAATGTGCACAGGCTCCACACGGCCACAGCTGCACACTTGGGACTGTCAAGCCTGCGCTATGTATAGTGCAGTTATAAAAGGAGGCTCTACACAGCTCTATGCTGAGCACAGGGTAAAAAAAAGTAAGGGAATCCCTGATGGATATACTGTATGTATCAATCAGTTTGTATTTGAAGCTTTATCTTCTGCTGGCAAACATTGGGGCACTTTAACAGTTGAAGTATATGGGGCAATGATGAAGGTAAATATAATCAGAGTTAAATATGCTTACAGTGAATATTGGGGAGTAATAGGATCGCTTCTAGATCAGAAGTGAGGAAGGGTAAGAGCTGGTTCACACCAGGGCGACTCAGGATCCGACTTCAGGTCGCCCCGAGATGCCCCAAGTCCCCCCAAGTCGCTCTGTAATGTTAGTCTATGGAGCACACTACAGAAGTCGCTCCGACTTCAAAAAAGGTTCCTGTACTACTTCAAGGCGACTTCTAGGCGACTTGTACCCATTGATTTCAATGGAAGTCGCCTTCAAAGTCGGATCAGTGTCTTAACTGAAGCAACTTTACAGGAAGAGAAAATAGTTTTCTCAGGCAAACCCCTCCCTCCCACAGAGCTGATTATTGTTTGATTGGCCACTGGCAAAGTCGCCTGTCCTGGAGGCAACTCGAAGTTGCCTTGAAGTTGCCTCAAAGTTGCCTCGAAGTTGCCTTGTAAAGTCGCACTGGAAGTCGTGTTGCCCCAGTGTGAACCAGCTCTAAAGATGTTTCCTTGCAGTAAACGCTGGACACCTGCGATGCTAAGGATACAGCTCTGACGTTAAAAGAGAGAAAGAACGGGTTTAGAAGTGATAGGATGAAGTGAAAAATGCACAACAGCTGCAGTGTACATAGTGGGAAAACACTAATGATAATAAATATGGATGTCTCTGGGTCTCACGCCGCTGAAACGGCTGGTGCTGGTTATCTGACACTAGAATAGGCGGTGTCACTGAACTTCCAGCTGCCTGCTCAGGACCATCACTTGGGTGCTGGATGGGGATATGATGTTTTGCTGTCTCTTGGCTGGTAGAGTGAAAGCAGCACCCGACTGTAGGCTTAGAGTCAGGTGTATGATTAACCAATTATAATAAGCAGATGATTAAGATCATCAATTTCATATAGGTTGGGTGTAACACAGCCATTAGCTGAAACAGAAACAGCTGTGTAGGAGGCAGGGATGAGCCGAACACCCCCCTGTTCGGTTCTCACCAGAACCTGCGAACAGACAGAATGTTTGCGTGAACTTTAGAACCCAATTAAATACAATGGACTCGAACGTTCGAAATCTAAAGTGCTAATTATAAAGGCTAATATGCAATTTATTGTCCTAAAAAGTGTTTGGGGACCCGGGTCCTGCCCCAGGGGACATGTATCAATGCAAAAAAAAGTTTAAAAAATAGACGTTTTTACGGGAGCAGTGATTTTAATAATGCTTAAAATGAAAAAATAAAAGTGAAATTTTCCTTTAAATTTCGGATCTTGGGGGTGTGTATGATATGCATGTAAAGTCACGCATGTTTCCCGTGTTTAGAACTGTCCCTGCACAAAGTGACATTTTTGAAGGAAAAAAAGTCATTTAAAACTCACTCGCGGCTATTAATGAATTGTCGGCTTTTATCAATAAATAGAAAAGTCATTGATAAAAAATAAAAAAAAGCGTGGGGGTTCCCCCAAATTCAATTACCAGGCCCTTCAGGTCTGGAATGAATATTAAGGGGAACCCTGCCGCAAAAAAAAAAAAAGGCATGCGGTTCCCCCTAAATATCCATACCAGGCCCTTCAGATCTGGCATGGATTTTAAGGGGAACTCCACCCCAAATTTTTTAAAAAATGGCGTGGAGTCCCCCCAAAAATCCATACCAGACCCTTATCCGAGCACGCAACCTGGCCGGCCACAGGGGAAGAGGGGGGGACGAGAGAGCGCCCCCCCTCCCTCCTGAACCATACCAGGCCACATGCCCTCAACATGGGGCGGATGTCCCCATGTTGATGGGGACAAGGGCCTCATCCCCACAACCCTTGCCCGGTGGTTGTGGGGGTCTGCGGGCAGGGGGCTTATCGGAATCTGGAAGACCCCTTTAACAAATGGGACCCCCAGATCCCGCCCCCCCTATGTGAATTGGTAAGGGGTACATTGTACCCCTACCATTTCACGAAGAAAGTGTAAAAAAATGTAAATAAAAACACACAAACACCTTGGAAAAGTCCTTTATTAAAAAATAAAAAATCAATAAAATAAAAAAACATTCCAGCGATGAAATACAGTGTCCCGCGGCGATCCCGATGTCCAGCGCTGTCCGTCATTGGTTGTGCCTGAGCGGACCTGATGGGGAACTTCCTCCGCAGTGTTTTAAATGTATAGACCCGCCCCTTCTAAAGTTCCCCATCTGGTCCGCTTGGCGGACCTGATGGGGAACTTTAGAAGGGGCGGGTCTATTCACGTATTACACAGTGAAGGAAGTTCCCATCAGGTCCGCCCCCTCGTAGAGCGGACCTGATGGGGAACTTCCTTCACTGTGTAATACATGAATAGACCCGCCCCTTCTCATGTTCCACATCTGGTCCGCTTAGCGGACCTGATGGGGAACTTTAGAAGGGGCGGGTCTATTCATGTATTACACAGTGAAGGAAGTTCCCATCAGGTCTGCCCCCTCGTAGAGCGGACCTGATGGGGAACTTCCTTCACTGTGTAATACATGAATAGACCCGCCCCTTCTCGCGTTCCGCATCTGGTCCGCTGAGCGGAACTGATGGGGAACTTTAGAAGGGGCGGGTCTATACATTTAAAACACTGCAGAGGAAGTTCTCCATCAGGTTCGCTCAGGCACAACCAATGACGGACAGCGCTGGACATCGGGATCGCCGCGGGACACTGGATTTCATCGCTGGAATGTTTTTTTATTTTATTTATTTTTTATTTTTTAATAAAGGACTTTTCCAAGGTGTTTGTGTGTTTTTATTTACATTTTTTTACACTTTCTTCGTGAAATGGTAGGGGTACAATGTACCCCCTACAAATTCACATTGGGGGGGCCGGGATCTGGGGGTCCCCTTTGTTAAAGGGGTCTTCCAGATTCCGATAAGCCCCCTGCCCGCAGACCCCCACAACCACCGGGCAAGGGTTGTGGGGATGAGGCCCTTGTCCCCATCAACATGGGGACATCCTGGCATGTGGCCTGGTACGGTTCAGGAGGGAGGGGGGCCACTCTCTCATCCCCCCCTCTTCCCCTGCGGTCGGCCAGGTTCCGTGCTCGGATAAGGGTCTGGTATGGATTTTTGGGGGGACTCCACGCCATTTTTTTTTATTTGGGGTGGAGTTCCCCTTAAAATCCATGCCAGATCTGAAGGGCCTGGTATGGATATTTAGGGGGAACCGCACGCCATTTTTTTTTAATTTGCGGCGGGGTTCCCCTTAATATCCATTCCAGACCTGAAGGGCCTGGTAATTAAATTTGGGGGAACCCCCACGCTTTTTTTTTTTTATCAATGACTTTTCTATGTATTGATAAAAGCCGACAATTCATTAATAGCCGTGAGTGAGTTTTAAATTACTTTTTTTCCTTCAAAAATGACACTTTGTGCAGAGACACAGTTCTAAGCACGGGAAACATGCGCGACTTTACGTGCATATCATACACACCCCCCAGGTACAAAATTTAAAGGAATATTTCACTTTTATTGTTTCACTTTAAACATTATTAAAATCACTGCTCCTAAAAAAACGGCCGTTTTGAAAACTTTTTTTTGCATTGATACATGTCCACATAAACCACATATATATATATATATATATATATAAAAACCCCACCAAACATTTTCTTTAAACAGGCTGATAATAAAACCTAAAATTTAGGGGGGGGGGGGGGGGTGAAACAGATTCTGAAGATATATGCAGATGTGTGTTTTTCCACCATGGATTAGCTGTCAGGGAGAAAATAGAACAGCGTCTTTCAAATTTCATGCCTCAACTACAGAACTGAGTTGCACAGTCAGCTGAAACCTTTGTTGTGAAGTGACTTAAGTGATTTCCAGCAATAACTGAATCTTGTTTGTAAAAAGCGAGGCACACATTTGATCTGCCCAATCTGTGGTGAGTGAGAGTGTGTTACATATATCCATTTGAGCTTTCCAAATATAATATATTCCATTTATCATAACTAGTGTTGAGCGGACCCGAACTGTAAAGTTCGGGTCCGTACCGAATTTTGGCTTTTTCCCGACCCCGGACCCGGATTTTGCGCTAAAGTCCGGGTTCGGGTCCGGATTCGGGAATTTAATGGCGCAGTTACAAATGCTTCAGGGGCCAGCCAATCACCATTTGATTAGCTGGTGTGCCCTTAGAAGCCATCATAGCCATGCCTACTAATGGCATGGCTGTGATTGGTCAGTGCAACATGTGACCCAGCATGTGACCAGCTTCTATATAAGCAAGAGGCACACAGCACAGATCGTCACTCTGCTTTTAGACAGTGTAGGGAAAGGATCCTGGCTGCTGTTGCTGTGAGGGAGAGAATTATATGATAGGAGTTAGTCCTGATTCTGCAATCTACTGATAGAAAAGATAGAGAGACAGTGTAGTGTAGTGTAGTGTAGGGGCAGGATCCTGTTTGTGCTTTCAGGGAGAGAGATTTAGATAGGAGTCCAGATTGAGAGATATAATAGCTCAGCGATCTGCATAGGTTTATCTGTTTGTGTTGCAAGCTCAGTGCACCAGCACTGCATTACGTTGAGTGATACACCTATTCCATTTAGTGGCTGTATTGTGCTCTTGCTAAAAGACCCATTTCGGGCAGAAAAAAAAAAAAAAGGCACTTTATTGTGCTTTTGCTAAAAAGACCCATTTTTGGGCCCCAAAAAAAAAAAAAAGGCACTTTATTGTGCTGTTGCAAAAAAAAAAAAGGCACTTTGTTGTGCGCAAAAAAGACCTATTTTTGGGCAAAAAAAATATTTTGCAGTGTATATCTCTAGTTGTGTGAAATAACCAATTTCTATATATTTTTCTTGTACTATGCTATACTAAGAAAAAAAAAAAAAAACTTTTTTTTGAATAGCATTCTCTGCAGCTGTGCGATTCAGCGGTTATATACTGTGGGTGTGTTGTGCTCTTCCAAAAAACGCCATTTAGGGCCACAGAAAATATTTTGCAGTGTGAAATACACATCTGGAGGTGTGTGAAAAAACAACATTATTTTTGAATAGCATTCTCTGGCCTCTGCAGCTGTGCGATTCAGCGGTTATATACTGTTGGGGTTGTTGTGCTCTTCAAAAAAACGCCATTTAGGGCCACAGAAAATAAATTGCAGTGTGAAATACACATGTGGAGGTGTGTAAAATAAACAATTTCTATATATTGTACAGTGCTATACTAAAAAAAAAAACATTTTTTTTGAATAGCATTCTCTGCACTTCTATAGCTGTGCGATTCAGTGGTTAAATACTGTGGTTGTGTTGTGCTTTTCCAAAAAACGCCATTTAGGGCCACAGAAAATATTTTGCAGTGTGAAATACACATCTGGAGGTGTGTGAAAAAACAACATTATTTTTAAAAAGCATTCTCTGGCCTCTGCAGCTGTGCGATTCAGCGGTTATAGAAAGTAAAAGGATAATACTGCGCTGGAAATAATGTGAAACGAAGCTGCCAACACTGCTGGTACAAAAAGCTAGTGATAATCGAAAATTAAAAGTGTAGCGCTAACTAAATAAATATGTATAAATGTGAAAATATACACAAAAAACTGAATATGATAATATAGTGATAAACACGTGTATCACCCAAAATAACGTGCTGGGTGACTCCAGTGATAAAGTCCTCAAATTATATTAACACAATTATGCAAATATATGCAAATTAATGTCCATAATAGGCAAATGAATGTCCATTAGAAATGGAATCCATAAAACGAAGGTGATGAAGATCAGTCCAGAGAGAACGTGATGAATCAAAACGTGAAATTGTAATCAACAGTCTTCTGTTTGTGAGAGAAAGTAGCCACCACCAAAGTGAATAGAGGAAGGCTTACCAGAAGTTATGGATTTGGCGGGGCATAAGCCACCCAAATCAAATAAACTTGAAGAGTGTGAACACTCAAACATTAAAAATAGAGATGTGATGTGAGATCCGCCACCAAGTATATGTTGAGGAGGCTTACCAGAGGTCTCGGATTTGGAGAGGCATACGCCGCCCAAATCTGAGATTGCTTAGGGGGTTAATGGACGCCACTGGAGATGGTCTTGAGTGGAGGGGTAGTCTGGAGTCAAAGGGGTTTAGCACTTCAATCAGACGGGACATCCAATAACACAAAACACCAATTCATGTGGGGACTCGGTATCCAATGCATATGTGTGAAGATAGAAACGCTCACATAGCATAATTCCGTTTGGAAAGAATTTAATAAAAAAATCATACAATGTAACACTCACATTTAAAGATGGTCTAAAAGCATGGATGCAGGTACAAGAGCGATGTATATGGACAAATCCACCCGACTAGTTTCGACTAAAAAGTCATCATCTGGGGTATGGACCTTGTCCCACAAACATCGCAAATTTATGAACATATTGACCTCCATGACCCAGGAAGCGGACCACACATGGTTCACTTCCTGTTTGATATATGTCATGGATGGTCACAATACTTATGCACAAATCTATGACTGTATCTCAGCATGATGCAAAAAACAGAATAACAAAGAAAAGGCATTAATAGTAATAATAGGGCTCTAAATCGCCTTACATACTGGCGCTATCCAAGCCTCGTTTTCAATCCCCTGGTTACTCGGCAGGAAGCAGGCTGTATCCAGGCCTCGCTATGAGAACGAGGCATGGACTCAGCACCCGCACGTCACTTCCGCCGTAACCACGAGGACCGGTAGAGGCAGCCAAGCCTCACTCTAAGTTGAGACGTTAGGCTGCCTCTTGCCTCAACTGCGTCACTACGTCGAGACACACATACAGGCATAATTAAGGCGTCTATTGGTCAATCCGCCCCTGTAAAGGGCGTGTACCTCGTCCCTTCTAAAGGGGAAGGAATGTATCTCCGACAGGGTGCGCAGATCAAATAAAAGGCGTTAGTGTAGGATAACTATTTAACAAATATAAAAGGTATTGATACCATACATATATTATACATGATTGAAAGTGGGAAATAATGCATATGTGACAAAACAGCCTGCATTTAGTAATCCAATCAGATCATACATAGTGCACATAATGTGCACATAGAGGTACATATAACACATCCAGAGATGTAAATGTGTGTATTAAACGCTAATAAAATAAAAAATGAATGTGTAAATGTACACACATAAACATGTTTTAGAAAAACATATTTTAAAAGGTTTAAAATCAGTAAAAAGGAGAGAGAAAGAAAGAGAGGTCGTATAATTTTAGAGTGGTCAGGACGCATTAATAAAGGAATTAATGTCCCACTCGACATTCATTCCTTGTGGCTGATAAGTCTGAAGTTCATATATCCAGAATGTTTCTAATCTGGATACTCCTCTAGTGGTTGCTCCTCCCCTCCATGGAGCAACATATTGATCTATAACTAGAAACTGGGTGCCAACAGGGTTACGGGCATGGTATTGCCGGTAATGTCTGGGGACAGTATGTTTAGTACTTCCAAATTTTATCAGATTCACATGTTCGGATACTCTAGCGGTAAAAGATCTGATCGTTCTGCCCACATACTGTTTCCCGCATGGACAGGTCAACAGGTATACCACATGGGTAGTGGCACACGTACAAAAATGTTTAATGGGATAAACTTTATTGGTTACCGTAGATCTAAATTCCTTAGTTGACCTTCTTCCACATGTGTTGTGTTTACAAACAATGCATTTTTTACAGGGATAGTACCCCATCCAGTTGTGAAAAAAGGTGGGTTTTATAGGTGGGTTGATGATATTCGATGCGATTTGATTCTGAAGGGAGGGTACTCCTTTATAAATAACTTTGGGCTTTTCTGGTATCAATGTGCCCAAAATCCTATCATTTTTCAATATCCCCCAATGTTTTTCAAAAATGGTTTTTATATGTCTGTATTGAGTGGAAAAGGTAGTGAGAAAAGACCATTTGAAAGTATCCTTTCTTTCTTTAGGTGGTCTAGCTTCAAACAATGTGGGTCTTTCAATATCAAGCACCTGTTTAAGGTCATTATCTATCTCTACCAGATTGTACCCCTTCTCCAGAAATCTCTTTTTGAGCACATTGGCTTGTGCCACAAAAGTTTCGGTTTCTGTACAGTTCCGACGGAGACGTAGGAACTGACTCTTGGGGACCGACTTTAACCAAGATTTGTGATGGCAACTAGTCATGGGTATAAACCCATTCCTATCAGTAGGCTTGAAATAGGTACTGAATTTGAATTGTTGTTCAGATCTTTCAATCTGTAGATCTAGAAAATGTATCCTAGATTGACTAGATTCGTACGTAAGAGAAATACCTCTATCGTTATCATTCAACAGACAAAAAAAGCCATCTAGGGTTTCTAAGGTGCCGGTCCATAGGAGGAGGATGTCGTCTATATATCTGGCCCAAAACAGGAGCCGAGGCTCCTGTAGGGCATAGACGACATCCTCCTCCCACTTGGCCATAAATAAATTGGCCAGACTAGGTGCGAATTTCGCCCCCATTGCTACACCTTTCTGTTGAAGGAAATAACGTCCATCAAACCAAAAATAGTTGTGATGCGTCGCGAATTCTAATAATTCCATAATAAACTTGACTTGTGGAGCTGCCAACGTGAGGTCCCTAATAAGAAATTCCTGTGACGCCTCCATGCCTCTGTGATGTGGGATACAGGTGTATAGGGACGCCACGTCCGCTGTGGCCATAATGAGCTCGCCTTCGAAGGTCACTGACATAAGGCGTTGAATAACATCCTTAGTATCCTTCAAATAGGAAGGTGTGGTCTTAACGGAAGGTTGCAAAAAGAAATCTATATATCTACCTATCCTCGAAGTGATGGAGTCTATTCCACTAATGATAGGTCGTCCGGGAGGATGGAGGGGATCTTTGTGGATTTTAGGTAAATAATATATGATTGGAATCCTGGGGGCCACAGGAAAAAGAAACGACTTCTCTTTTGAATTTAAAATTTTAGAATCAAATCCTCTAGTGATGAGACTAGTCAACTCTTTTTTATATTTAATGGTGGGATTAGTATGTATTTCCTTATAAGTATCTTGATCGCTCAGAATATTATACATTTCAGCCATATAACTTGCTTTATCTAGCAGGACGATGCCTCCGCCTTTGTCAGCGGGGCGTATGATTAGATCTTTATTGTCACATAGAGTTTTTAGGCCCTGACTAGGTATAGGATTATTAGAAATCTTTTTAATGGGTAATTTAGCCAAATCCTGAAGGACTAAATCTCTAAACATATTGAGAGCTGGAGCAAGCTTATTGGGAGGGTTGAAAAGGGAAGGATTAGCCAACCCTGAGTGAACAGTACCTGACGTAGCTGCTCTCACTATATTTCTAGTTGGATTTGAGGTAATATAGCGTTGAATATTAATTTTTCTAACATACTTATGTATATCTACAAAAGTGTTAAATTTATTCAGTTTACGTGGTGGGGCAAATTTAAGGCCCTTATCCAAGACCATCTTTTCTTCTTTGGAAAGTGTGACACTGCTTAAGTTGAACACACCTTGACAGGTCATGTTCGACTTTTCTTTCCTCCTTTGTGTCCTCCTCCCTCCTCTGGTCCCTCTCTTGTTTCGGGACCCCTTTTTCTTCTTGGGGGGTCCTCCCGAAAAACCTGAGAGGGATGAGGATTAGGATATGGAGATCGGTCAAACTCAGCATTGGGATAAGGATATACTCTGTCGTCATATTGATCCTGAAGAGGAAAAAATCTATTGTGAGTAGATGTGACTGGATATCCATATTGGGAAGAGTGAGAGTTATTATGAAAGTTGGATGGTGATCCCCTTTGGTGTGACCTCTCTCTTTCATAATATTGTTGGTTGTAATCATAATTGGAATGATTACCTCTATGATTTACTCCACCTCTTCTATTGGAGCTATGTCCCCTTCCCCTTTGGGTATTCTTAGGGGTATGGGTATTATGGGGGACCCCACCTTGTGTACGATCACCAGGTGGTTGACTCCTATTCATAGAAGGTTTGGGTTGATTAAGGTGTACAACTGGAGGCGCCGCACTACTTGCATGTGAGGAATTAACCTCCATGGCTGTATCCAATGTAGGCGGTTTCTGCCAGCTGTACACTTTCCCAGATTTATAATCACCAATGTCACGTGAGTATTTTTTGTGTTTTTTGGTTCTCTGGTCCTTATCTTCTTTGATGAGATAAGTTTGAAGGTTAGAGGACAGAGTGTTATATTCAACTGTATTTTTAAATACAAGTAGTCCATCCTTCAGTTCCTTAATTTCTCTATCTAAAGCCAAGAGACGGTTACGTTTCCTGGCAATAAGAAAATTGAGAAATTTGGTCCCTGCATCGTTGAAATATTTAGACCAGGAATCCAGATCTAGTTCTCCCTGTTGCGGGTGTACATCCCATCTAAGACTCCGGGGTACCATGTTTTCTGCAACATATTGCTCCAGAAAAACAAGGTCCCATTGGAGATGGAGTTCTGACACCATGATGTTTTTTAACCTCAGAAATAGACCTGCTATTTCGGTGTCATTACCTGTGACAACAAAAACACCCTCCGTATTTACTATCCGCGAAGCGCGATAGTCAAAAACGTCCATAATTAAATAATAACAGTAGAATGTAATTAAGTAAGGATCTCCTGCGGCAATATGAAATTGTGAAAATGGTAATGGAAAGTAAAAGGATAATACTGCGCTGGAAATAATGTGAAACGAAGCTGCCAACACTGCTGGTACAAAAAGCTAGTGATAATCGAAAATTAAAAGTGTAGCGCTAACTAAATAAATATGTATAAATGTGAAAATATACACAAAAAACTGAATATGATAATATAGTGATAAACACGTGTATCACCCAAAATAACGTGCTGGGTGACTCCAGTGATAAAGTCCTCAAATTATATTAACACAATTATGCAAATATATGCAAATTAATGTCCATAATAGGCAAATGAATGTCCATTAGAAATGGAATCCATAAAACGAAGGTGATGAAGATCAGTCCAGAGAGAACGTGATGAATCAAAACGTGAAATTGTAATCAACAGTCTTCTGTTTGTGAGAGAAAGTAGCCACCACCAAAGTGAATAGAGGAAGGCTTACCAGAAGTTATGGATTTGGCGGGGCATAAGCCACCCAAATCAAATAAACTTGAAGAGTGTGAACACTCAAACATAAAAAATAGAGATGTGATGTGAGATCCGCCACCAAGTATATGTTGAGGAGGCTTACCAGAGGTCTCGGATTTGGAGAGGCATACGCCGCCCAAATCTGAGATTGCTTAGGGGGTTAATGGACGCCACTGGAGATGGTCTTGAGTGGAGGGGTAGTCTGGAGTCAAAGGGGTTTAGCACTTCAATCAGACGGGACATCCAATAACACAAAACACCAATTCATGTGGGGACTCGGTATCCAATGCATATGTGTGAAGATAGAAAAGCTCACATAGCATAATTCCGTTTGGAAAGAAAAATGCATTGTTTGTAAACACAACACATGTGGAAGAAGGTCAACTAAGGAATTTAGATCTACGGTAACCAATAAAGTTTATCCCATTAAACATTTTTGTGTTTCAATCTTTTTATTCAAGTTTTGTCATACAAAATGTATAAAAGTCGCCACATAACATTGTACAGTCACAATCAACATTTGGGGTAACACAATGAAGATCACCAAGTGTAGGGGTCCTTGGAGTAGTCCGAAGCTCCGTAGAGCCGTTAACCCCTATTAGCATCGCAGATCATATCTGAACCGTCCACCCAGATGAGCCGCCCCCCCATCCATCTATCGGGGGGGGCGCAACTCAGCCGGCCGTGTGGGCCGCCCAGAGGTCTGATCAGACTGACAATGGTCCCGTAGGAGCTGAGAAAACAGGGAGCAGCACAAACCTCTAAGGTCTGGATCTGACTCCAAAAATAAACAATAAACAAATTTCAAAAGAGAGGAAAGAGGACAGTGACAAAGAATAGAAGGAAGGAGACAGAGTAAGGAAAGGACAGTTGAGGAGGGGGGAATGGGGGGAGGGAGGGGGGGAGGAGCCCCGATTCAGCATCCAGACATCTCAACCTAATCCCCTAGGCTATGCTGTAAACATCCCCGGGTCATTAGTTAGGTAACGAAGCCATGGGTCCCAAACTCCATGAAACAGTTTCATTTTATCTTGGGCCAGAGCGGTCAAGCGTTCGTTTAGCATCAACCAAGACAATTTGCCTTTAAGCTGATCGAATGGTAGAGCTGCCGATTTCCAGTTCCTAGCAATAGTGATTTTGGCTGAAATAAAAATAAATGTCAAGAGCCTCTTGCAGGACTTGGAGGCTTCCACATCTCCTCCCCCCAGTAGTGCTTGCTTAGCTGATTTAGTTAGGTTTAGTTGGGTAAGGGAGTAAACTAAATTATACACCCTGATCCAAAACCTCCGGACCTTTGGGCATGTCCACCAAATATGATAGGTGGTGCCCATCTGGCCACATCCTCTAAAGCACAACGGGGTAGCTCCTGAGACAAAAGTTGCCAGTCTGACCGGCACCATATACCACCTCAGTAGAACCTTATAATTGGCCTCAATTATTGAAGTATTGACGAGCGAACGAGATGCTGTCTCGGCTATCCTATGCCATTCGTCCAGATCCAGGGTTTCCTGCAAGTCGGTCTCCCATTGGACCATATAAGTCAGCTTTGTCGATACACTCAGCAATATCGAATATATAGCAGATAAATGTCCTTTAATTTTATCATAATTTTTGCATAGATGTTCCATGGGAGTTTGGGCTGCTAGGTTGCTCTTGCGAGCCAGGGTTTGTACATAATGTGAGATTTGGGCGAACCTATAACCCTCCGCTGGAGGCATTTGATGTCTGTCAGCCATAGTCCGTTCGGTCAGCATACCTCTATGATCGCACAAGTCAGCAATACACTTAAAACCCTTATTAGTCCACCATTCGAACGCTAGTGGAGTGAGACCCGGGGTGAATGCTTTATTTTGAAGCAGAGGTGTCAGTGGAGAATGAGGAGATTTGAATTTGTGAGATCTGGAGAGTCTGTCCCATAGTTCCAGTGACATGGATAAAGTAGGGCAAAGTATAGGAGGTCGCTCCTTGATAGGGAGCCATAAAATATAAGAAATAGGTTTGGGACGGCAGGAATAAGATTCCATAGCCATCCAAATGGCCTGTGCCTGTTGGGAGTGAAACCTTGTAAGTTGTGCTATCTGGGCAGCATAAAAATATTTTAATAAGTCTGGAAGACCAAGTCCCCCTCTCCGCTTCAACGTGTATAGAGTGCTCCTATTCACCCTGGGTCTCTTATCACCCCAAATAAACTGTAGTACTTTATTCTGGAATCGTTTAAGGTCATCACGGGCCAATGAAACTGGCAAGGTACGGAAGAAATACAATAATCGAGGTAGAACATTCATTTTAATTGAGTGAAGTCTGCCAAACCACGATGGCGGGTGAACCTGCCACTTAGCCATGTCAGCTGTTAGCCGTTTGAAAAGGGCTGGATAATTCTCTTTGTACAACTCACCAATAGATGAGGTCAGCTGTATGCCTAAATAAGGGAGAGCTGTGGATTCCCATCGGAATTGAAATGATTTTTCAAGCGTAGCCTGAGTGGAGCTTAGCAAAGATAAGTTCAGTGCTCTTGACTTACTATGATTAATTGCCAACCCGGAAATGTTGGAGAAAGGCTGCAAAATAGCATACAAGTTAGGTAGGGATGTGATCGGTGAGGTCAAGGTCAGCAACAAGTCGTCCGCAAAGAGTAAACATTTGTGTTCATAGTCTCCGCAATAAATGCCCTGTATATCTCTGCAGGCGCGAATTTTGAGCGCTAGTGGTTCAATCGCCAGGGCGAATAATAGTGGCGACAACGGGCAGCCCTGTCTAGTTCCTCTCCTGATAGGAAATGTTTGGGATGTATATCCTCTGAGCATTAGCGAGGCACTGGGGGAATCATATAATATGTGAAGGAGATCCAGAAAGCGTCTCCCAAATCCAAAGCGTGTGAGAACATCAAAAAGATAGTCCCAGGAGATAGAATCGAACGCCTTCTGGATATCTAATGAAAGTAACATTCCCCTCCTAGTCCCCTTTCCATCCCAATCAGACCGAACTGCCGAGATAAGGTTAATTATCCGGCGGGTTTGGTCCGATGCCTGTCTTGTCGGGACAAAACCTGCTTGGTCAGGATGGATATAACACTGAAGAAAAGTATTAAGTCTCTGGGCCAGTATTTTGGTTAGAATCTTAAGATCCGTATTGATCAGAGAAATTGGGCGATAATTGGAACAGTCTGTATGGTCCTTTCCTGGTTTCGGGATAACACTTATATAGGCTACATTTTCATGGCTGGGGAGCTTGCTGCCGCTTCTCAGGTCATTAAAGTAAGTACAGAGATGTGGGGCCAGAAGATCGTGATATTTCCTATAGTAGTGACCCGGGAATCCATCTGGCCCAGGGGCCTTGGTAGGGTGTAGGGTTTTGATTGCAGCCCTGACTTCAGGCTCTGTAAGAGCACCGTCCATCAGTTCCGCATGGGCTTGTGTCAATTTAGGCAGCTGTAAGTCGCAAAAGAATGTGCTCGCTTCAGATGAATCGAACTTGTCCTGCACTCCATACAGCTTAGCATAAAATTTGTGAAATTCTCCAATTATCCGTTCGGGGTTCTGAGAGGTTAGGCCCGTGGATAGTCGTAGTTTAGGCAAAGTCGGTGTGTACGGTCGAGGAACCAGTTTTTTAGCTAACATTGTGGTAGGTTTATCACCCATCGTATAGAACCTGTGCTTAGACCAACTAATATGTTTCTCCGCTTGAGTAGTCAAGCTAAGATTTAGTGCTAGTCGAGCCTCGTCAATTTTATGCCTTATATCTACCAGGGGATTTCTGTGCTGTTCACTAAGTAAGTTATCTAAGTTAGTTTCCAGAATCTTATTTGCCTGTTCCCTATTGCGTTTAATCCTGGCTGCCACTTGTAACAATATGCCCCTAATCGCTGCTTTATGAGCTACCCAGTTAATTGCGGGGGATGTGTCCGATGCCTTATTAAGTCTAAAGTATTCCTGTATTTCCTTTTGAATCTCTAAAAAGATTGTAGGGTCATTCAGCAAGCTCACATTAAGTCTCCACGGGGAGGGTCTAGATTTAGTCCATAGCCCTGAAGTAGAGAGTTTTATCGGGGAATGATCAGACCAAGGGGTAGATAAAATCTTAACCGACTTAATAAATGGTAGCAAAGGCGTACGTACTAGAACGTGGTCTATCCTCGAGTAAGTATGATGGGCTTGTGAAAAGTGTGTAAAGTCTCTGACCGTAGGGTTATTTTCTCGCCAGGCGTCGATGAGGTCATAGAAATGAAACAGACGTGCAACCTTGCTGCTTCCAGTCGGTGGGCGTTTCAATGTTGGTCTAGAGGAGTCCGATTTATCCATAATTCTGTCCAAGGGAATATTACTATCGCCTCCCATAATGACCTGACCCTGGACTTTGGGCATAAGAATCTTCAGCATTTTGCTAAAGAATTCCGGCTGTCCAGTATTCGGGGCATAGTATGATATAAAGGACACCTCCTGGTCATGGAGCCGCCCCACTGCCATAATATATCTACCTCTCTTGTCCTTAACGATAGCGATGGGGGTAAAGGGGGTCCGTTTCGAAAAGCAGATGGCTACACCGCCCTTCTTTTCCCGACCCCCTGCCAAGTAAAACTGTGGATACTTCCCATTGAGGTAACGGGGCGCTGAGACATTGGAGAAATGAGTTTCCTGTAATAGCAGGACTTCAGCCTTCTGTTTATGATAAAACTGGAAAGCCTTAGTTCTTTTAGTAGGGGAGTTAAATCCATGTACATTGTGGCTAACTATCGAATAGTCTGTGTTATATGTGGTGGCCATCGTGGTAGGGCAGAGCACTCTTACCTTGCATAATGAATGAAGCGAGAAGGGTCCCGATGATGATGACTGTTTGGCTATGTGACCTCTCAGACCATGACATAAGGGAAGGGCGCTGAACCGAGGCTCCGAAGAAAGAGGGGGAAGGGAGAGAAGGAAAAGGCATTAGAGAAGAAGAGAAACAAAAATAAAAGCAAAAAAACATATACATAGGCCTTAGGCCCAAACAACCAATATAACTCAATCCTAGCTGATGAATGAAGGAATAGGGAATAACCCCTGCCGGAGACAACATCCGGCAAATTAGGTGCAAGGGTACCATCCTTGTCGTAGGATAGGTAGTCTTGCAGTTGGGTGGCAAGCATGACCACCCCGACCCAAATATGATTACACTCTGTACGAGCAGGCTATTCGAGGTCATATCGGAAATGACAAAATCAATCAATACAGTTTTAACATAACAGGCTGTCTATAGGAACATGCATTCCCAAGGCCAGTGGCGCCGGGGCCGGAAGGGTCCCCATCGGTCGTTCCGGCCCCCGAGCCACAGCCCAACAGGGGAACACATTGCGGTCCGACTAAGGCCCCCAGACTGCTAAAAAGCAAAAAGCAAAATTTCTTCGACCAGGTTGGGCCCGTCGGGGTTGTAAAATATTCGGCTGGCAGCCAGTCCGAAGAACCAGGAACTCCAGTAACTTTGTAACCCGTGACTTTGTAACCTGTGAACTGTGAACGGTAACGATGGCCCCATCAGGCCCATAGTCCACCATGGGCCCAGGCCATATCCGTGCAATCAAGCACTAACAGTTCCCAAAAGGGGGCAAAAAAGCAAAAAGAGAGAAGAGCAATAATACTCAGGTATTCCGGCGAGCATTTCTGGCCTGTGAGCGTGTGCGATCCTGCCATATCGGGGAGAGGGGACGATGATCCAGACGAGGGGGAGATGAAATCGGAGTCGGAGAGTCCCGTGCAATGATGCCGAGACTAAGCAGTAGGTCTTCGCCTGCTTGGAACGTGGAAAAGGAGTGGGACTTTCCGTTGTAAGTGAATGATAACTTAAAAGGGAACGACCATCGATACTTAATCTGTTTGGCCATAAGTTGCTGGAGTAATGGCCGTAGGTTTCTGCGTTTCTGGACCGTTGATGGCGCCAAATCTGTAAAGAGCTGTATTGGTGTTCCAAATAGCGACAGGTCCGGCCTGTTGCGAGCCGCAAGCATCATCTTATCCTTAATGCGGTAGTGATGTGGCTTAACAATAATGTCTCGTGGTAGGCCGTCGGCCCTTGGGGCTGTCAGTGCTCGGTGAACGCGATCAACTTCCATGTGGTGGTTGGCTATATCAGGGATAAGGGTTTTCATCAGGTCTTTTACAGCCCCCTCTAGATCTGTGTGAGTTTCAGGGAGGCCACGCACGCGGACATTGTACCTACGAGAACGATTCTCCAAATCTTCAATTTTTGTGAATGCCTCTTCTAATCTATCCTGGAGGTCTGTCACCATGGCTGAGTTCTGGTTGACCCTTTTGATGGCTCCATCCACTTTGGTTTCAATTAGCTCAAAACGCTCTCCCAAGCTATGGATGTCTTTTTTCAGGTCAGTGGTGATTAATGTGCAGGCCTTAGAGAGCTCCTGCTGCAGCATGGTGGAGAATCTGCCCAACAGTACAGCATCAGGGGAATAGTGTGAGAGCTGGGGAATTGGCATATCCTGGCTGGATTGGCTGGATTGGCTAATGAGGACTTCTGCTAAGTCTGCCATGTTCCTATCCATGGAGGAGGCAGGGGAGGCAGGGGAGTTTGGAGAGTCATGTCTATCAGCGTATATGGCTGGGGATGGGGGATGTGATAGTGACTCACCCCGCTGTCCGGTCTCCACCTCTCCCGAGGATTGTGAGGAGAATGGATCCCTAGTTGGCTCCAGATTTAGCTGCCTGTCTCCTCTCTGTGTAGCTCCGTCGGATCTGGCTGCTGCCGTGCTGCCTCGTGTGTCTGGCTTACCCGGCGCCATCTTGGATCGCGGCTGTGCTGTAGGGGAAGGCCCTGCTCTCTTCTGGGCTGTAGTTTGCGTATCGTGTCCTTTCCGCGGCTGCCCCTGTGCCCTACGGTTCATCGCCACTTCGGGGCTGGTGTGGGATCGGTCCTGGCTCACGGACCTCAGTGCCTGCGCTATCGTTAGCTCTGGTGGGTCGGGGTGCCGGGAGCTCGGTCAGCACACGTCCTTCTCCGAGTCCCCGCGCATGCGCACTTCCCCATTAAACATTTTTGTACGTGTGCCACTACCCATGTGGTATACCTGTTGACCTGTCCATGCGGGAAACAGTATGTGGGCAGAACGATCAGATCTTTTACCGCTAGAGTATCCGAACATGTGAATCTGATAAAATTTGGAAGTACTAAACATACTGTCCCCAGACATTACCGGCAATACCATGCCCGTAACCCTGTTGGCACCCAGTTTCTAGTTATAGATCAATATGTTGCTCCATGGAGGGGAGGAGCAACCACTAGAGGAGTATCCAGATTAGAAACATTCTGGATATATGAACTTCAGACTTATCAGCCACAAGGAATGAATGTCGAGTGGGACATTAATTCCTTTATTAATGCGTCCTGACCACTCTAAAATTATACGACCTCTCTTTCTTTCTCTCTCCTTTTTACTGATTTTAAACCTTTTAAAATATGTTTTTCTAAAACATGTTTATGTGTGTACATTTACACATTCATTTTTTATTTTATTAGCGTTTAATACACACATTTACATCTCTGGATGTGTTATATGTACCTCTATGTGCACATTATGTGCACTATGTATGATCTGATTGGATTACTAAATGCAGGCTGTTTTGTCACATATGCATTATTTCCCACTTTCAATCATGTATAATATATGTATGGTATCAATACCTTTTATATTTGTTAAATAGTTATCCTACACTAACGCCTTTTATTTGATCTGCGCACCCTGTCGGAGATACATTCCTTCCCCTTTAGAAGGGACGAGGTACACGCCCTTTACAGGGGCGGATTGACCAATAGACGCCTTAATTATGCCTGTATGTGTGTCTCGACGTAGTGACGCAGTTGAGGCAAGAGGCAGCCTAACGTCTCAACTTAGAGTGAGGCTTGGCTGCCGCTTCCGGTCCTCGTGGTTACGGCGGAAGTGACGTGCGGGTGCTGAGTCCATGCCTCGTTCTCATAGCGAGGCCTGGATACAGCCTGCTTCCTGCCGAGTAACCAGGGGATTGAAAACGAGGCTTGGATAGCGCCAGTATGTAAGGCGATTTAGAGCCCTATTATTACTATTAATGCCTTTTCTTTGTTATTCTGTTTTTTTGCATCATGCTGAGATACAGTCATAGATTTGTGCATAAGTATTGTGACCATCCATGACATATATCAAACAGGAAGTGAACCATGTGTGGTCCGCTTCCTGGGTCATGGAGGTCAATATGTTCATAAATTTGCGATGTTTGTGGGACAAGGTCCATACCCCAGATGATGACTTTTTAGTCGAAACTAGTCGGGTGGATTTGTCCATATACATCGCTCTTGTACCTGCATCCATGCTTTTAGACCATCTTTAAATGTGAGTGTTACATTGTATGATTTTTTTATTAAATTCTTTCCAAACGGAATTATGCTATGTGAGCTTTTCTATCTTCACACATATGCATTGGATACCGAGTCCCCACATGAATTGGTGTTTTGTGTTATTGGATGTCCCGTCTGATTGAAGTGCTAAACCCCTTTGACTCCAGACTACCCCTCCACTCAAGACCATCTCCAGTGGCGTCCATTAACCCCCTAAGCAATCTCAGATTTGGGCGGCGTATGCCTCTCCAAATCCGAGACCTCTGGTAAGCCTCCTCAACATATACTTGGTGGCGGATCTCACATCACATCTCTATTTTTAATGTTTGAGTGTTCACACTCTTCAAGTTTATTTGATTTGGGTGGCTTATGCCCCGCCAAATCCATAACTTCTGGTAAGCCTTCCTCTATTCACTTTGGTGGTGGCTACTTTCTCTCACAAACAGAAGACTGTTGATTACAATTTCACGTTTTGATTCATCACGTTCTCTCTGGACTGATCTTCATCACCTTCGTTTTATGGATTCCATTTCTAATGGACATTCATTTGCCTATTATGGACATTAATTTGCATATATTTGCATAATTGTGTTAATATAATTTGAGGACTTTATCACTGGAGTCACCCAGCACGTTATTTTGGGTGATACACGTGTTTATCACTATATTATCATATTCAGTTTTTTGTGTATATTTTCACATTTATACATATTTATTTAGTTAGCGCTACACTTTTAATTTTCGATTATCACTAGCTTTTTGTACCAGCAGTGTTGGCAGCTTCGTTTCACATTATTTCCAGCGCAGTATTATCCTTTTACTTTCCATTACCATTTTCACAATTTCATATTGCCGCAGGAGATCCTTACTTAATTACATTCTACTGTTATTATTTAATTATGGACGTTTTTGACTATCGCGCTTCGCGGATAGTAAATACGGAGGGTGTTTTTGTTGTCACAGGTAATGACACCGAAATAGCAGGTCTATTTCTGAGGTTAAAAAACATCATGGTGTCAGAACTCCATCTCCAATGGGACCTTGTTTTTCTGGAGCAATATGTTGCAGAAAACATGGTACCCCGGAGTCTTAGATGGGATGTACACCCGCAACAGGGAGAACTAGATCTGGATTCCTGGTCTAAATATTTCAACGATGCAGGGACCAAATTTCTCAATTTTCTTATTGCCAGGAAACGTAACCGTCTCTTGGCTTTAGATAGAGAAATTAAGGAACTGAAGGATGGACTACTTGTATTTAAAAATACAGTTGAATATAACACTCTGTCCTCTAACCTTCAAACTTATCTCATCAAGGAAGATAAGGACCAGAGAACCAAAAAACACAAAAAATACTCACGTGACATTGGTGATTATAAATCTGGGAAAGTGTACAGCTGGCAGAAACCGCCTACATTGGATACAGCCATGGAGGTTAATTCCTCACATGCAAGTAGTGCGGCGCCTCCAGTTGTACACCTTAATCAACCCAAACCTTCTATGAATAGGAGTCAACCACCTGGTGATCGTACACAAGGTGGGGTCCCCCATAATACCCATACCCCTAAGAATACCCAAAGGGGAAGGGGACATAGCTCCAATAGAAGAGGTGGAGTAAATCATAGAGGTAATCATTCCAATTATGATTACAACCAACAATATTATGAAAGAGAGAGGTCACACCAAAGGGGATCACCATCCAACTTTCATAATAACTCTCACTCTTCCCAATATGGATATCCAGTCACATCTACTCACAATAGATTTTTTCCTCTTCAGGATCAATATGACGACAGAGTATATCCTTATCCCAATGCTGAGTTTGACCGATCTCCATATCCTAATCCTCATCCCTCTCAGGTTTTTCGGGAGGACCCCCCAAGAAGAAAAAGGGGTCCCGAAACAAGAGAGGGACCAGAGGAGGGAGGAGGACACAAAGGAGGAAAGAAAAGTCGAACATGACCTGTCAAGGTGTGTTCAACTTAAGCAGTGTCACACTTTCCAAAGAAGAAAAGATGGTCTTGGATAAGGGCCTTAAATTTGCCCCACCACGTAAACTGAATAAATTTAACACTTTTGTAGATATACATAAGTATGTTAGAAAAATTAATATTCAATGCTATATTACCTCAAATCCAACTAGAAATATAGTGAGAGCAGCTACGTCAGGTACTGTTCACTCAGGGTTGGCTAATCCTTCCCTTTTCAACCCTCCCAATAAGCTTGCTCCAGCTCTCAATATGTTTAGAGATTTAGTCCTTCAGGATTTGGCTAAATTACCCATTAAAAAGATTTCTAATAATCCTATACCTAGTCAGGGCCTAAAAACTCTATGTGACAATAAAGATCTAATCATACGCCCCACTGACAAAGGCGGAGGCATCGTCCTGCTAGATAAAGCAAGTTATATGGCTGAAATGTATAATATTCTGAGCGATCAAGATACTTATAAGGAAATACATACTAATCCCACCATTAAATATAAAAAAGAGTTGACTAGTCTCATCACTAGAGGATTTGATTCTAAAATTTTAAATTCAAAAGAGAAGTCGTTTCTTGTTCCTGTGGCCCCCAGGATTCCAATCATATATTATTTACCTAAAATCCACAAAGATCCCCTCCATCCTCCCGGACGACCTATCATTAGTGGAATAGACTCCATCACTTCGAGGATAGGTAGATATATAGATTTCTTTTTGCAACCTTCCGTTAAGACCACACCTTCCTATTTGAAGGATACTAAGGATGTTATTCAACGCCTTATGTCAGTGACCTTCGAAGGCGAGCTCATTATGGCCACAGCGGACGTGGCGTCCCTATACACCTGTATCCCACATCACAGAGGCATGGAGGCGTCACAGGAATTTCTTAATAGGGACCTCACGTTGGCAGCTCCACAAGTCAAGTTTATTATGGAATTATTAGAATTCGCGACGCATCACAACTATTTTTGGTTTGATGGACGTTATTTCCTTCAACAGAAAGGTGTAGCAATGGGGGCGAAATTCGCACCTAGTCTGGCCAATTTATTTATGGCCAAGTGGGAGGAGGATGTCGTCTATGCCCTACAGGAGCCTCGGCTCCTGTTTTGGGCCAGATATATAGACGACATCCTCCTCCTATGGACCGGCACCTTAGAAACCCTAGATGGCTTTTTTTGTCTGTTGAATGATAACGATAGAGGTATTTCTCTTACGTACGAATCTAGTCAATCTAGGATACATTTTCTAGATCTACAGATTGAAAGATCTGAACAACAATTCAAATTCAGTACCTATTTCAAGCCTACTGATAGGAATGGGTTTATACCCATGACTAGTTGCCATCACAAATCTTGGTTAAAGTCGGTCCCCAAGAGTCAGTTCCTACGTCTCCGTCGGAACTGTACAGAAACCGAAACTTTTGTGGCACAAGCCAATGTGCTCAAAAAGAGATTTCTGGAGAAGGGGTACAATCTGGTAGAGATAGATAATGACCTTAAACAGGTGCTTGATATTGAAAGACCCACATTGTTTGAAGCTAGACCACCTAAAGAAAGAAAGGATACTTTCAAATGGTCTTTTCTCACTACCTTTTCCACTCAATACAGACATATAAAAACCATTTTTGAAAAACATTGGGGGATATTGAAAAATGATAGGATTTTGGGCACATTGATACCAGAAAAGCCCAAAGTTATTTATAAAGGAGTACCCTCCCTTCAGAATCAAATCGCATCGAATATCATCAACCCACCTATAAAACCCACCTTTTTTCACAACTGGATGGGGTACTATCCCTGTAAAAAATGCATTGTTTGTAAACACAACACATGTGGAAGAAGGTCAACTAAGGAATTTAGATCTACGGTAACCAATAAAGTTTATCCCATTAAACATTTTTGTACGTGTGCCACTACCCATGTGGTATACCTGTTGACCTGTCCATGCGGGAAACAGTATGTGGGCAGAACGATCAGATCTTTTACCGCTAGAGTATCCGAACATGTGAATCTGATAAAATTTGGAAGTACTAAACATACTGTCCCCAGACATTACCGGCAATACCATGCCCGTAACCCTGTTGGCACCCAGTTTCTAGTTATAGATCAATATGTTGCTCCATGGAGGGGAGGAGCAACCACTAGAGGAGTATCCAGATTAGAAACATTCTGGATATATGAACTTCAGACTTATCAGCCACAAGGAATGAATGTCGAGTGGGACATTAATTCCTTTATTAATGCGTCCTGACCACTCTAAAATTATACGACCTCTCTTTCTTTCTCTCTCCTTTTTACTGATTTTAAACCTTTTAAAATATGTTTTTCTAAAACATGTTTATGTGTGTACATTTACACATTCATTTTTTATTTTATTAGCGTTTAATACACACATTTACATCTCTGGATGTGTTATATGTACCTCTATGTGCACATTATGTGCACTATGTATGATCTGATTGGATTACTAAATGCAGGCTGTTTTGTCACATATGCATTATTTCCCACTTTCAATCATGTATAATATATGTATGGTATCAATACCTTTTATATTTGTTAAATAGTTATCCTACACTAACGCCTTTTATTTGATCTGCGCACCCTGTCGGAGATACATTCCTTCCCCTTTAGAAGGGACGAGGTACACGCCCTTTACAGGGGCGGATTGACCAATAGACGCCTTAATTATGCCTGTATGTGTGTCTCGACGTAGTGACGCAGTTGAGGCAAGAGGCAGCCTAACGTCTCAACTTAGAGTGAGGCTTGGCTGCCTCTTCCGGTCCTCGTGGTTACGGCGGAAGTGACGTGCGGGTGCTGAGTCCATGCCTCGTTCTCATAGCGAGGCCTGGATACAGCCTGCTTCCTGCCGAGTAACCAGGGGATTGAAAACGAGGCTTGGATAGCGCCAGTATGTAAGGCGATTTAGAGCCCTATTATTACTATTAATGCCTTTTCTTTGTTATTCTGTTTTTTTGCATCATGCTGAGATACAGTCATAGATTTGTGCATAAGTATTGTGACCATCCATGACATATATCAAACAGGAAGTGAACCATGTGTGGTCCGCTTCCTGGGTCATGGAGGTCAATATGTTCATAAATTTGCGATGTTTGTGGGACAAGGTCCATACCCCAGATGATGACTTTTTAGTCGAAACTAGTCGGGTGGATTTGTCCATATACATCGCTCTTGTACCTGCATCCATGCTTTTAGACCATCTTTAAATGTGAGTGTTACATTGTATGATTTTTTTATTAAATTCTTTCCAAACGGAATTATGCTATGTGAGCTTTTCTATCTTCACACATATGCATTGGATACCGAGTCCCCACATGAATTGGTGTTTTGTGTTATTGGATGTCCCGTCTGATTGAAGTGCTAAACCCCTTTGACTCCAGACTACCCCTCCACTCAAGACCATCTCCAGTGGCGTCCATTAACCCCCTAAGCAATCTCAGATTTGGGCGGCGTATGCCTCTCCAAATCCGAGACCTCTGGTAAGCCTCCTCAACATATACTTGGTGGCGGATCTCACATCACATCTCTATTTTTAATGTTTGAGTGTTCACACTCTTCAAGTTTATTTGATTTGGGTGGCTTATGCCCCGCCAAATCCATAACTTCTGGTAAGCCTTCCTCTATTCACTTTGGTGGTGGCTACTTTCTCTCACAAACAGAAGACTGTTGATTACAATTTCACGCTTTGATTCATCACGTTCTCTCTGGACTGATCTTCATCACCTTCGTTTTATGGATTCCATTTCTAATGGACATTCATTTGCCTATTATGGACATTAATTTGCATATATTTGCATAATTGTGTTAATATAATTTGAGGACTTTATCACTGGAGTCACCCAGCACGTTATTTTGGGTGATACACGTGTTTATCACTATATTATCATATTCAGTTTTTTGTGTATATTTTCACATTTATACATATTTATTTAGTTAGCGCTACACTTTTAATTTTCGATTCAGCGGTTATATACTGTTGGGGTTGTTGTGCTCTTGCAAAAAACGCCATTTAGGGCCACAGAAAATATTTTGCAGTGTGAAATACTCATCTGGAGGTGTGTGAAATAAACAATTTCTATATATTGTACAGTGCTATACTAAAAAAAAAAAATTTTTTTTGAATAGCATTCTCTGCACTTCTATAGCTGTGCGATTCAGTGGTTAAATACTGTGGTTGTGTTGTGCTCTTCCAAAAAACGCCATTTAGGGCCACAGAAAATATTTTGCAGTGTGAAATACACATCTGGAGGTGTGTGAAATAAACAATTTCTATATATTGTACAGTGCTATACTAAAAAAAACAACATTTTTTTTTGAATAGCATTCTCTGCACTTCTATAGCTGTGCGATTCAGTGGTTAAATACTGTGGTTGTGTTGTGCTCTTCCAAAAAACGCCATTTAGGGCCACAGAAAATATTTTGCAGTGTGAAATACACATCTGGAGGTGTGTAAAATAAACAATTTCTATATATTGTACAGTGCTATACTAAAAAAAACAACATTTTTTTTGAATAGCATTCTCTGCACTTCTATAGCTGTGCGATTCAGTGGTTAAATACTGTGGTTGTGTTGTGCTCTTCCAAAAAACGCCATTTAGGGCCACAGAAAATATTTTGCAGTGTGAAATACACATCTTGGAGGTGTGTAAAATATACAATTTCTATATATTCTTCTTGTACAGTGCTATACTAAAAAAAACAACCTTTTTTTTTTAATAGCATTTTCTGTAGCTGTGCGATTCAGCGGTTACGTGCTGTGGGTGTGTTGTGGTCTGGCAAAAAACGCCATTTAGGGCCACAGAAAATATTTTGCAGTGTGAAATACACATGTGGAGGTGTGTAAAATAAACAATTTCTATATATTGTACAGTGCTATACTAAAAAAAACAACATTTTTTTTGAATAGCATTCTCTGCACTTCTATAGCTGTGCGATTCAGTGGTTAAATACTGTGGTTGTGTTGTGCTCTTCCAAAAAACGCCATTTAGGGCCACAGAAAATATTTTGCAGTGTGAAATACACATCTGGAGGTGTGTGAAAAAACAACATTATTTTTAAAAAGCATTCTCTGGCCTCTGCAGCTGTGCGATTCAGCGGTTATATACTGTTGGGGTTGTTGTGCTCTTGCAAAAAACGCCATTTAGGGCCACAGAAAATATTTTGCAGTGTGAAATACACATCTGGAGGTGTGTGAAATAAACAATTTCTATATATTGTACAGTGCTATACTAAAAAAAACAAACATTTTTTTTGAATAGCATTCTCTGCACTTCTATAGCTGTGTGATTCAGTGGTTAAATACTGTGGTTGTGTTGTGCTCTTCCAAAAAACGCCATTTAGGGCCACAGAAAATATTTTGCAGTGTGAAATACACATCTGGAGGTGTGTGAAATAAACAATTTCTATATATTGTGCAGTGCTATACTAAAAAAAACAACATTTTTTTTGAATAGCATTCTCTGCACTTCTATAGCTGTGCGATTCAGTGGTTAAATACTGTGGTTGTGTTGTGCTCTTCCAAAAAACGCCATTTAGGGCCACAGAAAATATTTTGCAGTGTGAAATACACATCTGGAGGTGTGTAAAATAAACAATTTCTATATATTGTACAGTGCTATACTAAAAAAAAAAAAATTTTTTTGAATAGCATTCTCTGCACTTCTATAGCTGTGCGATTCAGTGGTTAAATACTGTGGTTGTGTTGTGCTCTTCCAAAAAACGCCATTTAGGGCCACAGAAAATATTTTGCAGTGTGAAATACACATCTTGGAGGTGTGTAAAATATACAATTTCTATATATTCTTCTTGTACAGTGCTATACTAAAAAAAACAACCTTTTTTTTTTAATAGCATTTTCTGTAGCTGTGCGATTCAGCGGTTACGTGCTGTGGGTGTGTTGTGGTCTGGCAAAAAACGCCATTTAGGGCCACAGAAAATATTTTGCAGTGTGAAATACACATCTGGAGGTGTGTAAAATAAACAATTTCTATATATTGTACAGTGCTATACTAAAAAAAACAACATTTTTTTTTGAATAGCATTCTCTGCACTTCTATAGCTGTGCGATTCAGTGGTTAAATACTGTGGTTGTGTTGTGCTCTTCCAAAAAACGCCATTTAGGGCCACAGAAAATATTTTGCAGTGTGAAATACACATCTTGGAGGTGTGTAAAATATACAATTTCTATATATTCTTCTTGTACAGTGCTATACTAAAAAAACAACCTTTTTTTTTTAATAGCATTTTCTGTAGCTGTGCGATTCAGCGGTTACGTGCTGTGGGTGTGTTGTGGTCTGGCAAAAAACGCCATTTAGGGCCACAGAAAATATTTTGCAGTGTGAAATACACATGTGGAGGTGTGTAAAATAAACAATTTCTATATATTGTACAGTGCTATACTAAAAAAAACAACATTTTTTTTGAATAGCATTCTCTGCACTTCTATAGCTGTGCGATTCAGTGGTTAAATACTGTGGTTGTGTTGTGCTCTTCCAAAAAACGCCATTTAGGGCCACAGAAAATATTTTGCAGTGTGAAATACACATCTGGAGGTGTGTGAAAAAACAACATTATTTTTAAAAAGCATTCTCTGGCCTCTGCAGCTGTGCGATTCAGCGGTTATATACTGTTGGGGTTGTTGTGCTCTTGCAAAAAACGCCATTTAGGGCCACAGAAAATATTTTGCAGTGTGAAATACACATCTGGAGGTGTGTGAAATAAACAATTTCTATATATTGTACAGTGCTATACTAAAAAAAAAAACATTTTTTTTGAATAGCATTCTCTGCACTTCTATAGCTGTGCGATTCAGTGGTTAAATACTGTGGTTGTGTTGTGCTCTTCCAAAAAACGCCATTTAGGGCCACAGAAAATATTTTGCAGTGTGAAATACACATCTGGAGGTGTGTAAAATAAACAATTTCTATATATTGTACAGTGCTATACTAAAAAAAACAACATTTTTTTTGAATAGCATTCTCTGCACTTCTATAGCTGTGCGATTCAGTGGTTAAATACTGTGGTTGTGTTGTGCTCTTCCAAAAAACGCCATTTAGGGCCACAGAAAATATTTTGCAGTGTGAAATACACATCTTGGAGGTGTGTAAAATATACAATTTCTATATATTCTTCTTGTACAGTGCTATACTAAAAAAAACAACCTTTTTTTTTGAATAGCATTTTCTGTAGCTGTGCGATTCAGCGGTTACATGCTGTGGGTGTGTTGTGGTCTGGCAAAAAACGCCATTTAGGGCCACAGAAAATATTTTGCAGTGTGAAATACACATCTGGAGGTGTGTAAAATAAACAATTTCTATATATTGTACAGTGCTATACTAAAAAAAACAACATTTTTTTTGAATAGCATTCTCTGCACTTCTATAGCTGTGCGATTCAGTGGTTAAATACTGTGGTTGTGTTGTGCTCTTCCAAAAAACGCCATTTAGGGCCACAGAAAATATTTTGCAGTGTGAAATACACATCTTGGAGGTGTGTAAAATATACAATTTCTATATATTCTTCTTGTACAGTGCTATACTAAAAAAAACAACCTTTTTTTTGAATAGCATTTTCTGTAGCTGTGCGATTCAGCGGTTACGTGCTGTGGGTGTGTTGTGGTCTGGCAAAAAACGCCATTTAGGGCCACAGAAAATATTTTGCAGTGTGAAATACACATCTGGAGGTGTGTGAAATAAACAATTTCTATATATTTTCCTTGTACTGTGCTATACTAAAAAAACAACCTTTTTTTTTGGAATAGCATTTTCTGCAGTTCTGTAGCTGTGCGTTTCAGCGGTTAAATACTGTGGGTGTGTTGTGGTCTTCCAAAAAACGCCATTTAGGGCAAGATCCTAAATTTGGAAAATATGAGGGGAAGGTCAAAGGGACGTGGTGGCCCCGGTCGTGGTGCTGCTGGTGGAGCTCATGTTGCAGGGAGAGGACGTGGTGGATCTGTGCCAGCTACACGCACAAGTGAAACACCTTCCTCAGGTGCGAGTAGGCGACCGAGCCTGCGGCGGTATTTTGTCGCGCCTAATGAGGCTGTACCAATGTTTAGGCCAGGACAAGTACAGGCGATAGTAGATTGGGTTGCTGACAGTGCCTCGGGTTCCTTCACATTGTCTCCCACCCACTCTTCTGATGAAAGATCAGAGTTGGCACCTGAAGCCCATGTCCATCAGTCTTTCACCTCACCCCCTTGCAAATCAGCCAAGCAGTCTGAGCCCCAAATCATGCAGCAGTCTCTTCTGCTTTTCGATGACTCTGTTAGCAGGGTTTCCCAGGGCCATCCACCTAGCCCTGCCCCAGAAGTGGAAGAGATTGAGTGCACCGATGCCCAACCACTTATGTTTCATGATGGGTACATGGGAGGACCATCGCAGCACGTCTCGGATGATGACGAAACACAGGTGCCAACTGCTGCTGCTTTCGCAATTGTGCAGACAGACATGGAGGGCAGGGGTGAAGACTGGGTGGAAGATGATGTGGAGGACGATGAGGTCCTCGACCCCACATGGAATCAACGTTATGCAGGTGACCAGTGTAGTTCGGAGGAAGAGGCGGTGGTCGCACAGAGCCACCAGCACAGCAGAAGAGGGAGCAGGGTGCAAAAACGGAGCATTCGTCCCCTAGACAGTACATCTGCTACTGCCCAACGCAGCAAGGGACCGAGCACACCAAAGCCAGGTCCAAGGACTTCCCTAGCGTGGCAGTTCTTCACACAGTGTGTTGATGACAAGACACGAGTGGTTTGCACGCTGTGCAATCAGAGCCTGAAGCGAGGCATAAACGTTCTCAACCTGAGCACAAGCTGCATGACCAGGCATCTAAGTGCAAAGCACGAGCTGCAGTGGAGTAGACACCTCAAAAACCAAGAAAGGTCTCTGGCTCCTCCTGCTTCCTCTTCTGCTGCAGTCTCGGCCTCTTCATCCACCTCTGTAGTGACAGTGGCACCTGTCACCCCGCAAACAGAGGATCTGCCAGCAACACTACCACCTGGGTCACCAACCATCTCCACAATGTCCCATGGAAGCGTTCAGCTCTCTATCTCCCAAACATTGGAGCGGAAGAGGAAGTACCCCCCTAGCCACCCGCGATCCCTGGCCCTGAATGCCAGCATTTCAAAATTCCTGGCCTTTGAAATGCTGTAATTCCGTCTGGTGGAGACGCAGAGTTTTAAAAGCCTGATGGCATTGGCTGTCCCGCAGTACGTCGTGCCCAGCCGCCACTACTTTTCCAGGCGAGCCATCCCTTCCCTGCACAACCAGGTGGGGGACAAAATCAGGTGTGCACTGCGCAACGCCATCTGTGGCAAGGTCCACCTAACTACGGATGCGTGGACCAGTAAGCACGGTCAGGGACGTTATATCTCCCTAACAGCACACTGGGTAAATGCAGTGGCGGCTGGGCCTGAGGCAGATAGCGGTTTGGCGCATGTCCCTCCACCACCGAGGATTGCAGGGCGCTTCAGTTTGCCTCCTGTTGCTAACTCCTCCTTCTCCGCTTCCTCATCCTCTACCGCCTCCTCATCCATTCAGCGTAACACCTTCACCACCAACTTCAGCACAGCCAGGGGTAAACGACAGCAGGCAGTTTTAAAACTTTCCTGTTTGGGGGAAAATCCCCACACCGCGCAGGAGTTGTGGAGGGACATGGAACAACAGACCGATGAGTGGTTGCTGTCAGTGAGCCTCAAGCCCGGCCTGGTGGTGTGCGATAATGGGCGAAATCTCGTAGCAGCTCTGGGTCTAGCCGGTTTGACGCACATCCCTTGCCTGGCGCATGTGCTGAACTTGGTGGTCCAGAGGTTCCTTAAAAATTACCCCAATATGCCAGAGCTGCTGCAGAAAGTGCGGGCTGTCTGTGCGCACTTTCCGCGTTCTCACCCTGCTGCTGCTCGCCTGTCAGCGCTGCAGCGTAACTTCGGCCTTCCCGCTCACCGCCTCATATGTGACGTGCCCACAAGGTGGAACTCCACCTTGCACATGCTGGCCAGACTGTGCGAGCAGCAGCAGGCAATAGTGGAGTTTCAGCTGCAGCAATCACGCGTGAGTCGCTCTGCGGAACAGCACCACTTCACCACCAATAACTGGGCCTCCATGCGAGACCTGTGTGCCTTGTTGCGCTGTTTCGAGTACTCCACCAACATGGCCAGTGCCAATGACGCCGTTCTCAGCGTTACTATCCCAGTTCTATGCCTCCTTGAAAAAACGCTTTATGCGATGATGGAAGAGGATGTGGCACAGGAGGATGAGGAGGAGGAGGAGGAAGCGGGATCATTTCAAAGGCTTTCAGGGCAGTCTTTCACAAGTGGCTACGAGGGTGGGTTCCTGCACCAACAAACGCCAGGTACACAATTGTCCGGCAGAAAGGGCACAGTTCTGGAGGATGACGAGGTGGAGGAGGAGATGGAGGAGGAGGAGGAGGAGGAGGAGCCATGTTCACAGCAGGGTGGCACTCAGACCAGCTCGTGGCCATTACTGGTGCGTGGCTGGGGGGATACAGAGGACACAGACGATACACCTCCCACAGAGGACAGCTTTTCTTTGCCTCTGGGCAGCCTGGCACACATGAGCGATTACATGCTGCAGTGTTTCCGCAACGACAGCCGAGTTGCCCACATTTTAACTGGTGCTGATTACTGGGTGGCCACCCTGCTGGATCCCCGTTACAAGGACAACGTACCGTCCTTAATTCCCTCACTGGAGCGGGATCGTAAGATGCGCGAGTACAAGCGCACGCTGGTAGACGCGCTGCTGGTGGCATTCCCACCTGACAGCGGGCGTACGGTGGAAGCACAAGGCGAAGGCAGAGGAGGAGGAAGAGGTCGCCAACGCAGCCGGGGCACCGGCAGCACCTCAGAAGGCAGGGTTAGCATGGCCGAAATGTGGAAAAGCTTTGTCAGCACGCCACAACAACCAGCACCACCAGCTGAGATGGAACGTCTTAGCAGGAGGCAGCATTTCACCAACATGGTTGAGCAGTATGTGTCCACAGGCCTACACGTACTGGATGACGGGTCTGCCCCCTTTAACTTCTGGGTCTCCAAATTGGGCACATTGCCTGAGCTTGCCGTTTATGCCTTGGAGGTGCTGGCCTGCCCTGCAGCCAGTGTATTATCTGAACGTGTATTTAGCACGGCAGGGGGCGTTATCACAGACAAGCGCAGCCGCCTGTCCAGAGCCAATGTGGACAAGCTCACGTTCATTAAAATGAACCAGGCATGGATCCCACAGGACTTGTCCGTACCTTGTGCAGAATAGACATGTATACCGGTGTTGTGACAAAAACTGTCCGGCCATCGGATTGTGCCGGGCCCGTACTGCGCAGGCGAAAATCTCCGAAGATGAACGGCGCCTGCGCTGTGAGTGCAGGTTCAAGCCCCACCATCCAAGAGGACATACGGTAGCACATAGTAACAGGGCCCCTCACGGGCTCGCTTCGATCGCGGCCTTGCTTGGCTCGGCTTGAACCACGGATGGTGTGGCCTTCACCTGAACTCAACACGCAGGCGCCGTTAGTCTTGGGAGATTTTTGAAATCCCCTTGTCCTACATACTCAGCAAGCGCAGTACAGGGCGGACACTATTCGACAGGGGACAGAATTCGACACATCACCGGCCTTACCCAGCCATTGTTGTATTTTTGAACCAGTGTTGGCTACCTCGTCCTCCTCCACCGCCGCTTCCACCTACACAGCCACATCCACCGCCACCTCAACCTCCTACTCCATATGGACCTCGTCCTGCTAGGCCAAGATTAAAATTTTTATTTTATTTTTTTGTAGCGCACAGATCCTTTCTCCCTTACCTGCCTTTATGTTGTTGGCTCTTCGCAGGAGGGAGAAAGGCACACCGCACTACCAGCCCGTATCCTCCTATATAAAGAGGTTGAGCGGTGTACTTGACGGGCCGTGTCCACAGCCGGAGTCAAAACTCCTCCAGAGGATGATTCTCACCTCTACTGTAGGTAGAGGCAAGTCCTTTAATTGCCAGTAAAGTCAATGTCCACACCAGCTGAAACTCCAACTCTTATTCTCTCATGGCAAAATAAACTGTACTCAGATAGAAAAGGTTAGAGCAAAGAAACAGGACAGCTTAAGGTGTGGAGGAGGTCCAGGCACAAACGTAGCACATTCACTTCATTGCTTAGGTTTCTCAAACAGTTTTTGGCGCACGGTCTCTGCCACAGACATTGAGGTTGGTCTCTGCCACAGACCGGGTGTACAAGGCCCCTGCCACAGACCTGGTGAACTTTGGTCTCAGCCACAGACCAGGGTGTATAAGGCCCCTGCCACGGGCCGGTTGAATAAGGCCTCTGATACAGTCAAGGTGACCTTGAGCTTCTCCTTCTACGAACCTAGCCCATATCAAGGGGAAGACATCTCTCCAGGGAGTCAACAGACCATTCCTTCACCGTGACTCCCGCATCGGTCCATCAGAATGATCCTCCCTTCCCTGGAACAGGGTCCCCTACACGAGGCGGCTCTGGACTCCAGGCTTTACTCCCGCCCCTAGGCCTCCATACCCAGGGCAGCAAGAACTCCAGGATAGTACCTCACCCCGGGCTAAAGGTGCCCGAGATGGAACAGGAACACATGCACCCAGGCCGAAGGCACCTGGGCGTGGACCCCACTGGACATCAGCCCCCAGGCCAAAGGTCTGCCCCTTTTATATGCTCTCCCGGCATGCACAGCAGGTTCCCCGCCCCGCTGTACTACTGCCAAGAGGGGACACAAAAGGCGCCACCTGTAGGCCGCAGGGAACTGCACACCAATACTGTCCCCCGAGGACAAAATGGTCCATGAATCCTACAGAATTAGGGTATTTGAGCCTATTTACCACTCAAACACTTTCCTTAAATTTAGCACCCCGCTACATTTTTATTTCAAAGTATTTTATTTTCCCACTAGCTTATCCATTAAATTAAATAATTTATTCCAGAAAGGGCGTATTCTGGGGCATTCCCACCATATGTGTCGCATCGTGCCGTTGAGTTTCTGAGGTTCTTAATGACTTCCTGTACCTCTTCTGCTGAAAATCGGGCCTCCAGCATATTTTTTTATTTTTTAATTTTTTTTATGTTCTTTTAAGTTATTTCCTATCCACATTTGTTTGCAGAGCACTTGCCATGTTCTTAACAACATTTTGCTGCCATTTGCAGCCCTCTATCCCTTTCCATTACTTTTTTAGAGCCTTTTTAGTCTTCAGAAGTCCGGGTCCCCATTGACTTCAATGGGGTCCGGGTCCGGGTCCGGGTTCGGGTTAAAGTTCGGTCCCGAATCCGAACTTTTTTCCGAAGTTCGGCCGAACCCGCCGGACCCGAATATCCAGCTACCCGCTCAACTCTAATCATAACACATTTATGGATTCTAACAATGGTAGAAAATTAACATGTTAATGATTTTTTTTAATTTAAAACTTCCATTTGCAATACATACCTTATTATAGCTCTAGTGGAATCATTACTGGGTCTCTGTGTTTTTTAATACAATGCAGGCAGGCAGATATTGGATGGTGGCAGGGGCTGACAGGGTGTTGTACATAGCCTTGTAAAAACTTCACATCATCCCGTCTCTGGACTTTTCTCAAGAATGCTCATTCCTGATGTAAGCCATGGACTGGCTCTTGGGGGGAGTAATCCAAATATCAAAATGCTTTCATGCCCAGGTGTAAGTCTGGAGGAGTGGCATTCCAAGGTAGACCATTTTTGCATGCAGACTGCCCTAGGTAATGCACAAATGTGATGTAATTTCTATATGATTGAAACAATAAAATGCAATAAATAAGAGGCTTGGGAGGAAATAACTAGATGATCCTGGACATCTTCCAGCCAGATATTGAAGGGGGATCTACCTGACTTGCTGCTGCTACTGATGCATACTGTGAGAAGCTCAGTATGTGCAGTGAAATCAGAGTAAGAAATCCAAGTACAGGAGTGGAGCCTGCACAACTGTGCAAGACTAAAGTTAAAGTGGTTGTCAACCCTCACATATACCCAGTGAAGTGGACAGCTTCAGATGATACACTGAGATTAAACAAATCCTCCTACAATGGTTTTACCTGTATATCTGCTGTCTTCCCCTCTCTCCACCCCTTCCAAAGGGCAGATCATGTTAAAAATAGTTCTTCATCTGTCAACAGCACATTGGGTAGGGCAGAGAGACTGCAGTTACACTGTATGCGAGTTGCTTGGAGGATATGCACACAACCCCTCCACACAGCAGAAGAACTGTGTTATGAATAGACAAGCTCTGTTCTGAGTAGGGATGAGCCGAACAACCCCCTGTTCGGTTCGCACCAGAACCTGCGAACGGACCGAAAGTTTGAGCAAACTTCAGAACCCTATTAAATACAATGGACGCGAACGGTCAAAATTAAACGTGCTAATTATAACGGCTAATATGCAAGTTATTTCCTAAAAAGGGTTTGGGGACCCGGGTCCTGCCCCAGGGGACATGTAAGAAAATAAGTTTTAAAAACGCCAGTTTTTTCGGGAGCAGTGATTTTAATGATGCATAAAGTGAAAAGAAAGATTGAAATATTTCTTTAAATATCATACCTGGGGGTGTCTAAAGTATGCCTGTGAAGTGGCACGAGTTTCCCTTGTTTAGAACTGTCCCTGCACAAAATGACATTTCTAAAGAAAAAAAAGTAATTTAAAACTGCTTGCGGCTTTAATGTAATGTTTGGTCCCGGCAATATGGATGAAAATCATTGAGAAAAATGGCATGGGTACCCCCACCCCCCCACCCCAGCCCACTACCAGCCCCTTTGGATCTTGTATGGATATTAAGGGGAATGTCTTGGTAGGTTTGCAGTTGTGCCATACTCTTTCCATTTTCGGATGATGGATTTAACAGTGCTCTGTGAGATGTTCAAAGCGTGGGATATTTACTTATAACTTAATCCTGCTTTAACCACTTAACGACCGCTCACTGTACATATACGTCGGCAAAATGGCACAGACAGGCACAATCACGTACCTGTACGTGACTGCCTTCGTATGGGTGGGGGGTCCAATCGGACCCCCCTCTGGTACAGCGAGCGGTGGTTCTCGGTGCGGGAGCGATCCGTGATGAGGGGACGGCCATTCGTTTCCGGCCACCCCCTCACGATCGCTCCCGGCGAATGAGAATCTTCCTCTGCCTGTGTAATGTAAACACAGGCAGAGGAAGTGATGTCATCTCTCCATGCGGCGGTCTTTTCGTTCCGGCGCGAGGAGAGAAGACATCTCACAGTAAGTGCACCAACACTACACTGACACCAGTACATGTAGGCACACTTACACCCCCCAGTCACCCCCAGATCACCCCCCAGATCACCCCCAGTGCCCCCAGTCACAGTGCACCGTTTGCAGTGGTCATTTTTTTTACTGATCACTGCAATCAGTGTAATTTGTGACAGTAAACAGTTGCAGGGCAGTTAGGTTTAGGCCCCTTTAGGTCCAGGGTAGCCCCCTAACCCCCCTAATAAAGGTTTAACCCCTTGATTTCCCCCCAGTAACCCTTTCACCCCCTAACATCAGCGTCACTAAGGAATTGTTTTTCCAATCGCTGTATTAGTGTCGGTGGTGCCCTAGATAGCCAGTTATTTATTTTTAGGTTCGCCGCAGGTTTTTATAGCGTCAGGTACCCCCATATATTATTTTAACCCCCTGATTGCCCCTAGAGTTAACCCTTTCACCAGTGATCACCGTATAAGTGTCACTGGTGACACTGGTTAGCCAGTTAGTTATTTAGGTTACTCGTCAGGTTTTTATATAGCGTCAGGTACCCCCATATATAACCTAATAAAGGTTTTAATCCCCTGATTGCCCCTTGTTAACCCTTTCACCAGTGATCACCATATAAGTGTTACGGGTGACGCTGGTTGGTTAGTTTGCTTTTTATAGCATCAGGGCACCCGCCGTATATAACCCAATAAAGGTTTAACCCCCTGATCGCCCGGCGGGTGATATCAATTAGGTTTTAGACTCAGAGAGGGTCTGCGTCGCCCCAGGCAGCGTCAGGTTAGTGCCAGTAACGCTAACACCCACACGCAAAGCATACACCACCCTTAGAGGTATAGTATCTGATCAGATCTAAACTAGCGTCCCCAGCGGTTTAGGGTTCCCAAAAACGCAGTGTTAGCGGGATCAGCCCAGATACCTGCTAGCACCTGCGTTTAGCCCCTCAGCCCAGCCCAGCCCACCCAAGTGCAGTATCGATCGATCACTGTAATTTACCAAACATAACACACATAACTGCAGCGTTCGCAGAGTCAGGCCTGATCCCTGCGATCGCTAACAGTTTTTCTTGTAGCGTTTGATATATTTGCTGTCGACAGTCAGGTGCTTTTTTTCCTGTGAATCTTACTAGTGTACCCCTAAATTTAGAGCCCAAAATGGCAAATCGAAGGTACACTAGTAAAGAGGCCTACGAGATTCTGAGCATAACAGATAGTGAAGAGGAGGTCACGGATCTGTGAGATTCAGGCTCAGAATACCTTCACGTAGAAGACAGCGGCTCCATGTCAGATAGCCCGGGCGATGAAGATGAGGTCCCTGCTAAGGTCAGGCGCACCCGATCCCGATCTTTTGAGGTTGTTGAGGAGCAAGAACCGCAGGTCTCTCGTATCATGGAGCAGAGTAGTACTAGCGCCGCTATTCCTTCTGGTGAACTGGCAAGCACAAGCGGCCTAGTACAGCCTGGGCGTACATCCAGCACTGCAGTATCACGAGTCACATAAGTGCAGTTCAAGCTGGCGAGGTGGCAAGCACAAGTAGTGTCCCGCTGTCACCAAGAAGAAGAAGACAAAGGCAGGCCCGTCGTGCCCATAGTGCCCTTCCTGCAGAATTCGCCTATCCTGATTGGGTCCCCACCACTTCTGCAGCACCCATACTTCCCCCATTCACTGCCCAACCCGGTATTCAGGTGGAAACAGCTGATTTTATGCCACTTGATTTTTATTCACTGATTTTCACGGAAGATCTCTATAGATCTATTGTGGACCAGAGTAATTTATATGCTGGTCAATTCATCGCCGCTAATCCCCAGTTGCCTTCCATTGCCAGAGATTGGAGACCAATTACGGTTTCCGAATTTAAGATCTTTCTGGGCCTTTCCCTCAACATGGGCACACATAAATTTTCGTCAATACGTGCTTATTGGTCCACGCACCCAATTGACCACATGCCCGTGTTCTCTGCCTCCATGCCCAGGAAACGATACAAGCAGATTTTGCGGTTCATGCACTTCAACGACAATGAACTTTGTCGTCCACGTGGGGACCCTCAAAACGACTGGCTCTACAAAATTCGGCCCCTCATAAACCACTTCAACGAACGTTTTGCAGCCTTGTTTATTCCCGATCAAGTTGTCTGCGTTGATGAGTCCCTGATTCAATTTTCTGGCCGCTTGTCTTTCAAACAGTACCTTCCCAGCAAGCGTGCCAGATACGGGGTCAAGCTCTATAAGTTCTGTGACGAAGCATGGGGGCAGCAGGGGCGGAGGAGCGATTTTGCTCCTAATGCCGCGTACATATGGTCAAAATTCCGACGGAGGCTTGCCCGTGGAAAAGTCTGACCGTATGTACGCGGCATAACCTTTTATGCCGCGTACATATGGTTGAAATTCCGACGGAGGCTTGCCCGTGGAAAAGTCCGACCGTGTGTACGCGGCATAACTTTTTTGCGGGAGGATGCCCCCATGCTTCGTCATATATAAATGGTGCATGTAAGCCCATCATTAGAAGTGGGTGGATGAAGGGAGGTATTCTAATGGTGGGCATACCCACCGATCAATCTCTTTTTTTCATGCAGCCAAAAGATTAGAATACATGTCCAAAAAGGACCAGCAACGTACTGGTATGTTGCTGGACTTTGAATGGTTATACCAGAATGATGCCTGCGGGTTTAGGTATCATCTTGGTGTCATTCTTCCCCCTTCCCCTTTGTCTTTCTCCTCTGCCTAGGGTCGGCCTCCATGTGAATTCCCCCTGCTGGACTCAATGGCTACGGTAAATTTAATCTCTTTTAATGTAAGGGGCCTTCATGCTCCTGGTAAGAGGCACAATCTATACAGAGAGCTGGGGCGCCTGCGGGGAGACATTGTTTTCCTGCAGGAGACCCACTTCACCCATACTACTTCGGTTAAATTATTTTCTCATATAAAGTGAAAAAAACTGCGCTAAATCTATTTATACAACAAAGCTGCTGGCACTCAAACAAACAAAGTATAGACAGATATATAAAAAATAGTGCAGCGCTCAAACTCAAGGGTTGCTAGAGGCAACTCTGATGTGTAAATAACTAACAAACCACTCTAAGTTAGTGATGAATTATATAAAGTTCATGGATGGTCCATTCCAATGGATAATTTCACATATGAGATGACCTCCATGAAGACTGGAAAACGTGACCCCTCGAGGTTAAATAAAGTGATTCAAAAGAGTCCAAACAGCATGTGTGTAGTGAAAATGAATGTCTTTTCATGGACAACACCGCCACCACATGAATGACTGGAAGGTCTCAATATATCAGATGGAAATTGACAGTAAGGCACAAAGGGTAAGGTTGGATACTCTTACCGGACACGGTGGACCCACCTGTCATATGACAGTGGGTCAAACGAGCTTGATGGTCGCCGTGACCAGAAGTGAAGGGAACTGGATATCCAGGATACCTCGAACCGACTCCCACGGGGTAGCAGATGACTAACTCACTCAATGGAAACTCCTCCGGTCGTACAGGCTCCAAAACAGTCCAAGATGGACACAAGGGTAAAAAAGAAAGGAAAAACTCCAGATGGTGCAGGTCAATATAACCATGAACGGTTTATTGAATACATTTTTTCTTGCATGAATATAGACAAAAATAAAAAGTGATCACAAAATAAAATATCAAAAGCAATGTGGGGTGCAGCATAAGCAAGCCCTACGCGTTTCGACTACAAAAGTCTTCAACAGGGGCATAGTCTTTTCCTTTCCTTTTTACCCTTGTGTCCATCTTGGACTGTTTTGGAGCCTGTACGACCAGAGGAGTTTCCATCGAGTGAGTTAGTCATCTGCTACCCCGTGGGAGTCGGTTTGAGGTATCCTGGATATCCAGTTCCCTTCACTTCTGGTCACGGCGACCATCAAGCTCGTTTGACCCACTGTCATATGACAGGTGGGTCCACCGTGTCCGGTAAGAGTATCCAACCTTACCCTTTGTGCCTTACTGTCAATTTCCATCTGATATATTGAGACCTTCCAGTCATTCATGCGGTGGCGGTGTTATCCATGAAAAGACATTCATTTTCATTACACACATGCTGTTTGGACTCTTTTGAATTACTTTATTTAACCCCGAGGGGTCACGTTTTCCAGTCTTCATGGAGGTCATCTCATATGTGAAATTATCCATTGGAATGGACCATCCATGAACTTTATATAATTCATCACTAACTTAGAGTGGTTTATTAGTTATTTACACATCAGAGTTGCCTCTAGCAACCCTTGAGTTTGAGCGCTGCACTATTTTTTATATATCAAATTATTTTCTCAGCATTACCCCACATGGTACTATAGCCTCTCTGATGTTCATAAAGCTAAGGGAGCGGCCATTGGGTTCCGCATGGGCTCCGCATTTACGCTAGATTAAATTATGTGTGACCCTCTGGGATGCTTTTTGTTCTTAAAAGGTAACCTAGGTTCCATGCCATGTATTCTGGCCACCTTATATGCCCCGAATAGGGATCAGGCAGGCTTCATAGCATCAACCCTCACGAAACTAAGAGAATTTGCTCATGGGTGCATTCTCCTTGCGGGCGATTTTAACTCCCCTCTAGAGCCTACCCTCGACACCTCACAGGGGAGTTCATGTATTTCCCATAAACGCATTTCCTATTTGCGTAAACGCCTGCTCGACTCTCAGCTAATTGATATATGGAGGATTATGCACCCACGGACAAAAGATTACACCCACTACTCTCATACCCACCAGTCCTACTCTAGGATTGATTTATTTTTTATTGACCATCATCACCTTCCCCTGGTAGTTGAGGCCGACATAGGAACTTCCCCCATCTCGGACCATTCCCTGATTCTGCTTAAAATAGACATACCCTCACTGTCACGTAGGGCCACGAATTGGAAGCTTAACGATGAGCTTCTGACTGATGACATAGACAAAAAAATATTGGGGGTGGAACTAGTCCACTACTTCAAGGAAAACACACAACCTGACATATCTCCGGGGGTTCTCTGGGAAGCTCACAAAGCACATATCAGGGGCAAACTGATTGAACTTGGCTCTAGAAAGAAGAGGGAATGGACTCACCAGCAATTGACTCTTATACGGGAAATAGGGGACCTGGAACAACAACATAAAGCCAGCCTATCTGAGACGGTTTTCCATACCTTGACCCTGAAAAGGGAGGAACTAAAGGCCCTCTTTCATTCTGAACAGAGACAACGTTATCGCCTAGTCTCCCAACATTTTCATGAATGGGGCAATTAGCCTGGACGGCTCTTGGCCCATTCGCTACAACAAAAACGTAATGCTTCCTTCATCGCTAAAATTAAGGCAATTAGTATTAGTACATGACACACCTGCCATAGCGAAGGAATTTCGGTAATTTTAGCAACATCTTTACCATGTTCAACATAATATACCAGATAAGGACACTAGGAATCTGCTCATTAAAAAATACTTATCACAAGCCCAATTACCGGCGTTGCCGCCGGATGTCCTTGAGACTCTGGATGGGGAGTTAACCACCTCGGAGCTGAGTGTTGCCCTGAAAGCCATGGCCAATGGCAAATCGCCTGGCCCAGATGGCTTCACGGTTGCCTATTATCGGTAGTTTGCTGACATCTTGCTCCCTCGTTTAGATCGCTATGCCAACGCTATCTCCGCTGGTGATGCCCTCAGACCGGAGACCCTCCACGCCCACATAACAGTTATCCCCAAACCTGGTAAGGACCCTAGCTCCTGCGGGAGCTACCGCCCGATATCATTGTTGAACATTGATGCAAAGATATATGCGAAAGCTATAGCTAAAAGGCTCCTCCCCTTAATCCCTCGTTGGGTTTCCAACGACCAGTCTGGTTTTATCCCCGGAAGGGAAGCTCGAGATAACTCCCTCCGCACCCTCTCTTTGATGTCATACGCGCGGGGATCCTCCCAGCCCACCCTTCTGCTTTCAACTGACGCTGAAAAGGCGTTTGACAGGGTGGACTGGGGGTATCTTATGGCAACACTTTCCCACCTAGGCATCAGCGAACCCCTTCGACGGCAGATATCGGCCCTTTATAACTTCCCCACGGCCCAATTACGTATCAATGGTACCCTTAGTGATCCCTTCACGCTATACAATGGTACTAGGCAGGGCTACCCCCTTTCACATATTTTATTTGCCCTCTCCTTGGAACCCTTCTTATCGACAGTCAGACACACCTCGTCTATTCACGGTATAACAGTAGGGAGACTAGAACACAAATATTCCGCTTATGCGGATGACATCCTATTTTATGTAAGACAGCCTTTGATTTCCCTCCCAAATCTCATGTCAGCCTTCTCGAAATTTGGAGACATTTCCAACTTCAAAATTAACATGACGAAGTCGGAAATCCTGAACATCTCAATCCCGGGGGCCTTAGTGTCCCAGTGAAAACGAACCTTCCCTTTTACCTGGCAACCCCGTAAGATGAAATACCTAGGCATTTACCTTACTTCTAATCCAGCCTCCCTGTTTCATGCTAATTTTCTACCGCTGCAGATTTACAAAAATGGTCACAAATTGCCCACTCATGGCTGGGGAAGATTAGCATTGTAAAAATGAATGTGCTACCCAGGCTGCTGTTTCTGATGCAGATGATCCCATATAGAATTCCTGTGGGTTTCTTCACTATAATCAATTCATTGATTGGCAGATATGTATGGAACAGAAAGCATCCCAGACTCGCCAGGACCCTCCTCTACAGACCTAAGAGAGAGGGTGGTTTAGCCTTACCTGACATTAAGAAATATTTCACTGCTATTGTACTCAATAGAATTTTTGACTGGAAATTTTGTAAGGGCACTAAACTTTGTGTTGACCTGGAAATGGAGCTCAGTGAGACGGACCTCTTCTCACAGATCTGGATTCCTAGGAAACATAGATCCCTGGCTTTGTCTACCTCTCCACTCACGCGATCTACCCTCATGATATGGGATTCGCAATGTAAAACGCATGGGTGGCTGTACAACTCACCCCTAATGCCCTTGCTGGGCCATAATTTCTTCCCCCCTGGGAACATAGACCCCAGCGTACATGTTTGGAAACTTGGTTCTGCAACCCTATTACATCACGTCACCACACCCTCAGGTGTGGTGCCCATGTCTACGTTGATGCCTCTTCATTCTGCTACACCCATGGACCACTGGCGCTTTTGTCAACTCACTTTCAAGGCCTTTACAAACTATCACTGATCTAACTCCCATTGAATCAGCTTTTGCTGAAGACAAGCCGGTGGACAAACCTGTCTCTTTCTTCTACCACGCTCTACAAACGATAGTCTTTGCTTGGGACCCAGCCTTCCTTCGTAAATGGGAAAAAGACCTTAATTCGGAACTCTCAGAGCCCCAACGAGCAGTTATCTTAGCCATGACACACAACTCCTCCGCTGCTTCTAAAACTGCAGAGGTGAACTACAAACTGCTGACCAAATGTCACTATACCCTCATGGTACTCCATAAGGTCTTTCCGCAGGCCTCTCCTTTGTGTTGGAGAGGTTGTGGAGAGCGGGCAACACATGCTCACATATGGTGGCATTGATCTCTTATCCGTCCCTATTGGCAGACCGTTTTGCATTGGGTTAATGTGATTCAGGGGTTTGAAACCCCTGATGATCCTTGGGTAGTTCTTCTTCATTGCACAGACAAACCAGCAGGATCTTACAAGAATTCTATAACGCCCCATTTGCTCAATGCTGCAAGAGCACTTATCCCACGTTTCTGGGAAAAATCTGTAGTGCCCAACCTTCGTCAATGGCTTTTGGAAGTTGACCATATATATTATATGGAAGACCTTAAGCCTCGTACACACGACCGAGTTTCTCGTCCAAAACCGGCAAGTGCCGCGTGAGCTTTTTTGACGAGAAAACCGTTCGTGTGTATGGTTTTACGACGAGAAAATTGCAGTGAATCTCGAAGAGAAAATAGAGAACCTGCTCTCTATTTTCTTGTCAGGATTCCAGATTTCCTCGTCGTGTTTCTCGTCGGCCTGTTTTGTGACGAGAAAATGGTTCGTGTGTATGCTTTTACGACTCTTCCAAAAGCGCGCATGCTCACAAGCAACTATGAGACGGGAGCGCATCTTCTGGTAAAACAAGCCTTCGTAATGGAGATAGCACATTCGTCACGCTCCAAATTTTTGCATCGTTTAAATGTTGTGCATTGAAATCTTCGTTAGAATGTTACATTAATCCAAACGAATGAACTTCTTTTGCTGCTGATATTCACACAGAGTTATGACTATCTTTTTTTAAACTTTTTCATGCTGCTCTTAAGAAGATTTATGTGTATTATATCGTGCAAGTTTTTAGGAATATTAAAAAATTAGATATTTTTCTAACTGATGTTAATTGTAATTTCGCAATGTTTTGGTAGTGATCTCCCATAGAATCTTTTAATATATATTATGTAAATTTTACACCCTTTTTTGGGAAATACGATTTAGTTATTTTTTTGGGGGGTTGTTATCTGTCCCTTTTTTTGTCAGTCAAATGTATCTGCTTACTCCAAAGCTAGATTTTACATTTTTACAAATACACATAGTCAAGTATGAACTTAAAGAAAAATAACATTTATTCATGTTTGAACTAAAATAAAGAGAAGGCAGCGCTGGAGAAGCTGCTGCCATTTGTGCATCCCAGGGACCCCAGAGCACACAGCAACCCTGTGTGGACACTAAAATTGGGAGCTTGAGAAGGCAAACATTTCTGAGCACAATCTGATGTTGCCCTTCCAGAGGTCAGGAACAGCAGCAGGTGATATATATGTCCCAAGTGTGTGGTACTACAACAGCTGCCTTCTGTCCGACCACAATGAAGCAAGGCCATCACTTCCTCGTCTTCCTGGCAACCTTCCCTGCAACCTTTCCTGAAGCCTTCCCTGCAGCCTTCCTTCTTCGTTTGGCTGGAGGCTGGGCCACTGGAGGGGTACTCCTGTCAGGAGGAGGAGGAGGTGGAGGAGAAGGGGGTGGCGCAGAAGAACAAGGTGGAGGTGGAGGAGAAGGGGGTGGCGCAGTAGAACAAGGTGGAGGTGGAGGAGAAGGGGGTGGGGCAGAAGAAGAATGTGGAGGTGGAGGAGGAGGTTGAGGTTGGGACAGTTGTGCCACCTCACAAATGGCGGTATTGGGGGTAATTTTTTCCATCACCCTCTTGTTGAGCAAGGTGATGAGCAGGGGCTCGCATAGGAGGCGTTGCTCCATGCTCATCACCTTGAACTTTGCCTCCACTAGGCCGGCAATGGCCTCTTCAGGGGATGTGGGCTCTTTGAGGGTGGCATGGGCCTCTTTAATAAGGGCCATTGCTGCCTCACTGGTGGTCCTGTCCCTCCTGCCTCTTTTGGGAAGCCGGATGGGAGGCACCTGGGATCTGGTGCTTCTCCTTTGCCCTGCCACCTCCTGGCTGCCACTGGGCCCTTCCTCCTCCTGCCTGACAGTTTCCAGACCCTCCTCCTGGCTGATTTCATCCTGTGTATGAAAAAGGTGAATACTAAGCATATTCTTGGTCAGAAATAATGCATTCATCTTTAACTTCCGCCCAAACACACACTTGTACCCCACTTCCAAGCAATTTAGCCTGTTTTTTTTTTTTTACATAGAGATTTTCTGTGTGATTCTCTGTGTGATAACTCTACCTTTTGTTTGATTCTCATAGGGGAGAGAAGACTGGGAGGAGGACACTCCAGGGAGCACAAGAACCCCACAGCTTCACAACAACCCCTAACTCCCAAAGACCCACAAACGAAGGATGTAGAGGAAGTTGAGGTGGAGGAAGGAGAAGTGCAGGAAGGAGAGGTGGATGACGTTGTGGAACTGGTCACCACAACAGGTCAGTATCTGTCACCACAGCTTCAGGTAAGAGAGGTAGGCCTGCAGAGTTATAATACCTTTTTATTTTGTTTTTAGGGGATGTGAATGTTGGGGTGAAGGATAGTACAGGTTTCTCTGCTGACAGTGCCCTCCGCCTCATCCAGCAAGTGATGGAATGGAGCACGGAACTGGACAAAATTAAAGAAAGAATTCATGTGATGGATCAAACATTTATTTTCAAAAGTTTTTTATTAGAGCATAATACAGAATACAACAAGAAGTAATCAGAAATGGAGAATGTATATCATTCACGGTACATACAAAGTATAACCATTACAAAACATCAGAAGATTAGTGAATTAAGTGCTATCATTTGTCGCTGATCAATATCAGGGAGGGTGTTATCATGGTGGCATCAGTATGTATCAGCGGGGGTGGTCCCCAGAACTTCGACAACAAGTAACATTATTCATTTACATCAGGTTCATAGGGTATCAAATATGTAAAATCACAGCCTCAGAGGCTTGTTCTTGCTGAGGGAGTAAGGGAACAGAGGTACAAGCGGAATTCGCGGAAAAGGGAAAGGCGAGTAAGGAGAGGGGGGCACACAAGGGAGAAAGAGGAAGAGAGAGAAGAGAAAGGGGGGAGGGGGAACGGAGTCGGCGGGGCCGCGGTGTGGCCAAAGGGACCACCACGTGCAAAGGTAGAGATAGATGGGAGATCATGGGATAAGGAGGTTGGGATCAAAGTCCGGGGGCAGAAAGTTATCCACCCATGGGGTCCATATTTTAGTGTGTCGAGGGACACGGTCTAGCAATGTGGCCTCAATTTTGCTGTGGACCATGGCTTGGGTTACTCTATTCTTTGTTTCTGCTATGTGAAGTTTCGGGGTTTTCTGGCAATTGTTTGCTTGGCAGCAGTAGTCAACTGGAGGAGGAGACTGATCTGATTTCTGGTGTATTCTCCCTGGATATGGTTTAGGAGTGCTAGGGCCGGGTTAGGGATCACTGTTTCATGCAATATTGTGGAAACCATTTGAAAGACAGCCTTCCAGAATTGTTGTGCTATCTTACAAGACCACCAGATATGAAGATGGGTGCCATGGTCACTGCATCCTCGGAAACAGTTCGAGGGATAATTCGGTACAAATTTAGATATTCTTGCTGGAACCAGGTACCAGCGCATTAAAACTTTATAATTTGTTTCAAGCGCTACCACATTTTGGGAGGAAGATTTGGTAGTGGCCCAAATATCGGACCATTCTTCAGGAGTGAGAGAAATATTTAGGTCCTTTGACCACTGTGCAGCATATAAAGGGAGGACAGCTGGTGGTGTGGAGAAGTGGCTATATAGGCTAGATATAATGCCTGGGGCATGAGGGTCTGCTGCGCAGATTTTCTCGTATAGAGATTGGGTGTTCAGACTAGTGCAAGGGCCGACTATTGATTTGACAAAATGGAGTACTTGAAGGTAGCGGAAAGATTCCGAGGCTGCGAGTGTAGTGCTGGAGATTGGAGATCCAAGAAGGATTTAAAAGTGGAGTTGGCGGTAAGGTCGCATATTTTAGTTATGCCCGCTTGTGACCAGCAAGAAAAGGTGCTGGGTTGAGTGTAGGCAGGGTAGAATGAAGGGTGGTGTAAGAAGGATAATAGGGGGTTGTGTGGAGAGATCAGTTTAAAGGGGTCGCGTAGTCTGTCCCATAGCTTTAAGGAGTGGTGGGTGATGGGGTTGGTAATATGACCACGGACGGAAGGGGATAACCATAGAATATTATCAACTGTTAGCGGGTAAAGGTCTATAGCTTCAAGGGAAACCCATTTCGGGGTTTCAGTAAGCGCGTGTAATAGGGCTAGTTGGGCTAATTGGGCTGCATGGTAATATTTGGCAAAGTTTGGGATGCCCAGGCCCCCGTGTAGTTTATGGCGAAGAAGGATGATTTTCGGGACTCTGGGTTTGGTGAGGCCCCATATATATTTAAAGACTCTAGATTGAATAATCCGGTGGAAATAGGAGGGGACATTGATTGGGAGGACTCTATATAGATATAAGAGTTTGGGAAGCAAGGACATCTTAACAGCTGCCACCCGACCCAGCCAGGAAACACATAAAGGCTTCCAGGTGTCCAGGATAGATGTCAGTTGTGCCAGCATGGGGAGATAGTTAGCTTGGTATAAAGAGGCTGGATTTCTGGTCAGTTTTATACCAAGGTACGGGAGAGAGGTAGTAGACCAGGTAAAGGGGAAGTTTAGTTGTAAGTGGGTGACTTCGTGGGGTGGGAGAGATACATTGAGAGCTTTAGACTTTGTTTGATTAACCTCTAAACCTGAAATGGAGGCGAATTTATCCAGGGTTTGAATAAGGTTAGGAAGGGTGGTGCGGGGTGATGTCACAAATAGGAGTGCATCATCTGCAAATAGGCAGATCTTATGTGAGGTGGAAGCGATTTCTAGTCCTTTAATATTAATGTTTGTTCTAATCAAAGCTGCCAATGGTTCGATAGCTAATGCAAAAATTAAGGGGGAAAGGGGGCATCCCTGTCTAGTACCTCTCGCTATAGGAAAACAGTCCGAGCGAAATCCTGAGTACCTAATATAGGCTTGCGGCTGGTTATATAGAGAGTTTATCCACTGTAGAAAATGTGGGCCAAAGCCCCAGCGTTTAAGAATGTAGTCTAGATATGGCCAGGACACCGTGTCAAACGCCTTCCTTATATCAAGAGATAATAGGTGCATTGGGATATGATGGGTTTTTGCAATATGTTGGAGGAGTATCACTCATCTGATGTTGTCGCTGGCTTGCCTTCGGGGTATAAAGCCAACCTGGTCTTTGTTTATTAGTTTGCCGATAAACGGGTTGAGGCGAAGTGCCAATATTTTAGCCAGGAGTTTGATGTCCAGGTTAAGTAGGGAGATGGGTCTAAAATTAGACCAAAGGGAATTATCAGTGTTAGGTTTGGGTATCATTGCTATAATTGCTGTCGGCGTGTCTCGGCCAAAGACCTGGTTCTGTAGTAGGACGTTGAACGATTTACTTAAGAGGGGAGCTAGAGTTGTGGCAAATTTTTTGAAGTATGTGGCAGATAGTCCATCTGGGCCTGGTCTCTTATGGGGTTTGAGGGTTTTTATCGCTGCAAGGACTTCTTCTGTAGAAATGGGTGCTTCTAAGGGGTCACGTTCTGAGTCTGACAGAGTGGGCAGAGGAGTGTCCTAAAGGAGTGAGTCAGCGGCGGAGTGGGAAAAGGTAGATTTAGCTTTATAGAGGTCTTCCAGATGCTTGCGAAATTCACTTAGAATTTTGATAGGGTTACTAGTGTATGTGTTTTTTTCGATCCATAATCTGATGGGAACCTGGTTCCGTTCTGGTCGATGGAGACGCATGGCTAGAAAAGTATCGGGTTTGTTAGCCTTAGTGTAAATGGTATGGTTGGATCTGCGGATGGCCTTATCGGCCGATTCAGCCAGCAGCAGATCCAATTCAGTTCTGGATTTTTCCATTGCTATCCTATGGGGCTCAGTTGGGGTTGTCTGGAACTGAAGATAGTTCTGGTGGAACTCCTTTTCAAGATTGGCTAGTTGGAGCTTCTTATCCCGTTTGAGGTGTGTAGATACTGATATGCATGTGCCTCGTATTACGGGTTTGTGTGCCTCCCAAAGGAGAACCGGAGAGATATCAGGGGTATTATTATGACACAAGTAATCTGTGAGGGCCATCTGAATATCAAGACAATAAGACGGGTTGGTAAGATGAGCTTCATTAATACACCAGGAGCGGTCACTGGTTTGGGGGATTAGGGAGGAAATTGTGGTAAGCACTGCACAGTGGTCCGACCATGGTATAGGTTGTATAAAGGAGTTGACAAGTATTGGGGAGGATGCAACCGAAAGGAATATATGATCAATCCTTGAAAAGGATTTATGGGGATATGAGTAAAACGTGAAGTTCTTCTTTGTTGGGTTGCATTCTCGCCAAGTGTCAAGCAATGAGGCTTGATGCAGTAATTTTCTAAAACGTGTGGAGGGAGTATACTGGTCTGGAGCATATGGGGATTTATCCATATGTGGCTGGAGCACTGAGTTGGAGTCACCGCAAAGGATCACCGTGCCCTTGCAATGTATCCTAATGACCTGTAGGAGGTGAGAAAAGAAGGGATTCGGGTTATCATTTGGAGCTTAATAGGAGACCAATGTAGTTTCCACTTCTTGAAGTGTGCCTACAAGAATTATGTAGCGACCTTCCGGATCTTTGATTTCTGAGGTTAATACGAAAGGGAGGGATTGGTGAAGGGCTATGAGTACACCGCGCTTTTTCACATTAGCCGAGGCAGTATACACTTGGGGGTATCGGGAGCTAAAGAATTTTGGGGTCGCTTGCGCCGTATAGTGGGTTTCCTGGAGGGCCACAATGCCAGCTTTCAATGCTATGAATGTGTGGAAGGCCTTAACTCTTTTATGTGGTGAGTTCAGTCCCTTTACATTAAGAGAAAGAATGTTCAGGGGGCCATGGGGAAAGAGATGAGACATGAGACAGAGGGGTCCCAAGGGCCCCGCAGCCCCGCCGACAAGGATCAGGAAAAAAGAAGATACAAGGGAGAAAGGAGGGAAGAAAGGGGAAAAAGAAAGGGTAACAATTGTAAGGCAAGTGGATGAATAGATAGAGTAAATAGTAATGGGGTTTGGTCGCCCGACCAGGTAGTGGACAGACTCGCCAGTCAGCCAGCCGACTCGCGAGTGTGCACACCATGTAAAGGGGGCGGCAATGACAGCCTCCCGCCGCTAATGGGGGATTGTGGTTAAAGCTTTAGAAAATTAAACAAACAAGAAGTAACAGGAAAGACAGTGGTTATGCAGGTATTGCATTATAACCTATGTTTGTCTGGTGTCACACAGACCTCCAGACTAACCCTATGGAGACATGGTATAGGGATACACAAATACTCAGGTAGGGTATATCCGTATATATATATATCCTCTTATATGCATTTAAAGTAAGAAACAAACAGAGAAAAAAATAAATAAATAACCGTTCATAACAATTCAATTTACCAAAGTTGTGCACAGGTGGACAAAAAATAGGCGGTAGTGTCCGGGTCGCCGCATGCGCCCAGGGAGAGCCCTGAGCACATGCGGCGAGCCAGAGAACAGGTGCCAACTAAAGTGTTACATAGTGAATGTTGTGCAAGAATTATAGTACATTTTCCCAAAAAGGGGACAGCATAGGAAAAGGAAGAGGAAAAAAAGAATAACCTTCTTGGTTTTCCTGAACAGTAAGGTAAAAAAAAAAAAGGGGGGGGAATATTTTTCTCTTCTTTCTTTTTTTTTCCTTTACCTTTTAACACTTGCTGGTGAGAAAGAAAATATAAAAGATACATGGGGCCTGAGCCCCCGCAACCCCGGGGAGAGGGGGGTAGGTGGACGGCATAGACATCCCCCTTACCAGTAGGGGGTGTCTATCACGGGACAGTCCTCCTTTAACTTGACTGAAGAGTTATCATCGAGTCATGGAATGTAGGTTAGCTTCAATCAAGGAACCTCCTGTGGCAAACAAAAAGTGATTATGAGGGGAACAAAAATAAATTCAACGTGGGGAGTAGACTTGTCGGCCCGGCGAAATGTCCCTGGGTGGGCGAGCTGGTGTGCCTTTACGGATGGATGAAGGGCCAGGATTAGATCTCCTTGGAGTAGCAATATAGGGATGTGCTGCTGCCCGGGCGGGGGTGCGAGGCAGTGTCGTCTCCGCCGGTTGCTCCGGGGTAGTTAGGTGCAGGGATTCAAGAAGACGTTGGAGGGATTCCGGTGATGTACAGGAGTGTTGCTGGCCCTGGTAGGAGAATTGCAAAGCAAAAGGGAAGCGCCAGGTGTATTTAAGTTGGTGCTGCAGAAGAATCTGGAGTTGTGGTTTCATGGCACGGCGTTTAGCAATCGTAGATGGAGCTAGGTCAGAGAACAATTGATATGTGTGACCCTGGAACAGGAGAGTGTCTTTATTGCGAGCAGCAGCTAGGAGTTGTTCCTTTGTACGTAAAAAGTGCAGTTTAATGATAATATCTTGCGGCGGCCCATCTTGCTGGCGGCGGGTCAGGGCCCTGTGTATTCTATCGAGAAAGATAGCAAGTCTTCCACATTTTCTGGAATACCTCTCAGGCGTAGGTTTGATCTACGGGAGCGATTTTCAGCGTCCTCGAGACGTGAGAGGAGCATGTTGTTCTCATCACGGAGGGCTGCCTGCTCTTGAACCTGCTCTTGGAGTGTAAGCTCTATATCGTCTACCCTGGTTTCCAGGTCTGCTGTGCGCTGGCCTAGCTCCCTGATCTCACGTGACAGCCTGCTAGTTATCTGGTCAGATGTAGCTTTTAGGGCCTTTTGTAGCATGGCTTCCATAAACTGTAGGAAATCACCCTGGGACATACCTGGGGAAGGCAGAAAGGAGGGACCGCTGATTTGACCGTCTATGTTGTCCTCATCTTCGCTTTCGGCGGTGGCTTGTCCCGGCCTGTCTGGTGAGGCAACGTGCTGCTTAGCCAGGGCCTTCACCGCCATCTTGGACGAGGCGCGGGCCAGGGCGTCTTTGATCGGCTTGGGTTTAGATTTACCGCGATGGCCGGTTAAAACCATCCCAGATGATGCTGTGACCGTTCCGGAGGCTATATTCGGCAAGAGCGGGGTTGCAGGGCGGCTCAGGCACGGCCTATGATCCCGATGTTGCGGCGGGAGGTGCGGAGCTCTAGTGGAACACGTCCCCAATACAGAGCCTCGCACATGCGCCCCCTGGATCAAACATTTAAAGACATTCTCAATGTTTTGGGGAGAATTCAATAAGGCATCCCAACCCCCTTTTGTTCATGTTTATTTTTCAACTTTTAAAAAACTTTTTTGACAATCAAACCAGCCAAAAATTGAATCTGCACACAGTGTGTCAACATGTGCTATCTGCCATCAGGGGATATCCATGTACGTCTTTTGGGGGTGCAACCCCTTCCTCGTATCTAAAGTAGGTGAACTGAGGAAAGGGTTGCACCCCCAAAACACGTCCATTGATCACCCCTGATGGCAGATAGCACATGTTGACAACAGGGATCAGGAGTCTAAAATCCCTATAGGAAAATAATCCCAATTGTGTGCATATTCAATTTTTGGCTGGGCAAGGGGTGGCAGGACCCCATATTAGGACGGGCACATAGAGACATATAGTTTGTGTAAGTGAATGTCTCAGATTGCTCCGAGGTATCCAATTTTGTAATATTTGGAATGCAACTGTTGTTTTTGTATTTTCCTAAGAAAACAATTGCCGGTTTGTGGCCAGGCAAACAAAAAATGTAAAAAAAAAAAAAAGTGTGTGAATTTGCACATAGTAAAAGATTTGAACACAAACAACGTGTAGCTTCTTTTTCTAATATGCTCTAACCTTATTTGGTACATTTTTAAAGGTTACATAGTGAAATGGTTGGTATTTACTAAAGGAAAATACACTTGGCACTACAAATGCACTAAGACAAACTAGGAGCCAGGAAACCAACAAAAGTTAGAAGTTTAAACAAGATTTTTATTTGGATCGTTCTCGAGGAATCTTTAGACATAGCCTGGCATAGGAATTGCCCCCCTACCCGTGAAATAGTCCATGTATTTGTCCCGAACCTCACGGGCATTTTGGGGGGGCAAGCCAGCACGGGCAGATTCCAGGCCCGGCAGGGGATTATCAGGGGAAAGTCCAGCCTCAGGCAAAACTGAGGCCATATATGAATTAGATTTGCGGCAAAGAAAATTGTGTAGCACACAGCAGCATAACACTACATAGTTTATTTTGTAGTCCGCCAAGTGGATGGGAGTCATAAAAAGGCGGAACCGGCTGGCCATTATGCCAAAGGCATTTTCAATGACTCTTCGGCCCCTGGCCAGCCGGTAATTGAACACCCTCTTCTCTGGGGTCAGGGTCCTCTGAGGAAATGGCCTCATAAGATGTGGTCCGAGCCCGAAGGCTTTATCAGCCAAAAAAAACAAAGGGGAGTCCTTCAATATTCCCTGCATCCGGTGGCAATGCAAGGTCGTCACTCTGGAGACGGAGGGCAAACTCCGTCTGGATGAAGGATCCCCCATCGGACATCCGGCCATTCTTCCCTACATCAACATAGAGGAACTCATACCGTGCTGACACCACAGCCATCAGCACAATGCTATGAAACCCCTTGTAATTGAAGTAGTAGGACCCAGAAGGGGGGGCGGCACGATGCGGACGTGCTTCCCTATAGCACCACTGCAGTTGGGGAAGTCCCACCACGTGGCAAACTCCGATGCCACAGTCTGCCATTCCTGTGGCGTGGAAGGAAGCTGTGGAGTCAAACAAGATGAAAAAATATTAGAATACACAAATCAAACATTACAAGTATATTCTAAGAAAATACATTAGAGGCCAACATCAAGCAAAGACTACGTTTATTAAGGTGTTTTAAATAAGTATAATGGAAGGCTCATGTATCATATTCATCACCCCCTATGATGGTCCATTAATAAATTATAATGGGGAGGGGGGGTAGATGTGTTTGGCCACAGGATAGCATTGCAGTGGCGGTGCGTCCAGAGTGGGCGCTGGAGCACTGCCCCCTCTCTCCTGTGCCCGTCACTCAGAACAATACATAGGTTCATGCCTTGCATTAACCTATGTATTGTCTATGCCGCCCACTATTCAGGTGGATGGCCCCCTGTTAAGCGACCGACATATGAAGAACTGCGGCATTTAGGGGCTTAAAATTGCATATCAGAAACAGTAAGGAAAATTGTCTTGCACATTACAGCCTGAGGGATGTAATTGGCTGCAGAAAAGTTAAATAGGGGACGCAGGGGGGGCATTCCTTGGGTAAACACTGACAGGCTGCTCTGCCAATCATGTTCACCAAGTCTGTTTAATGGTAACATGATTGGCGGATGCAACATCAAGGGAAGGAGAAGACATCAAGGACAGAAGAAGGATGGCGCTGACCACAAGAAGGTAAGTGCAGGGCTGGGGGGGGAACTGGCTGCATTGAAGGGGACAAAATAGCTGCATTAGAGGGAACAAAATGGCTGCATTGGAGGGAACAAATGGGGGCGTTTAATAGGCACCAGAGCAAAAAAGGAGGAAGTTTATTTCCTAAATTGGGGTTTGAACCCCCAAACATTTGGAGCAACAGGCGCCCCTGCTGGAAAGGTTAGTGAAGGGAAATATGCATGGAGGAGAAAAAAGGGGCAATCTAAAGCTTCTAGCATGCATGAGGACAAAGGGGACATTCTCATCATATTACAATCATGGTAATTAGGGAAGGATGAAAGAAATACAATACATTAGCATACATGTAATACATAAAATGTGATGTTAATGGAGAAAACTTACCCTAATATAGTCCTCCTGCAGGACTTGTATAATGGCAGAACAGGTGTCTGGGATTATGAGGTCCAGAGCCTGGGGGGAGATGCCTGTCGTGAACTTCAAGTCCTGAAGACTTCTCCCTGTCGACAGATAACGTAACGTGGCGATGAGCCTCTGCTCAGCACTCATGGCTTCCCGCATAACGGTGTCCTTCCTGGTAATATAGGGGGACACCAAAGCCAACAGTTCCTGAAAAACGGGGTCAGACATCCGCAGAAAATTCCTGTAGTCCTCAGGATTATTCTCGACTATCTCCCGCAGCAGAGGCATATGGCAGAATTGGTCCCGCTGGAGCAACCAATTCTTGGTCCATGAACTCCTCCTCACACCATTCATGGACTGGTCTTGGTCCAAAACAAGCAGACCAACACCAAGCACACGCACAGCACGAACTTGACGACGAGAACGTCCAGGCGACATGGCTAGGAAACGGTCGTCTTATCAGAACGTACAGAACAGAACGCACTTTAGAACAGCAAGGCCTATGAATAACGAACTGAAAATCAGAAATGAACGGGCAAGAACGCACTGTAAAACAGATACGACCTGCCTAGACGCCCTGAAAGTCAAGATACGAACCCACAAGCACAAACTGAACCGCAGAAAACGATCTGAAAAGTACGAAGACTGAAAAGCGCGAATCGTCTCTTCCCAAACTTTTACTTCACACGCGGTAACACGAGATCAGCAAAAGCAGCCCAAGGGGTGGCGCCAAGAAAAAAGATCTTCCCCTTTATAGTGCCGTCGTACGTGCTGGACGTGACCGCGGAGAACAACGAGGAAATTGGGAAATGTCAGTGTGTACGCATGGAAAGCTTGACGAGAAAATCAGCAAGGTTAACAAGAATCTCGTCGAAAAAAACGACGTGTTTTTTACGACGAGAAACTCGGTCGTGTGTACGAGGCTTTACACTCTCCCTTAGAAATAAATCCGAATTGGCAAAAACTATTTGGTCCTGCTGGATTGCCTTTAAATATACATCTACCTATGCGGAACTTGTGTCTCCACCCAACTGATTGATATGTGTAATGTAATCGTATTTGATGTGGCAGAGGTCGGCCCGAGGCAAACAACCACCTCCCTCCCCCCTATGCTTCTCCCCTTTCCTCTATCTTTCTTTTCTGGCTCCTTTTTTTTTTCTTTTCTCATCTTTTGTTTTTGGTGTTATACTTAGAACGTTCTAATGACAATACTACACTTTTGATTATGTTACCTACTGGAGCTACGATTATGTTTGGATAACTGTCAAATATTTGATTACCCCTTCCCTTGTTGTAGCTCACTATGCCTTGTCTGTTACTGCTTTTCTTGTATGTCCTACCTTGAGTTATTTTTCTTTTCAATAAAAACTAATTATACAACAATCTTGGTATCATTCTTTTCAGCCAGCGGTCGGCTTTCATGTAAAAGCAATTAATTATAGTGGCTAATTAGCCTCTAGACTGCTTTTACAAGCAGTGGGAGGGAATGTCCCCCCCCCCGGATATAAACAGCGCCATTGGGAAATTGGAAAAGCATTTTATCACACCGATCTTGGTGTGGTCAGATGCTTTGAGGGCAGAGGAAATATCTAGGGTCTAACCCCCCAATTTTTTTCAAAAAAAGAGTACCTGTCACTACCTATTGCTATCATAGGGGATATTTACATTCCCTGAGATAACAATAAAAATTTAAAAAAATAAATAAAATGGAAGGAACAGTTTAAAAATAAAATAAAAAAGCAAAATAAATAATAATAAAAAAAAAATAGCTCCCCTGTCCCCTCTGCTCTTGCGCAAAGGCGAACGCAAGCGTCAGTCTAGCGTCATATGTAAACAACAATTGCACCATGCATGTGAGGTATCACCGCGAAGGTCAGATCGAGGGCAGTCATTTTAGCAGTAGACCTCCTCTGTAAATCTAATGTGGTAACCTGTAAAGGCTTTTAAAGGCTTTTAAAAATGTATGTAGTTTGTCGTCGCTGCGCGTTTGTGCGCAATTTTAAAGCATGTCGTGTTTGGTATCCATGTACTTGGCCTAAGATCCTCTTTTTTATTTCATTAAACATTTGGGCAATATAGTGTGTTTTAGTGCATTAAAATAAAAAAAAGTGTATTTTTCCCCCAAAAAATGCGTTTGAAAAATCGCTGCGCAAATACTGTGTGGAAAAAAAAATGCAAAACCCACTATTTTAATTTGTAGGGCCTTTGCTTTAAAAAAAATATATAATGTTTGGGGGTTCAACGTAATTTTTTTGCAAAAAAATATATGTTTTCATCTAAACAAAAAGTGTCAGAAAGGGCTTTGTCTTCAAGTGGTTAGAAGAGTGGATGATGTGTGACATAAGCTTCCTAATGTTGTGCATAAAATGCCAGGACAGTTCAAAACCCCCCCCAAATGACCCCATTTTGGAAAGTAGACACCCAAGCTATTTGCTGAGAGGCATCTTGAGCCCATTGAATATTTTTTTTTTTTTGTCCCAAGTGATTGAATAATGACAAAAAAAAAATGTACAAAAAGTTGTCACTAAATGATAAATTGCTCAAACATGCCATGGTTATATGTGGAATTGCACCCCAAAATACATTCTGTTACTTCTCCTGAGTACGGGGATACCACAGGTGTGGGACTTTTTGGGAGCCTAGCCGCGTACAGGACCCCGAAAACCAAGCACCGCCTTCAGGCTTTCTAAGGGTGTAAATTTTTTATTTCACTCCTCACTGCCTATCACAGTTTCGGAGACCATGGAATGCCCAGATGGCACAAAACCCCCCCAATTGACCCTATTTTGGAATGTAGACACCCCAAGCTATTTGCTGAGAGGTATGGTGAGTATTTTGCAGATCTCGCTTTTTGTCACAAAGTTTTGAAAATTGAAAAAAAAAATAAAAAAATTATTTTCTTTCTTCATTTTCAAAAACAAATGAGAGCTGTAAAATACTCACCCTCAGCAAATAGCTTGGGGTGTCTACTTTCCAAAATTGGGTCATTTGGGGGGGTTTTGTGCTATTTTGGCATTTTATGGCCTTCAAAACTGTGATAGGTTGTGAGGAGTGAAATCAAAAATTTACACCCTTAGAAATCCTGAAGGCGGTGATTGGTTTTCGGGGTCCCGTACGCGGCTAGGCTCCCAAAAAGTCCCACACATGTGGTATCCCCATACTCGGGAGAAGCAGCAAAATGTATTTTGGGGTGCAATTCCACATATAACCATGGCATGTGTGAGCAATATATAATTTAGTGACAACTTTTTGTAAATTTTTTATTTTTTTTGTCATTATTCAATCACTTTGGACAAAAAAAAAAATATTCAATGGGCTCAACATGCCTCTCAGCAATTTCCTTGGGGTGTTTACTTTCCAAAATGGGGTAATTTGGGGGCGGGTTTGTACTGCCCTGCCATTTTAGCACCTCAAGAAATGAGATAGGCAGTCATAAATTAAAAGCTGTGTAAATTCCAGAAAATGTACCCTAGTTTGTAGACGCTATAACTTTTGCGCAAACCAATAAATATACGCTTATTGACATTTTTTTTACTAAAGACATGTGGCTGAATACATTTTGTCCTAAATGTATGACTAAAATTTAGTTTATTAGATTTTTCTTATAACAAAAAGTAGAAAATATGTTTTTTTCAAAATTTTCTGTCTTTTTCCGCTTATATCGCAAAAAATAAAAATCGCAGAGGCAATCAAATACCATTAAAAGAAAGCTCTATTTGTGGGAAGAAAAGGACGCAAATTTCGTTTGGGTACAATATTGCATGTCCGCACAATTTCCAGTTAAAGCAGCGCAGTGCCAAATTGTGAAATCACCTCTGATCATTATGGTCCGTATTGGTCCGGTCCTTAAGTGGTTAAACTTTCGCCACAAATTTATCCCTGACCTGGCCGGTGTGTTCCTTGGCTTTCATGATGCTGTTTATTCACCCAAGGTTCTCAAACAGACCTCTGAGGGCTTCACAGGACAGCTGCATTTATACTGAGATTAAATTACACACAGGTGGACTCTATTTACTAATTAGGTGACTTCTGAAGGCGATTGGTTCCAATAGATTTTAGTTAGGTGTATCAGAGTAAAGGGGGCTGAATACAAATGCATGCCACAATTTTCAAATATTTATTTGTAAAAAAATGTGAAAAGCATTTATCATTTTCCTTCCACTTCACAGTTATGTGCCACTTTGTGTTGGTCTATCACATAAAATCCTAATAAAATACATTTATTTTTGGTTCTAACATGACAAAACGTGGAGAATTTCAAGTGGTATGAATACTTTTTCAAAGCACTGTACATGCATGCTTGCCATGCATATTCCAAAAAAAAAGTGTGTTCCACCAACACTATACTTCTCATGGTGTAATATTGAAACAAACTTAGCTTTTATAAAAAAAAAAGGAAGAAAAAAAGGAAGAAAAACTACTCACAAATAAAGTACACACAGTTTCCAATCCAATACAAGATAGTATTGTAGGAAGCAGGAAGTAGGCCATATTTACATATGCTTACACTGATGTCTTTTATTACGGGGATGATCTGATTTATATCTTAAAAAGGTGATACTACCTTGTGCAAAACAAAACCAAAGAAATTTCTCAACTTACCAACCAGCCTGCTAACCAGCCAAATAGTCCCATCTAACAGTATGGGTTAAAAACAGGGGATTAGTTTGCACACATTTGCAAATACATGCGTAAGCTACAGAGCCCCTTCAAGGCACTCCAGTAACTGTAGTCTTAACTCTATGTTTGAGAGCCTCCACAGTGGAAACACATGTATTATAATGGATAGGAAGAGGGCAGGCAAGCCTGGAGGGAGCCCACACCTCCTTAAAGGCACAGGGGTGTAGCCAGCACATAGCACCATAGCAGCAAAGGTGTCCCCCTACCAATATTACAACAGTACAAACAAATGGCCACTATCCTCACTTATAACTGGCCTTTGCAGCAAGGAGCACATGGAAGAGCAACACATGCAAAACCAAACAAATTCCTGGCTCAACTTACCGACCAGCCTGCTAACCAACCGAATTGTCCTGTCTAACAGTATGCGTCAAAAACAGGGGTTTAGTTTGCACACATTTGCAAATACACACGTAAGCTACAGAGCCGTCAAAGGCCAGTTATAGGTGAAGGCAGAGGCCATTTGTTTGTACTGTTGTAATATTGGTGGGGGGATGCACTGGACACGTTTGCTGCCATGATGCTATGTGCTGGGTATCCAGTGTGCCCCTGTGCCTTTAAAAAGGGATGGACTCCCTCCAGGCTCACATGCCCTCTGCCTATCCATTCTGATGCATGTGCTTCCACTGTAGATGCTCTCAAAATTTAGAGTTAGGACTACAAATACTGGGGTACCTTGATGGGGCTCTGTAATATACAAGTCCTGGTGAAACATGAAGTAAAGCCTAGTACACATGAGCCTAATGTCGGGCAGCATTAGCCAGTTCAATAGAAACCAGCTGACATTCTGCACATGTGTACTGGAGTCGGTCCAACAGAAGCCAGTCGTTCAGCCGGCTTCTGTTGAAAGGCCATGACCGAAAAAGATCTAACGATATGCTCCTGATCAGTGTTCTCAGCCAATGGATGAGAGCACTGACAGGAGTGTTCTGACCGGGGGCCTTCCCTTTGTCAGAACACAATAAATCAGCAGGGGAGATCGCTGTACTAACATGGATAGTCAGTACAGCGGCTCCTCCTGAGTTTTCAGGGGTTTTTTTTGTTCAGCCCTGCTGGGTTGAACGAAAAAATTAATAAAAATACTAGTGTGTACCAAGCTTAACTTACAAAGTAACTCCACTTTTGTTGACAAAAGAAAAAAACAATCCCCTCTGGGTGATCAATGTACATTGGAAGGATTTTAGCAAACTTTGTTGCTGAGTCCTACCTGTTTTTACAGTCCTTTGTTGTCTGCAGAGTGAATCTAAATGGGAGTCATCTATTCATTATTAATTACTTAGCTTATGTATTTTAAGTGTGTGACGGATCCTATCCCACACTCCGCTGAGTGCTTCCGTCAATAATACCGCTTCCTCCAGTCTGACCATCAGAGAGATATTTTAATTATAGCTGCATTGAATACAAGTCTATCCAATAATAGCTTGTAGCATCTTTAATGGTTTATTGGACAGAATACAGACTTTTTATACACTTTTTAACACAATGGGTTAGATCAGTGTTTCTCAACTCCAGTCCTCAAGGCGCCCCAACAGGTCATGTTTTTAGGTTTACCATTATTTTGCACAGGTGATTTGATCAGTTTCACTGCCTTAGTAATTACCACAGCAGTTTTCTCTGAGGGAAATCCTGAAAACATGACCTGTTGGTGCGCCTTGAGGACTGGAGTTGAGAAACACTGGGTTAGATAACGAGGTAGGGCTGACTCATGGATACTCCCCCCTCCCCTCTAGCAACAACTTAGCAGACAACTATATAATTAACTCAGTACTTAAGGCAGCCCAGGAGACCAGACAGTCCGTCTCTGGACGTCAATGTGATCAGCTCTTTCAATGTTAATGTATTATTCATTGTAACGGCACCACAAATATAAAGGGGGTTAACGCTGTATAAGATGTTCCCCTCTCCTGGACACACATCCACTCGCTACCAATCTTCCACAGCCAGGCGATCACTTCCCATGAGATTAATCCTTCTGAAAGAACGAGACGCACGCTCTGTATCTTCCAGACAAGTAGACTGAGTTTATTGAGAAAAACATTGTAACTTTTGTATACATCCAATACACATTAGTTTACCATGAACAGTGGCCCAGCTCCACCCACCACATAACAAGCCCCAATACCCATTATTTTGACGTCTGCTAGAAGACAACAGGTTCTAATAATCCCCTTTATGTTTTAATGACTATGCATGACCTTTATATTCACCAGACTGTCTGATACTTTACAATACACACAAGGACAGACTTAATTTCCCCAATCCACATCACCACAAACAATGAACAGGTCTTCTAGAAGCTGGAATTCATTAGCATTACACTAGACAGGTGATTGAGGCTGAACACCTCAGTGTCTCTCAATTAACCTGTTGAGTTCATAAACAGTAAATAGTCCTTTACAGATATCCTTGGGGATATGGTGGATAAATATTACAGACCCATTTTAGGTAGCCCAAGATATATTTCTTAATGTCCATTATTTCCTGGCTCACCCTGTGTCTAAAGTGACCCTCCTGTCACACATCTCCCCTTTCGGCAGGAGACTAACAGAGGAGGGGACCCCCAGACGGGTTGACTCCGAAGTTAGTCCATAGTTCCATTCTTCTAATATCTGGACAACCCATCACCATTGCACTAGGGGTCCGAGGTGACGTCTGTTTGCCGGGACAACCCATCAGCGTTGCCATTTTGCTTACCGGGTCGGTAGCTGATGGTGAAATTGTAAGGTTGTAGGGCTAGGCTCCACCACAACAACATGCCATTGTCTCCTGAGACCCGGTTAAGCCACACCAATGGGTTGTGGTCGGTGACCAGTGAAAATTCTTGTCCGTATAAGTAAGGGTTCAACTTTTTAAGGGCCCAGACCAGGGCCAAACATTCCTTCTCCACTGCCGCATAGCTCACTTCCCGGGGTAATAGCTTTCTACTCAGGTATGCGACAGGGTGTTTTCCTCCATCCTCCCCAACTTGGCTCAGCACAGCCCCCAGTCCAAACATGGAAGCATCGGTGTGGACAAGAAAACGTTTGTTAGGTACGGGGGCAGCCAAGACAGGGGCATTTGCAAGAGCTTGCTTGAGGGATAGAAATGCGGTTTCACAAGCTGGAGACCACAGGACCTGCCTGGGTAAATTCTTTTTCGTCAGGTCAGTCAGGGATTTGGCGATAGCACTATAGTTAGGGACAAAACGTCGGTAGTACCCTGCAGTCCCCAAGAAGGCTAATACCTGGGTCTTAGTAAGGGGCGTGGGCCAGTTAGCTACTGCCTCTACCTTGGCTGGCTCTGGTCTCTGGTTCCCACACCCCACTCGGTGTCCCAGGTACTGCACCTCTGCCATACCTAGATGGCACTTGTCTGGTTTCAAGGTCAGGCCTGCGGCCCGAATTTTGTCCAGAACCACCCCTACGTGAACCAGGTGCTCCTCCCAAGACCCACTGTAGATCGCAATGTCATCCAGGTATGCACATGCAAAATCCTGGAAGCCATCGAGGAGCCTATCCACCATACGTTGGAAGGTGGCCGGGGAATTCTTCATCCCAAATGGCATGACCTTAGACTGGTACAGGCCAAATGGGGTAACAAATGCCGACTTGGGGATAGCATCCTCGGCCAGGGGGATCTGCCAATAACCTTTACACAGGTCTATTGTGGTTAAATAACGTCCCCTGGCTATCCGATCTAGCAGTTCGTCTACCCTGGGCATCGGGTAGGCATCGGTGGTGGTCTTCTCATTGAGTCGCCTGTAGTCCACGCAGAACCGGGTAGTTCCATCTTTCTCAGGCTCAATGACTCCTAACTGAATCATCTCCTGTATCTCCTTCCGCATTTCTTGCAAAACAAAAGATCAAGTCTTCTGGACCCCAGGACAAGCACCCCTTCGACAGCCCCCCTACCGTATCCCTGAAGCAGTCCGAGAAGAAATGCAGAAGAACAAAAACAGAAACCGCTCAGGTGTGGACGTCCTCCAGGTGACTATCTCCTCCCAACAGCCAAGGGTGCAGGCAATGCAATTTCGGGCAAAACAAAAGATCAAGTCTTCTGGACAGCAGCACTCCAATAAAAAGCCTTTATTATGTAAAATCTTCAAAAATCCAAATACAGCACAGCAAGTCACAAAATTCTGGTTAGAGCTGACTAGTTTCACACTTTCTTAGTGTTTCATCAGCTTAGATAGCATTAAAATCACGTCATCAGCAAATAAGCTGATTTTGTGTTTGTGGGGTTCGATGTTGATACCCATTATTTTGTTGTTAGATCTAATATACTCAGCTAAGGGTTCCATAGATACATTGAAGATTAAGGGGGATAGAGGGCACCCTTGTCTTGTGCCATTTGTAATTTGTAATGAGGTAGAGAGAAGGTTAGATGTGTATACTTGTGCAGAGGGTTTAGTATACAAGGCTAGTATGGCTTTGGAAATTTGGCCTTCAAATCCAAATTTTCTTATAACCGGAGAGAGGTAGTTCCAATTGACTCTTTAGAGATAGAAGCAGAGATGGCGTTCCAGTGGTATTTGCATGGTGGGGATATTAACCTCCTAGTTGCATCTGAGGTCTGGTGACCTTTAGTGAAGGTGTATATGTGATGATATTCCGCGCGAATTGGACTAAGATTAAGCTGCTGCCCCCCCTTTTTGTGTATTCTGTCCCAAAGACAGATCACTATTAGTGATGAGCCGAACACCCCCGGGTTCGGTTCGCACCAGAACCCGCGAACGGACCGAAAGTTTGCACGAACTTTAGAACCCTATTAAATACAATGGATGCGAACGTTCGAAATCTAAAGTGCTAATTACAGTATAACGACTATTATGTATGTTATTGTCCTAAAAAGGGTTTGGGAACCCGGGTTCTGCACCAGGGGACATGTATCAATCCAAAAAAACGTTTTAAAAACGGCAGTTTTTCAGGAGCAGTCATTTTATGATGCATAAAGTGAAAAAAAAAGTCAAATATTCCTTTAAATATCATACCTGGGGGGTGTCTAAAGTATGCCTGTGAAGTTCCACGTGTTTCCCGTGTTTAGAACTGTCCCTGCACAAAATTACATTTCTAAAGGAAAAAAAGCCATTTAAAACTGCTTGCGGCTTTAATGTAATGTCTGGTCCCGGTAATATGGATGAAAATCTTTAAGAAAAATGGCATAGCTACCCCATCGCACCCCCCCCCCTTACCCAAGGCCATTACCAGCCCCTTTGGGTCTTGTATGGATATTAAGGGGAACCCCGCACACAAAATAAAAAAGGCCCTATATACTCTGAAAACCCGTATACAGGCGGTGCATACAAGACAGGGACTGTAGGTTTGTTCTTATGTAGAATCTGTTTGTAATTTTGAACAGGTACATTGTTTAAGTGTAGCTCCAGCCCAAAAATCTATTTTTAAGCTTTTTGGAAAACATAGGGAAGGGTTATCACCCCTGTAACATTTGTTTTGCTGTCTGTGCAGTGTGCACCTGTTCAGAACAGTTCACCTCACTTTCCGTCCTAATGACAAATGTTTTTTGAAAATTTGGGGTTTTTATTGAAACAAGAATTGGTGATAAAGCATCAGTGGAGAGGAGACACTTTTTTTCCCATATTAACTCTTACAGGAGAGAATTTGCCTTCCTGGGGTAGATTTCCTCTCACTTCCTGTTGTATCCTTCCGTTTGCAAGGAGGAGTCATTTGTAAGTTGGATGTTTAAAAGTAGGGGCCTGCCGTATATACTCAGCTGAAATTTGCCCCTTACATGTTGGTGTTGCCACAACACTGTGAGCCCTCACAGTTACTCTTGGTGGGCGCATGAATGGGCCCTGCTGTGAATTATTAGATCAAGAATTGTAATTGCATGCCCCTGTTGAACAGGGGCTGAAAAATTGGGCCTTTGGTGGTGGTGGTGGTGTTGACACAACACTGTAAGGCCTCACAGTTACTCTTGGTGGGCGCAGGAATGGGCCCTGCTGTGAATTATTAGATCAAGAATTGTAATTACATGCCCCTGTTAAACAGGGGCATAAAAATTGGGCCTTAGGCACTGGTGCCACAACACTGCAACCCTTCACAGATACTGTACTTGGCGCACAGCAATGAGCCCTGTTGCAAAGTATTGCATCAAAAATTGTAATTACACGCCCCTGTTAAACAGGGGCTGAAAAATTGGGCCTTAGCCACTGGTGCTGGTGCCACGACACTGCAACCTCTCCCAGATACTCTAGTTGGAGCACAGCAATGAGCCCTGCTGCAAAGCATTGCATAAAAAATTGTAATAACACGCCCCTGTTAAAAAGGGGCTGAAAAATTGGGCCTTAGGCACTGGTGCTGGTGCCACGACACTGCAACCTCTCCCAGATACTCTAGTTGGAGTGCAGGAATGAGCCCTGCTGCAAAGCATTGCATAAAAAATTGTAATTACATGCCCCTGTTAAACAGGGGCTGAAAAATTGGGCCTTAGGCACTGGTGCTGGTGCCACGACACTGCAACCTCTCCCAGATACTCTAGTTGGAGTGCAGGAATGAGCCCTGCTGCAAAGAATTGCATAAAAAATTGTAATTAAATGCCCCTGTTAAACAGGGGCTGAAAAATTGGGCCTTAGCCACTGGTGGCGGCACCCAGAAACAAAAATGTTCTTCCAAGCTATCATCATCAATCGGATCATTGAGGAGGAGGAGGATAGTCAGTCAACATAACAGGACAGTCTCTCAGCATCAGCATCAGTCTTGAAGGGATGTGACATTTGAAAATAAATTAGTCTGTTATATCAGCTTCAGGTGTTTGGTAGCTGGTGGTGATCCAAGACTGGTTCATCTTTATGCAGGTCAGTCGAACAACCGAGTCGGTGGACAGGCACACCCTGTGATCCGTGACAAATCCTCCAGCAGCACTGAATGTGCGTTCTGAAAGAACGCTGGATGCAGGACAGGCCAGTAGCTCAATTGCATACTGTCCATCCTCAAGACCCAGTAAGCCAGAGGATTTTCGGTGGGGAAGGTGTCCAAGTCTGACCTTGCCCCTAGGTATTCCTGCACCATGTATATCAGATGCTGGCAATGGTTGCTGTAACCGATCATACCTTGGGGCTGCGGACTAAAGAATTGTCTGAACGCATCGGTCAGACGGCCACCTTCCCCACCGCTCCTTCTTTGACTGACCGAAGCCTCAGCAACTCGTTGTCCAGAACCAGGAGTTTGTAACCTCCCAGTCTCTGGGAACGCGTTGCACAGACCTTTCTGCAAGGCCTCCCGGAGTTGTCTCATCCTCTGCTCCCTCTGTGACGGTAAGATAAGGTCCGCAACCTTACCCTTGTACCGTGGATCAAGGAGAGTGGCCAGCCAGTAATGGTCCCTCTCCTTGATCTAAAGAATACGAGGATCCTTCTGCGGACTTTTCAGGATCAGGGAGGCCATGCAGCGTAGGTTAGCTGAGGCATTCGGTCCGGAGTCCTCTGGGTCACTAAGGACGACATGATCCGCAGCCACCTCCTCCCAGCCACGTACAAGTCCACTGTTTTTTTGGGACTGTAAATCATCCCTAAAAGACTGCTGCTGATGATGCTGAGTGCCAGGCTCCACCTCCATGCTGACACAATCCTCCTCCTCCTCCTCCTCTTCCTGTGCGATGGGTGGGACAGAAGGAACACTGTCTGGGTAAAGGGGGCCTTGAGAGGCAAGGAAGTCCTCCTCTTCCTGCCTCTGTTCTGCCTCAAGTGCCCTGTCCATTATTCCACGCAGCGTATGTTCCAACAGGTGGACAAGAGGTACAGTGTCACTGATGCATGCACTGTCACTGCTCACCATCCTCGTGGCCTCCTAAAATGGTGCCAGGACAGTGCATGCATCCCTGATCATGCCCCACTGGCGTGGTGAAAAAAAAACCGAGCTCCCCTGACCCTGTCCTGGTGCCGTAGTCGCACAGGTACTCATTGATGGCCCTCTGCTGCGTGTGCAGCCGCTGCAGCATGGCCAACATTGCGTTCCACCTGGTGGGCATGTCACATATAAGGCGGTTCTTGGGCAGGTTCGACTCCTTTTGCAGCTCAGCAAGGCGAGCACTGGCATTATAAGATCTGTGGAAATGCACACAGACTTTCCTGGCCTGCCTCAAGACATCCTGTAAACCCGGGTACCTGCCCAAGAACCGCTGCACCACCAGGTTAAGGACGTGAGCCACACAGGGCACATGGGTCAGTTGTCCCTGTCGGAGGGCGGAGAGGAGGTTGGTGCCATTGTCGCAAACCACCATTCCTGGCTTAAGCTGGCGTGGCGTCAACCACCTCTCGGCCTGCCCCTGCAGAGCAGACAGAACCTCTGCCCCAGTGTGGCTCCTGTCCCCCAAACACACCAGTGCAAGCACGGCATGGCATCTTTTTGCCTGCATACTTGCGTAGCCCCTTGAACGCCTACGGAGCACCGCTGGTTCCGAGGTCAAAGCACAGTAGGAGGCCATGGAGGAAGAAGAAGAGGAGGGGGTGGAGGAGAGAGGTGTGTCACAACCAGTAGTAGCATTTTGGAGGCGTGGCGGCGGAACAACCTCCAACACTACTGCACCTTGTCCTGCATCCTTCCCAGCTGCCAAAAGAGTGACCCAATGGGCCGTGAAAGAAAGGTAACGTCCCTGTCCATGCCTGCTGGACCATGAGTCAGCGATAATATGCACCTTACCGCTGACCGCCCTGTCCAGCGAGGCCAAGACATTGCCTTCCACATGCCGGTAGAGAGCCGGAATCGCCTTCCGTGAGAAAAAGTGGCGTTTGGGAACCTGCCACTGAGGAACCGCACATTGCACAAACTCACGGAAGGGGGCCGAGTCTACCAACTGAAAAGGCAGCAGTTGAAGCGCTAGCAATTTAGCCAAGCTAGCATTCAACCGCTGGGCATGTGGATGGCTGGGAGTGAACTTCTTTCGACGGTCCAGCAGCTGGGGCAGGGAAATTTGCCTGCTAGAATCGGACGTCGGTGTACTGCTAGCAGAGTGCCCGCAAGTACTTGGCTGTGACACACCTAATTCTACACCTTCATTCCTCTCAGTGCAGGTTTCAGAGAGGACTGAAGGGATAGTGGGGTTGGAGATCCCAGCTGATGCGGTGCAAGGAGAGGTCCGCTTTGTTCTTTGGTGTGGGTCTTTAAGGTAGGCTTGCCAACGAGCTGCATGGCAGGTCAACATATGTCTGGTCAAGCATGTGGTGCCCAAGCGGGTGATGTTTTGCCCACGCGATATACGCTTGAGACATATGTTGCAAACAGCAGCTGTGCGATCTGATGCACTCGACTCAAAAAAGGCCCACACCAAAGAACTTTTTGAATAACGGGCAGAGGCAGCGCCCTGCACAGGCGGAGCTCTGCGGTGTAATTCCGTCGGTGTGCTGCCCTTCTGCTGGCCCCCGAGGGCATCCTGCCTCGTTGGAGATGTGCCTCCTCCTTATCCACTTCCTCCTCCTCCTCTCTCCTATTAGGCACCCACGTGGAGTCAGTGACCTCATCATCCCCTCCCTCCTCATCACTGGAGCCAATCTGGCAGTATGCTGCAGCTGCTGGAACATGACTGCCAGATTGGTGTCCTTCTTGAGCATCCTCTCTCTCTGCTCTCACGCTACTGCCTTCCTCTAGCTGGGTATCATCATCAGACCCTTCGAAACGCTGGGCATCCTCCTGGAGCATGTACCCAACACTGTGCTCAAACAGTTCGGGGGACTCCTCAGGAGGACATGGTTGGTCTAGGGAAGCAGTGACTGATGATGACATTGATACCAGGGAAGAGGACGCTTTGGCAGCTGCTTTGCCAGTACCCTGAGCCTGGGTGAGAGAGGATGAGGAGGATGAGGAGGGCTTGGTCATCCACTCTACCAAGTCTTCGGCATGATGCGGCTCAACACGTCCAGCTGCCGAAAAGAAGGACAAGCGTGTCCCATGGCCACGTGCTGATGGCGATGCACCGCGTCCACGACCAGCACTGTTGTCTCTAGACACAGAGCCTGCTTGTCCTCTTTTATTGGCTCCTGACTGTCTGCCTCTCCTTGTTTGCCTTCCAGACATTCTAATGGCCTGCAGGGAGATGGGAAAACCAGCAATAAGGCCTAGCTTCAGGAGTATATTTTGCAGGAATCACACTACGCCTGCTGTAAGTGCTGCAAATGCCTGTTGGTGTAACACACCAGGAAAACACAGCAATACGGGCTAACTTCAGGTGTATAATGTGCAAGAGGCACACTCCGCCCGCTGTAAGTGCTGCAAATGCCTGTTGGTGGAACACACCAGGAAAACACAGCAATACGGGCTAACTTCAGGTGTATAATGTGCAGGAGGCACACTCCGCCCGCTGTAAGTGCTGCAAATGCCTGTTGGTGTAACACACCAGGAAAACACAGCAATACGGGCTAACTTCAGGTGTATAATGTGCAGGAGGCACACTATGCCCGCTGTAAGTGCTGCAAATGCCTGTTGGTGTAACACACCAGGAAAACACAGCAATACGGGCTAACTTCAGGTGTATAATGTGCAGGAGGCACTCTCCGCCCGCTGTAAGTGCTGCAAATGCCTGTTGGTGTAACACACCAGGAAAACACAGCAATACGGGCTAACTTCAGGTGTATGATGTGCAAGAGGCACACTCCGCCCGCTTTAAGTGCTGCAAATGCCTGTTGGTGTAACACACCAGGAAAACACAGCAATACGGGCTAACTTCAGGTGTATAATGTGCAGGAGGCACACTCCGCCCGCTGTAAGTGCTGCAAATGCCTGTTGGTGTAACACACCAGGAAAACACAGCAATACGGGCTAACTTCAGGTGTATAATGTGCAGGAGGCACACTACGCCCGCTGTAAGTGCTGCAAATGCCTGTTGGTGTAACACACCAGGAAAACACAGCAATACGGGCTAACTTCAGGTGTATAATGTGCAGGAGGCACACTCCGCCCGCTGTAAGTGCTGCAAATGCCTGTTGGTGTAACACACCAGGAAAACACAGCAATACGGGCTAACTTCAGGTGTATAATGTGCAGGAGGCACACTCCGCCCGCTGTAAGTGCTGCAAATGCCTGTTGGTGTAACACACCAGGAAAACACAGCAATACAGGCTAACTTCAGGTGTATAATGTGCAGGAGGCACACTCCGCCCGCTGTAAGTGCTGCAAATGCCTGTTTGTGTAACACACCAGGAAAACACAGCAATACGGGCTAACTTCAGGTGTATAATGTGCAGGAGGCTTAGCAACAATGACACTGACACTGTCCCCTGCCTATCCTTCTCTCTCCCTGCACACAAGGTTTATCAAAGAATATGACACTGACACTCTCCCTGCCTATCCTTCTCTCTCCCTGCACACAAGGTTTAGCAAAGAATGTGACACTGACACTGTCCCCTGCCTATCCTTCTCTCTCCCTGCACACAAGGTTTATCAAAGAATATGACACTGACACTCTCCCTGCCTATCCTTCTCTCTCCCTGCACACAAGGTTTAGCAAAGAATGTGACACTGACACTGTCCCCTGCCTATCCTTCTCTCTCCCTGCACACAAGGTTTAGCAAAGAATATGACACTGACACTCTCCCTGCCTATCTTTCTCTCTCCCTACACACAAGTTAGAGGTACAAATAACACTGACACTGTCCCTGCCTATGTAACTCTTTCCCTGCGCCGGAACACACTACACAAGGCCGCCGCGCTGGCGGCCTTTTATAGTGTGGGGCGTGTGCTAAACCCCCTGAGCTATAATTGGCCACAGGCAACCTGCCTGTGGTCAATTATGGCTCTCCTAGCTGCCGGCGCTATGATTGGCCAAGCATGCGGGGTCACAGTGCATGCTTGGCCAATCACAGCGCCGGGATTGCACTGCGATGGCGCAGTGTATTGTGGGCCGTTCGCGTCACTCGAATTTGGCGCGAACGGCCCAAAACGTTCGATGTTCGCCGAACGGTCGAACAGCCGATGTTCGAGTCGAACTTATGTTCGACTCGAACACCGAGCTCATCCCTAATCACTATATAGTTTGTAATGTAGGGTGTGGGGTATTGGCGCTGCTTTGAGTTCAAGGGACTAGTTTTCTTGCCTTCTGTTGGATGGGTTTAAGGCTACTATGCCCATATGGGATACTCTGCAATGGGATTGGAACTGTGTACAATGCGTGTTAGTGTCCCCAAACTGTAATATGATCCTAAACTTATATGTGAAACTATATAAACACTCCTGACACTCACAATTCCCTGTGGGGTTTGTGACAATGTGCTAAATTGGGCCTCTATTGCCACTTAAAATGTGTGTGTAATGACTATTTACATGTGTGTCAATCACTCCTCAATGTGGATTCCATAAACCAATTCGTGAAAACAGTATTACAAAACAGGGTTACAAAAATACAAATAGTGAAAAATACAAATAGTGAAAAATAAATAATAAATGATAACTTCCTCGTAAATTCTGTACAGTGTACACCTATATATTGCCAAAAATCTGAAAAAGTACGGTATATAATATAATAGTTCACACCAAATTCCAAATATAGTCACTGGTCACTGCCCCAGGTGGGAGCTGCCAGACAACCAATGCGTTCCCTTGTAGGTTACACCAATCCCTAAACCAATGAGATTAGATCACAATGGTCATGTGATGGTTAGCCACTTTGATAATAAGGGTAGAAACCCCCTATGGTTCCTTAATCCAGACAAATTGCTCGAAATAATTAAAAAAGTTAGAAAATAGGTGTTCTGTGAATATATGGCAAAGAATAAGTTCATATGACTATAGAAGGTTCTTGCGCTGACATAAAACAGATTAAAAAAATCTTGCGCTGACACAGAAAAGTTCAACTATCCTTCATGCATTTAATCAAGTGACTTTGGTGATTCTATATTGCCAGTAGGAATCCTTCAGTTTGCAGGTAAAGGAAGGGTGACTTTATGGTGCTCCCCCCTCACATGGGTCCCCACTCACCAGATTGACGTACCCCTGCAGGGGTCACACGCTCATCAAGTATCCCCAACGATTCCTCCACCGCTCCTTGTGTTGTTCCAATCCTGCTTTTTCCTCCTCCACCACTCAGATCCTCAAAAATGAACCACAAGCAGGGCTTCCATAGCGTAATTTGCTTATTTATTTAAAAGTTAATTAAAATACAAACCAAAAATTAAAAGAGGTCCTCAGACCTTCCTAAATGCAGCCCCTTGAGATTGTAGTATCGCCAGGTACCAAGTTTGATCTATCTGCAAACCATATACCAAGTGCAGACAAGCCCCATGGAAGTCACGCCAACCTGTACTGTCAGCTTCGGCTACGGCGTGCGCTCCACCGCTCGAGCCTCGCTAACCGGACGTGACGTGGACGTGTCTGGATGGTCACCTTTAGTGAAGGTGGTTTGGTCCTCATGGATCAAAGAGGGAAGGATATCTACCCATTTTGCCACATATCTTGAGGTCAAGGTTCAATAGGGATATGGGGTGGAAATTTTGTGCAGATAGCATTTCAGTTGGAAAAGATAAGGAGGAGGCAGCATGGTTGTACAAGTCACATAGATGTGGGGTTAGTATTGTTTGAAAAGTTTTGAAATATTCTCCGGTAAGTCCATTAGGACCTGGGAATTTGGAGTTTGTCAATTTTCCTATTATTTTTTTTTATTTCGTCTGTAGAGAATGGTGTGTTCAGAAACAAAATTTGGTTAGTTGATAATGAGGGAAGGTTAATGTGGTTGAGGAAGGACTGGATCTCTTCCTGAGATGGTTGGTGTGTGTTTTCGTTAGCGTTGATGTTGTACATCCTGCTGTAATAGCAGCTAAATACGTCAGCTATTGATTGGGGATTTAAGAGTTTGTCCCGGGTAGTTGGGTGGTAAAGATATGCTATTTTAGATTTCAGGTGGTACCCTTTAATATGGAGAGACATCATCTTCCCCGCTTTGTTAGTAGTTATGTATGTTTTAGCTTTAAACTTGTGTTGCATTATTTCAAAGTTTTCAAGTAGCAAAGAACGAAGTTCATGGCGTAATTTGAATATTTGAGATTGCAGGAATGGGAAAGGGTGTCATTTGTTTTGAAGATCTGCGGCTTCAATGGCTGCCGTCTGTTTTTCTATGCGCTGCGTCCTCCTTTTCTTAAGTTTTGAACCTGATTGAATAAAAAATCTTTTAATGTAAGCTTTCTGGGTGTTCCACAGGATCGTCGGGTCAGACACTGTATTTATAGTGAAGAATTCATAAAAATTTTTGGATAGGTGCTCAGTATTGGTTGGGTTTTGAAGGAGAAAATTATTCACTTTCCACACGTAGGAGTGTGGTTGTGATGGTTTATTTGTGATTTTGATGCTTACAGGTGCATGGTCTGATCAGGTGATGGTGTGGATTTGAGAACAGTGAATATTTTGCAGTAGCCATTTATCAGTGAGAAAAAGGTCTATGCGAGACTATGTGTTGTAACGCGGGGTCAGGTACGTGTAGTCCCTTTCTTGCGCATGACAACACCTTCAGACATTACAGGTCCTTCTCAAAAAATTAGCATATTGTGATAAAGTTCATTATTTTCTGTAATGTACTGATAAACATTAGACTTTCATATATTTTAGATTCATTACACACAACTGAAGTAGTTCAAGCCTTTTCTTGTTTTAATATTGATGATTTTGGCATACAGCTCATGAAAACCCAAAAATCCTATCTCAAAAAATTAGCATATCATGAAAAGGTTCTCTAAACGAGCTATTAACCTAATCATCTGAATCAACTAATTAACTCTAAACACCTGCAAAAGATTCCTGAGGCTTTTAAAAACTCCCAGCCTGGTTCATTACTCAAAACCGCAATCATGGGTAAGACTGTCGACCTGACTGCTGTCCAGAAGGCCATCATTGACACCCTCAAGCAAGAGGGTAAGACACAGAAAGAAATTTCTGAACGAATAGGCTGTTCCCAGAGTGCTGTATCAAGGCACCTCAGTAGGAAGTCTGTGGGAAGGAAAAAGTGTGGCAGAAAACGCTGCACAACGAGAAGAGGTGACCGGACCCTGAAGAAGATTGTGGAGAAGGACCGATTCCAGACCTTGGAGGACCTGCGGAAGCAGTGGACTGAGTCTGGAGTAGAAACATCCAGAGCCACCGTGAACAGGCGTGTGCAGGAAATGGGCTACAGGTGCCGCATTCCCCAGGTCAAGCCACTTTTGAACCAGAAACAGCGGCAGAAGCGCCTGACCTGGGCTACAGAGAAGCAGCACTGGACTGTTGCTCAGTGGTCCAAAGTACATTCGGAAATCAAGGTGCCAGAGTCTGGAGGAAGACTGGGGAGAGGGAAATGCCAAAATGCCTGAAGTCCAGTGTCAAGTACCCACAGTCAGTGATGGTCTGGGGTGCCATGTCAGCTGCTGGTGTTGGTCCACTGTGTTTTATCAAGCGCAGGGTCAATGCAGCTAGCTATCAGGAGATTTTGGAGCACTTCATGCTTCCATCTGCTGAAAAGCTTTATGGAGATGAAGATTTCATTTTTCAGCACGACCTGGCACCTGCTCACAGTGCCAAAACCACTGGTAAATGGTTTACTGACCATGGTATTACTGTGCTCAATTGGCCTGCCAACTCTCCTGACCTGAACCCCATAGAGAATCTGTGGGATATTGGGAAGAGAAAGTTGAGAGACGCAAGACCCAACACTCTGGATGAGCTTAAGGCCGCTATCGAAGCATCCTGGGCCTCCATAACACCTCAGCAGTGCCACAGGCTGGTTGCCTCCATGCCACGCCGCATTGAAGCAGTCATTTCTGCAAAAGGATTCCCGACCAAGTATTGAGTGCATAACTGAACATAATTATTTGAATTACTTTTTTTGTATTAAAAACACTTTTCTTTTATTGGTCGGATGAAATATGCTAATTTTTTGAGATAGGATTTTTGGGTTTTCATGAGCTGTATGCCAAAATCATCAATATTAAAACAAGAAAAGGCTTGAACTACTTCAGTTGTGTGTAATGAATCTAAAATATATGAAAGTCTAATGTTTATCAGTACATTACAGAAAATAATGAACTTTATCACAATATGCTAATTTTTTGAGAAGGACCTGTATATAAATCATGGGTCTTCAAACTATGGCCCTCCAGTTGTTCAGGAACTACAATTCCCATCATGCCTAGTCATGTCTGTGAATTTCATAGTTTTACAATGCCTCATGGGATGTGTAGTTCCGCAACAGCTGGAGGGCCAGAGTTTGAGGATCCCTGATATAAATCATTAGCTGTGATGAGTTTGTTTAAAGGTGAAGCAAATCTTTTGGGCCCAGAAGAGGTATCCAACTCGTTGTCAGGCACCAAGTTGAAGTCCCCTCATATTAGTAGGTGTCCTTGCTGTACTTTAATTAAAGGTGGACTTGAGAAAGAGCATCTGTTCTTGGTTGGGGGCATACAGAGTCACTATGGTATATTGGTTATTTTCTTTGGTGCAATTTAGAATGATGTATCTGCCCTCTGAATCAAGGGTGCATTTTTGTAGCTGGAAAGAGATAGTGTCCTGAACAGCTATAAGTACTCCACGTTGCTTCTGTGAGTAGCAAGATTTGTAAATGTGTGGAAAGGATTTATGTGGGCAGAAGGGTGTGGCTTCCTGAGCAAAGTGTGTTTCTTAAACCCATAGTATATCGCAGTTATGTGTTAGTGTGGTTTTCCATAAGGATGTTCTCTTTGCTGGGTGATTCAAGTCTTTTGCGTTTATGGATAAGACGTTGATGGACATAGTCAGTGGCGTCACTAGGGTTGGTGTCACCTGGTGCGGTAAAACATGGTGTCACCCCCCACCAACTATAGTCGCCCCTCAGTACAGACCCCCCTCCCTCAGTACAGACCCCCCTCCACTAAGTATAGACCCCCCTCCGTCAGTGAAGACCCCCCACTAAGTGTAAACCCCCCATGACAAACTACCCTCCTCCTCCAATAGTACAAACCTCCCTCAGAACAAACCACCCCCTCCATTAGTACAGACCCCCCTCAGGACAAACCACCCCCCCTCTATTAGTACAGAGCCCCTCAGGACAAACCACCCCTCCTCCATTAGTACAGACCCCCCTCAGAACAAACCACCCCCCTCCATTAGTACAGACCTCTCCACAGAACAAACCACCCCCTCCATTAGTACAGACCCCCCTCAGAATAAACCACACCCATCCATTAGTACAGACCCCCTCAGGACAAACCAAACCCCCTCCATTAGTACAGACCCACCCAGGAAAACCCCCCTCTATTAGTACAGACCCCCCTCAGAACAAACCACCCCCCCTCCATCAGTATACATCCCCCTCAGTACAGACCCCCCTCAGGACAAACCACCCCCCTCCATTAGTACAGACCCCCCTCAGGACATACCACCCCCTCCATTAGTACAGACCCCCCTCGGGACATACCAACCCCCTATATTAGTACAGACCCCCCAAGGACAAACCACCCCCCAGAACAAACCACCCCCTCCATTAGTACAGACCCCCTTCAGGACAAACACTCCCCTCATTAGTACAGACCCCTCCTCAGGACAAACCACCCCCCAGAAAAAAACACCCCCCCTCCATTAGTACAGACCCCCCTCAGGACAAACCACCCTCCCCTCCATTAGTACAGACCCCCCTCAGGCCAAACCACCCCCCAGAACAAACCACCCCCCTCTATCAGTATAGACCTCCCTCAGTACAGACCCCTCTCAGGACAAACCACCCCCTTAGAACAAACCACCACCCCTCCATTAGTGCAGACTCCCCCTCAGGACAAACCCCCCCATCATTAATACAGACCCCCCTCAGGACAAACAACCCCCCTACATATAATATAGCTGTGTCCAGCAGCAAAAAACAACCTCTTTAGCAAGCCCCCCTCACCTAACCTTGGGCGGCGTAGGACATCCCCCCTCCCCCAATCGCAACCTGACACCCCCGCCTGTTATTGCACCAGCTCGGGCAGCTCAGGTACATGAAACATCTGGGTGGCAGCTGGAGAGGAGAGGACAATGTGCAGCTGCGCTGCCTGGGTGTAGAGCAGATCGTGACAGGCTTGAGCAGCAGTGCAGGAGTGAGAGACAGAGAGGAGGGAGAGAACACATGGCCAGGCACGGCCGCGGCGCTGGAGGTGGGTTTCCAGCTGAAGAAAAAAAACTGCCAAATGTAGTTTCCTTACCCTCGGGATGGTGTCACCCCTGTAGTGGGTGGCACCCCCGGCCCCCCCTTAGTGACACCACTGGACATACATAGTGAGGTGAAGGCTATTGTTGTGTGTTGAAAGTGTAAACTCACATTCAGATGTTCAGGTGGTGATTCTTGGATGGTTCCTCAGATGAGGATGCTTGTCACATTTATTCTTAAGAGTTCTGGAAATGAAAAATGTAATTCTGTGCTTCTATAGTAAAACAGTCTGTGGTGAAGGGCAAAAAAATTATATAAATAACAGTATTAAACCTTGTAAAAATAAACAATAACTAGGTTTCAAGTAGGTGTCCTATCCGCACTGAAGAAGCGAACTGTAAAAAGAAAAACAAAAAGGTGAAAATGAGGAACAAAAAACTCAAAGGTCAACAGTTATTCTACAAGGAGCTGACCACATCTGAAGATTGAGTTCAGTAATAGGTGTTGTCTAGCTGGAAGCCTGGGTGATGCAGCAGGAGGATTTATATATATTTGGAGTTTTGGTTTTCCCGCCGTTGGTATCCATGTTGCAGAGGATCTGAGGAGCAGGCAATGTCACCTCTAGGCAGCTCTAGGATTATATCCCAGGAATGTAAGAGAATTAGGCCATCTTTGGGATTTGATACCATATAGGATGTTCCATTGTGAGTGATCATTATGGTAGTATGATGGCGCCACTTGTACGGGATCTTGTGGTTATTGAGGGCCTTGGTGATCCTTTTCATTTATCTTCTCAGGCTAAGGGTATATTAAGAGAGATCTACATATAATTGCACACCGTTATATGGTGCTGGGAGATCAGGGATTGATCTCGCTTTAGAGAAAAGTTGCTCTTTAATTGGGAAGAAATGAATCTTCATTAAAACATTCAGGTGTTTGGGTTTGGGAATGCAGTGAATATGATCAATAGTACGTTCAATTGGTGACACCTCAGGGAGTAAATTGGAGATCAGATCACTGGCATATTTATCTTCGAGATCTGCGAGCTTCGCTTTTATCCAATCGCTGTCATCATTTTGGTCTTTGTATGCATTGATTAAATTGTTTACTGTAGTGGTGCATTCATCCATTCTAATCTCAATGTACTGCACCCTTTCTCCCATACCTTGCATTTCAGATGTAAATTTGTGTATAAGGGAAATAGAAGTTTGCCATGAGAGATGATTGTAAGGAAAGAAGCATGTCCTGAGGTAGGGAAGGCTGCAATAGATGATTGTAGGTTGAGGCCTATGTAAACTGGGTGTTTGGTTGTGCTCCCTGTGCCCGAGGCCTGGTGCGAAGGATCCTCGCTTTGGCTGGGTTGTTCAGGATCGGGCTGACAGGAGGTGATCCCAGGGTAGGTGCAGGTTGTGGTGCAGTATCCCAGTCTCCCTGATCCTCACCTGGGGGATCAGTGTAGGATGATGAGGTCCGTGAGGCCCTGCCCCCGCTGCCGTCTTGTGATTTTCCCCTGCCTGGAGCTGGCTGCAGAAAGAAGGCTGTGAGCTTCCTGGGGCATCGCTCTTCCTTTCTTTTGCGTGACATCGCATGGTCTCCATGGGCGCAGGTTCCCGCTGGTTATGCTTGCAGAGATATCAGCTTTTGCGGCCATCATGATCATGCGCAAGCCACGCCCCATATGAATACTTTTTCTAGGCACTGTATATAGACTTGCAAGCTGCAATATTTTACATTACATTTTTGTATTGGGTTTTGATATCCTTTAAAGGTAAACCTCAGCCAAATGGATAAATGCACAGTTTAAATAATAATCATCATTTTATATACCAAAGGATTTGTAGATCTATGCAGCCAATTGTGTGATCCAGCCAGCTCTATAACCTCACAGCAGCAGTACACTTTAATCAGGAGCTGAAGCCTCGTACACACAATCAGATTTTCCGACGGGAATTTTGTGATGACAGGCTGTTGGTGGAAAATACGACTGTTTGTATGCTCCATCGGACAATTGTTGTCGGATTTCTCACGGAAAAATGTGGGATAGCATGCTTTAAAACTGTCCACGAACAATTGTGTGTTGTCAGATTTTCCGATCGTGTGTATACAAATCCGTCTGACAAAATTTCCGAAGTACAAACACGCATGCTCAGAAGCAATGCTCACCATAACACAACATTATCAGAAGTTGCCCAAAGGGTGGCGCTAAAGAGCTGGAAAAACATGTAGTTTTGTGTTTGTGTTTGTTGGCCGACAATTCTTTGGACAAAAGTCCTACGCTTTGTCTGCTGAAAATCCGATCGTGTGTACGAGGCTTAAAGCCTCGTACACACGATCGGATTATCTGACGGGAATTGTGTGATGGCAGGCTGTTGTCAGAAAATCCGACCGTTTGTACGTTCCATCAGACAATTGTTGTCGGATTTTCCGCGGACAAATGTGGGATAGATAGCATGCGTTAAAATTGTCCGCCAACAAATGTGTGTTGTCGGATTATCCAATCGTGTGTACACAAGACCTTCAGACAAAACTCCAAAGTACAACCACGCATGCTCAGAAGCAATGCTCACCATAACACAACATTAGCAGAAGTTGCCCAAAGGGGGCGCTAAAGAGCAGAAAAACCACATAGTTTTGTGTTTGTTGGCTGACAATTCTTTGCCGTTTGTATGCAATACAAGTTCCTGGCCAACGCCCTTCGGACAAAAGTCCTACGCTTTGTCCGATGAAAATCTGATCGTGTGTATGAGGCTTAACTGGCTACCTATGCAACCCTTCCTCTCCCAGTCAGATAAAAAAACAGGTACTTAAGGACCGCCTAACGCCGATATACGTCAGCAGAATGGCACAGTTGCACATAAGCATGTACAGGTACATCCCCTTTAAGAGCCCAGCCGTGGGTCGCGCGCAAGCCGCCGGTGGCGCGCTCCCGACCCAGCCGTGAGCTCCGTGACCACGCCCGCGGGACCAGTCACATAGCTGAAGAACGGGGAGAGATAAGTGTAAACAAACCTTTCCCCGTTCTTCCTAGTGAGAGTGTCACTGATCGTCTGTTCCCTGTCATACGGAACGACGATCAGTGATGTCACCACCAAGCCATGCCATCACACAGTAAGAATCACTCATTAGGTCACACTTAACCCCTTCAGCGCCCCTTACAGGTTAACCCCTTTACCACCAGTGTCATTTTCACAGTAATCAGTGCATTTTTATAGCACTGATCGCTGTAAAAATGACAATGGTCCCAAAATGGTGTCAAAAGTGTCCTATGTGTCCGCCATAATGTTGCAGTCACGATAAAAATCGCTGATCGCCGCCATTACTAGTAAAAAAAAAAAAATATTAATAAAAATGCCATAAAACTATCCCCTATTTTGTAGACGCTATAACTTTTGCGCAAACCAATCAATAAACGCTTATTGCTAAATTTTTTACCAAAAATATGTAGAAGAATAAGTATCGGCCTAAACTGAGGAAAATAAATGTTTTTTTTATATATTTTTGTTGATATTTATTATAGCAAAAAGTTAAAAATATTGGTTTTTTTTCAAAATTGTCGCTTTATTTTTATTTATAGCGCAAAAAATAAAAACCACAGAGGTGATAAAATACTACCAAAAGAAAGCTCTATTTGTGGGAAAAAAAGGACATCAATTTTGTTTGGGAGCCACGTTGCACGACCGCGCAATTGTGAGTTAAAACGACGCAGTGCCAAATTGCAAAAAGGGGCCTGGTCCTTTAGCAACAAAATGGTCCGGGGCTTAAGTGGTTAAATTGATGATTTTAAACCTACAGTATATTTAATTAATTTATTTTTAGAAATTAGAAACACAAGACTACATTAGTATTTTTGTTATCTGTTTGAATTTAAGCTTTAATTGCCTTTATGTTGTAAGTTTCATCCCAGTCCTTAGAATTTATTTATTTATACAGCATTTCAAATTGTCTACATTTTTGTACATGCATGCATCTGTCTATAGTTAACAGGTCTTACAATTGTACAACATTGTTGTATGCAGGTTTCTTTAAAAAAAAGTCTTATATACAGATTTTGTTTTTCTTCAGCAACATAACCACACGGTCCTGTAAACATCTATTTATTCCAACTAAAGGTAATTCTACAAAGACGTGTTCACCTTGGGTGAAAAGAAGGGCAGAAAGGAATCAAATTATTACAATTAACACCAGCCTGACCCAGTCAATCCAGATGAGAGCTTTCAGAATGAACCGACATTGAAAGTATAATTAAGATATCAAGCAGAACAACTCAAATAGAATAACAATTTAATGACACAAATAATTATGAGTATTGCATGATCTTCTAAGAAAACAAAAAGCAAACAAACATACTTGAAGCCGCTTAATTTTATTTTGCTTTAATACCTGTAAAACTGTAATATGATAGTGGTATTTATTGGCTAGCCGAACAGATTAACCATTGCGATCGGATTTGGTTCAGAACCGATCACTCATCAGGTCCAGGCCAATGATTTATGGCCTAGACCTGCTGATCGATTCTGACCAATGGACAAACCTCATGTGCCTGTGTAATGTAAACACAGGCACAGGAAGTGTGCAGTCTCCCCTCGTGGAGCCCTTTTCGGTTCCAGCGAACGAGGAGAGGGAATCTACTATCAGTACACGTAGGCACATATTTCACCCCCTGATCACCCCCCCAGTTAACCCTTTCACTCCCTGTTACATTGTTACCAAGTGCAGTGTTCATATTTTTTACTGATCACTGTATTGGTGTCACTTGTGACACTAAACAGCGTTAGGGCAGTTAGTGGTAGTTAGTTTTAATCCCAGATAGGTTTAGCCCCTTCACCCATCCCACCCAAGTGCAATATCAGAAGACTTTCACTTCCAATACACAGTACACAAAACCGCAGCATTTAGCGGAGTCAGGCCTGATCCCTGCTAGCGCCAGCAGTTAATTTTTTTGTAGCGGTTCAAACAGTCCTCTGACAACAAGGTGCTTTTTTACCTGTGAGTCACACTAGTTAGCAATACATTTATTGGCCAAAATGTCAAATGAAAGGTACACTAGTGAAGAGGCCTACAGGATGCTGAGCATGACAGATGAAAGTGGGGAGTCCTCACTGTCAGATTCAGGCTCAGTATTTGATCCTGTAGAGAGCGGCACCCCCCGATAGATAGCTCTGACAATGGAGTAGTGGTCCCTGCTAAAGTCAGGCATACCTGACCCCGTTCTTCTGTTGCTGAGGTGCAACAACCACATGATACTCGTATGCAACAGAGTGTCGGTATTAGTGCCGCTCAACCTTCTGGTGAACTGGCGAGCACCAGCGGCCTAGTACACCCTGGTCGTAGATAAATCAGCACTGCAGTATCACTTGGTTATGTGGCGAGTCCCATAAGTTAAGTTCAAGCTGTTGCGGTGGCTAGCACAAGCAGTGTCCCGCAGCCACCAAGAATTTGAACTGAATATACTGATTGGAAGCCCACAGATTCTGCAGCGCCCATACTACCCCCTTTCACTGGCAAACCCAGAAGTCAGGTGGAAATGGCAAATTTAACGCCCCTTGAATTTTTCGAGCTGTTTTTCACGGAAGATCTGTATGGATCTATTGTGGACCAAACAAATGATATGCTGGTCAATTTATTGCCCAAAACACAAATTTGCCCCTTGCCAGCCAATTTGGCTGGAAACCTCTAATGGTTCCTGAATTTAGGACCTTTCTGGGCATATCCCTTAACATGGGCATTAATAAAAAGAGTAAGTTGAGGTCATATTGGTCCACTAACCCAATTCATCATATGCCCATGTTCTCTGCTGCCATGGCCAGGGCTAAATATGAGCAGATATTGCGGTTAATGCATTTCAATGACAATGTCCTCGGGGTGACCCTGAACATGATTGGCTCCACAAAATTCGGCCCCTCGTAAACCATTTCAATTAAAAATTTGCAGCCTTGTTTATCCCCAATCAAGATGTCTGCATTGATGAGTCCCTGATTAAATTTTCTGGCCTTCTTGATTTCAAACAGTATCTCCCCAGCAAGCGTGCCAGATATGGGGTCAAAATGTATAAGCTCTGTGACAGGGCAACAGGCTATACATGGAGTTTTCTGGTTTACGAGGGAAAAGATAGCAACGTGGAGCCTCCCAACTGCCCAGACTACATAGGGAGCAGCGGCAAGATTGTTTGGGACTTGGTGTCACCCTTATTCAGGAAAGGGATAACATTTATAAGTGTACATTTTTTTTCAAGCGTGGCACTTTTTAGACACCTCTTTCAATCAGGAATTGGCGCATGTGGCACCGTGCAATCTTATCGCTGGGGCTTCCCCCAAAGGTTTGTAAAAGGGAGAGAGCCTGCTTGAGGTCCAATTAATTACTTGCAGTGGAATGGAAAGACAAATGGAATGATATGGCAGTCCAAACAAATACGGCGACTGGTGTTGTTGAGAAGCCCCTCTGTGTCCACAACTACAACTGTAAAATGGGAGGGGTGGGCTTCAACGACCAGATGATTGGGCCGTACTGAGTCGCCCATAAGGCCATACGCTGGTATAAAAAGTGTCTGTATACTTATTTCAATTGGCTCTGTACAATGCTTATGTACTATACAAAGCATCAGGAAGAACTGTATCCTTCCTAAAATTTCAGGAAGAGGTCTTCGCAGCCCTTCTGTATCCAGGAGGTGCTGTGTTTCAATTTCCCAATCCAGATGCAGTAAGCCGGCTGCATGAGAGGCATTTTCCGGATGCCTTTCCTGGTACCCCTACCCAACGAGCACCTCAAAAAAAGATGCAGTGTCTGTAGAAAGTGTGAATACAGGCGTGACACCCGCTATTTTTGTCCCTCCTGTCCTGGCAAACCTGCACTCAGCATTGGGTACTGTTTTAGTTGCAACCACACACCAGTAGAGTATTAGTATAGGGTACAGCACGGCACAGTCCTAGGGCACATATTCACACAGGGTCTTGAAAGATGTTAGATGGCTATTGCATTTTGAGAGACCCTAAGCTGGAATGTTTATAGTTACAATAAAAGTGTAAAAAATAAATAAAAATAAATGAAAAAGAAGAAAAAAAATACACAAAATAGTTGTTGTTTTATTGTTATTACTATTTTACTATATTTTATGTTATACTGTAATGTTTTATTGTTACTTTTTTTTTAATTGCGTTTGCTTGGCAGGTATGTCATTCTTCTGTTTTACTGTACTGTTACTGTGATTTATTGTTAACCATTGTTTGCTTTGCCATTCAGCTGTAGCACTGATTTATTTATTTTGACAGCAACAGGGTTTGCTCTCACAATACGTAACAAAAGAGCATACAGTGTATATGCCCAACAAGGACCAGCAACATACTGGTATGTTGCTGGACTTTGAGTGGTTAAACCGGAATGATGTTTGCAGGTTTAGGTATCATCTTGGTATTGTTTTTTTCATCCGGTGGTCAGCTTTCATGTAAAAGCAATCCTAGCGGCTAATTAGCCGCTAGACTGCTTTTACAAGCAGTGGGAGGGAACGTCGTCCCCCTCCCGCCACCTTCCATGTTTTTTTCTGGCTCTCCTGTCCTACCGGGGAACCCGAGAATGCAGCCAGTGGTTCTGCCAGCTGACCATAGAGCTGATTGGAGACCAGAATGTCTCCAATCATCTCTATGGCCTAAGAAACCGAAAGCTACAAGCATTTCATAACTTTGGTTTTGCTGAATATAAACCATTGCCATTGGGAAATTGGGAAAGCATCTTATCACACACTGATCTTGGTGTGGTCAGATGCTTTAAAGGCCAGAGGGGAGATCTAGAGTATATTATACCCTATTTAAAAAAAAGAGTACCTTATACTACCTATTGCTATCATAGGGGATATTTACATTCCCTGTGATAACAATAAAAATGATAATATAAAAAAGAAAATGAAAGAGACAGTTTAAAAAAAAAATAGAAGCAAAAAAAAAAAAAAGGCAAGCATCGGTCTTGTGTAAACAGCAATTGCACCATGCATGTGAGGTATCACGTGAACTTCAGATCAGGGGGAGTAATTCTAGCAGTCGACTCCGAACAGGCCCCCGAAAACCTTCAGGCTTTCTAAGGGTGTAAATTTTTGATTTCACTTCTTACTACCTATCAAGGTTTCGGAGGCCCTGAAATATCAAGATAGAATAACGCCCCCTCAAATTACCCCATTTTGGAAAGTAGACACCCAAAGATATTTGCTGAGAGGCATGTTGAGTCCATGGAATATTTTATATTTTGCCACAATTTTTGGGAAAATTACAACATTACATTTTTTTAGACAAAGTTGTGACATACATGGTATATTGCTCAAACATGCCATGGGTATATGTGAAATTACACCCCAAAATACATTTTTCTACTTCTCCTGAGTATGGGGATACCACATGTGTGGGACTTTTTGGCAGTCTAGTCGTGTACAGGGCCCCGAAAACCAATCATCGCCTTCAGGCTTTCTAAGGTGAGATAGCACAAACCCCCCAAATTACCCCTTTTCGGAAAGTAGACACCACAAGATATTTGCTAAGTGGCATGGTAAGTATTTTGAAGCTCTCATTTGTTTTGGAAAGAAAAGGAAAAAAATAATTTTTTCTTCTTTTCAAAATTTACAGAACTTTGTGACAAAAAGGGAGATCTGCAAAATATTCAACATGCCTCTCAGCAAATAGCTTGGGGTGTCTACTTTCCAAAAAGGGGTCATTTGGGGAGGGTGGGTTTGTGCTATCTTGCCATTTCATGGCCTCCGAAAACTGTGATAGGTAGTGAGGTGTGAAATCACCATTTTATGCCCTTAGAAAGCCTGAAGGCGGTGATTTGTTTTTGTGGTCCTGTACGTGGCTAGACTCCCAAAAAAATACTGGGCTACAGGAGAAGAGCATGCTCACTTAAATTATTAAGCAAGATGAAACAAAGTAAAATTGAAAATTCAGTTTGCAAAGAGAAAATTCACTTAGCATAGCGAATGAATTTGCTGTTTTGCTGGCTTTAATCGTCCAATCATATGCCAACAAAAATCCTATTATTTTTTTAACTTACACATGATTGGGTATTCTTTACAAAGTGAATTGTAACTTTGCTTCACTTCATTCACTAAGGTAAGTGAACACTTACTTTGCAAAGTACAAATTCATATGAACATATTCTGCTCCCTTAGTATCATCCTGTCATATGAACTTTGGAAACCTTTTCTGGTTTGGAAATCTTGCCAACAGAAATATACACCTAACCCACAACCCCCAGCACCAATGGTGAAAGTTATTATACTGCTTAATGTTTTTTTTTTCTTATTTGCAAATAATTTATTAATCTTCTGTTCTGACTTTGAGGACACAACTGATGCATTTCATGGGTCTCGGACAACTGCAGGGGCATTTGGGATGGATAGTGGGAAGAGATAAGTAAACTCTCCTTTTGCATTGCATGAACCTAAAATCACTCAACTTTGAACTAAACAGCAGGGGCTGGGTAATATGTAGATTAGGGACTCTGGGACTCCGTGTGTATAGAAGGCATCAGAGGTCTATCAGACATCTGAAGTCTCCATAAACAGAATCTGCCACTGTCAGTGCACAATCATAATACAAACATCCTTGTGATAGTTATAAGGTTATTCAAATGGAAAAATCTATGAGAACTAATAAAATATAATAAAAAGTAAATAAAAATGTAAGGATCCATGTGCCTATACATACACATACAGGCAACTAGGACGCACATGTCTATCTAAATGTGTAGCTTTCAATAAGCCGCCTATTTACAATTGTGAACAACATTGTTTTTTTGCTGTTTCACATTTGCATGCCATTATGAGGATTAATATATTTGGCAGCATTTATTAACTTTGCATTGTCTAATTCTTATCTTTATTCAAATATTGTGTACTGTATATGTGTGCACTAAAGTTAATCATAAATAATTTGTTACTAAAAATATAGATTTCATAAACATTTGTACAAAAAACAATACAAAGGTGTCTATTTAAAACAAATCCCATCAGGAGAATTATTTTTTTAATTAACCATGACAGATCCGCGCTATAGCCGAAAGACGGCTACAGCGCGGACCTGAATTGCCACGAGAGCGTGGTCGAGCGGCCTGCGCGCCCCCTGCAGGGCGCGCACAGCGCGCTCTGTGATCAGTGAGTCAATAAGACTCGGCTAATCACAGATCGGAGTAAGGGGTCGATCCCGACCCCTTACCACTTGATCAGCTCTCAGCCAATGACAGCTGATCATGTGATGTAAACAGAGCCGGTAATCAGCAATTTTTTCTCCTCACGCTGATAGCGTGAGGAGAAGAAATAAGCGGAACACCGGCGACTGTCATCGGGACATCTGTCCCGATGAAGGAGACCGGGACCATGCACTTCTGTGACACCTGTCATTGCACAACAGTTCTGCCTACCAGTGACCATCAGCGCCACCGATCAGTCCCCACAGTGCCACCCATCAGTGCCCACAGTTCCGCCCACAGTGACACCCATCAGTGCCCACAGTGCCACCCATCAGAGCCCACAGTGCCACAAATCAGAGCCCACACTGCCACCTATCAGTGTCACCTTCCAGTGCCGCCCATCAGTGTCCACTACTAGTGCTCATCAGTGTCACCTACCAGTGCCCATCAGTGTCACCTACCAGTGCCCATCAGTGCCACCTATCAGTGCCATCAGTGCCCCCATCAGTGCCTCCCATCAGTGCCTCCATCAATGCCCCCCAATCTGTGCCCATCAGCGCCGCCTTATCTGTGCCCATGAGTGCCGCCTTATCTGTCCTCATGAGTGCCGCCTTATCTGTGCCTATTAGTGCTGCCTTATCTGTGCCTATCAGTGGCCACCAGTGCAGCCTATCAGTGTCCACCAATACCGCCTCATCAGCGCATATCAATGAAGGAGAAAAATTACCTGTTTGCAAAATGTTATAACAAACTATGAAACATGATTTTTTTTTTCAAAATTTTCAGTTTTTTTGCTTGTTTAGCAAAAAATAAAAACCCCAGCGGTGATTAAATACCATAAAAAGAAAGCTCTATTTGTGTGAAAAAAACAATAAAAATTTAATTTGGGTACAGCGTTGCATGACCGCGCAATTGTCATTCAAAGTGCGTCAGTGCTGAAAGCTGAAAATTGGTCTGGTTAGGAGGGGGGTTTAAGTGCCCAGTAAGGAAGTGGTTAAAGGACAAATCAAAAAGTGTGTGTTTATTTACAATTGACTTCACTCACATGGGGGTGGTACCTGGGGGCCCCCTTTCCTGGCTATTTAGGCGGTATGCTAAAATAAGGGTCTGGTATGGATTTTATTTTGAGAGGTTCCCCCTTAAAATACAGACCAGACTTGAAGGGTATGGTATGGAATTTGGAGGTGCCCTATGCCTTTTTTTCATGAGGTCCTCCTTAAAATCCATACTAGATTTACAGTAAAGTGCCTTTATTTTTTACACAATACCCTATTTTTCTTCATATTCACCTATCAGTTGGGAATTCCCTTTATTTATTTTAAATTTTATCTTTATTAGTTTTACTTACATACAATACATACCTATCAGGCCAACATATATACCGGGTAATCTTAAAACAATAATCACAACAAATAACCCCCCCCAAAAAAAAAAATATATATATATCCCCTAGTATTAGCCACTTAAACCCCGGACCATTACGCAGCTTAATGACCAGAGGTGATTTCACAATTTGGCACTGCGCTGCTTTAACTGGAAATTGTGCGGACATGCAATGTTGTACCCAAACGAAATTTGCGTCCTTTTCTTCCCACAAACAGAGCTTTCTTTTAATGCAATATAAACGGAAAAAGACTGAAAATTTAGAAAAAAAATGATATTTTCTACTTTTTGTTACTGTATAAGATAAATCGAATAAACTATGCCGCCACCCCGTTCGGGGTCATACTGTTTTACCCTCAAGGGTTTTCATAGTATTGTGTTAATGGCGGTGGTGTCGGCACGCTATGAGTTCTTGTATGTGGACGTGGGGAAGAATGGCCGGATGTCCGATGGCGAAGTCTTCGCACAGACGGAGTTTGCCCACCGTCTGCAGACTGGTGGCCTGGCACTGCCACCTGATGCAGATAATGTGGATGGACTACCATTTGTGTTTATTGTGGAAGAAGCTTTTGGACTGGGACCCCACTTGATGCGGCCGTTTCCCCAGAGGACCCTCACCCCGGAGAGGACGGTTTTTAATTACCGGCTGGCCAGAGCCCGGAGGGTTGTTGAGAATGCCTTTGGGATAATGGCCAGCCGATTCCGCCTGCTTCAGACAGCTATCCACATGGCGGAATACAAACTCATATTGTCTTCAGCTGCTGCATACTCCACAATTTTTTGAGGAAATATTCAAATACGTATCTATCAATAGTTGGGCCTGAGGCCGGACTTTCTGAAACGACCCTGTTGACAGGCCTGGACACAAAAAAAACATGAAGTACGTGATAAATATGTTGAGTACTTCACGGGTAGGGGGGGCCATCGCTATGCCAGACAATATCTGAAAATTTTTATGAAAAATAAACCATAATAATTTATCTTTGAAAAACTTGTTTGGTCATTATTGCTTGTGCTTTTTTTATTTATGTGTCTCCCAGGTTCTCATAGTACACTTGTTGTAGTGCCAAGTTATTTTTCTTTAGTAAATAGCCACAATTGTCACAGTAAACAAGAACTTTGACATTTTCTATAACTGCTATTGAGCATAGAAAGAACAAGCCACACATTGTTGCGTCCAAAAACATTTATTTACTCTGTGCACAACATGTGCATTATTTTGATTTGGAATATAAAATATTCACATTTTTGTGTCCAAATTTTGGATAATTTTTTTGTTTTCATTTATTTTTGGTCTGCATAAACATGCATGGTTCAATCAAGAAAACATATAAAAACAATGGAACTTACAAAGTTCAACCTTAAAGAAAAACATGAGATGGGGTCATGTCACCCCTGAACCATCCAAAATTTGAAGATGCACACAGTTTGTGTGCCAAATGGGTATTTTTGTCCTGATCCCATGGCTAAAGTCAACACGTGCTATCTGCCAGCATGAGGGATCAATGGACGTGTTTTGGGGTTGTGAAGCCTTCCTCTCACCTACTTGAGTAGCGAGGAAGGGGTTGCACCCACAAAACTCAGACATAGATATCCTGTGACTGCAGATAGCACATGTTGACACACTGTGTGCATCTTCAACTTTTGGCTTGTGGTAAAACAACAAGAGAAAAATTTTGTTCGAAAACCAAAAGAAAACAGGGGGGGCAGACTATTCGCCCCAAAATATCAATGATGTTTTTATATTTTTGCTTAATCACATTCATCCTATTCCTCATAATGTCCATTTCGCTACTACATTCCATTATTTCTCGAATTATGATTTGGGCACTAGCACTTGAGAAAGGAGTAGTAGGAGTTTCGGACACACCACCATGTTCATCCCCTAAAAAAAAAGAAGGAAGTAGAAATATGCAGGCCTACATCTCTTTACCTGAAGCTGTGGTGACAGACACTGACTGACCTGATGTGGTGATAAGCTCCACCTCTCCTTCATCCACCTCTCCTTCCTCCACCTCTCCTTCCTCCACCTCTGCTTCCTCCACCTCTGCTTCCTCCACATGCTGATCTTGGGGTTCTTTCTGAGCTTGGGGTTATTTCTGTGGCCTGTGCTTCCTAGGCTCCTCAGATTGGTGTCCTCCCAGTCTTCTCTCCCCTATAAGCATGAAAACAAAGGTATCCTTACCACACAGATATTTGAGGGCATACATTTGAAACATTGCTTGGAAGTGGGGTACAATTGTTTGTTTTGGCAGAGTTCCAAGATGAACACATGAGATTTTTGAAATGCAACAAAGCAGGAATACTTTCATTTTTGGTCCAAAGTAACACACATGGAGACACCCCAAAGTATCCACTGGAGAACCTGTGTGGGACACCCTAAAAAGGTTGTTCTGGTGGCCCACACTATAGTGCTACTGAGTCAAGATGTGTAACCAGCTGCTGAGTGTCCTCTCCTTTACACTAAATCTAGTTTAGCATTTCACATTCTACTTACAAACACATCATCTAGACAGCAATGTTTATAAATGTTGTTTTAACACAAATAGGCCTGACCACATGTGGTTTACGTGTATCTGTGCAAAACATGTGATTTTAGACAATCGCTGTTTACTAAAACCATTCCAAAATTTGGCCACTAAACTAACATGAAAGTTGCCTTTTTACAATGTGAAAGCAATCAATCCAAGCACATGGAGCAAAACATGCAAGAATAAATATTAAGCCCTGTACACACGATCGGTTTTACCAATGAAAACAGTCCGATGGACTTTTTTCATCGGACAAACCGATTGTGTATGGGCCCCATCGGTCTTTTTTCCATCGGTGTTAAAAAAAAGAACATGTTTTACATTTTTCCGATGGATCAAAAACCGATAGCAAATTCCGATCGTCTATGGGCAAGTCCATCGGATAAAAAACCCATGCATGCTCAGAATCAAGTCGACGCATGCTCAGAAGCATTGAACTTCATTTTTCTCGGCTCATCGGAGTGTTTTACGTCACCACGTTTGGGACGGTCGGTTTTTTGACTGATAGTGTGTAGGCAAGACTGATGAAAGTCAGCTTCATCGGATTTCCGATGGACAAAACCATCGGATTAGAATCCATAGGATATCCGATCGTGTGTACAGGGCTTGACAGTTTGAAATAACACAGGAAAAAAAATTACTTTTTTCAATGATTTTTTTTAATCTTCCTATACTGCTCTGGCTCCCTCAGCTTCAGGTCAGACCACCTTTTACAGAGCTGCTCCTTGGATCTCCTGACCCCAAATTTATTATAGAGACTCCTCGCCACTTTGTCCATTATTTTGGACTTCCTGAGATTAGCGGTGTCGTATGGCCCATGCTTCCCATCGTAATCTTTCCTCAGCAGGATGTCCACCATCTTCGCCATCTCAGCAAATTACATATTAGTCGCCTTGTATCTTTTATTCCTGGATCGGGACGTTCCCGCCTCCGGGCTTTCCTCGTCGGTACTTAATAAAACACGCACCTGTGTCACCGCCATGTTGTCGTCTCCCACTGTGCGCCAAACGAGAAGGGGCAGGGAAATTCTGAAAAAGACCATCATGGGCGGGCGATGCGGGCGGAGTTTCACGCATGCGCAGGGTATATAAATGTTAAACAAGGTTGTGGGTGCGCGGAGTAAGGACGACCGGAAGTGCTGAACGAATCCAACGAAGGTAAGAATGAAACTTGGGGCATCAGTGGCCTATACTGGTTCATGATTGTAAAGGCCTATATTGGGATAAGATTAGGACAATTTAAGCTGACCTACTGTTTTTGTATTGTGTTTTATCTTGCAGAAATTATTATGCATAAATAAAGGGAGCCAGATATTATGCTTGTCTTCATAGAAATATACAGTAAAATGCAAAACTTGTGGGAGGTGAAAAATAGTTTGTACCACAACACTGTGGTACGAAGGGCAACAATTGAAAAATTAGCTGCATATATGAAGACCTGGATCCCAGAGGCAGACTATAGTATGATGAACAATAAAATTAACAACATGAGGAATTCCTACAAAAAATGGTACAAAGAGGTCCGCGCTTCAAAGAGATCAGGAGCAGGAGCAGACCAAGTAATTCAGCCCAAGCTGTGGTACTACAAACATCTGCAATTTCTGGACGACCAGATTGAAGCCAGGGAATCACTTTCCAGCCTTCCTTCCACCCTTCCCTCCAGAGTTCCTTCCACCCTTCCCTCCAGTGTTCCTTCCACCCTTCCCTCCACCCCTGCAGAGGAGGAAGAGGAGCAACCTGAGCTGGAAGAGCTGGATCTGCGCATCTTTAGCCAGGTATAGTATTTTAAAACATATTTATTGGCCTATAATTATTATTGTGAACTAGATGTTATTATTCACAAATGAAATAATAAAAAATAAATAAAAAATAAAACATAGTGGCCAGAAATGATTGGTACAGTTTTGAAAAATGCTGGGGTCAGAATGAGAGTCTTTGAGATTTATTTAACATTCAAATTACAACAGTCATGAGAATGAGAAAATTGTGTGTGATTGATGAACCAAAAACAAACTATGTCCCTTTTTAATACACAGGATGAGCTCAGCCAGAAGGAAGAGGCTCTGGAATGTGGCAGCCAGGAGGAGGAAGGGGTGAGTGGTAGACAGGAGGAGGCTGGGCCAAGTGGCACTCAGCAGGTCCCCAGGGCAAGTGGCAGCACCCAGTCCCAAGTGCCTCCCCTCCACGTCAGACCCAAAAAATCTCGGAGGATGACACAGGTGGAGGAGGAGTCACTACAAATAATCAGGGATGCTGCTACCATAATGACGGCCCCCCTCAACCCTGTTGAGGGCTTTAGCGCCCACCTAGCTTATAAGCTGCAGCAACTTGAGGAGGGACAACGTGCCCTCTCTGAGCACCTTATTTACACTGTCCTTCACACGGTGGGGAGGGGCCAGCTGACACAGGCAACACATCTCTACAATCTGGCCCATCCTTTTCCTCCTTCTCCTCCTCCTCCTGCCACATTACCACCAACAGAGCCACAGCCTGCAAGGGGCTGTGGATGGGGCCGTGGAAGGAAAGCTGCAGGGAAGCGTGGAGGGAAGACTACAGGGAAGACCAGAAAGTGATTCCCTGGCTTCAAGCTGCTCTGCCAGAAGATGCAGTTTGTTGGAGTACCACAGCTTGGGGACATGTATGTCTTCGGCTGTTGCTCCTGATTTCCTCATGTTGCTAATTTTATTGTTCATCAAATTCAGGTCTGCCTTTGGGGTCCAAAGTCTTCATAAATGCAACAAATTTTTCAATTGTTGCCCTTCCTGTTTATTTTGTTTTTACAGAATAAATGGATCATTGATTTCAGTTAAATACTTGCCTATGTGTTTTTATTGTGAGTAGCCATAACATTTCATAAATACAATGTGTAATTAACAAGGGACACCAACCTCCTGGAGGGGAAAAAATAAAATAAAAATGTTGTTGTGAGAACTTGACCCCAAGACCCACAAGAAAATAAAATTACAAAAAAAAAAAAATTATGTAGATCTTGATTCAAAATAAAAATAAAAATTAGGGAGATCTGGCTTTAAAAAAAATATATAATTATTCACGAGATCACAAGAAACAATAAAGAAATACATTTAACAGAACTCTGCATAAATATCAGCAGCAAAAAAAACAATTATCAAACCATTAGAAAGAAGAAAACAATGCGCTGCATTAAACAAGGCAATAATTAGCAGAATGACGAATGAGCTCTCTCCATTACGAACGCTAGTTTTACCAGAACGAGCACTCTCGTCTCCTAATTCAGTCTGAGCATGCGTGGGTTTTTTATCCGATGGAGTTCCACACAGACGATCGGAATTTGCTATTGTTTTTTTGCCCATGGGATAAATTTAAAACATGTTCTATTTTTTCTCACCAATGGAAAAAAGACCGATGGGGCCCATACACGATCGGTTTGTCCGATGAAAAAAGTCCATCGGACTGTTTTCATCTGTAAAACCGATCGTGTGTACACGGCTTAACACTCTGCACTCACAATAAGTGAACACACTAACTCGCTAGTAGCAAACTGAGCCCTGCTCTATCTATCTCCACTCCGACACACGGAAAAAACTTTCTATGGGAACAAACCTTTTATAGTGTGGGGTGGGACTATGAGCACTTGCCACGATTGGAGAAATGTATCATCACTTTGGTCAAATAAGGGCCCTGACAGTACTCTGTGCTCTAAATAGCGAAGCCTTGCACCAATTAGGGCACTAGAATGCACTGTGAAGCATTCAGTGCATTATGGAGCGCTTGTGGGGCAACACCCCCCGCCACACACACACACACACACACAAATTCAGGTGTTCGCCAAACAGGCGATGTTCAGGCCAAACTTTTGCTTGGCTCAAATCGTTTGCTCAACACTATTTGTGTATCTTTTAAAGTAAGACATTTAAATAATAGTATGTATCAAGAAAGGCTTTATTAGTTAAAACAATAAAATATTTTTTTAAACGTATTTCGTTTTAAAGGAAAGTAAATGCTGCTCAACTCACACATTTTACAATTTAATATATTTTATGTTAGTTGTAAAATTGTTAATTATAGTGATTTTATATGTTCTTATAAGCACAAGGATAAATTAACCTTGATATTTGACATACTGTATAACTTTAATTTCTAAGGAAAATGGTTATTCTGTGTCATTAGCTTTTCTGCTTCAGAAATGTCTATCAGCCATGGCAAATTCATGAAAGCATGGCATATTGATACATGGACCATGTTTATTGTGAACATAATACTGTGAAAATCAATGCCAAACTCATTGTAGCCTAGGGCAAACATTGTATTTCCATTTATTTTACAGCAGTTTGTGAGAAAAGTTCTTTATCCCTATGTTAGCAAAACAGTACATTTGCCACAAATGTAGGAGATTGGTTTAATATTTCTTGGGTACGCATGAACAGGCAAGAGTACAGCCACTACCTATACCAGTTAAAAACATGGTTTTGCCACCTATGCTGTTCATAAAATAGGACCAGTAAATGAGAAAACATGGAAATTCTGCTTAAGGCTGCTTACTTCATGTTGTTTGAAAATAATTGATTCCAGTTCAGGACAGAGAAAAGTTGTAAAGACCTATTCCACTCAAAAACTGATATTTCCTTAATAATAGATTTAGACCCTATCTGAATGACATTTAGTTTGCAAAAACACTGCATCCTATAACCATCTGACTTTTTTAAAATAAAATACTTGTTTTCATCTTTGTTTGCCTTGTTGAATCTCAGCACTACTGATTAACTGAAGTCTTTTTATAGCCTCGTCCTGTCTAAATCTACATTTCCAGTCATAGCTGCATAGCATTCATCAGGATGCTGGTATCATTCTTATAGTGGGTGGGAAGTGCTGCAGATCTGGACGGAGGGCAGGAGCTGCCAAACTTATGTCAACAAGTGGGTGATCATCCGCTTGTTAACTTGGAAAGACTCCCGCACTATGTGTTGATCTGCAGAACCTTCCGCCCCCCCCCACCCGCTGTGAGGATGACAGTGGCATCCAGGCAGGAGGCTCAGGAAGAGGACACAAAACTTCTAAGTCAGTGATTCTCAACCAGGGCTCCGTGAAACCCTAGGGTTCCTCCAGAGGTTGCTAGGGGTTCCTTCAGCATTGGGCAATTTCTGCCTCTCAGATAAGTTCACACTGACCCCATTGATCTTTTTAGCTATCTGTAAGGAGGTAATTCTTCCCAATTGCCACAAGTGTAAGGACCATTCTTCCAACTGACTGTCACACTAATGTATTATGAGTTGTAGATTTCTCAATTTTAGCAGGGGTTCCCCGAGCCTGGAGAACTATTTCAAGGGTTCCTCTGTGTTGAAAAGGTTGAGAAAGGCTGTTCTAAGTGGTATGGCCGCGGTCCAGACAGGACTGTCGCTCGGTCTGGATCCGGACCGCGGTCCGCCATTTAGTAATCACTGCCTTAGAGCCACAGATCTCCAAAAACGACAAACTTTAAAGAGTTAGTTCACTTTGAAAAAATCCTATATTCCAGTTAAAGAGGCCCATATTAACAATAAGCACTGTGCAGATAAAAAAAAAAAAACAGCAAACCTTTCATTACCTTTAGTCCCTGCAAAGCTGCTACTTCTGGTTGTCTGTAATTCAAAAGATGCATTTAGATTACCCTTATCTGTACCTCCTCACACTGTACGTATAAGATTGTCTCTGTGTAACTTCCTGCATCCCATGATGCCTTGTTGTTCTCCTTCTCTCTCTCTCCCTGCACTTCTCTGTGACGCATCCTCCTCACCAGAACTAGCAGAGCTTGTGCACAAACAGCTAAAAGCAGCGTGTTTTTCTCCTATATATATATATATATATATATATATATATATATGAGAGGTGCTATTTTTAGCACTAAAAGGCCTGAAAAGTGCCTCAGTGTGAAAGGAGTCTTATTGTTGTGGTATGTGTTGTGTTGAAGAGGGATTTTTTTTCTGGATATATCAGCATTACACTGGATTTGGAATTTTTCTTTTTTTTCCCCCTAATTACTTTTGGCGGATTATTGAGAAATTGTTTACTGTATATGTTATGTGTGTTATTTGTATTTCACATTCTAATTGAAAAGTGAATTGTTTTGGGTGGTCTCACCCATAACGCTTCACAATTTATGTTTAGATGATATTTCACAAATATATACGGTTAAACACATGGAATTTGTATGTGTAGCGATACCTTCACTTAAGAGGGTTCACGCAGATTTAGTTTGGGCCCTGAAGACAGCTCCGCCAACCCCCCGGCAATTTACTCGACCCCCTTCTGGCACAGTTAGTCTAGGGTAATATATATATATATATATATATATATATATCTTATGCTCTATGGTTATATTCAGACACCAATGCAGTGATAGAAGAATAACGAGTTTACTTTCTACTGGCAATAAAATCAACAGTTGTAACAGATCACATGAATCTATCTGCAGAGCCCTGCAGCAATAGCCACACTATAACTAGTAAGATATGGCGCACATGCGCCACGTGTAACAGTACTTTACTATACGCCCTATGGCGCAGCAACTAAATAAGCTATCTGGATGGCCAGGCCTGACCATATAACTCAGTCTCTAGGGGATGAATTCTTCGCGCGCAAGTCTTTAAACGGTGGTGCACATTTCAGGAACACATTTGTAATCCAAAGGGTAAAAGGTGCCAACACAGAACACTCCACTAGAGATCCGTTTGACTCAGTTCTGCTATGGATCTCCAGTGGGGACTTAAATATGAACTGGTGGGCCACGGCAGTCTGTAGGCCTAACAATATGATACAGTATATGGATTGAGCAGGTGCTCGCTCACCCCTCCGGACGCGATCCCAGTCCGGGAACTTCCACCTGCTGTGTCTCCACACACAGCGTCTGCAGCGGTCTGGTCTCCGTCTCAGCAGGAAACCGAGTCAGATGCCACCCAGGCTCGCGATGGGGTGGAAGGCTCTGTTGGGTAATAGCGCAAGGCCCCAGGCTTCAGGCCTTGCACCACAGCGGATCCGCACAGGAAGATCTCTCCACTGAAGTCTCGTGTCCCAAAGAGGCCGAGCGCAGCCTCGCCTCCTCCTTATATAACCCCACCCATGAGTCTCTGGGGTGGAAACATTGCATCCTGGGTGCCGAATGGGGTTCAGGGTAAGGTAGTCCTGAGAGTCTTAAAGAAGACCCCGCTACCTATGTTTTTCATTAATAAAAGCATGTTTCTATAAATATAGATAAATGGAGAGAGATGTGTATGGGGAGGTTGAGAAATAGAGAGAAAAGAGGGAGAGATATAGGGAGAGATATAGAGAGATACAGAAAGAGTGAGAGGTATAGAAAGAATAAATAGTTTTGATATCCAGTATATTTGGACACGTGTATACTGGGGCTTTGCAGTTTCTCTTGTATTTCTTGCAACTCCCCATTCTTATTATTTTTATACTCATAGACTAGTGATACAGAATATTTGGGTCTCCCCAGGTTCTCCTCCCCCAGTCACAGCAGTGTGGAGCTCACAGGGGAGAGGAGAAAGTTGAGCAGAGTGAAATGCTAGTGCACAAGCCAGCCCCTCCTATACAGGCACAAAGGCAATAATTCATGGAACTTGTAGTTTCTTAGCTCAGTGTACTACAATCCCAGAAGGCATTGCCAGAAGGAAGTAGAAAGCAGGAAGAGAAGCTTTTGGTGCATTTTTTGAAATGACTCACAAAAATGGGATATGTAGAACTCAGGGGTGAGTAATTAAAAAAATAATAATTATGAACATTAAGATTGTCATCAATGTAAGACATGATTTAGATAGGAATTCAATTTTTAGTGCCGTAGGTGAACTTACGCTTTATTGATTGCATGAAGGGACACTTACTTTATGTTGTCGTATAAAATATCCTGATCCTTATTATTATTGCTATTACTAAGGTTAAAAGTTATTTCTCTGCACTGCTGTTCCATTCCAATATACGTCTACACCAATCCCTAGCAGGGGTTGTATTACTAAAGGCAAACATACTGTGCAGAGCTTTCCCTCATTTCAGACCTTCCCCTCTACAGCAAATGCACTTAAAGTGCACTTGCAGTGCACAGTATATTTGCCTTTACTAAATCAACCTATGTGTTCACAGCTCTCCTGCTGCCTCTTTGATTTAGCCATACTTTATATTAGGACTAGTGATGAGCCGAACACCCCCGGGTTCGGTTCGCACCAGAACCCGCGAACGGACCGAAAGTTCGCACGAACTTTAGAACCCTATTAAATACAAAGGATGCGAACGTTCGAAATCTAAAGTGCTATTTATAACGACTAATATGCATGTTATTGTCCTAAAAAGGGTTTGGGAACCCGGGTTCTGCACCAGGGGACATGTATCAATCCAAAAAAAAGTTTAAAAACTGCAGTTTTTCGGGAGCAGTCATTTTATGATGCATAAAGTGAAAAAAAAAAGTCAAATATTCCTTTAAATATCGTACCTGGGGGGTGTCTAAAGTATGCCTGTAAAGTGCCACGTGTTTCCCGTGTTTAGAACTGTCCCTGCACAAAATTACATTTCTAAAGGAAAAAAAGCCATTTAAAACTGCTTGCGGCTTTAATGTAATGTCTGGTCCCGGTAATATGGATGAAAATCTTTAAGAAAAATGGCATAGCTACCCCATCACAGCCCCACCCCAGCCCATTACCAGCCCCTTTGGGTCTTGTATGGATATTAAGGGGAACCCCACACACAAAATAAAAAAGGCCCTATATACTCTGAACAGCCGTATACAGGCGGTGCATACAAGACAGGGACTCTAGGTTTGTTCTTATGTAGAATATGTTTGTAATTTTGAACAGGTACATTGTTTAAGTGTAGCTCCAGCCAAAAAATCTATTTTTAAGCTTTTTGGAAAACATAGGGAAGGGTTATCACCCCTGTAACATTTGTTTTGCTGTCTGTGCAGTGTGTACCTGTTCAGAACAGTTCACCTCACTTTCCGTCCTAATGACAAATGTGTTTTGAGAATTTGGGGTTTTTATTGAAACAAGAATTGGTGATAAAGCATCAGTGGAGAGGAGACACTTTTTTTCCCATATTAACTCTTACAGGGGAGAATTTCCCTTCCTAGGGGTAGATTTCCTCTCACTTCCTGTTGTATCCTTCCGTTTGCAAGGAGGAGTCGTTTGTAAGTTGGATGTTTGAAAGTAGGGGCCTGCCGTATATACTCAGCTGAAATTTGCCCCTTACATGTTGGTGTTGCCACAACGCTGTGAGCCCTCACAGTTACTCTTGGTGGGCGCATGAATGGGCCCTGCTGTGAATTATTAGATCAAGAATTGTAATTGCATGCCCCTGTTGAACAGGGGCTGAAAAATTGGGCCTTTGGTGGTGGTGGTGGTGGTGGTGTTGACACAACACTGTAAGGCCTCACAGTTAGTCTTGGTGGGCGCAGGAATGGGCCCTGCTGTGAATTATTAGATCAAGAATTGTAATTACATGCCCCTGTTAAACAGGGGCATAAAAATTGGGCCTTAGGCACTGGTGCCACAACACTGCAACCCCTCACAGATACTGTACTTGGAGCACAGCAATGAGCCCTGTTGCAAAGTATTGCATCAAAAATTGTAATTACACGCCTCTGTTAAACAGGGGCTGAAAAATTGGGCCTTAGCCACTGGTGCTGGTGCCACGACACTGCAACCTCTCCCAGATACTCTAGTTGGAGTGCAGGAATGAGCCCTGCTGCAAAGCATTGCATAAAAAATTGTAATTACATGCCCCTGTTAAACAGGGGCATAAAAATTGGGCCTTAGGCACTGGTGCCACAACACTGAAACCCCTCACAGATACTGTACTTGGAGCACAGCAATGAGCCCTGTTGCAAAGTATTGCATCAAAAATTGTAATTACACGCCTCTGTTAAACAGGGGCTGAAAAATTGGGCCTTAGCCACTGGTGCTGGTGCCACGACACTGCAACCTCTCCCAGATACTCTAGTTGGAGTGCAGGAATGAGCCCTGCTGCAAAGCATTGCATAAAAAATTGTAATAATATGCCCCTGTTAAACAGGGGCTGAAAAATTGGGCCTTAGCCACTGGTGGCGGCACCCAGAAAAAAAAATGTTCTTCCAAGCTATCATCATCAATCGGATCATTGAGGAGGAGGAGGATAGTCAGTCAACATAACAGGACAGTCTCTCAGCATCAGCATCAGTCTTGAAGGGATGTGACATTTGAAAATAAATTAGTCTGTTATATCAGCTTCAGGTGTTTGGTAGCTGGTGGTGATCCAAGACTGGTTCATCTTTATGAAGGTCAGTCGATCAACAGAGTCGGTGGACAGGCGCACCCTGTGATCCGTGACAAATCCTCCAGCAGCACTGAATGTGCGTTCTGAAAGAACACTGGATGCAGGACAGGCCAGTAGCTCAATTGCATACTGTGCAAGCTCTGGCCAGTGATCCAGTAAGCCAGAGGATTTTCAGTGGGGAAGGTGTCCAAGTCTGACCTTGCCCCTAGGTATTCCTGCACCATGTATATCAGACGCTGGCGATGGTTGCTGGAACCGATCATACCTTGGGGCTGCGGACTAAAGAATTGTCTGAACGCATCGGTCAGACGGCCACCTTCCCCACCGCTCCTTCTTTGACTGACCGAAGCCTCAGCAACTCGTTGTCCAGGACCAGGAGTTTGTAACCTTCCAGTCTCTGGGAACGCGTTGCACAGACCTTTCTGCAAGGCCTCCCGGAGTTGTCTCATCCTCTGCTCCCTCTGCGACGGTAAGATAAGGTCCGCAACCTTACCCTTGTACCGTGGATCAAGGAGAGTGGCCAGCCAGTAATGGTCCCTCTCCTTGATCCGAAGAATACGAGGATCCTTCCGCAGACTTTGCAGGATCAGGGAGGCCATGCAGCGTAGGTTAGCTGAGGCATTCGGTCCGGAGTCCTCTGGGTCACTAAGGACTACATGATCCGCAGCCACCTCCTCCCAGCCACGTACAAGTCCACTGGTTTCTTGGGACTGTAAATCATCCCTAAAAGACTGCTGCTGATGATGCTGAGTGCCAGGCTCCACCTCCATGCTGACACAATCCTCCTCCTCCTCCTCCTCCTCCTCTTCTTCCTGTGCGATGGGTGGGACAGAAGGAACACTGTCTGGGTAAAGGGGGCCTTGAGAGGCAAGGAAGTCCTCCTCTTCCTGCCTCTGTTCTGCCTCAAGTGCCCTGTTCATTATTCCACTCAGCGTATGTTCCAACAGGTGGACAAGAGGTACAGTGTCACTGATGCATGCACTGTCACTGATCACCATCCTCATGGCCTCCTCAAATGGTGCCAGGACAGTGCATGTATCCCTGATCATGCCCCACTGGCGTGGTGAAAAAAACCCGTGCTCCCCTGACCCTGTCCTGGTGCCGTAGTCGCACAGGTACTCATTGATGGCCCTCTGCTGCGTGTGCAGCCGCTGCAGCATGGCCAACATTGAGTTCCACCTGGTGGGCATGTCACATATAAGGCGGTTCTTGGGCAGGTTCAACTCCTTTTGCAGCTCAGCCAGGCGAGCACTGGCATTATAAGATCTGCAGAAATGCACACAGACTTTCCTGGCCTGCCTCAGGACATCCTGTAAGCCCGGTACCTGCCCAAGAACCGCTGCACCACCAGGTTAAGGACGTGAGCCACACAGGGCACATGGGTCAGTTGTTCCTGTCGGAGAGCGGAGAGGAGGTTGATGCCATTGTCGCAAACTACCATTCCTGGCTTAAGCTGGCGTGGCGTCAACCACCTCTCAGCCTGACCCTGCAGAGCAGACAGAACCTCTGCCCCAGTGTGGCTCCTGTCCCCCAAACACACCAGCGCAAGCACGGCATGGCATCTTTTTGCCTGCGTACTTGCGTAGCCCCTTGAACGCCTACAGAGCACCGCTGTTTCCGAGGACAAAGCACAGGAAGAGGCCATGGAGGAAGAAGAAGAGGAGGGGGTGGAGGACAGAGGTGTGTCACAACCAGTAGTAGCATTTTGGAGGGGTGGCGGTGGAACAACCTCCAACACTACTGCACCTTGTCCTGCATCCTTCCCAGCTGCCAAAAGAGTGACCCAATGGGCCGTGAAAGAAAGGTAACGTCCCTGTCCATGCCTGCTGGACCATGAGTCAGCGGTAATATGCACCTTACCGCTGACCGCCCTGTCCAGTGAGGCCAAGACATTGCCTTCCACATGCCGGTAGAGAGCCGGAATCGCCTTCCGTGAGAAAAAGTGGCGTTTGGGAACCTGCCACTGAGGAACCGCACATTGCACAAACTCATGGAAGGGGGCCGAGTCTACCAACTGAAAAGGCAGCAGTTGAAGCGCTAGCAATTTAGCCAAGCTAGCATTCAACCGCTGGGCATGTGGATGGCTGGGAGTGAACTTCTTTCAACGGTCCAGCAGCTGGGGCAGGGAAATTTGCCTGGTAGAATCGGACGTCGGTGTACTGCTAGCAGAGTGCCCGCAAGTACTTGGCTGTGACACACCTAATTCTACACCTTCATTCCTCTCAGAGCAGGTTTCAGAGAGGACTGAAGGTATAGTGGGGTTGGAGATCCCAGCTGATGCGGTGCAAGAAGAGGTCTGCTTTGTTCTTTGGTGTGGGTCTTTAAGGTAGGCTTGCCAACGAGCTGCATGGCAGGTCAACATATGTCTGGTCCAGCATGTGGTGCCCAAGCGGGTGATGTTTTGGCCATGCGATATACGCTTGAGACATATGTTGCAAACAGGAGCTGTGCGATCTGATGCACTCGACTCAAAAAAGGCCCACACCAAATAATTTTTTGAATAACGGGCAGAGGCAGCGCCCTGCACAGGCGGAGCTCTGCGGTGTGATTCCGTCGGTGTGCTGCCCTTACGCTGGCCCCCCGAGGGCATCCTGCCTCGTTGGAGATGTGCCTCCTCCTCATCCTCCTCCTCCCCCTCCTCTCTCCTATTAGGCACCCACGTGGAGTCAGTGACCTCATCATCCCCTCCCTTCTCATCACTGGAGCCAATCTGGCAGTATGCTGCAGCTGCTGGAACATGACTGCCAGATTGGTGTCCTTCTTGAGCATCCCCTCTCTCTGCTCTCACGCTACAGCCTTCCTCTAGCTGGGTATCATCATCAGACCCTTCGAAACGCTGGGCATCCTCCTGGAGCATGTACCCAACACTGTGCTCAAACAGTTCGGGGGACTCCTCAGGAGGACATGGTTGGTCTAGGGAAGGAGTGACTGATGATGACATTGATACCAGGGAAGAGGACGCTTTGGCAGCTGCTTTGCCAGTACCCTGAGCCTGGGTGAGAGAGGATGAGGAGGATGAGGTGGGCTTGGTCATCCACTCTACCAAGTCTTCGGCATGATGCGGCTCAACACGTCCAGCTGCCGAAAAGAAGGACAAGCGTGTTCCATGGCCACGTGCTGATGGCGATGCACCGCGTCCACGACCAGCACTGTTGTCTCTAGACACAGAGCCTGCTTGCCCTCTTTTATTGGCTCCTGACTGTCTGCCTCTCCTTGTTTGCCTTCCAGACATTCTAATGGCCTGCAGGGAATTGGGAAAACCAGCAATAAGGCCTAGCTTCAGGAGTATATTTTGCAGGAATCACACTACGCCTGCTGTAGGTGCTGCAAATGCCTGTTGGTGTAACACACCAGGAAAAAGCAGCAATACGGGCTAAGTTCAGGTGTAATATGGTCAGGAGGCACACTCCGCCCGCTGTAAGTGCCGCAAAATCCTGTTGGTGTAACACACCAGGAAAAAGCAGCAATACAGGCTAAGTTCAGGTGTAATATGATCAGGAGGCACACTCCGCCCGCTGTAAGTGCCGCAAAATCCTGTTGGTGTAACACACCAGGAAAAAGCAGCAATACAGGCTAAGTTCAGGTGTAATATGATCAGGAGGCACACTCCGCCCGCTGTAAGTGCCGCAAAATCCTGTTGGTGTAACACACCAGGAAAAAGCAGCAATATAGGCTAAGTTCAGGTGTAATATGATCAGGAGGCACACTCCGCCTGCTGTAAGTGCTGCAAATGTCTGTTGGTGTAACACACCAGGAAAAAGCAGCAATACAGGCTAACTTCAGGTGTAATATGATCAGGAGGCACACTCCGCCCGCTGTAAGTTCCGCAAAATCCTGTTGGTGTAACACACCAGGAAAAAGCAGCAATACAGGCTAAGTTCAGGTGTAATATGATCAGGAGGCACACTCCGCCCGCTGTAAGTGCCGTAAAATCCTGTTGGTGTAACACACCAGGAAAAAGCAGCAATACAGGCTAAGTTCAGGTGTAATATGATGAAGAGGCACACTCTGCCCGCTGTAAGTGCCGCAAAATCCTGTTGGTGTAACACACGAGGAAAAAGCAGCAATACAGGCTAAGTTCAGGTGTAATATGATCAGGAGGCACACTCTGCCCGCTGTAAGCGCCGCAAATGCCTGTTGGTGTAACACACCAGGAAAAAGCAGCAATACGGGCTAACTTCAGGTGTATAATGTGCAGGAGGCTTAGCAACAATGACACTGACACTGTCCCCTGCCTATCCTTCTCTCTCCCTGCACACAAGGTTTATCAAAGTATATGACACTGACACTCTCCCTGCCTATCCTTCTCTCTCCCTGCACACAAGGTTTAGCAAAGAATATGACACTGACACTGTCCCCTGTCTATCCTTCTCTCTCCCTGCACACAAGGTTTATCAAAGTATATGACACTGACACTCTCCCTGCCTATCCTTCTCTCTCCCTACACACAAGGTTTAGCAAAGAATATGACACTGACACTCTCCCTGCCTATCCTTCTCTGTCCCTACACACAAGGTTTAGCAAAGAATAGATTTGACACTGTCCCTGCTTATCCTTCACTTTCCCTGCTCCGGAACACACTACACGAGGCCGCCGCGCTGGCGGCCTTTTATAGTGTGAGGCGTGTACTAAACCCCCTCAGCTATAATTGGCCACAGGCACCCTGCCTGTGGCCAATCATTGCTCTCCTCGCTGCCGGCGCTGTGATTGGCCAAGCATGCGGGGTCACAGTGCATGCTTGGCCAATCATAGCGCCGGGATTACACTGCGATGGCGCAGTGTATTGTGGGCCGTTCTGGTCACTCGAATTTGGCGCGAACGGCCCAAATCGTTCGTTGTTCGCAGAACGCGCGAACAGCCGATGTTCGAGTCGAACCTATGTTCGACTCGAACACCGAGCTCATCCTTAATTAGGACCATTACAGCTGACACTGATAGGTGCTACAGAGAGAGGTTTCTGGGTGCCCCATTAAAATTTTGCTATGGGGCCCCATGATCTGTAGTTACACCCCTGTCACTGAGTATTATTTTAATATATTTGTGATGTGAGTTTCCTGACATATTATGACAGCATATACATATGAGTAGGCTCCGCCCCCTGCCAAATCTCAGGACCGGTTATACTATAAAAGTAGGTTTCCTCCTGCCTGCAGTATTCTTTTTTTTTTCCTCACTGCTACAGCCAGTTATGCTACTGCTGAAAGCAGAATTTTTATTTTTCCCTCACCTTGCCGGACGCTTCTAGCCAAGCCGCACAGGTTCAAGCCTCTCCTGTGATGAAGCTCCCCACTGTACAGGCAGACATGAATGCCTATATTGGGGAGACCTCTCCCCTTAAGATCCAGGAAGAAAGGGGGATGAGGGCATCTGTTCTCTAGGGATTTCTTCTTTATCATGACGCCATGGATGGACATTCATTGGACTTTCTGTTTGGACATGAAGCATGCAGGTTGTAAGGCACCACATGGTGCACAAATCCATATTATTCAGTTACTGCTGCAAGTATGTGGTTAAACTTGCATTTCTGAAGGGTTGTGGTTGTGTCTACAATACTGCTAATGCTGATAGTAGTGATGAGCCGAACACCCCCGAGTTCGGTTCGCACCAGAACCCGCGAACGGACCAAAAGTTCACACGAACTTTAGAACCCTATTAAATACAATGGATGCGAACGTTCGAAATCTAAAGTGCTAATTATAACGACTATTATGCATGTTATTGTCCTAAAAAGGATTTGGGAACCCGGGTTCTGCACCAGGGGACATGTATCAATGCAAAAAGAAGTTTTAAAAACGTCCGTTTTTCGGGAGAAGTCATTTTAATGATGCATAAAGTGAAAAAAAAAAGTCAAATATTCCTTTAAATGTCGTACCTGGGGGGTGTCTAAAGTATGCCTGTGAAGTGCCACGTGTTTCCTGTGTTTAGAACTGTCCCTGCACAAAATTACATTTCTAAAGGAAAAAAAAACATTTAAAACTGCTTGCGGCTTTAATGTAATGTCTGGTCCCGGTAATATGGATGAAAATCTTTAAGAAAAATGGCATAGCTACCCCCCCACCCCAGCCCATTACCTGCCCTTTTGGGCCTTGTATGGATATTAAGGGGAACCCCGCACACAAAATAAAAAAGGCCCTATATACTCTGAACAGCCGTATACAGGCGGTGCGTACAAGACAGGGACTGTAGGTTTGTTCTTATGTAGAATCTGTTTGTAATTTTGAACAGGTATATTGTTTAAGTGTAGCTCCAGCCAAAAAATAAATTTTTAAGCTTTTTGGAAAACATAGGCAAGGGTTATCACCCCTGTAGCATTTGTTTTGCTGTCTGTGCAGTGTGCACCTGTTCAGAACAGTTCACCTCACTTTTCGTCCTAATGACAAATGTTTTTTGAAAATTTGGGGTTTTTATTGAAACAAGAATTGGTGATAAAGCATCAGTGGAGAGGAGGCACTTTTTTCCCATATTAACTCTTACAGCAGAGAATTTGCCTTCCTAGGGGTAGATTTCCTCTCACTTCCTGTTGTATCCTTCCATTTGCAAGGAGGAGTCGTTTGTAAGTTGGATGTTTGAAAGATGGGGCCTGCCGTATATACTCAGCTGAAATTTGCCCCTTACATGTTGGTGTTGCCAGAACACTGTGAGCCCTCACAGTTACTCTTGGTGGGCGCATGAATGGGCCCTGCTGTGAATTATTAGATCAAGAATTGCAATTGCATGCCCCTGTTGAACAGGGGTTGAAAAATTGGGCCTTTGGTGGTGGTGGTGGTGGTATTGACACAACACTGTAAGGCCTCACAGTTACTCTTGGTGGGCGCAGGAATGGGCCCTGCTGTGAATTATTAGATCAAGAATTGTAATTACATGCCTCTGTTAAACAGGGGCAGAAAAATTGGGCCTTAGGCACTGGTGCCACAACACTGCAACCCCTCTCAGATACTGTACTTGGAACACAGCAATGAGCCCTGTTGCAAAGTATTGCATCAAAAATTGTAATTACACGCCCCTGTTAAACAGGGGCTGAAAAATTGGGCCTTAGCCACTGGTGCTGGTGCCACGACACTGCAACCTCTCCCAGATACTCTAGTTGGAGTGCAGGAATGAGCCCTGCTGCAAAGCATTGCATAAAAAATTGTAATTACATGCCCCTGTTAAACAGGGGCTGAAAAATTGGGCCTTAGCCACTGGTGGCGGCACCCAGAAACAAAAATGTTCTTCCAAGCTATCATCATCAATCGGATCATTGAGGAGGAGGAGGAGGATAGTCAGTCAACATAACAGGACAGTCTCTCAGCATCAGCATCAGTCTTGAAGGGATGTGACATTTGAAAATAAATTAGTCTGTTATATCAGCTTCAGGTGTTTGGTAGCTGGTGGTGATCCAAGACTGGTTCATCTTTATGAAGGTCAGTCGATCAACCGAGTCGGTGGACAGGCGCACCCTGTGATCCGTGACAAATCCTCCAGCAGCACTGAATGTGCGTTCTGAAAGAACGCTGGATGCAGGACAGGCCAGTAGCTCAATTGCATACTGTGCAAGCTCTGGCCAGTGATCCATCCTCAAGACCCAGTAAGCCAGAGGATTTTCGGTGGGGAAGGTGTCCAAGTCTGACCTTGCCCCTAAGTATTCCTGCACCATGTATATCAGACGCTGGCGATGGTTGCTGGAACCGATCATACCTTGGGGCTGCGGACTATAGAATTGTCTGAACGCATCGGTCAGACGGCCACCTTCCCCACCGCTCCTTCTTTGACTGACCGAAGCCTCAGCAACTCGTTGTCCAGGACCAGGAGTTTGTAACCTCCCAGTCTCTGGGAACGCGTTGCACAGGCCTTTCTGCAAGGCCTCCCGGAGTTGTCTCATCCTCTGCTCCCTCTGCGACGGTAAGATAAGGTCTGCAACCTTACCCTTGTACCGTGGATCAAGGAGAGTGGCCAGCCAGTAATGGTCCCTCTCCTTGATCCGAAGAATACGAGAATCCTTCCGCAGACTTTGCAGGATCAGGGAGGCCATGCAGCGTAGGTTAGCTGAGGCATTCGGTCCATAGTCCTCTGGGTCACTAAGGACGACATGATCCGCAGCCACCTCCTCCCAGCCACGTACAAGTCCACTGGTTTCTTGGGACTGTAAATCATCCCTAAAAGACTGCTGCTGATGATGCTGAGTGCCAGGCTCCACCTCCATGCTGACACAATCCTCCTCCTCCTCCTCCTCTTCCTGTGCGATGGGTGGGAGGGAAGGAACACTGTCTGGGTAAAGGGGGCCTTGAGAGGCAAGGAAGTCCTCCTCTTCCTGCCTCTGTTCTGCCTCAAGTGCCCTGTCCATTATTCCACGCAGTGTATGTTCCAACAGGTGAACAAGAGGTACAGTGTCACTGATGCATGCACTGTCACTGCTCACCATCCTCGTGACCTCCTCAAATGGTGCCAGGACAGTGCATGCATCCCTGATCATGCCCCACTGGCGTGGGGAAAAAAAAACAAGCTCCCCTGACCCTGTCCTGGTGCCGTAGTCGCACAGGTACTCATTGATGGCCCTCTGCTGCGTGTGCAGCCGCTGCAGCATGGCCAACGTTGAGTTCCACCTGGTGGGCATGTCACATATAAGGCGGTTCTTGGGCAGGTTCAACTCCTTTTGCAGCTCAGCCAGGCGAGCACTGGCATTACAAGATCTGCGGAAATGCATACAGACTTTCCTGGCCTGCCTCAGGACATCCTGTAAGCCCGGGTACCTGCCCAAGAACCGCTGCACCACCAGGTTAAGGACGTGAGCCACACGGGGCACATGGGTCAGTTGTCCCTGTCGGAGGGCGGAGAGGAGGTTGGTGCCATTGTCGCAAACCACCATTCCTGGCTTAAGCTGGCGTGGCGTCAACCACCTCTCGGCCTGCCCCTCCAGAGCAGACAGAACCTCTGCGCCAGTGTGGCTCCTGTCCCCCAAACACACCAGCGCAAGCACGGCATGGCATCTTTTTGCCTGCGTACTTGCGTAGCCCCTTGAACGCCTACGGAGCACCACTGGTTCCGAGGACAAAGCGCAGGAAGAAGCCATGGAGGAAGAAGAAGAGGAAGGGGTGGAGGAGAGAGGTGTGTCACAACCAGTAGTAGCATTTTGGAGGGGTGGCGGCGGAACAACCTCCAACACTACTGCACCTTGTCCTGCATCCTTCCCAGCTGCCAAAAGAGTGATCCAATGGGCTGTGAAAGAAAGGTAACGTCCCTGTCCATGCCTGCTGGACCATGAGTCAGCGGTAATATGCACATTACCGCTGACCGCCCTGTCCAGCGAGGCCAAGACATTGCCTTCCACATGCCGGTAGAGAGCCGGAATCGCCTTCCGTGAGAAAAAGTGGCGTTTGGGAACCTGCCACTGAGGAACCGCACATTGCACAAACTCACGGAAGGGGGCCGAGTCTACCAACTGAAAAGGCAGCAGTTGAGGAGGCACACTCCGCCCGCTGTAAGTTCCGCAAAATCCTGTTGGTGTAACACACCAGGAAAAAGCAGCAATACAGGCTAAGTTCAGGTGTAATATGATCAGGAGGCACACTCCGCCCGCTGTAAGTGCCGTAAAATCCTGTTGGTGTAACACACCAGGAAAAAGCAGCAATACAGGCTAAGTTCAGGTGTAATATGATGAAGAGGCACACTCTGCCCGCTGTAAGTGCCGCAAAATCCTGTTGGTGTAACACACGAGGAAAAAGCAGCAATACAGGCTAAGTTCAGGTGTAATATGATCAGGAGGCACACTCTGCCCGCTGTAAGCGCCGCAAATGCCTGTTGGTGTAACACACCAGGAAAAAGCAGCAATACGGGCTAACTTCAGGTGTATAATGTGCAGGAGGCTTAGCAACAATGACACTGACACTGTCCCCTGCCTATCCTTCTCTCTCCCTGCACACAAGGTTTATCAAAGTATATGACACTGACACTCTCCCTGCCTATCCTTCTCTCTCCCTGCACACAAGGTTTAGCAAAGAATATGACACTGACACTGTCCCCTGTCTATCCTTCTCTCTCCCTGCACACAAGGTTTATCAAAGTATATGACACTGACACTCTCCCTGCCTATCCTTCTCTCTCCCTACACACAAGGTTTAGCAAAGAATATGACACTGACACTCTCCCTGCCTATCCTTCTCTGTTCCTACACACAAGGTTTAGCAAAGAATAGATTTGACACTGTCCCTGCTTATCCTTCACTTTCCCTGCTCCGGAACACACTACACGAGGCCGCCGCGCTGGCGGCCTTTTATAGTGTGAGGCGTGTACTAAACCCCCTCAGCTATAATTGGCCACAGGCACCCTGCCTGTGGCCAATCATTGCTCTCCTCGCTGCCGGCGCTGTGATTGGCCAAGCATGCGGGGTCACAGTGCATGCTTGGCCAATCATAGCGCCGGGATTACACTGCGATGGCGCAATGTATTGTGGGCCGTTCTGGTCACTCGAATTTGGCGCGAACGGCCCAAATCGTTCGTTGTTCGCAGAACGCGCGAACAGCCGATGTTCGAGTCGAACCTATGTTCGACTCGAACACCGAGCTCATCCTTAATTAGGACCATTACAGCTGACACTGATAGGTGCTACAGAGAGAGGTTTCTGGGTGCCCCATTAAAATTTTGCTATGGGGCCCCATGATCTGTAGTTACACCCCTGTCACTGAGTATTATTTTAATATATTTGTGATGTGAGTTTCCTGACATATTATGACAGCATATACATATGAGTAGGCTCCGCCCCCTGCCAAATCTCAGGACCGGTTATACTATAAAAGTAGGTTTCCTCCTGCCTGCAGTATTCTTTTTTTTTTCCTCACTGCTACAGCCAGTTATGCTACTGCTGAAAGCAGAATTTTTATTTTTCCCTCACCTTGCCGGACGCTTCTAGCCAAGCCGCACAGGTTCAAGCCTCTCCTGTGATGAAGCTCCCCACTGTACAGGCAGACATGAATGCCTATATTGGGGAGACCTCTCCCCTTAAGATCCAGGAAGAAAGGGGGATGAGGGCATCTGTTCTCTAGGGATTTCTTCTTTATCATGACGCCATGGATGGACATTCATTGGACTTTCTGTTTGGACATGAAGCATGCAGGTTGTAAGGCACCACATGGTGCACAAATCCATATTATTCAGTTACTGCTGCAAGTATGTGGTTAAACTTGCATTTCTGAAGGGTTGTGGTTGTGTCTACAATACTGCTAATGCTGATAGTAGTGATGAGCCGAACACCCCCGGGTTCGGTTCGCACCAGAACCCGCGAACGGACCAAAAGTTCGCACGAACTTTAGAACCCTATTAAATACAATGGATGCGAACGTTCGAAATCTAAAGTGCTAATTATAACGACTATTATGCATGTTATTGTCCTAAAAAGGGTTTGGGAACCCGGGTTCTGCACCAGGGGACATGTATCAATGCAAAAAGAAGTTTTAAAAACGGCCGTTTTTCGGGAGAAGTCATTTTAATGATGCATAAAGTGAAAAAAAAAAGTCAAATATTCCTTTAAATGTCGTACCTGGGGGGTGTCTAAAGTATGCCTGTGAAGTGCCACGTGTTTCCTGTGTTTAGAACTGTCCCTGCACAAAATTACATTTCTAAAGGAAAAAAAAACATTTAAAACTGCTTGCGGCTTTAATGTAATGTCTGGTCCCGGTAATATGGATGAAAATCTTTAAGAAAAATGGCATAGCTACCCCCCCACCCCAGCCCATTACCTGCCCTTTTGGGCCTTGTATGGATATTAAGGGGAACCCCGCACACAAAATAAAAAAGGCCCTATATACTCTGAACAGCCGTATACAGGCGGTGCGTACAAGACAGGGACTGTAGGTTTGTTCTTATGTAGAATCTGTTTGTAATTTTGAACAGGTATATTGTTTAAGTGTAGCTCCAGCCAAAAAATAAATTTTTAAGCTTTTTGGAAAACATAGGCAAGGGTTATCACCCCTGTAGCATTTGTTTTGCTGTCTGTGCAGTGTGCACCTGTTCAGAACAGTTCACCTCACTTTTCGTCCTAATGACAAATGTTTTTTGAAAATTTGGGGTTTTTATTGAAACAAGAATTGGTGATAAAGCATCAGTGGAGAGGAGGCACTTTTTTCCCATATTAACTCTTACAGCAGAGAATTTGCCTTCCTAGGGGTAGATTTCCTCTCACTTCCTGTTGTATCCTTCCATTTGCAAGGAGGAGTCGTTTGTAAGTTGGATGTTTGAAAGATGGGGCCTGCCGTATATACTCAGCTGAAATTTGCCCCTTACATGTTGGTGTTGCCAGAACACTGTGAGCCCTCACAGTTACTCTTGGTGGGCGCATGAATGGGCCCTGCTGTGAATTATTAGATCAAGAATTGCAATTGCATGCCCCTGTTGAACAGGGGTTGAAAAATTGGGCCTTTGGTGGTGGTGGTGGTGGTATTGACACAACACTGTAAGGCCTCACAGTTACTCTTGATGGGCGCAGGAATGGGCCCTGCTGTGAATTATTAGATCAAGAATTGTAATTACATGCCTCTGTTAAACAGGGGCAGAAAAATTGGGCCTTAGGCACTGGTGCCACAACACTGCAACCCCTCACAGATACTGTACTTGGAACACAGCAATGAGCCCTGTTGCAAAGTATTGCATCAAAAATTGTAATTACACGCCCCTGTTAAACAGGGGCTGAAAAATTGGGCCTTAGCCACTGGTGCTGGTGCCACGACACTGCAACCTCTCCCAGATACTCTAGTTGGAGTGCAGGAATGAGCCCTGCTGCAAAGCATTGCATAAAAAATTGTAATTACATGCCCCTGTTAAACAGGGGCTGAAAAATTGGGCCTTAGCCACTGGTGGCGGCACCCAGAAACAAAAATGTTCTTCCAAGCTATCATCATCAATCGGATCATTGAGGAGGAGGAGGAGGATAGTCAGTCAACATAACAGGACAGTCTCTCAGCATCAGCATCAGTCTTGAAGGGATGTGACATTTGAAAATAAATTAGTCTGTTATATCAGCTTCAGGTGTTTGGTAGCTGGTGGTGATCCAAGACTGGTTCATCTTTATGAAGGTCAGTCGATCAACCGAGTCGGTGGACAGGCGCACCCTGTGATCCGTGACAAATCCTCCAGCAGCACTGAATGTGCGTTCTGAAAGAACGCTGGATGCAGGACAGGCCAGTAGCTCAATTGCATACTGTGCAAGCTCTGGCCAGTGATCCATCCTCAAGACCCAGTAAGCCAGAGGATTTTCGGTGGGGAAGGTGTCCAAGTCTGACCTTGCCCCTAAGTATTCCTGCACCATGTATATCAGACGCTGGCGATGGTTGCTGGAACCGATCATACCTTGGGGCTGCGGACTATAGAATTGTCTGAACGCATCGGTCAGACGGCCACCTTCCCCACCGCTCCTTCTTTGACTGACCGAAGCCTCAGCAACTCGTTGTCCAGGACCAGGAGTTTGTAACCTCCCAGTCTCTGGGAACGCGTTGCACAGGCCTTTCTGCAAGGCCTCCCGGAGTTGTCTCATCCTCTGCTCCCTCTGCGACGGTAAGATAAGGTCTGCAACCTTACCCTTGTACCGTGGATCAAGGAGAGTGGCCAGCCAGTAATGGTCCCTCTCCTTGATCCGAAGAATACGAGAATCCTTCCGCAGACTTTGCAGGATCAGGGAGGCCATGCAGCGTAGGTTAGCTGAGGCATTCGGTCCATAGTCCTCTGGGTCACTAAGGACGACATGATCCGCAGCCACCTCCTCCCAGCCACGTACAAGTCCACTGGTTTCTTGGGACTGTAAATCATCCCTAAAAGACTGCTGCTGATGATGCTGAGTGCCAGGCTCCACCTCCATGCTGACACAATCCTCCTCCTCCTCCTCCTCTTCCTGTGCGATGGGTGGGAGGGAAGGAACACTGTCTGGGTAAAGGGGGCCTTGAGAGGCAAGGAAGTCCTCCTCTTCCTGCCTCTGTTCTGCCTCAAGTGCCCTGTCCATTATTCCACGCAGTGTATGTTCCAACAGGTGAACAAGAGGTACAGTGTCACTGATGCATGCACTGTCACTGCTCACCATCCTCGTGACCTCCTCAAATGGTGCCAGGACAGTGCATGCATCCCTGATCATGCCCCACTGGCGTGGGGAAAAAAAAACAAGCTCCCCTGACCCTGTCCTGGTGCCGTAGTCGCACAGGTACTCATTGATGGCCCTCTGCTGCGTGTGCAGCCGCTGCAGCATGGCCAACGTTGAGTTCCACCTGGTGGGCATGTCACATATAAGGCGGTTCTTGGGCAGGTTCAACTCCTTTTGCAGCTCAGCCAGGCGAGCACTGGCATTACAAGATCTGCGGAAATGCATACAGACTTTCCTGGCCTGCCTCAGGACATCCTGTAAGCCCGGGTACCTGCCCAAGAACCGCTGCACCACCAGGTTAAGGACGTGAGCCACACGGGGCACATGGGTCAGTTGTCCCTGTCGGAGGGCGGAGAGGAGGTTGGTGCCATTGTCGCAAACCACCATTCCTGGCTTAAGCTGGCGTGGCGTCAACCACCTCTCGGCCTGCCCCTCCAGAGCAGACAGAACCTCTGCGCCAGTGTGGCTCCTGTCCCCCAAACACACCAGCGCAAGCACGGCATGGCATCTTTTTGCCTGCGTACTTGCGTAGCCCCTTGAACGCCTACGGAGCACCACTGGTTCCGAGGACAAAGCGCAGGAAGAAGCCATGGAGGAAGAAGAAGAGGAAGGGGTGGAGGAGAGAGGTGTGTCACAACCAGTAGTAGCATTTTGGAGGGGTGGCGGCGGAACAACCTCCAACACTACTGCACCTTGTCCTGCATCCTTCCCAGCTGCCAAAAGAGTGATCCAATGGGCTGTGAAAGAAAGGTAACGTCCCTGTCCATGCCTGCTGGACCATGAGTCAGCGGTAATATGCACATTACCGCTGACCGCCCTGTCCAGCGAGGCCAAGACATTGCCTTCCACATGCCGGTAGAGAGCCGGAATCGCCTTCCGTGAGAAAAAGTGGCGTTTGGGAACCTGCCACTGAGGAACCGCACATTGCACAAACTCACGGAAGGGGGCCGAGTCTACCAACTGAAAAGGCAGCAGTTGAAGCGCTAGCAATTTAGCCAAGCTAGCATTCAACCGCTGGGCATGTGGATGGCTGGGAGTGAACTTCTTTCGACGGTCCAGCAGCTGGGGCAGGGAAATTTGCCTGCTAGAATCGGACGTCGGTGTACTGCTAGCAGAGTGCCCGCAAGTACTTGGCTGTGACACACCTAATTCTACACCTTCATTCCTCTCAGTGCAGGTTTCAGAGAGGACTGAAGGGATAGTGGGGTTGGAGATCCCAGCTGATGCGGTGCAAGGAGAGGTCCACTTTGTTCATTGGTGTGGGTCTTTAAGGTAGGCTTGCCAACGAGCTGCATGGCAGGTCAACATATGTCTGGTCAAGCATGTGGTGCCCAAGCGGATGATGTTTTGGCCACGCGATATACGCTTGAGACATATGTTGCAAATAGCAGCTGTGCGATCTGAAGCACTAGACTCAAAAAAGGCCCACACCAAAGAACTTTTTGAATAACGGGCAGAGGCAGTGCCCTGCACAGGCGGAGCTCTGCGGTGTGATTCCGTCGGTGTGCTGCCCTTACGCTGGCCCCCCGAGGGCATCCTGCCTCGTTGGAGATGTGCCTCCTCCTCATCCTCCTCCTCCTCCTCCTCTCTCCTATTAGGCACCCACGTGGAGTCAGTGACCTCATCATCCCCTCCCTCCTCATCACTGGAGCCAATCTGGCAGTATGCTGCAGCTGCTGGAACATGACTGCCAGATTGGTGTCCTTCTTGAGCATCCCCTCTCTCTGCTCTCACGCTACTGCCTTCCTCTAGCTGGGTATCATCATCAGACCCTTCGAAATGCTGGGCATCCTCCTGGAGCATGTACCCAACACTATGCTTAAACAGTTCGGGGGACTCCTCAGGAGGACATGGTTGGTCTAGGGAAGGAGTGACTGATGATGACATTGATACCAGGGAAGAGGACGCTTTGGCAGCTGCTTTGCCAGTACCCTGAGCCTGGGTGAGAGAGGATGAGGAGGATGAGGTGGGCTTGGTCATCCACTCTACCAAGTCTTCGGCATGATGTGGCTCAACACGTCCAGCTGCCGAAAAGAAGGACAAGCGTGTCCCATGGCCACGTGCTGATGGCGATGCACCGCGTCCACGACCAGCAGTGTTGTCTCTAGACACAGAGCCTTCTTGCCCTCTTTTATTGGCTCCTGACTGTCTGCCTCTCCTTGTTTGCCTTCCAGACATTCTAATGGCCTGCAGGGAGATGGGAAAACCAGCAATAACGCCTAGCTTCAGGAGTATATTTTGCAGGAATCACAGTACGCCCACTGTAAGTGCTGCAAATGCCTGTTGGTGTAACACACCAGGAAAACACAGCAATACGGGCTAACTTCAGGTGTAATATGATCAGGAGGCACACTCCGCCCGCTGTAAGTGCTGCAAATGCCTGTTGGTGTAACACACCAGGAAAACACAGCAATACGGGCTAATTTCAGGTGTATAATGTGCAGGAGGCACACTCCGCCCGCTGTAAGTGCTGCAAATGCCTGTTGGTGTAACACACCAGGAAAACACAGCAATACGGGCTAACTTCAGGTGTATAATGTGCAGGAGGCTCACTCCGCCCGCTGTAAGTGCTGCAAATGCCTGTTGGTGTAACACACCAGGAAAACACAGCAATACGGGCTAACTTCAGGTGTAATATGATCAGGAGGCACACTCCGCCCGCTGTAAGTACTGCAAATGCCTGTTGGTGGAACACACCAGGAAAACACAGCAATACGGGCTAACTTCAGGTGTATAATGTGCAGGAGGCACACTCTGCCCGCTGTAAGTGCTGCAAATGCCTGTTGGTGTAACACACCAGGAAAACACAGCAATAAGGGCTAACTTCAGGTGTAATATGATCAGGAGGCACACTCCGCCCGCTGTAAGTGCTGCAAATGCCTGTTGGTGGAACACACCAGGAAAACACAGCAATACGGGCTAACTTCAGGTGTATAATGTGCAGGAGGCACACTCCGCCCGCTGTAAGTGCTGCAAATGCCTGTTGGTGTAACACACCAGGAAAACACAGCAATACGGGCTAACTTCAGGTGTATAATGTGCAGGAGGCACACTCTGCCCGCTGTAAGTGCTGCAAATGCCTGTTGGTGTAACACACCAGGAAAACACAGCAATACGGGCTAACTTCAGGTGTATAATGTGCAGGAGGCTTAGCAACAATGACACTGACACTGTCCTCTGCCTATCCTTCTCTCTCCCTGCACACAAGGTTTATCAAAGAATATGACACTGACCCTCTCCCTGCCTATCCTTCTCTCTCCCTGCACACAAGGTTTAGCAAAGAATATGACACTGACACTGTTCCCTGCCTATCCTTCTCTCTCCCTGCACACAAGGTTTATCAAAGAATATGACACTGACACTTTCCCTGCCTATCCTTCTCTCTCCCTGCACACAAGGTTTAGCAAAGAATGTGACACTGACACTGTCCCCTGCCTATCCTTCTCTCTCCCTGCACACAAGGTTTAGCAAAGAATATGACACTGACACTCTCCCTGCCTATCCTTCTCTCTCCCTGCACACAAGAATTGCACAAAGAATATCACACTGTCCCTGCCTATCCTTCTCTTTCCCTGCGCCGGAACACACTACACAAGGCCGCCGCGCTGGCGGCCTTTTATAGTGTGGGCCGTGTGCTAAACCCCCATAGCTATAATTGGCCACAGGCAACCTGCCTGTGGCCAATTATGGCTCTCCTAGCTGCCGGCGCTGTGATTGGCCAAGCATGCGGGGTCACAGTGCATGCTTGGCCAATCACAGCGCCGGGATTGCACTGCGATGGCGCAGTGTATTGTGGGCCGTTCGCGTCACTCGAATTTGGCGCGAACGGCCCAAATCGTTCGATGTTCGCCGAACGGTCGAACAGCCGATGTTCGAGTCGAACTTATGTTCGACTCGAACACCGAGCTCATCCCTAGCTGATAGCAGGTGTGCTGTGCTGTGCTGAAGCCTTCCTATTGACTGAACAAGCCTGGCTCTACAGTCTTGACTTATTTTCGGCAGGTATGCTGTTGGTTTGCATTTCTGAAAAGCCTATATCACACATGCAAATCTTACTGGCTGTCCATAGTGCCACTCTGTTTACTAATGTTTCAAAGGTTGAAGTGTCTGCAGTATTGCTAATGCTTGGACTGATAACAGGTGATATTGAGCCCTTTCCTATTAACACAGGGCCTGGCCCTGCAGGCTGGGTTCATTGTGTATTGATGCTTGGCTGTGGTATGATCCTTGGCGTTTCATGTGTCTAAGGTAGGTTTAACCTGCTAGTGCTAATTGTCAGATGACTATTAACTTGCGCTGCTTGCCTGTGATTACATTAACTCTACAGTATGAATGACTGTTATGTGTTTATATCTATGCATTTACATGCTGATCTTGGTGCTAAAATAAGTCATGATCTGTTAAGTCACATTCCTTAGTACTTACCTGTTAGCAATAGGTAATTGCTTGTGTTATTTGGGGTACCCCACAGAAAGATATGTGGTTTGTAGTGGTTACTACTTATGACTAGTGATGAGCCGAACACCCCCCTGTTCGGTTCGCACCAGAACCCGCGAACGGACCGAAAGTTCGAACGAACATTAGAACCCTATTAAATAGAATGGATGCAAACGTTCGAATTCTAAAGTGCTAATTATAACAACTATTATGCATGTTATTGTCCTAAAAAGGGTTTGGGAACCCGGGTTCTGCACCAGGGGACATGTATCAATGCAAAAAGAAGTTTTAAAAACGGTCGTTTTTCGGGAGCAGTCATTTTAATGATGCATAAAGTGAAAAAAAAAAGTCAAATATTCCTTTAAATATCGTACCTGGGGGGTGTCTAAAGTATGCCTGTGAAGTGCCACGTGTTTCCCGTGTTTAGAACTGTCCCTGCACAAAATGACACTTCTAAAGGAAAAAAAAGCCATTTAAAACTGCTTGCGGCTTTAATGTAATGTCTGGTCCCGGTAATATGGATGAAATTCTTTAAGAAAAATGGCATAGCTACCCCATGACCCCCCCCCCCCTACCCCAGCCCATTACCAGCCCCTTTGGGTCTTGTATGGATATTAAGGGGAACCCCGCACATAAAATAAAAAAGGCCCTATATACTCTGAACAGCCCTATACAGGCGGTGCATACAAGACAGGGACTGTAGGTTTGTTCTTATGTAGAATCTGTTTGTAATTTTGAACAGGTACATTGTTGAAGTGTAGCTCCAGACCAAAAATCTATTTTTAAACTTTTTGGAAAACATAGGTAAGGGTTATCACCCCTGTAACATTTGTTTTGCTGTCTGTGCCCCTGTTCAGAACATTTCACCTCACTTTCCGTCCCAATGACAACTGTTTTTGAAATGTGGTGTTTTTCTTGAAACAAGGATTGCTGATAAAGCATCAGTACAGAGGAGACACCTTTCTCCCATATTTATTCTTACAGGAGAGAATTTTCCTTCCTAGTGGTAGATTTCCTCTCACTTCCTGTTGTCTTCTTGCGTTTGCAAGTAGGAGTCGTTTGTAAGTTGGTGTTTGAAAGTAGGGACCTGCCGTATATACTCTGCAGAAATAGGCCCCTTAGTTGTTGGTGTTGGCACAACACTGTAAGCACTCACAGTTACTCTTGGTTGGTGCTGGAACGCCCTGCTGTCAACTATTATATCAGGAATTTTAATTACATATAATTGTTGAACAGTGGTAGTAAAAATTGAGCCTTTGATGGTGGTGCTGGTGCCACAACACTGTAAGCCCTGACAGTTACTCTTGGTGGGTGCAGCAATGGGCCCTGCTGTGAATTATTAGATCAAGAATTGTAATTACATGCCCCTGTTGAACAGGGGCTGAAAAATTGGGCCTTAGGCACTGGTGGCACAACACTGCAACCCCTCACAGATACTGTACTTGGAGCACAGCAATGAGCCCTGTTGCAAAGTATTGCTTCAAAAATTGTAATGACACGCCCCTGTTAAACAGGGGCTGAAAAATTGGGCCTTAGGCACTGGTGGCACAACACTGCAACTCCTCACAGATACTGTACTTGGAGTACAGCAATGAGCCCTGTTGCAAAGTATTGCTTCAAAAATTGTAATTACACGCCCCTGTTAAACAGGGGCTGAAAAATTGGGCGTTAGGCACTGGTGGCGGCACCCATAAACAAAAATGATCTTCCAAGCTAGCATCATCAATCGTATCATTGAGGACTCGGAGGAGGAGGATAGCCAGTCAACATAACAGCACAGGCACTCAGCATCAGCATCAGTCTTGAAGGGATGTGACATGTTAAAATCAATTAGTCTGTTATATCAGCATCAGGTGTGTGGTAGCTGGTGGTGATCCAAGACTGGTTCATCTTGATGAAAGTCAGTCGATCAACCGAGTCGGTGGACAGGCGCACCCTGTGATCCGTGACAAATCCTCCAGCAGCACTGAATGTGCGTTCCGAAAGAACGCTGGATGCAGGACAGGCCAGTAGCTCAATTGCATACTGTGCAAGCTCTGGCCAGTGATCCATCCTCAAGACCCAGTAAGCCAGAGGATTTTCGGTGGGGAAGGTGTCCAAGTCTGACCTTGCCCCTAGATATTCCTGCACCATGTTTATCAGACGCTGGCGATGGTTGCTGGAACCGATCATACTTTGGGGCTGCGGACTAAAGAATTGTCTGAACGCATCGGTCAGACGGCCACCTTCCCCACCGCTCCTTCTTTGACTGGCCGAAGCCTCAGCAACTCGTTGTCCAGGACCAGGAGTTTGCAACCTCCCAGTCTCTGGGAACGCGTTGCACAGACCTTTCTGCAAGGCCTCCCGGAGTTGTCTCATCCTCTGCTCCCTCTGCGACGGTAACATAAGGTCCGCAACCTTACCCTTGTACCGTGGATCAAGGAGAGTGGCCAGCCAGTAATGGTCCCTCTCCTTGATCCGAAGAATACGAGGATCCTTCCGCAGACTTTGCAGGATCAGGGAGGCCATGCAGCGTAGGTTTGCTGAGGCATTCGCTCCGGAGTCCTCTGGGTCACTAAGGACGACATGATCCGCAGCCACCTCCTCCCAGCCACGTACAAGTCCACTGGTTTCTTGGGACTGTAAATCATCCCTAAAAGACTGCTGCTGATGATGCTGAGTGCCAGCCTCCACCTCCATGCTGACACAATCCTCCTCCTCCTCCTCCTCCTCCTCCTCCTCTTCCTGTGCGATGGGTGGGACAGAAGTAACACTGTCTGGGTAAAGGGGGCCTTGAGAGGCAAGGAAGTCCTCCTCTTCCTGCCTCTGTTCTGCCTCAAGTGCCCTGTCCATTATTCCACGCAGCGTGTGCTCCAACAGGTGGACAAGAGGTACAGTGTCACTGATGCATGCACTGTCACTGCTCACCATCCTCGTGGCCTCCTCAAATGGTGCCAGGACAGTGCATGCATCCCTGATCATGCCCCACTGGCGTGGAGAAAAAAAACCAAGCTCCCCTGACCCTGTCCTGGTGCCGTAGTCGCACAGGTACTCATTGATGGCCCTCTGCTGCGTGTGCAGCCGCTGCTGCATGGCCAACGTTGAGTTCCACCTGGTGGGCATGTCACATATAAGGCGGTTCTTGGGCAGGTTCAACTCCTTTTGCAGCTCAGCCAGGCGAGCACTGGCATTATAAGATCTGCGGAAATGCACACAGACTTTCCTGGCCTGCCTCAGGACATCCTGTAAGCCCGGGTACCTGCCCAAGAAGCGCTGCACCACCAGGTTAAGGACGTGAGCCACACAGGGCACATGGGTCAGTTGTCCCTGTCGGAGGGCGGAGAGGAGGTTGGTGCCATTGTCGCAAACCACCATTCCTGGCTTAAGCTGGCGTGGCGTCAACCACCTCTCGGCCTGGCCCTGCAGAGCAGACAGGACCTCTGCCCCAGTGTGGCTTCTGTCCCCCAAACACACCAGCGCAAGCACGGCATGGCATCTTTTTGCCTGCGTACTTGCGTAGCCCCGTGAACGGCTACGGAGCACCGCTGGTTCATAGGACAAACCACAGGAAGAGGCCATGGAGGAAGAAGAAGAGGAGGGGGTGGAGGAGAGAGGTGTGTCACAACCAGTAGTAGCATTTTGGAGGCGTGGCGGTGGGACAACCTCCAACACTACTGCACCTTGTCCTGAATCCTTCCCAGCTGCCAAAAGAGTGACCCAATGGGCCGTGAAAGAAAGGTAACGTCCCTGTCCATGCCTGCTGGACCATGAGTCAGCGGTAATATGCACCTTACTGCTGACCGCCCTGTCCAGCGAGGCCAAGACATTGCCTTCCACATGCCGGTAGAGAGCCGGAATAGCCTTCCGTGAGAAAAAGTGGCGTTTGGGAACCTGCCACTGAGGAACCGCACATTGCACAAACTCACGGAAGGGGGCCGAGTCTACCAACTGAAAAGGCAGCAGTTGAAGCGCTAGCAATTTAGCCAAGCTAGCATTCAACCGCTGGGCATGTGGATGGCTGGGAGTGAACTTCTTTCGACGGTCCAGCAGCTGGGGCAGGGAAATTTGCCTGCTAGAATCGGACGTCGGTGTACTGCTAGCAGAGTGGGCGCAAGTACTTGGCTGTGACACACCTAATTCTACACCTTCATTCCTCTCAGTGCATGTTTCAGAGAGGACTGAAGTTATAGTGGGGTTGGAGATCCCAGCTGATGCGGTGCAAGGAGAGGTCCGCTTTGTTCTTTGGTGTGGGTCTTTGAGGTAGGCTTGCCAACGAGCTGCATGGCAGGTCAACATATGTCTGGTCAGGCATGTGGTACCCAAGCGGCTGATGTTTTGGCCACGCTATATACGCTTGAGACATATGTTGCAAACAGCAGCTGTGCGATCTGATGCACTAGCCTCAAAAAAGGCCCACACCAAAGAACTTTTTGAATGACGGGCAGAGGCAGCGCCCTGCACAGGCGGAGCTCTGCGGTGTGATTCCGTCGGTGTACTGCCCTTACGCTGGCCACCAAAGGGCATCCTGCCTCGTTGGAGATGTGCCTCCTCCTCATCCTCCTCCTCCTCCTCTCTCCTATTAGGCACCCACGTGGAGTCAGTGACCTCATCATCCCCTCCCTCCTCATCACTGGAGCCAATCTGGCAGTATGCTGCAGCTGCTGGAACATGACTGCCAGATTGGTGTCCTTCTTGAGCATCCCCTCTGTCTGCTCTCACGCTACTGCCTTCCTCTAGCTGGGTTTCATCATCAGACCCTTCGAAACGCTGGGCATCCTCCTGGAGCATGTACCCAACACTGTGCTGAAACAGTTCGGGGGACTCCTCAGGAGGAGGACATGGTGGGTCTAGGGAAGGAGTGACTGATGATTTGTCTGACATTGATACCAGGGAAGACGACGCTTTGGCAGCTGCTTTTCCAGTACCCTGAGCCTGGGTGAGAGAGGATGAGGAGGAGGAGGAGGGCTTGGTCATCCACTCTACCAAGTCTTCGGCATGATGTGGCTCAACATGTCCAGCTGCCGAAAAGAAGGACAAGCGTGTCCCATGGCCATGTGCTGATGACAATGCACCGCGTCCACGACCAGCACTGTTGCCCCCAGACACAGAGCCTGCTTGCCCTCTTTTATTGCCTCCTGACTGTCTGCCTCTCCTTGTTTGCCTTCCAGACATTCTAATAGATGGCCTGCACGGAGATGGGAAAAAAGCAATAAGGGCTACCTTCAGGTGTCCTTCTCTGTCCCTTGAAACAAGGACTTTCACAGTGAAAGAAACTGACACTCTCCCTACCTACAGTTTTCTGTCCCTAGAAAAAATGTTTTTTTTAATCACAATATAGCACAAGAAAAATTCACTCACTGTCCTTACAGGTCCCTGGAAACAAGGACTTGCAGAGTGAAAGAAAAAAAAACACTCTCCCTACCTACAGTTTTCTGTCCCTAGAAAAAATGTTTTTTTTAATCACAATATAGCACAAGAACAATTCACTCACTGTCCTTACAGGTCCCTGGAAACAAGGACTTGCAGAGTGAAAGAAAAAAAACACTCTCCCTACCTACAGTTTTCTGTCCCTAGAAAAAATGTTTTTTTTAATCACAATATAGCACAAGAAAAATTCACTCACTGTCCTTACAGGTCCCTGGAAACAAGGACTTGCAGAGTGAAAGAAAAAAAACACTCTCCCTACCTACAGTTTTCTGTCCCTAGAAAAAATGTTTTTTTTAATCACAATATAGCACAAGAACAATTCACTCACTGTCCTTACAGGTCCCTGGAAACAAGGACTTGCAGAGTGAAAGAAAAAAAACACTCTCCCTACCTACAGTTTTCTGTCCCTAGAAAAAATGTTTTTTTTAATCACAATATAGCACAAGAAAAATTCACTCACTGTCCTTACAGGTCCCTGGAAACAAGGACTTGCAGAGTGAAAGAAAAAAAACACTCTCCCTACCTACAGTTTTCTGTCCCTAGAAAAAATGTTTTTTTTAATCACAATATAGCACAAGAACAATTCACTCACTGTCCTTACAGGTCCCTGGAAACAAGGACTTGCAGAGTGAAAGAAAAAAAACACTCTCCCTACCTACAGTTTTCTGTCCCTAGAAAAAATGTTTTTTTTAATCACAATATAGCACAAGAAAAATTCACTCACTGTCCTTACAGGTCCCTGGAAACAAGGACTTGCAGAGTGAAAGAAAAAAAACACTCTCCCTACCTACAGTTTTCTGTCCCTAGAAAAAATGTTTTTTTTAATCACAATATAGCACAAGAACAATTCACTCACTGTCCTTACAGGTCCCTGGAAACAAGGACTTGCAGAGTGAAAGAAAAAAAACACTCTCCCTACCTACAGTTTTCTGTCCCTAGAAAAAATGTTTTTTTTAATCACAATATAGCACAAGAAAAATTCACTCACTGTCCTTACAGGTCCCTGGAAACAAGGACTTGCAGAGTGAAAGAAAAAAAACACTCTCCCTACCTACAGTTTTCTGTCCCTAGAAAAAATGTTTTTTTTAATCACAATATAGCACAAGAAAAATTCACTCACTGTCCTTACAGGTCCCTGGAAACAAGGACTTGCAGAGTGAAAGAAAAAAAACACTCTCCCTACCTACAGTTTTCTGTCCCTAGAAAAAATGTTTTTTTTAATCACAATATAGCACAAGAAAAATTCACTCACTGTCCTTACAGGTCCCTGGAAACAAGGACTTGCAGAGTGAAAGAAAAAAAACACTCTCCCTACCTACAGTTTTCTGTCCCTAGAAAAAATGTTTTTTTTAATCACAATATAGCACAAGAAAAATTCACTCACTGTCCTTACAGGTCCCTGGAAACAAGGACTTGCAGAGTGAAAGAAAAAAAACACTCTCCCTACCTACAGTTTTCTGTCCCTAGAAAATATGTTTTTTTTAATCACAATATAGCACAAGAAAAATTCACTCACTGTCCTTACAGGTCCCTGGAAACAAGGACTTGCAGAGTGAAAGAAAAAAAACACTCTCCCTACCTACAGTTTTCTGTCCCTAGAAAAAATGTTTTTTTTAATCACAATATAGCACAAGAACAATTCACTCACTGTCCTTACAGGTCCCTGGAAACAAGGACTTGCAGAGTGAAAGAAAAAAAACACTCTCCCTACCTACAGTTTTCTGTCCCTAGAAAAAATGTTTTTTTTAATCACAATATAGCACAAGAACAATTCACTCACTGTCCTTACAGGTCCCTGGAAACAAGGACTTGCAGAGTGAAAGGAAAAAAACACTCTCCCTACCTACAGTTTTCTGTCCCTAGAAAAAATGTTTTTTTTAATCACAATATAGCACAAGAAAAATTCACTCACTGTCCTTACAGGTCCCTGGAAACAAGGACTTGCAGAGTGAAAGAAAAAAAACACTCTCCCTACCTACAGTTTTCTGTCCCTAGAAAAAATGTTTTTTTTAATCACAATATAGCACAAGAAAAATTCACTCACTGTCCTTACAGGTCCCTGGAAACAAGGACTTGCAGAGTGAAAGAAAAAAAACACTCTCCCTACCTACAGTTTTCTGTCCCTAGAAAAAATGTTTTTTTTAATCACAATATAGCACAAGAAAAATTCACTCACTGTCCTTACAGGTCCCTGGAAACAAGGACTTGCAGAGTAAAAGAAAAAAAACACTCTCCCTACCTACAGTTTTCTGTCCCTAGAAAAAATGTTTTTTTTAATCACAATATAGCACAAGAAAAATTCACTCACTGTCCTTACAGGTCCCTGGAAACAAGGACTTGCAGAGTGAAAGAAAAAAAACACTCTCCCTACCTACAGTTTTCTGTCCCTAGAAAAAATGTTTTTTTTAATCACAATATAGCACAAGAAAAATTCACTCACTGTCCTTACAGGTCCCTGGAAACAAGGACTTGCAGAGTGAAAGAAAAAAAACACTCTCCCTACCTACAGTTTTCTGTCCCTAGAAAAAATGTTTTTTTTAATCACAATATAGCACAAGAAAAATTCACTCACTGTCCTTACAGGTCCCTGGAAACAAGGACTTGCAGAGTGAAAGAAAAAAAACACTCTCCCTACCTACAGTTTTCTGTCCCTAGAAAAAATGTTTTTTTTAATCACAATATAGCACAAGAAAAATTCACTCACTGTCCTTACAGGTCCCTGGAAACAAGGACTTGCAGAGTGAAAGAAAAAAAACACTCTCCCTACCTACAGTTTTCTGTCCCTAGAAAAAATGTTTTTTTTAATCACAATATAGCACAAGAAAAATTCACTCACTGTCCTTACAGGTCCCTGGAAACAAGGACTTGCAGAGTGAAAGAAAAAAAACACTCTCCCTACCTACAGTTTTCTGTCCCTAGAAAAAATGTTTTTTTTAATCACAATATAGCAGAAGAAAAATTCACTCACTGTCCTTACAGGTCCCTGGAAACAAGGACTTGCAGAGTGAAAGAAAAAAAACACTCTCCCTACCTACAGTTTTCTGTCCCTAGAAAAAATGTTTTTTTTAATCACAATATAGCACAAGAAAAATTCACTCACTGTCCTTACAGGTCCCTGGAAACAAGGACTTGCAGAGTGAAAGAAAAAAAACACTCTCCCTACCTACAGTTTTCTGTCCCTAGAAAAAATGTTTTTTTTAATCACAATATAGCACAAGAAAAATTCACTCACTGTCCTTACAGGTCCCTGGAAACAAGGACTTGCAGAGTGAAAGAAAAAAAACACTCTCCCTACCTACAGTTTTCTGTCCCTAGAAAAAATGTTTTTTTTAATCACAATATAGCACAAGAAAAATTCACTCACTGTCCTTACAGGTCCCTGGAAACAAGGACTTGCAGAGTGAAAGAAAAAAAACACTCTCCCTACCTACAGTTTTCTGTCCCTAGAAAAAATGTTTTTTTTAATCACAATATAGCACAAGAAAAATTCACTCACTGTCCTTACAGGTCCCTGGAAACAAGGACTTGCAGAGTGAAAGAAAAAAAACACTCTCCCTACCTACAGTTTTCTGTCCCTAGAAAAAATGTTTTTTTTAATCACAATATAGCACAAGAAAAATTCACTCACTGTCCTTACAGGTCCCTGGAAACAAGGACTTGCAGAGTGAAAGAAAAAAAACACTCTCCCTACCTACAGTTTTCTGTCCCTAGAAAAAATGTTTTTTTTAATCACAATATAGCACAAGGACAATTCACTCACTGTCCTTACAGGTCCCTGGAAACAAGGACTTGCAGAGTGAAATAAACTGACACTCTCCCTACCTACAGTTTTCTGTCCCTAGAATAAATGTTTTTTAAGCACAATATAGCACAAGGACAATTCACTCACTGTCCTTCCAGGTCCCTGGAAACAAGGACTTGCAGAGTGAAAGAAAAAAAACACTCTCCCTACCTACAGTTTTCTGTCCCTAGAAAAAATGTTTTTTTTAATCACAATATAGCACAAGAAAAATTCACTCACTGTCCTTACAGGTCCCTGGAAACAAGGACTTGCAGAGTGAAAGAAAAAAAACACTCTCCCTACCTACAGTTTTCTGTCCCTAGAAAAAATGTTTTTTTTAATCACAATATAGCACAAGGACAATTCACTCACTGTCCTTACAGGTCCCTGGAAACAAGGACTTGCAGAGTGAAATAAACTGACACTCTCCCTACCTACAGTTTTCTGTCCCTAGAATAAATGTTTTTTTAAGCACAATATAGCACAAGGACAATTCACTCACTGTCCTTCCAGGTCCCTGGAAACAAGGACTTGCAGAGTGAAAGAAAAAAAACACTCTCCCTACCTACAGTTTTCTGTCCCTAGAAAAAATGTTTTTTTTAATCACAATATAGCACAAGAACAATTCACTCACTGTCCTTACAGGTCCCTGGAAACAAGGACTTGCAGAGTGAAAGAAAAAAAACACTCTCCCTACCTACAGTTTTCTGTCCCTAGAAAAAATGTTTTTTTTAATCACAATATAGCACAAGGACAATTCACTCACTGTCCTTCCAGGTCCCTGGAAACAAGGACTTGCAGAGTGAAAGAAACTGACACTCTCCCTACCTACAGTTTTCTGTCCCTAGAATAAATGTTTTTTTAAGCACAATATAGCACAAGGACAATTCACTCACTGTCCTTCCAGGTCCCTGGAAACAAGGACTTGCAGAGTGAAAGAAACTGACACTGTCCCTACCTACAGTTTTCTGTCCCTAGAATAAATGTTTTTTTTAAGCACACTATAGCACAAGCACAAAACACACTGACACTCTCCCTACCTATCCTTCTCTTTCCCTAAACTAAAGGAATCCAGGTTAAGCAAGAAAGAAATAACAGTCACTGTCCCTGCCTATGCTGCTCTATCCCTGCTCCGGAACACACTACACTAGGCCGCCGTGCTGGCGGCCTTTTATAGTGTGGGGCGTGTACTAAACACCCTCAGCAATAATTGGCCACAGGCATCCTGCCTGTGGCCAATCATTGCTCTCCTCGCTGCCGGCGCTGTGATTGGCCAAGCATGCGGGGTCACAGTGCATGCTTGGCCAATCACAGCGCCTGGATGACACTGCGATGGCGTAGTGCATTGTGGGCCGTTCGCGTCACTCGAATTTGGCGCGAACGGCCCAAATCGTTCGATCTTCGTCGAACGATCGAACAGCCGATGTTCGAGTCGAACGTATGTTCGACTCGAACACGAAGCTCATCCCTACTTATGACAAATACCCCAGGCATGGCTCCAGGCTTCAGCTCATCTGTGAACCAGTAGCAATCAACCTTCCTAGAGACCAGCAACTTTAACTAAGGTGAGGGCAGGTAGGTATATGCTATATCCTAAAATAGTGCACATTATGGGCATAATGAGTGTAAATCTCTCCAGCCCTCAACACCAACACCAGTCAACCTGATTCTGCAACAAGGGACAGATCTGAAGTCCTGAAAGAACCACTATGTAGTTAACTGCCAGAAGAGGCAGATCAAGAAATCTCTACAGTAATCATAGTGGTCTGGTGGTAACTGGTGTGTCGGACAAAATGCAAAACAAAGTTGCAAGCCAGAGGCAGTGACAAATGGGCAGAGACTGAGAAGGCCTACAGTCACTAATGGTTCCATACCAAGCCTAATCAAACAGTTGTGTTTATTTAAAGACAACCTCTACCTCAGAGTTTGATTCTGGGAAAACGCTATGGCAAGTTGGCATATCAGAAGCAAAAGGTGGATACTTTAACCCTGTCCAAACTGACTGTGTGGAGCTCAGGTACTAAGCTATTCAAACAAAGTCATCTCAAAAGCAGCCGGCCAAAACAGGCTTCATCAGATTAACCAAGGGTGCCATTCTTCCAACAGAAGAAACAATATCCTTTGCAGAGACCCTGGGACAGCAAATAGATCAGGAGATGAAGAAGGTTCATACTACTGTTAAGTAGTGTTTTGTGACCTGCGATTGAGCTCACTTCGGTAGCCAGACTATCAGGAACCCAGACAGGATGAAAGCAGAGCCATGATCAGTGATAAACTCTCTATGATGGCGGATCCTAGATTGAAAATGGATTAGCCAATGATGCAGTTCAGCCACTGCGGATACAAGACTGTATGCTGTTTATCCAGTAATCATTGTGGTCAGTGAACCCTTGTGGCTCATCCCACAAGTATATGTTGAAAAATGCTATAGGTAAAAAATATATATAATATATGGTGCCTTCGTCCCGTCAGGTATTGTACAGAAAGAAAGGGGAGAGGCTATTGTGGACTATGTCGGCACCTTATGTTAACTGATGACCAGTTGGGAATAGATAGTAGAAAAAGTTTTTATTACAAAAAGTACAAATATAAAAAACAATTATTTTGACATTTCATAGAGAGCACCAATCATTCTATGGCATAACACTGTGTTATCCCATTGTAATAACAATAACATGAAAGAATACCACCATATATACATCATAGGTTTTGCTCTACATGTTTCACGTTTATGATTCAAAAGTAGAATCCGCTTCTTCAGAACCTATGTGTATATGTGTAGATTTCAAATGGATAAAGGTGGAGAAATTGGATTGTCGCAAAACTATGAAAAAGAAAAAATATTTATAATATAAGACATAATAATAAACCCATTTTTCATGGATATAGAATTAATACAAAATCCATTATAAAACAGTCAGGCTAGTCCCATACCATAAATCCGCATTGTTATGTGATCTTACCATGGATGCCGCGCTAACCACGACCCAGAGAGTAGCACCGAACATCCGGATGTGTCGTAAGGGATTTTATCCCCTTAAAGACACTTATTTACACAGGGGGTATCGGTAATCTGAAATGTTAAAAGTGGTGTCAGGTATTTGCTGTAATAACTAATAACTACAAAATCATGTAGAATCAGTCAATTTACATGTCACTGACCTCCCAGGAGGACACATCCACAAAAACATCTCATATAGGCGGCGTGAGAAAGAATATGTGTAAAGGAAGGATTTCTGATCAATATTGGATCCCTTGTATATGGATATACATAATCTAGAAAATACATAATCAGTATATATCATGATATAGAAAAATCAATATGCATCCAAAAAATATATATAAAAGTAATAACAATGATACATGTATATACTATGCTTGTGTCTGTATGCATGCAGTCTCATGGACATATGCATGTAATAGTTATTGTATATATCTATATAGATGACAGGGACATGAATATGCCAAAAAAATCCTAGAGCATGAACACTACTAAGTAATTTGTGTGATATTTTTATTTTTATTTTAAGAGCATCTCTACGGGGTATAATGGTAATCTAATATAATTATACATGGAAAATAGAAATAAATAAAATAAGTGAGTGAAGTGAAACAATGCCTATGTAAAATATGATGTTGTTAGGTGTGTATACATACAAAGTGTCTAATTAATACTAGGGTTAAATATTAAAAGTGAGTGATTAAAAGAAAACCTTGTGAAAAATTAGAATGTAGGAGGGGCTAATAAAATTACAATGTGAACTAAGTGCCTCGATTGTTATAAATAATCAGGAGTGGAAATAATGTATTACAGAGGAAGTGAGGAAAATATTTACCATTATCTATTGGAGTATAGTATATCCCGGTTTAATGCCTGGATCACAACTCCCGGGTAGGGAGAAGATCTGTAATAGTAGTGGTAGAAGATAGTCAAAGATCTATTTAATGTCCACTAGTAAAAATATTTGTGAACCATAAGATATAGTTGCTCACTTACTTGTCACGCCAGGGAGATGAGTGTGGATGTGTCCTCTACCGCAGCACACAGCTGATTGTCTGCTGTTGTGACTGCTATTTATGTGTATAAAAAGATTCCGCCCATTGACGCTGATAAAGCGTCTGACGTCAGACGTCCAGGTCACGTGGGTGCGCGTGTGTCAGATGACACACGCGCAATGTCCTCAGCGATGGATACGCAATTGCGCTCCTCCAAATGGACAATTGTGCCCCATACAATATTGAAGTGCAGGGGCACCTCCTCGTGACCTGGGTTCATACATTTACCTGTGATTCCGGACGTGGTGCATCCCTGTTCCGTAGCGCTGCGGGATCCATAGTGATGCAAAAGCCACCATCTTGGATAAGGGATCCCTTGCAAATAGGTGTTGATAGAAACAAAACCAGATCGCTCTGAGTACCCAGGCCATAGCCAAATGCTCCATTTGGGTTGGCCATTCGCTCTGGGTCTGAGAATGAGGTTCTGAACACTTAGCCTGAGTGTGATAACCTAGGTAATATCATGGTGATATAATTTCAGTAACATAGATATAATCTTTTGTGATTTTGAATAAAAAACACAATTATAATGACCTAGTTTCACTAAACATACATTGTCATTAAAATCCGCACCACAAACACTACATGACTAAAAATTGATTTAAATTATTAAATATCAATGTTTCCACATGGAAGGAGAAAAACAGGAGGAAACAAAGGGGAGGGGAAGAAGGGCATCTCGGAAAACTGCCCTGATGTAAAATCACTGTATTGCACATAACTGCCCATAAAGGGGCTTACAGACATGCAGTACAGTAAATCAATATATGAGAAGAAGAAAGATCTTAACAGGAATGATAATCAGGATTAGGGATGAGCTTCGTGTTCGAGTCGAACATACGTTCGACTCGAACATCGGCTGTTCGATCGTTCGACGAAGATCGAACGATTTGGGCCGTTCGCGCCAAATTCGAGTGACGCGAACGGCCCACAATGCACTACGCCATCGCAGTGTCATCCAGGCGCTGTGATTGGCCAAGCATGCACTGTGACCCCGCATGCTTGGCCAATCACAGCGCCGGCAGCGAGGAGAGCAATGATTGGCCACAGGCAGGATGCCTGTGGCCAATTATTGCTGAGGGTGTTTAGTACACGCCCCACACTATAAATGGCCGCCAGCACGGCGGCCTAGTGTAGTGTGTTCCGGAGCAGGGAAAGAGAAACATAGGCAGGGACAGTGACATTTATTTTTTTCTTGCTTAACCTGGATTCCTTTAGTTTAGGGAAAGAGAAGGATAGGTAGGGAGAGTGTCAGTGTGTTTTACTGTGCGAATCCTTGTTTCTAGGGACAGGGAAGGACAGTGAGGGAATTCTCCTTGTGCTATAGTGTGCTTTAAAAAAACATTTTTTCTAGGGACAGAAAACTATAGGTAGGGAGAGTGTCAGTGTGTTTTACTGTGCGAATCCTTGTTTCTAGGGACAGGGAAGGACAGTGAGGGAATTCTCCTTGTGCTATAGTGTGCTTTAAAAAAACATTTTTTCTAGGGACAGAAAACTATAGGTAGGGAGAGTGTCAGTTTCTTTCACTGTGATAATCCTTGTTTCTAGGGACAAATAAGGAAAGTGAGTGAAATTCTCCTTGTGCTATAGTGTGCTTTAAAAAAACATTTTTTCTAGGGACAGAAAACTATAGGTAGGGAGAGTGTCAGTGTCTTTTACTGTGCGAATCCTTGTTTCTAGGGACAGGGAAGGACAGTGAGGGAATTCTCCTTGTGCTATAGTGTGCTTTAAAAAAACATTTTTTCTAGGGACAGAAAACTATAGGTAGGGAGAGTGTCAGTGTGTTTTACTGTGCGAATCCTTGTTTCTAGGGACAGGGAAGGACAGTGAGGGAATTCTCCTTGTGCTATAGTGTGCTTTAAAAAAACATTTTTTTCTAGGGACAGAAAACTATAGGAAGGAAGAGTGTCAGTTTCTTTCACTGTGATAAACCTTGTTTCTAGGGACAAAGAAGGAAAGTGAGTGAAATTCTCCTTGTGCTATAGTGTGCTTTAAAAAAACATTTTTTCTAGGGACAGAAAACTATAGGTAGGGAGAGTGTCAGTGTCTTTTACTGTGCGAATCCTTGTTTCTAGGGACAGGGAAGGACAGTGAGGGAATTCTCCTTGTGCTATAGTGTGCTTTAAAAAAACATTTTTTCTAGGGACAGAAAACTATAGGTAGGGAGAGTGTCAGTGTGTTTTACTGTGCGAATCCTTGTTTCTAGGGACAGGGAAGGACAGTGAGGGAATTCTCCTTGTGCTATAGTGTGCTTTAAAAAAACATTTTTTTCTAGGGACAGAAAACTATAGGAAGGAAGAGTGTCAGTTTCTTTCACTGTGATAAACCTTGTTTCTAGGGACAAAGAAGGAAAGTGAGTGAAATTCTCCTTGTGCTATAGTGTGCTTTAAAAAAACATTTTTTCTAGGGACAGAAAACTATAGGTAGGGAGAGTGTCAGTGTCTTTTACTGTGCGAATCCTTGTTTCTAGGGACAGGGAAGGACAGTGAGGGAATTCTCCTTGTGCTATAGTGTGCTTTAAAAAAACATTTTTTCTAGGGACAGAAAACTATAGGTAGGGAGAGTGTCAGTGTGTTTTACTGTGCGAATCCTTGTTTCTAGGGACAGGGAAGGACAGTGAGGGAATTCTCCTTGTGCTATAGTGTGCTTTAAAAAAACATTTTTTTCTAGGGACAGAAAACTATAGGAAGGAAGAGTGTCAGTTTCTTTCACTGTGATAAACCTTGTTTCTAGGGACAAAGAAGGAAAGTGAGTGAAATTCTCCTTGTGCTATAGTGTGCTTTAAAAAAACATTTTTTCTAGGGACAGAAAACTATAGGTAGGGAGAGTGTCAGTGTCTTTTACTGTGCGAATCCTTGTTTCTAGGGACAGGGAAGGACAGTGAGGGAATTCTCCTTGTGCTATAGTGTGCTTTAAAAAAAACATTTTTTCTAGGGACAGAAAACTATAGGTAGGGAGAGTGTCAGTGTGTTTTACTGTGCGAATCCTTGTTTCTAGGGACAGGGAAGGACAGTGAGGGAATTCTCCTTGTGCTATAGTGTGCTTTAAAAAAACATTTTTTTTCTAGGGACAGAAAACTATAGGAAGGAAGAGTGTCAGTTTCTTTCACTGTGATAAACCTTGTTTCTAGGGACAAAGAAGGAAAGTGAGTGAAATTCTCCTTGTGCTATAGTGTGCTTTAAAAAAACATTTTTTCTAGGGACAGAAAACTATAGGTAGGGAGAGTGTCAGTGTGTTTTACTGTGCGAATCCTTGTTTCTAGGGACAGGGAAGGACAGTGAGGGAATTCTCCTTGTGCTATAGTGTGCTTTAAAAAAAAAAAATTCTAGGGACAGAAAACTATAGGTAGGGAGAGTGTCAGTGTGTTTTACTGTGCGAATCCTTGTTTCTAGGGACAGGGAAGGACAGTGAGGGAATTCTCCTTGTGCTATAGTGTGCTTTAAAAAAACATTTTTTTCTAGGGACAGAAAACTATAGGAAGGAAGAGTGTCAGTTTCTTTCACTGTGATAAACCTTGTTTCTAGGGACAAAGAAGGAAAGTGAGTGAAATTCTCCTTGTGCTATAGTGTGCTTTAAAAAAACATTTTTTCTAGGGACAGAAAACTATAGGTAGGGAGAGTGTCAGTGTCTTTTACTGTGCGAATCCTTGTTTCTAGGGACAGGGAAGGACAGTGAGGGAATTCTCCTTGTGCTATAGTGTGCTTTAAAAAAACATTTTTTCTAGGGACAGAAAACTATAGGTAGGGAGAGTGTCAGTGTGTTTTACTGTGCGAATCCTTGTTTCTAGGGACAGGGAAGGACAGTGAGGGAATTCTCCTTGTGCTATAGTGTGCTTTAAAAAAACATTTTTTCTAGGGACAGAAAACTATAGGTAGGGAGAGTGTCAGTGTGTTTTACTGTGCGAATCCTTGTTTCTAGGGACAGGGAAGGACAGTGAGGGAATTCTCCTTGTGCTATAGTGTGCTTTAAAAAAACAATTTTTTCTAGGGTCAGAAAACTATAGGAAGGAAGAGTGTCAGTTTCTTTCACTGTGATAAACCTTGTTTCTAGGGACAAAGAAGGAAAGTGAGTGAAATTCTCCGTGTGCTATAGTGTGCTTTAAAAAAAACATTTTTTCTAGGGACAGAAAACTATAGGTAGGGAGAGTGTCAGTGTCTTTTACTGTGCGAATCCTTGTTTCTAGGGACAGGGAAGGACAGTGAGGGAATTCTCCTTGTACTATAGTGTGCTTTAAAAAAACATTTTTTCTAGGGACAGAAAACTATAGGTAGGGAGAGTGTCAGTGTCTTTTACTGTGCGAATCCTTGTTTCTAGGGACAGGGAAGGACAGTGAGGGAATTCTCCTTGTGCTATAGTGTGCTTTAAAAAAACATTTTTTCTAGGGACAGAAAACTATAGGTAGGGAGAGTGTCAGTGTGTTTTACTGTGCGAATCCTTGTTTCTAGGGACAGGGAAGGACAATGAGGGAATTCTCCTTGTGCTATAGTGTGCTTTAAAAAAACATTTTTTTCTAGGGACAGAAAACTATAGGAAGGAAGAGTGTCAGTTTCTTTCACTGTGATAAACCTTGTTTCTAGGGACAAAGAAGGAAAGTGAGTGAAATTCTCCTTGTGCTATAGTGTGCTTTAAAAAAACATTTTTTCTAGGGACAGAAAACTATAGGTAGGGAGAGTGTCAGTGTCTTTTACTGTGCGAATCCTTGTTTCTAGGGACAGGGAAGGACAGTGAGGGAATTCTCCTTGTGCTATAGTGTGCTTTAAAAAAACATTTTTTCTAGGGACAGAAAACTATAGGTAGGGAGAGTGTCAGTGTCTTTTACTGTGCGAATCCTTGTTTCTAGGGACAGGGAAGGACAGTGAGGGAATTCTCCTTGTGCTATAGTGTGCTAAAGCATTCCTCATCAACCATCTTTGAAATCCTTCTTTTTTTGCACAGTCAGGGAAATTGTCGTTGTGCTATTCTGTGCAAAAGCAATCATCCTCAACCATATTTAGAAATCCTTAAGTAAAGGGACAGAGAAGGACACCTGAAGGTAGCCCTTATTGCTTTTTTCCCATCTCCCTGCAGGCCATCTATTAGAATGTCTGGAAGGCAAACAAGGAGAGGCAGACAGTCAGGAGGCAATAAAAGAGGGCAAGCAGGCTCTGTGTCTGGGGGCAACAGTGCTGGTCGTGGACACGGTGCATTGTCATCAGCACATGGCCATGGGACACGCTTGTCCTTCTTTTCGGCAGCTGGACATGTTGAGCCACATCATGCCGAAGACTTGGTAGAGTGGATGACCAAGCCCTCCTCCTCCTCCTCATCCTCTCTCACCCAGGCTCAGGGTACTGGAAAAGCAGCTGCCAAAGCGTCCTCTTCCCTGGTATCAATGTCAGACTCATCATCAGTCACTCCTTCCCTAGACCCACCATGTCCTCCTCCTGAGGAGTCCCCCGAACTGTTTGAGCACAGTGTTGGGTACATGCTCCAGGAGGATGCCCAGCGTTTCGAAGGGTCTGATGATGAAACCCAGCTAGAGGAAGGCAGTAGCGTGAGAGCAGACAGAGGGGATGCTCAAGAAGGACACCAATCTGGCAGTCATGTTCCAGCAGCTGCAGCATACTGCCAGATTGGCTCCAGTGATGAGGAGGGAGGGGATGATGAGGTCACTGACTCCACGTGGGTGCCTAATAGGAGAGAGGAGGAGGAGGAGGATGAGGAGGAGGCACATCTCCAACGAGGCAGGATGCCCTTTGGTGGCCAGCGTAAGGGCAGTACACCGACGGAATCACACCGCAGAGCTCCACCTGTGCAGGGCGCTGCCTCTGCCCGTCATTCAAAAAGTTCTTTGGTGTGGGCCTTTTTTGAGGCTTGTGCATCAGATCGCACAGCTGCTGTTTGCAACATATGTCTCAAGCGTATATCGCGTGGCCAAAACATCAGCCGCTTGGGTACCACATGCCTGACCAGACATATGTTGACCTGCCATGCAGCTCGTTGGCAAGCCTACCTCAAAGACCCACACCAAAGAACAAAGCGGACCTCTCCTTGCACCGCATCAGCTGGGATCTCCAACCCCACTATAACTTCAGTCCTCTCTGAAACATGCACTGAGAGGAATGAAGGTGTAGAATTAGGTGTGTCACAGCCAAGTACTTGCGGGCACTCTGCTAGCAGTACACCGACGTCCGATTCTAGCAGGCAAATTTCCCTGCCCCAGCTGCTGGACCGTCGAAAGAAGTTCACTCCCAGCCATCCACATGCCCAGCGGTTGAATGCTAGCTTGGCTAAATTGCTAGCGCTTCAACTGCTGCCTTTTCAGTTGGTAGACTCGGCCCCCTTCCGTGAGTTTGTGCAATGTGCGGTTCCTCAGTGGCAGGTTCCCAAACGCCACTTTTTCTCACGGAAGGCTATTCCGGCTCTCTACCGGCATGTGGAAGGCAATGTCTTGGCCTCGCTGGACAGGGCGGTCAGCGGTAAGGTGCATATTACCGCTGACTCATGGTCCAGCAGGCATGGACAGGGACGTTACCTTTCTTTCACGGCCCATTGGGTCACTCTTTTGGCAGCTGGGAAGGATGCAGGACAAGGTGCAGTAGTGTTGGAGGTTGTTCCACCGCCACGCCTCCAAAATGCTACTACTGGTTGTGACACACCTCTCTCCTCCACCCCCTCCTCTTCTTCTTCCTCCATGGCCTCTTCCTGTGGTTTGTCCTCGGAACCAGCGGTGCTCCGTAGGCGTTCAAGGGGCTACGCAAGTACGCAGGCAAAAAGATGCCATGCCGTGCTTGCGCTGGTGTGTTTGGGGGACAGAAGCCACACTGGGGCAGAGGTCCTGTCTGCTCTGCAGGGCCAGGCCGAGAGGTGGTTGACGCCACGCCAGCTTAAGCCAGGAATGGTGGTTTGCGACAATGGCACCAACCTCCTCTCCGCCCTCCGACAGGGACAACTGACCCATGTGCCCTGTGTGGCTCACGTCCTTAACCTGGTGGTGCAGCGGTTCTTGGGCAGGTACCCGGGCATACAGGATGTCCTGAGGCAGGCCAGGAAAGTCTGTGTGCATTTCCGCAGATCTTATAATGCCAGTGCTCGCCTGGCTGAGCTGCAAAAGGAGTTGAACCTGCCCAAGAACCGCCTTATATGTGACATGCCCACCAGGTGGAACTCAACGTTGGCCATGCTGCAGCGGCTGCACACGCAGCAGAGGGCCATCAATGAGTACCTGTGCGACTACGGCACCAGGACAGGGTCAGGGGAGCTTGTTTTTTTTTCTCCACGCCAGTGGGGCATGATCAGGGATGCATGCACTGTCCTGGCACCATTTGAGGAGGCCACGAGGATGGTGAGCAGTGACAGTGCATGCATCAGTGACACTGTACCTCTTGTTCACCTGTTGGAGCACACGCTGCGTGGAATAATGGACAGGGCACTTGAGGCAGAACAGAGGCAGGAAGAGGAGGACTTCCTTGCCTCTCAAGGCCCCCTTTACCCAGACAGTGTTCCTTCTGTCCCACCCATCGCACAGGAAGAGGACGAGGAGGAGGAGGAGGAGGAGGAGGATTGTGTCAGCATGGAGGTGGAGGCTGGCACTCAGCATCATCAGCAGCAGTCTTTTAGGGATGATTTACAGTCCCAAGAAACCAGTGGACTTGTACGTGGCTGGGAGGAGGTGGCTGCGGATCATGTCGTCCTTAGTGACCCAGAGGACTCCGGAGCGAATGCCTCAGCAAACCTACGCTGCATGGCCTCCCTGATCCTGCAAAGTCTGCGGAAGGATCCTCGTATTCTTCGGATCAAGGAGAGGGACCATTACTGGCTGGCCACTCTCCTTGATCCACGGTACAAGGGTAAGGTTGCGGACCTTATGTTACCGTCGCAGAGGGAGCAGAGGATGAGACAACTCCGGGAGGCCTTGCAGAAAGGTCTGTGCAACGCGTTCCCAGAGACTGGGAGGTTACAAACTCCTGGTCCTGGACAACGAGTTGCTGAGGCTTCGGCCAGTCAAAGAAGGAGCGGTGGGGAAGGTGGCCGTCTGACCGATGCGTTCAGACAATTCTTTAGTCCGCAGCCCCAAAGTATGATCGGTTCCAGCAACCATCGCCAGCGTCTGATAAACATGGTGCAGGAATATCTAGGGGCAAGGTCAGACTTGGACACCTTCCCCACCGAAAATCCTCTGGCTTACTGGGTCTTGAGGATGGATCACTGGCCAGAGCTTGCACAGTATGCAATTGAGCTACTGGCCTGTCCTGCATCCAGCGTTCTTTCGGAACGCACATTCAGTGCTGCTGGAGGATTTGTCACGGATCACAGGGTGCGCCTGTCCACCGACTCGGTTGATCGACTGACTTTCATCAAGATGAACCAGTCTTGGATCACCACCAGCTACCACACACCTGATGCTGATATAATAGACTAATTGATTTTAACATGTCACATCCCTTCAAGACTGATGCTGATGCTGAGTGCCTGTGCTGTTATGTTGACTGGCTATCCTCCTCCTCCGAGTCCTCAATGATACGATTGATGATGATAGCTTGGAAGATCATTTTTGTTTATGGGTGCCGCCACCAGTGGCTAAGGCCCAATTTTTCAGCCCCTGTTTTACAGGGGCGTGTAATTACTGTATTTATTGGCGTATAACACTCACTTTTTTACCCTGAAAATAGAGGGTAAACTGTGCCTGCGTGTTATACGCAGGGGGCTGTGGAAAGTTTTTTTCCTGAAAATTCCCTCTTAAAGTTAGGGTGCATGGTATACGCCTGTGCGTGTTATACGCCGATAAATACGGTACAATTTTTTTAGCAATAATTTGCCATAGGGCTCATTGCTGTGCTCCAAGTACAGTATCTGTGAGGGGTTGGAGTGTTGTGGCACCAGTGCCTAAGGCCCAATTTTTCAGCCCCTGTTTAACAGGGGCGTGTCATTACAATTTTTGAAGCAATACTTTGCAACAGGGCTCATTGCTGTGCTCCAAGTACAGTATCTGTGAGGGGTTGTAGTGTTGTGCCACCAGTGCCTAAGGCCCAATTTTTCAGCCCCTGTTCAACAGGGGCATGCAATTACAATTCTTGATCTAATAATTCACAGCAGGGCCCATTGCTGCACCCACCAAGAGTAACTCTGAGGGCTTACAGTGTTGTGGCAACGCCACCACCACCACCACCACGAAAGGCCCAATTTTTCAGCCCCTGTTCAAAAGGGGCATGTAATTACAATTCTTGATCTAATAATTCACAGCAGGGCCCATTGCTGCACCCACCAAGAGTAACTCTGAGGGCTTACAGTGTTGTGGCAACACCATCACCACCACCACCACCACGAAAGGCCCAATTTTTCAGCCCCTGTTCAACAGGGGCATGCAATTACAATTCTTGATCTAATAATTCACAGCAGGGCCCATTGCTGCACCCACCAAGAGTAACTCTGAGGGCTTACAGTGTTGTGGCAACGCCACCACCACCACCACCACGAAAGGCCCAATTTTTCAGCCCCTGTTCAAAAGGGGCATGTAATTACAATTCTTGATCTAATAATTCACAGCAGGGCCCATTGCTGCACCCACCAAGAGTAACTCTGAGGGCTTACAGTGTTGTGGCAACACCACCACCACCACCACCACCACGCAAGGCCCAATTTTTCAGCCCCTGTTCAACAGGGGCATGCAATTACAATTCTTGATCTAATAATTCACAGCAGGGCCCATTGCTGCACCCACCAAGAGTAACTCTGAGGGCTTACAGTGTTGTGGCAACGCCACCACCACCACCACGAAAGGCCCAATTTTTCAGCCCCTGTTCAAAAGGGGCATGTAATTACAATTCTTGATCTAATAATTCACAGCAGGGCCCATTGCTGCACCCACCAAGAGTAACTGTCAGGGCTTACAGTGTTGTGGCACCAGCACCACCATCAAAGGCCCAATTTTTACTACCACTGTTCAACAATTATATGTAATTAAAATTCCTGATATAATAGTTGACAGCAGGGCGTTCCAGCACCAACCAAGAGTAACTGTGAGTGCTTACAGTGTTGTGCCAACACCAACAACTAAGGGGCCTATTTCTGCAGAGTATATACGGCAGGTCCCTACTTTCAAACATCCAACTTACAAACGACTCCTACTTGCAAACGCAAGAAGACAACAGGAAGTGAGAGGAAATCTACTACTAGGAAGGAAAATTCTCTCCTGTAAGAATAAATATGGGAGAAAGGTGTCTCCTCTGTACTGATGCTTTATCAGCAATCCTTGTTTCAAGAAAAACACCACATTTCAAAAACAGTTGTCATTGGGACGGAAAGTGAGGTGAAATGTTCTGAACAGGGGCACAGACAGCAAAACAAATGTTACAGGGGTGATAACCCTTACCTATGTTTTCCAAAAAGTTTAAAAATAGATTTTTGGGCTGGAGCTACACTTCAACAATGTACCTGTTCAAAATTACAAACAGATTCTACATAAGAACAAACCTACAGTCCCTGTCTTGTATGCACCGCCTGTATACGGCTGTTCAGAGTATATAGGGCCTTTTTTATTTTATGTGCGGGGTTCCCCTTAATATCCATACAAGACCCAAAGGGGCTGGTAATGGGCTGGGGTGGGGGGGGGGGGGTCATGGGGTAGCTATGCCATTTTTCTTAAAGATTTTCATCCATATTACCGGGACCAGACATTACATTAAAGCCGCAAGCAGTTTTAAATGGCTTTTTTTCCTTTAGAAATGTAATTTTGTGCAGGGACAGTTATAAACACGGGAAACACGTGGCACTTCACAGGCATACTTTAGACACCCCCCAGGTACGATATTTAAAGGTATATTTGACTTTTTTTTTTTCACTTTATGCATCATTAAAATGACTGCACCCGAAAAACGACCGTTTTTAAAACTTCTTTTTGCATTGATACATGTCCCCTGGTGCACAACCCGGGTTCCCAAACCCTTTTTAGGACAATAACATGCATAATAGTTGTTATAATCAGCACTTTAGAATTCGAACGTTCGCATCCATTGTATTTAATAGGGTTCTAATGTTCGTACGAACTTTCGGTCCGTTCGCGGGTTCTGGTGCGAACCGAACCCGGGGGTGTTCGGCTCATCACTAATCAGGATACAGAAAACACCGATAGGTAACCAAAAGTCACAGGACAGGTAGAATCTGTATCACCCCATCATCAGATGGGAGTAATCAGGATTCATTATGTCATAGATTTTATAGGAAAGGTTTATAAGAATTTACTTCATTTATTCCTGGTGGTGTCATGGCATTTAATCGCTCTATCCATAGAGTTTCGCGTTGCAAAATAATTTTGTCCCAGTTACCACCTCTGGGGTTCATAGGTATTGTTTCCAAGACAAAAAAACTTATTGTCCTGGTGCTGTATCTGTGGTGGAGACCAATATGTCTGGTTATTGGTGTAATCGTTTTGCCACCTTCTGATAGGTAAGTGTGATCACCTATTCTTTGTCTTAATTCACGTTTCGTCTTTCCAATATAAAAAGCCCCACAGAGACATGTCATTATATAGATCACCCCCCTGGTGGAGCAATCTGCAAAACTCCTAGATTTATGCCAAGTACCATTTGGTAGTATCATGCCAATACCCTCTTTTATTAGGGGGCATTTCAGGCATTCCCCACATGAATAGGTACCCTTTCGGGGTAAGGGGATGTCTTGACAAGGAGTATAGTGGCTTGTAGTTAATTTTTGTCTAAGAGTGGTGGCTCTTCTGAAAGTAAATTTGGGGTTCTTTTTGACATATTTGGTTATAATGTGGTCTTCTGTAAGAAAGTGCCAATTCTTGGATATAAGGTTACGTAGTTGGATTTCGTTAGAGGAGAATTTAGTAATAATTCCCACAGTTTGATGTTCCCGTTTTTTTGGGGGGTCATACAGTAAAGCCCGTCTCGTCTTATCATGTGCTTTATTGAAGGCCTGTCGTAACAGAGTTTTTGAATAGCCTCGCGCTAGTAGTCTATTCCGTAATCCATCAGATTGATTTTTAAAATCTGTATCTGATGTGCAGTTTCTGCGGAGACGCAGATATTGTGCATATGGAATACTCCGTTTCAGGGATTCTGGGTGTGAGCTTTTAGCGTGCAGTAGTGTGTTACCTGCACTTGGTTTCCGAAATAGGTCCGATTGTATATATCCTTCATGATCTATCAATAGACTCAAATCCAAGAATGCAATTTCGGTCTGACTGAAATTATAGGTGAACTTAAGATTGAATTCGTTGTTATTTAGAATTCTCATAAATTTATGTAGTTCAAGTTCCGAGCCATTCCAGATGACCAAGAGGTCATCAATGAATCTGTACCAACACAGGATCAGGGGGAGCCAGGGCACATGTCTGTCGCCATTGAAAATATCTCTTTCCCAGCCACCGAGGTATAAATTGGCATAGGAAGGTGCGCAACATGTGCCCATGGCTACCCCCTGAACCTGTAGGTACATTTGATCCATGAATGTAAAGATGTTTTTTGTAAGGATAAACGACAGAAGTTCAAGGATAAACTTGTATCGAGGCCATAGGTGTCTATCTCCCTCCATGAGGAATGCTTCCGCCATCCGGATGCCTCGTTCGTTTGGAATGCTCGAATACAGTGACTCTATGTCAATTGCAACGAGCAGGGCCCCAGGAGGGACATGAGTGCCCTCCACATGGCGGAGAAGATCTGGGGTGTCTTTTATGAAAGAAGGTAGGCTAATGACGTGTGGTAGTAAAAATGAATCCACGTATCTACTGGCAGCTTCAGACATTGAACCAATCCCAGATATAATTGGTCGTCCTGGAGGATCGTGTAGACTCTTATGAACTTTAGGTAGAGCATAAAAGGTGGGGATTCGTGGAAACGGGTTTATTAGGTAGCCTAGTGTATCACTATCAATTAGGCCCCTTTTATATGCCTTGAGACAGATGTCTCTCAGCTCATTCTCAAAAAGCTGTCTCCTGTTATTCTCTATCATAACATACCACTCCCTGTTACTCAGGATGTCCAAGCAGATTTTTTGATATTGTATATGTGTCATTAAGACAATATTTCCACCTTTGTCAGATGGTTTTATAATTATCTCATTTTGACTTTGAAGAGTTTTGACTGCTGCCATTTGGGCATCTGAGAGATTGGGACATAGGCTGGTAGAGGCATTAGAAATGGTAGACCATTGCATATTTTTTATGTCTCTTATCGATTTCTGAAGAAACATCCAAATACTCGGGCATGTGGATAGTTCCGGAAAGTGCCGTGATTTAGGTCTAAATTTATTTGTTTTGTAGGGGACAGTATCAGTTTTCTCCCCCCTGATCCCAGGCGGTGGACCGACCTCGATTTTTCCCTCATCGTAGAGAATCATCAAATCTCTAAGTGCTCTACATTCCCGCATATTAAAGCCCTTCATTTTATCTGAAATCTCCCTTTCAGTTTGTTTAATTTTTTGTTCTGGATCGAAGATGTATTTATATGTTAACCGGCGAGAAAACATATATAGATCCTTAATTGTTTCCATTACATCAATATTCTGGGAAGGGCAAAAGCCTAAACCCATTTGCAAAACTGATTTTTGATCTTCATTTAGATGGAAACTAGTAAGATTGATTATATTTAATTCTGGCTGCCTGATCTTTGGGGTGTCCTCAATACATAAGTATTTAGGTTGCTCTGGTTTCTGGCTTCTGCCAGGGCCAGAGCTGGATCTAAAAAATCATCAATATTGATGGGTAATTTTGTATTTGCTGGTACTGCAATAGTGCCTTTGTTTAGAAGGGTATGCAGGGCTGGTGTGAGGTTACTTTTGGTCATACCTTGGTCCATCGCCTGGGGAGATACGCGTGAACATGATCTCTTATCTTTTTCTTTCTCGTCATGGTCATTCGGAGATGAACCAGCACCCTGATTCCTTGATCTTTTTTTACTTTGAGATCGAGAAGGATGCCGCTTTGCCAGTCTAGAATGTGCCTGTGGGGGAATAGAGGTATTTACAGAGGAGTCAGATTCTGAAGTATATTCAGTTTGTGCATTATAATGTGGACGTCTCTTGGAGTTTCTAGTGCCTCTACCCCCAGTCCATTTATAGGCATAGCCTTCAGTATATGCCATTTTATCCAGATTAAATTTTTTCTGTTTTTTATTTACAATTTCCTTATTCATCATCTCCAGTTGATCCCTTATCTCCTTCCATTTAGGAGGAAATGTACTTAACGGTACAACATGTGTAAATTGGGCATTGAGGCTGTCAATCTCCAGATTGAGTGCCTCCATGTCCAACCTATATTGATTTACAAGGTGGGTCATGAGTTCAGCACTGCATTTAGCAAGCGTGTCCTCCCATATTTTCTTGAATGTATCAGTGGGAGCCTTGATAGTAGGAAAAATCTGAATGCGTAGGCCAATAGGGCTCACATTATCTTTTATATAGCGTAGAAAAAATTCTATATGCCAATATAGATGTGACTTCCGTTTTAAAAGTATCTTAATTTTATTTAAATTACCTTGTTTTTGGTGCATCCTGTTTCTATTTGAGTCATGAAGCCCGTCCAGGCAGGACCATGTAGGTCCATTTCTTAGACAGACCTGGTTCAGGTATAGTGGCGCAGATAATAAATATCAACTAATGTAAAAAATGAAAAAAAGAAGAAGAAGGTCATTCCCTACCGAAGTAGGATTAAAGATTTAAGAGAAAGATATGAAGCATTTGTTGAGGATCGCCTCTTGGTGTGTTATCCACCTATATAGAATATGTTGAAAAATGCTATAGGTAAAAAATATATATAATATATGGTGCCTTCGTCCCGTCAGGTATTGTACAGAAAGAAAGGGGAGAGGCTATTGTGGACTATGTCGGCACCTTATGTTAACTGATGACCAGTTGGGAATAGATAGTAGAAAAAGTTTTTATTACAAAAAGTACAAATATAAAAAACAATTATTTTGACATTTCATAGAGAGCACCAATCATTCTATGGCATAACACTGTGTTATCCCATTGTAATAACAATAACATGAAAGAATACCACCATATATACATCATAGGTTTTGCTCTACATGTTTCACGTTTATGATTCAAAAGTAGAATCCGCTTCTTCAGGAGCTATGTGTATATGTGTAGATTTCAAATGGATAAAGGTGGAGAAATTGGATTGTCGCAAAACTATGAAAAAGAAAAAATATATATAATATAAGACATAATAATAAACCCATTTTTCATGGATATAGAATTAATACAAAATCCATTATAAAACAGTCAGGCTAGTCCCATACCATAAATCCGCATTGTTATGTGATCTTACCATGGATGCCGCGCTAACCACGACCCAGAGAGTAGCACCGAACATCCGGATGTGTCGTAAGGGATTTTATCCCCTTAAAGACACCTATTTACACAGGGGGTATCGGTAATCTGAAATGTTAAAAGTGGTGTCAGGTATTTGCTGTAATAACTAATAACTACAAAATCATGTAGAATCAGTCAATTTACATGTCACTGACCTCCCAGGAGGACACATCCACAAAAACATCTCATATAGGCGGCGTGAGAAAGAGTATGTGTAAAGGAAGGATTTCTGATCAATATTGGATCCCTTGTATATGGATATACATAATCTAGAAAATACATAATCAGTATATATCATGATATAGAAAAATCAATATGCATCCAAAAAATATATATAAAAGTAATAACAATGATACATGTATATACTATGCTTGTGTCTGTATGCATGCAGTCTCATGGACATATGCATGTAATAGTTATTGTATATATCTATATAGATGACAGGGACATGAATATGCCAAAAAAATCCTAGAGCATGAACACTACTAAGTAATTTGTGTGATATTTTTATTTTTATTTTAAGAGCATCTCTACGGGGTATAATGGTAATCTAATATAATTATACATGGAAAATAGAAATAAATAAAATAAGTGAGTGAAGTGAAACAATGCCTATGTAAAATATGATGTTGTTAGGTGTGTATACATACAAAGTGTCTAATTAATACTAGGGTTAATCACTCACTTTTAATATTTAACCCTAGTATGGCGGTGTAGGGCGGTGTAGGGCGGTGGCCACCGATCGGATCGACTCCATCCGAAAAGTCCTGATATGTAGGAATTTGTTTAGCCCTTTTAGATTTAATATGGGCCTCACTTCCCCATTTGGTTTTGGGACTGTGAAGAGGTTTGAGTAAAACCCGAACCCGCATTCTTCCAAGGGAACCTTCATGATTACACCTTGGAGCAATAGTTGTTCTAGTGCCAGAAGGAGGGATCCTCTCTTCTGGGGATCGCTTGGCACGTTTGACCTCATAAAATGGGCAGGAGGAGTGTCTTTTAACTCCAGCTTGTATCCCAGACTTACTGCGGAGATCACCCATCTGTCTCTGATGGTGTCCTGCCAGGTCTCTGTGAACAACTGAAGTCTTCCCCCCACCCGATTGAGTGGGGGCAACCCTTCATGACTTGGGGGGAGGTTTCGTACCTCTCTTGGCCCAGGGTTTCTTGTTACCCTGTGATTGTCCCTGATTTCTGCCCCCAGAATTTGACCACGGAGGCCGTCGGAACTGTTTCACAGCCGATGTGCCAGGGACTGGAGAAGTAGGCCTCTTAAAAGAGGGACTTCTAACTTTGTTCTTAACCGGCAAGAGTGTACTTTTACCGGCAGAAATTTTCTGGATATACTTGTCCAGATCTTCTCCGAATAAGCGTTCTCCATGAAATGGGAAGCTAATCAGCAATTTCTTACAGGGAGCCTCAGCAGACCAGTTTTTGAGCCATAGAAGCCTACGCATATGTACTACAGACAGCGTAAAGCGGGAGGCCTGTTGGATTTTATCCTTTATGGCGTCCACCGCAAAACACAAGGCTCTAGGTAGGTCAGCTAAGGCAAGAGCCTGCTGATCTGGTAAGTCCCTTAAGACTTGTTTTAACTGATCCTTCACTGCTTGGCAGACCCCAATAGCTGCTACTGCAGGTTGTGTCACCATGCTTGCTGTAGAGAAAGCAGATTTTAGTAAAGACTCCAATTTTTTATCTATTGGGTCTTTGAACATTGGAACGTTATCTACTGGACATGTCAGTGATTTATTCACATAAGAGATGGCTGCGTCCACTGTGGGCACCTTCCATTTTTGTATGAACTTATCCTCCATGGGATAGATCACCGGAAATCTCTTGGGGGGAGTAAATATTTTATCAGGATGCTCCCAATCCTGGTAAATAAGCCCTTCCAATAAGGGGTGGATTGGGAAGGAACAGACAGTCTGGGGAGCTTTTAGCGACCCCAGCGAGGAGACAGTAGTGGTTGATGGCTCCGCAAGAGGCATTTTAAATGCTGATCGGACCATGTTAGTCAGAGACTGAACCCATAATCTTTCAGCCTGAGATGCTGAGAAAGGTTCTTCCACTGTTGATTCCTCTATAACCGAATCAACCTCATCCTGATCCCCTTCAGGCAGGTCGATCTCTGTGTGGGGCTGTTCCTCCACTAACAGGTACTCTGAAGGAGGAGACGGAGATCGGACGCGCTTTCCCTGTGACAGGGAAGCAGCGATCAACGCTGTTAATCTCTCTTCCAATCCTCCCAGAGCTGAGGAAAAAACCTCCTCTGTTATATATACAGGAGCAGGTGGACTGGGGACAGCCGCAGCACCAGGTACTCCTGCGGGGTTCCTACGGCTACTAACCTCTGAAATTTCAGGGGAGATTGGTGCAGTACAAGCATGCCCAAAATCCTCAGAGCCCGATGGAGACCCCTTTCGCTTCTTGGAAGGCTTATTTCCAGAGCGTCTGGACGACATATCCTTTAAGCACAAAGCTGAGGTATTCCCGTCGTCATACACCACTTTTACTGGGAATAGTCTAGCACAGTTGCTGCTATATACCAGCTGGTGTCCACTAAAGTGCCTTTCTATGGGGATGCCTGCATCAACCGCCTCTGTGTGCCACCGTTTTGTTGCTAGCTCTGTTTGCATCCAGCTGACACTTGTACTGTGTCTTTTATCCATGCTGGGACGCCTGCACATGCGCAGAAGCACCGCGGCGCGCATCGAGCGTCATCCACCAGCCCCGCCCCTTTTTTTCGCTCATCTCTACATAGGAGGCGCGTACACGCGCACGCGCGCGCGCCCCCGTGCACCTTTGGCGCTTTTTTTGAAAAAATAAGCAGGGACTAGGAGCCAGGGCCCTTTTTGCCGGAGGGCCTGTGCGGTGGATGAGTGCAGCAACAGGGCAGAGGAAGTGGATTCCCACAGAGAAACTTACCAACTGCCTGGATCTTTTGACTTGAAAGACAAAGATCCATATGACAAGAAAAAATGGACCACAGCGGCCTCTAGTGGTTTAACACAGGTACCGCGGTCTCCCTTTTTTTTTTTTTTTCTTGACTACTATTAAAATTTTACATTTTCCAGTAGTTACAGGCATGCACAGATATTTAGCGGGAATACCGTTAGGTAACAGACAGAAAGACAAATTAGGCTTGGGGGTCCCCCAATAGAACCAAGTTCCTGGGGGCCCCCACTTACCTCTTCCCCGCCGCAGGACTCTGTTTGGTCCACAGAAGCCCAAACTTCACCTATCACGGCAGGCATTGTAATTAAACCTTCAGGGACCGGGTTCCCAAGGATTCCACTCCCCTGGACCTGTATAGCACCCTGCACAGAAAACATCTTGGTCGTGGGTATGACCAGAGCTCTGGATCCCAGGGTCCAGCCCTCCTAAGAGAGGCATTACAGGCAAAATCTTGCTCTTCTGTTGCAAGGCCCGGGTACCGACCGTTTAGCTATGAAGCTTTTTTGGTCGGATCCGGAACAGCTTACTGAGGCCCATAAAAGAACCTGTACGCAAGCCCAGTGAAAACACATGTTACTCTTTGGCCAACACCTTAGACACTGGCAAAGAAAAACTGAGGTGCTCCTGGATGGGAGGGGCTTATATAGGGGAGGGTACTTCCGGTTTGGAAGTTGCCAGTGCCAGCACCTGAAGATAATCTATATAACCCATTAGTAATGACTAAGTCGCTCTGTGTCCCGTGATGTACGAAAAAGAAATATATTTTTTCTTTTTCATAGTTTTGTGACAATCCAATTTCTCCACCTTTATCCATTTGAAATCTACACATATACACATAGCTCCTGAAGAAGCGGATTCTACTTTTGAATCATAAACGTGAAACATGTAGAGCAAAACCTATGATGTATATATGGTGGTATTCTTTCATGTTATTGTTATTACAATGGGATAACACAGTGTTATGCCATAGAATGATTGGTGCTCTCTATGAAATGTCAAAATAATTGTTTTTTATATTTGTACTTTTTGTAATAAAAACTTTTTCTACTATCTATTCCCAACTGGTCATCAGTTAACATAAGGTGCCGACATAGTCCACAATAGCCTCTCCCCTTTCTTTCTGTACAATACCTGATGGGACGAAGGCACCATATATTATATATATTTTTTACCTATAGCATTTTTCAACATATTCTATATAGGTGGATAACACACCAAGAGGCGATCCTCAACAAATGCTTCATATCTTTCTCTTAAATCTTTAATCCTACTTCGGTAGGGAATGACCTTCTTCGTCTTTTTTTCATTTTTTACATTAGTTGATATTTATTATCTGCGCCACTATACCTGAACCAGGTCTGTCTAAGAAATGGACCTACATGGTCCTGCCTGGACGGGCTTCATGACTCAAATAGAAACAGGATGCACCAAAAACAAGGTGGGTGATGATGATCTTGTCACTTATTTAAATAAAATTAAGATACTTTTAAAACGGAAGTCACATCTATATTGGCATATAGATTTTTTTCTACGCTTTATAAAAGATAATGTGAGCCCTATTGGCCTACGCATTCAGATTTTTCCTACTATCAAGGCTCCCACTGATACATTCAAGAAAATATGGGAGGACACACTTGCTAAATGCAGTGCTGAACTCATGACCCACCTTGTAAATCAATATAGGTTGGACATGGAGGCACTCAATCTGGAGATTGACAGCCTCAATGCCCAATTTACACATGTTGTACCGTTAAGTACATTTCCTCCTAAATGGAAGGAGATAAGGGATCAACTGGAGAGGATGAATAAGGAAATTGTAAATAAAAAACAGAAAAAATTTAATCTGGATAAAATGGCATATACTGAAGGCTATGCCTATAAATGGACTGGGGGTAGAGGCACTAGAAACTCCAAGAGACGTCCACATTATAATGCACAAACTGAATATACTTCAGAATCTGACTCCTCTGTAAATACCTCTATTCCCCCACAGGCACATTCTAGACTGGCAAAGCGGCATCCTTCTCGATCTCAAAGTAAAAAAAGATCAAGGAATCAGGGTGCTGGTTCATCTCCGAATGACCATGACGAGAAAGAAAAAGATAAGAGATCATGTTCACGCGTATCTCCCCAGGCGATGGCCCAAGGTATGACCAAAAGTAACCTCACACCAGCCCTGCATACCCTTCTATACAAAGGCACTATTGCAGTACCAGCAAATACAAAATTACCCATCAATATTGATGATTTTTTAGATCCAGCTCTGGCCCTGGCAGAAGCCAGAAACCAGAGCAACCTAAATACTTATGTATTGAGGACACCCCAAAGATCAGGCAGCCAGAATTAAATATAATCAATCTTACTAGTTTCCATCTAAATGAAGATCAAAAATCAGTTTTGCAAATGGGTTTAGGCTTTTGCCCTTCCCAGAATATTGATGTAATGGAAACAATTAAGGATCTATATATGTTTTCTCGCCGGTTAACATATAAATACATCTTCGATCCAGAACAAAAAATTAAACAAACTGAAAGGGAGATTTCAGATAAAATGAAGGGCTTTAATATGCGGGAATGTAGAGCACTTAGAGATTTGATGATTCTCTACGATGAGGGAAAAATCAAGGTCGGTCCACCGCCTGGGATCAGGGGGGAGAAAACTGATACTGTCCCCTACAAAACAAATAAATTTAAACCTAAATAACGGCACTTTTCGGAACTATCCACATGCCCGAGTATTTGGATGTTTCTTCAGAAATCGATAAGAGACATAAAAAATATGCAATGGTCTACCATTTCTAATGCCTCTACCAGCCTATGTCCCAATCTCTCAGATGCCCAAATGGCAGCAGTCAAAACTCTTCAAAGTCAAAATTAGATAATTATAAAACCATCTGACAAAGGTGGAAATATTGTCTTAATGACACATATACAATATCAAAAAATCTGCTTGGACATCCTGAGTAACAGGGAGTGGTATGTTATGATAGAGAATAACAGGAGACAGCTTTTTGAGAATGAGCTGAGAGACATCTGTCTCAAGGCATATAAAAGGGGCCTAATTGATAGTGATACACTAGGCTACCTAATAAACCCGTTTCCACGAATCCCCACCTTTTATGCTCTACCTAAAGTTCATAAGAGTCTACACGATCCTCCAGGACGACCAATTATATCTGGGATTGGTTCAATGTCTGAAGCTGCCAGTAGATACGTGGATTAATTTTTACTACCACACGTCATTAGCCTACCTTCTTTCATAAAAGACACCCCAGATCTTCTCCGCCATGTGGAGGGCACTCATGTCCCTCCTGGGGCCCTGCTCGTTGCAATTGACATAGAGTCACTGTATTCGAGCATTCCACACGAACGAGGCATCCGGATGGCGGAAGCATTCCTCATGGAGAGAGATAGACACCTATGGCCTCGATACAAGTTTATCCTTGAACTTCTTTCGTTTATCCTTACAAAAAACATCTTTACATTCATGGATCAAATGTACCTACAGGTTCAGGGGGTAGCCATGGGCACATGTTGCGCACCTTCCTATGCCAATTTATACCTCGGTGGCTGGGAAAGAGATATTTTCAATGGCGACAGACATGTGCCCTGGCTCCCCCTGATCCTGTGTTGGTACAGATTCATTGATGACCTCTTGGTCATCTGGAATGACTCGGAACTTGAACTACATAAATTTATGAGAATTCTAAATAACAACGAATTCAATCTTAAGTTCACCTATAATTTCAGTCAGACCGAAATTGCATTCTTGGATTTGAGTCTATCGATAGATCATGAAGGATATATACAATCGGACCTATTTCGGAAACCAAGTGCAGGTAACACACTACTGCACGCTAAAAGCTCACACCCAGAATCCCTGAAACGGAGTATTCCATATGCACAATATCTGCGTCTCCGCAGAAACTGCACATCAGATACAGATTTTAAAAATCAATCTGATGGATTACGGAATAGACTACTAGCGCAAGGCTATTCAAAAACTCTGTTATGACAGGCCTTCAATAAAGCACATGATAAGACGAGAGGGGCTTTACTGTATGACCCCCCAAAAAAAGTGGGAACATCAAACTGTGGGAATTATTACTAAATTCTCCTCTAACGAAATCCAACTACGTAACCTTATATCCAAGAATTGACACTTTCTTACAGAAGACCACATTATAACCAAATATGTCAAAAAGAACCCCGAATTTACTTTCAGAAGAGCCACCACTCTTAGACAAAAATTAACTACAAGCCACTATACTCCTTGTCAAGACATCCCCTTACCCCGAAAGGGTACCTATTCATGTGGGGAATGCCCGAAATGCCCCCTAATAAAAGAGGGTATTGGCATGATACTACCAAATGGTACTTGGCATAAATCTAGGAGTTTTGCAGATTGCTCCACCAGGGGGGTGATCTATATAATGACATGTCTCTGTGGGGCTTTTTATATTGGAAAGACGAAACGTGAATTAAGACAAAGAATAGGTGATCACACTTACCTATCAGAAGGTGGCAAAACGATTACACCAATAACCAGACATATTGGTCTCCACCACAGATACAGTACCAGGACAATAAGTTTTTTTGTCTTGGAAACAATACCTATGAACCCCAGAGGTGGTAACTGGGACAAAATTATTTTGCAACGCGAAACTCTATGGATAGAGCGATTAAATGCCATGACACCACCAGGAATAAATTAAGTAAATTCTTATAAACCTTTCCTATAAAATCTATGACATAATGAATCCTGATTACTCCCATCTGATGATGGGGTGATACAGATTCTACCTGTCCTGTGACTTTTGGTTACCTATCGGTGTTTTCTGTATCCTGATTATCATTCCTGTTAAGATCTTTCTTCTTCTCATATATTGATTTACTGTACTGCATGTCTGTAAGCCCCTTTATGGGCAGTTATGTGCAATACAGTGATTTTACATCAGGGCAGTTTTCCGAGATGCCCTTCTTCCCCTCCCCTTTGTTTCCTCCTGTTTTTCTCCTTCCATGTGGAAACATTGATATTTAATAATTTAAATCAATTTTTAGTCATGTAGTGTTTGTGGCGCGGATTTTAATGACAATGTATGTTTAGTGAAACTAGGTCATTATAATTGTGTTTTTTATTCAAAATCACAAAAGATTATATCTATGTTATTGAAATTATATCACCATGATATCACCTAGGTTATCACACTCAGGCTAAGTGTTCAGAACCTCATTCTCAGACCCAGAGCGAATGGCCAACCCAAATGGAGCATTTGGCTATGGCCTGGGTACTCAGAGGGATCCGCTTTTGTTTCTAGCAACACCTATTGGCAAGGGATCCCTTATCCAAGATGGTGGCTTTTGCATCACTATGGATCCCGCAGCGCTACGGAACAGGGATGCACCACGTCCGGAATCACAGGTAAATGTATGAACCCAGGTCACGGGGAGGTGCCCCTGCACTTCAATAGTGTATGGGGCACAATTGTCCATTTGGAGGAGCGCAATTGCGTATCCATCGCTGAGGACATTGCGCGTGTGTCATCTGACACACGCGCACCCACGTGACCTGGACGTCTGACGTCAGACGCTTTATCAGCGTCAATGGGCGGAATCTTTTTATACACATAAATAGCAGTCACAACAGCAGACAATCAGCTGTGTGCTGCGGTAGAGGACACATCCACACTCATCTCCCTGGCGTGACAAGTAAGTGAGCAACTATATCTTATGGTTCACAAATATTTTTACTAGTGGACATTAAATAGATCTTTGACTATCTTCTACCACTACTATTACAGATCTTCTCCCTACCCGGGAGTTGTGATCCAGGCATTAAACCGGGATATACTATACTCCAATAGATAATGGTAAATATTTTCCTCACTTCCTCTGTAATACATTATTTCCACTCCTGATTATTTTTAACAATCGAGGCACTTAGTTCACATTGTAATTTTATTAGCCCCTCCTACATTCTAATTTTTCACAAGGTTTTCTTTTAATCACTCACTTTTAATATTTAACCCTAGTATTAATTAGACACTTTGTATGTATACACACCTAACAACATCATATTTTACATAGGCATTGTTTCACTTCACTCACTTATTTTATTTATTTCTATTTTCCATGTATAATTATATTAGATTACCATTATACCCCGTAGAGATGCTCTTAAAATAAAAATAAAAATATCACACAAATTACTTAGTAGTGTTCATGCTCTAGGATTTTTTTGGCATATTCATGTCCCTGTCATCTATATAGATATATACAATAACTATTACATGCATATGTCCATGAGACTGCATGCATACAGACACAAGAATAGTATATACATGTATCATTGTTATTACTTTTATATATATTTTTTTGATGCATATTGATTTTTCTATATCATGATATATACTGATTATGTATTTTCTAGATTATGTATATCCATATACAAGGGATCCAATATTGATCAGAAATCCTTCCTTTACACATATTCTTTCTCACGCCGCCTATATGAGATGTTTTTGTGGATGTGTCCTCCTGGGAGGTCAGTGACATGTAAATTGACTGATTCTACATGATTTTGTAGTTATTAGTTATTACAGCAAATACCTGACACCACTTTTAACATTTCAGATTACCGATACCCCCTGTGTAAATAGGTGTCTTTAAGGGGATAAAATCCCTTACGACACATCCGGATGTTCGGTGCTACTCTCTGGGTCGTGGTTAGCGCGGCATCCATGGTAAGATCACATAACAATGCGGATTTATGGTATGGGACTAGCCTGACTGTTTTATAATGGATTTTGTATTAATTCTATATCCATGAAAAATGGGTTTATTATTATGTCTTATATTATATATTGTGACAGCAGGAAGGTAAAGTCACCTGGTTGCATCCAGGGGGGTAGATATATTTCACCCAGATTCAGGCTTTACGCCGACTTATACAACTAGGTGGAGAGTTGTATAAGCCCAGCTGAGGATAGTGGGCTCATGGATGACTCATACCTCTAGGGAGAGTGTGGGGCGTCGTGCAGACAGGGAGTTGATGAGACCAGCTGAAGCTTGTCAGCTCATTTAGGCCTCTATAAGAACTCCCAGCTTCATTAGGGGTTAGCTCATGCCTGGAAGCAGACCTGTGTGGACTTCCTGGAGAGAGTGAACCCTTGTGCAGTGAGACAAAGCCTGTGTGGCTATTTGCTTGGACATTTAAAACCAGGGACTTAGGGACTAGGACAGCACTAGGCTGATCCCAGTTGTTAGTTAGGAAACCTGTATGTTTAGTCAGAGGTCAAATTGACCAGGATTTATTTTGTTTATGTTTCTTTTGCTTTGCTGTGTTTTTGTCACTGTAAATAGAAAATAAACCGCACCTTTTTGATTTTGAAAACCACAACCTCCGTCTGCTGGGCCTGTTTTTGTGTGGGGAGCCCATCCCGGGGGTCACACACACCCGCTGCCGAGCTAACCCCCTCACAGTTGGTGGAGAACCAGTGGCAGTTTTTTTTAAGCCAGCATGGAGGAGATACTGAAACAGCTGGCTCTAGCAAATGCCAATCAACAGCAGACAAATGCAGGTTTGCAAAAGAGCCTTGCAGCTCATCAACAGAGCCTTGCAGCTCAACAACAGAACTTCGCAGCCCAGCAGCAAGCTCATCAACAGAGCCTTGCAGCCCAGCAGCAGACAAATGCAACTTTGCAACAGAGTCTGGAGGCTCAGCAACAAGCCCAGCAGCAATCTGAGGCCCGCTTCATAGACCTGTTGCAGAAGCAAGAGCAGAGACTACAACAACAGATGGAAGCAGTAATGCAGCAACGTCCGCAGACCAGTGAGGAAAGCCGTCCCACTAATACCGCGTCCTTTGGGGTGAGTCGTTTATTGACAAAAATGACTGGAGAGGATGATCCAGAGGTATTTTTGACCACATTTGAAAGGACCGCTGAAAGAGAAAAGTGGCCTGAGGAGCAGTGGGCTGGACTAGTGGCTCCTCTGTTAACTGGTGAATCGCAAAAAGCTTACTATGACCTAGAGCCTAACCAAGCAAAAGACTATGTGATGCTAAAAGCTGAAATATTGGCAAGGCTGGGTGTCACCCTGGCTGTCCGGGCTCAGCGTGTGCATAACTGGACTTTCCAGCTTGGAAAACCCCCCAGGTCTCAAATGTATGATCTCATTCACCTGAGCAGAAAGTGGCTACAGCCAGAGACTTTGTCCGCACCAAAGATTGTGGAACGTGTTGTAATGGATCGGTTTTTGAGAGCTCTTCCTACTGCCATCCAAAAGTGGGTAAGCCATGGAGACCCAGAGATGGCCGATGGTCTTGTGGATCGTGTGGAGAAATACTTGGCTACAGAGAACCTGACGGTCTCTTCCAGAGACACTCGGACTTTCCACCCTAAGACCAGACCATCCCCAGGGGCGGATAAGATGATTCCAAGGGGTAAGGGTGGAGAGAGTGAGAGGGTGGGAGCTCTACCCCAAGTTTGGCGAGAACAGCCTGGGAAATCAGCGGCTCAAGAGGCGGCAAGAAGGATCGTTTGCTACCGCTGCCGGCAAGCGGGACATATTGCAGCAAATTGCCCGGTTGTGGAGGAACCCATGCAGTGTGACTTTCTGACGGGCAGACGTCAGTCGCTGTGTGCGACAGTCGCATGCACTGCCATTCGAGGAACTGAGAAACATTTATGCAAAATGTGTGTTAATGGTAGAAATGTTGTGGTATTGCTGGATTCAGGTAGCCTTGTGACCCTGATAAAGGCTGAGTTAGTTAAAACAGAGGTCTCTGGGAATAGCAAGGTAGCTGTTATTTGTGTGCATGGGGACACCCGAGAGTATCCAGTGACTACAGTGTGTTTCGAGACCCCCAAAGGTACCCTCTCTCATCCAGTGGGCCTAGTATCTCAGTTACCGCATGACGCCATTGTGGGAAGGGATTTTCCGAAGTTCTGGGAACTGTGGGATGATCCTGAGCCCCCCACTGGTGCCCCTATGTACCAGGAATGTGATAGCCAGAACTCCCCTGAGAGTGGTGAGGACTCTCCGGAATTTCCCTTGTCAGTATTGGCAGGGGAGACTCAAGAAACTGGAGAGGAGCCCACCTCCTCAGACGAAAACCTACCGTCTGTGGAGTTTTCTGATCTTGAGGTTCACAGGGAAAACTTTGCCACAGAACAGTTGAAAGACCCCGCCCTAATAAAGGCACGGGAAAACGTAGTGAAAATAGATGGCGAGTTAGTGAACCCAGATAATACCTGCACTTACCCATACTTCAGCGTAGAGAAGGACCTACTGTATCGGGTGGCAAAAAGGGCAGAAGAAACCGTTGAGCAGCTTGTGGTGCCCAAACCGTACAGGAAGTTGGTGTTGGAGTTGGCCCATGGGCACATTCTTGGAGGTCATCTGGGGACAGAGAAAACCCGAGAGAGGGTATTACAGAGATTCTATTGGCCGGGGGTGATGAAGGACATAGAAAATTATTGTTCCTCCTGCCCTGTGTGTCAGAGGTCGGCCCCGATGCCACATTTCCGTAGCCCGCTGGTCCCTCTACCCATCATTGAGGTCCCGTTTGAGAGGATCGCCATGGATTTGGTAGGTCCTATAATCAAGTCCGCTAGGGGGCACCAGTACATATTAGTTATAATGGACTATGCCACCCGTTATCCAGAAGCGATCCCTCTCCGCAATACCTCGGCCAAAACCATAGCCAAAGAGCTATCTCTTGTGTTTAGCCGGGTGGGTATTTGTAAAGAACTGCTTACGGACCAAGGTACACCCTTTATGTCCCGGGTTATGAAGGAGCTATGTAAATTGTTCAAAGTGACGCAATTACGTACATCTGTGTATCACCCCCAAACCGATGGGCTGGTTGAAAGATTCAACAAAACCCTAAAACAAATGTTGAAGAAAGTGGTGGATAGAGATGGAAAGGATTGGGACTGTCTACTTCCTTATCTGATGTTTGCTATTAGGGAGGTGCCCCAATCCTCTACGGGATTCTCCCCCTTTGAGTTACTGTATGGGAGACACCCAAGAGGGCTGTTGGATATTGCCAAGGAAACTTGGGAAAGTGAGAGTTCTCCCCACAGGAGTGTGATTGAGCATGTCGCCCTGATGCAAGACCGAATTGCACAGGTAATGCCCATCGTGAAGGAACATTTGGCCCAAGCGCAGTTAGCACAGCAGAGAGTGTACAACCGTAGAGCCAAGACCCGTACCTTTTCCCCGGGGGATAGGATACTGGTACTGGTCCCTACGGTTGAAAGTAAATTCCTTGCCAAATGGCAAGGCCCCTACGAGATAATGGAAAAAGTGAGCGAAGTGAATTACAAGGTCAGACAACCAGGAAGGCGAAAGCCCGAACAGATCTATCACGTTAATCTGTTGAAAGCCTGGAGGGATAGAGAGTCCCTAGTCGCAGACACTTGGTCACCAGCTCAAACTGGTTGCGTGATTCCTGAGGTTGGAATCGCAGCCACCTTGTCACAACCCCAACAACAGGAGGTTAAGGAGTTTGTGCTTCGCAACAAGGAGGTATTCTCTGAGCTGCCGGGACAAACATCTGGGGTAGAGCATGACATTATTACCCCGCCCGGTGAAAGGGTGAAGTTAAAACCCTATCGGATCCCAGAGGCCCGAAGGGAGGCAATACGGGAGGAAGTACAGAAAATGCTGAACTTAGGGGTGATAGAGGAGTCCCAAAGTGATTGGTCTAGTCCCATTGTGTTGGTGCCTAAACCGGATGGGAGCTGGCGATTTTGTAACGATTTTCGTCAGTTGAACAAAGTTACAAAATTTGACACCTACCCCATGCCACGTATAGATGAGTTGATCGACCGGCTGGGAACAGCCCGATACATGACGACTCTTGACCTCACAAAAGGGTATTGGCAAATCCCCCTGGCCAAGTCGGCCAAAGAGAAAACCGCATTTGTAACCCCAGACGGGGCGTTCCAATATAAAAGAATGCCGTTCGGGTTACAGAATGCGCCGGCCACATTCCAGCGGAAAATGGACCAGATGCTGAGGCCCCATCGGAAGTATGCTGCGGCTTACCTGGATGACGTAATTGTCCATAGCACAGATTGGGCCTCACATCTGCCAAAAGTGCAAGCAGTCCTGGACTCTGTTCGGGAAGCGGGGTTTACGGCTAACCCCAAGAAGTGTACCATTGGGCAGGAGGAGGCCAAATATCTTGGGTACACCATTGGGAGGGGAGTAATAAAACCCCAACTCAACAAAGTCGAGGCCATCCAGAGTTGGCCACGTCCCAACAGCAAGAAGCAGGTACGAGCCTTTCTGGGAATCGCTGGGTATTATCGGCGATTCATTCCCCACTTTGCTTCTAAGGCTGTGCCCCTAACCAACCTGACGAAGGGGAAAGGGTCGGTCATGATTAAATGGACCCCCGAGGCTAAGGCAGCATTCCAATTCTTGAAACAAGCCTTATGTAGCCAGCCAGTGTTGTACTCACCCGACTTCTCTAAAGACTTTGTCGTACAAAGTGGTGCGTCAGATGTGGGGTTAGGAGCAGTATTGTCCCAGGTCTGGAACGGGGAAGAGCACCCAGTCATTTACCTCAGCAGGAAGTTGAAGTCCCATGAGGTAAATTACGCCACCGTTGAAAAGGAGTGTTTAGCGGTGAAGTGGGCTCTAGATTCCCTTCGGTACTACCTGCTAGGTAGGCACTTTGACATGGTTACGGATCACGCTCCGTTAAAGTGGATGGCTCAAAACAAGGAAACAAATAGAAGAGTGAATAGGTGGTTCCTGGCCCTCCAGGAATTCAACTTCACAGTAAAGCATCGCCCTGGCGTTCAAATGGGGAATGTGGATGCTTTGTCTCGAGTACATGAATGCCTGATTGCTGGTGTTCCAACCCCGAGGTTAAAACAAGAGGGGGGGGTATGTGACAGCAGGAAGGTAAAGTCACCTGGTTGCATCCAGGGGGGTAGATATATTTCGCCCAGATTCAGGCTTTACGCCGACTTATACAACTAGGTGGAGAGTTGTATAAGCCCAGCTGAGGATAGTGGGCTCATGGATGACTCATACCTCTAGGGAGAGTGTGGGGCGTCGTGCAGACAGGGAGTTGATGAGACCAGCTGAAGCTTGTCAGCTCATTTAGGCCTCTATAAGAACTCCCAGCTTCATTAGGGGTTAGCTCATGCCTGGAAGCAGACCTGTGTGGACTTCCTGGAGAGAGTGAACCCTTGTGCGGTGAGACAAAGCCTGTGTGGCTATTTGCTTGGACATTTAAAACCAGGGACTTAGGGACTAGGACAGCACTAGGCTGATCCCAGTTGTTAGTTAGGAAACCTGTATGTTTAGTCAGAGGTCAAATTGACCAGGATTTATTTTGTTTATGTTTCTTTTGCTTTGCTGTGTTTTTGTCACTGTAAATAGAAAATAAACCGCACCTTTTTGATTTTGAAAACCACAACCTCCGTCTGCTGGGCCTGTTTTTGTGTGGGGAGCCCATCCCGGGGGTCACACACACCCGCTGCCGAGCTAACCCCCTCACAATATATTTTTTCTTTTTCATAGTTTTGCGACAATCCAATTTCTCCACCTTTAGCCATTTGAAATCTACACATATACACATAGCTCCTGAAGAAGCGGATTCTACTTTTGAATCATAAACGTGAAACATGTAGAGCAAAACCTATGATGTATATATGGTGGTATTCTTTCATGTTATTGTTATTACAATGGGATAACACAGTGTTATGCCATAGAATGATTGGTGCTCTCTATGAAATGTCAAAATAATTGTTTTTTATATTTGTACTTTTTGTAATAAAAACTTTTTCTACTATCTATTCCCAACTGGTCATCAGTTAACATAAGGTGCCGACATAGTCCACAATAGCCTCTCTCCTTTCTTTCTGTTCATCCCACAAGTAAACACATGCCACTTTAAGTCAGAGTGGTGAATGTTCAAGTCGGATCTGGTGATATCTAGAAGGAGGATTAATTACTTATGTTAATCGGCAATTACCGGAGAATAGCCAAAAGGCAAAGTAACGAAGAGTGAAGGACAGGTTAAACCTGGGAGAACTATAACAGAGAATAAAGAATCAATAATCATCTTTATTTGCCTAAACCCAAGCCGCCCAGTAGGGTCGGCTGACAGTTATATGTAAATTTGAGCTTGCGATCCGTGGGTCCTGTGCAGGCCCGGACTGGCCATGGGTTGGTGGGTGGAGCTGGGGGTGTGGCTGCCCCCTCCACTCCTCCCACAGACTCATTCACTCTGGCTGATCCCACAGCTGAAGGAGAAAGAAACGAGGACACAGCAGCCAGAGTGTCTTCATCTCCAGGCATGCTGTAAGTTACTGCACTGCTGCACATGTCACTACATAGAGTCCTAACCTGGCACCATAGCACCCCAGCCTGCCCTATGCCACCACACCCTGCCCTATGCGTGCCACCCCAACCTGCCCTATGCCACTGCACCCTGCCTTATGCCACCGCAACCTGCCTTATGCCACCCCAGCCTGCCCTATGCCACCACAAACTGCTCTTTACCACCCCAACCTGCCCTATGCCACCGCAAACTGCTCTATACCACCCTAACCTGCCCTATGCCACCACAACCTGCCCTATACCACCGCAAACTGCCCAATATCACCCCAGCCTGCCCTATGCCACCGCAACCTGCCCTATGCCACCAAAAACTTTGCTATACCACCCCAACCTGCCCTATGCCACCGCAAACTGCTCTATACCACCCCAACCTGCCCTATGCCACCCAGCCTGCCATATACCACCGCAAACTGCCCTATACCACCCAAACCTGCTCTATACCACCCCAGCCTGCCCTATACAACCCCAACCTGCCCTATGCCACCCCAGCCTGCCCTATATCACCGCAACCTGCCCTATATTACCCCAACCTGCCCTATATCGCCCCAGCTGGCCCAATACCACCCTATACTTTAATTTACAGGGGTCATTTGGGGGTGCGCCTTGTGACCGTGCGCTGCCTGCAGGGCGCTGGGCAGGATAGACAGGAGGGGGATGACACCATGTTTTGCCGCACCAGGTGGCACCAACCCTAGTGACGCCACTGCCCCAGTGAACTCTCAGCTGCGAGTGGGAGCCGCACTCAAGTGACAGTGACACCCGTCGGCACATCAAGGGGCCGGGACCCACAACAATCCCCTTCTCTCTGGCCGCAGCACTGATGATCTGATCAGTCTCGGCTCAGCTGTCTCACACAGCTGAGCAGAGTGAAGCCACCTCCCCCTCCTCCTTTATGTCCACACAGGGGGAGGGGACCCAACATGCAGTCCCGCACTGATCTGAGGTACATTATGGGTCTGAAGGGGGGGGTTCTGTATTGTAGGGGTGGTCTGAAATGTAGGGGGGTTCTGTAATGTAGGGGGGGTCTGTAATGTAGGGGGTTCTGTATTGTAGGGGGGTCTGAAATGTAGGTGGGTTCTGTATTGTAGGGGGGTCTGTAATGTAGGGGGGTCTGTATTGTAGGGGGGTCTGTATTGTAGGGGGTCTGTAATGTAGGGGGTTCTGTATTGAATGGGGGTCTGAAATGTAGGGGGTTCTGTATTTTAGGGGGGTTCTGTATTGTAGGGGGGTCTGTAATGTAGGGGGGGGGGTCTGTAATGTAGGGGGGTCTGTAATTTAGGGGGGTCTGTAATGTAGGGGGGTCTGTAAAGTAGGGGGGTCTTTATTGTAGAGGGGGGCTGTAATGTAGGGGGCGTCTGTACTGTAGGGAGAGGGTCTGTACTGTAGGGAGGGGGTCTGTACTGTAGGGAGGTCTGTGTAACATGCAGGGGGTCCAGAACTGTTAGGGGGTGTCTGTGTAACAAACTGTGGGGGGCTGTGTAATGTAAAAGGGTCCAGAGGTGCAGGGTGCTGTGTAATGTAAAGGCGTCCAGAGGTGCAGGGTGCTGTGTAATGTGTAATGTAAAGGGGTCCAGAGGTACAAGGTAATGGAACACCACACCCCATAATTAACCGCCACCGCCACCGAGCAAGGACTTCTGGTGAGCCTTGTTTGGACAACAGACAGACGCAATGACTTCCAGGTTCTGGGAAAAGAGTCCTAGTACAGACTCTGATCGAGTCGGGAGGAGCCATCATCTAGAGACCAACTAGTCTCATTACAACAAAAAATCATTTTCAAATGTACTGAAAAAGTACAATAAAGTTACCCTCAGAGAGAGCAACAGTATAAGTATCTCACTTGAACAAATAGCTCTTTACTATTGGTTGCATCCCAGGGTAGCAAGAGTGGTAAAGTAGCCTGTAGTAACACATGTGGTCCGAAGGGCCCAAGGGAAGGTGGACAATAGGGATGAGCCGAACACCCCCCCCGGTTTGGTTCGCACCAGAACCTGTGAACGGACCGAAAGTTTGCGCGAACTTTAGAACCCTATTAAATACAATGGACGCGAACGTTTGAAATGTAAAGTGCTAATTATAACGGCTAATATGCATTTTATTGTCCTAAAATGGGTTTGGGGACCCGGGTCCTGCCCCATGGGACATGTATCAATGCAAAAATAAGTTTTAAAAACTGTTGTTTTTTCGGGAGCAGTGATTTTAATAATGCATAAAGTGAAAAAAAAAGTGAAATATTCCTTTAAATATCGTACCTGGGGGGTGTCTAAAGTATGCCTGTGAAGTGGCACGTGTTTCCCGTGTTTAGAACTGTCCCTGCACAAAATGACACTTCTAAAGGAAAAAAAGCCATTTAAAACTGCTTGCGGCTGTAATGTAATGTCTGGTCCCGGAAATATGGATGAAAATCATTGAGAAAAATGGCATAGCTACCCCATCAACCACCCCTACCCCAGCCCATTACAGCCCCTTTGGGTCTTGTATGGATATTAAGGGGAACCCCGCACCCAAAATAAAAAAAGGCCCTATATACTCTGAACAGCAGTATACAGGCGGTGCAAACAAGACACGGACTGTAGGTTTGTTCTTAAGTAGAATCTGTTTTTAATTTGGAACATGTACATTTTTTAAGTGTAGCTCTAGCCAAAAAATCAATTTTTAAGCTTTTTGGAGTACATAGGGAAGGGTTAACACCTCTGTAACATTTGTTTTTCTGTCTGTGCACCTGTTTAGAACATTTCACCTCACTTTCTGTCCCAATGACAAATGTTTTTGGAAAGTTTGGTGTTTTTATTGAAACAAGGATTGGTGATAAAGCATCAGTAGAGAGGAGACACCTTTTTCCCATATTAACTCTTACAGGAGAGAATTTCCCTTCCTAGGGGTAGATTTCCTCTCACTTCCTGTTGTCTCCTTCCGTTTGCAAGTAGGCGTCGTTTGTAAGTTGGATGTTTGAAAGTAGGGGCCTGCCGTAGATACTCTGCATAAATTTGCATAACATTTATTTTGTTGGTTTTGCCACAACACTGTAAGCCCTCACAGTTACTCTTGGTGGGCGCTGGAACGCCCTGCTGTCAACTATTATATCAGGAATTTTAATTACATGCCATTGTTGAACAGTGGTAGGAAAAATTGGGCCTTTGGTGGTGGTGCTGGTGCCACAAGACTGTAAGTCCTCACAGTTACTCTTGGTGGGCGCAGGAATGGGCCCATCTGTGAAATATTAGATCAAGAATTGTTATTACATGCCCCTGTTGAACAGGGGCAGAAAAATTGGGCATTAGGCACTGGTGCTGGTGCCACAACACTGCAACCCCTCACAGATACTGTACTTAGAGCGCAGCAATGAGCCCTGTTGCAAAGTATTAGACCAAGAATTATAATTACATGCCCCTGTTAAACAGGGGCAGAAAAATTGGGCCTTAGGCACTGGTGCCAAAACACTGCAACCCCTCACAGATACTGTACTTGGAGCGCAGCAATGAGCCCTGCTGCAAAGCATTGCATAAAAAATTGTAAATACACGCCCTTGTTAAACAGGGGCTGAAAAATTGGGCCTTAGGTACTGGTGCTGGTGCCACGACACGGCAACCTCTCCCAGATACTCTAGTTGGAGTGCAGTAATGAGCCCTGCTGCAAAGCATTGCATCAAATATTGTAATTACATGCCCCTGTTAAACAGGGGCTGAAAAATTGGGCCTTAGCCACTGGTGGCGACACCCAGAACCAAAAATGTTCTTCCAAGCTATCAGCAGGATCATTGAGGAGGAAGAGGATAGTCAGTCAACATAACAGGACAGTCACTCAGAATCAGCATAGGCAGTCTTTATGAATGTCAGTCGATCAACCGAGTCGGTGGACAGGCGCACCCTGTGATTGGTAACAAAGCCTCCAGCAGCACTGAATGTGCGTTCCGAAAGAACGCTGGATGCAGGACAGGCCAGTAGCTCAACTGCATACTGTGCAAGCTCTGGCCAGTGATCCATCCTCAAGACCCAGTAAGCCAGAGGATTTTCGGTGGGAAAGGTGTCCAAGTCTGACCTTGCCCCTAGGTATTCCTGGACCATGTAAATCAGACGCTGGTGATGGTTGCTGGAACCGATCATATCTTGGAGCTGCGGACTAAAAAATTGTCTGAACGCATCGGTCAGACGGCCACCTTCTCCACCGCTCCTTCTCTGACTGACCGAAGCCTCAGCAACTCGTTTGTAACCTCCCAGTCTCTGGGAACGCGTTGCACAGACCATTCTGCAAGGCCTCCCGGAGATGTCTCATCCTCTGCTCCCTCTGCAATGGCAAGATAAGGTCTGCAACCTTACCCTTGTACCGTGGATCAAGGAGAGTGGCCAGCCAGTAATGGTCCCTCTCCTTGATCCGAAGAATACGAGGATCCTTCCGCAGGCTTTGCAGGATCAGGGAGGCCATGCAGTGTAGGTTAGCTGAGGCATTCAGTCCGGAGTCCTCTGGGTTACTAAGGATGACATGATCCGCAGCCACCTCCTCCCAGCCACGTACAAGTCCACGGGTTTCTTGGGACTGTAAATCATCCCTAAAATACTGCTGCTGCTGATGCTGAGTGCCAGGCTCTACCTCCATGCTGACACAATCCTCCTCCTCTTCCTCCTCCTCCTCTTCCTGTGTGATGGGTGGGACAGAAGGAACACTGTCTGGATAAAGGGGGCCTTGAGAGGCAAGGAAGTCCTCCTCTTCCTGCCTCTGTTCTGCCTCAAGTGCCCTGTCCATTATTCCACGCAGCGTATGCTCCAACAGGTGGACAAGAGGTACAGTGTCACTGATGCATGCACTGTCACTGCTCACCATCCTCGTGGCCTCCCCAAATGGTGCCAGGACAGTGCATGCATTCCTGATCATGCCCCAGTGTGGCGTGGTGAAAAAAAACCGAGCTCCCCTGACCCTGTCCTGGTGCCGTAGTCGCACAGGTACTCATTGATGGCCCTCTGCTGCGTGTCCAGCCGCTCCAGCATGGCCAACGTTGAGTTCCACCTAGTGGGCATGTCACATATAAGGCGGTTCTTGGACAGGTTGTAATCCTTTTGCAGCTCAGCCAGCCGAGCACTGGCATTATATGATCGGCAGAAATGCACACAGACTTTCCTGGCCTGCCTCAGGACATCCTATAAGTCCGGGAACCTGGCCAAGAACCGCTGCACCACCAGGTTAAGGACGTGAGCCACACAGGGCACATGGGTCAGTTGTCCCTGTCGGAGGGCGGAGAGGAGGTTGGTGCCATTGTCGCAAACCACCATTCCTGGCTTAAGCTGGCGTGGCGTCAACCACCTCTCGGCCTGTCCCTGCAGAGCAGACAGAACCTCTTCCCCAGTGTGGCTCCTGTCCCCCAAACACACCAGCGCAAGCACGGCATGGCATCTTTTTGCCTGCGTACTTGCGTAGCCCCTTGAACGCCTACGGATCACCGCTGGTTCCGAGGACAAAGCACAGGAAGAGGCCATGGAGGAAGAAGAAGAGGAGGGGGTGGAGGAGAGAGGTGTGTCACAACCAGTAGTAGCATTTTGGAGGGGTGGCGGCGAAACAACCACCAACACTACTGCACCTTGTCCTGCATCCTTCCCAGCTGCCAAAAGAGTGACCCAATGGGCCGTGAAAGATAGGTAACGTCCCTGTCCATGCCTGCTGGACCATGAGTCAGCGGTAATATGCACCTTACCGCTGACCGCCCTGTCCAGCGAGGCATGGACATTGCCTTCCACATGCCGGTAGAGAGCCGTAATCGCCTTCCGTGAGAAAAAGTGGCGTTTGGGAACCTGCCACTGAGGAACCGCACATTGCACAAACTCACAGAAGGGGGCCGAGTCTACCAACTGAAAAGGCAGCAGTTGAAGTGCTAGCAATTTAGCCAAGCTAGCATTCAACCGCTGGGCATGTGGATGGCTGGGAGTGAGCTTCTTTCGACGGTCCAGCAGCTGGGGCAGGGAAATTTGCCTGCTACAATCGGATGTCGGTGTACTGCTAGCAAAGTGCCCGCAAGTACTTGACTGTGACACACCTAATTCTACACCTTCATTCCTCTCAGTGCAGGTTTCAGAGAGGACTGAAGGTATAGTGGAGTTGGAGATCCCAGCTGATGAGGAGCAAGGAGAGGTCCGCTTTGTTCTTTGGTGTGGGTCTTTAAGCTACGATTGCCAACGAGCTGCATGGCAGGTCAACATATGTCTGGAAGAGTTGAGCGGACACCTGGATGTTCGGGTTCGACGGGTTCGGCCGAACTTCGGAAAAAAGTTCGGGTTCGGGACCGAACTTTAACCCGAACCCGGACCCGAACCCGAACCCCATTGAAGTCAGTGGGAACCCGGACTTCTAAGGACTAAAAAGGCTCTAAAAAGGTAATGGAAAGGGCTAGAGGGCTGCAAATTGCAGAAAAATGTTGTTAAGAGCATGGCAAGTGCTCTGCAAACAAATGTGGATAGGGAAATAACTTAAAATAACATAAAAAAAATAAAAAATAAAAAAATAATAATCTTGACCTAGGAGGACGAGGTCCATATGGAGTAGGAGGTTGAAGTGGCTGTGGATGTGGCTGTGTAGGTGGAAGCGGCGGTGGAGGAGGATGAGGTAGCCAACACTGATTCAAAAATACAACAATGGCTGTGTAATGCCGGTGATGTGTCGAATTCTGTCCCCCGTCAAATAGTGTCCACCCTGTACTGCGCTTGCTCAGTATGTAGGACAAGGGGATTTCTAAAATCTCCCAAGACGAACGGCGCCTGCGTGGTGAGTTCAGGTGAAGGCCACACCATCCGTGGTTCAAGACGAGCCAAGTGAGGCCGTGCCCGAAGCGTGACGATCGAACCGAGCCCGTGAGGGGCCCTGTTACTATGTGCTACCGTATGTCCACTTGGATGGTGGGGCTTGAACCTGCACTCACAGCGCAGGCGCCGTTCATCTTCGGAGATTTTGTGAATCTCCTTGTCCTCTGTACTGCGCAAGCGCTGCGCCTTCGCAGTATGGGCCGGACACAATCCGATGGCCGGACAGTTTTTGTCACAACACCGGTATACATGTCTATTCTGCACAAGGTACGGACAAGTCCTGTGGGATCCATGCCTGGTTCATTTTAATGAACGTGAGCTTGTCCACATTGGCTCTGGACAGGCGGCTGCGCTTGTCTGTGATAACGCCCCCTGCCGTGCTAAATACACGTTCAGATAATACACTGGCTGCAGGGCAGGCCAGCACCTCCAAGGCATAAAGGGCAAGCTCAGGCCATGTGCCCAATTTGGAGACCCAGAAGTTAAAGGGGGCAGACCCGTCATCCAGTACGTGTAGGCCTGTGGACACATACTGCTCAACCATGTTGGTGAAATGCTGCCTCCTGCTAAGACGTTCCATCTCAGCTGGTGGTGCTGGTTGTTGTGGCGTGCTGACAAAGCTTTTCCACATTTCAGCCATGCTAACCCTGCCTTCTGAGGTGCTGCCGGTGCCCCGGCTGCGTTGGCGACCTCTTCCTCCTCCTCTGCCTTCGCCTTGTGCTTCCACCGTACGCCCGCTGTCAGGTGGGAATACCACCAGCAGCGCGTCTACCAGCGTGCGCTTGTACTCGCGCATCTTACGATCCCGCTCCAGTGAGGGAATTAAGGACGGTACGTTGTCCTTGTAATGGGGATCCAGCAGGGTGGCCACCCAGTAATCAGCACCAGTTAAAATGTGGGCAACTCGGCGGTCATTGCGGAAACACTGCAGCATGTAATCGCTCATGTGTGCCAGGCTGCCCAGAGGCAAAGAAAAGCTGTCCTCTGTGGGAGGTGTATCGTCTGTGTCCTCTGTATCCCCCCAGCCACGCACCAGTGATGGCCACGAGCTGGTCTGGGTGCCACCCTGCTATGAAAATGCCTCCTCCTCCTCCTCCTCCTCCATCTCCTCCTCCACCTCGTCATCCTCCAGAACTGTTCCCTTTCTGCCGGACAATTGTGTACCTGGCGTTTGTTGGTGCAGGAACCCACCCTCGTAGCCACTTGTGAAAGACTGCCCTGAAAGCCTTTGAAATGATCCCGCTTCCTCCTCCTCCTCCTCATCCTCCTGTGCCACATCCTCTTCCATCATCGCCCGAAGCGTTTTTTCAAGGAGGCATAGAACTGGGATAGTAACGCTAAGAACGGCATCATTGGCACTGGACATGTTGGTGGAGTACTCGAAACAGCGCAACAAGGCACACAGGTCTCGCATGGAGGCCCAGTTATTGGTGGTGAAGTGGTGCTGTTCCGCAGAGCGACTCATGCGTGATTGCTGCAGCTGAAACTCCACTATCGCCTGCTGCTGCGCGCACAGTCTGGCCAGCATGTGCAAGGTGGAGTTCCACCTTGTGGGCACGTCACATATGAGGCGGTGAGCGGGAAGGCCGAAGTTACGCTGCAGCGCTGACAGGCGAGCAGCAGCAGGGTGAGAACGCCGAAAGTGCGCACACACAGCCGGGCATATTGGGGTAATTTTTAAGGAACCTCTGGACCACCAAGTTCAGCACATGCGCCAGGCAAGGGATGTGCGTCAAACCGGCTAGGCCCAGAGCTGCTACGAGATTTCGCCCATTATCGCACACCACCAGGCCGGGCTTGAGGCTCACTGACAGCAACCACTCATTGATCTGTTGTTCCATGTCCCTCCACAACTCCTGCGCGGTGTGGGTTTTTTCCCCCAAACAGGAAAGTTTTAAAACTGCCTGCTGTCGTTTACCCCTGGCTGTGCTGAAGTTGGTGGTGAAGGTGTTACGCTGACCGGATGAGGATGCGGTAGAGGATGAGGAAGCGGAGTAGGAGGAGTTAGCAACAGGAGGCAAACTGAAGCGCCCTGCAATCCTCGGTGATGGAAGGACATGCGCCAAACTGCTATCTGCCTCAGGCCCAGCCGCCACTGCATTTACCCAGTGTGCTGTTAGGGAGATATAACGTCCCTGACCGTGTTTACTGGTCCACGCATCCGTAGTTAGGTGGACCTTGCCACAGATGGCGTTGCGCAGTGCACACCTGATTTTGTCCCCCACTTGGTTGTGCAGGGAAGGGATGGCTCGCCTGGAAAAATAGTGGCGGCTGGGCACGACGTACTGTGGGACAGCCAATGCCATCAGGCTTTTAAAACTCTGTGTCTCCACCAGACGGAATGACAGCATTTCAAAGGCCAGGAGTTTTGAAATGCTGGCAATCAGGGCCAGGGATCGCGGGTGGCTAGGGGGTACTTCCTCTTCCGCTCCAATGTTTGGGAGATAGAGAGCTGAACGCTTCCATGGGACATTGTGGAGATGGTTGGTGACCCAGGTGGTAGTGTTTCTGGCAGATGCTCTGTTTGCGGGGTGGCAGGTGCCACTGTCACTACAGAGGTGGATGAAGAGGCCGAGACTGCAGCAGAAGAGGAAGCAGGAGGAGCCAGAGACCTTTCTTGGTTTTTGAGGTGTCTACTCCACTGCAGCTCGTGCTTTGCACTTAGATGCCTGGTCATGCAGGTTGTGCTCAGGTTGAGAACGTTTATGCCTCGCTTCAGGCTCTGATTGCACAGCGTGCAAACCACTCGTGTCTTGTCATCAGCACATTGTGTGAAGAACTGCCACGCTGGGGAACTCCTTGGACCTGGCTTTGGTGTGCTCGGTCCCTTGCTGCGTTGGGCAGTAGCAGATGTACTGTCTAGCTGACAGACGCTCCGCTTTTGCACCCTGCTCCCTCTTCTGCTGTGCTGGTGGCTCTGTGCGACCACCGTCTCTTCCTCCAAACTACACTGGTCACCTGCATAACGTTGATTCCATGTGGGGTCGAGGACCTCATCGTCCTCCACATCATCTTCCACCCAGTCTTCACCCCTGCCCTCCTTGTCTGTCTGCACAATTGCGAAAGCAGCAGCAGTTGGCACCTGTGTTTCGTCATCATCCGAGATGTACTGCGATGGTCCTCCCATGTACTCATCATGAAACATAAGTGGTTGGGCATCGGTGCACTCAATCTCTTCCACTTCTGGGGCAGGGCTAGGTGGATGGCCCTGGGAAACCCTGCTAACAGAGTCATCGAAAAGCAGAAGAGACTGCTGCATGATTTGGGGCTCAGACTGCTTGGCTGATTTGCAAGGGGGTGAGGTGAAAGACTGATGGACATGGGTTTCAGGTGCCAACTCTGTTCTTTCATCAGAAGAGTGGGTGGGAGACAATGTGAAGGAACCCGAGGCACTGTCAGCAACCCAATCTACTATCGCCTGTACTTGTCCTGGCCTAAACATTCGTACAGCCTCATTAGGCGCGACAAAATACCGCCGCAGGCTCGGTCGCCTACTCGCACCTGAGGAAGGTGTTTCACTTGTGCGTGTATCTGGCACAGATCCACCACATCCTCTCCCTGCAACAGGAGCTCCACCAGCAGCACCACGACCGGGGCCACCACGTCCCTTTGACCTTCTCCTCATTTTTTCAAAATTTAGGATCTTGCCCTAAATGGGTGTTTTTGGAAGAGCAGAACACACCCACAGTACGTAACCGCTGAATCGCACAGCTACAGAACTGCAGAAAATGCTATTAAAAAAAAATGTTGTTTTTTTAGTATAGCACAGTAGGAGAAAACTATATAGAAATTGTTTATTTCACACACCTCAAAATATGTATAACACACTGCAAACTTTTTTTGGTGCCACTAAACGGCGTTTTTTGGAAGAGCAGAACACACCCACAGTACGTAACCGCTGAATCGCACAGCTACAGAACTGCAGAAAATGCTATTCAAAAAAAATGTTGTTTTTTTAGTATAGCACAGTAGGAGAAAACTATATAGAAATTGTTTATTTCACACACCTCAAAATATGTATAACACACTGCAAACTTTTTTTGGTGCCACTAAACGGCGTTTTTTGGAAGAGCAGAACACACCCACAGTACGTAACCGCTGAATCGCACAGCTACAGAACTGCAGAAAATGCTATTCAAAAAAAATGTTGTTTTTTTAGTATAGCACAGTAGGAGAAAACTATATAGAAATTGTTTATTTCACACACCTCAAAATATGTATAACACACTGCAAACTTTTTTTGGTGCCACTAAACGGCGTTTTTTGGAAGAGCAGAACACACCCACAGTACGTAACCGCTGAATCGCACAGCTACAGAACTGCAGAAAATGCTATTCAAAAAAAATGTTGTTTTTTTAGTATAGCACAGTAGGAGAAAACTATATAGAAATTGTTTATTTCACACACCTCAAAATATGTATAACACACTGCAAACTTTTTTTTGTGCCACTAAACAGCGTTTTTTGGAAGAGCAGAACACACCCACAGTACGTAACCGCTGAATCGCACAGCTACAGAACTGCAGAAAATGCTATTAAAAAAAAAAATTGTTTTTTTAGTATAGCAACGTAGGAGAAAACTATAAAGAAATTGTTTATTTCAAACACCTCAAAATATGTATAACACACTGCAAACTTTTTTTTGTGCCACTAAACTGCGTTTTTTGGAAGAGCAGAACACACCCACAGTACGTAACCGCTGAATCGCACAGCTACAGAACTGCAGAAAATGTTATTAAAAAAAAATGTTGTTTTTTTAGTATAGCACAGTAGGAGAAAACTATATAGAAATTGTTTATTTCACACACCTCAAAATATGTATAGCACACTGCAAACTTTTTTTTGTGCCACTAAACGGCGTTTTTTGGAAGAGCAGAACACACCCACAGTACGTAATCGCTGAATCGCACAGCTACAGAACTGCAGAAAATGCTATTTAAAAAAAATGTTGTTTTTTTAGTATAGCAACGTAGGAGAAAACTATAAAGAAATTGTTTATTTCAAACACCTCAAAATATGTATAACACACTGCAAAGTTTTTTTTGTGCCACTAAACTGCGTTTTTTGGAAGAGCAGAACACACCCACAGTACGTAACCGCTGAATCGCACAGCTACAGAACTGCAGAAAATGCTATTAAAAAAATATGTTGTTTTTTTAGTATAGCAACATAGGAGAAAACTATAAAGAAATTGTTTATTTCAAACACCTCAAAATATGTATAACACACTGCAAACTTTTTTTTGTGCCACTAAATGGCGTTTTTTGGAAGAGCAGAACACACCCACAGTACGTAACCGCTGAATCGCACAGCTACAGAACTGCAGAAAGTGCTATTCAAAAAAAATGTTGTTTTTTTAGTATAGCACAGTAGGAGAAAACTATATAGAAATTGTTTATTTCACACACCTCAAAATATGTATAACACACTGCAAACTTTTTTTTGTGCCCCTAAACTGCGTTTTTTGCAAGCGTACATTAAAGTGCAATTTTTTTTTTTTGCCCTATGGGTCTTTTGGAAAAGAGAACAATAAAGTGCCTTTTTTTTCCCCCTAAAAGTTAGATTTTCTCTGACACTGGGCTCATGGCAGTGTAAAAAGACTGCACTGCAACACAAATAGGTAGACCTATGCAGATCGCTGATTTTAATCTCTGAATCTGGACTCCTATATAATATTCTCTCTCCCTGAAAGCACCAACACAGGAACCTGGCCCTACACTACACTATCTCTCTATCTTTTCCCTCAGATTGTAGAATCAGGACTACCTCATCTATCTTTCTATCTCTCCCTAAAAGCAGCAGCAGCAGACTAGATCCTCTCCCTATCTATTCTGAAGCAGAGTGTCATGTGTGCTGTGTGCCTCTAGCTTATATAGAAGCTGGGTCACATGTTGCACTGACCAATCACAGCCATGCCATTAGTAGGCATGGCTATGATGGCCTCTAAGGGCACACCAGCTAATCAAAAGGTGATTGGCTGGCCCCTGAAGCATTTCTAAATGCGTTATTAGATTGCCGAACCCGAACCCGAACCCGGACTTTTGGGCAAAGTCCGGGTTCGGGTTCGGGAAAAAGCTAAAGTTTGGTACGGACCCGAACTTTACAGTTCGGGTTCACTCAACACTAATGTCTGGTCAAGCATGTGGTGCCCAAGCGGCTGATGTTTTGGCCACGCGAGATACGCTTGAGACATATGTTGCAAATAGCAGCGGTGCGATCTGATGCACTCAACTCAAAAAAGGCCCACACCAAAGAACTTTTGGAATAACGCGCAGATGCAGCGCCCTGCACAGGCGGAGCTCTGCGGTGTGATTCAGACGGTGTGCTGCCCTTACGCTGGCCCCCGGAGGGCATCCTGCCTCGTTGGAGATGTGCCTTCTCCTCATCCTCCTCCTCCTCCTCTCTCCTATCTGGCACCCACATGGAGTCAGTGACCTCATCATCCCCTCCCTCTTGATCACTGGAGCAAACCTGGCAGTATGCTGCAGCTGGTGGAACATGACTGCCAGATTGCTGTCCTTCTTGAGCATCCCCTCTCTCTGCGCTCACGCTACTGCCTTCCTCTAGCTGGGTATCATCATCAGACCCTTCAAAACGCTGAGCATCCTCCTGGAGCATGTACCCAACACTGTGCTCAAACAGTTCAGGGGACTCCTCAGGAGGACATGGTGGGTCTAGGGAAGGAGTGACTGATGATGACAATGATACGAGGGAAGTGGACGCATTGGCAGCTGCTTTGCCAGTACCCTGAGCCTGGGTGAGAGAGGATGAGGAGGATGAGGAGGGCTTAGTCATCCACTCTACCAAGTCTTCGTCATGATGCGGCTCAACACGTCCAGCCGAAAATAAGGACAAGCGTGTCCCATGGCCACGTGCTGATGACAATGCACCGCGTCCACGACCAGCACTGTTGCCCCCAGACACAGAGCCTGCTTGCCCTCTTGTATTGGCTTGTGACTGTCTGCCTCTCCTTGTTGGCCTTCCAGACATTCTAATGGCCTGCAGGGAGATGGGAAAACCAGCAATAAGGGGTAGCTTCAGGTGTATACTGTGCAGGAGGCACCTACACCCACTGTAACTGCTTGCAGATGCCTGTCTGTGTTACACAACAGAAAAACACCAGCAATACGGGGTAGCTTCAGGTGTATACTGTGCAGGAGGCACCTACACCCACTGTAACTACTTGCAGATGCCTGTCTGTGTTACACAACAGAACAACACCAAGAGCAATAAGGGGTAGCGTATACTGTGCAGGAGGCACCTACACCCACTGTAACTGCTTGCATATGCCTGTCTGTGTTACACAACAGAACAACACCACAAGCAATAAGGGGTACCGTATACTGTGCAGGAGGCACCTACACCGACTGTAACTGTTTGCAGGTGCCTGTCTGTGTAACACAACAACACCATGAGCAATAAGGGGTAGCTTCAGGTGTATACTGTGCAAGAGGCACCTACACCCACTGTAACTGCTTGCAGATGCCTGTCTGTGTTACATAACAGAACAACACCACGAGCAATAAGGGGTAGCGTATACTGTGCAGGAGGCACCTACACCCACTGTAACTGCTTGCAGATGCCTGCCTGTGTTACAAAACAGAACAACACCACGAGCAATAAGGGGTAGCTTCAGGTGTATACTGTGCAGGAGGTTTAGCAAAGAATAACACTTACACTGTCCCTGCCTATCCTGCTCTCTCTCTGCACGCCAACACACTAACTGCACAAGGTTTAGCAAAGAATAACACTGACACTGTCCCTGCCTATCCTTCTCTCTCCCTGCACGCCAACACACTGTAAATGCACAAGGTTTAGCAAAGAATAACACTGACACTGTCCCTGCCTATCCTTCTCTCTCCCTGCACACCCACACACTGTAAATGCACAAGGTTTAGCAAAGAATATCACTGACACTGTCTCTGCCTATCCTTCTTTCTCCCTGCACGCCAACACACTACACAAGGCCGCCGCGCTGGCGGTCTTATATATTGTGGGGCGTGTACTAAACCACCCTGAGCTATAATTGGCCAAAGGCAACCTGCCTGTGGCCAATTATGGCTCTCCTCGCTGCGGCGCTGTGATTGGCCAAGCATGCGGGGCAACAGTGCATGCTTGGCCAATCACAGCACCGGCAATGCACTGCGATGGCGCAGTGCATTGTGGGCCATTCGCGTCACACGAATTTGTCGCGAACGACCCACAAAGTTCTGGTTTCGCCGAAAAGGCGAACAGCGAGCTCATCCCTAGTGGACAACTGTATTAACTGGTTTTGTAGTAAGGAAAGACGTACTTCCTGCACCAGGAACAGTGGCTCTACAGAGGAGACAAGTCCCTTTTTGGGGAGGTAGCTAATCTAACTAATCTTTCAGCGTATCAGCTTTTAGGCATACCATACAAAGAAAAAAGTTGCGCTAAAATGAACGTGACACCTGAGTGACACCTAAGTGACATATAATAAAGAGTATAAAAATATCACCAGTACGGCAACTGATGAATAAATATATATAAATGAGCACAGCGGCTCACACAATAAATGGATAACGCAAATATTTAAATATAAGTGATACAAACACGTGATGGAGAGTCACTAGTTGTGAGTGATCCAAAAACCATCAAAAAATATCTATAAACAAGAAAAAGTCCCAAATGCAGTCCAAACACAAAAAGTTCATATACATATATGTATGGTGCTCCTCCACCGTGCTGGTTATGATCCATTCATGTTGCACCCAGATCTAGTGTTGAATAGGACAGCCTCCACCAATAAAAATACTGCCTCTTACCGAAAGAGATGGATCCCTTATCACAGGGGATCAGAGAAAACCTGTGGCTATTCCCCAGCCAAGGGTATGGGGCAAGCAGCGTCTCTTATCCAGAAGGTCAGCAGCTCTCAGCAGTAGAAACCATAATCCCGTAAATAAAGAGAAGGAATATACCATAGTGTAAAACCTTTTACACATTTATTAAAGGAAAAGACGAATGCACACTTACATATATGCAGATAAAAACGAGCGAAAAAGATAAGCCGGCCGGCTCTAAGTGTAAAGCAGCCCGTATGTCTCCGGGTAGCGTGGGCGCGATGACGTCAGAATGTAGCTCCTCCCTATGCGTTTCGTCATCAAAGACGTGTTCACAGGATACGGGCGGCGTTCTGACGTACCGCTCTAAATAACCATCTCAATCAGCCAAGCCTCGATGTGAACCACGGGATGTCAGAGCACCGCCATTTTGACTGAGGGAAAGGTACCGCTAGATACTATGGAAGAGTTGGCAAACCCAAAGTAAATAGCGGATGGTGTGCAAAAAAAATATAGGATAAAAAGTATCATGATTGTGCATGAATTATTAAAAAGATAAAAGGCCACAAACGGTCTCATATTGCCAATTGATGTTATAGGAAATATAAGTAGGTTAAAACTCTATTGTTTAGAAATTAGGAACAAAGGGGGCCTCATCAGTTGGAATAGACGAACTGAACCATTCCCAGGATTCACATCAAGTGTACAAAGCACAAAGGGTTACCTAAAGCTGGATCAATATAACACTATCGCAAACCTGGTCATAAACAAACAAACAGCAATTACCAACAGTAAAACAATATACCAATATATTTAAATTGTATATATAAGCATATGCTAGATGACCGGATTGAATATGGCACTAAATATGCCAAATAATGTCACAGTTCCATCCTCCTTCACATAAACCCAATTTAACTGTTTAGGTCAAAACCCAAACTCTTAAGAGGGAGAGAGAGGGGAAATAACGAAATATGTGAAAAAAATATGTATAAAAATTAAATTAAAAAGTCACAATAATCTGACTCTTTCCTATCAAAACTGGTGTATATTATATGGTCAACAAAGAGGTCAAGAATTGTCTATAAAGCAATTCACGTCGACGTCTATGTTGAGACCAAAGGGGGTATAACACTTAATCTTGTGCACCCACGACATCTCTAGCCTAGAGATGCTCTGGACCAGATTGCTACCCCTCCAATGGGGGCTATATTTATCGATCCCCAAAAAGATAGTACCCTTAGGGTTACGGTTATGGACAGCCAAGTAATGTTTTGACACCGAATGTTTAGTAAACCCTCTTCTAATATTACCAATGTGCTCGTTAAGGCGTACCTGAAGTGGGCGCTTGGTCCTGCCCACATACTGCAACCCACAAGGGCATTGCAGTAAATAGACCACGCCCTCCGTCGAACAGGTAATAAAGGGTTTGATGTCAAAAGTTTTATTATTACAAGTGGAACTAAATTGAGTAGTTCTCCTAGATCTACACCCATTTAAAGAACATACTTGACACCTCCTGCACTGATAATAACCCGTAAAGTTGGGAAAGAAAGTGGGTCTAATCATGGGTGGATCGAAAATATTGGGTGCTAGTCTGTCCCTCAGAGCTGGGGCATATTAGGCATACCAATCTTCACAAGTTGTTACTCGTCGGGTATTCATGCAGATGCCTCCCAAAAGTCAGAGTTGCAGTAGTCGCAGACTGAAGTCTTTGAGATATTAAATCTTAAATATAGATTTTAAACCACAACACTCAAATATCTAAGCGAAGAGGCAATGTTAAATGTAGTATTCCAGTTTGCTGTGCACGCATATGTGCACTAGCATGCGCCTGTGCGCATGCCCATACCAATTAGCGTGTGCACTTGGCACCCAGTGGCCTATTTAAACTGGTATGTCATTAAGAGCAGTTCCTCAATGGTCTTCAGCTTGTTCCTGAGGCCTGATCCGCTGAACCTGCTTATCTGTGTATGATCTGGCTTGCCCTTGGATTCTGCTTCTGCTCCTTTCTTGGCTTTGTTCACTTGATTATTCTGACCCCAGCCTGTTTACTGGACTTGTCTTTGCCTGCTAATTCTGTACTGCTTTGTCCGGCTGTTACTGACTTTTGCCTGCCTCTTGGACTTGCTCTGCCTATCAATTTTGGTCCCTCACTGCCTGGTTGTTGCTGAACGCTGACTGTCTCAAGGCTCTGCTTCTGTCTTCTGCTCTTGTGCCAAGCTGCTCATGTATCCTGTTCCAAGGACTGTGACTACCAGCTATACCCACTTACAGAGTGGATCTCATCAGCCAGCTACTGCAGCACTCCTTGCCCTTACACTTTCTGTTCCCATCTCCAGAAGTGTTGGACAGGAGGTACAAAAGAGGCTTCCACAACATTTCAAGTCTTCCCTAGGTACGTGATACTTTCCTCAAGTGAAAAAAGAATCCAGTGAATCCAATGAAAAATTCTTCTGAATCCAGTAACAAAGGTAGGTGAAATGCATACTTACCAGACAATCAAAGTCTAACCATTTTATAAACCAGTGTCATGTATTGTCCACTTTGAACAGCTGCTGAGCTACTCCCTTCCACTCAAGGACACTGCTCCTATAAGAAGTCAAACACTTCAATCCAAGGATAGGATCACCCAATTCTACTTTACATGGGAACCAGATTTACCACACTATCGTGAATACAAGAAGAGCAACCTCATAGTGCAGTATTTATTTATAAAAAAACATGTCATAAAAAAAATCACATTTGTGCCACTGCTCAGCTCAGAAGACAGCAGTGTTTGACGTCAGTGCAACAAGCTCTTACCTACATGTTTAATTCAATAGAATGTCATCAGGGGCTGCTTGCACTGACAGAAACATATGTATAAAAGACCTTACAAGAACATTCCTTTAAATGGAGGGTGGGACAAACTCATATAACATATACAGTAGAGCATTGTAATACAGAATATATGCCAGTTACAAGTATAAATGTTGTTAGCTTCAGGGAGTATATCTACCATTATGAATGAACATTTTTCCTATAATGTAAGTAAATGACGTAAAGACCCTACCATTACTACTATGGTCTTTTTCTGTTTGCAAAAAAACAGCAACCATGTAAATATGGAATAAATAAAAAGTTTATATACTAGATGATGCTATACATTAATTCCAGTAGAGTGTGACATAATAATGGGAGCAAATATTCCAACATATGAATGCTGGTATTATGAAGGAAATATAAATTGATTAACCTTTTAGCGGCAACTGCATCACATTATAAGTACATAAGAGGTTCATGAATTTAATAACCAAACTTTTGAAACAAGTTTCTAGAACAACACCCATATGACACACAGAGGTTGATTTACTAAAACTGGAGGGTGCAAAATCTGGTGCAGCTGTGCATGATAGCCAACCAGCTTCTAACTTTAGCTTGTTTAAGTTTTGACAAACGAAAAAACCCTGAAAGCTGATTGGTTTCTATGCAGAGCTGCATCAGATTTTGCACTCTCCAGTTTTAGTAAATCAACCCCATAGTAATCTTAATGTACAACGTTTGTAATGTGCATGAATATAATCTGTCAAAGGTCATAGCATGATTTACAACGTATAATTATGACAGTCAATATTGTAGCAAGTTGATATTGAAAGATAACATTATATACATCATTTATACATTATAAATACATTTAATTACTCTATGTATATGGTTTTGCTTAGATATATGTTTTTGTTTTTCAGTAAATACTGCAATATGAGGTTGCTCTCATTATTTTATATTTATTTCATGAAGAGTGCATTCCAGATATTGTTATGAATTGGGTTCACATGTAAAGTGGAACCGGGCTATCCTTACGCTTACAAATAAAACAAAAAAAAGATGTGCATAAAACAACTAAGTGATCAATGACCAAAACAATCTGTGAAATATTCACATATATAACCAATGATTTAACACCATAAATTACAACTCATGATTGAAAAGTGAAATGACCTGTGTCGCTGAAGGGTTAAAGAAATTATATATGAAAGTAAATACTAAAAACTAATGTGATGTAAAATTAGATACATTTGATGTGAAAATGAATGGTTTAAAAACACAATTGATACCAAGTGCCAAAGTGAATGAATACAAAGTTCATGGGATGACACTGAAACATAAAAAAATAAATAATGATATAATATGTATATGTATGTGAAAAAACGGCAATCAGAAAAAAAGATCCCAAAAGGAACAAGCAAAGCAAACTCAGGGGATCCTGCACACACTGTATTAGTATCAAATTCCACTTATGATAATGGCAGATCAGGTATGACACATCAATCCATAGGATGGGAGAAAAAGCAGCCAGATGGCCTCTTACCAGACACGATGGACTCCTAATTACGGGAGTCGGTCTCACATATTTGTCTGAAATACAGTCTCCCCACCGACAGGAAGAACTTATGGCTAGAGTGGGAGAACTCACTAACAGCTCTATCCAACCTTAAAATTCCACGCCCATATGCTCCTCTGTCATCTGCAGACATTCAGATGCAAAGACTTTGTGTGTTTGTGAATGCTTATGTTAAAGCAATTGCTGCTGTGGCTTACCTGAAAACCATAGACACTAAAGGACAATGCCACATAGGGTTCGTAATGGGGAAAGCAAAACTTGCACCACTTCCCGAACACACCATACCCAGGCTGGAACTTTGTGCTGCAGTATTGGCTACAGAGCTAGCTGAACTAATTGCAATAGAGACAAACTTAGAAATTAAAGAAGCTGAGTTTTACACAGACAGTAAAGTAGTTCTCACACCTGCCATGTTGCTCACACAAAAGACTGGTCTTGGAGGTACTTCAGCTGGAGAGTTTTGTGAGAAAGACCTTTACAAACGTCAATGGAGACAAGTACAAACCCTTGCCAACACCTTTTTGGAGTCGGTGGAGGGAACAATATATATCTACTCTACAAGTAAGGAGAAAGTGGCACACTGAAAGCCTAATCTTAAACCTGTTGATGTTGTGCTCATGAAAGATTGCCAGACACTAAGGAATATGTGGCCTTTAGGTCTGGTCACCAAAGTACTCCCAAGCAAGGACAATCGTGTCCGTAAGGTCGAGGTCAAGACCTTTCAACAGAATGAGGCCAAAGTGTTCTTAAGACCAGTGACTGAACTTGTTCTGTTGCTTTCTACGGAGGACTCTGTTAATGACGTCACTTGACGTCAGGCGGGGAGTGTTCTGTCCATCAGATGTCTATATTCTGATTATCTGCATTTGTGTGATTAAAATTACATTTAAAGTTGTAATTTACATAGACAATTATATGCAGAGCGCAGGCGCCATCTAGCGTCCTTTTTTTGGTACTGCTTCAGTTTGTTATTATTTCATGCATTGTATGTGTAACCCAGGAAGTAGTTAGTAAGCAAGGTATTCTGGGTAGAATCTTCACAGGAAGTGAAGCAGATTCACCATGCTTTGAGAAGACAGTGCAGGAGGCAGGACATGTCTTGTTCAATCTATCACCATCACCCCTTAGAGAACTTAAAAAGTATGTTTTTACTATCTCATCTTGTATTGTGTATCGTTGTTTCTGCAATGTATGCTATATTGTACTTATTGAGGTTTATTTTTGTTATTTGTAGTTTCACCTGGCTTGTTCTAATAAAGCTGAGATCAAAGAAACATGGTATCTGAAGTTTATGGGGCAAGAAGGTTTAAACTTTATGTCCTTGAGACAGAACAATTTGCTAAAATGCGTTTTAAAAAACAAGCCAAAATGTTTGAGAAAAGCAGAAAAAAGTGCATCAAAACCTGTACCAAAATGTGCACAAAAAAGGCCCAAAAAGCCACATTTTAATTTGTCTGGGCATGAAGCATTGTGCATTTTTTCAATGCACATTTTGGCAGGTTGGTAGTGTATTTGTCAAATGACAAAATGTGTGGCAAAATGCATGTCTGCAAACTGCATTTGTGGTGCCATTAACAATGAATGGCACTCAAAAGCGCGCTGTATATTTTGTCAATTTTACAGCAATTTCGAATCATAGCAAGAATTGCACAATTCTGCCATCAATTCTGCATTGCTCAGATGTGAATGGGTCTTAAAAGAAAATACATAACTACACTGTGTGTGTGTATGTATGTGTGTGTATATATATATATATATATATATATATATATATAGTTATTATTTATATCAATCTTTTAGCTTGCTATTGCTGATATTAGGAAGAAAGAATTACAGCAGCTTCTCATCCATATTCTCCACCTCTAAGCTGGAGAATCTTGGAGGAAATATTTTACAGAGATGGCCAGTGAGATCTTCAGATCTCACCTTCATAAACTGGTAATTTGTGTAAAAGTGAATGGCAGGGGGCGTGGCTCAGCGCATGGAGTGGTAGGACGTGTCTCGCGGCAGCTCCCGGTCCTGAAATCTTCCACGGGACTCTAACTCCTCCATTACCGTCCACATCCTCACCAAAACGCACCGATAGGCAAGGGGATGCCCAAGGATCAACCTAAACATGCCAGTGATAAGACACAGGGTGATCTTGGACGATTCGTGACCTGAGATTCTGTGGCCTACATGAGTTAGGGGAAATCCAAGATGGCGCCAGCGCCTTCATCTCCGGCCCGCTCTGAGCCTGCAGACGCCATACAGGTATGCTCCAGGGGCCGCTCTGCCTCCCTTACAGACATTGAGCCTACCCTACACAGCCCACATAGCCTCTCACAGGCCTCCCTGTGCTCCGGTGATGGCTGGGACATGGCGTCACAGATGTGATCCATGCACACATACATGCGATTCCTACCTACTAAAACTGATGGAGCACTATGTCTCCGAACTTAAACAAGACCTAGGGGTCTGCATGGAGGACTTAGAGAACACCACAGACGGCATATACAACACATTGCAGTCCCATGAGGAGACCCTTAACTCCCACTGTTATGCTGCAGCAGCTCATGTACCACCAAGATGATATTGAGAACCGTAACAGACGGAACAATATCAGGATTCGTGGCATCCCTGAGACTGTGGAACATAAGGACCTAGAGGCGGCAGTCACCACCGTCTTTAGCCAGCTACTCCAGCAATCTAAAGACACCAACATTGAGCTGGACAGGGTACACAGAACGTCGGGCCCGCGGAATTCCGACCCCTCCTTCGTCGGCGACATGCTTTGCAGGGTACACTTCTACAAAGTCAAGGAAGAAATCATGCAGGCCGCCAGCACGCAAGATTCTATCAGTCTAAACGACACCCCTGTCATGCTGCTTCCGGACCTCTCAAGCCAAACACTGGCTATGAGACACGCTCTTAAACAACTCACATCTCTCCTCCAGGAGAAATGTATTAAGTACCAATGGAGGTTGCATTCCAGCTACAGGTCCACCATGAAGGCAAGACGGCCCTCTTCCGCACTCTGGGATACCTGCCGCAGTTCCTGAGCACCCTGGAGCTACCTCAGGTCTCCTTGCCAGATTGGCCACTCCCACCTACTACTCCGGGACTACCATTCAACTCCCAATGGCAGAGGGCTGGCAAGAACAAGCGCCCCCGATCTGCCACTCAGATGCCTCCTGATGGCTGACTTTGCCCTGGCTCCCACCTTTTGCCTACCTTTACCCAGTAACCAGGACTTTTTTCTCTGCTCCGACACAAGGCTTACTCCCTCCACCCATGGCTCACTGGGATCAACATCCGGGACCACCAGACTGGTGGCCACACTAACTTTGTTGCCCTTCCAGAGAACTTCCTTTGTCCCCCATATTGCTCCTGTTTTGCAATGTTTATACCTGTTCGGGACAATTTTTCTTCACTTTTTCTTCACTTTTGTGCCACCAGCCACGTCCTGAATCCCATTGATCTACCCACCCCGACCATGTTTCCCTACAATATGGAGGAACTTTTGTCTTCAGCAGGGATGAGCCGAACACCCCCCTGTTCGGTTCGCACCAGAACCTGCGAACAGACAAAATGTTCGTGTAAACTTTAGAACCCTATTAAATACAATGGACTCGAACGTTCGAAATCTAAAGTGTTAATTATAAAGGCTAATATGCAAGTTATTGTCCTAAAAAGTGTTTGGGGACCTGGGTCCTGCCCCAGGGGACATGTATCAATGCAAAAAGAAGTTTTAAAAACGGCCGTTTTTTCGGGAGCAGTGATTTTAATAATGCTTAAAATGAAAAAATAAAAGTGAAATATTCCTTTAAATTTCGTACCTGGGGTGTGTGTATGATATGCATGTGAAGTGGCGCATGTTTCCCGTGCTTAGAACTGTCCCTGCAAAAAATGTCATTTTTGAAAGAAAAAAAATGCATTTAAAACTGACTCGCGGCTATTAATGAATTGTCGGCTCCCGGCAATACATACAAAAGTCATTGAGAAAAAAAAAAAAAAAAAAGCGTGGGGGTTCCCCAGAATTCAATTACCAGGCCCTTCAGATCTGGCATGGATTTTAAGGGGAACTCCACCCCAAGTTTAAAAAAAAAATGGCGTGGAGTCCCCCTAAAAATCCACACCAGACCCCTTATCCGAGCACGCAACCTGGCCGCAGGGGAAAAGGGGGGGACGAGAGAGCGGCCCCCCCTCCCTCCTGAACCGTACCAAGCCACATGCCCTCAACATGGGGAGGATGTCCCCATGTTGATGGGGACAAGGGCCTCATCCCCACAACCCTTGCCCGGTGGTTGTGGGGGTCTGCGGGCGGGGGGCTTATCGGAATCTGGAAGACCCCTTTAACAAAGGGGACCCCCAGATCCCGCCCCCCCCTATGTGAATTGGTAACGGGTACATTGTACCCCTACCATTTCACGAAGAAAGCGTAAAAAAAATGTTTAAAAAAACACACAAACACCTTGAAAAAGTCCTTTATTTAAAAAAATAAATAAATAAACATTCCAGCGGTGAAATCCAGTGTCCCGCGGCGATCCCGATGTCCAGCGCTGTCCTTCATTGGTTGTGCCTGAGCGGACCTGATGGGGAACTCCCTCTCAGTATTTTAAATGTATAGACCCGCCCCTTCTAATGTTCCCCATCAGGTCCGCTCAGCGGACGAGATGCAGAACATGAGAAGGGGCGGGTCTATACATGTATTACCAAAGTGAGAGCAGTTCCCCATCAGGTCCGCCCCCTCGGTATGTCAGACCCGCCTACGTCATTGGCTTGAGCGGGGAACTTCCTTCACTATGTAAATTTAAATTACACAGTGAAGGAAGTTCCCCGCTCAAGCCAATGACGTAGGCGGGTCCGACATACCGAGGAGGCGGACCTGATGGGGAACTGCTCTCACTTTGGTAATACATGTATAGACCCACCCCTTCTCATGTTCCGCATCTGGTCCGCTGAGCGGACCTGATGGGGAACTTTAGAAGGGGCGGGTCTATACATTTAAAATACTGAGAGGGAGTTCCCCATCAGGTCCGCTCAGGCACAACCAATGACGGACAGCGCTGGACATCGGGATCGCCGCGGGACACTGGATTTCACCGCTGGAATGTTTTTTTTAATAAAGGACTTTTTCAAGGTGTTTGTGTGTTTTTTTAAACATTTTTTTACGCTTTCTTCGTGAAATGGTAGGGGTACAATGTACCCCTTACCAATTCACATAGGGGGGGGCCGGGATCTGGGGGTCCTCTTTGTTAAAGGGGTCTTCCAGATTCCGATAAGCCCCCCGCCCGCAGACCCCCACAACCACCGGGCAAGGGTTGTGGGGATAAGGCCCTTGTCCCCATCAACATGGGGACATCCTCCCCATGTTGAGGGCATGTGGCTTGGTACGGTTCAGGAGGGAGGGGGGGCCGCTCTCTCGTCCCCCCCTTTTCCCCTGCGGCCGGCCAGGTTGCATGCTCGGATAAGGGGTCTGGTATGGATTTTTAGGGGGACTCCACGCCATTTTTTTTTTAATTTGGGGTGGAGTTCCCCTTAAAATCCATGCCAGATCTGAAGGGCCTGGAATGGATATTTGGGGGAACCCCACGTCAATTTTTTTTTTATTTGCGGCGGGGTTCCCCTTAATATCCATTCCAGACCTGAAGGGCCTGGTAATTGAATTCTGGGGAACCCCCACGCTTTTTTTTTTTTTTTTCTCAATGACTTTTGTATGTATTGCCGGGAGCCGACAATTCATTAATAGCCGCGAGTCAGTTTTAAATGCATTTTTTTCTTTCAAAAATGACATTTTTTGCAGGGACAGTTCTAAGCACGGGAAACATGCGCCACTTCACATGCATATCATACACACCCCCCAGGTACGAAATTTAAAGGAATATTTCACTTTTATTTTTTCATTTTAAGCATTATTAAAATCACTGCTCCCGAAAAAACGGCCGTTTTTAAAACTTCTTTTTGCATTGATACATGTCCCCTGGGGCAGGACCCGGGTCCCCAAACACTTTTTAGGACAATAACTTGCATATCAGCCTTTATAATTAGCACTTTAGATTTCTCCCATAGATTTTTCGAATTTGCCGCGAACACCCCAATTTGTTCGCTGTTCGGCGAACGGGCGAACAGGCAATGTTCGAGTCGAACATGAGTTCGACTCGAACTCGAAGCTCATCCCTAGTCTTCAGTAGTTCAGTAGTACATCTGTGCCTTACTGTTAGTATTCAGTCACATTTGCTCTCTATTGATGGTTATGTATAGTTTAACAATTGTTATTGTACCCCCCGTGGACCTCGGGACTGGGAGGCACCCAGCGTGCTTACCACGTATACCCCCCCTTAGGACCGATAGTGCGTGTCTATGCACTGTCCTTTAACTAGTCAGTTTGCCATTCTAACAATGTCAAACTATTTGCTTAATGGTTTAGTATTGCCACCCAGTGGCCTGTTACTTCTTTTTCTATCTCTGCTTTCGGCGGGGGTTCCAGTCTCTTGCCACTCTATTCCTTTTTTCTCCCCTGTATTGGAGCTTGATCCCATCTACCCCCTCTACTCTTGCCTCTTTTTCATTTCTCATCCTGTTCTCCCCCCCCCAGCATCCCCCTTTTCTTTCCTCCTCCTCCTTCCACCTGGGCAGACCTTAATGTACATACCACCCGCTGTTAGATTTATATGGAAATTTGTAGTCCCCCTTTATTTTGACATGATATCCCATGATCACATAACCTTATCGTCCTACAACTGTAGAGGCCTCAATACTCCAGAGAAAAGGAGTCAGATATTATACCACTTCCACAAAGCCAGGACCCAAATCTTACTCCTGCAGGAAACCCAGTTTAGGGACAAGGCCGCCCCAACCCTTAATAATCCCTATTACCACCAGTGGTATCACAGTACAAACCCGCAGGCTAAATCAAAAGGAGTGTCTAATAGCCTTCCACAAATCATTCCATCCAGAAGTTCTGGATTCCCTTGTTGACACCCAAGGCCGTTTTCTTTTTCTAAAACTCAAAACGAATTCCTCTATCTTCACAGTGGCTAACGTATACGGACCAAACCAAGACCAGGGGGGCTTCCTATCCGTGGTGCTGAACAAGTTACTTTCTTTTGGTGGTCCCTGTTTCATCCTAGGTGGAGACCTCAATGTAGCCCTTTCCCCGGCCGTGGACACTTCCTTGGGTAAGTCCTCTACACCTCACTCCACTCTCACACACATAAAATCACTCCTACATTCCACTCAACTGGTGGATGTCTGGTGTGTGCAGCACCCATTTGAGAGAGACTACAGCTGTTACTCCATAGCCCACAACTCTTAAGCCGTGTACACACGATCGGTTTTACCGATGAAAACAGTCCGATGGACTTTTTTCATCGGACGAACTGATCGTGTATGGGCCCTATCGGTCTTTTTTTCAATCGGTGTGAAAAAATAAAACAGTTACTGAGATGTCGGTTTATTGGGCGGTGATAAAATTGTCGCTGCTGGGTACACTGACGGGGGGGGATGACGTGGTGACTGGTGTGGGGGGTCTGGATGGGATGGAGGGAAGTCAAGAAATCTTCCTCCTTCCCCCTCGGATCCCCCCGGGTTCCCTGTTAGCTCCCTGATTCTCCACCTCTGAGCTGGTGAGTCTGGGTGTGTGAGTTCTGACACAGATTGCCAGTGGAGCACTGAGATCGTAGCTTCATGGACTGGCCGTTTCTGTGTCGGGTCATTGAGGGTTCTCAGTGTGTGGAGGTCGTCGGTGGGAGAGCGTGTTTAAACGCTTCTGCCCCGATTGTCTCTGTTTTGTACACTGTGATTGGTGGCGATCCTTGGGGTCGTTGCTGTGGCGTAGTTTTATAGACGGACACCTAGGTAAGGGAAAGTTGTCGTTAATAGAGAGAAATGTTTAAATTTTATGTGTATGTCAATGTTTGTCTTGTCTTGGAATTCCAATTTAGAGTATAAGTTGTTTTTTTCTATTCTGAATACAGATGGATTGTTGGTTGGTTAATATGTGTCCTATGATCCTGCCAAGGAGGATTTTAAAAAGGTGGGCAGGTGAGAGGGACAGAGTAGGGTACTCATCTGTGTGTGGTGCTTTAAGAGGAAGGACTCGCAGATTTGGACAAGGACAAGGTACTCCTATCCAAAGTATTGTTCAGCACAATACACAGAGGTACATGTCCACTTGCTGTTTTGCTTCGGGTGGAAGAGGGGATAAAACCACCAACCAGGTTTTCACCAACGTTTTTGTGCAGAGCATATATTTGTATTCCATATTCAGCAAGTCAGAGAGATTTGCTGGACTGGAGATTTTAAGGAGGATTTTAATTGAGAAAAGTTATCTATATAGATTTAAAATATGTTATATATGTGGTTTGTAAAATGTTGCAACTATTTGTCAGTCTATTCATAAAATGTGTTGGGCACATAGGCCCATGCCCACTGCATAAGTTAAATGGGAACATTAAAGGGGGAGTGTGACACGTCACAGGTGAATTACATGTATGCACTGGTACCAAATGTGTTTGTTTTTTTGGGGGAAATCTGATCAGATACAAATTTTTAAGAGAAGCATTTTCAATGTATCAATGGGGTGTTTTTGATTTTTTCAGTTGGGCTCTGTTTTCCACTGTTGCAGTCCCAGGGTCGTGCGATTTGCAGGGCAATTTTGCGGTGCGCTTTTGTGCGACTAGTGAAAACCGTGTGGGGATGGGTCGCACTGAGGTTGGAACAGAGTGGTGCAAGAGCCTTTTTCCGAAAACACTGCGAGTTGGGTCACACCGGTTAGAACGGGGAGCCTTGAGGTCTGGTTTTAGGGACTTTTTTAGTTGTGTAAGGTGTTTGTTCTTGTATTATTGAAATTAAAAGGTTTTAACGGTATTCAAGATGAAAGTATGGAAAATTATGAATGGCATGGCCAGTTGAATGTGGAGTGAGAGGATGGTTGTATTATGTTTAATGAACGCACAGGGTATTATTTTGATTAGTAGAGTATTTTAAGTGTGTGTTTAGAATGTATACAACGGGTTGTCTCATATTGTGTTCAGGCCCATGTTATATGTTTTTCCCTAAAAAAGTTTGGGGTTAGATTAAAAATTGATAATGGGGATTTTGGTAACAGAAGGGTGAAATTTGGGAAAAATGTTTGAAGAGTTACTGAAATTAAGTAACCGGGATCTGGATACATTGCTGCATATATTGAGTCCATGAGGTACTGAAATGTGATGGGAAAGTTTGTTTGAATAACAGTCGGAATGACCATTCTGGATATTTACCTTTTGAATTTCCAGGGTGTCAGTCGTGAAGTGTTAATTATGTAATGTTGTTTATCCATAAATGTTTTGTTTGTTGCTGATGATCAGATATATTTGCAAAGGTGGGAGGCCTTTGGGTTTGGGTCAAATGTTCTATTCTGAGTTTCTCGGGTCCATTTGAGTCCCGGGGATAGAAGAAACTAAAGGTGTTTAAGTTTTGTTGAAGTTCTGCTATAAATACTGGATTTAAAAAAGGTGTTTAGTTAAATATGTTGAATCTATATAATGAAGACCTTTGCTGAGAAACATTTTTTATTCCTGCATGTTTTACTTATGTGTGAGTCAATGAAGAATATTATTCTTAATACCCCCAATGGTTAAGGCCCGAATTGATCGGGTAGGTTCTGTGATTGTTCATGTCGGATGGGGAGTATCCGCCTCAGCCAGCTAGCATCCACCCACAGCCCCATGCACCTGGAGAAATCCCCCACCCTATTCATCCCCTGCCCCATTCATACCCTGTCCCATACCCTATCCGGATGAAGAGATGACTACAGTTTTTATATGGAAATTTTCTTTGTTCATCTTTGTTGTTCAAGCACCATGGAAGGTGCTCAGATGACTACAGGCGGACTCCTGTTGGAAAGTGTTCCTGGTAAAGACACCTTGAGGGCTAGCCAGATGACGCACGCCCAAGGTCTACAAAATTCCAGTGAGCATCACAAGAGAGATCCAGATGAGCCAGCCCGAAGACCCAAGTCTAGCCCAATGCATCAGTTCCAGTTTGTCTGTGGATATCAAGTTCTGTCCCTACAAAGAGGCAGTGTCTGGGGTAGATAGTTCATGTCTGCACATATGAATGATCACAGAATCGAACCAAAGGTTTTGGGAAAGGTTGAGGAGAATGAGAATTATAATGTGGACATTTCCTTTGCATTTTCTTTTCCCTCCTTCCTACAATTTAATGGACATTCGGAAGCCATACAAGAGACTTTCTTTTTTTAATGTATTTTATTGGGACTATCTTTTGTTTTTGGCCTAAAGGCTGTCATGCCCCTCCCACTTGCTTTTATGGACTGTCATGCCCCTGTCACGCCCAATCCCGCTCCCCCTTTGTATTTCATGGACAATTGCTATGCAGCTGAGATTATGTTTGTTTTCTGTTTTTACATTTCTACATGCTCAATGTGGTGGTAAATGTTTAGTGTGGTGGTCCGGGTGAGGGTCGGGGTCATAGTGGGATTGTTGTTGTGGTATGCCCAGGCCTCTGACCAGGCCTCTGACCCCCATACTAAGTTAGCGAGGCTACTGTCACAGCTTGCCCTTTCAGGATTCTCTGGAGGTACCCAGCGGGTCCTTGGTGGACAGCCACTAGCCTTGGGCAACAGCACATACATTTGTTGTGGGAGGACATGCCATCCATGGATTCCGAGTGATCCCCAGGGATGGTGTTACTTAGCTTCATTGGTTCCGATAATGGGAATTCTCCGGGACAGTGAGGGATGTCACTTGCTCAGGGCTGGTGTTCGTCCTAGGTGCCCCCTCAAGCACCATTATGCCGGGTCATTGTTTTTGGAAAAGGACATGGCCTGGGCATGGTTCCCCTCAGGAACTGGAGGGGGTATTGATATGATGAAAAGGCTTAGTGATTGCTTGGGAACCCCCTGGGTAATGTGGGGTGGTTTGGTTTCGGTGGAGTTTTTTCCTGGTTCAAAGATGTCGCTATGTGTATTGTAATGATTTTGCTTCTGGCATTAACCCTATACGCCTGCTTCAAGTTTATTATGTGTATGATTTCCCGAGGTACTCTGGCCTCCATTCCTGACCCAGCTGCAGCAAATAGAATGTATCTTGGCTCTTACCATGATGCCCAGGAGTATGTCTTAATGCGGAGATATCAGTCACGGCCATGATTGTCGTGACTGAAAGAGGGGGTTGTGGTAATTGGCATGGCATAAGGACCCCCACTATAGTGAGATGGAGTCATATATTCTAGCTTGGACATACGGGTTAAGGAAATTTACTAGTATTGTATGCTTTTCTCAAGTATTATGAAATAGGTTAAGACCTCGTATTTTGTATCTTGTATTGTGTATGGAGACAAAAACAGTGTTGCAAGAGCATGCATAATGTGCAATGACAGCATAATTGCAGACATGCCAGGTTATTTTTAAAGTGTTTTCGTCTGGAAAAATGTCTAGTAAATATTGGTACAGGGAAGCGAGACATTTGTGGTGAGACTCATGATTGAGTCTTACTAATAACGAAACTGTCAGCCATCTTGAGAGGGTCAGGACGAGTGTTGGCCATCTTGAGAGTGGAAAAATGTCTACTGTATAATGATAAAATGTATACCCCCTGTATTAACCACACCCCTTCTTCCCCCCTCCCTTTTTGATGATTGGTTTATGATAATGACTATATAATGTCCACCCCTGCAAAAGATAAACAGATTTCATTTTGAGCGCAAAGCTGTCTTGTCTTTTTTCATGCGTTTGAAGAAATCTCTCAGTACTGATTCTGTATCTTTTGGGTGTGGCAATTGGGTTATTTTAAGCTGGTCTGTGGGGGTAGGAGGGACTACCTGTTCAAATTTCCCTACAAACAGGAGGTGCTGGCCTCTCAGGTGTGGCTGGAGTGAAATGGGAATACAATAGCACAAGTTGTTGGCATTATAGGAAGGCAAGAGTGTAGGAATATCAAGCAGCACTGAGATAATAAACTTACTGGAAGGCAAGATTATTTTTTGAAGAAGTGCAGGGGGGTATTCAGGATCTGGAAGACATGATGCTAGCTGGAGTGCATAGGGGACGCAATGGTGCAGATAGACAAAGACATTGGGGAACAGTAGAGAACACAGAGGCACTGGCAGTATTGGGCTTCAGGGATTGATACACATATTGGGCTCACAGCAACAACTTTGTCACTGGAGGGACTGAGATCTAAGAAGATGCCAAAATGCTGGGTGCAAGAGGACTGCAGAGGGATATGGCTGGAATGCACCAGAAACACACTAAAGAAGGAAAGCTGCATATGGCTAAAATACAGGGGAACACAATGGAACTGGCAGACTGGATGCTGCTGAAGTGCACAGGGAGCACACTTGTGCTTGAAAGCTGGTTGTGGTTAGAGAGAACTCACTGGAGATGAAAAGCTGAATGTGGCATATGGAAAACACTAGAGCTTGAACAGGTACTAGCAACTGGAGCAGGCACTAGAAGCTGAAACAGGCATTAGGAGCACTAGGAACTGGAACCGATACTAGGAATTGGAACTAGAGCTAGGAACTGGTGAAGACTAGATACTAGGAAATGTTTTATATACACAACATTGTACTGTGCAATGCCATGTATGTTTTATGTTTCAATGATGTTTATTAAAGAATTTTCAGCAAAAAGAACAAAAGTATCACAGTGCATTATTGTACAGAAATAGAAACATCTTGAGGGAAGCTTGCCATTGATCATCGCATAACACAGACCACTCCTGTCATATATATATTAACAAATAATATCCTATTATGGGCAACAGTAGTCTAAAACAGGCCAACCCGTCATGTATAAGCCTCCCCTAACATGGGCTCTCACGCTGTGACACATAGTACCGGCCCATCATGCGAACCACCCCCCGGGAAGAGCCCACCCCCCATCCTACTATCGGGGGGCAGCCCCCCCCATGGGAGCGAATCCCCCGAGGGCCAGACCACCCGCAGTCTAAAACTCTTGAGCCCGTACGATGATATATACTGTAACATTCAATTCAGTACTCTAACGTAAGAACATAAAGGGGAAAGAAGACATAGGAGAGAAGGAATAAACACATAGAAAGAAGGAAAGAAGAAAGGGAGAAAGGCAAAATAATATAGAAGGGGGTTGGGATGGGAGGATCAGGGGAAGGGGACAAGGAGGAGCCGCGGTCCAGAGCCTAATTACCTAGTATATGTGAGAACAACTAAGTTGCAAGCGTCCTCGGGTCATTGGTAAGATAATCGAGCCATGGGTCCCAAACTTTATGAAATAGCCCCATCTTGTCCTGGACCAGGGCCGTCAATCTCTCGTTTAACATCAGCCAGGACAATTTGCCTTTAAGCTGGCCGAATGGCAGGGCAGCGGATCTCCAATTCCTGGCTATAGTTATTCTAGCCGATACGAATATGAAATGTAGTAGCCTCCTTTGGGACTTGGAGATATGCGCCACCCTGTCACCCAAAAGGGCCTATCTAGGCGATTTCTTTAAATTGATCTGAGTAAGGGTATATATGAAATTGTAGACCCTGATCCAGAACCTCCTAACCTTAGGGCATGACCACCAGACATGATAGGTGGTTCCCACCTGACCACATCCTCTAAAACACCTGGAGGTAGTCCCCTGCACAAATGCGGCCAGTCTGGCCGGTACCATATACCAACGTAACAAAACCTTGTAGTTTGCTTCTATGATTGAGGTATTTAGGAGTGATCGGGACACTGTATCTGCAATTGTCAACCAATTGTCCAGGTCTAAAGTTTCCTGGAAGTCATTTTCCCATTGAAGCATATATTTCAGTTTAGTTGAGACAGGCATCAATATTGTATATATAGTAGATATAAATCCCCTAAGTCTATCATAATGCTTACACAGATGTTCCATGAGGGTCAGCGTCACTAGGTCACTCTTACGAGCTAATGTTTGGACAAAATGCTGTATTTGAGTATATCTATAGTGTTCTATTGGCGGCATTTGATACTTCTCAATCATAGAGCGTTCGGATATCATACCCTTATGATCACATAAATCAGCAATACGTAGTAATCCCTTATTGGTCCACCATGTAAACGCAAGTGGAGCGAGGCCCGGGGCGAACAAGCCATTCATCAAAATAGGTGCCAATGGAGTATGGGGTGATTTAAATTTCTTGGACCTGGACAATCTGTCCCAAATATCCAGTGAGAAAGATAAGGATGGACATAATATCGTCGGCCTCTCTGTAGGCGGAAGCCACATCAAGTGGGATACAGGATCTGGGTGACAGGAATAGGATTCCATATTCATCCATATTGCGGGTGGTGATTTTGAATGAAATCTAGCTAGGTGGGCCATCTGGGCCGCATAAAAGTATTTCTAGAGATCGGGCAGCCCAAGTCCGCCTTTTCGTTTAGGGATGTACATCGGGGCTTTGTTCACCCTAGGCCTCTTATCTCCCCATACAAATTGGAGAACTTTCCGTTGAAACATTTGCAGATCGCTGTATTGCAATGCTATAGGTATGGTGCGAAAAAAGTACAACAGCCTACGTAGGATATTCATTTTTATCGAGTGTAGTCTGCCTAACCACGAAGGGGGGTGAATCTGCCATTTAGCCATATCCTCTGTTAATCTTTTAATAAGAGCTGGGTAGTTCCTCTTATATAGAGTTTGGATGGAAGAGGTCAAATTGATACCCAAGTAAGGAAGAGCCTCAGTTTCCCATAAGAATTGGTGGGACTGCTCAATTGTTTTCTGAATATTGCTTGGTAGTGTTAAATTCAATGCCCTAGATTTACCATGATTAATGTACAGCCCCGAGATATCAGAAAATGGGTGTAATACCGCGTAGAGGTTAGGGAGCAAAGTTATCGGGGAAGTCAAGGTGAGCAGTAAGTCATCTGCAAAAAGCAGGCACTTATGTTCGTGATCTCCGCTAACAATCCCCTTGATATCCTGGCATACACGAATTTTGATCGCCAGCGGCTCTATTGCTAGAGCAAACAAAATTGGTGATAGCCGGCACCCCTGTCTAGTTCCCCGTCTAATAGTAATGGGTTGAGAGGAGTATCCCCATAGTATTAATGAGGCAGTTGGAGAATCATACAGCCCCCGAAGGAGAGCCACAAAGCTCTCTCCAAAGCCATAGCGACCTAGCACGTCAAACAAGTACACCCAAGATAGGGAATCGAATGCTTTCTGGACGTCCAACGATAGTAACATACCAGATCTGCTACCCTCACCATCCCAGTTAGACTGTACTGCTGATATCAGGTTTATTAATCTGCGGGTTTGATCTGACGCCTGTCTATTAGGAATAAACCCAGTCTGGTCAGGGTGAATATAAAGTGGGAGAAACGTGTTCAGTCTAAGGGCCAGGATTTGGGTTAAAATCTTTAAATCAGTATTGATCAGGGAGATCGGGCGGTAGTTAGCGCAATCTCCATGATCTTTACCTGGTTTCGGTATAACATTTATAAAGGCCGCATTTTCCTGACCCGGGGGTTTATTACCCTTTCTCAGATCATTAAAATAAGCGCACATATGAGGTGAGAGAATGTCTATGTATTTCCTATAATAATGACCGGGGTAACCATCCGGTCCAGGAGCCTTAGAAGGGTGGATCATCTTTATGGCTGCCCTAATCTCAGATTCCGTAAAGACCTCGTCCAGCAAGTCAGCATGATCTAGAGTCAATTTGGGCAATTGGACGTCATGAAAAAACGCCTCAGTCCTCGACGGGTCAAATTCTGTCTGATGGCTATATAATTTGACATAAAATGCATGGAATTCTTTGATTATTAATTCGGGATTTTGAGTAAGGTGACCAGTCGGCAATCTCACTTTACGTAACGTTGACACATATGGTCGGGGTATCAGCTTCCTAGCCAACATAGTGGTGGGTTTATCACCCATGGTATAAAATCTATGTTTAGACCAGTTGATGTGTTTTTTAGCTTGCGTGGTTAGGCTAAGGTTTAATGTAAGTCGTGCTTCATCAATTTTATGGCTAATATCTATCAGGGGATTTTTTTGCTGTTCCGCCATCAACGCCTCCAGATCAGCCTCTAGGTCTTTAATTACCTGCCCTCGCTCCCGTTTGAGTCTAGCCGCTATTTGTATTAGCTTCTTGCGAATCGTTGCTTTGTGGGCGGGCCAGTTAATGGTAGGTGAGGTGTCCGCGGATTTATTAGTCTCAAAATACGCATGGAGTTCTTTCTGAATTTCCACATATATAATAGGATCGTTCAGTAGGCTAACATTAAGTCGCCAAGGGGAGGGGGTGGCTTTAGTCCAAAGCCCTTTGGTAACGAGTTTAACTGGGGAATGATCAGACCAGGGGGTAATCAGTATTTTTACCGACGTTCTGTAAGGGAGTAGGGGGGTACGCACTAAGAGATGGTCTATCCTAGAGTAGGTGTGATGTACCTGTGAGAAGTGCGTGAAATCTCTAGCTGTGGGGTTGTACTCCCGCCAGGTGTCAATCAGATCATGGAAGTGAAATAGGCGTGAAACCTTACTGCTGTCATTAGGTGGGCGCTTTAAAAGCGGTTTCACGCGATCCGATTTGTCCATTGTCCTATCCATAGGGATATTACTATCACCCCCCATGACTACCTGTCCCTGGACCTTAGGCATGAGTATCTCGAGCATGTTCTTAAAGAATTCGGGCTGACCTGTGTTTGGGGCATAATATGAAACAAATGACACTAATTGATCATGGAGATGACCCACCGCCATCTTCCCCCTTGTCTTTAACTATTGAGATGGGTGTAAAGGGGGTCCTCTTAGAAAATCAGATCGCCACCCCCCCTTTTTGTGGGGGCCACAAGCAAGAAAAAACTGAGGGTATTTCACGTTTAGATATCGGGGAGCTGAGGACTTAGAGTAATGAGTTTCCTGTATCAAGAGTACGTCAGCTCTCTGTCTATGATAGAATTGACAGGGGAATTAAAACCGTGGACATTGTGCGTAATCACCGCATAATCAGTAGAATATGTCTTAGCCATCATGGTAGGGCAGAGCACTCTTACCTTGTATCACAAGATGATTCAAAAAGGCTGTTGAGATTGGGGATAGCCACATCTTTAGTTGTCTGAACCGTGCAGAAAGTGAAGGACCCTGGACCGGGGCTCGTTGGGAGGGAAGGGGAAGGACAAAAAAAAGAGAAAGTAAGACACAAATAAAGAGTAAAACAACAACAAATCGGCCGTAGGCCGTAACACTCAAACTCAAATTTACTAAGTAAAGTAATAACTGCATGGGGAATAACCCCCGCCGGATTAAATCTCCAGATCAAAGTTAGCAAGGGTACCATCCTCCACGAAGGATGAGCAGTCTTGCTAGTGAGCAGCATGTATTGCCGCCCCGACCCAGAACATATAAGCCTCCTTGTGTAGGCAGCTGGAGATAGACAGAAAGCCCAAATACAAGTACCAGTTATGAACATTGATGTAGGCTGGCTGCATCCTCCAATCCCGGTCAGGGTCGAGACCCCGGTCAGGGTCGAGACCTCGGGACAGAAAGGCCCCCGCCCCGGCGTCCCCACCCCAGCGGGACCAATCAGCCCCCCCAACCGGCCAAAACTTATCAAGCAGCACCCGCAGCCCAAATTTTCCAAAAGGCACCAGCTAAACTGTTAAACTATCGACTAAGTAGCCATCCTAAGCATGTTAAGATTTCGATGAACAGGGGTGCAACCGATGTGGCCCATCGAGGGCCCAGGGAGGGAATGAACAGGAGTCCCTACCCTGCAACGAGACTTTAACAAGTCCCAGAAAGGGGCTTTGGAGGCCCAGGTAGTGATCATGTCTTTTGTTGCGACTTCCTGGACTGAGATTGCTTGCGATCCTGCCAGAGCGGAGAGAGAGAGCGATGTTCCTGACTTTGGGGGGACAGCGCCTATGGATCATAAGTCACGATGCCAAGTTACTTTAGGAGTTCTTCGTCCATTTGGAATGTAGAGAATGAATGAGATCGTCCTTTGTAGGTAAAGGACAATTTAAAGGGGAATGCCCATCTGTATTTAATCTGTTTTGCTGTCAGCTGCTGGAGTAGAGGTCTCAAATTTCTGCGTTTCTGGACCGTAGAAGGGGCCAAATCCGTAAATAGCTGGATTGAGGTCCCATTGATTTGTAGATCCTGTCTGTTGTGGGCTATTAACATCATCTTCTCCTTCACACGGTAAAAGTGCGGTTTAACTATTACATCGCGTGGCAGTCCATCAGATCTAGGGGCAGTCAGCACCCTGTGTATGCGGTCGATCTCCATGTGGTGAGGTGCAATATCAGGGATCAATTCTTTCATCAACTCGCACATGGCTTCTTCCAGGTCAGTACACGTTTCAGGGAGGCCCCGTATGTGTATATTATACCTACGAGAACGGTTCTCTAAATCTTCAATTTTAGGGTTTTCCTCATCCAGCCTGTCCTGGAGGTCAGTTATCATGCGGGCATTCTGGTTAACCTTTTTAACTGTATTGTCCACCTTAGTCTCTATGTGATCAAAATGCTCCCCCAGGCTGTGAATGTCTCTCTTAAGATCGGTTGTAATTAAAGTGCAGGCTTTAGAGAGCTCTTGCTGTAGCGTAGTAGAAAAGAGAGCCAAAATCACTGAGTCTGGGGAATAAGGGGCTAGCTGGGGAGCCGTTGCTATGTCCTGGCTGGACTGGCTGAATAAGGCCTGTGCTATCCCCGCCATATCCCCATCCATGGAGGATACAGGGGAGTCTGCTGATTTCTGCAGGTCAGGAAAGGTGCCCGGGGACCGGGACTGCAGCGTGGACTCACCCCCCTGGTCAGCTTCATAGTCCCCTGATGACTGGGATGAGAAAGGGTCCATCATCTGCTCCGGATGGTCAACTTTATCTCTCCTCTGTGCCGCGGTGTTACTCCTTGAGGCTGTGCTGCCTCGTGTGTCATGCTGCCCAGACGCCATCTTGGATCGCTCTGCAAGGTCTGGGGAAGGCCCAGCTCCGCCGTTGGCGCTGACCTCTTTTTGGCTGGCCCTGTGCCCGCCTATTCATCACCTCCCCGGGGACCCAGCTGCGGCACTTCCCGGCTTGTTTCCCCGCTGCCCACGCTGATTATCGCTGTATAGGGTCGGAGCGAGCGGAGCCCGGCTAGATCGCGTCCACCTCCGAGATCCCGCGCATGCGCACTGTACCATGTATGTTTTTATAGTTTCTTATGCCCTGGAGGAACCTCTCTTCCTTTGGACTTTGATACCACCCCGGAAAGAGTTGTTTTTTGATACTTTTGCATTCCACAATAAAGTTTTTGCATTTAGCTGATGTTTTTTTGTGGTGATTCACCTATAAATTTTCTGTTGGGACCTCTCGTCTCAACATCTCCAGCCTTTTTCTATTACCGGTAGTTACTTTAACAGGAGTATCCCGTCCCTCCGGTAGAAACAACCCATCAGAACATTTGCTATTCTCCCCAGCGGGATTCAGGCATTTTACAGTTTTTTGTTTTACTAGGAAATGTGGCCTATGGCTATCTATCACTCAGGAAATGTGTGTGTAAATAATCCCAGCTTAAATAGAAAGGAACAGAGTCTGGGTAAGATGGGTCTGGGCATGAAGCTGACTGAATCAAGCAACAGATAAGGCTGGAACTGGTTTTAAAAAACCAAAACCTTGTCCCTATGCAAAAATGTAAAATTATTATGTTTCAAGATAAGGTTGCCAGCACAGCCAGGGACCTCACAGAGATAATGACTACAACGAATTTCACCTTGTAGGTGAGAATATAGAGAGGAATGTCTCTAATGTAAAATAATCAGAAGTAACTGAGAACTAGATAAGAGCTTCTTATTCAAAGAGTGAGAGGCCAATGGTCTCCTAAACAAGACATGAAGGACATAAACAGGCTCTTGTGATAGTGCTGAGAGTCAAACACTTGTCTCTACCACCAACAGTAATATTTTTTTCAGATATTATTTATGATATTTAGAAATTAACTTTTTTATTATTTTAATTTTGTATCTTTGTGTCAGGGCTGGGCTCAGCCCTTCCTTCTCTGAGCTGGTCACTCAGCTTTCGGCTAATTGCCAGCTCCTATCTCTCCACAGTGACTCACCTGTTTATGATATCCTGCTCGTCAGTCCTGCCTACTTAAGCCATCTAGCCCAGATGATCTCTGCCTTCGCCTTGGTCAACATCACAGAGACTATCTCCTGCATTCCTGTTAAATACGTGCTTGGCTGACATTCCTTCTGGCTACAGATCCTCCTCACTCTTCCACTATGCTTATTCCTGGCTTCCTGACTTTCTGGCTTATCTGACTATCTGTTCCGGTTACCGAACTTTGGCTTTTGACTACATTTGTTCTATTTACTTTTATTATTAAACAAGTGTGATTTAACTGTACTTCTGTCTCGGTCCGATTCATGGTTTCTGACACTTTGTTATTTTATTTCACCACACCCCCATTCATATCCATGAACAGTTTCAAGGCTGTACCACTGGCTGGAGGTGGCCAATTATGTGCTTGATGTACTAGCCTGCCCTGCTACACATGCTATGTCAGAGCGGGGGTTTTCCATAGTAGGGGGTATTTGTGACTCAGAGGTGGAGTTTTAATAACTTGAAATGTGGGTGTGCAGTGTTTTGGGTGTATAGTGTATTTATATATTTTTTGAAAGTACTGTCAACAATAGCTGTCTGATATGGTCTAATCACCCCAAGCTAAAAGTTATCATTTAGGAAAAATGTCTAGCAGCAGAAAAATTTAAATAACTGTTTAAAAAAGGGCTTTTACCACAAGTATTAGGAGATCACAGAGGACAAAGAAGTGAAAACCTGTCAAGCAGAAGGACAATTTTCAATATCAAGGCTATGCCAAATTTACTAGAGAAAGGAGAAAATCTCAGTATTCATATGGGCTTATCACCTAGAGTTCAAATGTAAATCATGCACTCTTGTAGCAATCAATTGATTTATCCACAGTGTTAGGACAACAATATGGTCTCCAATATAGTTTAATACATTAACGCAGCTTATAATCATTGTTAAATACCATTATGTCTCAGATGAAAGTAATGCATATAACAAAGCAAGCAGATGAACCCAGGCAAAGAAGGCCCCACTCAATACTGTTTCATTCTTTCATATATGAAGCCTGAATATACAGTATTTTTAAATAGAGATGTGCCGAACACCCCCCTGTTTGGTTCGCACCAGGACTCCCGAACAGGGAAAAAGTTTTAACCCGAACCCTATTAAAGTCTATGGGACCCGAACTTGAAAAATCAAAGAGTCCCCATTTTTAAGGCTTATATGCAAGTTATTGGTCATAAAAAATATATATGGGGGTCTGGGTACAAAAGATAGTTTTTCCAGGAGCAGTGATTTTAATGATGATTAAAGTGAAACAATAACAATTAAAAATTTCTTTAAGTATAGTGCCTGGGTGTCCCCTTAATTTGCCTGTAAAGTGTCACATCTGTACCATGGATAAACTGACATTTCTAAAGAAAAAAAAATTATGAAATGACATTTAAATTGCTGCAATACAACACTATTGCCGGAAATAGAAATTTTTTAACAATACCACGTGGGGGTCCCCACTTCATACTAGGCCTTTATCTGAGCATGCAGGCCAGGAAAGAGGGGAAAAAGTGAGCGCCTCCCGAACAATACCAGGCCTCATGCCCTCAACATGGGGGCTGCCTTGGGGTGGGGGGAACATGTTGTTGGGGACAAGAGTCTCTTCCACACAACCCTGGCCGGTGGTTGTAGGGGTCTGAGGACAGAGGACTTATTGGAATATGGAATCCCCCTTTAACAAGGGAGCCCCCAGATCCTGCCCCCCCTTTGTGAATGAGTATGGGGTACATAGTACCCCTACCTATTCACCAAAGTGTAAAAATTAATAAAAACAGGAGGCAGTTTTTGACAATTCCTTTATTAAAAATAAAAAAACAGTGTACCCCGATGTAGAGCAATCATCAATCACGATGCTCCCAACACCAGGCCTGAAAAAGAAAACCCTCCCCCGTCAACTAAGGCAAACCACCGAATGCCTGGCTTGCTGTTTGGCAGTTCTTATATAGGTAAGGGCGGGGTCACCTGGTGATGAGTGGAAATGTTCAATATACTGACTAAAGTACTTAGGACCAGGGTATCTCCCCACCCAAAATACACACATTTTTGTATATGAAGCCTCCTTCTAAGGGTACAATTCAATCTAATGACTTGTTCTCACAGCTGCTATGCAAACAATTGGGAATGCCTGAAAAGCATTTACTCTTTATATTGGTGAGACAAAGTCAACAATTACACAGGCTAGGTTTCATGAAAAAATAGAGGCTAGGTTCTCTGACCAAATGGACAAATACTTAGCAATATGGTACCCCTGGTCCATGCATTTTCTCCCCTCTTACTTTATTATGAATCTCTTAAGCCTCTAGGCATAAGAGCTTTACCTATTTGGTGCCCTCCCCCTTAATCCATGTCCTTTCTTCCCCCTTAATCTGTGACCCTAACCCTGCCATCTCTTTTCCTCTTTCTCTCTATTGCCCCTCCCTGACTTCAGGATTATTCATGTTCCAGTTTTTGGCAAACCAAAGTACCAAATGTTCAGTATTATCTTGAAGTTATGAAATAAAAAAAATACACTAATAACCCCCCCCCACCCCCCTTCAAAAAAAAAACAGCAAGGGGGTCCTAGCAACTAAACATAAAAAAGGGTAGTTATATAAAGACCACTGGTTCTATGCTCTGTGAACACACTAATATGTAGCCTACCACAATGTAATTCACAATCATGTAGTATAATACAGCACAATGAACACAAGGAGAGGGGAGATCAATATTTTGCAATCTTCTACAGTTCAATTAACTATAATGTAGCACAATACAATACTGTTTTAGCACTGTTCAGCTCTCTATACTAAAGCAGCAACTATCCCTCCCTTCAACCCTATCTACTTCAAGTCTCCAAAACACATTGACTGTAAAGCACAATAAAGTGCATTGCATAGCCAGAACTACTGTATCTTTCCTTGCAAACACAGAGGCCCAGAAGTGCATTTTTGGCAACTGGTTGATATAGCAGCAAATGGCAACAATAGTCTGCTAGTTTCCTGAACTGCTAAAAACTTGGATTTGAACACGTCACTATCACCCATAGAACAAGGGCACCTTCATCCCAGAAATATAATTTTTAGAAATAGCAAAAGAAAGGGATTTTAATGGTGCCAAAACAACTCAAATATTTATAGAAATATATTCTTTATTTAATTTCATATTAAACTTTTTTGGGGGCATACAATTGCTCACCCAGTAGAACATCATTTAAAAAGATTATGACATACATAGCACATATATATACAAATACTGTGCTATTCAAGAACGCTTGTTGCTTGACATGTTTGGCTGTACTGCTTTCATCAGGAGCTGTAAAGCATATACTGTATAGCTATAAAAGAATAGATACAATCAGACAATTTGCATAATTTACAAACACATGTTGCCAAGATTGTGGCCACAAAGAGATATACCTCACATACACTAATTTTATACAGAAAAAACAAAAGAAAAACAAAAGAAAATGATGATATTAATCCAGATGATTGTCTGAACACAGCATGGGAGGACATATGATAGAAAAACACTCACTATCTATGTATATTTAAAATATTCATGATAAACACTGCCGAATATCCTATGGTGGAGAAGGAAACAGGAAAAAGGAGAAGCACCACCAATGGCGGTAGGGACTGCAAGACAAGCATACAAGAGTAAGTGTTCCTTTAAAATATAAAGAAAATATTTGGAGATAAAATATCTGAATTGAAGATCTGAATAGCAAGAAATGCTGGAAACACAATTGGTTCTTCTTACAAATCTTTATTTGGCACTAACAGCAGTGCTGCATCAATAGTGCTAACACATTTCGTCCGGAGCCTAAAGATCTGAATATATGCTAAAATCAATAAAAGTGAGTCCAAAAAGGGGCCCACAAATACCTAGAACTGATGTCCAACACTCCTACATTCATCCAAAGCTGGTGAATGGAAGGACATATCGCAGTCCAAGATAATTCATCCAAATCAGATCAAAAAGTAATCATCAAATATCACCAATTGGTAACCAAGAGCCCGCTTACATGATCCTTTCCTCCACGAGGTTCACAATGTCCCATCTAGTGATACACAAAGATAGGGATGAGCTTTGAGTTCGAGTTGAACTCATGTTCTACTCGAACATCAGTTGTTTGACCGTTTGTCAAATTTTGAACATTATGGGCCATTCGCGCCAAATTCGAGTGGCGCGTCATGGCCCATAATTCACTGCGGCATCGCAGTGCATTGCTGGCTGATCATTGGCCAAGCATGCACTATGACCCGCATGCTTTGGCCAATCACAGCACGGTAAGAACGGCGAGCCATAATTGGCCAAAGCCAGGGTGGCTTTGGCCAATTATGTCTCAGGGGGTTTAGTACACGCCCCACACTATATAAGGCCGTCTACGTGGCGGCCTTGTGTAGTGTGTTGCGGGGTGAAAGAAAGACAGAGAGAGAGAGATGGATAGTGTAATTTCATTTGAGTTAGAGCAGGCAGGCGAGTCAGTTAGCTGCAGTTACAGTGTGTAGAGGATATATATGCATCCCAGGTGTTGTGTGTGTGTATATATATATACTGTATTTATTGGCGTATAAAACTCACTTTTTACCCTGAAAATAGAGGGTAAACTGTCCCTGCGTGTTATACGCAGGGGCAGTGGAAAGTTTTTTTCCTGAAACTTCTCTCTTAAAGTTAAGGTGCGTGTTATACGCTGATAAATACGGTATATATATATATATATATATATATATATATATATATATATATTGTGACAGCAGGAAGGTAAAGTCACCTGGTTGCATCCAGGGGGGTAGATATATTTCTCCCAGATTCAGGCTTTATGCCGACTTATACAACTAGGGAGTTGATGAAGCCCAGCTGAGGCTAGTGGGCTCCTGAATGACTCATACCTCTAGGGAGAGTGCTGGGCGTCGTGAGGCAGGGAGTTGATGAGACCAGCTGAAGCTTGTCAGCTCATTTAGGCCTCTATAAGAACTCCCAGATTCATTAGGTGTTAGCTCATGCCTGGAACCAGACCTGTGTGGACTGTCTAGGGAGAGTGAACCCCTGTGCGGTGAGGCAAAGCCTGTGTGGCTATTTGTTTGGACTTTTACTAAACCAGGGACTTAGGGACTAGGACAGCACCAGGCTGATCCCAGTTGTTAGTTTAGGAAACCTGCATGTTTAGTCAGAGGTCAAACTGACCAGGATTTATTTTGTTTATGTTTCTTTTTGGCTTTGCTGTGTTTTTGTCACTGTACATAGAGAAATAAACCGCACCTTTTGATTTTGAAAACCACAACCTCCGTCTGCTGGCCCTGTTTTTGTGTGGGGAGCCCAACCAGGGGGTCACACACACCCGCTACCGAGTTAACCCCCTCACAGTTGGTGGAGAACCAGTGGCAGTTTTTTTTAAGCCAGCATGGAGGAGATACTGAAACAGCTGGCTCTAGCAAATGCCAATCAACAGCAGACAAATGCAGGTTTGCAAAGGAGCCTTGCAGCCCAGCAGCAAGCTCATCAACAAGCCCAGCAGCAATCTGAGGCCCGCTTCATAGACCTGTTACAGAAGCAAGAGCAGAGACTACAACAAATGGAAGCAGTAATGCAGCAACGTCCGCAGACCAGTGAGGAAAGCCGTCCCACTAATACCGCGTCCTTTGGGGTGAGTCGTTTATTGACAAAAATGACTGGAGAGGATGATCCAGAGGTATTTTTGACCACATTTGAAAGGACTGCTGAAAGAGAAAAGTGGCCTGAGGAGCAGTGGGCTGGACTGGTGGCTCCTCTGTTAACTGGTGAATCGCAGAAGGCTTACTATGACCTAGAGCCTGACCAAGCAAAAGACTATGTGATGCTAAAAGCTGAAATATTGGCAAGGCTGGGTGTCACCCTGGCTGTCCGGGCTCAGCGTGTGCATAACTGGACTTTCCAGCTTGGAAAACCCCCCAGGTCTCAAATGTATGATCTCATTCACCTGAGAAGGAAGTGGCTACAGCCAGAGACTTTGTCCGCACCAGAGATTGTGGAACGTGTTGTAATGGATCGGTTTTTGAGAGCTCTTCCTACTGCCATCCAAAAGTGGGTAAGCCATGGAGACCCAGAGACGGCCGGTGGTCTTGTGGATCGTGTAGAGAAATACTTGGCTACAGAGAACCTGACGGCCTCTTCCAGAGACTCTCGGACTTTCCACCCTAAGACCAGACCATCCCCAGGGGCGGATAAGAGGATTCCAAGGGGTGAGGGTGGAGAGAGTGAGAGGGTGGGAGCTCTACCCAAAGTTTGGCGAGAACAGCCTGGGAAGTCAGGGGCTCAAGAGGCAGCCAAATGGATTGTTTGCTACCGCTGCCGGCAAGCGGGACATATTGCAGAAAATTGCCCGGTTGTGGAGGAACCCATGCAATGTGACTTTCTGATGGACAGACGTCAGTCGCTGTGTGCGACAGTCGCATGCACTGCCATTCGGGGAACTGAGAAACATTTATGCAAAATGTGTATTAATGGTAGAAATGTTGTGGTATTACTGGATTCAGGTAGCCTTGTGACCCTGATACAGGCTGAATTAGTTAAAACAGAGGTCTCTGGGAATAGCAAGGTAGCTGTTATTTGTGTGCATGGGGACACCCGAGAGTATCCAGTGACTACAGTGTGTTTCGAGACCCCCAAAGGTACCCTCTCTCATCCAGTGGGGTTAGTATCTCAATTACCGCATGATGCCATTGTGGGAAGGGATTTTCCGAAGTTCTGGGAACTGTGGGATGATCCTGAGCCCCCCACTGGTGCCCCTATGTACCAGGAATGTGATAGCCAGAACTCCTCTGAGAGTGGTGAGGACTCTCCAGAATTTCCCTTGTCAGTATTGGCAGGGGAGACTCAAGAAACTGGAGAGGAGCCCACCTCCTCAGACGAAAACCTACCGTCTGTGGAGTTTTCTGATCTGGAGGTTCACAGGGAAAATTTTGCCACAGAACAGTTAAAAGACCCCGCCCTAATAAAGGCACGGGAAAACGTAGTGGAAATAGATGGCGAGTTAGTGAACCCAGATAATACCTGCACTTACCCATACTTCAGCGTAGAGAAGGACCTACTGTATCGGGTGGCAAAAAGGGCAGAAGAAACCGTTGAGCAGCTTGTGGTGCCCAAACCTTACAGGAAGTTGGTGTTGGAGTTGGCCCATGGGCACATTCTTGGAGGTCATCTGGGGACAGAGAAAACCCGAGAGAGGGTATTACAGAGATTCTATTGGCCTGGGGTGATGAAGGACATAGAAAATTATTGTTCCTCCTGCCCTGTGTGTCAGAGGTCGGCCCCGATGCCACATTTCCGTAGCCCGCTGGTCCCTCTACCCATCATTGAGGTCCCGTTTGAGAGAATCGCAATGGATTTGGTAGGTCCTATAATCAAGTCCGCTAGGGGGCACCAGTACATATTGGTTATAATGGACTATGCCACCCGTTATCCAGAAGCGATCCCTCTCAGAAATACCTCGGCCAAAACCATAGCCAAAGAGCTATCTCTTGTTTTTAGCCGGGTGGGTATTTGTAAAGAACTGCTTACGGACCAAGGTACACCCTTTATGTCCCGGGTTATGAAAGAGCTGTGTAAATTGCTCAAAGTGACGCAATTGTGTACATCTGTGTATCACCCCCAAACCGATGGGCTGGTTGAAAGATTCAACAAAACCCTAAAACAAATGTTGAAGAAAGTGGTGGATAGAGATGGAAAGGATTGGGACTGTCTACTTCCTTATTTGATGTTTGCTATTAGGGAGGTGCCCCAATCCTCTACGGGATTCTCCCCTTTGAGTTACTGTATGGGAGACACCCAAGAGGGCTGTTGGATATTGCCAAGGAAACTTGGGAAAGTGAGAGTTCTCCCCACAGGAGTGTGATTGAGCATGTCGCCCTGATGCAAGATCGAATTGCACAGGTAATGCCCATCGTGAAGGAACATTTGGCCCAAGCGCAGTTGGCACAGCAGAGAGTGTACAACCGTGGAGCAAAGACCCGTACCTTTTCCCCGGGGGATAGGATATTGGTACTTGTCCCTACGGTTGAAAGTAAATTCCTTGCCAAATGGCAAGGCCCCTACGAGATAATGGAAAAAGTGAGCGAAGTGAATTACAAGGTCAGACAACCAGGAAGGCGAAAGCCCGAACAGATATATCACGTTAATCTGTTGAAAGCCTGGAGGGATAGAGAGTCCCTAGTCGCAGAAACTTGGTCACCAGCTCAAACTGGTTGCGTGATTCCGGAGGTTGGAATAGCAGCCACCTTGTCACAACCCCAACAACAGGAGGTTAAGGAGTTTGTGCTTCGCAACAAGGAGGTGTTCTCTGAGCTGCCGGGACAAACATCTGGGGTAGAGCATGATATTATTACCCCGCCCGGTGAAAGGGTGAAGTTAAAACCCTATTGGATCCCAGAGGCCCGACGGGAGGCAATACGGGAGGAAGTACAGAAAATGCTGAACTTAGGGGTGATAGAGGAGTCCCAAAGTGATTGGTCTAGTCCCATTGTGTTGGTGCCTAAACCGGATGGGAGCTGGCGATTTTGTAACGATTTTCGTCAGTTAAACAAAGTTACAAAATTTGACACCTACCCCATGCCACGTATAGATGAGTTGATCGACCGGCTGGGAACAGCCCGATACATGACGACTCTTGACCTCACAAAAGGGTATTGGCAAATTCCCCTGGCCAAGTCGGCCAAAGAGAAAACCGCGTTTGTAACCCCAGACGGGGCGTTCCAATATAAGAGAATGCCGTTCGGGTTACAGAATGCGCCGGCCACATTCCAGCGGAAAATGGACCAGATACTGAGGCCCCATCGGAAGTATGCTGCGGCTTACCTGGATGACGTAATTGTCCATAGCACAGATTGGGCCTCACATCTGCCAAAAGTGCAAGCAGTCCTAGACTCTATCCGGGAAGCGGGGTTTACGGCTAACCCCAAGAAGTGTACCATTGGGCAGGAGGAGGCCAAATATCTTGGGTACACCATTGGCAGGGGAGTAATAAAACCCCAACTCAACAAAGTCGAGGCCATCCAGAGTTGGCCACGTCCCAACAGCAAGAAGCAGGTACGAGCCTTTCTGGGAATCGCGGGTTATTATCGGCGCTTCATTCCCCACTTTGCTTCTAAGGCTGTGCCCCTAACCAACCTGACGAAAGGGAAAGGGTCGGTCATGATTAAATGGACCCCCGAGGCGGAGGCAGCATTCCAATTCTTGAAACAAGCCTTATGTAGCCAGCCAGTGTTGTACTCACCCGACTTCTCTAAAGACTTTGTCGTACAAAGTGATGCGTCAGATGTGGGGTTAGGAGCAGTATTGTCCCAGGTCTGGAACGGGGAAGAGCACCCAGTCATTTACCTCAGCAGGAAGTTGAAGTCCCATGAGGTAAATTACGCCACGGTTGAAAAGGAGTGTTTAGCGGTGAAGTGGGCTCTAGATTCCCTTCGGTACTATCTGCTAGGTAGGCACTTTGACATGGTTACGGATCACGCTCCGTTAAAGTGGATGGCTCAAAACAAGGAGACAAATAGAAGAGTGAATAGGTGGTTCCTGGCCCTACAGGAATTCAACTTCACAGTAAAGCATCGCCCTGGCGTTCAAATGGGGAATGTGGATGCTTTGTCTCGAGTACATGAATGCCTGATTGCTGGTGTTCCAACCCCAAGGTTAAAACAAGAGGGGGGGGTATGTGACAGCAGGAAGGTAAAGTCACCTGGTTGCATCCAGGGGGGTAGATATATTTCTCCCAGATTCAGGCTTTATGCCGACTTATACAACTAGGGAGTTGATGAAGCCCAGCTGAGGCTAGTGGGCTCCTGAATGACTCATACCTCTAGGGAGAGTGCTGGGCGTCGTGAGGCAGGGAGTTGATGAGACCAGCTGAAGCTTGTCAGCTCATTTAGGCCTCTATAAGAACTCCCAGATTCATTAGGTGTTAGCTCATGCCTGGAACCAGACCTGTGTGGACTGTCTAGGGAGAGTGAACCCCTGTGCGGTGAGGCAAAGCCTGTGTGGCTATTTGTTTGGACTTTTACTAAACCAGGGACTTAGGGACTAGGACAGCACCAGGCTGATCCCAGTTGTTAGTTTAGGAAACCTGCATGTTTAGTCAGAGGTCAAACTGACCAGGATTTATTTTGTTTATGTTTCTTTTTGGCTTTGCTGTGTTTTTGTCACTGTACATAGAGAAATAAACCGCACCTTTTGATTTTGAAAACCACAACCTCCGTCTGCTGGCCCTGTTTTTGTGTGGGGAGCCCAACCAGGGGGTCACACACACCCGCTACCGAGTTAACCCCCTCACAATATATACACACTGTATTCAGTTTAGCTAGATCCGTTCCTGTTATTCTCTTTTTTTTTTTTTTTTACAAACTTTTTTATTATGTACAAAATAATGTTGTTCCTGTTATTCTCTTCATAATAGACTGACAGGCAGGCAGGTGATTGTGATAGCTGCAGTATTTTTCAGTTAGTGTACTGTGTCCTTTGCACAGTGTGAACCTAAAGCTACCTGAATACAATTGCTGGTGTTCTCATACTCATACCACAGGCAGGGAGCTGCAGTATTTTCAGTTAGTGTACTGTGTCCTTTGCACAGTGTGCACCTAAAGCTACCTGAATACAATTGCTGGTGTTCTCATACTCATACCACAGGCAGGGAGCTGCAGTATTTTCAGTTAGTGTACTGTGTCCTTTGCACAGTGTGCACCTAAAGCTACCTGAATTCAATTGCTGGTGTTCTCATATTAATACCACAGGCAGGGAGCTGCAGTATTTTCAGTTAGTGTAATGTGTCCTCTGCACAGTGTGCAACTAAAGATAACTGAAGACAATTGCTGGTGTTCTCTTACTAATAATACTACAGGCAGGCAGTTGATTCTGCTAGCTGCAGTATAATCAGTAGATATATACATCCCAGCTTTGTGCAGCTACATCTCACTGCAGGCCATTAGTATGTCTGGAAGGACAACAAGGAGAGGCAGACAGTCAAGAGCCAATAAAAGAGGGCAAGCAGGCTCTGTGTCTAGAGGCAACAGTGCTGGTCATGGACACGGTGCATCCTCATCAGCACGTGGACGCGGGACACGCTTGTCCTTTTTTTCGGCAGCTGGCCGTGTTGAGCCGCAACATGCCGAAGACTTGGTAGAGTGGAGGACCAAGCCGTCCTCATCCTCCTCATCCTCTCTCACCCAGGCTCAGGGTACTTTGTCTGGCAAAGCAGATGCCAAAGCGGCCTCTTCCCTCGGCTCAATGGCATCAGTCACTCCTTCCCTAGCCCCACCATGTCCTCCTAAGGAGTCCCCCAAACTGTTTGACCACAGTGTTGGGTACATGCTGCAGAAGGATGAGCAGAGTTTTGAAGGCTCCGATGATGGTACCCAGCTAGAGGAAGGCAATAACGTGAGCCCAGAGAGAGGGGGTGGCCAAGAAGGACAGCGATCTGGCAGTCATGTTCCCTCAGCTGCAGCATACTGCCAGGTTTGCTACAGTGATGAGAAGGGAGGGGATGATGAGGTCACAAACTCTATGTGGGTGCCTGATAGGAGGAGGAAGAGGAGGAGGCACATCTCCAATGAGGCAGGATGCCCTCCAGGGGCCAGCTTAAGGGCAGCACACCGACCGCATCAGACCGCAGAGCTCCGCATGTGCATGGCGCTGCTGTCTATGCGTGTTATTCCAAAAGTTCTTTGGTGTGGGCCTTTTTTGAGACGAGTACATCAGATCGCAGTGCTGCTATTTTCAACATATGTCTCAGGAGTATCTCGCGTGGCCAAAACATCACCCGCTTGGGCACCACATGCTTATTCAGACATATGTCGACCTGCCATGCAGTTCATTGGCAAGCATACCTAAAAGACCCAAACCAAAGAACAAAGCGGACCTCTCCTTGCTCCTCATCAGCTGGGATCTCCAACCCCACTATACCTTCTGTCCTCTCTGAAACCTGCACTGAGAGGAATGAAGGTGTAGAATTAGGTGTGTCACAGCCAAGTACTTGCGGGCAATCTGCTATCGGTACACCAAGGTCAGATTGTACTAGGCAAATTTCCCTGCCCCAGCTGCTGCACCGCCGAAAGAAGTTCGCTCCCAGCCATCCACATGCCCAGCGGTTGAATGCTAGCTTGGCTAAATTGCTAGCACTTCAACTGCTGCCTTTTCAGTTGGTAGACTCTGCCCCCTTCCGTAAGTTTGTGGAATGTGCGGTTCCTCAGTGGCAGGTTCCCAAACGCCACTTTTTCTCTTGGAAGGCGATTCCGGCTCTCTACCGACATGTGAAAGGCAATGTCTTGGCCTCGCTGGACAGGGCAGTCAACGGTAAGGTGCATATTACCGCTGACTCATGGTCCAGCAGGCATGGACAGGGACGTTACCTATCTTTCACGGCGCATTGGGTGACTCTGCTGGAAGCTGGGAAGGATACAGGACAAGGTGCAGTAGTGTTGGAGGTTGTTCCGCCACCACGCCTCCAAAATGCTACTACTGGTGATAATGACACACCTCTCTCCTCCACCCCTTCCCCTTCTTCTTCCTCCATGGCCTCTTCCTGTGCTTTGTCCTGTGAACCAGCGGTGCTTCGTAGGTGTTCAAGGGGCTACGCAAGTACACAGGCAAAAAGATGACATGCAGTGCTTGAGCTGGTGTGCTTGGGGACAGGAGCCACACTGGGGCAGAGATTCTGTCAGCTCTGCAGGGGCAGGCTCAGAGGTGGTTGACGCCACGCCAGCTTAAGCCAGGAATGGTGGTTTGCGACAATGGCACCAACCTCCTCTCCGCCCTCCGACAGGGACAACTGACCCATGTGCCCTGTTTGGCTCACGTCCTTAACTTGGTGGTGCAGTGGTTCTTGGGCAGGTAACCGGGCTTACAGGATGTCCTGAGACAGGCCAGGAAACTCTGTGTGCATTTCCGCCGGTCATATAATGCCAGTGATCGGCTGACCTCCAAAAGGAATACAACCTGCCCAAGAACCGCCTAATCTGTGACATGCCCACCAGGTGTAACTCAATGTTGGCCATGCTGCAGCGGCTGCACACGCAGCAGAGGGCCATCAATGAGTATCTGTGCCAATATGGCATGAGGACAGGGTCAGGGGAGCTTGTTTTTTTTTTTGCCACGCCAGTGGGTCATGATCAGGGATGCATGCACTGTCCTGGCACCATTTTAGGAGGCCACGAGGATGGTGATCAGTGACAGTTCATGCATCAGTGACACTGTCCCTCTTGTCCACCTGTTGGAGCACACGCTGCGTGGAATAATGGACAGGGCACTTGAGGCAGAACAGAGGGAGGAAGAGGAGGACTTCCTTACCTCTCAAGGCCCCCTTTATTTAGACAGTGTTCCTGCTGGCCCACCTATCACACAGGAAGAGGACGAGGAGGAGGATTGTGTCAGCATGGAGGTGGAGCCAAGCACTCAGCATCAGCAGCAGTCTTCAAGGGATCAATTACAGTCCCAAGAAACCCATGGACTTGTACGTGGCTGGGAGGAGGTGGCTGCGGATCATGTCGTCCTGAGTGACCCAGAGGACTCCGGACTGATTGCCTCAGCAAACCTACGCTGCATGGCCTCCCTGATCCTGAAAAGCCTGTGGAAGGATCCTCGTATTCGTGTGATCAAGGAGAGGGATCATTAATGGCTGGCAACCCTTGTTACAAGGGTAAGGTTGCGGACCTTATCTTGCCGTCACAGAGGGAGCAGAGGATGAAACATCTTTGGGAGGCCTTGCAGAAAGGTCTGTGCAATGCGTTCCCAGAGACTAGGAGGTTACAAAATCCTGGTCCTGGACAACGTGTTGCTGAGGCTTTGGTCAGTCAAAGAAGGAACGGTGGAGAAGGTGGCTGTCTGACCGATGTGTTCAGACAATTTTTTAGTCCGCAGCCCCAAGGTATGATCGGTTCCAGCAACCATCGCCAGCGTCTGTTTTACATGGTGCCGGAATACCTAGGGGCAAGATCAGACTTGGACACCTTTCCCACCGAAAATCCTCTGGGTTACTGGGTCTTGAGGATGGATCACTGGCCAGAGCTTGCACAGTATGCAATTGAGCTACTGGCCTGTCCTGCATCCAGCGTTCTTTCGGAACGCACATTCAGTGCTGCTGGAGGCTTTGTAACCGATCACTGGGTGCACCTATCCACCGAATTGGTCGATCGGCTGACCTTCATAAAAATGAATCAGTCTTGGATCACCAGCTACCAAGCGCTTGATGCTGATGTAACCGAATAATATTTTTTTGAATGGGAGATCCCTTCAAGACTGCCTATGCTGATGCTGAGTGACTATCCTGTTATACTGAGTGACTATCCTCTTCCTCCTCCTAAATGTTCATGCTGATAGCTTGTAAGAACATTTTTGGTTCTGGGCATCGCCACCAGGGGCATGTAATTATAATTTTTTATGCAATACTTTGCAGCAGGGCTCATTCTTGCGCTCCAACTAGAGTTTCTGTGAGGGGTTGCAGTGTTGTGGCACCAGTGCCTAAGGCACAATTTTTCTGCCCCTGTTTAACAATGGCGTGTAATTACAATTTTTGATGCAATAATTTGCAGCAGGGCTCATTCATGCGCTCCAACGAGAGTTTCTGTGAGGGGTTGCAGGTTTGTTGCACCAGCACCTGTGCCTAAGGCCCAATTTTTCTGCCCCTGTTCAACAGGGGCATGTAATTACAATTCTTGATCTAATATTTCACAGCAGGGCCCGTTCCTGTGCCCACCAAGAGTAACTGTGAGGTCTTACAGTGTTGTGGCAACACCAACAGGCCCCTACTTTCAAACATCCAACTTACAAACGACTCCTACTTGCAAACGGAGGAAGACAACAGGAAGTGAGAGGAAATCTACCCCTAGGAAGGGAAATTCTATCCTGTAAGAGTTAATATGGGAAAACGTGCCTCCTCTCCAATTATGCTTTATCACCAATCCTTGTTTCACTAAAGAAAACACATTTTCAAAAACTATTGGGACAGAAAGTGAGGTGAAATCTTCTGAACAGGTGCACAGACAGCAAAACAAATGTTACAGGGGTGATAACCCTTCCCTATGTTTTACAAAAAGCTTAAAAATTTATTTTTTGTCTGGGGCTACACTTTAAAAATGTACCAGTTCTAAATTACAAACAGATTCTACTTAAGAACAAACCCACAGTCCCTGTCTTGTTTGCACCGCCTGTATACTTCTGTACAGAGTATATAGGGCCTGAGGGCCCCACGCCTTTCCTTTTTTTAATTTGGGTGCAGGGTTCCCCTTCATATCCATACAAGACCCAAATGGGCTGGAGGGGGTACCCATGCCGATTTTCTCAATGATTTTCATCCATATTGCCGGGACCACACATTACATTAAAGCCGCAAGCAGTTTTAAATGACTTTTTTTCCTTTAGAAATGTAATTTTGTGCAGGGACAGTTCTAAACACGGGAAACACGTGCCACTTCACAGGCATACTATAGACACCCCCTAGGTATGATATTTAAAGGAATATTTCACTTTTTTTTCTTCACTTTAATCATCATTAAAATCACTGCTCCCGAAAAAACTGCAGTTTTTAAAACTTTAAAACTTTTTTTTGCATTGATACATGTCCCCTGGGGCAGGACCCGGGTCCCCAAACCCTTTTTAGGACAATAACTTGCATATTAGCCTTTAAAATTAGCACTTTTGATTCTGAACGTTCGAGTCCCATAGACTTTTACGGGGTTTGATAGTTCGAGCAAACTTTCGGTCCGTTCGCAGGTTCTGGTGCGAACCGAACCGGGGGGTGTTCGGCTCATCCCTACACAAAGACATCAAGATATGAAAGGCAGTGCCTGGTACTATGTACTATGTGAGAGACTTTTCAACAAAATATATAAATCCCACATGAGGTTTATCTGTCAGATAACAAAATGGTGCTCACAACGTCCCCCGGTTCCTGGCAGACACAGTGGCAACAGCCGACAGCTCTGCATTTTATGCTTACCCTGCTCAGCCGCCGTCTGACGTCACTGGTGGGTCGTGGACATGGTGTAGCCTCCGCGCATGTGCGAATGTCACCAAACAGTGATGTCACACGCAAGCTCTGCAAGCCCATTTCCACCATCTTTGAATAGCCATCAGTACAGGATGGACAAATCTTAGATGAGGAAAGCCAGTAGTTCTCAAGGTGGCTACAATGAGGAGGGTAAGGGGCTGGAACAATTCCCACACCCAAACCGCTCTCCATAAAGGGCCCCAGGAAGGACTGGCTGTGTCGGCGCGATGGACACTGGTACCCACCTGTGGCAGGGATCAAGAAAAAACTGTTAAATGTAAACAAATAACTTTTGTAGGATAACATGTATATATGTATGTTTATGTAAATATGAATAAACTGTGAAAATGATTTTAAATAGCTATCTTTCAGGCTATGTTCACTAGATGCAGACAGACATCAAATGCCCTTATAATCTAGGCTGCATTCTGCCTGGGCTGCAAGTGCTCTTCCGGTGGGGAGGAAGCTCAGGAAAGCAATTAAGATCAATGGCAGGTGGGGCAGAAAGCAGCATGCAATGTTTAGTCCGCGTGGTTTGAATCTATGTGCAGAGAATGAGGGAGTATGTACTGAACTATTTGACTTAGTGCTTCCTTTATACCCAGTAGCTGGGGTCTGTGGAGCTAATCAAAAACACATACTAAGCGCATCTTTTAAGCGTTCATGTGAACATTTTTTGGGTGAAAATTGTTATATTTATTAAAACAAATTATCGCATGTAAAAATACTCTGAGCAAAATTATAAACGCAACACTTTTGTGTTTGACCCTACAGTAATTATCATTAGCTGAACTCAAAGATCAATGACTTTGTGAAATCGCATGTCAAATCGGCGGCATTTGCCGGCAATGGCAAGGTCCTATTCGGTGTGACGCCGCATCTGCGGTTCTGCACCGATTTCATAAAGTAGTTTCTGTACTACTTTTTGCGATTTCGGCACAGATGTCTCTGTAATCGCGGCCAAAATCGTGACTGACAAGCGGGAGTGAAATCATGCAAGTTAAGCTGAACTCGCACAGCGTCATTCCCGCAGCCCAGTGTGAACCTGGGCTGAATCTGTGTTAGTGAATACTTCTCCTTTGCTGAGATAAACTATCCACCTCACAGGTGTGGCATATCTAGATGCTGATTAGACAGCATGATTATTGCACAGTTGTGCCTAAGGCCGGGTTCACACTGGGGCGACAAACGCTCCGACATTGGGAGCTCATGTCGCATGACGTGTGAAAATCAATGTTTCCCTATGGGAGCCGTCTTAACTGGTCCGACACATGTCGGTCCGACTTTGAAAATGCTCCCTGTACTACTTTGGTCCGACTTCAGCCCATTGACTATCATTGAAGTCGGATCAAAGTCGGACCGCAGTCTTGCATGATCCGACTTTGGCATGCGACTTCTACTCTGCTGATCTTGAGGGGGAACTCCACGCCAAATTTTAAATAAAAAACCGGCATGGGTTCCCCCTTCAGGAGCATACCAGGCCCTTGGGTCTGGTCTGGATTTTAAGGGGAACCCCTACGCCGAAAAAATGGCGTGGGGGTCCCCCCAAAATCCAAACCAGACCCTTATCTGAGCACGCAACCTGGCAGGCCGCAGGGGAAGAGGGGGCAGGGGAAGAGGCGGCCCCCTCCCTCCTGAACTGTACCAGGCCGCATGCCCTCAACATGGGGGGTTTGGTGCTCTGGGGCAGGGGGGCGGTCTGTGGCCCCCCCACCCCAAAGCACCCTGTCCCCATGTTGATGAGGACAGGGCCTCTTCCCGAGAACCCTGGCCGTTGGTTGTCGGGGTCTGCGGGCGGGGGGCTTATCAGAATCCGGGAGCCCCCCCTTTAATAAGGGGGCCCCCAGATCCCGGCCCTCCACCCTATGTGAATGAGTATGGGGTACATCGTACCCCTACCCATTCACCTGGTGGAAAAAAATGTCAATAAAAAAAACACACACAGGTTGTTAAAATAATTTATTGCACAGCTCCGGGGGTCTCTTCCGTCTTTGGGGGGTCTCCGGTGTCATCTCCGCGCTCTCCGGTTCTTCCTTCCTTCTGCCGGGCCTCTGCTATCTTCTTCCAGCTCTTTTGCTAGCGGGGCCCAGTCTTCTCCGTCGCCTTCTTCCCTCGCTCTCCGGTTCTTTCTTTCTTCCTTCTGCCGGCCCCTCCACTATCTTCTTCTACCTCTTTTGCTAGTGGAGGGGCCCGGTCTTCCCGTCGCTGTCGGTGTCTTCTTCCCTCTTATCCTTCTCAATGTTGACTCGTCGCTTCCTCCCGCTGTAATTCTTGGCTATTCGCTCATCAACGATTTATATAGGCTTCTCATGATGTCACAGTCACATGCTCCCATAACGACACAGTCACATGTTCACCCGGAACATGTGACTGTGACACATGCTCCCATAACGACACAGTCACATGTTCACCCGGAACATGTGACTGTGACATCATGAGAAGCCTATATAAATCGGAGCGGAGCGGAGCGAACAGCCAGTATTACAGCGGGAGGAAGCGACGAGTCAACATCGAGGAGGAGAAGAGAGAAGAAGACGGCGACGGGAAGACCGGCCCCTCCACTAGCAAAAGAGCAGGAAGAAGATAGTGGAGGGGCCGGCAGAAGGACAACGGAGAGCCGGATGGGAAGACCGGGCCTCTCCGCTAGCAAAAGAGCTGGCCTCTCCGCTAGCAAAAGAGCTGGAAGAAGCGGAGGCCCGGCGGAAGAAAGAACCGGAGAGCGAGAGAAGAACCGGAGAGCGGGAGAAGAAGAAGGCGACGGAGAAGACCGCGCCCCGCTAGCAAAAGAGCTGGAAGAAGATAGCGGAGGCCCGGCAGAAGAAAGAACCGGAGAGCGCGGAGACGACATCGGAGACGCCCGAAGTCGGAAGAGACCTCCGGAGCTGTGCAATAAATTACTTTAAAAAGCTGTGTGTGTTTTTTATTGACATTTTTTTTCCACCAGGTGAATGGGTAGGGGTACGATGTACCTGTTTTTTTGGCGTAGGGGTTCCCCTTAAAATCCAGACCAGACCCAAGGGCCTGGTATGCTCCTGGAGGGGGAACCCATGCCGTTTTTTTATTTAAAATTCGGCCTGGAGTTCCCGCTCAGGATTCATACCAAATACAGTGCCTGGTATTGGCGGGGATCCAAGTCGGATCCCCGTTTATTGAAAGTCGGACATATGTCGGCTTCATGTCGCAGGGCAAAGTCGGATCCAAAGAAGGACGGCTGTCGTGTTGCACAAGTGTGAACCCAGCCTTAGTCTGGCCACAATAAAAGGCCACTCTAAAATGTGCAGTTTTATCACACAGCACAATGCCACAGATGTCTCAAGTTTTGAGGGAGTGTGTGATTGGCATGCTGACTGTAGGAATGTCCACCAGAGCTGTTGCCCTTGAATTAAATGTTAATTTCTCTACCATAAGTCATCTCCAAAGGCGTTTCAGAGAATTTGTCAGTACATCCAACCGGCCTCATAACCGTCTCAGGGAAGCTCATCTGCATGCTCGTTGTCCTCATTGGGGTCTCAAACAGACTGCAGTTTGCCATTGTAACCGACTTGAGTGGGCAAATGCTCACATTCAATGGCATCTGGCACTTTGGAGAGGTGCCCTCTTCATGGATGAATCACGTTTTTTACTGTACAGGGCAGATGGCAGACAGCGTGTGTGGTGTTGTGTGGGTGAGTGGTTTGCTGATGTCAATGTTGTGGATTGAGTGACAGATGGTGGCAGTGGGGTTATGGTATGCTATTTTATTGATGCCATTTTGAATGCACAGAGATACAGTGACGAGATTCTGAGGCCCATTGTTGTGCCATTCATCCACGACCATCACCTCATGTTGCAGCATGATAATGCACGGCCCCATGTTGCATAGATCTGTACACAATTCCTGGAAGCTGAAAACATCCCAGTTCTTGCATGGCCAGCATACTCACCGGACATGTTCCCCATTGAGCATGTTTGGGATGCTCTGGATCGGCATATATGACAGCGTGTTCCAGTTCCTGCCAATATCCAGCAACTTCGCACAGCCATTGAAGAGGAATGGACCAACATTCTACAGGCCACAATCAACAACCTGATCAACTCTATGCAAAAGGAGATGTGTTGCACTGCGTGAGGCAAATGGTGGTCACACCAAATACTGACTGGTTTTCGGACCCCCCAGACCCCCCAATACAGTATAACTGCTCATTTTAGAGTGGCCTTTTGTTATTGCCAGCCTAAGGCACACCTGTGCAATAATCATGCTGTCTAATCAGCATCTTGATATGACACACCTGTGAGGTGGATGGATTATCTTAGCAAAGGAGAAGTGCTCACTAACACCGATTTAGACAGATTTGTGAACAATATTTGAGAGAAATAGGCCTTTTGTGTACATGGAAAAAGTTGTAGATCTTTGAGTTCAGTTCATGATGAATAGGGGCAAACAGAAAAGTGTTGCATGTATAGGTTTTCTCAGTGTAATTTTAGTATACAAAAACATATTGAGTTAACACATAAACTGAAATAAAACTGCAACATTAAGACAGTGGTTTCAGTTATCCTTGGACATGAAAGAATTAAACTGCACAAACAGTTGTCATATTATTTCTTGTTTTAAAATTTCATTCCTACTAAAATGTTTTTAGTTTTTTTTTAATTTTGCAGTTATGGTAAAATTTCATTTGCTTGAGTAATGTTCATCTTATTCACTGAGCTGTCACATTATGACTGACTGTTACATATTAATCTCATACGTTTTAATTGCTATAGACAGATGAAAGCCAAGCATGTTAGATAAGGGGTTATTCAAAGACTAATCTGTTTCCTTTGGCTGCTTCTTACATTGCCTGGATAGTCTAAATTTGTTCTAAATGAAGTTGACTTTGTAGCACTGAGCCAATCACAGAGGGCATCTTTCAGGCAAAATGGTAGCATCTGATAAAATGCCTTTGGCTGGAAAATTTCAATGTCACTGCAAATTTACTATAATGATTTACAAACAAGTTATGGGTAAGCAACATCGACATATGAACAAGGAAATAACCAAACTGAATGAACCAGAAATTTTAGCCTTTCTGAAACAAGAACAACTTTTTTTTTTAAACAGTTTTCCGATATTCTTTAGATTTAAGAATTTTTTGGTGACTTGGAGTATTCTGTCTTAATGCTTAAAACACATACAGCTGTTTTGCTTTTAATCTAGAGTATAGTTGTGTTGTTTGTCATAATTTAAGATGCTATATAAATTGATACTAAGCATATTGTGCTTGGTTTTCTAGATGAGTTGGCTGCTCACTGAATGATAGTAAATAATGTGAACCTGTGTTCACTTTGAATAATCAATGTGTGAGGGAAATTTAAAAAAAATCTGTATTTTTGCTAGCATGTGATTAGTTAATTGAAATTATAACAGCCTCATTGTATCTATGGGACAAAGGGGATGTGTAATTGTTTTATACAGTACTGTAATCTGTAAGATTACAGTATACTATATGTGTATTGTGTTTTTACTTTTTTTGAATTTGGCGCCGATCTTTGCCGCCGTGCGCTGCAACGCCGCAGGGAACGGAGCTCGGCGGCACTGTGTGTGAACCGAGTGAGGAGACAGCTCGCACACACTGCGGGGAGACATCGCAGGATCCAGGGAACAAGGTAAGTAAATCTCCCTGTATCCTGAAATGCAGCCCAAGTCTGGCTCGGGGTTACCGCTTTTGGTACTGAAATTCCACCCCAAGCCAGACTCAAGAATACCTCCAGGAAGGTTAATGGGCAAAGCATAGATTTGTTTAAAACCCACCTCCAAGCAAAAACAAAAGACATCATGAAAAGGTAAGTATAAAAAAAGCAGAACTGGACCTTAGGTTGGGGAAGGGAGTTACTGGAGAAGCCAAAGCTAAAAATGGGAGTTTTTATTATGGCATTGTTTTTCACATCCCACTGTTTATTAACCACTTCCTGCCCGGCGTATTGTAATATGACGTCCGCAGGAACCACTCGTCCCTCCGGGAGGACGTCATATGACGTCCGGGAATTCCCTGCCGTCTAGGGGGCGCGCGCACCGCATTGCTTGGGACCCGGTGCGCGTGCCCGGCGGCCGGGATGTCCGCCGGGCACCCGCAATTGCCCGCAATCACGGCAAGACCATGGATCTGTGTGTGTACACAGATCCATGTCCTGTCAGCGGTGAGGAGACCGATGTGTGTACCCAGTACAGAGAAACACAGATCGTTCTCCACCCCTTGTGAGTCTCCTCCCCTACAGTTAGAATCACTCACTAGGGAACATATTTAACCCCTTCAGCGCCCCTAGTGTTAACCCCTTCCCTGCCAGTCACATTTACACAGTAATCAGTGCAGTTTTATAGCACGAATCGCTGTATAAATGTGAATGGTCCCAAAAAGGTGTCAAAATTGTCCGATATGTCCGTCGCAATGTCACGGTCACAATAAAAATCGCAGATCGCCGCCATTACTAGTAAAAAAAACAAACAAACATAATTCTATACCCTATTTTGTAGATGCTATAACTTTTGTGCAAACCAATCAAATACGTTTATTGCGATTTTTTTTTTTTTTTACTAAAAATATGTAGAAGAATACGTATCGGCCTAATCTGAGCAAAAAAAATATATATTTTTTTAAATGTGATATTTATTAAATCAAAAAGTAAAAAATATTGGGGGGCGTGGCTACCCGCTGAGCAAGATGGACGTGTAATTACACAGCTCCTGCACCGACCGGAATACTGAGCAGCATCCCCGCTATTCTGATAGCCTACAGCGCCCACAAATCTTACCAGATTGCCTCACTAATAACCCAGAATGTCCGGACCGACCCGCAAACGGAAAGATTATCGTCAGCCTAAAAAACTGACAGATTTCTTCACACTGCCGAACATCCAAGATGGCGCCCGCGAGATTATTCATGGAACATCTGCGGCCTATACAGATCTTCCGGACGCTGATGGACTGGAAATATCTCCACAACCTCACTCCCCTGATGCCTCTCCATCATCCCTCACTTCCTCCGCCGGCAACAGCCCTGCTAAATCGCGGATGCGACTGGATGCAGATTCGGCAGCAAACGAGGTGAGCCCTGTATCTGATCACATCCCAGCCTCTCCATCCCCCATCGCGGCCTTCCCCACCACAGACCAGCCTGTACTAGACACTACCATGAAGGAGATGCTCATCTCCCTTCACAGATCCCTTCATAATGACATCTCCACCATGTTCACCAGATTCTCATCACAAATGCACTGTATGGGTCAGAAAATGCACCTAGTAGAAAAATAAATGGGGCAGATGACTGAAACCGTAAATGACCTTGTAGATGCCCATGACCATACTCAAGAAGAACAGCAATGGATGAGGGCCAAGATGGCGGACCTCGAGGACAGGTCCCGCCGCAATAATGTAAAACTCAGAGGGTTCCCTGAATCAGTACTGCCGCATGACCTTAACGCATACGCCAGGAAATTGATTACCACGATCTTGCCAGATCTCACCCCCATGGAAACTATCATCGATCGAATCCACCGCCTTCCCAAACCCCCGCACCTCCAAGCGGAAGTGCCACGAGATGTCCTTATGAGGATACACTTTTTTCACGCCAAAGATCAGCTCCTCCTAAAGTCGAGACACCTCGGTCAACTTCCAGCCCCATACACCAATATCCAACTGTACGCTGACCTTTCACAGCATACCCGCCAGATGAGGAGACAACTTAACACCATTACAAAACCGCTTAACAACCACAAGATTCCCTATCAATGGGGTTTCCCTACTAAGATCATAATCACCAAAAATGGGGTTAAACATCATATCTCCACAATAGAAGAAGGCCTCAAACTACTCAACATGTGGGGAATCATCCCTGAACCTCCTCTACCAGCACAACCCAGCCGCAGAAGGAACACCCAATCCTCTGATGAACGCCGCTTTGGCGGTATGCATTGACCCCATTAAGAATGGCGGGGTTACACATGACCCATATTTTCAAGCCTCCGGCCGGATGCCTTGCTCGGTGCTAATTGCTCCACGAACTCACACCCCACAACAACACAGCAGTCCCGTTTTTGATTGACTGCTGTCAGTTTTGCTGTATTCCTGTTTACCCCTCTCTGCGTGCTTCAGTTTATATCTTTTGTTTTTCTTTTCCCGGTTTTTCTTAACCCACATCCTTTCTCCCCGAGAGCACACAACAGTCCGGACAAGTGCACCTAACCCTCTGGAGCCTCCTGAGTAGACGAACGTGTCCACAAAACTGTGAGTAATACTTACCTTCTTTAGACATCTACACTTAAATCCAAAATGCCAAAATTCCTATCACTCAACGCCAAAGGATTGAATCATCCGGCGAAAAGAGCTTCTCTGTGGCGCACTGCACAAAAGTCTAAATGTGACGTTTTATGTGTTCAAGAAACACACTTTAAAAAATCTGCAGAACCGCATTGTACCAACAAAAATTTTAGCCACATCTACCAAGCCCCAGGTCCCACCAAGAAGAATGGAGTTATGATAGCAATCAAAAACTCAATCAACTTCATACTCCATGACAGTTTAACTGACAGGGATGGGAGATACCTGGCTCTGGACTGTACAATGGACAATACCAGATACACTATTGTCAATGTGTACGCACCCAATACCAGACAAATCAGATTCCTATCGAAACTGATGCCCACAATCACCAAATTTCGCCAAGGAAATCTCATCATATGCGGAGATTTCAACATTGTTCCAGACAACTCCTTGGACACCTCTTCCCGCAATATGAGCCGTGTCTCGCCTATGGGACATTTCCTCAGGAACACTGATCTGTACGACGTGTGGAGATGCCATCACACCTCAGAACGAGACTACTCATTCTTCTCCCACAGACACAATTCCTATACCAGGATTGACTACTTTCTTGTTGACAAATGGACTCTGCCCAAAATCTCTGAATCATCTATTGACACGATCACATGGTCGGACCATGCACCTGTATCGATCGTCATTGATACTTTAGCATCTTCCCCACGTACGAAAATCTGGAGAACCAACGCCTCGATCCTACAATCACCTGAACACTCAGCCTACATTTGTAAACATTTGGAAGAATTCTTTGATCTAAACCAAGGCTCCACATCAAACAACACTATACTTTGGAATGCTTATCTTGGGGATTCTTATCCAAATTGGAGCTAGAGAGAAGAGGAGGAGATCACAGCGTCTTGACACCCTCACTTCCCAAATTAAAAATACTGAAGCCCAGAACCAGAAACACCCTGACACTAAACATAAGGAACAGTTAGTACTTCTCAGACAGGAACTTAGAAACGTATTATTAGAATCCTATAATAGAGCTCAAAAACGATTTAAAGCTAATTACTATTCCACAGGCAATAAAGCTGGGAAAGCCATGGCGCTTAGAATTAACCACTTAACAACCACCTGCCGACAAATAACGTCGACAAGGTGGTTGCTTAACTCTGGGAGGACGTTATATAACGTCCTCCCAGAATCGCGCTCCCGCGCGCCCCCTGGGGCGCGCACACGGGAAACTCCGTGACCGCCGGGTCCAGAGGACCCGGCGGATCACGAATCGCGGTAAATCGTCACTGATAGCGGCCGTTTACCACATGATCGCTCCGTCAAATGACGGAGCAATCACTTGTAAACAGACCGTCGTCATTTGATGACGCCGGTTCCTCTCTCCCCTCTCTGTACCGATCGGTACAGTGTGAGAGGAGAGGGGGAGAGAGCGGATGGCAGCAGCAGCACTGTGGGCTGGATCTGTGACAATTGCAGTCACAGATCCAGCCATCCATCCATCCCTGCTCAGCCATCCCTGTGCAATACCCTGCCAATACTCTGCAATACACCCTGCCAATACTCTGCAATACACCCTGCCAATACTCTGCAAAATACCCTGCCAATACTCTGCAAAATACCCTGCAATACCCTGGTGCAATACACTGCAATACCCTGGTGCAATACTCTGCAATACCCTGGTGCAATACTCTGCAATACCCTGGTGCAATACTCTGCAATACTCTGCAATACCCTGCGCAATACTCTGCAATACCCTGGTGCAATACTCTGCAATACCCTGGTGCAATACTCTGCAATACTCTGCAATACCCTGCGCAATACTCTGCAATACCCTGGTGCATAATACCCTGCGCAATACTCTGCAATACCCTGCGCAATACTCTGCAATACCCTGCGCAATACCCTGCAAAATACTCTGCAATACCCTGCGCAATACCCTGCGCAATACTCTGCAAAATACTCTGCAATACCCTGCGCAATACTCTGCAATACCCTGCACAATACTCTGCAATACCCTGCGCAATACCCTGCACAATACTCTGCAATACTTTGCAATACCCTGCACAATACTCTGCATCACCCTGCGCAATACTCTGCAAAATACTCTGCAAAATACTCTGCAATACCCTGCGCAATACTCTGCAATACCCTGCGCAATACTCTGCAATACCCTGCGCAATACTCTGCAATACCCTGCACAATACTCTGCAATACCCTGCACAATACTCTGCAATACCCTGCAATACCCTGCACAATACACCCTGTGCAATACCCTGCGCAATACTCTGCAATACCCTGTGCAATACCACCTGTGCAATACCCCATGCAATGCCCTGCCATATATTCCGCAATGCCCTGCCATACTCCGCAATGCCCTGCCATACTCCGCAATGCCCGGCACTACTCTGCAATAACCACTTCCAGCCCGCCGGCCGTCATATGACGTCCTTGACTTTGTGCGGGGATATCTGAATGATGCTTGCAGCTACAGGCATCATTTAGATATTAGCTTTTTCAGCCGGCGATTCCCCACACCATAACAACAATCATAGTGGCTGTTCCGCCGCTTGATCATTCTTACGGGAGGCGAGAGGGGATGTCCCCCCCGCCGCCCTCCGGTGCTCCTACCGACTCACCGCTACGATCAAAGCCAGGATTGTTTTTGTTTTTTTGTTTTTTTTTCAGGCTTACCAGCCTAGAGGTGAGATGTGGGGTCTTATTGACCCCATATCTCACTGTAAAGAGGACCTGTCATGCCATATTCCTATTACAAGGGATGTTTACATTCCTTGTAATAGGTATAAAAGTGATCAAAAAAAATTTGGGGGCAGAAAAACATGTCAAACTAAAATAAATAAAGTAAAATGAACAATAAAAAAATATATATTTTTTTAAAGCGCCCCTGTCCCCGTGAGCTCGCATACAGAAGCGAACGCATACGTAAGTCCCGCCCACATATGAAAACGGTTTTCAAACCACACATGTGAGGTATCGCCGCGAACGTTAGAGCGAGAGCAATAATTTTGTCCCTAGACCTCCTCTGTAACTCAAAACATGTAACCAGTAAAAATATTTAAAGTGTCGCCTATGGGGATTTTTAAGTAGCGAAGTTTGGCGCCATTCCACAAGCGTGTGCAATTTTTAAGGGTGACATGTTAGGTTTCTATTTACTCGGCGTAACTTCATCTTTCACATTATGCAAAAACATTGGGCTAACTTTACTGTTTTTTTTTTTTTTAAGCACAAAACATTTTTTTTCCGTAAAAAACGCGTTAAAAAAATTGCTGCGCAAATATCGTGCGAGATAAAAAGTTGCAACAACCACCATCATATTCTCTAAGGTCTTTGCTAAAAAAACATATACAATGTTTTGGGGTTCTATGTAATTTTATAGCAAATAAATGATGATTTTTACATGTAGGAGAGAAATGTCAGAATTGGCCTGGGTGCTCCAGAACGCCTGAAGGTGCTCCCTGCACGTTAGGCCTCTGTATGTGGCCACGCTGTGTAAAAGTCTCACACATGTGGTATCGCCATACTTGGGAGTAATAGCAGAATGTGTTTTGGGGTGTAATTTGTGGAATGCATATGCTGTGTGTGAGAAATAACCTGCTAATATGACAATTTTGTTAAAAAGAAAAAGAGAAAAAAAAATCTTGATTTTGCAAAGAATTGTGGGAAAAAATTACAACTTCAAAAAACTCACAATGCCTCTTTCTGAATACCTTGGAATGTCTTCTTTCCAAAAAGGGATCATTTGGGGGGTATTTGTACTTTTCTGGCATGTTAGGGTCTCAAGAAATGAGATTGGTCGTCAGTACTTCAGGTGTGATCAATTTTCAGATATTGGCACCATAGCTTGTGGACTCTATAACTTTCACAAAAACCAAATAATATGCACCAATTTGTACTTATTTTTACCAAAGATATGTAGCAGTATAAATTTTGGCCAAAATTTATGAAGAAAAAATTGTCATTTGCAAAATTTTATAACGGAAACGAGAAAAAACCAATTTTTTTACAGAATTTTCAGTCTTTTTTCTCTTATAGCGCAAAAAATAAAAAACCCAACAGTGATTAAATACCACCAAAAGAAAGCTCAATTTGTGTGAAAAAAAGGACAAAAAATTCATATGGGTACAATGTTGTATGACTGAGTAATTGTCATTCAAAATGTGAGAGCACCGAAAGCTGAAAATTGGTCTGGTTATTAAGGGGGTTTAAGTGCCCAGTGGTCAAGTGGTTAAAGGCCACCACACTAAAACTAAAATCTCCCATCTTTATCATCCCTCTACTAAACAAAAACTGATGGACCCCCAAGCTATAGCAGATGCGTTTAGCAACTACTACAAGACACTATATAACCTGAAAGATGATACTACTATTACCCAACCGTCCATAGAAGATATAGAAACTTTCTTGCACGAAATTAATCTTCCCACTGTATCCCCTGACCAATTATCAACGCTGAATGCCCCATTCACGCCACTAGAAATTCTAGATGTAATTGCAACCCTCCCATCCAACAAATCCCCTGGTCCTGACGGCCTCACCGGGAATATTATAAACAATTCAGCACTGTTCTAGCACCATTCTTGTTGCAAATGTGTAATGAAGCTGCCTCCTCCTCTTCTCTCCCACAGGAAATGTTAAATGCCTTAATAATTACCCTACTGAAGCCAGGGAAGGAACCTACCTCACCACAAAATTTCCGTCCTATTTCGCTCCTCAATATTGACACAAAAATCTATGCTAAGCTCATAGCAATGAGGTTAGTAAACATTATGCCATCACTGATCCACCCGGATCAATCTGGATTCACGAAAGGCAGGCAAACATTTGATGCAACCCGTAGAATCATTAATATAATCCACAACGCGGACTCTGCCAGAACGCCTTCTCTGCTTCTGTCACTGGATGCAGAGAAGGCGTTCGATAGAGTTAACTGGGCATATCTCCAAGCCACACTCCGAAAGTTTGGCCTTCAAGGGCACATTTTCTCTGCAATAATGGCCCTATACACAAAACCTTCAGCTCAGGTGTACACATCTGAAATGCTGTCTAAACCATTTCCGATCTAGAATGAAACCCGCCAAGGTTGCCCCCTATCACCTCTTATTTTTAATCTAGTGATGGAACCCCTCGCCGAACATATTAGAGCAAACATTTCCATCTCTGGCTTTAAAATTGGTTCATTAGAACATAAGATAAATTTATTTGCCGACGACGTTATACTCATGGTCACCAACCCTATATCCTCCCTGGCTTCGGTACAATCTGTATTACAAAAATTCAGTGATATTTCTTATTATAAGGTGAACGAAACAAAGTCCCACATTCTAGACCTTGGATTAGATGCTATCACCAGCAACCTCCTGCGGAATTTCTACCCGTACCCATGGGCAGTCACAGGTATAACGTATCTGGGAATAACACTTACTAAATCTACCAAGACTCTTTTCAATAGTAACTACATTGAAGCTAAACAAATGCTGATTACAGAAACTACTAAACTATCAAGATTTGAATTTTCCTGGTCAGGTAGATTAGCTGCTTTTAAAATGCTCATTCTTCCTAGGTTGCTTTACATATTCCGCACTCTTCCTATTCCACTAACTTCCTCATACCTTAAATCTCTCCAATCCGTTATACAACAATTCATATGGCAAGGTAAAAAACCCAGATGTAGTCACCCTAAAGCCATCAAACACAAACTGGCAGGAGGAATGGGATACGTAGATATCAAGGATTACTACCTGGCTTCCATTTTGTCTCAAATGACAGAGTGGGTCGCCGATCGCCCAACCACGTTATGGGGTAACATTGAAAACATTATGACCCCTGGACATAACCTCAAAGACTGGCTATTCAGTTCCACAATAACTCAACCTCACCTTCACTTGTACTCACCGACTATCCGAGCATCGGTTCAGGCTTGGAAAACACTACACTCCACAAAATGGTATCATATACCTACCAAACGACTACAAATACCTGTCCAAACCTTAAAACTCTTATCGCCCGACCTGACTATACCCAAATGGATACTTACTCAAACAACAGACACCGCAGACCTTAGGACTAAGATTATACATAAAACCTTTGCCCAAATCCAATCAACATTACACGCACCAAATCTAGATTTCTTAAATTGCTATAGGATTCAACAATGTCTCACAGCACACCCAAACTTAGAAGGAGAATTACCACTCAAACTGTGGAACTACTTCTTCTACACTACTACACCTACCAAAGGCACTTCCCTAATCTATTCTACACTGCAGGGGAAAAATACCTTCCATAAATCCAAACCATACACGGACTGGGAAATAGATTTGAACATACAGATTTCTGATCGACAATGGCAAACAGCCTTGAAGTCAATCTATAAATCCACTAGCTGCACCTCTCTATGGGAATTAACTCATAAAATCCATCTAAGATGGTACCTGACACCACAGAGAATGGCCAAATTTCGATCCCACTCATCACCCAACTGCTGGAGGAATTGTAACCAGTTAGGTACTCTTTTCCACGTGTTATGGTCATGTCCAGGATTAACAACACTGTGGACCGAAGTAGAATGCATCATACAAGATATATGACATATCCCTTTTACACTTACTCCACAATTAGCTATACTGAATATAAATACCGAATTACTACCGCCACATCTCCGATTAATCATTACTCACATACTCCTAGCAACCAGACTACTCATAACCAGAAACTGGAAAACTAATGTCTCCCCAACTTTGAATGAAGTCATAGCATTGGTCCACTCTCACTACGCTTATGAATCAATATTTTCAAAGGGGAAGTCATCATACTCTAAAATCTATAATCTATGGCTCCCATGGACTCAATGGTACGCTAAAAAGCTTACCTGATACACTCCTGATTGATAGACCTACCATATTGCTCTCTACTCCCCTCCCCTCCCTTCCCCTCATTCCTCTACCCCCCTCCCACCCCCCCTTTTTTTTTCTCTTCTTTCTTTGTTTTGTTGTTTACTTTACCCTACTTTATTCTAGTTCTCACATCGTTCAAACAGTTGTATACGATGTTCTCTGAATACATATGCATTCATATGTACACTCAAGATAGTATGAATACTTTAGACATGTACTATCTTATGCACAAACTCATACTTGACAGTTCTACATTCTCTATTGTTGTTTTACTTCCATTTCCCACCACAGGTTGTTAATAACGCTTTCGCTGTATGAGCTACTTCCTAAACCTTCACCGACACTGCTGGAGGGTGGAGTTTCGTTATTTACCCCTAGATGCAGAATGTTCCCATTAGGGGTGTCTAGGGGTTTGGGACCTCACAGACCACCTTACCTTCACCATCTATTATAGTCATGCAATTTAACCATTTTTGACAACTTGACATGATGTATATATTCCTCAACATGTATCCAATATCAAGTGTGATGTATGACGCTAACTGTTCATTTTATTATCAATACCTTCAATAAAAACTATTGAAACAAAAAAGTAAAAAATATTGTGTTTTTTTCAAAATTGTTGCTCTTCTTTTGTTTATAGCGCAAAAAATAAAAACCACAGAAGTGATCAAATACCACCAAACGAAAGCTCTATTTGTGGGGGAGAAAAATAAATCAAAATAATTTGGGTACAACGTCGCATGACCGCACAATTCTCATTCAAAATGTGACAGCGCTGAAAGCTGAAAATTGGCCTGGGCAGGAAGGGGGTGAAAAGGCCCGGTATGGAAGTGGTTAAATAATGCAAATTTAACAAAGACATGTGAAAAATTCAGCAACTTATAGAAAAAAATTGCAATTTACTTTTCACTGATCTAATGTCTTTGTAATGATATTGGATTATTGTTCACCAGCAGAGTAAGATACAGATATCATGTTTCAGCATGGTAATTTCAGAATCTTTTTCTCAATTACTACACAGTTAGACGTGGCCATTCACTTGAGACAATTACCAATCAATAGCCTGCTTTTTATTATAGCTTAAACATTATTGATTTTCCAAACAGTTGTAAAGAAAAACAATATATTAAATATGTTTTCTTTAAAGCCATCAATTTAATAGTAATAAATACAGTACAGTACAAAGATTATAGTAAACAATTATTATTTTAAAAATCAATATAATATATTAGATATAGCGTAAAGGCTTTGAATAAAAAAGTAAAAATAATCGTCTTTCCAAACAAGCATTTTTTTAAATTTTAACATGTAATTACAGTACATCTAAGCATTAATGTGTATGTTCATTGTAAACTTACAATTAAAGCGTAACTCCACTTTTGTTGAGAGAAAAACATTCCCCCTGGGTGATCTATGTGCATTGCAAGGATTTTACCAAACTTTGTTGCAGATTCTTACCTTTTGTTATTCTGAAGAAACCCCAGTGTGTTTCTCTGTGTCCATGTGGGAAAGTGAATCTAATGGGAGTGGTTACATATTTATCAATCAGCTGCTGCACCTGCGAAGCTCTAATGAGGAAAATTGCAGGGTCTGCATCTGTTTAGACATGATTTCCTACTGGGAGTATTTCACCAAAAATTTCATTTTTGTAGCATGGCTTGTATCTTCGTGCAGACTTCTGTGAAAATCAGTGAGCCAATCACACAAGCAGGAAACAATGTTACTGGGGGGGCGTTCTGTACACATTCTGTGTACGGAATACCTCCAGGTAGTCATATTGCATTGCAGAGCCGCAGATTAAAAAGTAAAGGTAAAGGTTTTTAATAACGTTCAATTACAATATGACTTGTGTTGCAATTTTATACGCTATATTATGTTTTCTTTATTTGAAATTGCCCTTTAAGCTTGTTTATTTGTGTACAGTTCCTTAGTGTATTCTTATTTACTGTAACAAGCTAGGTCCAATTTTTTAGTCAGAGTTAGACCTAAGGTCTTTATGACAGTGAAAGCACCCCCCCTGTGGAGAAGAGACCCTTGTCCTCATCAACATTGCAACCCCCTTTTGATGAAGGCATGTGGTTTGATATGTCACCTTTCTTGGGTAGCCAGGCTGCATGTTTGGATTAAGAGACTGGTATGAATTTTTATGGGGAACTCACACAACTTTTTTTTTGCTTTTTTGCATTAGGTACCCCCTCAAAATCCATATTTTGGGGGGAAACATTTACTAAATAAAAAACAACTCACGATAGGCGCATGCGCGGATGCCTGAGGGAGAAGTCGCATCCCCTTAGAGCTCCGCTCCCGGGTTAAACAAACCGGAGAACCGACCGCTGTTTTTCACCGCAAACGGCACCAGCTCCCGCGAATCCATACCAGGTACACTTTGGCGTATTGAGGATGGTCACGAGGGGGCCAAAAACGAAGTATAAGATTGGTATCTCTAAAGATACACCGGCCCGGCAGACATCCAAGATGGCGGCGCCTGGTACCTCACAGACTCGCACACAGCGGGTTCCTAAATCCCTGTCACACAATGTCAAAACTCTGGACACAGCTGGTGAGATTGATTCTGACTATGAAACACCTGAAAATGTTATTCAGTCTAACATGTTTAGACAATTTGAGAAAATGCTTCAGAAAGCTTTGAAACAAACTTCTGACCAGATAACAGAAAAGCTGACAAGGGAGATTAGGGAGCTGGGGCATAGAACAGCTGAATTGGAAATGCGGGTAGATGATATAGAAACTACCACACAGCATTATGATGCTACTATTGAACAGCTTAAGGCTGAGAACTCTTTATTACAAAACCGTTTGGAAGACCAGGAGAATAGGGACCGTCGCTCCAACCTAAGAATCAGAGGTCTCCCTGAATCAATCATAGACTTACAGGGAACTATATGTGCACTGTTTCAGGAACTGTTACCAGGTATTTCACCTGAGAGATTGGAAATGGACAGAGTCCACAGGGCCCTATCTCAACGCAAACCCAATGGACCCCCTAGAGATATTATAGTTAAATTTCATTACTATAAAACAAAGGAGCAAATACTTGCTGCTGCTAGAGGTAAAAACACTCTTGAGTTCCAGGGCAATATCTATCAGCTCTTTACAGACCTCTCCCCTCTAACTGTTACTAAGAGGTGTTCTATGAAACTATTGCTGCAAGTACTTCAAAAGCACCAAATCATATACCACTGGGGGTTTCCATTCTCTCTCCGCTTTACATACTTGGAAACTAGATATACCTGTCGCACGTCCGATGAACTTCGGTCAGCCTTAATTGATCTAGGCCTGATGGATCACACCAATTCTAAGGAGCAACCTCGTAGACGTGCGGCTTCTAGATCACCTCCAAATGAAACCGACTTGGACCCAAACCCCTCTGGTTATACCAGACAGAATCTTCATAAAAGAGGACGTTTTGATAGTCAGGCACCGATAAATGTCGACTCAATGGACTGATTGTCCAACTTTCATTAATCTTATCCATGTTTCTCCCCTTTTGTAGGGTACTAGCCCCATTGCTTCATTCTGAAAAGCATTGCACTTTCTATGATTGAAGAATTAGAATCCTGTTCTCCATTTTTTTTTTTTTTTTTTTTAGTAGTGTCTTGTTTCTGACAAATATGTCTATTTCTTTAATCTATATGCACATTATATATGCATATTAATTTGTACTTATGAAATATAAATCTAGGTTTTTATTTAGGGTTTTAGTCAGCCAGAAGGTTTATATTTCATTTACATTTTTGAGTCAAGTGTTTTTTTTTGTTTTTTTTTAATTGTTTGTCCCCTTACTGACAAATATGTTAGTAATTTATATGCATATTATATTGTACTTATGAAATATAAATTTAGATATTTATTTATTGTTTTAGTCAGCCAGAAGGTCTATATTACATTTACATTTTTGAGACAAGTGTTTTTTTTTGTTTGTTTTTTTTTTTGTTTTTAAATATGTAATATAAATTTATGTATTTAATTTATGTTTTTGTCAGCCAGAAAGCTAAAATTTCATTATTGCTTCTTGAGACGAGTGTTTCTTGTTTTCTTTATTTGTCTCCTTATAGACAAATAAGTTTATTTCCTTGACTTATATGGTCATTGATATAGATAGACTATCCTCTTCCCTCCCCCTCCCCCCCTTTTTTTTTTTTTTCCCTTTCCTCTATATCTGCGAGCTTGTTTATTAATAATTTCGCTTGCGTAGACGGTTTGCTTCACAAGTGTTAAGATTAATATTTTCTAGCCTCCTTATGGACGCATTCATCTAGAAATTGACTCAACATAATTCCCGAAGGTGGTATGCTTCCTTTCTCTCTCTTTTTTGTTTATTGCATCTCCAGTCTTCTTGATAGAGAATTATATAAGTTTACTATTATAATACTTAAGTGTTCTCCGGCGTTGTTTTTCCCTCCGGAACTTCTTGCGGCCCCCTACGTACCCCCTGACTCCTGCTACTATTATGCAGGAGTCGGTCGGTGACCATGGAACCCCTCGGAGATTTTTTGTTATCTCTCCGAGATGTTCCTGCGCCCTACTAGTACATCATTATTTTATGACATTAATTGCAGTCATTAGGGCTACCTATTTATTTGGTTTCCTATTTATTCTTTCTTTTCTGTCTTTCCTTTCTTCTCCTCTTCTGTCTCCCTTGGTGGCGGTTCAAACTCATAATATGGGTTTCATTAACCCTTATATAATACTTACCCTTACTATGTCATGGCCCCCATAAACATTTTGTCCTTAAATGTACAAGGCTTCAACGTTCCACAAAAAAGAACTAAAGCTCTACGTTCCTTTTCAGCTAGAAAAGCTCACATCATTTTCCTTCAAGAAACGCACTTTATCAATAACGCCTCCCCTAAATTTCTTTCCTCCTCCTACCCTCAATTCTACGCAGCATCAGCTACAACTAAGCAACGTGGGTCCCTGATTGGATTCCACCTCTCTACACCATTTACCCTTAATACACAAATATGTGACCCTGAGGGTAGATATGTTCTATTAACAGGCTTTATTGCTGATATTGAAGTCACATTGGTTTCGTATTACGCCCCAAATAAGCGTCCTGAAGCTTTTCTATCACATCTTTTCCAACTAATCGAATCACATAAATTTGGAACAATAATATTATGTGGCGACTCCAATACTACCATCTATCCCTTCTTGGATAAATCCCCGTCATCTCCTAACTCTCCTACCCATAAACGGTCCTTCCAATCTCTACTTACTTCTTTTAATTTTGTTGATACCTGGCGGGAACTTAACCCAACTTCCAGAAATTTTACACATTATTCTTATCCACACAAATCTTTTTCACGAATAGACCATATTTTCCTCCCCTCTAGTATGCTCCCTGAAGTAATATCCTCTAATATAATCCCATTTCCATGGACAGACCATTGTGCGGTCACTGCTACAATTACCTCTCCAATACCTAGGTCACATGACACCACTTGGTGTATTAACGACTCCATCCTATCTCACCCCTCACACCGTTCAGATATTGAACTGGCTCTTAATGATTATATCTCATTTAATGACACTACTGATGTCTCTGCCCTTACACTATGGGAAGCCCATAAAGCTGTCATTCGGGGCAACTTGATACAAAAGGCGAGATCTATTAAAAGAGATCGCAAGATTCTGTTCACCAAACTTGAAGCAAATTTTAACGCTTGTCATTTGGCTCATCAAGCTACCCCGAATGCAAACACTAACACTAAATTGGAAAGGGCCCGGCTTGAGTTGGATCTTTTTCTGACAGATTCGGCAGACAAACTCTTACGCAAGCGGCAACATACCCTATACCGCAAAGCCAATAAGCCCGATACCCCAATGGCCCGCAGCCTCAAGTCTATTGATCGTTCACAAGCTGCATTCCGACTTAGAACCTCCAGAGATGCATACACTAGTAACTAGAGTTGAGCGGGTAGCTGGATATTCGGGTCCGGCGGGTTCGGCCGAACTTCGGAAAAAAGTTCGGATTCAGGACCGAACTTTAACCCGAACCCGGACCCGGACCCCATTGAAGTCAATGGGGACCCGGACTTCTGACGACTAAAAAGGCTCTAAAAAAGTAATGGAAAGGGCTAGAGGGCTGCAAATGGCAGCAAAATGTTGTTAAGAACATGGCAAGTGCTCTGCAAACAAATGTGGATAGGAAATAACTTAAAAGAACATAAAAAAAATTAAAAAATAAAAAAATATGCTGGAGGCCCCCTTTTCAGCAGAAGAGGTACAGGAAGTCATTAAGAACCTCAGAAACTCAACGGCACGATGCCACACATATGGTGGGAATGCCCCAGAATACGCCCTTTCTGGAATAAATTATTTAATTTAATGAATAAGCTAGTGGGAAAATAAAATACTTTGAAATAAAAATGTAGCGGGGTGCTAAATTTAAGGAAAGTGTTTGAGTGGTAAATAGGCTCAAATACCCTAATTCTGTAGGATTCATGGACCATTTTGTCCTCGGGGGACAGTATTGGTGTGCAGTTCCCTGCGGCCTACAGGTGGCGCCTTTTGTGTCCCCTCTTGGCAGTAGTACAGCGGGGCGGGGAACCTGCTGTGCATGCCGGGAGAGCATATAAAAGGGGCAGACCTTTGGCCTGGGGGCTGATGTCCAGTGGGGTCCGCGCCCAGGTGCCTTCGGCCTGGGTGCATGTGTTCCTGTTCCATCTCGGGCACCTTTAGCCCGGGGTGAGGTACTATCCTGGAGTTCTTGCTGCCCTGGGTATGGAGGCCTAGGGGCGGGAGTAAAGCCTGGAGTCCAGAGCCGCCTCGTGTAGGGGACCCTGTTCCAGGGAAGGGAGGATCATTCTGATGGACCGATGCGGGAGTCACGGTGAAGGAATGGTCTGTTGACTCCCTGGAGAGATGTCTTCCCCTTGATATGGGCTAGGTTCGTAGAAGGAGAAGCTCAAGGTCACCTTGACTGTATCAGAGGCCTTATTCAACCGGCCCATGGCAGGGGCCTTATACACCCTGGTCTGTGGCTGAGACCAAAGTTCTCCAGGCCCGTGGCAGGGGCCTTGTACACCCGGTCTGTGGCAGAGACCAACCTCAATGTCTGTGGCAGAGACCGTGCGCCAAAAACTGTTTGAGAAACCTAAGCAGTGAAGTGAATGTGCTACGTTTGTGCCTGGACCTCCTCCACACCTTAAGCTGTCCTGTTTCTTTGCTCTAACCTTTTCTATCTGAGTACAGTTTATTTTGCCATGAGAGAATAAGAGTTGGAGTTTCAGCTGGTATGGACATTGACTTTACTGGCAATTAAAGGACTTGCCTCTACCTACAGTAGAGGTGAGAATCATCCTCTGGAGGAGTTTTGACTCCGGCTGTGGACACGGCCCGTCAAGTACACCGCTCAACCTCTTTATATAGGAGGATACGGGCTGGTAGTGCGGTGTGCCTTTCTCCCTCCTGCGAAGAGCCAACAACATAAAGGCAGGTAAGGGGGAAAGGATCTGTGCGCTACAAAAAAATAAAATAAAAATTTTAATCTTGGCCTAGCAGGACGAGGTCCATATGGAGTAGGAGGTTGAGGTGGCGGTGGATGTGGCTGTGTAGGTGGAAGCGGCGGTGGAGGAGGACGAGGTAGCCAACACTGGTTCAAAAATACAACAATGGTTGGGTAAGGCCGGTGATGTGTCGAATTCTGTCCCCTGTCGAATAGTGTCCGCCCTGTACTGCGCTTGCTGAGTATGTAGGACAAGGGGATTTCAAAAATCTCCCAAGACTAACGGCGCCTGCGTGTTGAGTTCAGGTGAAGGCCACACCATCCGTGGTTCAAGCCGAGCCAAGCAAGGCCGCGATCAAAGCGAGCCCGTGAGGGGCCCTGTTACTATGTGCTACCGTATGTCCTCTTGGATGGTGGGGCTTGAACCTGCACTCACAGCGCAGGCGCCGTTCATCTTTGGAGATTTTGTGAATCTCCTTGTCCTCTGTACTGCGCAAGCGCTGCGCCTGCGCAGTACGGGCCGGGCACAATCCGATGGCCGGACAGTTTTTGTCACAACACCGGTATACATGTCTATTCTGCACAAGGTACGGACAAGTCCTGTGGGATCCATGCCTGGTTCATTTTAATGAACGTGAGCTTGTCCACATTGGCTCTGGACAGGCGGCTGCGCTTGTCTGTGATAACGCCCCCTGCCGTGCTAAATACACGTTCAGATAATACACTGGCTGCAGGGCAGGCCAGCACCTCCAAGGCATAAACGGCAAGCTCAGGCCATGTGCCCAATTTGGAGACCCAGAAGTTAAAGGGGGCAGACCCGTCATCCAGTACGTGTAGGCCTGTGGACACATACTGCTCAACCATGTTGGTGAAATGCTGCCTCCTGCTAAGACGTTCCATCTCAGCTGGTGGTGCTGGTTGTTGTGGCGTGCTGACAAAGCTTTTCCACATTTCGGCCATGCTAACCCTGCCTTCTGAGGTGCTGCCGGTGCCCCGGCTGCGTTGGCGACCTCTTCCTCCTCCTCTGCCTTCGCCTTGTGCTTCCACCGTACGCCCGCTGTCAGGTGGGAATGCCACCAGCAGCGCGTCTACCAGCGTGCGCTTGTACTCGCGCATCTTACGATCCCGCTCCAGTGAGGGAATTAAGGACGGTACGTTGTCCTTGTAACGGGGATCCAGCAGGGTGGCCACCCAGTAATCAGCACCAGTTAAAATGTGGGCAACTCGGCTGTCGTTGCGGAAACACTGCAGCATGTAATCGCTCATGTGTGCCAGGCTGCCCAGAGGCAAAGAAAAGCTGTCCTCTGTGGGAGGTGTATCGTCTGTGTCCTCTGTATCCCCCCAGCCACGCACCAGTAATGGCCACGAGCTGGTCTGAGTGCCACCCTGCTGTGAACATGGCTCCTCCTCCTCCTCCTCCTCCTCCTCCTCCTCCATCTCCTCCTCCACCTCGTCATCCTCCGGAACTGTGCCCTTTCTGCCGGACAATTGTGTACCTGGCGTTTGTTGGTGCAGGAACCCACCCTCGTAGCCACTTGTGAAAGACTGCCCTGAAAGCCTTTGAAATGATCCCGCTTCCTCCTCCTCCTCCTCATCCTCCTGTGCCACATCCTCTTCCATCATCGCACGAAGCGTTTTTTCAAGGAGGCATAGAACTGGGATAGTAACGCTGAGAACGGCGTCATTGGCACTGGCCATGTTGGTGGAGTACTCGAAACAGCGCAACAAGGCACACAGGTCTCGCATGGAGGCCCAGTTATTGGTGGTGAAGTGGTGCTGTTCCGCAGAGCGACTCACGCGTGATTGCTGCAGCTGAAACTCCACTATTGCCTGCTGCTGCTCGCACAGTCTGGCCAGCATGTGCAAGGTGGAGTTCCACCTTGTGGGCACGTCACATATGAGGCGGTGAGCGGGAAGGCCGAAGTTACGCTGCAGCGCTGACAGGCGAGCAGCAGCAGGGTGAGAACGCCGAAAGTGCGCACAGACAGCCCACACTTTCTGCAGCAGCTCTGGCATATTGGGGTAATTTTTAAGGAACCTCTGGACCACCAAGTTCAGCACATGCGCCAGGCAAGGGATGTGCGTCAAACCGGCTAGACCCAGAGCTGCTACGAGATTTCGCCCATTATCGCACACCACCAGGCCGGGCTTGAGGCTCACTGACAGCAACCACTCATCGGTCTGTTGTTCCATGTCCCTCCACAACTCCTGCGCGGTGTGGGGATTTTCCCCCAAACAGGAAAGTTTTAAAACTGCCTGCTGTCGTTTACCCCTGGCTGTGCTGAAGTTGGTGGTGAAGGTGTTACGCTGAATGGATGAGGAGGCGGTAGAGGATGAGGAAGCGGAGAAGGAGGAGTTAGCAACAGGAGGCAAACTGAAGCGCCCTGCAATCCTCGGTGGTGGAAGGACATGCGCCAAACCGCTATCTGCCTCAGGCCCAGCCGCCACTGCATTTACCCAGTGTGCTGTTAGGGAGATATAACGTCCCTGACCGTGCTTACTGGTCCACGCATCCGTAGTTAGGTGGACCTTGCCACAGATGGCGTTGCGCAGTGCACACCTGATTTTGTCCCCCACCTGGTTGTGCAGGGAAGGGATGGCTCGCCTGGAAAAGTAGTGGCGGCTGGGCACGACGTACTGCGGGACAGCCAATGCCATCAGGCTTTTAAAACTCTGCGTCTCCACCAGACGGAATGACAGCATTTCAAAGGCCAGGAATTTTGAAATGCTGGCATTCAGGGCCAGGGATCGCGGGTGGCTAGGGAGGTACTTCCTCTTCCGCTCCAATGTTTGGGAGATAGAGAGCTGAACGCTTCCATGGGACATTGTGGAGATGGTTGGTGACCCAGGTGGTAGTGTTGCTGGCAGATCCTCTGTTTGCGGGGTGACAGGTGCCACTGTCACTACAGAGGTGGATGAAGAGGCCGAGACTGCAGCAGAAGAGGAAGCAGGAGGAGCCAGAGACCTTTCTTGGTTTTTGAGGTGTCTACTCCACTGCAGCTCGTGCTTTGCACTTAGATGCCTGGTCATGCAGGTTGTGCTCAGGTTGAGAACGTTTATGCCTCGCTTCAGGCTCTGATTGCACAGCGTGCAAACCACTCGTGTCTTGTCATCAACACACTGTGTGAAGAACTGCCACGCTAGGGAAGTCCTTGGACCTGGCTTTGGTGTGCTCGGTCCCTTGCTGCGTTGGGCAGTAGCAGATGTACTGTCTAGGGGACGAATGCTCCGTTTTTGCACCCTGCTCCCTCTTCTGCTGTGCTGGTGGCTCTGTGCGACCACCGCCTCTTCCTCCGAACTACACTGGTCACCTGCATAACGTTGATTCCATGTGGGGTCGAGGACCTCATCGTCCTCCACATCATCTTCCACCCAGTCTTCACCCCTGCCCTCCATGTCTGTCTGCACAATTGCGAAAGCAGCAGCAGTTGGCACCTGTGTTTCGTCATCATCCGAGACGTGCTGCGATGGTCCTCCCATGTACCCATCATGAAACATAAGTGGTTGGGCATCGGTGCACTCAATCTCTTCCACTTCTGGGGCAGGGCTAGGTGGATGGCCCTGGGAAACCCTGCTAACAGAGTCATCGAAAAGCAGAAGAGACTGCTGCATGATTTGGGGCTCAGACTGCTTGGCTGATTTGCAAGGGGGTGAGGTGAAAGACTGATGGACATGGGCTTCAGGTGCCAACTCTGATCTTTCATCAGAAGAGTGGGTGGGAGACAATGTGAAGGAACCCGAGGCACTGTCAGCAACCCAATCTACTATCGCCTGTACTTGTCCTGGCCTAAACATTGGTACAGCCTCATTAGGCGCGACAAAATACCGCCGCAGGCTCGGTCGCCTACTCGCACCTGAGGAAGGTGTTTCACTTGTGCGTGTAGCTGGCACAGATCCACCACGTCCTCTCCCTGCAACAGGAGCTCCACCAGCAGCACCACGACCGGGGCCACCACGTCCCTTTGACCTTCCCCTCATATTTTCCAAATTTAGGATCTTGCCCTAAATGGCGTTTTTTGGAAGACCACAATACACCCACAGTACGTAATGGCTGAAACGCACAGCTACAGAACTGCAGAAAATGCTATTCAAAAAAAAAAGGTTGTTTTTTTTTAGTATAGCACAGTACAAGGAAAATATATAGAAATTGTTTATTTCACACACCTCCAGATGTGTATTTCACACTGCAAAATATTTTCTGTGGCCCTAAATGGCGTTTTTTGGAAGAGCACAACACAACCACAGTATTTAACCACTGAATCGCACAGCTATAGAAGTGCAGAGAATGCTATTCAAAAAAAATGTTGTTTTTTTTAGTATAGCACTGTACAATATATAGAAATTGTTTATTTTACACACCTCCACATGTGTATTTCACACTGCAATTTATTTTCTGTGGCCCTAAATGGCGTTTTTTGGAAGAGCACAACAACCCCAACAGTATATAACCGCTGAGTCGCACAGCTGCAGAGGCCAGAGAATGCTATTCAAAAATAATGTTGTTTTTTCACACACCTCCAGATGTGTATTTCACACTGCAAAATATTTTCTGTGGCCCTAAATGGCATTTTTTACAAGAGCACAACAACCCCAACAGTATATAACCGCTGAATCGCACAGCTGCAGAGGCCAGAGAATGCTTTTTAAAAATAATGTTGTTTTTTCACACACCTCCAGATGTGTATTTCACACTGCAAAATATTTTCTGTGGCCCTAAATGGCGTTTTTTGGAAGAGCACAACACAACCACAGTATTTAACCACTGAATCGCACAGCTATAGAAGTGCAGAGAATGCTATTCAAAAAAAATTTTTTTTTTTTAGTATAGCACTGTACAATATATAGAAATTGTTTATTTTACACACCTCCAGATGTGTATTTCACACTGCAAAATATTTTCTGTGGCCCTAAATGGCGTTTTTTGCCAGACCACAACACACCCACAGCACGTAACCGCTGAATCGCACAGCTACAGAAAATGCTATTCCAAAAAAAAGGTTGTTTTTTTTAGTATAGCACTGTACAAGAAGAATATATAGAAATTGTTTATTTTACACACCTCCAGATGTGTATTTCACACTGCAAAATATTTTCTGTGGCCCTAAATGGCGTTTTTTGGAAGAGCACAACACAACCACAGTATTTAACCACTGAATCGCACAGCTATAGAAGTGCAGAGAATGCTATTCAAAAAAAAATTTGTTTTTTTTAGTATAGCACTGTACAATATATAGAAATTGTTTATTTTACACACCTCCACATGTGTATTTCACACTGCAATTTATTTTCTGTGGCCCTAAATGGCGTTTTTTGGAAGAGCACAACAACCCCAACAGTATATAACCGCTGAATCGCACAGCTGCAGAGGCCAGAGAATGCTATTCAAAAATAATGTTGTTTTTTCACACACCTCCAGATGTGTATTTCACACTGCAAAATATTTTCTGTGGCCCTAAATGGCGTTTTTTACAAGAGCACAACAACCCCAACAGTATATAACCGCTGAATCGCACAGCTGCAGAGGCCAGAGAATGCTTTTTAAAAATAATGTTGTTTTTTCACACACCTCCAGATGTGTATTTCACACTGCAAAATATTTTCTGTGGCCCTAAATGGCGTTTTTTGCCAGACCACAACACACCCACAGCACGTAACCGCTGAATCGCACAGCTACAGAAAATGCTATTCAAAAAAAAGGTTGTTTTTTTTAGTATAGCACTGTACAAGAAGAATATATAGAAATTGTTTATTTTACACACCTCCAGATGTGTATTTCACACTGCAAAATATTTTCTGTGGCCCTAAATGGCGTTTTTTGGAAGAGCACAACACAACCACAGTATTTAACCACTGAATCGCACAGCTATAGAAGTGCAGAGAATGCTATTCAAAAAAAATGTTGTTTTTTTAGTATAGCACTGTACAATATATAGAAATTGTTTATTTTACACACCTCCACATGTGTATTTCACACTGCAATTTATTTTCTGTGGCCCTAAATGGCGTTTTTTGGAAGAGCACAACAACCCCAACAGTATATAACCGCTGAATCGCACAGCTGCAGAGGCCAGAGAATGCTATTCAAAAATAATGTTGTTTTTTCACACACCTCCAGATGTGTATTTCACACTGCAAAATATTTTCTGTGGCCCTAAATGGCGTTTTTTGCAAGAGCACAACAACCCCAACAGTATATAACCGCTGAATCGCACAGCTGCAGAGGCCAGAGAATGCTTTTTAAAAATAATGTTGTTTTTTCACACACCTCCAGATGTGTATTTCACACTGCAAAATATTTTCTGTGGCCCTAAATGGCGTTTTTTGCAAGAGCACAACACAACCACAGTATTTAACCACTGAATCGCACAGCTATAGAAGTGCAGAGAATGCTATTCAAAAAAAATGTTGTTTTTTTAGTATAGCACTGTACAATATATAGAAATTGTTTATTTTACACACCTCCAGATGTGTATTTCACACTGCAAAATATTTTCTGTGGCCCTAAATGGCGTTTTTTGCCAGACCACAACACACCCACAGCACGTAACCGCTGAATCGCACAGCTACAGAAAATGCTATTCAAAAAAAGGTTGTTTTTTTTAGTATAGCACTGTACAAGAAGAATATATAGAAATTGTTTATTTTACACACCTCCAGATGTGTATTTCACACTGCAAAATATTTTCTGTGGCCCTAAATGGCGTTTTTTGCCAGACCACAACACACCCACAGCACGTAACTGCTGAATCGCACAGCTACAGAAAATGCTATTCAAAAAAAAGGTTGTTTTTTTTAGTATAGCACTGTACAAGAAGAATATATAGAAATTGTTTATTTTACACACCTCCAGATGTGTATTTCACACTGCAAAATATTTTCTGTGGCCCTAAATGGCGTTTTTTGGAAGAGCACAACACAACCACAGTATTTAACCACTGAATCGCACAGCTATAGAAGTGCAGAGAATGCTATTCAAAAAAAATGTTGTTTTTTTAGTATAGCACTGTACAATATATAGAAATTGTTTATTTTACACACCTCCACATGTGTATTTCACACTGCAATTTATTTTCTGTGGCCCTAAATGGCGTTTTTTGGAAGAGCACAACAACCCCAACAGTATATAACCGCTGAATCGCACAGCTGCAGAGGCCAGAGAATGCTATTCAAAAATAATGTTGTTTTTTCACACACCTCCAGATGTGTATTTCACACTGCAAAATATTTTCTGTGGCCCTAAATGGCGTTTTTTGCAAGAGCACAACAACCCCAACAGTATATAACCGCTGAATCGCACAGCTGCAGAGGCCAGAGAATGCTATTCAAAAATAATGTTGTTTTTTCACACACCTCCAGATGTGTATTTCACACTGCAAAATATTTTCTGTGGCCCTAAATGGCGTTTTTTGCAAGAGCACAACACAACCACAGTATTTAACCACTGAATCGCACAGCTATAGAAGTGCAGAGAATGCTATTCAAAAAAAATGGTTTTTTTTTTAGTATAGCACTGTACAATATATAGAAATTGTTTATTTTACACACCTCCACATGTGTATTTCACACTGCAATTTATTTTCTGTGGCCCTAAATGGCGTTTTTTGGAAGAGCACAACAACCCCAACAGTATATAACCGCTGAATCGCACAGCTGCAGAGGCCAGAGAATGCTATTCAAAAATAAAGTTGTTTTTTCACACACCTCCAGATGTGTATTTCACACTGCAAAATATTTTCTGTGGCCCTAAATGGCGTTTTTTGCAAGAACACAACAACCCCAACAGTATATAACCGCTGAATCGCACAGCTGCAGAGGCCAGAGAATGCTATTCAAAAATAATGTTGTTTTTTCACACACCTCCAGATGTGTATTTCACACTGCAAAATATTTTCTGTGGCCCTAAATGGCGTTTTTTGCAAGAGCACAACAACCCCAACAGTATATAACCGCTGAATCGCACAGCTGCAGAGGCCAGAGAATGCTTTTTAAAAATAATGTTGTTTTTTCACACACCTCCAGATGTGTATTTCACACTGCAAAATATTTTCTGTGGCCCTAAATGGCGTTTTTTGGAAGAGCACAACACAACCACAGTATTTAACCACTGAATCGCACAGCTATAGAAGTGCAGAGAATGCTATTCAAAAAAAAATGTTTTTTTTTTTAGTATAGCACTGTACAATATATAGAAATTGTTTATTTTACACACCTCCACATGTGTATTTCACACTGCAATTTATTTTCTGTGGCCCTAAATGGCGTTTTTTGGAAGAGCACAACAACCCCAACAGTATATAACCGCTGAATCGCACAGCTGCAGAGGCCAGAGAATGCTATTCAAAAATAATGTTGTTTTTTCACACACCTCCAGATGTGTATTTCACACTGCAAAATATTTTCTGTGGCCCTAAATGGCGTTTTTTGGAAGAGCACAACAACCCCAACAGTATATAACCGCTGAATCGCACAGCTGCAGAGGCCAGAGAATGCTATTCAAAAATAATGTTGTTTTTTCACACACCTCCAGATGTGTATTTCACACTGCAAAATATTTTCTGTGGCCCTAAATGGCGTTTTTTGGAAGAGCACAACACACCCACAGTATATAACCGCTGAATCGCACAGCTGCAGAGAATGCTATTCAAAAAAAAGTTTTTTTGTTTTTTTTTTAGTATAGCATAGTACAAGAAAAATATATAGAAATTGGTTATTTCACACAACTAGAGATATACACTGCAAAATATTTTTTTTGCCCAAAAATAGGTCTTTTTTGCGCACAACAAAGTGCCTTTTTTTTTTTTGCAACAGCACAATAAAGTGCCTTTTTTTGGGGGGGGGGCCCAAAAATGGGTCTTTTTAGCAAAAGCACAATAAAGTGCCTTTTTTTTTTTTTCTGCCCGAAATGGGTCTTTTAGCAAGAGCACAATACAGCCACTAAATGGAATAGGTGTATCACTCAACGTAATGCAGTGCTGGTGCACTGAGCTTGCAACACAAACAGATAAACCTATGCAGATCGCTGAGCTATTATATCTCTCAATCTGGACTCCTATCTAAATCTCTCTCCCTGAAAGCACAAACAGGATCCTGCCCCTACACTACACTACACTGTCTCTCTATCTTTTCTATCAGTAGATTGCAGAATCAGGACTAACTCCTATCATATAATTCTCTCCCTCACAGCAACAGCAGCCAGGATCCTTTCCCTACACTGTCTAAAAGCAGAGTGACGATCTGTGCTGTGTGCCTCTTGCTTATATAGAAGCTGGTCACATGCTGGGTCACATGTTGCACTGACCAATCACAGCCATGCCATTAGTAGGCATGGCTATGATGGCTTCTAAGGGCACACCAGCTAATCAAATGGTGATTGGCTGGCCCCTGAAGCATTTCTAACTGCGCCATTAAATTCCCGAATCCGGACCCGAACCCGGACTTTAGCGCAAAATCCGGGTCCGGGTCCGGGGTCGGGAAAACGCCAAAATTCGGTACGGACCCGAACTTTACAGTTCGGGTCCGCTCAACACTACTAGTAACCCATTAAAGATCTTGGAAATCTTTCAATCTAAATTAGCTAAGCTCTATGACCCTGGCTTAATCTTTGATAAAAACAAAGCAGACACTTTGTTCTCAGATGTTACACTTCCCACAATGACACCAGAACAGTGTGAATATTTGGAGAGTCCTATAACGGCATTGGAAGTTAAAGCTGCTATTAAAGAATTGAAGCCTCACAAGAGACCGGGCCCCGATGGGTTTTCTGCACTATACTACAAACAATTTGATTCGATTTTAACGCCTCTATTGACTAGAGCCTTCAATTCTTTGTTAGCTGGTCATTCGTTCAAAACCGAAACACTAACTTCCATCATAGCAATGATTCCCAAACCTAAATCTGACACTACCTCTTGGTCTAATTACCGCCCCATATCTCTTTTAAATCTAGACATTAAGTTATTAGCTAAGATCTTGGCAACTAGATTAAATAGCATTATAGGTAAACTTATCCATCGTGACCAAACTGGCTTCATGCCCTTGCGTCAAGCAGGGGATAATGTCAGAAGAGCACTTTTATTAATTCATGCCGCCAAAAAAAGACGTATCCCAACTTGCCTTATATCATTAGACATTAGGAAGGCGTTCGACTCAATCAGCTGGCCATATCTACAATATACTCTTCAAAAATGGGGTTTTGGGGAAAATTTCTTAACTTGGGTCTCCTCACTATACAGCACTCCGAAAGCTTATATTAAATATATGGGTTACAAATCAGCTACGATAGATATTAGGAGAGGTACTAGACAGGGTTGCCCTCTATCCCCTTTGCTTTTTGCCCTACTTATTGAACCCTTAGCAAGTATTATTAGAAATAATCCTAATATCAAAGGAGTAGAATTAGGTGGACATCACCACAAATTGAGTCTTTTTGCAGATGACATCCTGATTTTTTTATCCCATCCCCATGTCTCAGCCCCAAATCTAGTAAATACTTTGGACAAGTTTGCAAAGATTTCTGGATTATGTGTTAATCATGCCAAATCTAATGCCCTTAATATTTCCCTTTCGCCATCTGAGTTACAACAAGCTCAAACGTCTTTACCTTTCAATTGTGAATTGCACCATATTTCATATCTTGGAGTCCAACTCACTTCCTCTATATCCGACTTATTTTCAGCTAACTACTTACTCTTATTGAAGTCAACTACTAATCTGATGAAACAATGGTCTTCTCTTCCTTTATCTTGGATTGGGAGGATTAATGCTACTAAGATGTCAATCTTACCAAAGTTCCTTTACCTATTCCGAGTTCTCCCCATACATATACCTCCTTACTTCTTGAGGCTCACTCAAAAGAGAGTGATGTCTTTTATATGGGGCTCCACAAAACCCCGTATACCTAGATCGACTCTTTATCTTGATAAATTGAAAGGTGGTCTGGGAATTCCTAACTTTTCCTCATACTACTTTGCTGCTCAGCTAGCACAACTCCCCAAATACCATTCTACAACAGAATCCCCTCTATGGGTAGCGATTGAATCAGTGGATATTGACCCCATTTCTGTGAATAATTTGCTCTGGTTAGCTCCTAAAGATAGACTAAATTTATCTAACCCCGTAACCAAACATTCTATAGCTATCTGGGACAAATATAGATCCACAAAAAGCCTACAATCCACTCATAACCCTCTACTCTCTTTTCTTCGAAATCCCTCATTTTACCCCGCCTGGAAATTTCCCCTATCATTTGCAGCTTGGTCCAGAAGAAACCTACTTCAATTTCACAATCTAGTTTCCTCCAATGATATTCTTACGTTCCCAACATTATGTGATTTATACAAACTCCCCATGAAGGAGCTCTTCCGCTATCTACAAATTAAGAACTTTTATACACCCCTCGTTGATACGGGATCTCCTCTTACCCAAATGACTCAATTTGAACGTATCTGTAACAGTGATCCCCATACTAGAGGATTAATATCACTTTTGTATAAACGCATCAATTCCACATCCGACGATACTTTACCATCCTATACGACTAAATGGGCACATGACATGGATAGAACATTCAGTAAAAGTGACTGGGATAATATATGGTCAGCTACTAAGCATTCCTCGCCAAACTGTTTTGCGTTGGAAACAAATTATAAGGTCCTTTCTCAATGGTACCTGGTTCCGGCCAGGATTGCCAAATTTGCCCCCTTGTACCCAAATCTATGTTTCAGAGGCTGTTCTGAACCGGGCACGCAGTTCCATATTTGGTGGCAATGTCCAATCGCTCAATCCTTCTGGAGTAAAATATTTAACATGGCCTCTACGGCCTTGGAAATACCAATCCCGCCAGACCCGGCACTGGCTCTCCTCAACCTCAAACCTCCTGAATTGAATAAATCACAATTCAAATTACTACTACATCTCACCACGGCGGCTAAACAATCTATAGCTAAGGCCTGGAAAACCCAAACTTTAGTTGTGGCTGAAACTAAACATAGAATTAACAGAGCCCTTATCTTTTCCAAAATGTCTGCTATTGAAGATAACAACATTACTACATACAATAAAATATGGAAACCATGGATTAAACACTTCTTACCCCCAGATTTTGATCAATTATTGTTGATGCCTTCTTGAAATACTTTGATATTTATCTATTAATATAATATTTAAACGGGGCCTTGATCTGACTGGACCGCCACCCGGGGAGACAACCTTTACCTTCATCTCTATTTTTCTATACCCATACCTTCTTCTCTATAGATTTTACTTTTCTCCCATATTTCTTCTTCTTCTCTCTGTACTTCTTCTGTCTTTCTGCTCTGGTTAGTTTTGTTACTTGTGTAATACGGATTTTATACATATGCGATGTCCATTGCATGACTTATATATATACCTTTTAAGTTTCACTTTATCAATCACTAATATCTTTGTGTCTTAAAGATTTGTTAGGAAGGTCTCCACTAAACAATTGAGGTATGACAACGTTCATCTGGTGTATCCTTCTGGATAACCCAGTATACTCTCTCATACTTAATCGAGCCCCCATCTGCTCACAGCTTGCTCCCTTCGGGGGTGAGTGGATGGTCTGGAGGCATGATATTCTATCCTGATTATTGCTTATTTTCATTGCTCTAATCTTTTATACCTCTATTTGTATTGATATAATTTTTAATGAGGTTTATCCTCTACTACCTTTCTTTCAATATGTATTTTTAGTGATTGCTGTATTTATTTACAATTCTATTTTTGATCAGAATGTAATGTTTATTATACTTGCTATTTACTTGTAAAATCTAATAAAAATATTAAACAAGAAAAAAACAACTCACATGACATATCATGGATCGGATAGACATATTATTGGATGGGGCTGGGGAGGACCCAGCTATCATAGTATATGTTGGTACCAATGACAAAATAAGAGGAAGGTAGAGCGTCTTAAAAAATGATTTCAGGGACTTAGAGACTAGATTGAAGAGAAGGACCTCCAAGGTGGTTTTCTCAGAAATGCTACCTGTGCCTTGCGACACAACATAGAGGCAACAGGAGCTTAGGGAACTTAACAAGTGGCTGAGAAATTGGTGTAGAATGGAGGGTTTTGGGTTCCTGGAGAACTGGGCTGACATGAGAAGGAATTGGATTTTGTGGACAGAAAATAGAAACTTGGTTTGACAGCTCACACGACTGGCTGGCAACTATCCAGGGGTATTCCTTGTATCGGAGGGACAGGGAGGGAAGAAAAGGGGGAGGATTGTGTCTATATATCAAGAATAATTCACGGGTGGAAGAGAGGAATGACATCATAAATGGGGCAAGGGGGAGATGCAATTCATGGGGATGGACCTTCAAAGGAAAGAAGTAAGTGGGATATTATTTGTGGGGGTTACAGGCCCCCTAACCTAAAGGAGGAGGAGCTGGACCTCCTATCACAGTTATAAATGGTGGTGAGGCAAGGCAATGTCATCATAATGGGGGACTTCAACTATCAGCAAACAGGAACGAAAAAATCTTCTGGATAGCAGCACTCCAAAAATAAAAGCCTTTATTTAAAAATCCAGGAATCCAAACGCGTTTCACACTGTACTAATGCTTATTCATAGCTATTCATAGCTAGTACTAGCACTAGTACAGTGTGAAACGCGTTAGCTATTTTTTGACCAGTGTGTCGTGATGTACAGTGTGTGTTTGGATTTCTGGATTTTTAAATAAAGGCTTTTATTTTTGGAGTGCTGCTATCCAGAAGATTTTTTCGTTCCTGTTTGCTGATATTTGCATTGCTTGCACCCTTGGCTGCTGGGAGGAGGTAATTTGGAGGATTTCCACACCTGAGCGGCTCCCTTTTCCCTGGGACTTCAACTATCCCGCTTTTAAGTGGGCAGAAGGGACAGCTCACTCATTAAAGGCCCATCCTTTCTTAAATGTCTTACAGGACAACTTCATGTCACAATTGGTAGATTCCCTGACTAGAAAGAATGCATTGCTAGATCTATTATTACAAAAGATTCAGATGTGATCACAGATGTGGAAATATGGGACGACTTGGGATCTAGTGATCATAGGATGTCTACATTTAGCATAAATCATAGGAAAAGGAGGCACAAGGGTAGTACAAGAACACTACATTTCAAACTAACCAACTTTTCTAAACTGCGCTCAATACTACAAGAGATAAATTGGGACCAATCCTAGAAACATTGAACACTGAGGAAAAATTGGAATGCTTAAAAAAAATATTAAACAAAGAGATTACCCAGTGCATTCCAATGGGAAATAAATATAGAAAAGTGAAGGTTAAATCTGAGTGGCTAAACCATAACTTAAAAAGTCATATAAAGCATATAGGTCATTGTCAGCATTACAACACTACAAAGAATGAATCTAATAAAATCTCCAGGACACTGGGACATGTCCCTTCATATAAATCCCACTCCCAAATTACCTCTGTCACCCACCCTTCTGCTTCTCCTAACCAGACCAGACCCTTTATCCGAGCACGCAACCTGGCAGGCCGCAGGAAAAGAGGGGGGGACGAGAGAGCGCCCCCCCTTCTGAACCGTACCAGGCCACATGCCCTCAACATGGGATCTGGGGGGTCCCCTTTGTTAAAGGGGTCTTCCAGATTCCGATAAGCCGCCCGCCCGCAGACCCCCACAACCACAGGGCAAGGGTTGTGGGGATGAGGCCCTTGTCCCCATCAACATGGGGACATCCTCCCCATGTTGAGGGCATGTGGCCTGGTACGGTTCAGGAGGGGGGGCGCTCTCTCGTCCCCCCCTCTTTTCCTGCGGCCTGCCAGGTTGCGTGCTCGGATAAAGGGTCTGGTCTGGATTTTTGGGGGTACTCCACGCAATTTTTTTTTAATTTGGGGTGGAGTTCCCCTTAAAATCCATATCAGACCTGAAGGGCCTGGTATGGATATTTGGGGGAACCGTATGTATTTTTTTTTTAATTTGCGGCAGGGTTCCCCTTAATATCCATACCAGACCTGAAGGGCCTGGTAATTGAATTTGGGGGAACCCCCACGCTTTTTTTTTTTTTTTTATCAATGACTTTTCTATGTATTGCCGGGAGTCGACAATTCATTATAGCCGCAAGTGAGTTTTAAATTACTTTTTTTCCTTCAGAAATTACACTTTGTGCAGGGACAGTTCTAAGCATGGGAAACAAGCGCGACTTTACATGCATATTGCCAAAGTACCTGCATATACCTGCATATAAGTAAGGTGCATATTACCGCTGACTCATGGTCCAGCAGGCATGGACAGGGACGTTACCTATCTTTCACGGCACATTGGGTGACTCTGCTGGCAGCTGGGAAGGATGCAGGACAAGGTGCAGTAGTGTTGAAGGTTGTTCCGCCACCACGTCTCCAAAATGTTACTACTGGTGATTCTGGCACACCTCTCTCCTCCACCCCATCCTCTTCTTATTCCTCCATGGCCTTTTCCTGTGCTGATTTGTCCTCGGAACCAGCGGTGCTCCGTAGGCGTTCCAGGGGCTATGCCAGTACGCAGGCAAAAAGATGCCATGCGGTGCTTGAGCTGGTGTGCTTGGGGGACAGGAGCCACACTGGGGCAGAGATTCTGTCAGCTCTGCAGGGGCAGACTCAGAGGTGGTTGACGCCATGCCAGCTTAAGCCATGAAAGGTGGTTTCCGACAATGGCACCAACCTCCTCTCCACCCTCCGACAGGGACAACTGACCCATGTGCCCTGTTTGGCTAACATCCTTAACTTGGTGGTGCAGCGGTTCTTGGGCAGGTACCCAGACTTACAGGAGGTCCTGAAGCAGGCCAGGAAACTCTGTGGGCATTTCCGCCGGTCATATAATGCCAGTGCTCGGCTGGCTGAGCTGCAAAAGGATTACAACCTGCCCAAGAACCGCCTAATCTCTGACATGCCCACCAGGTGGAACTCTACGTTGGCCATGCTGCAGTGGCTGCACATGCATCAGAGGGCCATCAATGAGTATCTGTTGCAATATGGCTCCAGGACAGGGTCAGGGGAGCTTGGATTTTTTCCCCCACGCCAGTGGGCCATGATCAGGGATGCATGCACTGTCCTGGCACCATTTGAGGAGGCCACGAGGATGGTGAGCAGTGACAGTGCATGCATCAGTGACACTGTCCCTGTTGTCCACCTGTTGGAGCACACGTTGCGTGGAATAATGGACAGGGCACTTGAGGCAGAACAGAGGCAGGAAGAGGAGGACTTCCTTACCTCTCAAGGCCCCCTTTATCCAGACAGTGTTCCTGCTGGCCCGGCTATCACACAGGAAGAGGAGGAGGAGGATGAGGATGAGGAGGAGGATTGTGTCAGCATGGAGGTGGAGACTAGCACTCAGCATCAGCAGCAGTCTTCAAGGGATCAGTTACAGTCCCAAGACGCCCATGGACTTGTACGTGGCTGGGAGGAGGTGGCTGCTGATCGTGTTGTCCTCAGTAACCCAGAGGACTCTGCACTGAATGCCTCAGCAAACCTATGCTGCATGGCCTCCCTGATCCTGCAAAGCCTGTGGAAGGATCCTCGTATTCGTGCGATCAAGGAGAGGGATCATAACTGGCTGGCAACCCTCCTTGATCCACGTTACAAGGGTAAGGTTGCAGACCTTAACTTGCCGTTGCAGAGGGAGCAGAGGATGACGCATCTTCGGGAGGCCTTGCAGAAAGGTCTGTGCAACACGTTCCCAGAGACTGGGAGATTACAAATTCCTGGTCCTGGACAACGTGTTGCTGAGGCTTGGGTCAGTCAAAGAAGGAGCGGTGGAGAAGGTGGCCATCTGACCGATGCGTTCAGACAATTTTTTAGTCCGCAGCCCCAAGGTATGATCGGTTCCAGCAACCATCGCCAGCGTCTGGTTTACATGGTGCAGGAATACCTAGGGACAAGATCAGACTTGGACACCTTTCCCACCGAAAATCCTCTGGGTTACTGGGTCTTGAGGATGGATCACTGGCCAGAGCTTGCACAGTATGCAGTTGAGATACTGGCCTGTCCTGCATCCAGCGTTCTTTTGGAATGCACATTCAGTGCTGCTGGAGGCTTTGTAACCGATCACAGGGTGCGCCTGTCAACCGACTCGGTCGATCGACTGACCTTCATAAAAATGAATCAGTCTTGGATCACCACCAGCTACCAAGCACCTGATGCTGATGTAACAGAATCATTTTCTTTTAAATGTCATATCCCTTCAAGACTGCCTATTCTGATGCAGAGTGACTATCCTGTTATGCTGAGTGACTATCCTCTTCCTCCTCAATAATCATGCTGATAGCTTGAAAGAACATTTTGGTTCTGGGCACCGCCACCAGTGGCTAAGGCCCAAATTTCAGCCCTTGTTTAACAGGGGTGTGTATTTACAGTTTTTGATGCAATGCTTTGCAGCAGGGCTCATTGCTGTGCTCCAAGTACAGTATCTGTGAGGGGTTGCAGTGTTGTGGCACCAGCACCAGTGCCTAAGGCCCAATTTGTCTGCCCCTGTTTAACAGGGGCATGTAATTACAATTCTTGATCTAATGCTACTTGCAAACGGAAGGAGACAACTGGAAGTGAGTGGAAATCTATCCCTAGGAAGGGAAATTCTCTCCTTCAAGAGTTAATATGGGAAAAAGGTGTCTCCTTTCTACTGATGCTTTATCACCAATGCTTGTTTCAATAAAAACCCCACATTTTCCAAAAACATTTGTCATTGGGACGGAAAGTGAGGTGAAATTTTCTTAACACGTGCACAGACAGCAAAACAAATGTTACAGGGGTGATAACCCTTCCCTATGTTCTCCAAAAAGCTTACAAATTTTTTTTTTGGCTGGAGCTACACTTAAAAATGTACCTGTTCCAAATTACAATCCCTGCCTTGTTTGCACCGCCTGTATACTGCTGTTCAGAGTATATAGGGCCTTTTTTTATTTTGGGTGCGGGGTTCCCCTTAATATCCATACAAGATCCAAAGGGGCTGGTAGTGGGCTGGGGTGGGGGGGTACCCATGCCATTTTTCTGGATGATTTTCATCCATATTGCCGGGACCAAACATTATATTAAAGCCGCAAGCAGTTTTAAATGACTTTTTTTTCCTTTAGAAATGTCATTTTGTGCAGGGACAGTTCTAAACACGGGAAACATGTGCCACTTCACAGGCATACTTTAGACATCCCCCAGGTACGATATGATATTTAAAGGAATATTTCACTTTTTTTTCACTTTATGCATCATTAGAACCACTGCTCCCGAAAAAACGGCCGTTTTTAAAACTTCTTTTTGCATTGATACATGTCCCCTGGTGCAGGACCCGGGTCCCCAAACCCTTTTTAGGACAATAACTTGCATATTAGCCGTTATAATTAGCACTTTTGATTTCGAACGTTCGCGTCCATTGTATTTAATAGGGTTCTAAAGTTTGCATGAACTTTCGGTCCATTCGCAGTTTCTGGTGCGAACCGAACAGGGGGGTGTTCGGCTCATCCCTAATAATGGGGGGATTAAAACTACCCAGAAATTGACTGGAGTAATGGCGCTGCTGGGACAGTTAAAGGGCAAAAATGTATAAACCTATTACAGGACAATTTTATGGTCCAGTTTATTGAGGCCCCAACTACGAATGATGCTCTGTTGGACCTGGTAATCTCAAACCATGCAGAGCGTATTACTAATGTTCAGATAAAGGAACACCTGGGTAGCAGTGACCATAACATGATTTCATTTGATGTTAGCTGCAAGCAAAAATCACATACGGGAAAGATAAAAACACCTAATTTCAAGAGAGCAAATTTTCCAAGGATGAGGGCTGCTCTCCAGGACTTAGACTGGGAGAGAATATTGGCATCAATGGGCACGTAACAGAAATGGAAATTCTTCAAAAACACTTGTAGCACACACTGCATCTTCCCCTACCTTCCCTTTGGCTCACTGGCAGGAAAGACACACACCATGCTACCTGCCCGTACCCTCTTGTGTGAAGAGGTTGATCGGTGTCACAAACTAGGGTCCTGCAGCAAGGTTCTCCCTTTAGTTGGTTCTCGTCTCTCACCGATATGTAAGGACAAGTCTTTATATCCCCAAGTAACTCCAAGGTCCACCAGTAGTAAACTCCAACATAGAGTTTATTTCTTTATATGCAAAGTCAATGAATAAAAAGGGTGGATAGAAGACAGGACAGTAAGAGTTTGGATATAAGTCCAGGCACAAGACAACTTATGAATTCACTACTCGTTCTTCAAGTAGGCTTAGCTCACTCAGATAGTTCCCTATGAAAGCGGATCCTAGCAGCCGAAGTGATGCTCAGATGTTTCCTTAGTTTTCCCTTTTTAGATGCGACTAGGAGATTCTCTGCCACAGAACCGTTAATCCCAATCCTCTGGTGTTGGATGGATCTAATCCCTCCAGAGAGTTACCAGGCCCTTTTTTCTCCGTGAACTTTTCACCAGTCCTCCAGAAGGGTCCTCCCCCGGCCTCCTCATCTCAGAACGGGTCCCCATGCCAGAGGCACCCTGGGATTTCTCCTTCCAGGACACGGGCCCCAGCTAAAGGTGCTGGGCCCAAGGTTGTTGCTGCAGCCCCAGGGCTAAAGGTGCCTGGGACTGATGCGTACGTGGGCCCCTGGCCAGGAGGGCCAGGTACCACGCTCCACGATGACCCCCTGGGCTCGAACTGGGACCGACCACCAGGAAGAAGCAGAACCCCTCCGCAAGCAGCGTCTGCCCCTTTTATATCCTCTCCCGGTGTGCACAGCAGGACGACCACGCCCACCACACAACCGCTGAGAGAGGACATCCAAGGCACAGCACTATACCAACAGTTCAACCCTGGCCCATTATGGCAGCGCCACCTACAGGCCACAGGGAACTACACACCAGTATACTACCTGCGGTATAAAAACAGAATGTCCTAACAATTAAGGTGGCCTGAGCCCAACTACAGCTCAAACCTTCCCCTAAATTTAGGTATAGCGGGGTTAAATTTGGGGACCCCGCTACACACTGTTTGTGAACTCACTACAAAGTATATTCCCATGGGCAATAAGTTTAAAAGGCTAAAAATAAAACCTATGTGGCTCACGGCCAAAGTTAAAAAAGCTATAAACTATAAGAAAAGAGCTTTTAAAAAATATAAAAATGAAGGAACACTAGTGTCATTTAAATGTTACAAAGAATATAACAGAATGTGTAAAAAGGAAATCAAGGATGCAAAAATTCAAAACGAATGACAGATTGCAAAAGATAGTAAGACAAACCCCAAAATATTCTTCAAATATATTAATAGTAAAAAGGTGAAGTCTGAGCATGTAGGCCCTTTACACAATAATCTAGAGTGGGTTACTGGGGACAAAGAGAAGGCTAATTTATTAAATACTTTCTTCAGCTCTGTGTATACAAAGGAGCATGGAGGAGCTCATGTCCATAATGGGGGTGGTAGAGACACAGCCCCAAATCCACAATGGCTCAAAAGTGATATGGTCCAGCAATATTTAGATAGAATAAAGGTGGATAAAGCACCTGGACCAGATGGCATACATTCACGGATCCTAAAATAATTGAGCTCTGTAATTTCAAAGCCATTGTATCTAATTTTTAGGGACTCATTAATGACAGGAATAGTTCCACTGGATTGGCGCAGGGCGAATGTGATGCCTATATTTAAAAAGGGATCAAAGTCTTTACCAAGTAACTATAGACCTGTTAGTTTAGCTTCTATAGTTGGGAAGATACTGGAGAGATTAATAAAAGAACACATAGACGAGATCTTGCAGGAAAAAAACATTTTAAGCAACAGACAGCATGGATTCACGAAAGACAGAAGTTGTCAGACAAACCTGATTTATTTTTTGAAGAGGTAAGTAAAGCCTTGGACAGAGGCGTGGCTGTGGACGTGGTATACTTGGATTTTGCAAAAGCGTTCGATACAGTTCCCCACACACGGCTAATGTGTAAGGTAAAGTCTACAGGCTTGGAAATATCACTTTGTAAATGGATAGAAAACTGGCTTAAAGACAGAATTCAGAGAGTAGTGGTTAATGATTCTTACTCTGAATGGTCTAAGGTTTTCAGTGGTGTACCCCAAGGTTCAGTGCTGGGACCCTTACTTTGTAATATCTTTATAAATTATATTGGGTCTGGGATCAAAAGTAACATTTCTGTCTTTGCAGATGACACCAAGCTATGCAGTGGAATAACATCCTTACAGGGTGTCTCCAATTTACAAGCCGACCTCAATGCACTGTCTAATTGGGCGACTATGTGGCAGAAGATGTTTAATGCTGATAAATGTAAAGTTATGCACTTAGGGGCTAAGAATAGGCATGCATCATACATACTAGGGGGAGTACAACTGGGGGGATCCAAAGTGGAGAAGGATCTGGGGGTTTTGGTAGATCATAATCTCAATAATGGCATGCAATGCCAAGCTGTGGTTTCCAAACCGTGCAAAGTTCTTTCTTGTATTAAGAGAGGTATGGACTCCAGAGAGAGAGATATAATTTTGCCCCTGTTCAAATCATTAGTAAGACCTCATCTGGAATATGCAGTTCAGTTTTGGGCACCAGTTCTCAAAAAGGATATTGGGGAACTGGAGAAAGTGCAGAGAAGGGCAACCAAACTGATAAGAGGCATGGAGGAGCTCAGCTATGAGGAAAGATTAGAGGAACTGAATTTATTCACTCTTGAGAAGAGGAGATTAAGGGGGGATATGATCAACATGTACAAATATATAAGGGGTCCATATTGTGAACTTGGTGTTGAGTTATTCACTTTACGGTCAACACTGAGGACAAGGGGGCACTCTTTACGTCTAGAGGAAAAGAGATTTTATCTCCAAATATGGAAAGGTTTATTCACAGTAAGAGCTGTGAAAATGTGGAATAGACTCCCTGCAGAGGTGGTTCTGGCCAGCTCAGTAGATTGCTTTAAGAAAAGCCTGGATTCTTTCCTAAATGTATAAAATATTACTGGGTACTAACATTTATAGGTAAAGTTGATCCAGGGAAAATCTGATTGCCTCTCGGGGGATCAGGAAGGAATTTTTTCCCCTGCTGTAGCAAACTGGATCATGCTCTGCTGGGGTTTTTCGCCTTCCTCTGGATCAACTGTGGGTATAGATTGGGTATATGGGATTGTATATTATTATATTTTTGTTTATTTTTTTATGGTTGAACTGGATGGACTTGTGTCTTTTTTCAACCTGACAAACTATGTAACTGCAGTAATTATTTTTTAGTCACTGTGTACTTTGTAGGAACGAGGTCCACCAGTATGGTCATTGTACCAAATTGGTTGGACATTTTTCATTAGTTTTTGTAATTCATCAATAGGGATGAGCTTCGTGTTCGAGTCGAACATACGTTCGACTCGAACATTGGCTGTTCGATCGTTCGACGAAGATCGAACGATTTGGGCCGTTCGCGCCAAATTCGAGTGACGCGAACGGCCCACAATGCACTACGCCATCGCAGTGTCATCCAGGCGCTGTGATTGGCCAAGCATGCACTGTGACCCCGCATGCTTGGCCAATCACAGCGCCGGCAGCGAGGAGAGCAATGATTGGCCACAGGCAGGATGCCTGTGGCCAATTATTGCTGAGGGTGTTTAGTACACGCCCCACACTATAAAAGGCCGCCAGCACGGCGGCCTAGTGTAGTGTGTTCCGGAGCAGGGATAGAGTAGCATAGGCAGGGACAGTGACTGTTATTTCTTTCTTGCTTAACCTGGATTCCTTTAGTTTAGGGAAAGAGAAGGATAGGTAGGGAGAGTGTCAGTGTGTTTTGTGCTTCTGCTATAGTGTGCTTAAAAAAAACATTTATTCTAGGGACAGAAAACTCTAGGTAGGGACAGTGTCAGTTTCTTTCACTCTGCAAGTCCTTGTTTCCAGGGACCTGTAAGGACAGTGAGTTAATTGTCCTTGTGCTATATTGTGCTTAAAAAAAACATTTATTCTAGGGACAGAAAACTCTAGGTAGGGACAGTGTCAGTTTCTTTCACTCTGCAAGTCCTTGTTTCCAGGGACCTGTAAGGACAGTGAGTTAATTTTCCTTGTGCTATATTGTGATTAAAAAAAACATTTATTCTAGGGACAGAAAACTCTAGGTAGGGACAGTGTCAGTTTCTTTCACTCTGCAAGTCCTTGTTTCCAGGGACCTGTAAGGACAGTGAGTTAATTTTCCTTGTGCTATATTGTGATTAAAAAAAACATTTATTCTAGGGACAGAAAACTCTAGGTAGGGACAGTGTCAGTTTCTTTCACTCTGCAAGTCCTTGTTTCCAGGGACCTGTAAGGACAGTGAGTTAATTTTCCTTGTGCTATATTGTGATTAAAAAAAACATTTATTCTAGGGACAGAAAACTCTAGGTAGGGACAGTGTCAGTTTCTTTCACTCTGCAAGTCCTTGTTTCCAGGGACCTGTAAGGACAGTGAGTTAATTTTCCTTGTGCTATATTGTGATTAAAAAAAACATTTTTTCTAGGGACAGAAAACTGTAGGTAGGGAGAGTGTTTTTTTTCTTTCACTCTGCAAGTCCTTGTTTCCAGGGACCTGTAAGGACAGTGAGTTAATTTTCCTTGTGCTATATTGTGATTAAAAAAAACATTTTTTCTAGGGACAGAAAACTCTAGGTAGGGAGAGTGTTTTTTTTCTTTCACTCTGCAAGTCCTTGTTTCCAGGGACCTGTAAGGACAGTGAGTTAATTGTCCTTGTGCTATATTGTGCTTAAAAAAAACATTTATTCTAGGGACAGAAAACTCTAGGTAGGGAGAGTGTTTTTTTTCTTTCACTCTGCAAGTCCTTGTTTCCAGGGACCTGTAAGGACAGTGAGTTAATTGTCCTTGTGCTATATTGTGCTTAAAAAAAACATTTATTCTAGGGACAGAAAACTCTAGGTAGGGACAGTGTCAGTTTCTTTCACTCTGCAAGTCCTTGTTTCCAGGGACCTGTAAGGACAGTGAGTTAATTTTCCTTGTGCTATATTGTGATTAAAAAAAACATTTATTCTAGGGACAGAAAACTCTAGGTAGGGACAGTGTCAGTTTCTTTCACTCTGCAAGTCCTTGTTTCCAGGGACCTGTAAGGACAGTGAGTTAATTTTCCTTGTGCTATATTGTGATTAAAAAAAACATTTATTCTAGGGACAGAAAACTCTAGGTAGGGACAGTGTCAGTTTCTTTCACTCTGCAAGTCCTTGTTTCCAGGGACCTGTAAGGACAGTGAGTTAATTTTCCTTGTGCTATATTGTGATTAAAAAAAACATTTTTTCTAGGGACAGAAAACTGTAGGTAGGGAGAGTGTTTTTTTTCTTTCACTCTGCAAGTCCTTGTTTCCAGGGACCTGTAAGGACAGTGAGTTAATTTTCCTTGTGCTATATTGTGATTAAAAAAAACATTTTTTCTAGGGACAGAAAACTCTAGGTAGGGAGAGTGTTTTTTTTCTTTCACTCTGCAAGTCCTTGTTTCCAGGGACCTGTAAGGACAGTGAGTTAATTGTCCTTGTGCTATATTGTGCTTAAAAAAAACATTTATTCTAGGGACAGAAAACTCTAGGTAGGGACAGTGTCAGTTTCTTTCACTCTGCAAGTCCTTGTTTCCAGGGACCTGTAAGGACAGTGAGTTAATTTTCCTTGTGCTATATTGTGATTAAAAAAAACATTTATTCTAGGGACAGAAAACTCTAGGTAGGGACAGTGTCAGTTTCTTTCACTCTGCAAGTCCTTGTTTCCAGGGACCTGTAAGGACAGTGAGTTAATTTTCCTTGTGCTATATTGTGATTAAAAAAAACATTTTTTCTAGGGACAGAAAACTGTAGGTAGGGAGAGTGTTTTTTTTCTTTCACTCTGCAAGTCCTTGTTTCCAGGGACCTGTAAGGACAGTGAGTTAATTTTACTTGTGCTATATTGTGCTTAAAAAAAACATTTTTTCTAGGGACAGAAAACTGTAGGTAGGGAGAGTGTTTTTTTTCTTTCACTCTGCAAGTCCTTGTTTCCAGGGACCTGTAAGGACAGTGAGTTAATTGTCCTTGTGCTATATTGTGCTTAAAAAAAACATTTATTCTAGGGACAGAAAACTCTAGGTAGGGACAGTGTCAGTTTCTTTCACTCTGCAAGTCCTTGTTTCCAGGGACCTGTAAGGACAGTGAGTTAATTTTCCTTGTGCTATATTGTGATTAAAAAAAACATTTTTTCTAGGGACAGAAAACTGTAGGTAGGGAGAGTGTTTTTTTTCTTTCACTCTGCAAGTCCTTGTTTCCAGGGACCTGTAAGGACAGTGAGTTAATTTTACTTGTGCTATATTGTGCTTAAAAAAAACATTTTTTCTAGGGACAGAAAACTGTAGGTAGGGAGAGTGTTTTTTTTCTTTCACTCTGCAAGTCCTTGTTTCCAGGGACCTGTAAGGACAGTGAGTTAATTGTCCTTGTGCTATATTGTGCTTAAAAAAAACATTTATTCTAGGGACAGAAAACTCTAGGTAGGGACAGTGTCAGTTTCTTTCACTCTGCAAGTCCTTGTTTCCAGGGACCTGTAAGGACAGTGAGTTAATTTTCCTTGTGCTATATTGTGATTAAAAAAAACATTTATTCTAGGGACAGAAAACTCTAGGTAGGGACAGTGTCAGTTTCTTTCACTCTGCAAGTCCTTGTTTCCAGGGACCTGTAAGGACAGTGAGTTAATTTTCCTTGTGCTATATTGTGATTAAAAAAAACATTTATTCTAGGGACAGAAAACTCTAGGTAGGGACAGTGTCAGTTTCTTTCACTCTGCAAGTCCTTGTTTCCAGGGACCTGTAAGGACAGTGAGTTACTTTTCCTTGTGCTATATTGTGATTAAAAAAAACATTTATTCTAGGGACAGAAAACTCTAGGTAGGGACAGTGTCAGTTTCTTTCACTCTGCAAGTCCTTGTTTCCAGGGACCTGTAAGGACAGTGAGTTAATTTTCCTTGTGCTATATTGTGATTAAAAAAAACATTTTTTCTAGGGACAGAAAACTGTAGGTAGGGAGAGTGTTTTTTTTCTTTCACTCTGCAAGTCCTTGTTTCCAGGGACCTGTAAGGACAGTGAGTTAATTTTCCTTGTGCTATATTGTGATTAAAAAAAACATTTTTTCTAGGGACAGAAAACTGTAGGTAGGGAGAGTGTTTTTTTTCTTTCACTCTGCAAGTCCTTGTTTCCAGGGACCTGTAAGGACAGTGAGTTAATTTTCCTTGTGCTATATTGTGATTAAAAAAAACATTTATTCTAGGGACAGAAAACTCTAGGTAGGGACAGTGTCAGTTTCTTTCACTCTGCAAGTCCTTGTTTCCAGGGACCTGTAAGGACAGTGAGTTAATTTTCCTTGTGCTATATTGTGATTAAAAAAAACATTTTTTCTAGGGACAGAAAACTGTAGGTAGGGAGAGTGTTTTTTTTCTTTCACTCTGCAAGTCCTTGTTTCCAGGGACCTGTAAGGACAGTGAGTTAATTTTACTTGTGCTATATTGTGCTTAAAAAAAACATTTTTTCTAGGGACAGAAAACTGTAGGTAGGGAGAGTGTTTTTTTTCTTTCACTCTGCAAGTCCTTGTTTCCAGGGACCTGTAAGGACAGTGAGTTAATTGTCCTTGTGCTATATTGTGCTTAAAAAAAACATTTATTCTAGGGACAGAAAACTCTAGGTAGGGACAGTGTCAGTTTCTTTCACTCTGCAAGTCCTTGTTTCCAGGGACCTGTAAGGACAGTGAGTTAATTTTCCTTGTGCTATATTGTGATTAAAAAAAACATTTTTTCTAGGGACAGAAAACTGTAGGTAGGGAGAGTGTTTTTTTTCTTTCACTCTGCAAGTCCTTGTTTCCAGGGACCTGTAAGGACAGTGAGTTAATTTTCCTTGTGCTATATTGTGATTAAAAAAAACATTTTTTCTAGGGACAGAAAACTGTAGGTAGGGAGAGTGTTTTTTTTCTTTCACTCTGCAAGTCCTTGTTTCCAGGGACCTGTAAGGACAGTGAGTTAATTGTCCTTGTGCTATATTGTGCTTAAAAAAAACATTTTTTCTAGGGACAGAAAACTGTAGGTAGGGAGAGTGTTTTTTTTTTTTCACTCTGCAAGTCCTTGTTTCCAGGGACCTGTAAGGACAGTGAGTTAATTGTCCTTGTGCTATATTGTGCTTAAAAAAAACATTTATTCTAGGGACAGAAAACTCTAGGTAGGGACAGTGTCAGTTTCTTTCACTCTGCAAGTCCTTGTTTCCAGGGACCTGGAGAGACATTGAGTGAATTGTCCTTGTGCTATATTGTGATTAAAAAAAACATTTATTCTAGGGACAGAAAACTCTAGGTAGGGACAGTGTCAGTTTCTTTCACTCTGCAAGTCCTTGTTTCCAGGGACCTGTAAGGACAGTGAGTTAATTTTCCTTGTGCTATATTGTGATTAAAAAAAACATTTATTCTAGGGACAGAAAACTCTAGGTAGGGACAGTGTCAGTTTCTTTCACTCTGCAAGTCCTTGTTTCCAGGGACCTGGAGAGACATTGAGTGAATTGTCCTTGTGCTATATTGTGATTAAAAAAAACATTTATTCTAGGGACAGAAAACTCTAGGTAGGGACAGTGTCAGTTTCTTTCACTGTGAAAGTCCTTGTTTCAAGGGACAGAGAAGGACACCTGAAGGTAGCCCTTATTGCTTTTTTCCCATCTCCCTGCAGGCCATCTATTAGAATGTCTGGAAGGCAAACAAGGAGAGGCAGACAGTCAGGAGGCAATAAAAGAGGGCAAGCAGGCTCTGTGTCTGGGGGCAACAGTGCTGGTCGTGGACGCGGTGCATTGTCATCAGCACATGGCCATGGGACACGCTTGTCCTTCTTTTCGGCAGCTGGACATGTTGAGCCACATCATGCCGAAGACTTGGTAGAGTGGATGACCAAGCCCTCCTCCTCCTCCTCATCCTCTCTCACCCAGGCTCAGGGTACTGGAAAAGCAGCTGCCAAAGCGTCGTCTTCCCTGGTATCAATGTCAGACAAATCATCAGTCACTCCTTCCCTAGACCCACCATGTCCTCCTCCTGAGGAGTCCCCCGAACTGTTTCAGCACAGTGTTGGGTACATGCTCCAGGAGGATGCCCAGCGTTTCGAAGGGTCTGATGATGAAACCCAGCTAGAGGAAGGCAGTAGCATGAGAGCAGACAGAGGGGATGCTCAAGAAGGACACCAATCTGGCAGTCATGTTCCAGCAGCTGCAGCATACTGCCAGATTGGCTCCAGTGATGAGGAGGGAGGGGATGATGAGGTCAATGACTCCACGTGGGTGCCTAATAGGAGAGAGGAGGAGGAGGAGGATGAGGAGGAGGCACATCTCCAACGAGGCAGGATGCCCTTTGGTGGCCAGCGTAAGGGCAGTACACCGACGGAATCACACCGCAGAGCTCCGCCTGTGCAGGGCGCTGCCTCTGCCCGTCATTCAAAAAGTTCTTTGGTGTGGGCCTTTTTTGAGGCTAGTGCATCAGATCGCACAGCTGCTGTTTGCAACATATGTCTCAAGCGTATATCGCGTGGCCAAAACATCAGCCGCTTGGGTACCACATGCCTGACCAGACATATGTTGACCTGCCATGCAGCTCGTTGGCAAGCCTACCTCAAAGACCCACACCAAAGAACAAAGCGGACCTCTCCTTGCACCGCATCAGCTGGGATCTCCAACCCCACTATAACTTCAGTCCTCTCTGAAACATGCACTGAGAGGAATGAAGGTGTAGAATTAGGTGTGTCACAGCCAAGTACTTGCGCCCACTCTGCTAGCAGTACACCGACGTCCGATTCTAGCAGGCAAATTTCCCTGCCCCAGCTGCTGGACCGTCGAAAGAAGTTCACTCCCAGCCATCCACATGCCCAGCGGTTGAATGCTAGCTTGGCTAAATTGCTAGCGCTTCAACTGCTGCCTTTTCAGTTGGTAGACTCGGCCCCCTTCCGTGAGTTTGTGCAATGTGCGGTTCCTCAGTGGCAGGTTCCCAAACGCCACTTTTTCTCACGGAAGGCTATTCCGGCTCTCTACCGGCATGTGGAAGGCAATGTCTTGGCCTCGCTGGACAGGGCGGTCAGCGGTAAGGTGCATATTACCGCTGACTCATGGTCCAGCAGGCATGGACAGGGACGTTACCTTTCTTTCACGGCCCATTGGGTCACTCTTTTGGCAGCTGGGAAGGATTCAGGACAAGGTGCAGTAGTGTTGGAGGTTGTCCCACCGCCACGCCTCCAAAATGCTACTACTGGTTGTGACACACCTCTCTCCTCCACCCCCTCCTCTTCTTCTTCCTCCATGGCCTCTTCCTGTGGTTTGTCCTATGAACCAGCGGTGCTCCGTAGCCGTTCACGGGGCTACGCAAGTACGCAGGCAAAAAGATGCCATGCCGTGCTTGCGCTGGTGTGTTTGGGGGACAGAAGCCACACTGGGGCAGAGGTCCTGTCTGCTCTGCAGGGCCAGGCCGAGAGGTGGTTGACGCCACGCCAGCTTAAGCCAGGAATGGTGGTTTGCGACAATGGCACCAACCTCCTCTCCGCCCTCCGACAGGGACAACTGACCCATGTGCCCTGTGTGGCTCACGTCCTTAACCTGGTGGTGCAGCGCTTCTTGGGCAGGTACCCGGGCTTACAGGATGTCCTGAGGCAGGCCAGGAAAGTCTGTGTGCATTTCCGCAGATCTTATAATGCCAGTGCTCGCCTGGCTGAGCTGCAAAAGGAGTTGAACCTGCCCAAGAACCGCCTTATATGTGACATGCCCACCAGGTGGAACTCAACGTTGGCCATGCTGCAGCGGCTGCACACGCAGCAGAGGGCCATCAATGAGTACCTGTGCGACTACGGCACCAGGACAGGGTCAGGGGAGCTTGGTTTTTTTTCTCCACGCCAGTGGGGCATGATCAGGGATGCATGCACTGTCCTGGCACCATTTGAGGAGGCCACGAGGATGGTGAGCAGTGACAGTGCATGCATCAGTGACACTGTACCTCTTGTCCACCTGTTGGAGCACACGCTGCGTGGAATAATGGACAGGGCACTTGAGGCAGAACAGAGGCAGGAAGAGGAGGACTTCCTTGCCTCTCAAGGCCCCCTTTACCCAGACAGTGTTCCTTCTGTCCCACCCATCGCACAGGAAGAGGAAGAGGAGGAGGAGGAGGAGGAGGAGGAGGAGGAGGAAGATTGTGTCAGCATGGAGGTGGAGGCTGGCACTCAGCATCATCAGCAGCAGTCTTTTAGGGATGATTTACAGTCCCAAGAAACCAGTGGACTTGTACGTGGCTGGGAGGAGGTGGCTGCGGATCATGTCGTCCTTAGTGACCCAGAGGACTCCGGAGCGAATGCCTCAGCAAACCTACGCTGCATGGCCTCCCTGATCCTGCAAAGTCTGCGGAAGGATCCTCGTATTCTTCGGATCAAGGAGAGGGACCATTACTGGCTGGCCACTCTCCTTGATCCACGGTACAAGGGTAAGGTTGCGGACCTTATGTTACCGTCGCAGAGGGAGCAGAGGATGAGACAACTCCGGGAGGCCTTGCAGAAAGGTCTGTGCAACGCGTTCCCAGAGACTGGGAGGTTGCAAACTCCTGGTCCTGGACAACGAGTTGCTGAGGCTTCGGCCAGTCAAAGAAGGAGCGGTGGGGAAGGTGGCCGTCTGACCGATGCGTTCAGACAATTCTTTAGTCCGCAGCCCCAAAGTATGATCGGTTCCAGCAACCATCGCCAGCGTCTGATAAACATGGTGCAGGAATATCTAGGGGCAAGGTCAGACTTGGACACCTTCCCCACCGAAAATCCTCTGGCTTACTGGGTCTTGAGGATGGATCACTGGCCAGAGCTTGCACAGTATGCAATTGAGCTACTGGCCTGTCCTGCATCCAGCGTTCTTTCGGAACGCACATTCAGTGCTGCTGGAGGATTTGTCACGGATCACAGGGTGCGCCTGTCCACCGACTCGGTTGATCGACTGACTTTCATCAAGATGAACCAGTCTTGGATCACCACCAGCTACCACACACCTGATGCTGATATAACAGACTAATTGATTTTAAAATGTCACATCCCTTCAAGACTGATGCTGATGCTGAGTGCCTGTGCTGTTATGTTGACTGGCTATCCTCCTCCTCCGAGTCCTCAATGATACGATTGATGATGATAGCTTGGAAGATCATTTTTGTTTATGGGTGCCGCCACCAGTGCCTAACGCCCAATTTTTCAGCCCCTGTTTAACAGGGGCGTGTAATTACAATTTTTGAAGCAATACTTTGCAACAGGGCTCATTGCTGTGCTCCAAGTACAGTATCTGTGAGGAGTTGCAGTGTTGTGCCACCAGTGCCTAAGGCCCAATTTTTCAGCCCCTGTTTAACAGGGGCGTGTCATTACAATTTTTGAAGCAATACTTTGCAACAGGGCTCATTGCTGTGCTCCAAGTACAGTATCTGTGAAGGGTTGCAGTGTTGTGCCACCAGTGCCTAAGGCCCAATTTTTCAGCCCCTGTTCAACAGGGGCATGTAATTACAATTCTTGATCTAATAATTCACAGCAGGGCCCATTGCTGCACCCACCAAGAGTAACTGTCAGGGCTTACAGTGTTGTGGCACCAGCACCACCATCAAAGGCCCAATTTTTACTACCACTGTTCAACAATTATATGTAATTAAAATTCCTGATATAATAGTTGACAGCAGGGCGTTCCAGCACCAAACATGAGTAACTGTGAGTGCTTACAGTGTTGTGCCAACACCAACAACTAAGGGGCCTATTTCTGCAGAGTATATACGGCAGGTCCCTACTTTCAAACATCCAACTTACAAACGACTCCTACTTGCAAACGCAAGAAGACAACAGGAAGTGAGAGGAAATCTACCACTAGGAAGGAAAATTCTCTCCTGTAAGAATAAATATGGGAGAAAGGTGTCTCCTCTGTACTGATGCTTTATCAGCAATCCTTGTTTCAAGAAAAACACCACATTTCAAAAACAGTTGTCATTAGGACGGAAAGTGAGGTGAAATGTTCTGAACAGGGGCACAGACAGCAAAACAAATGTTACAGGGGTGATAACCCTTACCTATGTTTTCCAAAAAGTTTAAAAATAGATTTTTGGTCTGGAGCTACACTTCAACAATGTACCTGTTCAAAATTACAAACAGATTCTACATAAGAACAAACCTACAGTCCCTGTCTTGTATGCACCGCCTGTATACGGCTGTTCAGAGTATATAGGGCCTTTTTTATTTTATGTGCGGGGTTCCCCTTAATATCCATACAAGACCCAAAGGGGCTGGTAATGGGCTGGGGTAGGGGGGGGGGGGTCATGGGGTAGCTATGCCATTTTTCTTAAAGATTTTCATCCATATTACCGGGACCAGACATTACATTAAAGCCGCAAGCAGTTTTAAATGGCTTTTTTTTCCTTTAGAAGGGTCATTTTGTGCAGGGACAGTTCTAAACACGGGAAACACGTGGCACTTCACAGGCATACTTTAGACACCCCCCAGGTACGATATTTAAAGGAATATTTGACTTTTTTTTTTCACTTTATGCATCATTAAAATGACTGCTCCCGGAAAACGACCGTTTTTAAAACGTATTTTTGCATTGATACATGTCCCCTGGTGCAGAACCCGGGTTCCCAAACCCTTTTTAGGACAATAACATGCATAATAGTTTTTATAATTAGCACTTTAGAATTCGAACGTTCGCATCCATTGTATTTAATAGGGTTCTAATGTTCGTTCGAACTTTCGGTCCGTTTGCGGGTTCTGGTGCGAACCGAACCCGGGGGTGTTCGGCTCATCACTATTCATCAATAAAGCCTCCTCTTTTGACCTGAAGCAATGGATACATGCTTCTAATCACTCTGAAGGTAATACCCTTTACCTTGTTTTCTCCCACCTATGCACTTTTTTTTGCATTTTTGTATTTTGCTCGGGCTGCCGCTTTGGTAACATAGTCTCTCCTGAGAGGGAGAGCGTCCCCAGTCAGCTCCTGCGGGGGATTCCTCCCCAATCCCTCTGCTCGCTGACACTGCATAATGCGAGCGCTCACACAACCACAGCCACCCGATCTGCTCCTTCCCCTGCATCCTCATTGGCACGGAGAAGAGCGAGTTGCAGGAAGGACTCCATGAGCACTGTGGGGGGGGAGGGAGGCCCAAGCCTTCATCTCAGTTACTGAAAAAACAGACTGATTTCTCCCGTCCTTAGGACAGGAGAACCAGCCTGTAAATTCCGAGAGTGGTGACTGCATGCTGAGCCGAGTGTCAGTCCATGACACTCTTTCACAGCCCAGCGAGTCCAGCCACCCCCCCCCTCACTCTCCTCACATACGAGCAGGGAGGAATACAGCTCCTCCTCCTCCTTCCAGTTCCGCCCACACTATCCCAGCGTGCTGTATCTGAAGAGAGGGGATGTGTTGGCGGGAAATATGAAAATCAGCAGTATTCCTTGCTGTGTGTGAATGATGCCTGAGATTCTAGCCTGGACCTGTGGGTGTGTGCATTGCAGACTGCAGTACAATGTAATCACTGAACTGCATTATCTCCATCCCTTCTCTCCCCCATCTGTCTCCCTCCCCCTCTCCTGTTTCAAGACATTCACAATTTACTTTCACTTTCAGTTAGGCAGGTAATATAGGGTGCAAATTTCTTTCCTGCATCCACAGATTGCAGGAAATAAACTTGCATGATTCCCCCATCAACACAGACAGTGCTGACAGGGGAATATCCCTCCTGCCCAGCAATTGTATTCTCCCGACAAACAGTGATTACCACTAGTGGCTATAGCAACCACTAGTGATAATCATAAGAGAATCTGCTCATTAATGGTTCAAATCTCAGCCAGTTCCTGCTGAACCAGCTGAGATTTAAACTGTCTATGGCTGGTCTTAGCTCTTGATCCAATTCCCCCATCTACACATTATAGGTGGATGGGGGAATCCTCCCAGTGTGGACCAGTGCTGGAACAACCAGAGTTGCTGTCCTTGTCCCGGCTATTCACAGCGCCAGTCTCTGTCTCCATGGCAGCGGCGGCAGCACATTGGAACCCAGTGCTGGTTACTTTATGGGGCTAATGTACAGGAGGACCAGCACAATTTGTTGTTAGGGATGGGCTGGGCGTGTTCAAAATTCCACATGCCAGAGCCTGCCAGGAAGCCCACACTGCACAGCGCAAATCACAGGCAGTGAGACATTTCCCAGTCCGCAGCTGCACAGATCAGGAAATGTCTCACTGGCTGTGATTAGCACTGTGGAGTGTCGGCTTCCTGGCCGGATCGGACATGTGGGATTTCAAACACACCCGAGCCCATCTCTTTTGGTTGTAGACAGTTGAGCTCCCTGAAGGTTGCTTAGCAGCAGTGGAGCCTTCTCTGACATGCTGATCGGGATGCAATCCAGGTGATGCTCCTAGTCAAATCCTAGTGTTAAATATCAGTGATTTTATGGATCAAAGCCCACACTTTACAGGCATAGAGCCCACATGGCTACTGAACATACGGTTGATTATATATATCTGGTTGTACTCTTGATGCTAATGTAGCGGGGTCCTCCATTTAAGGGAAGTGTTTGAGAGGTAGTCAGCTCAAACACCCTAATTTGTCAGGGTTTTTACAACCATTTCTATCCACAGGGAGAGTGTCGGTGTGTAGTTCCCTGTGGCCTACGGGTGGTGCTGCCATAGTAGGCTAGGGTTGAACCACTGATACAGTGTAGTGCCTTGTGTGTCCCCTCTCGGCAGCCATGCGGTGGGTGTGTTCTACCTGCTGGGCATGCTGGGAGAGGATATAAAAGGGGCAGGTGCTGCCTGTTCGGTTCTCTTCTGTCAGCGGGGTCCTACCCCAGGTGTTGTTCCTGTCCGCCCCGGGCACCTTTGGCCCGAGGGCGGGTTGTCGTTGGTTCGGTTGCCGGGAGTCCTACTTCCAGAGAGTGTTCCGGTTCCATCCTGGGCACCTTTAGCCCAGGGTGAGGTACTATCATGATGTTCCTGTCCTCCCTGGGCATGTAAGCCCAGGAAACACAGTGGAGGCCTGGGGCCCAGCACCTTCTGGGGTCCAGCACCTTCGGCTGGGGTCCGTCAGGGATCGAGGAATCTCAGGGTGCCGCCTTGCGAGGGGACCTGTATCTAGGATGAGGAGGCCGGGAAGGAACTCTCCGAAGACCCAGTGCAGTGTCATGGTGACGGTAGGGGCCCGGTAACTTTCCGGACGGATGTCTTCTCCTAAACAAGGGCCATAGCTAAAGAAGGGAATCAGTTTTCACCAGGTCTGTGGCAGAGACCAACCTCAGAGTCTGTGGCAGAGACTGTGCCCCTAGTTAACTTTGCTTGATAAGCTGAGCGAACATCCGTAACGTTTGTGCCTGGACCTCATCCACACATTGTGCTGTTCTGTTTCTTGCTCCAACCTTTCTTCTGTCAGAGACTGTGTTATTGCTAAGAGAGAATAAACTCTGAGTTGGAGTTTCAGCTGGTGTGGACATTCACTTTAATGGGAAGTCAAGGACTTGTCTCTAGTTAACATAGAGGTGAGCATCAGACTCTGGAGGTTTTCATGTTCTGACCGTGGAAGACCCAACAACAACACCGCTCAACCTCTTTGCACAGGAGGATACGGGCTGCTAGCGCGGTGTGCCTCTCTTTTCCTGCAAGGAGCCAAAATTAATGCAGGTAAAGAAAGGGGTCTGTGCGCTACACTAATAAATACTGTGTTTATTAGATCTGACTGGAAGCATCACCAGGATCACATCCTGATCAGCATGTCAACAGAGAAGGTTATACAGCATGGATATGCAATTAGCGGACCTCCAGCTGTTGCAAAACTACAAGTCCCATCATGCCTCTGTTTCTGGGTGTCATGCTTGCTGCTGTCAGAGTCTCGCTATGCCTCATGGGACTTGTAGTTTGGCAACAGCTGGAGGTCCGCTAATTGCATATCCCTGTTATACAGCATTACTGCTGCTAGGTGACCAGCTGGGGGCTCGGCTCTCTATAACCAATAGTGACAGCCTTCCCCTGCATGCACCCATAATGTCACCAGCACTAGGTCCTAATAGACTGCCGCCGCTGCCAAGGAAACAGATGCCAGACCAGTGCTGTCAATAACAGGGACAGGACAGCTGGGGAAACCCACAGTGGCAGAACACCAGGGCTCGGTGGCAAGACAACCTTTGCAACCCTGATAGTTCTCCCACTGCTTTGGACCCTTATATTTTCTTGGTGTGCTGGTGACATATATCTCTTGTTTTCTGCCATCCTGGGGGGCCCCAGTATAGTAGGTAGGGAGCTCACTGCAGAACATGTGAAAGGGCCCGTTGTGGGATCATAGTAAAGGGCCCCAGGATATATATATATATATATATATATATATATATATATATATATATTTATATATAAAATTGCATTTTATAGTTGGCCCCCCTACTTTTGTCCCTGTCCCCCCATGTGCCCCCCCTAAATATGAAAGCTGGAGAGGCTACTGTCTCTGAAAAGCATCATACAGCAACATCCCTTATTAATGTATATATAAACACGAGACATCATAATCAGTACCAATTACGTTTGATTACATCCATGTGAGAAACGTAGTGTGCCACCCAGGGCTCCACCCCCTCCTAGTATACACATTCTTTAGTGGAAAAATAACATAGGGGATCGAAATGTATCAGTTTCTAATGAAACATAGGTTTCAGGGGCTTTGAGCCACCTATCCCTATCCCTATCACCTTCTGACAAACTTATGACTTTCTTGTTTCTTGTGATCTTCTGAATAATTTGATTAATTATTAAAGCCAGACCTCACTAATTGAAAAAATGATTTACAATCCTTTTTTTTTTTTTTGGCTTTTTTTTGGTGTCAAATTCTCACAACAAAATATGTTTCTTTTATTTTTCCCTTGTGGAGGTTGGTGTCCCTTGTTATTAATTACACATTGTATTTATGAAATGTTATTGCTACTCACAATAAAAACACATCAGGCAAGTATTTTGGCTGAAATTAAATCTCCATTTATTCTGGCAAAATATATAAATAAACACGAAGGGCAACAATTGGAAAATTAGCGGAAAATATGAAGACATTGGACCCCAAAGGCAGACATGACTATGATGAACAATAAGATAAACAACAGCATGAAATCAGAAGCAGCAGCCAAAGACATACATCATCCCAAGCTGTGGCACTCCATCAAACTGCAACTTCTGGAAGAGCAGCTTGAAGCCAGAGAATCACCTTCTGCTCTTCCCTGTACACTTCCCTCCACGTTTCCCTGCAGTGTTCCCTCCACGCTTCTATGCAGCGTTCCTTCCACGGCCCCGTCCACGCACCCTTGCAGGCTGGGCCACTCTTGGTGGTAATGTGGCAGGAGGAGGAGGAGAAGGAGGAGAAGGATTGGCCTGATGAGAGAGATGTGTGGCCTCAGTCAGCTGCCCCCTCACCCCCATGTGTATGGCCGTGTAGATAAGGTGCTCACAGAGGGCACGTTGTCCCGCCTCCATTTTTAGCAATTTTTCAGAGAGATAGGTACTAAACCCCTCAACAGGGTTGAGGGGGGCCCTCATGATGGCAGCAGCGTCACGGATAATCTTAAGTGACTCCACCTCCACCTGTGTCATCCACCAATGTTTTTTCGGTCTGACGTGGAGGGGAGCCAATTGTGACACTGTGCTGCCACTAGGCCTGGGGACCTGCTGCGTGCCACTTGGCCCTGCCTCCTCCTGGCTGACACTCACCCCTGCCTCCTCCTGCCTGCCACATTCCTGAGCCTCTTCCTTCTGACTGGCCTCATCCTGTGTAGGAAAAAGGGACATAGTTTGATATTTTGGGGAATCAATCACACACAATTTTTATCTCATGACTGTTGCAATTTGCTTGTTATAAAAATAGAAAAGAGTTTCATTCTGTCCCCGTTCTTTTTAGATACTTTACCAATCATTTATGTTCCTTTTTTTTATTGTATTTTTTTTTTTTGGGGGGGGGGTAATTTTATCATTTGTTGTGAAAAAATCTAGTTCATCACAATAGTACTTTGAGGCCAATAATTATGTTATAAAATACTATACCTGGCTGAAGATGCGCAGATCCGGCTCTTCAAGCACAGGTGGCTCCTCCTCCTGCTCTTCAGGGGTGGAGGGAAGGGTGGAAGGAACGCTGGAGGGAAGGGTGGAAGGAAGGGTTGAGGGAAGGCTGGTTGAGGGAAGGCTGGAAGGGTTGAGGGAAGGCAGGGTTGATTCCCTGGCATCAATCTGGTCTTCCAGAAATTGAAGATGTTTGTAGTACCACAGCTTGGGCTGTACTACATCGTCTGCTGCTGCTCCTGATCTCATTGAAGCGAGGACTGCTGTGTAGTTTTTTTATAAGCATTCCGCATGTTGTTTATCTTATTGTTCATCATACTGTAGTCTGCCTCTGGGAGCCAGGGCTTCATATAATCCGCAAATTTTTCAATTGTTGACTGACGTACACCACTCTTGTGGTAAGCTGGATGTTTGAGCTCCCACAGGTTGCGCAGTTCTTTATACTTTTCTATGAACACCAACATTATCTCCGGCTCCCTTAATTTATGCATTTGAATGTCTGCAAGTTAAAACACAAGAAAAAAACAGTAGAGGTCAGGTTCCATTCTCCTAGTCTTATCCCAATATTGGCCTTTACAATCATGAACCATTATAGGCCATTGCAGGCCCAAGTTCCCTTCTTACCTTAGTTGTTGTCTTTTCTGCACTTCCGGTCGTTCTTACTCCGCGCAACCCTAATAACTTCTTTCCCATTTTTATACCCTGCGCATGCGTGTAACTCTGCCCACGTCGCCCGCCCATGACGGTCTTTTTCTGCATTTCCCCGCCCCTTCTCGTTCGGCGCACAGTGGGAGACGACGACATGTCAGTGACACAGGTGGCTTCTTTATTAGAAAGTACTGATGAGGAAAGCCCGGGGGCGAGAACGTCCCGATCCAGGACTAAAAGATACAAGGCGACTAATATGTAATTTGCTGAGATGGCGGAGATGGTGGACATCCTGCGGAGGAAAGATTACGATGGGAAGCATGGGCCATACGACACCCCTAATCTCAGGAAGTCGCAAATAATGGACAAAGTGGCGAGGAGTCTCTATCAGAAATATGGGGTCAGGAGATCCAAGGAGCAGCTCCATAAAAGGTGGTCTGACCTGAAGCTGAGGGAGCCGGAGCAGTATAGGAAGCTTATCAAAAGCATAGAAAAAAGTAAGCTTTTATTTTTACTGTGTTCTTTCACATTGTAATATGTATTCTTGCATCTTTTGCTCCATGTGCTTGGATTGACTGGTTTCACATTGTAAAATGGCAACTTTTATGTTAAGTTGAGTGTCCACTTATTTGGTAATGTTTTGTAGTAAACACTTGTTCGTCTTCACAAAAACATGTTTTGCACATATATACACGTAAACCACATGTGGTCATGCCTCTTTTGAATAAAACAACGTTTCTACACATTGTTGGCTAGATGATGTTTTGTAAGTAAAGTAGAATGTGAATGAAAGGCTAAACTGGATTCTGTGTAAAGGAGATGACACTCAAGCAGTTGGTTACACAGCTTTTTACTCAGGAGCACTATACTATAGTGTGTGCCACATGAGCAACTTTTTAAGGGTGTCACACACAGGTGCTCCAGTGGATACCTTGGTGTGTCTCCAAGTGTGTTTTTTAGGCCCACTTCTCAAGATCTCATGTGTTCATCTTGGAACTCAGGCCCAAATATCAATTGTACCCCACTTCCAAGCAATGTTTTCAATTTCTGACCTCAAATCTCTGTGTGCTAAAGGGTACCTTTTGTTTTTTGCATTCTCATAGGGGAGAGGAGACTGGGAGGGCACCAATCTGAGGAGCCTAGGAAGCACAGACCACATAAACACCCCCAAGATCCAAAAGCACCCCAAGATCAGCATGTGGAGGGAGCGGAGGTGGAGGAAGCGGAGGTGGAGGAAGGAGTGGTGGAGGAAGGAGAGGTGGAGCTTATCACCACAACAGGTCAGTGTCTGTCACCACAACTTCAAGGTAAATACAGATGTAGGCCTGCATATTTCTAAATTTCTCTTTTTTTTTAGGGGATGAACGTGGTGGTGTGTCAGGAACTCCAAATTCTCCATTCTCAAGTGCTAGTGCCAAACTAATTATTCAAAAAATATTGGAATGTAGTAGCGAAATGGACATTATGAGGAATAGAATGAATGTGATTGAGCAAAAATATAAAAACATTATAGATATTTTGGGGCGAATAGTCTGACCCCCCCCTGTTTTTGGGTATTTTGTCGCTTAACAAATTTGCACTGGTATTCCCACCAGTCAAAATGTGAAGATGCACACAGTGTGTCAACATGTGCTATCTGCCGTCACGGATATCTATGTCCCTGTTTTGGGGGTGCAACCTCTTCCTCCCTACTCAAGTAGGTGAGAGGAAGGGTTTGCACACCCAAAGCACGTCCATTGATCCCCCATGATGGCAGATAGCACATGTTTACTTTAGCCATGGGATCATTTAGAAAATACCCATTTGAGCCACAAAAATAAGTGGGGATCTTCACATTTGGGATGGATCAGGGGTGACATCACCCCATCTCAGGTTTCTCATTTTCATATAAAATTTTTATATTTCCATTGTTTTCAAATGTTTACTATTTTGACCCATGCATGTTTCTGCAAAACAAATCAAAAAAAAAAAAAAAAAAGTGTGGAGGTAAAACTTTCTACATTGTATATCTTAAAAAAAAAAAAAAAACTGTGGTGCACAGAGTAAAAACTATCTTGGACACTCAAAAAGGTGTGGCTTGTTCTTTCTATGCTCAATAGCAGTTCAGAAAATGCTAAATCCATGTTTTTTATAGTGACAATTGTGGCTATTTACTAAAGACAAATACACTTGGCACTACAAGAACCTGGGAGACACATAATAAAAAAAAAAAAGAATGACAAAACAAGATTTGAAAATATATAATTATCTTTTATTTTCTTTATAAAAAGGTCAGATATGGTCTGGCATTGCGATGGCCCCCCTACCCGTGAAGTACTCAACGTATTTATCACGTACTTCACGGGCACTTTGGGGGGCCAAGCCAGTACGGGAAGTGTCCAGGCTGGTCAGAATGTTCATCTCAGATGGACCGGCCTCAGGCCCAACTGTAGAAACATATGTAGCTGAGAAATGTCTTAAAAAATTGTGCAAAATGCAGCAGCAGTAAATTATATGGTTGAGCTTGTATTCCGCCATGTGGATAGCTGTCTGAAACAGGCGGAACTGGCTGGCCATTATCCCGAAGGCATTCTCCACAACTCTCCGGGCTCTGGCCAGCCGGTAATTAAAAACCCTCCTCTCCGGGGTGAGGGTGCGTTGGGGAAACGGCCGCATCAGGTGTGGTCCTAGTCCAAAGGCTTCATCCGCGATAAAAACAAACGATAGTCCATCCACGTTGTCTGCATCTGGAGGCAGTGCCAGACCCCCAGACTGCAGACGGTGAGCGAACTCCGTCTGAGCGAACACTCCGCCATCGGACATCCGGCCGTTCTTCCCCACGTCCACATACAGGAACTCATACTGTGCTGACACCACCGCCATTAACACTATACTATTAAAACCTTTATAATTAAAATAGTATGACCCCGAACGGGGTGGCGGCACTATGTGGACGTGCTTGCCATCAATTGCCCCTCAACAGTTGGGGAAGTCCCACCGCTGGGCAAATTGATCAGCCACAGTCTGCCATTCCTGTGGTGTGGAAGGAAACTGTGGAGTCAAACAAAAAGAATACATTAGTACGTTTTCACTTTACATTGCAAACACATTACACAAAGACATTGTTGACCAACATCAGTATAACATTTATTATTTTAAGGAGTATTTAAACACAAAAATAGAAGGCCCACTTATCAGATGACTCACCCCCGCTGAGGGGACATTAGAAAATATTCTAAGGGGGGGTGTTTGAGGTGATTTTGGGGGCCCCAAATAAAGGCTCTACCACTCTGCTGAACTTGAATGAGAACTAAAACATTTGGACACATTTTAAGGGGGGGGGGTTTCAAAACTACTATGGCACTGACCAAAAAAACGGTAGTAAAAAACTAGGCTAGCTGTGTTTGGGCACAGGATTGCATGCGGGAGAGGTTAGTGAAGGGAAATAGGCACGTAGGCCCCAAAAAAGGCCATTAGAAGTAAAAACATGCATGGGGAGAAAGGGGACATTCCCAGCATATTACAATCAGGGTAATTTGGGAACGAGGAAAGAAATAAAATACATTAGCAAACAATCAAAACATATAATGTGATGTTAAAGGAGCAAACTTACCATCATATAGTCCTTCTGCAGGACCTGAATGATGGCAGAACACGTTTCAGGGATAATGATCCCGAGAGCCTGGGGGGAGATGCCTGTTGTGAACTTGAGGTCCTGCAAGCTTCTCCCAGTCGCCAGGTATCTCAACGTGGCAATAAGCCTCTGCTCGGCAGCAGTGCTGGGACAAGGCCATTTGGTGCCCAGGGCGAAGATGGCTAACTGCGCCCCCCCCCCCATTTTTCAAAAAGAATATCCTGAGGTAGTCAGTGCCCCAATACAAAATATTCATATAAATATGAAAGTTGTACTCATGCAAATGCTCCGATACCTAAAACCAATATTTTGCAGTGTGATTTGAGCTCATGCATAATGAATGGGCTCATATCACACTGCAAAGAATTGCATGTGATATGAACAGGAATACGGTGCGATTCCTGTCCGAATCACATGCCTTGTCATAGTGACTTCAGCCTGGGTTCACACAGGAGTGGTGAGGGAAACCGCATGTGCTTTGGACAGAAATCGCACTGCATTCCTGTTCAAATCACATGTGATTCTTTGCAGTGTGATATGAACCCATTCATTTTGTATGGGCTCAAATCTCACCACAAAGGTATCAGTAACTGGTATCAATGAGTACTTGAGCACAAATATCTGTACTCGTAATTGCCAGTACAAAACAGATATTGGCGCAACCCCAGTGTGTACCAATCTTTAGACAATGTGTCCGGGTGTTTAATGGACTCAAAGACAAAGCTCCTGGGCAAACAAATCTGCAAAGATGAGAATAAAGATAACAGGGAAAACATGAAAACATTTGTCATTGTTAGTACTCATGCACAAGAACACTATTCTGTAGGTGAACATACACTATACAATCTGATTGTACAATCTCTACACAATCTCTGTTAGATTTACCAAAATATTGTAATATATGGACAAACCTAAACAATGAATTTAACTAGTATCCAATCAGGCAGGCCTTTGTACTACATAGTTGGTGGTAGATCCAAAAGATATTGTACAATCGGATTGTATAGTGCATGGTAAGCTGAAGGCTGCCCATAAATGAATCAGTTTTTTTTTTTTTTTTTTTTTTTTAGTATTATCAGTCCAAGTCCGATCACAGAAAACTGAGCAGATCCCCCCATCCACACAACTAAGGTGGATGAGGGAGGGAATCCTTTCTGCTGAGACATCCATGTCAGCGCTGCAGATCGAAGGATTTTTTTTTGCTGGTTTGAGAGAAGCTGATCATTAAAATTTACTTCACTTTTAGCAGGAATGGCCATAGATGGATTGAAACGTATCCAGTTCTTGCTGGATCAGTCAAATTTCCATCCATCTATGGCCAGCTTTATTAGTTCCTGCATAAAATCCCTGTTTTCTTATGCCTGGGAAGCTGGGGAGCTCACTAAGCCTCCATGTTTATGAGTTCTTTAGGGCCCATTCACATGTGGTGCAGACATGTGTGTCCCGTGCAGAGCTCTCTTTTATCAGCAAGGGGATGTACAGGCATTGTGTGCATCCCTGTGCCAGCATCCCATTCACTTCTATTGGGACCCGCACCTGTATGTCATGTTAAGATACAGTAGCTGTGTCCATGCAGCCTCATGTCCCAGTATATAAGAATTGGGTGCTGGCATGGGGATACACACAACACCTATGCAGTTCATTTTGCACAGAGTGACCCTGATCGCCATGTTCTGGGATCCCACACCGGCACTCGCGGCTCCTTCCCGCATCGGAAAACCCCCTAGGAGAAGCGCTCTCCCTGGGTGTTACCATGCGGGCGTGCTCCTGAGTCCAGTATTTGCGTCCATAGACACAGAGTGCCCAACTCGGCCCTGTGCCCGTGTCATTGGATTTGATTGACAGCAGTGGGAGCCAATGGCTGTGCTGCTATCAATCTATCCAATGAAGAGCCGAGACCCCGGCCAGAGAGGGTTTGCGTGTCTCCGGCGTGGGAACAAACGGGCTCAGTTCAGTAAAACGCGGAGCTGGTCAGTGACAGAAGTTTTTTCACCTTAATGCATAGGATGCATTAAGGTGAAAAAACACGAGTATTTACAACCCCTTTAACAGTAATATGAAGCCTGAAAGTATGTTATTGTTACCTGTTAGCTGAATAGTTATTGGTAGCCCAGCAGCACAGAGACAGGAGAGAACACCACTCAGCTTGGCCGGTCAGCTAGAGAGGAGGGGGTCCAAGGAAAAGGACACAGGAGGAGGGGGCACTACACAGAGTAGGAATAGGCTCTAAGAGAGAGATAAAATCAGGAGGTTAGGGGGCAGAGCTGGTGATGTCCCACGGACATCGGACATCACATCGGGGCACTGTGAAAGTGAAAGCAGGAGTGATGGAAATGAGTGGAGAGGGGGGAGAGAAGACGCTGTTCAGGAGAGGGAAAGTTGTTTGCATCAAGAATCAATTAGGAAAGCACTGATAGCCGATGTGTCTGCCTGCTCCACTCTATCACTCAGGTACTAGTATAGTGCACAGTGCAGACAGGGGGCGGGCGCTACGATCTAGCCTACATGCAGGGACAAAGCCGCTCTCTGTTTGCTGTGTTACATTCGGCAGCCTGTTCTGTGCTGGACATGATTGTACCTGGCAAACTGCGCCCTTCTCCTGCACTAAATCATCCCGCCCAGGGCAGCTGCCCGTCCCGCCCCTGCCTAGTACCGGCCCTGCTCGGCAGTGATGGCCTGGTGCATCACAGTGTCCTGCCTCGTGATATAGGGGGACAGCAAATCCAACAGACGGTGAAAAACGGGATCCGTCATCCTGAGATAATTCCTGAAATCATCAGTATTATTCTCATGGATTTCCCGCAGCAAAGGCATATGAGAGAATTGGTCCCGCTGGAGCAACCAATTCTTGGTCCATGAACTCCTCCTCACCCTGTTCACGGATTGAACTCGGGTTACAGTGTTAACCACAACACCAAGTCCATAGCCAGCACGAGCTCGAGAACGAGAACGCACTTCAAACATGGTCTTAAACCGGTCGGCTGGTCAGAACGAACTCAAACAGAATGCACCGTGGAACAGCAAGGCCTGAGAAGAACGACCTGAAAAACAGTAAACGAATGGCCAAGAAGGCACTGCAAAACAGTAACGATCTGACTGCACACACTGAATAACAAATACGAACCCACAAGCACAAACTGAACACCAGGAAACGATCTGCAAAGCACGGAGATGGAAAAGCGTGAATCGGCACTCACCAAACATTTACTAACACGCGGTAACACGAAATCAGCAAAAGCAGCCCAAGGGGTGGCGCCATTAGATTTGAACTTCCCTTTTATAGCGCCGTCGTACGTGTTGTACGTCACGTCGTTTTGGTGCGGTCGGTTTTTTGACTGATGGTGTGTGGGCAAGACTGATGGAAAACAGTTTCATCGGATTTCTGATGGACAAATCCATCGGACTAGAATCCATAGGAAATCCGATTGTGTGTACAGGGCTTAAGTCTCAGAAAGAATTTAACCAATATAAATCTGCCCTCCAAAAAAAGCAATTCCTGCCTCCTCACTGCCAAGCAGACCTATTTTATCACTCTCATTGACAACTTATCATTATGTCCCCATCAACTCTTCTCTACCTTCAACTCTGTACTTTGTCTTCCACTGCCTCCACCCATTAAGTCACTCACTGCCCAGGAGATTGCTAATCACTTTAAACATAAGATTGTATGGATATGTAATCTCGCGCCTAATAAACAATTATATAATCTGAATAAGCTGCTATACCCCAAAATTTCAAAGAATGAAACAATAAATGTGAGTGGTTATATATGCAAAAGAATTTGCAGATATATAGGGGGCGCTGATAACCAATATTGTACACTACATTAGTTATAATAAAATATAATATATATAAAAAAAAAATAATATAAAATTAAATATATAGACATATATAAACACCAGCCTGCCTGTGAAAACTGCACTGGCTGGTTGGGCTAAACAGCCACAGAAACAACCTCAGTGCTATGCACTGATAGATAGTTGACCCAACAACACACCATCAAATGTACAAAATCAAACCAATAATGTTAATCCAGTTATTAGTGATTAATAAAACAAGTAATCAAACATTCAGTGCCTGTGATAGTAACTAAATGTCCCAATGGTATATTTAGTGAACTATAAAAACAGTAGTCCATAAATTGAAGGAAGTGAAGAAAACTCTTGAACATCAACGTGATCCAACGGACAAATTGATTGAAGTGACACCTTCACCAACTTAATATAAATCACCCGATAGTGCTCATAGTGAATGTAGCAGCTTACCAGAAATAATGGACTCTTTTAATTAAAAATGAGTCATATGCGCTTTTGCAAGTTCCACTTGCTCATATGGATTGAGATGTCACTGACCGGATCATAGAAATCCCTGCCTCCTGAAGGCTCGGATGGAGATATATAAAATACAAAAGGAAATAGAGCGGACAATAGTGTAATCCCATTTAATAAAATATAAGTTTAAAACATGACAGCCAAATGCCCTCTTACTTGAGTAGTGCCTTCGACCCGGCACTGAGGCTGGAAAGCATGTACTAGTGGGGCTAGTGACCTGAGTGGAGCCAGACCGGCGTGCGTTCCAACTTCTACAGAAGGAGAGCCAGCGGGACCGGAAGTGTCGTCAGAGCGTAACCTCGCATCGCCTCGACAGCTGTTTTGTATTGCACGTCGTCAGGAAGCGTGCTAGGCTGCGTACGTCTGGCTTAATATACGGTTGTCAATCACAGAATTGGAGGAGGAGTAAAGAAGCCTAGTTCCAGCCTCAATGCCGTCTCTCAGCACACCACAAACAAATCACTTAATTGGTCCAAAAGAATACCAATAATACATATAAAAGCTTTACAATATCCTACCTATTCATATCATTGCAGGATAACAAAAGCTGTGTGACTAAAGCCCTAACCAACCATTAACGTTGTTGGGGCATACAGTCACACTACAGCCAAACAGCATAAATATGCCCACTTTAGTAAAATATGCATTACATATAACAAATATTAAAAATTTATTAATCATGCTATAAGTCAATATCCGTAATGCATATGTTAAAGGATAAAATTCCTCTATAAAAACTAATGGTAACTGAACATAAAAATATATAATGAACAATGCACCTGAACATTAACCCTTAGTAGTTCTAATTTTTGATAGTGGAAAATGTTTAATAATTATTCATTAGTAAGGAAACAATTTAAATCCAAGTCTATATTGAGGCCCTGTGGCTGCATCATGGACAATCTGTACAGCCACTGGGTCTCATTCTGAGAAATGGCTTTTTTGAGATCTCTCCCTCTCCAGTTGTATATGGCTCTATCAATGCCATAAAATAAAAGCTGGCGGGGATCCCTGTTATGAAACTGAAGAAAATGGCACGATACGCTATGATTAGGAAAGCCCTTAGTGATGTTTGCTACATGTTCGTTAATGCTAACCCTAAGCTCTCTTGTAGTGCGCCCCACATATTGAAGAGAACAAGGGCACTCCAAAACATAGGTCACATGTTTGGAGTAGCATGTGATCAGAGATTTAATTTCAAATTCTTCTTGCGTTACCAAAGATTTAAATTTGGTTAATTTCTTGGTACGTCGGATGGTAGTGCGACAAGCCTTACATCTGGTACAGTAGTGAAATCCAGAGCTGTCTAAAAATGTGAGGGGTTTTTCAGGAGGGTCTGGAACATTGGGTGCAATGATGTTTCTCAGACCAGGTGCTTTTCTATAGATGAATTTAGGCTTCTGAGGTATTAACGATGCCAAATCCCTATCTTTATGAAGAACAGGCCAGAACTTTTTAAAAATCTTCTCAATACTTTTATATTGCCTATTAAACCGTGTGATAAAGGGCAATTCCCCAAATGATGGTGATTTTTTCTTCTTTGACTCTAAAAGAGAATGCCTATCCATAACTGCCACCTGGTTTTTGGCCTGGGTAAGCTCACCCTTGCCATATCCCTTCTCACAAAATCTTTCTGTGAGAACTGCAGCCTGAGTATCATAGTCGGTCACCTCAGCACAATTACGTTGAATGCGCATGTAAATTAGAACTACTAAGGGTTAATGTTCAGGTGCATTGTTCATTATATATTTTTATGTTCAGTTACCATTGTTTTTTTATAGAGGAATTTTATCCTTTAACATATGCATTACGGATATTGACTTATAGCATGATTAATGAATTTTTAATATTTGTTATATGTAATGCATATTTTACTAAAGTGGGCATATTTATGCTGTTTGGCTGTAGTGTGACTGTATGCCCCGACAACGTTAATGGTTGGTTAGGGCTTTAGTCACACAGCTTTTGTTATCCTGCAATGATATGAATAGGTAGGATATTGTAAAGCTTTTTATATGTATTATTGGTATTCTTTTGGACCAATCAAGTGATTTGTTTGTGGTGTGCTGAGAGACGGCATTGAGGCTGGAACTAGGCTTCTTTACTCCTCCTCCAATTCTGTGATTGACAACCGTATATTAAGCCAGACGTACGTAGCCTAGCATGCTTCCTGATGACGTGCAATACGAAACAGCTGTCGAGGCGACGCAAGGTTACGCTCTGACGACACTTCCGGTCCCGCTGGCTCTCCTTCTGTAGCAGTTGGAACGCACGCCGGTCTGGCTCCACTCGGGTCACTAGCCCCACTAGTACATGCTTTCCAGCCTCAGTGCCGGGTCGAAGGCACTACACAAGTAAGAGGGCATTTGGCTGTCATGTTTTCAACTTATATTTTATTAAATGGGATTACACTATTGTCCGCTCTATTTCCTTTTGTATTTTGTATATCTCCATCCGAGCCTCCAGGAAGCAGGGATTTCTATGATCCGGTCAGTGACATCTCAATCCATATGAGCAAGTGGAACTTGCAAAAGCGCATATGACTCCTTTTTAATTAAAATAGTCCATTATTTCTGGTAAGCTGCTACATTCACTATGGGCACTATCGGGTGATTTATATTAAGTTGGTGAAGGTGTCACTTCAATCAATTTGTCCGTTCGATCACGTTGATGTTCAAGAGTTTTCTTCACTTCCTTCAATTTATGGACTACTGTTTTTATAGTTCACCAAATATATCATTGGGACATTTAGTTACTATCACAGGCACTGAATGTTTGATTACTTGTTTTATTATTCACTAATAACTGGATTAACATTATTGGTTTGATTTTGTACATTTGATGGTGTGTTGTTGGGTCAACTATCTATCAGTGCATAGCACTGAGGTTGTTTCTGTGGCTGTTTAGCCCAACCAGCCAGTGCAGTTTTCACAGGCAGGCTGGTGTTTATATATGTCTGTATATTTAATTCTATATATTTTTTTTTATATATATTTTTTTTATTATAACTAATGTAGTGTACAATATTGGTTAAAGATAAGATTGACACAATTCATGAGTAGATCTCCACTGTACAGATACCTTCTCCACTTAACACTCTATGTCCACAGGTACAATCATTATTTCCCTCATTCAATCCTACCAGTATAGACAAGGTTGCTAAACTTCTTACTAATGTTCACATACCCACCTGTCCCCAGCATCCTGTTACCTGTTGCTACGTTCAGCCTCTGGCTCACATCTTCAATCTCTCCCTATCTTCTGGCTTGATCCCCAACTCTTTTAACTGGTTAAGTATAGGCTCCTGTAGATTTACGTCGGCATAATAGCACGGCTGGGCAAAGTAACGTATATTTACGTCACTTTAAAATTCCCGCCGTGCCGGGCGCCCACGCGCGCCCCTGCTACGAGCTCCGTGACCGTGCCCACGGGACCTGCGGACTCAATGTCCGCTAGTGTCCCGTGATCGGGTCACAGAGCTGCAGAACGGAGAGAGGCAAGTGTAAACATGCATCCCCCCGTTCTGCATAGTGACACTGTCACTGATCGTCTGCTCCCTCTCATCGGGAGCAGCGATCAGTGACGTGTCACTCGTAGCTACGCCCCCTAACAGTTAGAATCACTCCCTAGGACACACTTAACCCCTTCAGCACCACCTAGTGGTTAACCCCTTCACTGCCAGTGTCATTGTCACAGTAATCAGTGCATTTTTATAGCACTGATCGCTGTAAAAATTACAATGGTCCCAAAAATGTGTCAAAAGTGTCCGATGTGTCCGCCTTAAAGTCCCAGTCACGATAAAAATCGCAGATCGCATTACTAGTAAAAAAATATATGTAACGACACCCCAAATATGGAAGGGGTTACCGTCGTTTAAAGATTTTCCCTTTCCGAACACACATCAGCTACCGACACTCCACAGTCAGGCGACTGAGACCCATAGGAATAATTCTTCCCCAGATACGAGACAAACGCTCTGTAGTTAGGTTTCCAACTGGTCTGACACTTTATTGAGAAAAACAGGCTCTTATATACACTAAAAGAATACTGTAGTCCAAATGAACAACTCCACCCACAACATCACACAATGGTTCCCCAATACACATTATTCTGACATCTCTTAGCAGACAACAGGTGAGTTCATTAGCTAATCCCTTTACAGCTTAAATGACTATGCATAACCTTTACGTTCCCCAGACTGTCTGTCTGCTAATTTACAATACACACAATTACAGAGTTAATTATCACAATTCACAATGAAAGGATCTTTAGCAGCTAGCCGGGACTCATTTACATTACACAGGCAGCCAGGAGGCTGAAGTTGAAACCATCAGCATGTCTAAATTAACCTGTTGAGTTCAGAATCAAACAACCAGTAAATAGTCCTTTACAGATGTCCTGTTTAAAGCAATCCAAGACAAATTCTCACTGCCCATTATTTTCTGGCTCATACTTTCTAAGAACTTCTGGGTTCCACGGGCCCTCCCGTTACAATATATAATAATAAAAATGCCAAAAAACTACCCCTATTTTGTAGATGCTATAAATTTGCGCAAACCAATCAATATACGCTTATTGCGATTTTTTTTATTTTACCAAAAATATGTAGAAGAATACGTATCGGCCTAAACTGTGGAAAAATTTTGTATTTTATAGATTTTTTGGGGGATATTTATTATAGCAAAAAGTAAAAAAATATTGAATTTTTTTTTAAATTGTCGCTCTGTTTTTGTTTATAGCGCAAAAAATATCAACAAAAGAAAGCTATATTTGTGGGAAAAAAAGGACGTTGATTTTGTTTGGGAGCCACGTCGTACGACCACGCAATTGTCAGTTAAAGCGACGCAGTGCCGAATCGCAAAAAATGCTCTGGTCTTTGGCCAGCGAAATGGTCCGGGGCTTAAGTGGTTAAACATGCACTAGTCAACCACATACTTAAAAAGCCCTCACTGGACCCCACCAATCTTAACAACTTACTCCCCATCTCCTTGCTCCCATTTTTATCCAAACTCCTTGAATGTCTGGTCTACAACTGACTGAGCGACCACCTTGCTGAGAATAGCCTTCTTAATCCACTTCAGTCTGGATTTCATCCTCAACACTCCACAGAAACTGCTTTCCTAAAACTAACAAACTATCTACTAATGGCCAAAACCAATGGACACTATTCTGTACTCCTACTGCTAGACCTTTCTGCTGCGTTAGACAGGGTTGACCACCCCCTCCTCCTCAAATAACTCCATGCCTTTGATCTCCGTGACTATACTCTTCTCTGGTTCTCTTCCTGCTTATCCAACTGCACCTTTAGTGTTAATTAGAATTCTACTTCCGCCTCTCCTCTTCCTTTCTCTGTTGGGGTCCGTCAATGTTCTTTTCTTAGACCTCTCCTACAGTATTTTCAATCTACACCTCCTCCCTGGGTCATCTGATAGCCTCTCATTGCTTCCAATACCATCTCTATGCTGACAACACCCAATTTTATCTCTCTACCCGTCAGTTTACTCCCTCGGTCTTTTCACGTATCACTAATTTACTAACAGATTTTTCAGTCTGGATGTCACACTACTTCCTCAAACTCAATCTATCCAAAACCAAACTTATTATTTTTCCTCCCCCATGTGCCCCTTCCCCTGATCTCTCTGTTGAAATAAATGGCACAACTATTAGCCCATCCCTGCATGCCAAGGTTCTAGGTGTAACCATGGACTCTGATCTATCCTTTAAGCCCCACGTCCAGTCACTGTCCAAATCTTGCCGCCTCAACCTCTGCAACATCTCCAAAATACACCCCTTTCTAACCAATGACACCACAAAGCTCTTAATTCAATCCCTGGCCATCTCTCGCCTCAACTACTGCAACTCCCTTCTTATTGGCTTACCTTTACAGAGGCTGTCCTCCCTTCAGTCCATCATGAATGCTGCTGCCAGACTCATCCACCTTACCAATCATTCTGTGTCTGCTACTCCTCTCTGTCAATCTCTCCATTGACTTCCACTCAACCAACAAATTAAATTAAAAATACTAGCAACAACTCTCAAAGCAATCCACAACTCATCCCCCAGCTACATCACTAGCCTAATTTCAAAATATAAACCTAATTGTTCTCTTTGTTCCTTCCAAGTCCTATACTCTCTAGCTCCCTCGTCACCTCCTCCCATGCTCCTGCCAACACCTAACAACTGTATTTTCCTTTTCTCCATCAGCTCATCCCCCACCGTTATTACCTTTTGTATCACTTGATCCTCCCTTCTAGATTGTAAGCTCTAACAAGCAGGGCCCTCTGATTCCTTCTGTATTGAATTATATTGTAACTGTACTGTCTGCCCTCATGTTGTAAAGAACTGCACAAACTGTTGGCGCTATTTAAATCCTGTATAATAATAATAATAAATTATAATACAAGGAATGCAATAAGAAGTGTAAGAACACAATCAGGGCGGCAAAGAAAGACTATGATGCCCCGTACACACGCTCAGGATTTCCGACGGGAAAAAGTCATGTTTGCTTTGTTTTCCTATAGGAACACAAAGAGTTGCCCTTAGGGGGCATGATTCACAGAAGTCCCTCTACGTGAATGTTAGCAGTAGATACATGTCAGGTGGGAAGGTCGCCTCTGTGGAGAGGATGTTCCCATTGTTAGTTGTTTAGGACATATACAAACAATGTATATGTGTATTTTCTCTTTTCCTTTGCAGGATTGCAAGGAGCTTCTGTGCCTTGGCTGAGGCATCCTACAGTAGTATACTGTAATATGTGACTGTAATATATTGTGTAGATAGTATAGTTAGTCAAGTTATGGTTGGTTATCTCACTCTACCAATCATTCTTTGTTTGGTGGGGGTGCACAAACAAAGTGTATTTGGCTCCCTCCATCTTCCCATTAAGGCTGACCAGCTTTCCTTTCCCTGCTGAAGAAAAGCATCCCCACAGCATGATGATGCCACCACCATGTTTTACGGTGGGGATGATGTTCAGGGGGATGTGCAGTGTTAGTTTTCCGCCACACATATCGTTTTGCGTTTAGGCCAAAAAGGTAAATTTTGGTCTCATCTGGCTTCTCACAAACTGCAAACAGGACTTCTTATGGCTCTCTTTCAACAATGGCTTTACGTAGTGCCACTCTTCCATAAAGGCCAGATTTGTGGAGTGCTTGACTAATAGTTGTCCTGTGGACAAATTTTCCCACCTGAGCTGTGGATCTCTGCAGTAGGGAAGAGCCGAACACCCCCCGGTTCGGTTTGCATCCAGAACATGCGAACGGACCGATAGTTTGCGCAAACTTTCGAACCCCGTTAAAGTCTATGGGACTCGAACGTCAAAAGTGAGAATTTTAAAGGCTAATATGCAAGTTATTGTCCTAAAAAGGGTTTGGGGACCCGGGTCCTGCCCCAGGGTACATGTATCAATGCAAAAAACTGTTTTAAAAACTGACATTTCTTTCTCGTACATCACGGGACACAGAGCGACATAGTCATTACTAATGGGTTATATAGATACCGTCAGGTGCTGGCACTGGCAACTTCCAAAACCGGAAGTACCCTCCCCTATATAAGCCCCTCCCATCCGGGAGCACCTCAGTTTTTTGCCAGTGTCTAAGGTGTTGGCCAAGAAGAAACATGTGTTTTTCACTGAGCTTGCGTACAGGTTCTTTTGGGCCTCAGTAAGCTATTCCGGATCCGACCAAAAAAGCTTCATAGCTAAACGGTCGGTACCCGGGCCTTGCAGAGAAGAGCAAGGTTTTGCCTGTAATGCTTCTCTTAGGAGAGCTGGACCCTGGGATCCAGAGCTCTGGTCATACCCACGACCAAGATGTTTTCTGTGCAGGGTGCTATACAGGTCCAGGGGAGTGGAATCCTTGGGAACCCGGTCCCTGAAGGTTTGATTACAATGCCTGCCATGATAGGTGAAGTTTGGGCTTTTGTGGACCAAACAAAGTCCTGCGGCGGGGAACAGGTAAGTGGGGGCCCCCAGGAACTTGGTTCTATTGGGGGACCCCAAGCCTAATTTGTCTTTCTGTCTGTTACCTAACGGTATTCCCGCTAATATTTTGTGTATGTCTGTTACTACTGAGAAAATGTAAAAATTTTAATAGTAGGCAAGAAAAAAAAAAAAAAAATTTAAGACCGCGGTACCTGTGTTAGACACTAGAGGCCGCTATGGTTCTTTTTCTTGTAATGTGGATTTTTTTCTTCCAGAATCAAATCCAGGCAGTTGGTATGTTCTCTGCTGGGAAGCTGTCTCCTCTGCCCTGTTGCTGCGCTCATCCATCCCCGGGCCCTGCGGCAAAGGGACCCTGGCTCCCATCTAGCTCCTTGTTGTTTTCAAAAAAGGCGCCGAAGGCGCACGTGCCCGCGCGCGTGCGCGGGCACGCGCCTCTATTCATAGAGGCGATCTGGAAAAAGGGGCGGAGCGGGTGGATGACGCTCAGGTGTGCGCCGCGGCGCTACTGCGCATGTGCGGGCGTCCAGCGTGTTTTGAAGCACATTATAGCTGGCTGTTGAAGTGCACAGACAGAGCTAGCAACAATATAAAGGCACCTAGAGGCGGTTGATGCAGGCATCCCCTAGAAAGGCACTTTAGTAGACACCAACTGTGATATAGCAGCAATTGTGCTAGACTATTCTCAGTAAAAGTGGTGTATTACGGCTGGAATACCTCAGTTTTAGGCTTAGGAATATGCCGTCCAGAAGCTCCGGAACTGAATCTTCCAGGAAGCGAAGGGGGTCTCATCGGGCTCTGAGGATCTTGGGCATACTTCTGCTGCACCAGTCTCCCCTGAAGTTCAGAGGTAAGTGACCGTAGAGACCCCGCAGGGGTACTTGGTACTGTGGCTGTCCTCAGTTCACCTGCTCCTGTGTATGTAACAGAGGAGGTTTTTTCCTCAGCTCTGGGAGGATTAGAGAGAGATTGTCAACATTGATCGCTGCCTCCCTGTCAGGGAAAGCACGCCGATCTCCATCTCCTCCTTCAAAGTGCCTGTTAGCAGAGCAACAGTCCCATACAGGGATCGACCTGCCTGAAGGGGATCAGGATAAGGTTGATTCTGTTATAGAGGAGTCAACAGTGGGGGAACCTTTTCTCAGCATCTCAAGCTGAAAGATTATGGGTTCAGTCTCTGACTAACATGGTCCGATCAGCATTTAAAAATGCACCTTGCGGAACCATCAACCACTACTGTATCCTCGTTGGGGTCGCTAGAAGCCCCCAGACTGTCTGTTCTTTTCCACTTCACCCTTTACTGAAAGGGCTTATTTACCAGGATTGGGAACGTCCTGAGAAAATATTTATTCCCCCAAGAGATTTCCGGTGGTCTATCCCATGGAGGATAAGTTCATCAAAAAAAAAAAAAAAAAATGGAAGGTCCCTACAGTGGACGCAGCCATCTCTTGTATGTATAAATCACTGACATGTCCAGTGGATAATGTCCAAATGTTCAAGAACCCAATAGATAAAAGATTGGAGTCCTTATGAAAGTCTGCTTCTTTCTACAGCAAGCTTGGTGACACAACCAGCAGTAGCAGCTATTGGGGTCTGCTAAGCAGTGAAGGATCAGTTGAAATAGGTCTTGAGGGACTTGACAGATCAGCAGGCTTTGCCCTAGCTGATCTACCTAGAGCCTTAGGCTTTGCGGTTGACGCCATAAGGATTCAGTCCATCAGGCCTCCCGCCTTACGCTGTCTATAGTACATATGCGTAGGCTTCTATGGCTCAAAAACTGGTCTGCTGAAGCTCCCTGTAAAGAATGGCTGGTTAGCGTCCCATTTCATGGTGAACGCTTATTCAGGGAAAACCTGGACAAATATATCCAGAAAATTTCCAGCGGTAAAAATACGCTCTTGCCGGTTAAAAACAGAGTTAGAGGTCCCTCTTTAAGAGGCCTGCTTCTCCAGTCCCTGGGGCATCGGCTGTGTAACAGTTCCGACGGCCTCCTCGGTCAATTCCCGGGGGTAAAAAACAGGGACAATAGCAGGGTAATGAGAAACCCTGGGTCAGGGGAGGTACAAAACCTCCCCCAAAGTTAAATTCATTGAAGGGTTGCCCCCACTCAGTCGGGTGGGGGGAGGACTCCAGTTGTTCGCAAGAGACCTGGCGGGACACGATCAAGACAGATAGGTGCTCTCCGCAGTATGTTTGGGATACAGTTTGGAGTTAAAAGACTCTCCTCCTTCCCATTTTTGAGGTCAAACGTGCCAAGGGATCCCCGGAAGATAGAGTCCCTCTTGTTGGCACTAGAACAACTATTGCTCCAAGGAGTAATTATGGAGGTTCCCCTGTAAGAATGAGGGTTTGGGTTTTACTCAAACCTCTTTACAGTCCCGAAGCAAACGCGGACGGGAGGCCCATATTAATTCTAAAAAGGGCTATAAAAATTCCTGTATATCAGGACTTTCCGATGGAGTCGATCCGATCGGTGGCCACTGCCCTACAAGGGGAGGATTGGTTAGCCGCGATCGACATCAAAGATGCTTATTTGCACATTCCCATCTTTCCAGTCCACCAAAAATTTCTACGCTTTGCAGTAGAAGGGCGCCATTTTCAGTTCAGAGCCTTACCCTTCGGTTTGGCCACAGCACCACGAGTGTTTACAAAAATTCTGGCCCTTTATTGGCCAATCTAAGAACACAAGGTGTAATGATAATGGCATATCTAGATGACTTGTTGCTGATAGACCACTCAGTGAAAAAACTAGGCGTGGTCGTTCACAAGACAATCAAGTATCTGGAATCTCACGGTTGGATTATCAACCGAGACAAGTTAGCCCTAAAAACCAGTCAAAAGTCTGGAATACTTGGGGCTAAGGTTGGATTCAGGCCAGAGAAAAATATTCTTGCCTCGAGGAAAGGTGTTGTCTTTGAAAGATTTGATCCACTTAGTGGGTACAAAAAAGACAGCCGTCCATACGCCTGTGCATAAGGCTGCTGGGAAAAATGGTGGCATCATTCGAAGCAGTACCCTACGGTCAATTCCATTCAAGGAATTTGCAGGGGGCCATACTGTCAGCCTGGAACAAAAAAGTTCAGGCCCTAGACTTACAATGTCCTTGTCCCCTTCCGTTCGCAAGAGCCTCCGTTAGTGGTTGGTTCCCCAGAATCTGGAAAAAGGGAAATCCTTCAGTCTGATTTCTTGGAAGGTGGTCACTACAGATGCCAGCCTTATAGGCTGGGGAGCAGTACTGGAGCAATAGTCTCTCCAGGGCAGATGGTCGGATGCAGAAAAGGCCCTGCCCATCAATCTCTTAGAGATACGAGCAGCCCGGTATGCCCTAGTAGCATGGACATCCAAACTCCAAGGGTCCCCTGTCAGAATTCAATCATCAGGGGGGCACCAGGAGTCGTGCAGCCCAGAGGGAAGTAAATTACATCCTGAAATGGGCAGAAAAATATGTCCCAGCCATATCTGCGGTATTCATTCCAGGAGTGGAGAATTGGAAGGCGGACTTTCTAAGTCGCCAGCAATTAGGCCCAGAGGAAGGGTCCCTTCACCCCGAGGTTTTCTGGACAATATGTCAGCGGTGGGGAACATCGGATGTAGATCTTCTAGCATCCAGATTCAACGCAAAGGGGGACAGGTTTGTCTCTCGGACAAGGGATCCCCTAGCTTGCGGCTCGGATGCCCTAGTGTTCCCTTGGGATCAGTTCAAGCTGATATATGCATTCACACCGCCACAATGGTTACCTCGATTACTCCGCAGAATCAGGGTAGAAAAGAAACCAGTGATTCCGGTGGCTCCAGCGTGGCCCCGAAGAGCGTGGTACGCGGAGATTGTAAAATTTCAGTGGGGAGTCCTTGGACTCTCCCACGTCGTCCGGACCTGCTTTCGCAAGGACCGATATACCACCCTTCCTTACCAGCCCTAGGTTTGACGGCCTGGCTATGGAAGCCCACATTCTAAAAAAGAGAGGGCTCTCTAATCCTGTGGTATCTACCATGATCAATGCCAGGAAGCCGGTATCCAGGCAGATCTAATATAGAATCTGGAAGGCGTACATCGCGTGGTGTGAGGCCAAGAAATGGCATCCACATAAGTACGTAATAGGTAGGATTCTGGACTTCCTACAATGGGCTGTAGATAGGAAGCTTGCCTTGAGTACTATCAAGGGTCAGATTTCGGCCTTGTCAATATTTTTTCAAAGGCCCTTGGCTTCGCATTCACTAGTCAAAGCCTTTATACAAGGAGTGATGCGTATTAGTCCTCCGGTTAATATTCCCATATGTCCATGGGATCTAAACTTGGTTCTGTCGGTTCTACAGAAACAACCATTTGAACCATTACAGCATATTTCTTTGGTGCTTCTCACCAGGAAATTGATTTTTCTAGTAGCCATTTGTTCGGCTAAAAGAGTGTCGGAATTAGCAGCTATGTCCTGTAAGGAGCCATATCTGGTTATCCATAAGGATAGAGTAGTATTACGTCCTCATCCAGCCTTTCTTCCTAGGGTGGTACCGAGGTTTCATTTGAACCAAGATGTGGTTCTTCCTTCTTTTTTCCCCAAACCTACTTCGGTAGAGGAAAAGTTATTGCATTCTTTGGATGTAGTAAGAGCAGTTAAAGCTTATCTAAAAGCCACTGCTCAGATTCGCAGAACGGATACTTTGTTTATTCTGCCGGAAGGCCCCAGAAAGGGTCAGGCAGCGTCAAAATCTACTTTAGCCAAGTGGATTCGACAGGTCATAATACAAGCCTATGGCTTGAGAAGGAGACCGCCTCCGTTCAAAGTTAGAGCGCACTCCACGAGAGCAGTTGGAACTTCATGGGCAGTGCATCACCAGGCCTCCCTGGCTCAAATCTGTAAGGCCGCAACATGGTCTTCAGTTCACACGTTTACTAGGTTCTACCAGGTGGACGTTAGAAGTCAGGAGGATGTCGCCTTTGGGCGCAGTGTGTTGCAGGCCGCAAAAGATCCTCATGTCTGATAGCGCTCAGCTTATATATGGTGTATCCCCCCCCTCATTGGGCATTGCTTTAGGACATCCCATTAGTAATGACTATGTCGCTCTGTGTCCCGTGATGTACGAGAAAGAAAATAGGATTTTTATAACAGCTTACCTGTAAAATCCTTTTCTTAGGAGTACATCACGGGACACAGAGCTCCCGCCCCTCTTTGGGGACACTTATTGCTTTGCTACAAAACTGAGGTGCTCCCGGATGGGAGGGGCTTATATAGGGGAGGGTACTTCCGGTTTTGGAAGTTGCCAGTGCCAGCACCTGACGGTATCTATATAACCCATTAGTAATGACTATGTCGCTCTGTGTCCCGTGATGTACTCCTAAGAAAAGGATTTTACAGGTAAGCTGTTATAAAAATCCTATTTTTTTCAGGAGCAGTGATTTTAATGATGCTTAAAGTGAAAAAATAAAACTGAAATATTCCTTTAAATATCGTGCCTGGGGGGTGTCTATAGTATGCCTGTAAAGTGGCGCGTGTTTCCCCGTGTTTAGAACTGTCCCTGCACAAAATGACATTTCTAATAGAAAAAAGTCATTTAAAACTGATTGCGGCTTTAATGTAATGTCTGGTCCCGGCAATATGGATGAAAATCATTGAGAAAAATGGCATGGGTACCTCCCCCCCAGCCCATTACCAGCCCCTTTGGGTCTTGTATGGATATTACGGGGAACCCCGCACCCAAATAAAAAAAAGGAAAGGCGTGGGGCCCCCAAGCCCTATATACTCTGAACAGCAGTATACAGGCGGTGCAAACAAGACAGGGAATGTAGGTTTGTTCTTAAGTAAAATCTGTTTGTAATTTTGAACTGGTACATTTTTAAAGTGTAGCTCCAGCCCAAAAATCTATTTTTAAGCTTTTTGGAAAACATAGGGAAGGGTTATCACCCCTGTAACATTTGTTTTGCTGTCTGTGCACCTGTTCAGAAGATTTCACCTCACTTTCTGTCCCAATGACAATTGGATTTTGAAAATTTGGGGTTTTTAGTGAAACAAGGAACTCTTACAGGAGAGAATTTCCCTTCCTAGGGGTAGATTTCCTCTCACTTCCTGTTGTCTCCTTCCGTTTGCAAGTAGGAGTCGTTTGTGTCATATGTCTGCCTCTATCCAATACTCACTGGCAATTTACCTCTTGCTGCTAGTCCCCTCCACACCTGTATGCCTTAAACATTTCTACAGTTCAACTCATATTCTCAGCATAATGTGCCATGAATTGATACATTGAATTTAATTTCCCTATACAAGGCTAACAGTTGGGTGCTTATTGCAGGCGTCAGCTCCCCCGCCCCTTGGGGGGCGTTCACAATGTGGCTCTCTGCAAGCCCCTTGGGGCAGATCCCTCTTTCCCCATCGGGTGTTGGGTGGTGCTCATGATGTCTCCCTTTGGATCCTCCAAATGCCTTGGTGCAATTCCGGTCAATAGAATATTTTTTTCCACTTCCACAATGGTAAATATTAATCCTTGGTCTATGTGATACATGATAACATGTTTTTCTAAATTTAATGTATGTTATGTATATTATATCTTTTAGAATTTATTATCCCCCTGAAGAGACCGCATACAGGTCGAAACGTGTCGGGGCACGCACATCTTATAGCATTATGTAATGTAATGTTGTGTATTAACCGTTTTTACATACTGTTATTCATTGTGTAACTTATTGTATTTTCGGACCAGAAATATGTGTTTTATAATGTCTTTTTGTACCCAAACCTTTTGACCCTTGACCACCATCTCAATAAATGATATTTTATACCATTATCATTTATCTTCTTTCGATCTTTCCATTTTTGCTGTCCAAAGCCCCATGGGGAAACTTTCCTGTAAAACTCATTGTACATCGGGGTGTGCAGCTCCTTTGTCTCTTCCATATGTGTCTTTCCCTGGCTACAGTGGGTGTAGGTGCCTCCTGCACAGTATACACCTGAAGCTACCCCTTATTGCTGTTGTTGTTCTGTTAGTGTAACACAGGCATCTGCAGCAGTTACAGTGGGTGTAGGTGCCTCCTGCACAGTATACACCTGAAGCTACCCCTTATTGCTGGTGTTGTTCTGTTAGTGTAACACAGGCATCTGCAGCAGTTACAGTGGGTGTAGTGTGCCTCCTGCACAGTATACACCTGAAGCTACCCCTTATTGCTGGTGTTGTTCTGTTAGTGTAACACAGGCATCTGCAGCAGTTACAGTGGGTGTAGGTGCCTCCTGCGCAGTATACACCTAAAGCTACCCCTTATTGCTGGTGTTGTTCTGTTAGTGTAACACAGGCATCTGCAGCAGTTACAGTGGGTGTAGTGTGCCTCCTGAACAGTATACACCTGAAGCTACCCCTTATTGCTGGTGTTGTTCTGTTGTGTAACACAGACATCTGCAGCCTGCAGCAGTTACAGTGGGTGTAGGTGCCTCCTGCGCAGTATGCACATGCAGCAGAGGGCCATCAATGAGTACCTGTGCGACTACAGCACCAGGACAGGGTCAGGGGAGCTTGTTTTTTTTTCACCACGCCAGTGGTGCATGTTTAGGGATGCATGCACTGTCCTGGTACCATTTGAGGAGGCCACGAGGATGGTAAGCAGTTACAGTGCATGCATCAGTGACACTGTACCTCTTGTCCACCTGTTGGAGCATACGCTGCGTGGAATAATGGACAGGGCACTTGAGGCAGAACAGAGGCAGGAAGAGGAGGATTTCCTTGCCTCTCAAGGGCCCCTTTATCCAGACAGTGTTCCTTCTGTCCCACCCATCACACAGGTAGAAGAGGAGGAGGAGGAGGATTGTGTCAGCATGGAGGTGGAGCCTGGCACTCAGCATCATCAGCAGCAGTCTTTTAGGGATGATTTACATTCCCAAGAAACCCGTGGACTTGTACGTGGCTGGGAGGAGGTGTCTGCAGATCATGTCGTCCTTAGTGACCCAGAGGACTCCGGAACGAATGCCTCAGCTAACCTACGCTGTATGGCATCCCTGATCCTGCAAAGCCTGCGGAAGGATCCTCATATTCTTCGGATCAAGGAGAGGGACCATTACTGGCTGGCCATTCTCCTTGATCCACGGTACAAAGGTAAGGTTTCGGACCTTATCTTGCCGTCGCAGAGGGAGCAGAGGATGAGACATCTCCGGGAAGGCCTTGCAGAAAGGTCTGTGCAACGCGTTCCCAGAGACTGGGAGGTTACAAACTCCTGGTCCTGGACAACGAGTTGCTGAGGCTTCGGTCAGTCACAGAAGGAGCAGTGGAGAAGGTGGCCGTCTGACTGATGAGTTCAGACAATTTTTTAGTCCGCAGCCCCAAGGTATGATCGGTTCCAGCAACCATCGCCAGCGTCTGATTTGCATGGTCTAGGAATACCTAGGGGCAAGGTCAAACTTGGACACCTTTCCCACCGAAAATCCTCTGGCTTACTGGGTGTTGAGGATGGATCACTGGCCAGAGCTTGCACAGTATGCAATTGAGCTACTGGCCTGTCCTGCATCCAGCGTTCTTTCGGAATGCACATTCAGTGCAGCTGGAGGCTTTTTAACAGATCACAGGGTGCGCCTGTCCACCGACTCAGTTGATCGACTGACCTTCATAAAGATGAATCAGTCTTGGATCACCACCAGCTATCAAGCACCTGAAGCTGATGTAACCGAATAATGTTTTTTGAAAAATGTCACATCCCTTCAAGACTGCCTATGCTGATTCTGAGTGACTGTTCTGTTATGTTGACTGACTATCCTCTTCCTCCTCAATGATCCTGCTAATAGCTTGGAAGAACATTTTTGGTTCTGGGTGCCGGGCATGTATATACAATTTTTGATGCAATGCTTTGCAGCAGGGCTCATTCCTGCACTCCAACTAGAGTATCTGGGAGAGGTTGCAGTGTCGTGGCACCAGCACCATTGCCTTATGCCGCGTACACACGACCATTTTTCTCGTTGGGAAAAATAATTTTTTTTCTCTTTGACGAGAAAAACGACCGTGTGTGGGCTGTTCACCATTTTTCCGACAAGAAAAACGGCATGAATCATGACGAGAAAAATTAGAACATGCTCTAATTTTTCTCGTCGTGATTCACAGCATTTTTTTCCCATAGGGAAACACTGCCAGGGAGCCTACACACGGTCGTTTTTCTCAACCGAGAGAAAAAATTTCAGGAAAAATGGCCGTGTGTAGGGGAACAAGCCGTTGCTCGTTTTTCCCATTGATTTTCTCGACGGTGTTTTCACCGTTATTGTAAACTATGCAATATTATATATATTAATCCATAATCTATAACTATTGCATCTTTGTATTAATTGTATAGTCCCTTGTTTGCTAGTCTAACCTATCAGAGCATGTTAGGCCTGATGATGCACTATATAGTATAAAGACAAACGCAGCTGCTTCGTAATCAAGTCATCTTACATTTATTCCTCTAAAATAGGAAACATATATATACACACAACAGATATCAGTTACAGTATACAACAACCAACAATAATATGAAGCATACTCAACACTCCTCTTGCTAAGGTTCTGCTGGCTGAGCTCCTGGATATAATAGAAGGCTAGGCCTCTGTAGGTCACATGTCTTAGGCCCGAACCAACAGGCTGCTATTAAGCCTTCAGAGATGCATGTGATCTCAGCCAGATCCTAGATCAGAGAGCGGCTCTTCCCTTTGAGTTTGTGCTTCTATCATTCATCCCCCTCACCCAAAAACCACCCACACTTGCCTCCTGTCCAATCAGATAAGGCGAAGCTATATCTTCTCCTCTCTTTGAAGCCCATAGCCACACCAGGGGGTCTTGATAAGCCTTTCTGTCATGCCGACGCTAATATGCTACAAAGCTTTGACTGTAAAGTCCAGAACTGTGGTCTCAAGCCATGTTTGCTTCTCCAACATATGCCACTTTGCGCCTAAAGGGCGCATACCATCCTTCTTTAGATATGGCTCCCATTGAACAGTTCATATGGTCTTAACGTCCACCATGTGTTTTAGAACCAGTACCTCTGGAACAGTCCATAACGGTGTTACTGTGTTGCCTCTTAACATAGGCTTCAGATAGAACAGTCCATAACGGTCTTATTGTGCTGTGTTTCCCCACACGTGCCGCTTTGCTACTGGGTGCCGCACCAGCATCAATCTTCCGTGACAGCTTCCCTGTCACCATTCTGTATCTTCTGTATCTTCTTCTTTCTGACATCTTCATGAAGGGGTATAGTATTGGCAAGGGGTGTCCATTCATTCACCATTCACTCGCACACACTCAGAGCAACAACTCAACCAGCTTTCAGCTACATAGCTTCGAGGAGGACCTTACTTGGCCATATTACTAGCCTAATATATATATTTTAGCACACTATACCATGACATAAATCAATCCATAAGTTCCACAATGAATAACAGTATGTAAAAAACGGTTAATACACAACATTACATTACATAATTCTATAAAATGTGCGTGCCCCAACGCTTTTCGACCTGTATGCGGTCTCTTCAGGGGGATAATAAATTCTAAAAGATATAATATACATAACATACATTAAATTTAGAAAAAACATGTTATCATGTATCACATAGACCTTCCATCACTTGCACAATTCTTCATGGCCAATATCCTCCTTTACACTTTGTTTGGTCATATCATTTTTCACATCACATCCCCTTAGTTCCATCCCAGTTCTTGTTCACCTCATGTAGCACTCCAACATTTTTTACTTATCCTTTTGCACATCCATGCACCTTCTGACTGCTCCCATGGTCAGCACTTTATACACCTTTATTGCATCACCCCTTCAGATAATATTCCAAGGTGGGTTTTACCAATTTGAATTTGTTCCAACACATGCTAATGGATCATCAATACAATATAATTTTAGTTTATATATCTATATGACATCACCACATCCCATCACTATATTTATCAATATTCTTTACTAGCCATCTATCTCATGGGACGCTCATATGTCTGCCTCTATCCAATACTCACTGGCAATTTACCTCTTGCTGCTAGTCCCCTCCACACCTGTATGCCTTAAACATTTCTACAGTTCAACTCATATTCTCAGCATAATGTGCCATGAATTGATACATTGAATTTAATTTCCCTATACAAGGCTAACAGTTGGGTGCTTATTGCAGGCGTCAGCTCCCCCGCCCCTTGGGGGGCGTTCACAATGTGGCTCTCTGCAAGCCCCTTGGGGCAGATCCCTCTTTCCCCATCGGGTGTTGGGTGGTGCTCATGATGTCTCCCTTTGGATCCTCCAAATGCCTTGGTGCAATTCCGGTCAATAGAATATTTTTTCCACTTCCACAATGGTAAATATTAATCCTTGGTCTATGTGATACATGATAACATGTTTTTCTAAATTTAATGTATGTTATGTATATTATATCTTTTAGAATTTATTATCCCCCTGAAGAGACCGCATACAGGTCGAAACGTGTCGGGGCACGCACATCTTATAGCATTATGTAATGTAATGTTGTGTATTAACCGTTTTTACATACTGTTATTCATTGTGTAACTTATTGTATTTTCGGACCAGAAATATGTGTTTTATAATGTCTTTTTGTACCCAAACCTTTTGACCCTTGACCACCATCTCAATAAATGATATTTTATACCATTATCATTTATCTTCTTTCGATCTTTCCATTTTTGCTGTCCAAAGCCCCATGGGGAAACTTTCCTGTAAAACTCATTGTACATCGGGGTGTGCAGCTCCTTTGTCTCTTCCATATGTGTCTTTCCCTGGCTACAGTGGGTGTAGGTGCCTCCTGCACAGTATACACCTGAAGCTACCCCTTATTGCTGTTGTTGTTCTGTTAGTGTAACACAGGCATCTGCAGCAGTTACAGTGGGTGTAGGTGCCTCCTGCACAGTATACACCTGAAGCTACCCCTTATTGCTGGTGTTGTTCTGTTAGTGTAACACAGGCATCTGCAGCAGTTACAGTGGGTGTAGTGTGCCTCCTGCACAGTATACACCTGAAGCTACCCCTTATTGCTGGTGTTGTTCTGTTAGTGTAACACAGGCATCTGCAGCAGTTACAGTGGGTGTAGGTGCCTCCTGCGCAGTATACACCTAAAGCTACCCCTTATTGCTGGTGTTGTTCTGTTAGTGTAACACAGGCATCTGCAGCAGTTACAGTGGGTGTAGTGTGCCTCCTGAACAGTATACACCTGAAGCTACCCCTTATTGCTGGTGTTGTTCTGTTGTGTAACACAGACATCTGCAGCCTGCAGCAGTTACAGTGGGTGTAGGTGCCTCCTGCGCAGTATGCACATGCAGCAGAGGGCCATCAATGAGTACCTGTGCGACTACAGCACCAGGACAGGGTCAGGGGAGCTTGTTTTTTTTTCACCACGCCAGTGGTGCATGTTTAGGGATGCATGCACTGTCCTGGTACCATTTGAGGAGGCCACGAGGATGGTAAGCAGTTACAGTGCATGCATCAGTGACACTGTACCTCTTGTCCACCTGTTGGAGCATACGCTGCGTGGAATAATGGACAGGGCACTTGAGGCAGAACAGAGGCAGGAAGAGGAGGATTTCCTTGCCTCTCAAGGGCCCCTTTATCCAGACAGTGTTCCTTCTGTCCCACCCATCACACAGGTAGAAGAGGAGGAGGAGGAGGATTGTGTCAGCATGGAGGTGGAGCCTGGCACTCAGCATCATCAGCAGCAGTCTTTTAGGGATGATTTACATTCCCAAGAAACCCGTGGACTTGTACGTGGCTGGGAGGAGGTGTCTGCAGATCATGTCGTCCTTAGTGACCCAGAGGACTCCGGAACGAATGCCTCAGCTAACCTACGCTGTATGGCATCCCTGATCCTGCAAAGCCTGCGGAAGGATCCTCATATTCTTCGGATCAAGGAGAGGGACCATTACTGGCTGGCCATTCTCCTTGATCCACGGTACAAAGGTAAGGTTTCGGACCTTATCTTGCCGTCGCAGAGGGAGCAGAGGATGAGACATCTCCGGGAAGGCCTTGCAGAAAGGTCTGTGCAACGCGTTCCCAGAGACTGGGAGGTTACAAACTCCTGGTCCTGGACAACGAGTTGCTGAGGCTTCGGTCAGTCACAGAAGGAGCAGTGGAGAAGGTGGCCGTCTGACTGATGAGTTCAGACAATTTTTTAGTCCGCAGCCCCAAGGTATGATCGGTTCCAGCAACCATCGCCAGCGTCTGATTTGCATGGTCTAGGAATACCTAGGGGCAAGGTCAAACTTGGACACCTTTCCCACCGAAAATCCTCTGGCTTACTGGGTGTTGAGGATGGATCACTGGCCAGAGCTTGCACAGTATGCAATTGAGCTACTGGCCTGTCCTGCATCCAGCGTTCTTTCGGAATGCACATTCAGTGCAGCTGGAGGCTTTTTAACAGATCACAGGGTGCGCCTGTCCACCGACTCAGTTGATCGACTGACCTTCATAAAGATGAATCAGTCTTGGATCACCACCAGCTATCAAGCACCTGAAGCTGATGTAACCGAATAATGTTTTTTGAAAAATGTCACATCCCTTCAAGACTGCCTATGCTGATTCTGAGTGACTGTTCTGTTATGTTGACTGACTATCCTCTTCCTCCTCAATGATCCTGCTAATAGCTTGGAAGAACATTTTTGGTTCTGGGTGCCGGGCATGTATATACAATTTTTGATGCAATGCTTTGCAGCAGGGCTCATTCCTGCACTCCAACTAGAGTATCTGGGAGAGGTTGCAGTGTCGTGGCACCAGCACCATTGCCTTATGCCGCGTACACACGACCATTTTTCTCGTTGGGAAAAATAATTTTTTTTCTCTTTGACGAGAAAAACGACCGTGTGTGGGCTGTTCACCATTTTTCCGACAAGAAAAACGGCATGAATCATGACGAGAAAAATTAGAACATGCTCTAATTTTTCTCGTCGTGATTCACAGCATTTTTTTCCCATAGGGAAACACTGCCAGGGAGCCTACACACGGTCGTTTTTCTCAACCGAGAGAAAAAATTTCAGGAAAAATGGCCGTGTGTAGGGGAACAAGCCGTTGCTCGTTTTTCCCATTGATTTTCTCGACGGTGTTTTCACCGTTATTGTAAACTATGCAATATTATATATATTAATCCATAATCTATAACTATTGCATCTTTGTATTAATTGTATAGTCCCTTGTTTGCTAGTCTAACCTATCAGAGCATGTTAGGCCTGATGATGCACTATATAGTATAAAGACAAACGCAGCTGCTTCGTAATCAAGTCATCTTACATTTATTCCTCTAAAATAGGAAACATATATATACACACAACAGATATCAGTTACAGTATACAACAACCAACAATAATATGAAGCATACTCAACACTCCTCTTGCTAAGGTTCTGCTGGCTGAGCTCCTGGATATAATAGAAGGCTAGGCCTCTGTAGGTCACATGTCTTAGGCCCGAACCAACAGGCTGCTATTAAGCCTTCAGAGATGCATGTGATCTCAGCCAGATCCTAGATCAGAGAGCGGCTCTTCCCTTTGAGTTTGTGCTTCTATCATTCATCCCCCTCACCCAAAAACCACCCACACTTGCCTCCTGTCCAATCAGATAAGGCGAAGCTATATCTTCTCCTCTCTTTGAAGCCCATAGCCACACCAGGGGGTCTTGATAAGCCTTTCTGTCATGCCGACGCTAATATGCTACAAAGCTTTGACTGTAAAGTCCAGAACTGTGGTCTCAAGCCATGTTTGCTTCTCCAACATATGCCACTTTGCGCCTAAAGGGCGCATACCATCCTTCTTTAGATATGGCTCCCATTGAACAGTTCATATGGTCTTAACGTCCACCATGTGTTTTAGAACCAGTACCTCTGGAACAGTCCATAACGGTGTTACTGTGTTGCCTCTTAACATAGGCTTCAGATAGAACAGTCCATAACGGTCTTATTGTGCTGTGTTTCCCCACACGTGCCGCTTTGCTACTGGGTGCCGCACCAGCATCAATCTTCCGTGACAGCTTCCCTGTCACCATTCTGTATCTTCTGTATCTTCTTCTTTCTGACATCTTCATGAAGGGGTATAGTATTGGCAAGGGGTGTCCATTCATTCACCATTCACTCGCACACACTCAGAGCAACAACTCAACCAGCTTTCAGCTACATAGCTTCGAGGAGGACCTTACTTGGCCATATTACTAGCCTAATATATATATTTTAGCACACTATACCATGACATAAATCAATCCATAAGTTCCACAATGAATAACAGTATGTAAAAAACGGTTAATACACAACATTACATTACATAATTCTATAAAATGTGCGTGCCCCAACGCTTTTCGACCTGTATGCGGTCTCTTCAGGGGGATAATAAATTCTAAAAGATATAATATACATAACATACATTAAATTTAGAAAAAACATGTTATCATGTATCACATAGACCTTCCATCACTTGCACAATTCTTCATGGCCAATATCCTCCTTTACACTTTGTTTGGTCATATCATTTTTCACATCACATCCCCTTAGTTCCATCCCAGTTCTTGTTCACCTCATGTAGCACTCCAACATTTTTTACTTATCCTTTTGCACATCCATGCACCTTCTGACTGCTCCCATGGTCAGCACTTTATACACCTTTATTGCATCACCCCTTCAGATAATATTCCAAGGTGGGTTTTACCAATTTGAATTTGTTCCAACACATGCTAATGGATCATCAATACAATATAATTTTAGTTTATATATCTATATGACATCACCACATCCCATCACTATATTTATCAATATTCTTTACTAGCCATCTATCTCATGGGACGCTCATATGTCTGCCTCTATCCAATACTCACTGGCAATTTACCTCTTGCTGCTAGTCCCCTCCACACCTGTATGCCTTAAACATTTCTACAGTTCAACTCATATTCTCAGCATAATGTGCCATGAATTGATACATTGAATTTAATTTCCCTATACAAGGCTAACAGTTGGGTGCTTATTGCAGGCGTCAGCTCCCCCGCCCCTTGGGGGGCGTTCACAATGTGGCTCTCTGCAAGCCCCTTGGGGCAGATCCCTCTTTCCCCATCGGGTGTTGGGTGGTGCTCATGATGTCTCCCTTTGGATCCTCCAAATGCCTTGGTGCAATTCCGGTCAATAGAATATTTTTTCCACTTCCACAATGGTAAATATTAATCCTTGGTCTATGTGATACATGATAACATGTTTTTCTAAATTTAATGTATGTTATGTATATTATATCTTTTAGAATTTATTATCCCCCTGAAGAGACCGCATACAGGTCGAAACGTGTCGGGGCACGCACATCTTATAGCATTATGTAATGTAATGTTGTGTATTAACCGTTTTTACATACTGTTATTCATTGTGTAACTTATTGTATTTTCGGACCAGAAATATGTGTTTTATAATGTCTTTTTGTACCCAAACCTTTTGACCCTTGACCACCATCTCAATAAATGATATTTTATACCATTATCATTTATCTTCTTTCGATCTTTCCATTTTTGCTGTCCAAAGCCCCATGGGGAAACTTTCCTGTAAAACTCATTGTACATCGGGGTGTGCAGCTCCTTTGTCTCTTCCATATGTGTCTTTCCCTGGCTACAGTGGGTGTAGGTGCCTCCTGCACAGTATACACCTGAAGCTACCCCTTATTGCTGTTGTTGTTCTGTTAGTGTAACACAGGCATCTGCAGCAGTTACAGTGGGTGTAGGTGCCTCCTGCACAGTATACACCTGAAGCTACCCCTTATTGCTGGTGTTGTTCTGTTAGTGTAACACAGGCATCTGCAGCAGTTACAGTGGGTGTAGTGTGCCTCCTGCACAGTATACACCTGAAGCTACCCCTTATTGCTGGTGTTGTTCTGTTAGTGTAACACAGGCATCTGCAGCAGTTACAGTGGGTGTAGGTGCCTCCTGCGCAGTATACACCTAAAGCTACCCCTTATTGCTGGTGTTGTTCTGTTAGTGTAACACAGGCATCTGCAGCAGTTACAGTGGGTGTAGTGTGCCTCCTGAACAGTATACACCTGAAGCTACCCCTTATTGCTGGTGTTGTTCTGTTGTGTAACACAGACATCTGCAGCCTGCAGCAGTTACAGTGGGTGTAGGTGCCTCCTGCGCAGTATACACCTGAAACTACCCCTTATTGCTGGTGTTGTTCTGTTAGTGTAACATAGGCATCTGCAGCAGTTACAGTGGGTGTAGGTGCCTCCTGCACAGTATACACCTGAAGCTACCCCTTATTGCTGGTGTTGTTCTGTTAGTGTAACACAGGCATCTGCAGCAGTTACAGTGGGTGTAGGTGCCTCCTGCACAGTATACACCTGAAGCTACCCCTTATTGCTGGTGTTGTTCTTTTAGTGTAACACAGGCATCTGCAGCAGTTACAGTGGGTGTAGGTGCCTCCTGCACAGTATACACCTGAAGCTACCCCTTATTGCTGGTGTTGTTCTGTTAGTGTAGCACAGGCATCTGCAGCAGTTACAGTGGGTGTAGTGTGCCTCCTGCACAGTATACACCTGAAGCTACCCCTTATTGCTGGTGTTGTTCTGTTGTGTAACACAGGCATCTGCAGCAGTTACAGTGGGTGCAGGTGCCTCCTGCACAGTATAAACCTGAAGCTACCCCTTATTGCTGGTGTTGTTCTGTTAGTGTAACACAGGCATCTGCAGCAGTTACAGTGGGTGTAGATGCCTCCTGCACAGTATACACCTGAAGCTACCCCTTATTGCTGGTGTTGTTCTGTTAGTGTAACACAGGCATCTGCAGCAGTTACAGTGGGTGTAGTGTGCCTCCTGCACAGTATACACCTGAAGCTACCCCTTATTGCTGGTGTTGTTCTGTTGTGTAACACAGGCATCTACAGCAGTTACGGTGGGTGTATGTGCCTCCTGCACCGTATAAACCTGAAGCTACCCCTTAATGCTGGTGTTGTTCTGTTAGTGTAACACAGGCATCTGCAGCAGTTACAGTGGGTGTAGTGTTCCTCCTGCACAGTATACACCTGAAGCTACCCCTTATTGCTGGTGTTGTTCTGTTGTGTAACACAGGCATCCGCAGCAGTTACAGTGGGTGTAGTGTGCCTCCTGCACAGTATACACCTGAAGCTACCCCTTATTGCTGGTGTTGTTCTGTTAGTGTAACAGGCATCTGCAGCAGTTACAGTGGGTATAGGTGCCTCATGCACAGTATAAACCTGAAGCTACCCCTTATTGCTGGTGTTGTTCTGTTAGTGTAACACAGGCATCTGCAGCAGTTACAGTGGGTGTAGTGTGCCTCCTGCACAGTATACACCTGAAGCTACCCCTTATTGCTGGTGTTGTTCTGTTGTGTAACACAGGCATCTGCAGCAGTTACAGTGGGTGTAGGTGCCTCCTGCACAGTATACACCTGAAGCTACCCCTTATTGCCGGTGTTGTTCTGTTAGTGTAACAGACATCTGCAGCAGTTACAGTGGGTGTAGGTGCCTCCTGCACAGTATACACCTGAAGCTACCCCTTATTGCTGGTTTTCCCATCTCCCTGTAGGCCATTAGTATGTCTGGAAGGCCAACAAGGAGAGGCAGACAGTCACGAGCCAATAAAAGAGGGCAAGCATGCTCTGTGTCTAGGGGCAACAGTGCTGGTCGTGGACGCGGTGCATCGTCATCAACACGTGGCCATGGGACACGCAAGTCCTTATTTTCGGCAGCTGGATGTGTTGAGCCACATCATGCCGAAGACTTGGTAGAGTGGATGACCAAGCCCTCCTCATCCTCTCTCACCTAGGCTCAGGGTACTGGCAAAGCAGCTGCCAACGCGTCCTCTTCCCTCGTATCAATGTCATCAGTCACTCCTTCCCTAGACTCACCATGCCCTCCTGAGGAGTCCCTCGAACTGTTTGACCACAGTGTTGGGTACATGCTCGAGGAGGATACCCAGCGTTTTGAAGGCTCTGATGATGATACCCAGCTAGAGGAAGGCAGTAGCGTGAGCGCAGAGAGAGGGGATGCTCAAGAAATGACAGCAATCTGGCAGTCATGTTCCACCAGCTGCAGCATACTGCCAGGTTTGCTACAGTGATGAAGAGGGAGGGGATGATGAGGTCACTGATTCCACATGGGTGCCTGATAGGAGAGAGGAGGAGGAGGCACATCTCCAATGAGGCAGGATGCCCTCCGGGGCCAGCTTAAGGGCAGCACACCGACTGAATCACACCGCAGAGCTCCGCCTGTGCAGGGCGCTGCCTCTGCGCGTTATTCCAAAAGTTCTTTGGTGTGGGCCTTTTTTGAGACGAGTGCATCAGATCACACCGCTGCTATTTGCAACATATGTCTCAAGCGTATCTCTCGTGGCCAAAACATCAGCCGCTTGGGCACCACGTGCTTGACCAGACATATGTTGACCTGCCATGCAGCTCATTGGCAAGCATACCTTAAAGACCCACACCAAAAACAAAGCGGACCTCTCCTTGCTCCTCATCAGCTGGGATCTCCAACCCCACTATACCTTCAGTCCTCTCTGAAACCTGCACTGAGAGGAATGAAGGTGTAGAATTAGGTGTGTCACAGCCAAGTACTTGCGGGCACTCTGCTAGCAGTACATGACGTCCAATTGTAGCAGGCAAATTTCCCTGCCCCAGCTGCTGGACCGTCAAAAGAAGTTCACTCCCAGCCATCCACATGCCCATCGGTTGAATGCTAGCTTGGCTAAATTGCTAGCACTTCAACTGCTGCCTTTTCAGTTGGTAGACTCAGCCCCCTTCCGTGAGTTTGTGTAATGTGTGGTTCCTCAGTGGCAGGTTCCCAAACGCCACTTTTTCTCACGGAAGGCGATTCCGGCTCTCTACCGGCATGTGGAAGGCAATGTCCATGCCTCGCTGGACAGGGCGGTCAGCGTTAAGGTGCATATTACCGCTGACTCATGGTCCAGCAGGCATGGACAGGGACATTACCTATCTTTCATGGCCCATTGGGTCACTCTTTTGGCAGCTGGGAAGGATACAGGACAAGGTGCAGTAGTGTTGGAGGTTGTTCCGCCACCACGCCTCCAAAATGCTACTACTGGTTGTGACACACCTCTCTCCTCCACCCCCTCCTCTTCTTCCTCCATGGCCTCTTCCTGTGCTTTGTCCTCGGAACCAGCGGTGCTCCGTAGGCATTCAAGGGGCTACGCAAGTACGCAGGCAAAAAGATGTCATGCCGTGCTTGCGCTGGTGTGTTTGGGGGACAGGAGCCACACTGGGGCAGAGGTTCAGTCAGCTCTGTAGGGGCAGGCCAAGAGGTGGTTGACACCACGCCAGCTTAAGCCAGCAATGGTGGTTTGTGAAAATGGCACCAACCTCCTCTCCGCCCTCTGACAGGAACAACTGACCCATGTGCCCTGTGTGGCTCATGTCCTTAACCTGGTGATGCAGCGGTTCTTGGGCAGGTACCCGGGCTTACAGGATGTCCTGAGGCAGGCCAGGAAAGTCTGTGTGCATTTCCGCCGATCATATAATGCCAGTGCTCGGCTGGCTGAGCTGAAAAAGGAGTTGAACCTGCCCAAGAACCGCCTAATATGTGACATGCCCACCAGGTGGAACTCAACGTTGGCCATGATGCAGCGGCTGCACATGCAGCAGAGGGCCATCAATGAGTACCTGTGCGACTACAGCACCAGGACAGGGTCAGGGGAGCTTGTTTTTTTTTCACCACGCCAGTGGTGCATGTTTAGGGATGCATGCACTGTCCTGGTACCATTTGAGGAGGCCACGAGGATGGTGAGCAGTTACAGTGCATGCATCAGTGACACTGTACCTCTTGTCCACCTGTTTGAGCATACGCTGCGTGGAATAATGGACAGGGCACTTGAGGCAGAACAGAGGCAGGAAGAGGAGGATTTCCTTGCCTCTCAAGGGCCCCTTTATCCAGACAGTGTTCCTTCTGTCCCACCCATCACACAGGTAGAAGAGGAGGAGGAGGAGGATTGTGTCAGCATGGAGGTGGAGCCTGGCACTCAGCATCATCAGCAGCAGTCTTTTAGGGATGATTTACATTCCCAAGAAACCCGTGGACTTGTACGTGGCTGGGAGGAGGTGTCTGCAGATCATGTCGTCCTTAGTGACCCAGAGGACTCCGGAACGAATGCCTCAGCTAACCTACGCTGTATGGCATCCCTGATCCTGCAAAGCCTGCGGAAGGATCCTCATATTCTTCGGATCAAGGAGAGGGACCATTACTGGCTGGCCATTCTCATTGATCCACGGTACAAAGGTAAGGTTTCGGACCTTATCTTGCCGTCGCAGAGGGAGCAGAGGATGAGACATCTCCGGGAAGGCCTTGCAGAAAGGTCTGTGCAACGCGTTCCCAGAGACTGGGAGGTTACAAACTCCTGGTCCTGGACAACGAGTTGCTGAGGCTTCGGTCAGTCACAGAAGGAGCAGTGGAGAAGGTGGCCGTCTGACTGATGAGTTCAGACAATTTTTTTGTCCGCAGCCCCAAGGTATGATCGGTTCCAGCAACCATCGCCAGCGTCTGATTTGCATGGTCTAGGAATACCTAGGGGCAAGGTCAAACTTGGACACCTTTCCCACCGAAAATCCTCTGGCTTACTGGGTGTTGAGGATGGATCACTGGCCAGAGCTTGCACAGTATGCAATTGAGCTACTGGCCTGTCCTGCATCCAGCGTTCTTTCGGAATGCACATTCAGTGCAGCTGGAGGCTTTTTAACAGATCACAGGGTGCGCCTGTCCACCGACTCAGTTGATCGACTGACCTTCATAAAGATGAATCAGTCTTGGATCACCACCAGCTATCAAGCACCTGAAGCTGATGTAACCGAATAATGTTTTTTGAAAAATGTCACATCCCTTCAAGACTGCCTATGCTGATTCTGAGTGACTGTCCTGTTATGTTGACTGACTATCCTCTTCCTCCTCAATGATCCTGCTAATAGCTTGGAAGAACATTTTTGGTTCTGGGTGCCGGGCATGTATATACAATTTTTGATGCAATGCTTTGCAGCAGGGCTCATTCCTGCACTCCAACTAGAGTATCTGGGAGAGGTTGCAGTGTCGTGGCACCAGCACCATTGCCTTATGCCGCGTACACACGACCATTTTTCTCGTTGGGAAAAATAATTTTTTTTCTCTTTGACGAGAAAAACGACCGTGTGTGGGCTGTTCACCATTTTTCCGACAAGAAAAACGGCATGAATCATGACGAGAAAAATTAGAACATGCTCTAATTTTTCTCGTCGTGATTCACAGCATTTTTTTCCCATAGGGAAACACTGCCAGGGAGCCTACACACGGTCGTTTTTCTCGACCGAGAGAAAAAATTTCAGGAAAATTGGCCGTGTGTAGGGGAACAAGCCGTTGCTCGTTTTTCCCATTGATTTTCTCGACGGTGTTTTCACCGTTATTGTAAACTATGCAATATTATATATATTAATCCATAATCTATAACTATTGCATCTTTGTATTAATTGTATAGTCCCTTGTTTGCTAGTCTAACCTATCAGAGCATGTTAGGCCTGATGATGCACTATATAGTATAAAGACAAACGCAGCTGCTTCGTAATCAAGTCATCTTACATTTATTCCTCTAAAATAGGAAACATATATATACACACAACAGATATCAGTTACAGTATACAACAACCAACAATAATATGAAGCATACTCAACACTCCTCTTGCTAAGGTTCTGCTGGCTGAGCTCCTGGATATAATAGAAGGCTAGGCCTCTGTAGGTCACATGTCTTAGGCCCGAACCAACAGGCTGCTATTAAGCCTTCAGAGATGCATGTGATCTCAGCCAGATCCTAGATCAGAGAGCGGCTCTTCCCTTTGAGTTTGTGCTTCTATCATTCATCCCCCTCACCCAAAAACCACCCACACTTGCCTCCTGTCCAATCAGATAAGGCGAAGCTATATCTTCTCCTCTCTTTGAAGCCCATAGCCACACCAGGGGGTCTTGATAAGCCTTTCTGTCATGCCGACGCTAATATGCTACAAAGCTTTGACTGTAAAGTCCAGAACTGTGGTCTCAAGCCATGTTTGCTTCTCCAACATATGCCGCTTTGCGCCTAAAGGGCGCATACCATCCTTCTTTAGATATGGCTCCCATTGAACAGTTCATATGGTCTTAACGTCCACCATGTGTTTTAGAACCAGTACCTCTGGAACAGTCCATAACGGTGTTACTGTGTTGCCTCTTAACATAGGCTTCAGATAGAACAGTCCATAACGGTCTTATTGTGCTGTGTTTCCCCACACGTGCCGCTTTGCTACTGGGTGCCGCACCAGCATCAATCTTCCGTGACAGCTTCCCTGTCACCATTCTGTATCTTCTGTATCTTCTTCTTTCTGACATCTTCATGAAGGGGTATAGTATTGGCAAGGGGTGTCCATTCATTCACCATTCACTCGCACACACTCAGAGCAACAACTCAACCAGCTTTCAGCTACATAGCTTCGAGGAGGACCTTACTTGGCCATATTACTAGCCTAATATATATATTTTAGCACACTATACCATGACATAAATCAATCCATTATCATAATATATGTATAAATATGATCCATCCAATTACGCCTTCCGCTCCCAACCTCCTATAACTCTTTATTGTAGATATGGGTCGGGATTGGGCAGGCTTGGTTACAGTGGTCTTTCTTACCGCAACTTGGCCTGTCTGCGGTACCTCAGGGATCTAAATTGGCCGCAAATTCTCTAATTTATACGAAGAGACCCCACGTCACTTTGTCCCTCAGCTTGCATAGATCAGCGGGAGAGCTTCCCATACAAGTTTTTAGTCTAACAACACATATAAATTTCCAACAATAACACAACCCACAAAATTTCATCTCTGTGTCTGGATTTCAGTGACCATGCCCAGGGAATCTCCTGCACCCCTACCTACTGTTAGGTTCAAGAAATACCCTAGTTCCATGACTAACGCTACATCGGTATCCTCTAGGACAAAGAAACAAACTTGTCTATGTCCTAAATAATATCCAGGTGCTTCCTTCCCAGCAATGATCTCTCCACCCAGAACACAGTACCGTGTATTGACCTGGTATGCAAAGGACATGCTTCCGACAGAGGGAAATATCAACCTGCCCCCAGCTTCCGTATTCTATGATCACATGTGGGTCACTTAGCCACCAATGCCACAAGATAGAATCCCCAGTCAGTAAGCCCATTGATGCCACAAAATATACAGACCGAGTCTGCACTTCTGTTTATGGGATCATACGGCACAAAACCTTTCACAATCCAAGCCCGTACAGCCCATCCAGGCATTTGATCACCACTTTGGATTAGTGTAAGCGCTGTGTTTTGGCAAAGTCTTACTGAGCGGTGATGCTAACTCATCAGGCCACTGCCCCTCATGGGGAGAAACGGTTGATCAGCTTGATGCTGGCTGATAACTCCGCCTGCCCCTGTGTGCATGCCAGAGCCAATGACATATATCTGTCCCATACCATCTCACACTCTCTACCAACTCTCACCATGGTTGACAAAATCTTGATCCACTTTACACTGGGTATTTATGTGACTCAAAGGGGGGGGCATCAATCTCTCTGAGTAACAAAGCCCCGCCTGCTGTCTGAAGCTATGGCTGAGAGTTTGTTCCCTAGGAGATCGATGTCCACTCCACCAACACCCATCCCAGCTCCTATTCCCCCAATATAGTGCTGAATACATCCCTCCTCTTTCGGGTTACTTCTCAGAAAAAGCGTTCCGCGTATCTCTGGGAGCAAGCCACTGACATACTGACCGCACTTGATTCAGAGTATATTCAGCACATATAGGACAATAGGTCTTTATCAAGCACTATGAGATGCTAAAGCGCCATGTGGTGAAGGTATACTGTACCCTGGTAGCCAGTGTTTATTCCCTTTGTTCAACGGAGCATGCTCCTGTGTGTGTTCACTGGCATTACCTGTGCAGGGTTTCCACCCTCTCAGGTGAGACATCAATTAGGTGTATCTCCCACCTGTCCAGTTCTGGTGTCCCACATGTCCACTAACCGAGAGCTTCTCTATAGGACTTCTAAGATTGAGACACCATCCCTACGAGGAAGTTTTCACCCCATTGATGTGTCACCTAGTACCCTCTAGTCTGGCCAACAGACAACTTTAACCACTTGACAACTGGGCACTTAAACCCCCTTCCTAACCAGACGAATTTTCAGCTTTCGGTGCTCTCACAATTTGAATGACAATTACTCAGTCATACAACACTGTACCCATATGACATTTTTGTCCTTTTTTTCACACAAATAGAGCTTTCTTTTGGTGGTATTTAATCACTGTTGGGTTTTTTATTTTTTGCGCTATAAGAGAAAAAAGACTGAAAATTTTGTAAAAAAATGAATTTTTCTTTGTTTCCGTTATAAAATTTTGCAAATTAGTATTTTTTCTTCATACATTTTGGCCAAAATTTATACTGCTACATATCTTTGGTAAAAATAAGTACAAATTGGTGCATATTTTTTGGTCTTTGTGAAAGTTATAGAGTCCACAAGCTATGGTGCCAATATCTGAAAATTGATCACACCTGAAGTACTGATGGCCTATCTCATTTCTTGAGACCCTAACATGCCAGAAAAGTACAAATACCCCCCAAATGACCCCTTTTTGGAAAGAAGACATTCCAAGGTATTTAGAAAGAGTCATTGTGAGTTTTTTGAAGTTGTCATTTTTTCCCACAATTCTTTGCAAAAATCAAGATTTTTTTTCTTTTTTTTTTTTTCACAAAATTGTCATATTAGCAGGTTATTTCTCACACACAGCATATGCATACCACAAATTACACCCCAAAACACATTCTGCTATTCCTCCCGAGTATGGCGATACCACATGTGTGAGACTTTTACACAACGTGGCCACATACAGAGGCCCAACATGCAGGGAGCACCATCAGGCGTTCTGGAGAACCCAGGCCAATTCTGACATTTCTCTCCTACATGTAAAAATCATAATTTGTTTGCTAGAAAATTACATAGAACCCCAAAACATTATATATGTTTTTTTAGCAAAGACCTTAAAGAATATAATGGTGGTCATTGCAACTTTTTATCTTGCACGATATTTGCGCAGAAATTTTTCTAACACGTTTTATACGTGCCTAAAAGAAAAAAAAACCAGTAAAGTTAGCCCAATGTTTTTGCATAATGTGAAAGATGAAGTTACGCCGAGTAAATAGATACCTAACATGTCACCCTTCAAAATTGCACACGCTCGTGGAATGGCGCCAAACTTCGCTACTTAAAAATCCCCATAGGCAACGCTTTAAATATTTTTACTGGTTACATGTTTTGAGTTACAGAGGAGGTCTAGGGCCAAAATTATTGCTCTCGCTCTAACGTTCGCAACGATACCTCACATGTGTGGTTTGAACACCGTTTTCATATGTGGGCGGGGCTTACGTATGCGTTCACTTCTGCATGCGAGCTCGCGGGGGCAGGGGCGCTTTAAAATATATATATATATATTTTATTGTTCATTTTACTTTATTTATTTTAGTTTGACATGTTTTTCCGCCCCAAATTTTTTTTTGATCACTTTTATTCCTATTACAAGGAATGTAAACATCCCTTGTAATAGGAATATGGCATGACAGGTCCTCTTTACAGTGAGATATGGGGTCAATAAGACCCCACATCTCACCTCTAGGCTGGGAAGCCTGAAAAAAAAACCAAAAAAAAAACAATCCTGGCTTTGATCGTAGCGGTGAGTCGGTAGAAGCACCGGAGGGCAGCGGGAGGGGGGGCATCCCCTCTCACCTTCCGTAAGAGCGATCAAGCGGTGGAACAGCCGCTATGATCGTTCTTATGGTGCAGGGAATCGCCAGCTGAAAAAGCGAATATCTGAATGATGCCTGTAGCTGCTCCCATCATTCAGATATCTCCGCACAAAGTTAAGGACGTCATATGACGGCCGGCGGGCGGGAAGTGGTTATTGCAGAGTATTGCCGGGTATTGCGGAGTATTGCCGGGTATTGCGGAGTATTGCCGGGTATTGTGGAGTATTGCCAGGTATTGTGGAGTATTGCCGGGTATTGTGGAGTATTGCTGGGTATTGTGGAGTATTGCCGGGTATTGTGGAGTATTGCCGGGTATTGTGGAGTATTGCCGGGTATTGTGGAGTATTGCCGGGTATTGAGGAGTATTGCCGGGTATTGAGGAGTATTGCGGAGTATGGCAGGGTATTGCGGAATATGGCAGAGTATTGCACAGTATGGGCAGAGTATGGGCAGGGTATTGCACAGTATGGGCAGGGTATTGCACAGGGTATTGCACAGGGTATTGCAGGGTATGGGCAGAGTATGGGCAGGGTATTGCACAGGGTATTGCAGAGTATTGCACAGGGTATTGCAGAGTATTGCACAGGGTATTGCAGAGTATTGCACAGGGTATTGCAGAGTATTGCACAGGGTATTGCAGAGTATTGGCAGGGTGTATTGCAGAGTATTGGCAGGGTGTATTGCAGAGTATTGGCAAGGTGTATTGCAGAGTATTGGCAAGGTGTATTGCAGAGTATTGGCAAGGTGTATTGCAGAGTATTGCACAGGGTGTATTGCAGAGTATTGCACAGGGTGTATTGCAGAGTATTGCACAGGGTGTATTGCAGAGTATTGCACAGGGTGTATTGCAGAGTATTGCACAGGGTGTATTGCAGAGTATTGGCAGAGTATTGCACAGGGATGGCTGAGCAGGGATGGATGGATGGCTGGATCTGTGACTGCAATTGTCACAGATCCAGCCCACAGCTGACATGGGGGAGGGAGCGGACATGATCCGATCCCTCCCCTCTCCTTTCACACTGTACCGATCGGTACAGAGAGGGGAGGGAGGAACCGGCGTCATCACATGACGCCGGTCTGTTTACAAGTGATCGCTCCGTCATTTGACGGAGCGATCACGTGGTAAACGGCCACGATTAGCGGCCATCTACCGTGATGCGCCGGGTCTTCCGGACCCGGCGGTCACGGTCATATCCTGGAGCGCGCCCCAGGGGGCGCGCGGGAGCAAGATTCTGTGAGGACGTCCCTGAGACGTCCACTCAGGATAACTCGACCGCGCTGTGGACGTCTTTTGTACATGGCGCGGTCGGGAAGTGGTTAATTGTCAACCTCCTAGGTACCTGCACCATATTAATTCAGTTACGTCAATACATGCCCCACATTAAAAAAAAAACATTTCCTTCTTTCGATTCCTCCTCCCATGATAAAAAGAAAAAACATATATTACATCTCTTGTTCTGAAGGATTGGATAGGTTATATTCCTTCCCCAACCTCCAACCCATTGCATTTGTATTCATAGTCCGTTTGCATTCATAAATGACAGGAGAGACTGTGGCAAAATGTTTCACAAGTCTCGTTGTTGGGCAAAGTCCTTCAGATTCAGTATCAGCGCAAAAATTGTCCATAAGTAAAAGGAACCTTATATTTCAAGTATTAGTCTGAATCTTTTCTCTCCTGAACGTTTATAAGAACAAATTTTTCAGTGTGGTATGGCACAGACGAACAGCCAACCAGATGAACATCCTTCATCTCTGTTCCAGAATCCTCTCCAATCTCGCTCCACCAAGATTCTGAAAGTTAAGAACAAGAGCAGAATCAAATTCTTATCCATAATATCTACTAACACAGGAATTTAGTATTCCTGACTTCTGAACAAATTACCAAAACAACCATGATTCCTTTCGGATGAACCCACTCTAGAAAGGATCCCCATGGTATGAGTAAAAATCTAAAATAAAAAAATGCACGTGAACGTTGCTTCGCAAAAATTCTAAATTTTAAGTATTCAAAAAAAACAATGCATAATCTGTACTTTACGATCTACGCCCCTTTCAGGTGGAAAAATCCTAAATCTTTGGAACTTTTTCCACCTGAATGAAAAGAAAACAAACAAAAGAGAAGAAAAGAAGAAAAAAAAATTCCAGCAGCTAAAATGGCTTCCTACCAACTTGTCCTAGACAAAATGTATTAAGCTGCTAATTGGGGACATAGTGAGCGACCACCTAGTCAGTTGCTAATGACCCCCTTTTCAGGTGTACTAAACCTAACAATGTTTCCACCTGAACAAACAAAAACAAACTAGATGAAACAATATATATAAAAAAAAACAATGAAACTAATAAAAAAAAATGAAAATTAATAAAAAAAATAAATAAATAAAAAAAAAATAATCATAAAAAAAAAAATAGTAATTAAAAAAAAAATCAAAAAAAAAAATACAAAGACAAAAATGAAAGAAAAAAAATGTAAAACTTAAAAAAAAAATATTTTTCTTTCAAAAAATGAAAATCAATAAAATTCAAAAATTCAAAATCTGGCCATCAACACACAACAACATGGCAAGACAACCATCATCAAACAATGACAAACACTCAACTTTAATTAAAGACATCCACGGACTTTTCTCATGAGAAGAGTAAGTGCCCATTTCGATCTGGAAGAGAATTAGTTAATGGGAAAACAAAAAAAAAACAACATCTGTATTTCATCCCAACATTTGTAACTTCATTTGTAAGTCTTTACTCCATTAATGTCTGACTATTGTTTAATTTTTTTTTTCATTGTTTGCAAACAATTACTAATTAATGAGCTCATGGTACCATGTGAAAATTGATTATGCATTTACAATAACCTAACCCCTGCTCTGCAAAATTTGCCCATTGTTGTTTCCACTTTGAAGGATCTGTAAACAAAACACAAACATTAGTATCCAAACCAGTTTAACTTCTTCCCTGGTCTCTAGAAAACAAAAAACACAAAGATGGTTATTACACACAATTATCGTAAACAATTGACTTTTTAAGTCCCCCAAGCATTTTCCCATTAATTGTAATGCTAGGGTAACATTTGCCATATTTTCCTATACTAAGCAGGCAGCATTGGAAAACGTTGCCATATTCGTCAGGAAAAATGGCCATGCCATTTGCGTCCAATCACATACAAGCCAGAATGGTAGACTAGCCCAAGGGGCGAACCTTGGAATGTTATTAAAAAAAATTGAAACTAAGAGTACTTTAAAAACAAAATAACGATCCCGCGGCCTAACCTTGAAAATATATACATATCAAGGTCCTCTATAATATTCCAAACCTGCAGGGCAAACCTCTGTAACTCACATCTTATTCATAGCAAAGAAACACTGACCAGAAAATTCTCACCATCCCTGCAGCTCCCTAAGGGCTGCTACCATTGTTTCCCTCCCTTGCTATATTTGAATGTACATGTGGCTCCCTCCATTTTTCATAATAATGCCTTTCCTGTCTTAATTGAGTATTATGGCCCCTACGCCTATTGCTACTCCATCTTACCGAATACGCTTCGTAACGCCTTGGGGTTGTTTTGGGGTGCTGAGGTCTTTTTTTGATGTCACTATTTGCCGTCCAACAATATCTGGCGATGTGACCCCCCCTTTTACATAGAAAACATTTAAGGGTTGGTCTCCCTGCATGGGTCCTTCTCTGAGCATAAGGCGACGGAGACTCACTAATCTGAACAAACTTTACACTTTCATCGTCTGAGGAGTAATCACTAGCGATGGACTCATCAGACGTCTGCCCTGATGCGACCCCCGAATCATTTTCCAACGCCTTTACCGCACTTCTGTTTAAATCTTCAACCTTGATTTCTATACCATCAATATTACTTGCATCAACCATAGCATATGGTTTTTCTGCATGTTGCCTGTCCTCTGTATTTGCTGTGTACTGAGCATGTGCGGAGGTATCCTCCACCGCTGCACATTCAGCCAATTTCTTCCTAAGCAGTATTATAATACGCTCATTCTCCGACTCTCTCTGTTTCAAAGAGACAATGCAACTTTCTCTCTGTTTACAAGTTTCCTCTAACATGTCAACTTTCTGTTCCAATTCACATTTCTCAGTCACTAATTGTTCAATACGGTCACGAGAATCTGCATCTGCCTTTTGAATCATACTTATTATATCCTCTAAGACGTCATTGACTTGGTGTCTTACAGCATTTCTTTGTATCATACTAAACTGAATAGCACCATTCTTAAGGAATTTTTCAAGAGAATCCATTGTTATGTTAAATCTGACAATACACCCAAACAAATAGATCTACAGATAAAGCTGTTTAAGGGATTCTTTACCTGCTTTTACAACAGCTGCTTACACACACACAGCCAAAGATCTACAGATCAGCTGTTTGCCATACACACACAAAGGAATCAACCCCCCCCCAAAAAAAAAAAAAAATTGTTGCCTGCTATTTAAAACTAGCTTGTACTTGTAGTTCTCCAGAGCACACTTCACCAGTGCTCTCCTTTTAAATTACAGGCCACATTGAACTTCTCTAGGAACGGCACGTGGATAGAAATTAAAAGCTTAATAAAAAATGAAAATAAAAAAAAATAAAACTAAACTAAAAAAAAAAAAAAAAAAAAAAATTAACAAAATTTTCATAAAAAAAAACTTTAAAAACGTATTTCAAAACTTTTCCTAGAACTTTCAGAACCATCAAAGCATGGCTTCAGAATTTTCAGTTATGGGTTATTTGAGGACTTCTTAGCTTAACGGACTCACACAAAAATAAATTTCGGGTTTGTGAATTCTGTGAGAAATATATCTCAGTCCTATAGGGTGCCAAATATTGTAAACTATGCAATATTATATATATTAATCCATAATCTATAACTATTGCATCTTTGTATTATTTGTATAGTCCCTTATTTGCTAGTTTAGCCTATCAGAATACTAGGCCTAGTCATACACTGTTAATTATGAAGGCAGACACAATTGCTTAGTACAAGTCATATTTACTTCCTTTAAAAATAGGAAACATATATATACAACAGATATCAGTTACAGTATACAACAACCAACAATAATATGAAGCATACTCAACACTCCTCTTGCTAAGGTTCTGCTGGCTGAGCTCCTGGATATAATAGAAGGCTAGGCCTCTGTAGGTCACATGTCTTAGGCCCGAACCAACAGGCTGCTATTAAGCCTTCAGAGATGCATGTGATCTCAGCCAGATCCTAGATCAGAGAGAGGCTCTTCCCTTTGAGTTTGTGCTTCTATCATTCATCCCCCTCACCCAAAAACCACCCACACTTGCCTCCTGTCCAATCAGATAAGGCAAAGCTATATCTTCTCCTCTCTTTGAAGCCCATAGCCACACCAGGGGGTCTTGATAAGCCTTTCTGTCATGCCGACGCTAATATGCTACAAAGCTTTGACTGTAAAGTCCAGAACTGTGGTCTCAAGCCATGTTTGCTTCTCCAACAACCGTCGAAAAAAACGATCGTGTGTACACGGCATAAGGCCCAATTTTTCAGCCCCTGTTTAACAGGGCATGTAATTACAATTTTTGATGCAATGCTTTGCCGCAGGGCTCATTCCTGCACTCCAACTAGAGTATCTGGGAGAGGTTGCAGTGTTGTGGCACCAGCACCAGTGCCTAAGGCCCAATTTTTCAGCCCCTGTTTAACAAGGGCATGTAATTACAATTTTTGATGCAATACTTTGCAGCAGGGCTCATTCCTGCGCTCCAACTAGAGTATCTGTGAGGGGTTGCAGTGTCGTGGCACCAGTGCCTAAGGCCCAATTTTTCAGCCCCTGTTTAACAGGTGCATGTAATTACAATTCTTGATATAATATTTCACAGCAGGGCCCGTTCCAGCGCCCACCGAGAGTAACTGTGAGGACTTACAGTTTTGTGGCACCAGCACCACCACCACCACCAAAGGCCCAATTTTTCTACCACTGTTCAACAATGGCATGTAATTACAATTCTTGCTATAATAGTTCAAAGCAGGGCGCTCCAGCGCCCACCAAGAGTCACTTTAGGGGCTTACAGTGTTAACTTGTGGCAACACCAACACCTTAGGGCCAAATTTCTGCAGAGCACATAGGGCAGGCCCCTACTTTCAAACATCCAACTTACAAAACGTCTCCTACTTGCAAACGGAAGGAGACAACAGGAAGTGAGATGAAAAAAGACGGACGGACAAAAAAATTATAAAGGGGTGATAACCCTTCCCTATGTTTTCCAAAAAGCTTAAATAGATTTTTTGACTGGAGCTACACTTTAAAAGTGTACCAGTTCAAAATTACAAACAGATTCTACTTAACACAACAAACCTTCACAGTCCTTGTCTTGTTTGCACTGCCTATATACTGCTGTTCTGAGTATATAGGGCCTGGGGGCCCCACGCCTTTCCTTTTTTCAATTTGGGTACGGGGTTCCCCTTAATATCCGTGCAAGACCCAAAGGGGCTCGTAATGGGCAGGGGGGGCTACCCATGCCATTTTTCTCAATGATTTTCATCCATATTGCCGGGACCAGACATTACATTAAAGTCGCAAGCAGTTTTAAATGGCTTTTTTTCCTTTAGAAATGTCATTTTGTGCAGGGACAGTTCTAAACACGGGAAACATGTGCCACTTCACAGGCATACTTTAGACACCCCCCCAGGTACGATATTTAAAGGAATATTTCACTTTATGCATCATTAAAATCACTGCTCCCTAAAAAACGGCTGTTTTTAAAACTTCTTTTTGCATTGATACATGTCCCCTGGGGCAGGACCCGGGTCCCCAAACCCTTTTTAGGACAATAACATGCATATTAGCCGTTATAATTAGCACTTTAGATTTCGAACGTTCGCGTCTATTGTATTTAATAGGGTTCTAAAGTTTGCGCGAACTTTCGGTCCGTTCGCAGGTTCTGGTGCGAACCGAACCGGGGGGTGTTCGGCTCATCCCTAGTGGTGGACGGTGTGGTGCTGTTGCCACAAAACTGTAAGGCCTCACAGTTACTCTTGGTCGGCGCAGGAACGGGCCCTGCTGTGAAATATTAGATTAAGAATTGTAATTACATGCCCCTGTTAAACAGGGGCTGAAAAATTGGGCCTTAGGCACTGGTGCTGGTGCCACAACACTGCAACCCCTTACAGATATTCTAGTTGGAGTGCAGGAATGAGCCCTGCTGCAAAGTATTGCAGCAAAAATTGTAATTACACGCCCCTGTTAAACAGGGGCAGAAAAATTGGGCCTTATGCACTGGTGCTGGTGCCACAACACTGCAACCCCTCACAGATACTCTAGTTGGAGTGCAGGAATGAGTCCTGCTGCAAAGTATTGCAGAATTTTTTTTAATTACACGCCCCTGTTAAACAGGGGCTGAAAAATTGGGTCTTAGCCACTGGTGGCGGTGCCCAGAACCAAAAATGTTCTTACAAGCTATCAGCATGAACATTGAGGAGAAAGAGGATAGTCACTCAGCATAACAGGATAGTCACTCAGCATCAGCATAGGCAGTCTTGAAGGGACCTCAAAAAAAAATAAAAAATATTTGGTTACATCAGCATCAGGTGCTTGGTAGCTGGTGATCCAAGACTGATGAATTTTTATGAAGGTCAGCCGATCGACCGATTCGGTGGACAGGCGCACCCTGTGATAGGTTACAAAGCCTCCAGCAGCACTGAATGTGCGTTCCGAAAGAACGCTGGATGCAGGACAGGCCAGTAGCTCAATTGCATACTGTGCAAGCTCTGGCCAGTGATCCATCCTCAAGACTAGCGATGAGCCGAACACCCCCCCCCCCCCCCGTTCGGTTCGCACCAGAACCTGCGAACAGACCTAAAGTTTGCGCAAACTTTAGAACCCTATTAAATACAACGGACTCGAACGTTCGAAATCAAAAGTGCTAATTATCAAGGCTAATATGCAAGTTATTGTCCCAAAAAGGGTTTGGGGACCCGGGTCCTGCCCCAGGGGACATGTATCAATGCAAAAAAAAGTTTTAAAAACTGACTTTTTTTCGGGAGCAGTGATTTTAATAATGCTTAAAGTGAAACAATTAAAGTGAAATATTCCTTTAAATTTCGTACCTGGGGGGGGGGTGTATAGTATGCCTGTAAAGCAGTGCTTGTTTCCTGTGCTTAGAACTGTCCCTGCACAAAGTGTCATTTCTGAAGGAAGAAAAGTAATTTAAAAGCACTCGCGGCTATAATCAATTGTCGGCTCCCGGCAATACAGAGAAAAGTAATTGATAAAAAAAGAAAAATGCGTGGGGGTCCCCCAAATTCCATTACCAGGCCCTTCAGGTCTGGTATGGATATTAAGGGGAACTCCACGCCAATTTGTTTTAAAAAATGGCGTGGAGTTCCCCCCAAAAATCCATACCAGACCCTTTATCCGAGCGCGCAAACTGGCAGGCCACAGGAAAAGAGGGGGGTACGAGAGAGACGGGATCCCGCCTACGTCATTGGCTATTCCCCGCAAGCGGGGAAAGCCGGGGCTTACCCCTAAGATCTGATGGGTTACCCCCTCATACCTCAGACCCCGCCTACGTCATTGGCTGAGTGGACCTGATGGGGAACTTCCTCCGCAGTGTAATAAATGAATAGACCCGCCCCTTCTCACGTTCCCCATCAGGTCCGCTCAGCCTTGCACCCAGTGAAGGTGACCCCACCCCCTACGTCATTAGCTGAGCGGAACTGATGGGGAATGTGAGAAGGGGCGGGGTCTATTCATTTATTACACTGCGGTGGAAGTTCCCCATCAGGTCCGCTCAGCCAATGACGTTTCGTGTGGAGTGGAGACTGCAGTGCTTGACATCGGATCACCGCGGGACACTGGATTATATCGCTGGAATGGGTTTTTTATTTTTTTATTTTTAATAAAGGACTTTCCCAACTGTGTCTGTGTGTTTTTTTACAATTTTTTACACTTTCTTTTTGAAATGGTAGGGGTACAATGTACCCCTTACCAATTCAAATGGGGGGGCGGGATCTGGGGGTCCCCTTTGTTAAAGAGGTCTTCCAGATTCCGATAAGCCCCCCGCCCGCAGACCCCCACAACCACCGGGTAAGGGTTGTGGGGATGAGGCCCTTGTCCCCATCAACATGGGGACATGGTGCTTTGAGGGGTCACAGACCATATTGAGGGCATGTGGCCTAGTACGGTTCAGGAGGGGGGGGCACTCTCTCGCCCACACTCTTTTCCTGCAGCCTGCCAAGTTGCGTGCTCGGATAAAGGGTCTGGTATGGATTTTTTGGGGGAACTCCAGGCAATTTTTTTTTTATTTGACGTGGAGTTCCCCTTAAAATCAATACCAGACCTGAAGGGTCTGGTATGGATATTTGGGGGAAACCCCACGTAATTTCTTTTTAAAATTTGACGCAGGGTTCCCCTTAATATCCATACCTGACCTGAAGGGCCTGGTAATTGAATTTGGGGGGACCCCCACGCATTTTTTTTTTTTTATCAATGACTATTCTCTGTATTGCTGGGAGTCGACAATTCATTATAGCCGCGAGTGCTTTTAAATAAAAAAAATTCCTTCAGAAATGTCGCTTTGTGCAGGGACAGTTCTAAGCAAGGGAAACAAGCGCTGCTTTACAGGCATACTATACACCCTTCCAGGTATGAAATTTAAAGGAATATTTCACTTTTATTGTTTCACTTTAAGCATTATTAAAATCACTGCTCCCGAAGAAACGGCCATTTTTAAAACTTTTTTTTGCATTGATACATGTCCCCTGGGACAAGACCCGGGTCCCCAAACACTTTTTATGACAATAACTTGCATATAAGCCTTTAAAATTAGCACTTTAGATTTCTCCCATAGACTTTTACAGGGTGTTCCGTGGCTTTTCAAATTTGCCGCGAACACCCCAAATTGTTCGCTGTTCGTGAGTTCGACTCGAACTCAAAGCTCATCCCTACTCAAGACCCAGTAACCCAGAGGATTTTCAGTGGGAAAGGTGTCCAAGTCTGATCTTGCCCCTAGGTATTCCTGCACCATGTAAATCAGACGCTGGCGATGGTTGCTGGAACCGATCATACCTTGGGGCTGCAGACTAAAAAATAGTCTGAACGCATCGGTCAGACGGCCACCCTCTCCACCGCTCCGTTTTGTGACTGACCGAAGCCTCAGCAACACGTTGTCCAGGACCAGGACTCCCAGCCTCTGGAAACGCATTGCACAAACCTTTCTGCAAGGCCTCCCGAAGATGTTTCATCCTCTGCTCCCTCTGCGATGGCAAGATAAGGTCCACAACCTTACCCTTGTAACGTGGATCAAGGAGGGTTGCCAGCCAGTAATGATCCCTCTCCTTGATACCACGAATAGGAGAATCCTTCTGCAGGCTTTGCAGGATCAAGGAGGCCATGCAGCATAGGTTTTGCTGAGGCATTCAATCCGGAGTCCTCTGGGTCACTAAGGACGACATGATCTGCAGCCACCTCCTCCTAGCCACGTACAAGTCCATAGATTTCTTGGGACTGTAAATGATACCTTGAAGACTGCTGCTGATGGTGAGTGTTAGGCTCCACCTCCATGCTGACACAATCCTCCTACTCCTCGTCCTCTTCCTGTGTGATCGGCGGGCCAGCAGGAACACTGTCTGGATAAAGGGGGCCTTGAGAGGTAATGAAGTCCTCCTCTTCCTGCCTCTGTTCTGCCTCAAGTGCCCTGTCCATTATTCCACGCAGCGTGTGCTCCAACAGGTGGACAAGAGGGACAGTGTCACTGATGCATGCACTGTCACTGCTCACCATCCTCGTGGCCTCCTCAAATGGTGACAGGACAGTGCATGCATCCCTGACCATGACCTACTGGCGTGGCAAAAAAAACAAGCTCCCCTGACCCTGTCCTGGTGCCATATTGGCACAGATACTCATTGATGGCCCTCTGCTGCGTGTGCAGCCGCTACATTGAGTTCCACCTGGTGGGCATGTCACAGATTAGGCGGTTCTTGGGCAGGTTGTATTCCTTTTGGAGGTCTGCCAGCCGAGCACTGGCATTACATGACTGGCGGAAATGCACACAGAGTTTCCTGGCCTGCCTCAGGATATCCTGCAAGCCCAGGTACCTGCCCAAGAACCGCTGCACCACCAAGTTGAGGACGTGAGCCAAACAGGGCACATGGTTCAGCTGTGCCTGTCGGAGGGTGGAGAGGAGGTTGGTGCCATTGTCGCAAACCACCATTCCTGGCATAAGCTGGTGTGGCGTCAACCACCTCTGAGCCTGCCCCTGCAGAGCCGACAGAATCTCTGCACCAGTGTGGCTCCTGTTCCCCAAGCACACCAGCTCAAGCACCGCATGGCATCTTTTTGCCTGCGTACTTGCGTAGTCCCTTGAACGCCTACGGAGCACTGCTGGTTCTGAGGACAAATCAGCACAGGAAGAGGCCATGGAGAAAGAAGAAGAGGTGGGGGTGGAGGAGAGAGGTGTGTCAGAATAACCACTAGTAGCATTTTGGAGGTGTGGTGGCAGAACAACCTCCAACACTACTGCACCCTGTCCTGCATCGTTCCCAGCTGCCAGCAGAGTCACCCAATGCGCCGTGAAAGATAGGTAACGTCCCTGTCCATGCCTTCTGGACCATGAGTCAGTGGTAACATGCACCTTACCGCTGACCGCCCTGTCCAGCGAGGGCAAGACATTGGCTTCCACATGCCGGTAGAGAGTCGGAATCACCTTTCGTGAAAAAAAGTGGCGTTTGGGAACCTGCCACTGAGGAACTGCACATTCCACAAACTTACAGAAGGGGGCAAAGTCTACCAACTGAAAAGGCAGCAGATGAAGTGCTAGCAATTTAGCCAAGCTAGCATTCAACCGATGGGCATGTGGATGGCTGGGAGCGAACTTCTTTCGGCAGTGCAGCAGCTGGGGCAGGGAAATTTGCCTGGTACAATCGGACGTTGGTGTACCGATAGCAGATTGCCCGCAAGTACTTGGCAGTGACACACCTAATTCTACACCTTCATTCCTCTCAGTGCAGGTTTCTGAGAGGACTGAAGGTATAGTGGGGTTGGAGATCCCAGCTGATGAAGAGCAAGGAGAGGTTCGCTTTGTTCTTTGGTGTGGGTCTTTTATGTATTCTTGCCAACGGACTGCATGGCAGGTCGACATACAGTCCCTGACAAAAGTCTTGTCGCTTCTCTATTTTGTAGTAACTCCTGCTATTAACCTGACTTTTAATTAATCAATTGGTGTTAGAAATAGCAACTATGAAAAGCTAAAGCCCTCCCAAATGATGTTTAATGCACTGAAATAAATTAGTTTCACTGAAAAAAGATGTATCATTTAATCAAGACAGACAGGTCAAATTTTGGCAAGACAAAAGTTTTGTCGCCTATGCAGAAATTGAACAACTTTACTAAAAATCCAAAACTATGTCAGCAAATTAAGTAGTGGTGCTGTGAGATCCAAATTTAATATCTTGTATGACTTCCATGAGCTTGAAGGACAGCATCCATGCGGTTTGGCAAGGATTCATACAATTTATTGAAGAAGTCATCAGGAATAGCAAAGAAAACAGTCTTGCATGCCTCCCAGAGTTCATCAATATTCTTTGGTTTCGTCTTCCATGCTTCATCTTTCATCCTACATCACATATGCTCAATGATGTTCATGTCTGGTGACTGGGCTGGCCAATCCTGGAGCATCTTGATCTTCTTTGCCTTAAGGAACTTTGATGTGGAGATGGAAGTATGCGATGGAGCACCATCCTGCTGCAAAATTTGGCCTTTTTTATGGTTGGGAATATAAGAGGTAGCTAAGATTTCTTGGTATTTTAGACTATAGATGTTGCCTTCCACCCTGCAGATCCCTCGCACACCCCCATACTGGATGTAACCCCAGACCATGATTTTGCCTCCACCAAACGTCACTGTTTTCTGGTAAATCTCGGCTCCATGCGGGTTCCAGTTGGTCTCCTGCAATATTTGCGGCGACTGTGGTGTAATTCAACAGAAGATTCATCTGAAGAATCCACCTTCTGCCACTTTTCCAGAGTCCTTCCTTTTAGCAGGCTGTGGGCCTTGGCAAATGCCACACGGTTTTTCAATTGTCTTTTGTTTAGTGCTGGCTTATGGGCACTGATTCGACCATGAAGGCCATTTCGAGACAGTATCCGACAAACTGTTCAGGTTGACACAGGGACTTCAGGTGACCAGGTCTTGTGGAGCTCTGCTGCAGTGGAAAATGGGCTGGCCTTGGATTTTCGAGCCAACAAACGGTCCTCTCGAGCAGTTGTCTTGCGGGGTCGGCCTGACCTGGCCTTGTCCAAAATGTCTCCAGTCTCTTCAAATCTTTTTTTATCCTCTGAACTTGACGCTGAGACACATTGAAGGTGTCTGCCACATCAGCAGTGGATCTGGTCTTCAGCCTCTTGATAATCAACACTTTAGTCTCCGGGTGAATCTTAGGCATGTTTGCAGAGGTCTAGTTGCAGTTGAGAAGGTCTAGTGTACTGGTGTTCTTTTTATACACACCTGAGACCGAATTATCCATTATTAGTCACAGGTGAAGCTTATATAACAAGGCGACAAAACTTATGTCTTGGCAAAAATTGACTCAATGGGCTTTACCAAGCTGTGAATATTAGAATACTTTTTGTCAGTTTAGTTTTGCACTGAAACATTATTACAAAAGCTGTTGGGATTAAAATGACCCATTTCTTGTTACAAAATCTTGATTAGAAATATATTTTAGCAGCACTTCAGGTTAATTTGTACACAAGTGACAAGACTTTTGTCAGGGACTGTATGTCTGGTCAAGCATGTGGTGCCCAAGCAGCTAATGTTTTGGCCACGCGAGATACGCTTCAGACATATGTTGCAAATAGCAACGGTGCGATCTGATGCACACGTCTCAAAAAAGGCCCACACCAAAGAACTTTTGGAATAACGCGCAGAGAAAGCAGTGCCCTGCACATGCGGAGCTCTGTGGTGTGATGCAGTCGGTGTGCTGCCCTTAATCTGGCCCCTGGAGGGCATCCTGCCTCATTGGAGATGTGCCTCCTCCTCCCTCCTATCAGGCACCCATGTAGAGTCAGTGACCTCATAATCCCCTCCCTCCTCATCACTGGAGCAAACCTGGCAGTATGCTGCAGCTGGGGGAACATGACTGTCAGTTTGCTGTCCTTCTTGTTCATCCCCTCTCTCTGGGCTCACGTAACTTCCTTCCTCAAGCTGGGTACCATCATCAGAGTCTTCAAAACGCTGCGCATTCTCCTGCAGCATGTACCCAACACTGTGGTCAAACAGTTTGGGGGACTCCTCAGGACATGGCGGGGCTAGGGAAGGAGTGACTGCCATTGAGCCAATGGAAGAGGCCGCTTTGGCAGCTGCTTTGGCAGACAAAGTACCCTGAGGTTGGGTGAGAGAGGATGAGGAGGATGATGACGACTTGGTCATCCACTCTACCAACTCTTCAGCATGTTGCGGCTCAATGCGACCAGCTGCCGAAAAAAAGGACAAGCGTGACCGACGCCCACATGCTGATGAGGATGCACCGTGTCCACGACCAGCACTGTTGCCTCTAGACACAGAGCCTGCTTGCCCTCTTTTATTGGCCTGTGAGTGTCTGCCTCTCCTTGTTGGCCTTCCAGACATACTGTCTTTGATGTATTGGAATAGGTACACAATGAATGGCCTGCAGTGAGATGTAGCTGCAAAAAGCTGGGATGTATATATATACTGATTATACTGCAGCTAGCTGAATCAACTGCCTGCCTGTAGTATCTTAGCAACAGTAGAACAGGAACGGTCTGCAGTGTAGCTAAACTGAATACAGTATACTGAGTGATATACAGCAGCTTACTGAATCAACTGCCTGCCTGTAGTATCTTAGCAACAGTAGAACAGGAACAGTCTGCAGTGTAGATAAACTGAATACAGTATACTGAGTGATATACTGCAGCTTACTGAATCAACTACCTGCCTGTAGTATCTTAGCAACAGTAAAACAGGATTGGAACAGTCTGCAGTGTAGCTAAACTGAATACAGTATACTGAGTGATATACTGCAGCTTACTGAATCAACTGCCTGCTTGTAGTATCTTAGCAACAGTAGAACAGGATTGGAATAGTCTGCAGTGTAGCTAAACTGAATACAGTATACTGAGTGATATACTGCAGCTTATGAATCAACTGCCTGCCTGTAGTATCTTAGCAACAGTAGAACAGGAACAGTCTGCAGTGTAGCTAAACTGCATATACAGGTCCTTCTCAAAAAATTAGCATATTGTGATAAAGTTCATTATTTTCTGTAATGTACTGATAAACATTAGACTTTCATATATTTTAGATTCGTTAAACACAACTTGAAGTAGTTCAAGCCTTTTCTTGTTTTAATATTGATGATTTTGGCATACAGCTCATGACAACCCAAAATTCCTATCTCAAAAAATTAGCATATCATGAAAAGGTTCTCTAAACGAGCTATTAACCTAATCATCTGAATCAACTAATTAACTCTAAACACCTGCAAAAGATTCCTGAGGCTTTTAAAAACTCCCAGCCTGGTTCATTACTCAAAACCGCAATCATGGGTAAGACTGCCGACCTGACTGCTGTCCAGAAGGCCATCATTGACACCCTCAAGCAAGAGGGTAAGACACAGAAAGAAATTTCTGAACGAATAGGCTGTTCCCAGAGTGCTGTATCAAGGCACCTCAGTGGGAAGTCTGTGGGAAGGAAAAAGTGTGACAGAAAACGCTGCACAATGAGAAGAGGTGACCGGACCCTGAAGAAGATTGTGGAGAAGGACCGATTCCAGACCTTGGAGGACCTGCGGAAGCAGTGGACTGAGTCTGGAGTAGAAACATCCAGAGCCACTGTGAACAGGCGTGTGCAGGAAATGGGCTACAGGTGCCGCATTCCCCAGGTCAAGCCACTTTTGAACCAGAAACAGCGGCAGAAGCGCCTGACCTGGGCTACAGAGAAGCAGCACTGGACTGTTGCTCAGTGGTCCAAAGTACATTCAGAAATCAAGGTGCCAGAGTCTGGAGGAAGACTGGGGAGAGGGAAATGCCAAAATGCCTGAAGTCCAGTGTCAAGTACCCACAGTCAGTGATGGTCTGGGGTGCCATGTCAGCTGCTGGTGTTGGTCCACTGTGTTTTATCAAGGGCAGGGTCAATGCAGCTAGCTATCAGGAGATTTTGGAGCACTTCATGCTTCCATCTGCTGAAAAGCTTTATGGAGATGAAGATTTCATTTTTCAGCACGACCTGGCACCTGCTCACAGTGCCAAAACCACTGGTAAATGGTTTACTGACCATGGTATTACTGTGCTCAATTGGCCTGCCAACTCTCCTGACCTGAACCCCATAGAGAATCTGTGGGATATTGGGAAGAGAAAGTTGAGAGACGCAAGACCCAACACTCTGGATGAGCTTAAGGCCGCTATCGAAGCATCCTGGGCCTCCATAACACCTCAGCAGTGCCACAGGCTGGTTGCCTCCATGCCACGCCGCATTGAAGCAGTCATTTCTGCAAAAGGATTCCCAACCAAGTATTGAGTGCATAACTGAACATAATTATTTGAAGGTTGACTTTTTTTGTATTAAAAACACTTTTCTTTTATTGGTCGGATGAAATATGCTAATTTTTTGAGATAGGATTTTTGGGTTTTCATGAGCTGTATGCCAAAATCATCAATATTAAAACAAGAAAAGGCTTGAACTACTTCAGTTGTGTGTAATGAATCTAAAATATATGAAAGTCTAATGTTTATCAGTACATTACAGAAAATAATGAACTTTATCACAATATGCTAATTTTTTGAGAAGGACCTGTATATACTAAATACACTGACTGCAGCTAACTCAATCGCCTGCCTGCTCTAAGTAACTGAAATTAAATGACACTCTCTCTGTCTCTATGTCTCTCTTTCAACGCCGGAACACACTACATGGCGCCGATGCGCGGGCGGCCTTATATAGTGTGGGGCGTGTACCTAATCCCCTAAGCCATGATTGGCCAAAGGCACCCTTAATTTGGCCAATTATGGCTCTCTGTGCTGACGGCGCTGTAATTGGCCAAAGCATGCGGGTCGTAGTGCATGCTTGGCCAATCATCAGCCAGCAATGCACTGCGATGACGCAGTGAATTATGGGGCGTGACGCACCACTCGAATTTGGTGAGAACGGCCCATATTGTTTGAAATTCGGCCAACGCCTGGACAGACGACGTTCGAGTCTAACATGATTTTGACTCGAACACGAAGCTCATACCTACTCTGCAGCTCCTGCAGAGTTACCATGGGCCTCTTGGCTGCTTCTCTGATAAAAGGCTCTAATTGCACGGCTTGTCAATTTAGGTGGGTTGCCATGTCTTGGTAGGTTTGCAGTTGTGCCATACTCTTTCCATTTTTGGTTAATGGATTGAACAGTGCTCCGTGAGATGTTCAAAGCTTGGGATATTTTTTTATAGCCTAACCCTGCTTTAACCACTTAAGCCCAGGACCATTTGGTAGCTAAAGGACCAGAGGTGAATTCAGAATTTTGCACTGCGCTGCTTTAACTGTAAATTGTGCGGACATGCAATGTTGTACCCAAACAAAATTTGCGTCCTTTTCTTCCCACAAATAGAGCTTTCTTTTAATGGTATTTGATTGCCTCTACGATTTTTATTTTTTGCGATATAAATGGAAAAAGACCGAAAATTTTGAAAAAAAATGATATTTTCTACTTTTTGTTATAAGAAAAATCGAATAAACTCAATTGTAGTCATACATTTAGGCCAAAATGTATTCAGCCACATGTCCTTAGTAAAAAAAATGTCAATAAGCGTATATTTATTGGTTTGCGCAAAAGTTATAGCGTCTACAAACTAGGGTACATTTTCTGGAATTTACACAGCTTTTAATTTATGACTGCCTATCTCATTTCTTGAGGTGCTAAAATGGCAGGGCAGTACAAAACTCCCCCAAATGACCCCATTTTGGAAAGTAGACACCCCAAGGAAATTGCTGAGAGGCATGTTGAGCCCATTGAATATTTTTTTTTGTCCCAAGTGATTGAATAATGACAAAAAAAAAAAAAAAATACAAAAAGTTGTCACTAAATGATATATTGCTCACACATGCCATGGTTATATGTGGAATTGCACCCCAAAATACATTCTGCTGCTTCTTCTGAGTACGGGGATACCACATGTGTGGGACTTTTTAGGAGCCTAGCCACGTACGGGACCCCGGAAACCAAGCACCGCCTTCAGGATTTCTAAGGGCGCAAATTTTTGATTTCACTCCTCACTACCTATCACAGTTTTGAAGGCCATAAAATGCCAAAATAGCACAAAACCCCCCCAAATGACCCCATTTTAGAAAGTAGACACCCCACGGAAATTGCTGAGAGGCCTGTTGAGCCCATTGAATATTTTTTTTTGTCCCAAGTGATTGAATAATGACAAAAAAAAAAAAAAATACAAAAAGTTGTCACTAAATGATATATTGCTCACACATGCCATGGTTGTATATGGAATTACACCCCAAAATACATTTTGCTGCTTCTCCTGAGTATGGGGATACCACATGTGTGGGACTTTTTAGGAGCCTAGCCGCGTACGGGACCCCGAAAACCAAGCACCGCCTTCAGGATTTCTAGGCACAAATTTTTGATTTGACTCCTCACTACCTATCACAGTTTCGAAGGCCATAAAATGCCAAAATAGCACAAACCCCCCCAAATGACCCCATTTTGGAAAGTAGACACCCCAAGCTGTTTGCTGAGAGGCATGGTGAGTATTTTACAGCTCTCATTTGTTTTTGAAAATGAAGAAAGAAAATTATTATTATTATTTTTTTTTTTTTTTCAATTTTCAAAACTTTGTGACAAAAAGCGAGATCTGCAAAATACTCACAATACCTCTCAGCAAATAGCTTGGGGTGTCTACTTTCCAAAATGGGGTCATTTGGGGGGGTTTTGTGCCATCTGGGCATTCCATGGCCTCCAAAACTGTGATAGGCAGTGAGAAGTGAAATCAAAAATTTACACCCTTAGAAAGCCTGAAGGCGGTGATTGGATTTTGGGGTCCCGTACGCGGCTAGGCTCCCAAAAAGTCTCACACATGTGGTATCCCCGTACTCAGGAGAAGCAACAGAATGTATTTTGGGGTGTAATTCCACATATGCCCATGGCATGTTTGAGCAATATATCATTTAGTGACAACTTTGTGCAAAAAAAATAAAAAATTGTCTTTTTTCCGCAACTTGTGTCAACATATAAAATATTCCATGGACTCGACATGCCTCTCAGTATATAGCTTGGGGTGTCTACTTTCCAAAATGGGGTCATTTGGGGGGGTTTTGAACTGTTCTGGCATTTTATACACAACATTAGGAAAATGGTGGGTGTTGCATTTTTTTTTCTACACAGTATTTGCACAGCGATTTTTCAAACGCATTTTTTGGGGAAAAAATTCACTTTTTTTAATTTTAATGCACTAAAACACACTATATTGCCCAAATGTTTGATGAAATAAAAAATATGATCTTAGGCCGAGTACATAGATACCAAACACGACATGCTTTAAAATTTCGCACAAACGCGCATTGGCGACAAACTACATACATTTTTAAAAGCCTTTAAAAGCCTTTACAGGTTACCCCGTTAGATTTACAGAGGAGGTCTACTGCTAAAATTACTGCTCTCGATCTGACCTTCGCGGTGATACCCCACATGCATGGTGCAATTGCTGTTTACATATGACGCCAGACCGACGCTTGCGTTCGCCATTGGGCAAGAGTAGGGATGGGCCCGGTGCTCGATTCGAACCCATGTTCGAATCGAGCACCGGGCGTTCGCTCGCTCGTCGAGCCCAGAACTATTTGGGCCGTTCGCATCACATTCGTGTGATGCGAGCGGCCCCGCAATGCATTGCGGCCGGCGCGGCCGGCGCAGTGCATTGCTGGCTGATGATTGGCCAAGCATGCACTGTGACCCCGCATGCTTGGCCAATCACAGCGCCCGAAACTCGGAGAGCAATAATTGGCTACAGGCAGGACGCCTGTAGCCAATTACAGCTCAGGGGCTTTAGTACATGCCCCACCATTTAAAAGGCCGCCACGCCATCGGCCCCGGTCACATGAGTTCCGGCTTTAGGAGAGATCAGTCTGCTGATTCTGTCTTTGCTTGATACTGAAAGATTTGCTCTTCTTTGCTAAACCATTGGCTATTTCTTTGCTAAACCATTGCTACCTAAGTCATTGATCGTTCATTGCTGCTGATTGCACAGTTAGCGTGTTATTAGCTGCTGCTGGGGATTAGTCTGGTGCGTGCTTACTGTTAGTACAGTATTGCAGTAGTACCAACCGCAGTGCTGTTAGCACAGCATTGCACCCCAACAGCACCCATAGGACTTCTAGTGTGTTAGTGGCAGCAAACAGAGCTCCTATATTTTCTTCTCAGCAGCACCCATAGGACTTCTAGTGTGTTAGTGGCATCACACAGAGCTCCTATATTTTCTTCTCAGCAGCACCCATAGGACTTCTAGTGTGTTAGTGGCAGCAAACAGAGCTCCTATATTTTCTTCTCAGCAGCACCCATAGGACTTCTAGTGTGTTAGTGGCAGCAAACAGAGCTCCTATATTTTCTTCTCAGCAGCACCCATAGGACTTCTAGTGTGTTAGTGGCAGCAAACAGAGCTCCTATATTTTCTTCTCAGCAGCACCCATAGGACTTCTAGTGTGTTAGTGGCATCACACAGAGCTCCTATATTTTCTTCTCAGCAGCACCCATAGGACTTCTAGTGTGTTAGTGGCAGCAAACAGAGCTCCTATATTTTCTTCTCAGCAGCACCCATAGGACTTCTAATGTGTTAGTGGCATCACACAGAGTTCCTATATTTTCATCTCAGAAGCACCCATAGGACTTCTAGTGTGTTAGTGGCATCACACAGAGCTCCTATATTTTCTTCTCAGAAGCACCCATAGGACTTCTAGTGTGTTAGTGGCAGCAAACAGAGCTCCTATATTTTCTTCTTAGCAGCACCCATAGGACTTCTAATGTGTTAGTGGCATCACACAGAGTTCCTATATTTTCATCTCAGAAGCACCCATAGGACTTCTAGTGTGTTAGTGGCATCACACAGAGCTCCTATATTTTCTTCTCAGAAGCACCCATAGGACTTCTAGTGTGTTAGTGGCAGCAAACAGAGCTCCTATATTTTCTTCTCAGCAGCACCCATAGGACTTCTAGTGTGTTAGTGGCATCACACAGAGTTCCTATATTTTCATCTCAGAAGCACCCATAGGACTTCTAGTGTGTTAGTGGCATCACACAGAGCTCCTATATTTTCTTCTCAGCAGCACCCATAGGACTTCTAGTGTGTTAGTGGCATCACACAGAGCTCCTATATTTTCATCTCAGAAGCACCCATAGGACTTCTAGTGTGTTAGTGGCATCACACAGAGCTCCTATATTTTCTTCTCAGCAGCACCCATAGGACTTCTAGTGTGTTAGTGGCAGCAAACAGAGCTCCTATATTTTCTTCTCAGCAGCACCCATAGGACTTCTAGTGTGTTAGTGGCATCACACAGAGCTCCTATATTTTCTTCTCAGCAGCACCCATAGGACTTCTAGTGTGTTAGTGGCAGCAAACAGAGCTCCTATATTTTCTTCTCAGCAGCACCCATAGGACTTCTAGTGTGTTAGTGGCAGCAAACAGAGCTCCTATATTTTCTTCTCAGCAGCACCCATAGGACTTCTAGTGTGTTAGTGGCATCACACAGAGCTCCTATATTTTCTTCTCAGCAGCACCCATAGGACTTCTAGTGTGTTAGTGGCAGCAAACAGAGCTCCTATATTTTCTTCTCAGCAGCACCCATAGGACTTCTAGTGTGTTAGTGGCAGCAAACAGAGCTCCTATATTTTCTTCTCAGCAGCACCCATAGGACTTCTAGTGTGTTAGTGGCATCACACAGAGCTCCTATATTTTCTTCTCAGCAGCACCCATAGGACTTCTAGTGTGTTAGTGGCAGCAAACAGAGCTCCTATATTTTCTTCTCAGCAGCACCCATAGGACTTCTAATGTGTTAGTGGCATCACACAGAGTTCCTATATTTTCATCTCAGAAGCACCCATAGGACTTCTAGTGTGTTAGTGGCATCACACAGAGCTCCTATATTTTCTTCTCAGAAGCACCCATAGGACTTCTAGTGTGTTAGTGGCAGCAAACAGAGCTCCTATATTTTCTTCTTAGCAGCACCCATAGGACTTCTAATGTGTTAGTGGCATCACACAGAGTTCCTATATTTTCATCTCAGAAGCACCCATAGGACTTCTAGTGTGTTAGTGGCATCACACAGAGCTCCTATATTTTCTTCTCAGAAGCACCCATAGGACTTCTAGTGTGTTAGTGGCAGCAAACAGAGCTCCTATATTTTCTTCTCAGCAGCACCCATAGGACTTCTAGTGTGTTAGTGGCATCACACAGAGTTCCTATATTTTCATCTCAGAAGCACCCATAGGACTTCTAGTGTGTTAGTGGCATCACACAGAGCTCCTATATTTTCTTCTCAGCAGCACCCATAGGACTTCTAGTGTGTTAGTGGCATCACACAGAGCTCCTATATTTTCATCTCAGAAGCACCCATAGGACTTCTAGTGTGTTAGTGGCATCACACAGAGCTCCTATATTTTCTTCTCAGCAGCACCCATAGGACTTCTAGTGTGTTAGTGGCAGCAAACAGAGCTCCTATATTTTCTTCTCAGCAGCACCCATAGGACTTCTAGTGTGTTAGTGGCATCACACAGAGCTCCTATATTTTCTTCTCAGCAGCACCCATAGGACTTCTAGTGTGTTAGTGGCAGCAAACAGAGCTCCTAAATTTTCTTCTCAGCAGCACCCATAGGACTTCTAGTGTGTTAGTGGCATCACACAGAGCTCCTATATTTTCATCTCAGAAGCACCCATAGGACTTCTAGTGTGTTAGTGGCATCACACAGAGCTCCTATATTTTCTTCTCAGCAGCACCCATAGGACTTCTAGTGTGTTAGTGGCAGCAAACAGAGCTCCTATATTTTCATCTCAGAAGCACCCATAGGACTTCTAGTGTGTTAGTGGCATCACACAGAGCTCCTATATTTTCATCTCAGAAGCACCCATAGGACTTCTAGTGTGTTAGTGGCATCACACATAGCTCCTATATTTTCTTCTCAGCAGCACCCATAGGACTTCTAGTGTGTTAGTGGCATCACACAGAGCTCCTATATTTTCATCTCAGAAGCACCCATAGGACTTCTAGTGTGTTAGTGGCATCACACAGAGCTCCTATATTTTCTTCTCAGCAGCACCCATAGGACTTCTAGTGTGTTAGTGGCAGCAAACAGAGCTCCTATATTTTCTTCTCAGCAGCACCCATAGGACTTCTAGTGTGTTAGTGGCATCACACAGAGCTCCTATATTTTCTTCTCAGCAGCACCCATAGGACTTCTAGTGTGTTAGTGGCAGCAAACAGAGCTCCTATATTTTCTTCTCAGCAGCACCCATAGGACTTCTAGTGTGTTAGTGGCATCACACAGAGCTCCTATATTTTCTTCTCAGCAGCACCCATAGGACTTCTAGTGTGTTAGTGGCAGCAAACAGAGCTCCTATATTTTCTTCTCAGCAGCACCCATAGGACTTCTAGTGTGTTAGTGGCAGCAAACAGAGCTCCTATATTTTCTTCTCAGCAGCACCCATAGGACTTCTAGTGTGTTAGTGGCATCACACAGAGCTCCTATATTTTCTTCTCAGCAGCACCCATAGGACTTCTAGTGTGTTAGTGGCAGCAAACAGAGCTCCTATATTTTCTTCTCAGCAGCACCCATAGGACTTCTAGTGTGTTAGTGGCAGCAAACAGAGCTCCTATATTTTCTTCTCAGCAGCACCCATAGGACTTCTAGTGTGTTAGTGGCATCACACAGAGCTCCTATATTTTCTTCTCAGCAGCACCCATAGGACTTCTAGTGTGTTAGTGGCAGCAAACAGAGCTCCTATATTTTCTTCTCAGCAGCACCCATAGGACTTCTAATGTGTTAGTGGCATCACACAGAGTTCCTATATTTTCATCTCAGAAGCACCCATAGGACTTCTAGTGTGTTAGTGGCATCACACAGAGCTCCTATATTTTCTTCTCAGAAGCACCCATAGGACTTCTAGTGTGTTAGTGGCAGCAAACAGAGCTCCTATATTTTCTTCTTAGCAGCACCCATAGGACTTCTAATGTGTTAGTGGCATCACACAGAGTTCCTATATTTTCATCTCAGAAGCACCCATAGGACTTCTAGTGTGTTAGTGGCATCACACAGAGCTCCTATATTTTCTTCTCAGAAGCACCCATAGGACTTCTAGTGTGTTAGTGGCAGCAAACAGAGCTCCTATATTTTCTTCTCAGCAGCACCCATAGGACTTCTAGTGTGTTAGTGGCATCACACAGAGTTCCTATATTTTCATCTCAGAAGCACCCATAGGACTTCTAGTGTGTTAGTGGCATCACACAGAGCTCCTATATTTTCTTCTCAGCAGCACCCATAGGACTTCTAGTGTGTTAGTGGCATCACACAGAGCTCCTATATTTTCATCTCAGAAGCACCCATAGGACTTCTAGTGTGTTAGTGGCATCACACAGAGCTCCTATATTTTCTTCTCAGCAGCACCCATAGGACTTCTAGTGTGTTAGTGGCAGCAAACAGAGCTCCTATATTTTCTTCTCAGCAGCACCCATAGGACTTCTAGTGTGTTAGTGGCATCACACAGAGCTCCTATATTTTCTTCTCAGCAGCACCCATAGGACTTCTAGTGTGTTAGTGGCAGCAAACAGAGCTCCTAAATTTTCTTCTCAGCAGCACCCATAGGACTTCTAGTGTGTTAGTGGCATCACACAGAGCTCCTATATTTTCATCTCAGAAGCACCCATAGGACTTCTAGTGTGTTAGTGGCATCACACAGAGCTCCTATATTTTCTTCTCAGCAGCACCCATAGGACTTCTAGTGTGTTAGTGGCAGCAAACAGAGCTCCTATATTTTCATCTCAGAAGCACCCATAGGACTTCTAGTGTGTTAGTGGCATCACACAGAGCTCCTATATTTTCATCTCAGAAGCACCCATAGGACTTCTAGTGTGTTAGTGGCATCACACATAGCTCCTATATTTTCTTCTCAGCAGCACCCATAGGACTTCTAGTGTGTTAGTGGCATCACACAGAGCTCCTATATTTTCATCTCAGAAGCACCCATAGGACTTCTAGTGTGTTAGTGGCATCACACAGAGCTCCTATATTTTCTTCTCAGCAGCACCCATAGGACTTCTAGTGTGTTAGTGGCAGCAAACAGAGCTCCTATATTTTCTTCTCAGCAGCACCCATAGGACTTCTAGTGTGTTAGTGGCATCACACAGAGCTCCTATATTTTCTTCTCAGCAGCACCCATAGGACTTCTAGCGTGTTAGTGGCAGCAAACAGAGCTCCTATATTTTCTTCTCAGCAGCACCCATAGGACTTCTAGTGTGTTAGTGGCATCACACAGAGCTCCTATATTTTCATCTCAGCAGCACCCATAGGACTTCTAGTGTGTTAGTGGCATCACACAGAGCTCCTATATTTTCTTCTCAGCAGCACCCATAGGACTTCTAGTGTGTTAGTGGCAGCAAACAGAGCTCCTATATTTTCATCTCAGAAGCACCCATAGGACTTCTAGTGTGTTAGTGGCATCACACAGAGCTCCTATATTTTCATCTCAGAAGCACCCATAGGACTTCTAGTGTGTTAGTGGCATCACACATAGCTCCTATATTTTCTTCTCAGCAGCACCCATAGGACTTCTAGTGTGTTAGTGGCATCACACAGAGCTCCTATATTTTCATCTCAGAAGCACCCATAGGACTTCTAGTGTGTTAGTGGCATCACACAGAGCTCCTATATTTTCTTCTCAGCAGCACCCATAGGACTTCTAGTGTGTTAGTGGCATCACACAGAGCTCCTATATTTTCATCTCAGAAGCACCCATAGGACTTCTAGTGTGTTAGTGGCATCACACAGAGCTCCTATATTTTCTTCTCAGCAGCACCCATAGGACTTCTAGTGTGTTAGTGGCAGCAAACAGAGCTCCTATATTTTCTTCTCAGCAGCACCCATAGGACTTCTAGTGTGTTAGTGGCATCACACAGAGCTCCTATATTTTCTTCTCAGCAGCACCCATAGGACTTCTAGTGTGTTAGTGGCATCACACAGAGCTCCTTTATTTTCATCTCAGAAGCACCAATAGGACTTCTAGTGTGTTAGTGGCAGCAAACAGAGCTCCTATATTTTCTTGTCAGCAGCACACATAGTACCTATAGTGTGTTAGTGTCAGCACCCATAGGACCTACAGTGTGTTGTGAGCACACATAGGAGTTCTATTTTTTATACTATATACACTACCGACTACAATGGCTGGAAGACCGCCAAGGAGAGGCAGAGCGTGCCGAGGCAAGAACACAGGGCAGGCAGGCTCTGTTTCTAGAGACAACAGTGCTGGCCGTGGACGTGGTCGTGCATCGTCATCAGCACGTGGCCATGGGACACGCTTGTCTTTGTTTTCGGCAGCTGGACATGTGGAGCCGCATCATGCCGAAGGCTTGGTAGAATGGATGACCAAGCCCTCCTCATCCTCCTCATCCTCTCTCACCCAGGCTCAGGGTACTGGCAGAGCAGCTGCCAACGCGTACTCAATGGCATCATCAGCCACCCCTTCCCTAGACCCACCATGTCCTCCTGAGGAGTCCCCCGAACTGTTTGAGCACAGTGTTGGGTACATGCTCCAGGAGGATGCCCAACGATTCGAAGGCTCGGATGATGATACCCAGCTTGAGGAAGTCAGTAGTGTGCGCGCAGAGAGAGGGGATGCTGAAGGACAGCAATCTGGCAGTAGTGTTCCACCAGCTGCAGCTTACTGCCAGGTTTGCTCTAGTGGTGAAGAGGGAGGGGATTATGAGGTCACTGACTCCACATGGGTGCCTGAAGGGAGAGAGGAGGAGGAGGAGGAGGATGCAGCGTCACATGTCCAACGAGGCAGGATGCCCCCTGGAGGCCAGCTAGAGGCCAGCACAGCAACTGTACCACACCGCAGAGCTCCGCCTGTGCAGGGCGCTGCCTCTGCACGTTATCACAAAAGTTCTTTGGTGTGGGCCTTTTTTGAGACGAGTGCATCAGATCGCACCACTGCTATTTGCAATATTTGTCTCAAGCGTATCTCGCGTGGCCAAAACATCAGCCGCTTGGGCACCACAAGCATGAGCAGACATATGTCGACCTGCCATGCAGCTCGTTGGCAAGCACACATAAAAGACCCACACCAAAGAACAAAGCGGACCTCTCCTTGCTCCTCATCAGCTGGGATCTCCATCCCCACTATATCTTCAGTCCTCTCTGAAAGCTGCTCTGAGAGGACTGAAGGTGTAGAATTAGGTGTGTCACAACCAAGTACTTGCAGTACACCGACGTCCGATTGTAGCAGGCAAATTTCCCTGCCCCAGCTGCTGGACCGTCGAAAGAAGTATACTCCCAGCCATCCACATGCCCAGCGGTTGAATGCTAGCTTGGCTAAATTGCTAGCACTTCAACTGCTGCCTTTTCAGTTGATAGACTCGGCCCCCTTCCGTGAGTTTGTTCAATGTGCGGTTCCTCAGTGGCAGGTTCCCAAATGCCACTTTTTCTCACGGAAGGCGATTCCGTCTCTCTACTGGCATGTGGAAGGCAATGTCCATGCCTCGCTGGACAGGGCGGTCAGCGGTAAGGTGCATATTACCGCTGACTCATGGTCCAGCAGGCATGGACAGGGACGTTATCTTTCTTTCACGGCCCATTGGGTCACTCTATTGGCAGCTGGGAGGGATGCAGGACAAGGTGCAGTAGTGTTGGAGGTTGTTCCGCCACCACGCCTCCAAAATGCTACTACTGGTTGTGACACACCTCTCTCCTCCACCCCCTCCTCTTCTTCTTCCTCCATGTCCTCTTCGAGTGCTCTGTCCTCAGAACCAGCGGTGCTCCGTAGGCGTACAAGGGGCTACGCGAGTACGCAGGCAAAAAGATGCCATGCCGTGTTGCGCTGGTGTGTTTGGGGGACAGGAGCCACACTGGGCCAGAGGTTCTGGCAGCTCTTTAGGGGCAGGCCGAGAGGTGGTTGATGCCACGCCAGCTTAAGCCAGGAATGGTCGTTTCTGATAATGGCACCAACCTCCTCTCCGCCCTGCGACAGGGGCAGCTCACCCATGTGCCCTGTATGGCTCACGTCCTCAACCTGGTGGTGCAGCAGTTCTTGGGCAGGTTCCCAGGCTTACAGGATGTCCTGAGGCAGGCCAGGAAAGTCTGTGTGCATTTCCGCCGATCTTATAATGCCAGTGCTCGGCTGACTGAGCTGCAAAAGGAGCTGAACCTGCCCAAGAACCGCCTAATATGTGACATGCCCACCAGGTGGAACTCAACGTTGGCCATGCTGCAGCGACTGCACACGCAGCAGAGGGCCATCAATGAGTACCTTTGCGACTACGGCACCAGGACAGGGTCAGGGGAGCTTGGCTTTTTTTCCCCACGCCAGTGGAGCATGATCAGGGATGCATGCACTGTCCTCTCACCATTTGAGGAGGCCACGAGGATGGTGAGCAGTGACAGTGCATGCATCAGTGACACTGTACCTCTTGTCCACCTGTTGGAGCATACGCTGCGTGGGATAATGGACAGGGCACTTGAGGCAGAACAGAGGCAGGAAGAGGAGGACTTCCTTGTCTCTCAAGGCCCCCTTTATCCAGACAATGTTCCTTCTGTCCCACCCATCACACAGGAAGAGGAGGAGGAGGAGGAGGAGGAGGAGGATTGTGTGAGCATGGAGGTGGAGCCTGGCACTCAGCATCAGCAGCAGCAGTCTTTTAGGGATGATGTACAGTCCCAACAAACCAGTGGACTTGTACGTGGCTGGGAGGAGGTGGCTGGCGATCATGTCATCCTCAGTGACCCAGAAGACTCCGGACCGAATGCCTCAGCTAACCTACGCTGCATGGCCTCCCTGATCCTGCAAAGCCTGCGGAAGGATCCTCGTGTTCTTCGGATCAAGGAGAGTGACCATTACTGGCTGGCCACTCTCCTTGATCCACGGTACAAGGGTAAGGTTGCGGACCTTATCTTGCCGTCGCAGAGGGAGCAGAGGATGAGACATCTCAGGGAGGCCTTGCAGAAAGGTCTGTGCAACGCGTTCCCAGAAACTGGGAGGTTACAAACTCCTGGTCCTGGACGACGAGTTGCTGAGGCTTCGGTCAGTAGCAGAAGGAGCGGTGGGGAAGGTGGACGTCTGACCGATGCGTTCAGACAATTTTTTAGTCCGCAGCCCCAAGGTATGATCGGTTCCAGCAACCATCGCCAGCGTCTGATATACATGGTGCAGGAATACCTAGGGGCAAGGTCAGACTTGGACACCTTTCCCACCGAAAATCCTCTGGCTTACTGGGTCCTGAGGATGGATCACTGGCCAGAGCTTGCACAGTATGCAATTGAGCTACTGGCCTGTCCTGCATCCAGCGTTCTTTCCGAACGCACATTCAGTGCTGCTGGAGGATTTGTCACCGATCATAGGGTGCGCCTGTCCACCGACTCGGTTGATCGACTGACCTTCATAAAAATGAATCAGTCTTGGATCACCACCAGCTACCAGACACCTGAAGCGGATATAACGGAATAATTTATAATGTCACATCCCTTCAAGACTGCCTATGCTGATGCTGAGTGACTGTCCTGTTATGTTCACTGACTATCCTCTTCCTCCTCCTCAATGATCCATGCCACCACACCAGTGCCTAAGGCACAATTTTTCAGCCCCTGTATAACAGGGGCGTGTAATTACAATTTTTTAAAAAGATGCTTCGCAACAGGTGTGACTGCTGTGCTCAGAGTACAGTATCTGTGAGGGGTTGCAGTGTTGTGGCACCAGCACCAGTGCCTAAGGCACAATTTTTCAGCCCCTGTTGGGGCGTGTAATTACAATTTTTAGGCAATGCTTTGCAACAGGTCTCATTGCTGTGCTCAGAGTACAGTATCTGTGAGGGGTTGCAGTGTTGTGGCACCAGCACCAGTGCCTAAGGCACAATTTTTCAGCCCCTGTATAACAGGGGCGTGTAATTACAATTTTTTAAAAAGATGCTTCGCAACAGGTGTGACTGCTGTGCTCCAAGTACAGTATCTGTGAGGGGTTGCAGTGTTGTGGCACCAGCACCAATGCCTAAGGCACAATTTTTCAGCCCCTGTTTAACAGGGGCGTGTAATTACAAATCTTGATCTAATAGTTCACAGCAGGGCCCATTCCTGCGCCCACCAAGAGTAACTATGAGGGCCTACAGTCTTGTGGCAACACCGTCCACCACCACCACCACCACCAAAGGCCCAATTTTTCTGCCCTGTTCAACAGGTGCATGCAATTACAAATCTTGATCTAATAACTCACAGCAGGGCCCATTCCTGCACCCACCAAGAGTAACTGTGAGGGCTTACAGTCTTGTGGCAACACCGTCCACCACCACCACCACCACCACCAAAGGCCCAATTTTTCTGCCCGGTTCAACAGGTGCATGCAAGTACAAATCTTGATCTATTAACTCACAGCAGGGCCCATTCCTGTGCCCACCAGTCTTGTGGCTACACCAACATCTAATAGGGCAAATTTCTGCAGAGTATATACGGCAGGCCCCTACTTTCAAACATCCAACTTACAAACGACTCCTACTTGCAAACGGCAAGAGAAAACAGGAAGTGAGAGGAAATCTACCCCTAGGAAGGAAAATTCTATCCTGTTAGATTTAATTTGGGAAAAAGGTATCTCCTCTCTACTGATGCTTTATCACCAATCCTTGTTTCAATTAAAACCCCACTTTTCCAAAAACATTTGTCATTGGGACGGAAAGTGAGGTGACATGTTCTGAACAGATGTGCAAAGACAGCAAATGTTACAGGGGTGATAACCCCTCCCTATGTTCTCCAAAAAGCTTAAAAATTGTTTTTTTTGGGATGTAGCTACACTTCATAATGTACCTGTTCAGATTCTACTTAAGAACAAACCTACAGTCCATGTCTTGTTTGCACCACCTATATACTGCTGTTCAGAGTATATAGGGTTGTAGGTATAGGGTTTTATTTTGGGTGCGGGGTCCCCCTTAGTATCCATACAAGACCCAAAGGGGCTGGGGTGGGGGGTGGGTGATGGGGTAGCCATGCCATTTTTCTCAAGGATTTTCAGCCATATGGCGGCCAGGACAAGACATGACATTAAAGCCGCAAGTGGTTTTAAATGGCTTCTTTTTTTCCTTTACAAATGTCATTTTGTGCAAGGACAGTTCTAAACACGGGAAACACATGCCACTTCACAGGCATACTTTAGACACCCCCCAGGTACCATATTTAAAGGAAAATTTCACTTTTTTTTTTTTCACTTTATGCATCATTAAAATGACTGCTCCCGAAAAAACTTTAGTTTTTAAAATTTCTTTTTGCATTGATATATGTCCCCTGGGGCAGGACCCGGGTCCCCAAACCTGTTTTATGACATTAACATGCATATTGGCCGTTGTAATTAGCAATTCTGATTTCGAACGTTCGCGTCCATTATAACGAATAGGGTTCGAAAATTCGCGCGAACTTTCGGTCCGTTCGAAGGTTCTGGTGCGAACCGAACCCGGGGGTGTTCGGCTCATCCCTAGGCAAGAGCAGGGCAGGACAGGGGTGCTTTTTTTTTTTTTATTATTATTAATTTTGCTTTTTTATTTTATTTTTAAATTGTTCCTTCCATATTTATTTTTTTTTAATCATTTTTATTGTTATCTCAGGGAATGTATATATCCCCTATGATAGCAATAGGTAGTGACAGGTACTCTTTTTTTGAAAAAACTGGGGTCTAGACCCTAGATCTTTCCTCTGCCCTCAAAGCATCTGACCACACCAAGATCGGTGTGATAAAATACATTCCCTCCCACTGCTTGTAAAAGCAGTCCAGAGGCTAATTAGCCACTAGGATTGCTTTTACATGAAAGCCGGCCGCTGGCTGAAAAGAATGATACCAAAATGATACCTAAACCCGCAGGCATCAATCTGGTATAACCATTCAAAGTCCAGCAACATACCAGTACGTTGCTGGTCCTTGTTGGACATGTATTGTAATCTTTTTTTTTCATGCAGCCAGTTGGCTGAACGAAAAAAGAGATTGATCGGGTGGGTATGCCCATCATTAGAATACCGCCCTTCATCCACCCACTTCTAATGATGGGCATACATGCACCATTTATATATGCCGAAGCATGGGGGCATCCTCCCGCAAAAAAGTTATGCCGCACACACATGGTCGAACTTTTCCACGGGCAAGCCTCCGTCGGAATTTCGACTGTATGTACGCGGCATTAGGAGCAAAATCACTCCTCCGCCCCTGCTGCCCCAATGCTTCGGCATATTTTCTTTTTTTTTAACTGTGGTGGTGAAATCACCTCCTACAGCACTGGAGTCGCAGGGATCAGGCCTGTCTCTGCGAACGCTGCAGTTATGTGTGTTGTGTTTTGCAAGTGACAGGGATCGATCGATACTGCACTTGGGTGGCCTGGGCTGGACGGAGGGGCAAAACGCAGGTGCTAGCAGGTATCTGGGCTGATCCCGCTAACACTGCGTTTTTGGGAACCCTAAACTGCTGGGGACGCTAGTATAGATCTGATCAGATCAGATATTGATCTGTTCAGATACTATACCACTAAGGAGGGTGTATGCTTCACGCGTGGGTGTTAGCGTTACTGGCACTAACCTGACGCTGCCTGGGGTGTGACGCAGACCCTCTCTGATGCTAAAACCTAATTGATATCACCCGCCGGGCGATCAGGGGGTTAAACCTTTATTGGGTTATATATACGGCAGGTGCCCTGACACTATAAAAAGCAAACTAACTAACCAGCGTCACCCGTAACACTTATATGATGATCACTGGTGAAAGGGTTAACTAGGGGCAATTAGGGGGTTACAACCTTTATTAGATAATATATGGGGGTACCTGACGCTATAAAAACCTGCGGCGAACCTAAAAAAAAAATACTGGCTACCGATCTGCATCACCGACGCTAAGACAGCGATCAGAAAAATGATCGCTTAGCGACAGTGGTGATAGGGGGTGAAAGGGTTACCTGGGGGGCGATCAAGGGGGTTAAACCTTTATTAGATCATTTATGGGGGTACCTGACACTATAAAAACCTGCGGCGAACCTAAAGAAAATACTGGCTACCAATCTGCATCACCGACGCTAAGACAGCAATCAGAAAAATGATCGCTTAGCGACAGTGGTGATAGGGGGTGAAAGGGTTACCTGGGGGGTGATCAAGGGGGTTAAACCTTTTTTAGATAATTTATGGGGGTACCCGACGCTATAAAAACCTGCGGCGAACCTAAAAAAAATTACTGGCTACCGATCTGCATCACCGACGCTAAGACAGCGATCAGAAAAATGATCGCTTAGCGACAGTGGTGATAGGGGGTGAAAGGGTTACCTGGGGGGCGATCAAGGGGGTTAAACCTTTATTAGATAATTTATGGGGGTACCCGACGCTATAAAAACCTGCGGCAAACCTAAAAAAAATTACTGGCTACCGATCTGCATCACCGACGCTAAGACAGCGATCAGAAAAATTATCGCTTAGCGACGGCGGTGCTAGGGGTTGAAAGGGTTATCTGGGGGGTGATCAAGGGGTTAAACCTTTATTAGGGGGGGTTAGGGGGCTACACTGGACCTAAAACTAAATGTAGTGACACTTTTACAGTCACAAATGTCACTGATTGCAGTGATCAGTAAATAAATGGTCACTGCAATCAGTGACACTGTGACTGGGGGCTGGGGGGATGATCTGGGGGGCCTGGGGGGCGATTTATGTGCCTATGTGTGCTGGTGTTAGTGTAGTGTTTGTGCACTAACCTTGATGTCTTCTCTTGTACGGCGCTCGGTATATGTGAGCGCCGCACAAGAGATGACATCACTTCCTCCTGCTTCCTCTGCCTGTGTTTACATTACACAGGCAGAGGGGGCATTCTCATTCGCCGGGAGCGATCGCGGGGGGGTGGCCGGAATCGAACTATCGCCCCCCCATCTCGGATCGGTCCCAGACGAATTCCGACCGCTCACTGTACAGAAGGGGGGTCCGATTGGACCCCCCAACTGTACAAAGGCAATCACGTATACTCTACGTGATTGTGCCTGTCGGTGCCATTGTGCTGACGTATATATACAGTGAGCGGTCGTTAAGTGGTTAAACTTCTCCACAACTTTATCCCTGACCTGTCTGGTATATTCCTTGGCTTTCATGATGCTGTTTGTTCTCTAAGGTTCTCTAACAAACCTCCAAGGGCTTCACCGAAGAGCTGTATTTATACTGAGATTAAATTACACACAGTGGACTCTATTTATTAATTAGGTGACTTCTAAAGACAATTGGTTCCACTAGATTTTAGTTAGGGATATCAGAGTAAATGGGGCAGAATACAAATGCACGCTACACATTTCAAATATTTATTTGTAAAAAAAATTGAAAAACCATTTATCATTTTCATTCCTCTTCACACTTATGCACCACTCTGTGTTGGTTTATCACATAAAATCCCTATAAAATATATTTACGTTTTTGGTTGTAACATGACAAAATATGAAAAATTTCAATGGGTATGAATACTTTTTCAAGGCACTGTGTGTATTGTTACATTGGTTCAATTTGGGCCAATATAATGTAAAATCACCCATATCGAGAATTCATCTTTAATAGCTGCTATAGCTTGTCAAGTGATATTTTATGCAACTGATAAGAAAAAAATGATATTAAAAATGCATCTTTGACCTTCTGTTTTAGAAGTTACAGTATTTTAATTTATTCCCAATTTAAAATAAAATATAATTTGTAGAATATATTTCTGCAATACTGTTTCTTTTTTTATTTGAACAAAACATAGCTAAACCAAAGCATATAAGGAAGTCAACGACAACCAAGTCATATAATAGAGCCCCTGAAGCATTTTGTTTTTACTACAACAGAGAATTATGGTAATGAAGAACACAAATTCCCTGATATAACTAACTTACTTAGCTGGAGATCTACACTGAATACATAATAATTACATTTTTCTAACTTTATATAATTCTGATAAATATGTGAGTTACATACTGCCTTTCTAGCATGTGTGTCAAATAAAGTAAAGTGAATTGTCTAGCAATAAGTAGAGCAAAATATACTTAGCTTAGGACCAACATTCCAAAGGTGGGCAACGCTAGTAAAGACAATGCATTTAATGCAGTAAATGCCTTGAATTTTCTTTCTGAAATGTTAAAGCGGAGTTCCACCCAAAAATGGAACTTCCGCTTTTCGGAACCCCCCCTCCGGTGTCACATTTGGCACCTTTCAGGGGGAGGGGGGTGCAGATACCTGTATAATACAGGTATTTGCACCCACTTCCGGGGAGAGACTCCCACAGGAGTCACTCCACTTCCCGTCCCCCCCGCTGCCTTCTGGGAAACACACTGGTCCCAGGAGACAGCGGGGACCACTGGGAAAGCGCAGCTCTACTCGCGTAGTCGCAACACTTCACTTCCTGATTCCCTCACCGAGGGTGGGGGCGGGGACAGCCGAGAGATGAGCGATTGCTCGGCTTCGGCTGCCGACATCGCGGGCACCCTGGACAGGTAAGTGTCCTTTTATAAAAGTCAGCAGCTGCAGTATTTGTAGCTGCTGGCTCTTAATTTTTAATTTTTTGTTTCCGCTTTAATGCGGACCTCCGCTTTAATGTATTTAATTTAATGATCTGTTGTTTCTGGTGTAAATATTAATGTCCATGGATTAAAAAAATAAAAACAGCAACATTATTATTATTATTAGTAGTAGTAGTAGTAGTAGTAGTAGAATCTTAGTGCCTAACAGGCCACTCATTTCCAGCAGACGGATTGTGACCATTTAGTTGCATTGAACATCAAAATTATGTGATGAAAAAAAAAATACTCATAAAAAAGCAAATTCAATAAACTTGTGATAAATAATAGATTACTTTGTGTGGAAATTTACTTTTCAATTTCACTGTTGGTACTTACATTCTCATTGGATTTGAGTTGCTGAATGTTGCAAAAAATTATATTATAAAGACAGTGAAATACATATAAATATTTAAAGCAACTGCAAAGCCACATTATAAACACCTTAAAGAGTACCTAAAAGCAATAAAAGTGCACAAGCACACAATAATTCATTAGATAAAAGCCTTAGGGAAAATAAAGGCTAAATGAAGAAAAGGATAAACAGATTTTCATAGCTATTTAAAAACAATACTGTTGTCTTATTTTTAGAACTGCAGCATCTTTAATAACTGTTTGAAAAGATATTCTAAACACAGAATTGTGCTTGCTTTGCATTAATAATACATACTGTACAGTAAATGTGGTGTTCTTGTTCAGTCACAAAATATTGTTTAAGCAGGCCATAAAAAGGGAGGAATTTCCCCACAATAATAGGGGGGAGGGGTGTGGGCTGCCTGATCTTGCATAACTCAGACAAGAGACAAGACTTGTCATAATCATTGGCATAATTGCCCACCATTGATAATAACACTTGTGTATTTAATTGTATGTGTGTGCAAGAAAAAATATGCCCTGCTGGACTACAGAACTGTAATTTGACATCAGTACTCGTCTCGTTCCCTCTCATTATCTCCATAACCCTTTCTTGTTTACATTGTTAGCACTCCCTCCTCTCCCAAAATACCTGCTTGCTTGTTTCACCCATCTCAGTGCCCAGGTTTACCCAATTATCCTCCTCTCAGTTCCTCCCTATGACTCAGCATTGCCCAGTTCCTGGAAACAACCTTGAAGCCCAATACACAATTAATGAGGAAAGGGATATCACCGCTCTAGGAAGTTCAAGCAAAAGTAAAAGCCTTTCCTCCAGATTAGAAGCCCCAGGTGCTGGCAATGCATGTAACAATGTAAACATGGGAAGAAATTCTGGACAGCCGCACTCCAAAAAAGTTTTTGCCTTTTATTCAAAAATGGACATCAAAAATACATGCCCCAGCAGAACAGAACGGACAGAAGAGCTGACGCATTTCACACTAACAATGTGATCATAGCTAATGATCACAGAAATGAAAAAAACTTAAATACTATTTTCTTTTGGACCATGTGACCAGAAAATTTGCTTAATTGATTGTTTGATCAATTGAATTCAATTGATCACCTGAAATCTCGACACATTCTGTGAGCACAATCCAGTCTTAAACAGCAAGGGTGATTATATAATGTGCCATAATCGATTCTATGTGCAAGAATATATGTGAAACATATAATAGAACTAAATGAATAAATCTAAAATCGTGAAACAAAAAGTATAATATAATATAAATATGTGTATGTGTACATACATGAGCCTCTACATGCCCATATAACAGTGGATGTATTGTATTTGTAAATATTCAATTAGTGAGTAGGTGAAGAGGTTAAAAAACATGGAAATAAATAGATAAATAAATAAATAAATAATAAGTAATTAAAGTGAATCTATGTGAACGTGTCTATTTATTTATCAAACCAAATAGGTGAATGTTGTTTATTCCTGACTCATCTAATTATATATATTTAGCTGGGTGGTGAACACATGAAAGGGTGGGATCTATGTTATGCCATCTGTGTGGAGACCCCACTCCCTACATGTGTGTAAATACGATGTGTTAATAATAATAATAATAATGATGGTGTAGGCCCCAGTGATATAAGTGTACAGAACCAAAGGAAATGATGGAAATCATAACTATGTCAGTTAATTGGTATGCTGCTGGACATAATACAGCTATATATATGTCGGTATATGGAGACATGTATGTGAACGCATGTTCATTAGTGGTAGAAATATGAGCCTGCTGTTCTATGTATATAGGGGCATGTATCCTTAATATAAACACATACATATATCTATAGTCGTGTGTTATTAGAACCACACGGCTCGATAGTAAACTTCCCCACTCACATAACACAGCTGTGTATGTGTGGTAATTGCACAGATAAATATATATGTCATAAACTTAATGCAAAACAGGTTCTACAGACCAATTGGATCATAGCGGAAGTAAAGATATGTATATAGTAAACATATAAATATATGTGTCCCTATTACCAACATAAACCACACAGATGGCATAACATAGATCCCACCCTTTCATGTGTTCACCACCCAGCTAAATATATATAATTAGATGAGTCAGGAATAAACAACATTCACCTATTTGGTTTGATAAATAAATAGACACGTTCACATAGATTCACTTTAATTACTTATTCATTTATTTATTTGTTTATCTATTTATTTCCATGTTTTTTAACCTCTTCACCTACTCACTAATTGAATATTTACACATACAATACATCCACTGTTATATGGGCATGTAGAGGCTCATGTATGTACATACACATATTTATATTATATTATACTTTTTGTTTCACAATTTTAGATTTATTCATTTAGTTCTATTATATGTTTCACATATATTCTTGTACCTAAAATTGATTATGGCACATTATATAATCACACTATCTGTTTAAGACTGGATTGTGCTCACAGAATGTGTCAAAATTTCAGGTGATCAATTGAATTCAATTGATCAAACAATCAATTAAGCAAATTTTCTGGTCACATGGTCCAAAAGGAAATAGTATTTAAGCATTATTCATTTCTGTGATTATTAGCTATGACTAAGCACTGTTTGTTAGTGTGAAACACGTCAGCTCTTCTGTCCATTCTGTTCTGCTGTGGCATGTATTTTTGATGTCCATTTTTGAATAAAAGGCAAAAACTTTTTTGGAGTGCAGCTGTCGAGAATTTCTTCCCATTTTTACACAATTAATGGGGTTGGAATGTTTCTGTTTAGCAGACAGAAGTGCAAGTGTCAGTCACATAGTCACATTGTATGCATTTACAATCCATCAAAACAATACTGCTGCCTTGACTCATAAGAGTTTAGCCTCGTACACACGATCGGATATCCTATGGATTCTGATCCGATGGTTTTGTCCATCGGAAATCCGATGAAGCTGACTTCCATCAGTCTTGCCTACACACCATCAGTCAAAAAACTGACTGCACCAAAACGATGCGACGTACGACGGCACTATAAAGGGGAAGTTCAAATCGAATGGCGCCACCCTTTGGGCTGCTTTTGCTGATTTTGTGTTACCGCGTGTTAGTAAAAGTTTGGTGAGAGCCGATTCGTGGTTTTCAGCCTCTGTGCTTTGCAGATCGTTTCCTGGTGTTCAGTTTGTGCTTGTGGGTTCGTATTTGTTATTCAGTGCGTGCAGTCAGGTCGTTACTGTTTTGCAGTGCCTTCTTGGCCGCTCGTTACTGTTTTTCAGGTTGTTCTTCTCAGGCCTTGTTGTTCCGCGGTGCGTTCTGTTTGAGTTCGTTCTGACCAGCCAACCGGTTTAAAACCATGTTTGAAGTGCGTTCTCGTTCTCGAGCTCGTGCTGGCTATGGACTTGTTGTTGCGGTTAACACTGTAACCCAAGTTCAGTCGGTGAACAGGGTGAGGAGGAGTTCATGGACCAAGAATTGGTTGCTCCAGCGGGACCAATTCTCTCATATGTCTCTGCTGCGGGAAATCCATGAGAATAATCCTGATGATTTCAGGAATTATCTCAGGATGACGGACCCCGTTTTTCACCGTCTGTTGGATTTGCTGTCCCCCTATATCATGAGGCAGGACACTGTGATGCGCCAGGCCATCACTGCCGAGCAGAGGCTTATTGCCACGTTGAGATACCTGGCGACTGGGAGAAGCTTGCAGGACCTCAAGTTCTCGACAGGCATCTCCCCCCAGGCTCTTGGGATCATTATCCTGGAAACGTGTTCTGCCATCATCTAGGCCCTTAAGAAGGACTATATGAAAGTAAGTTTTCTCCTTTAACATCACATTCTAGTTTGTGAATGTTTGCTAATGTATTGTCTTTCTTTCCTCCTTCCCAAATTACCCTGATTGTAATATGCTGGGAATGTCCCCTTTCTCCCCATGCATGTTTTTACTTATAATGGCTCTTTTTTTGGCCTACATACCTATTTCCCTTCACTAACCTCTCCAGCATGCTATCCTGGGCCCAAACACACCTAGCCTAGTTTTTTCTTAACAATGTATTTTGTCAGCGCCATAGTATTTTTGAACCCCCCCCCCCTAAAATGTGTCCAAATGTTTTAGTTCACATTTAAGTTCAGCAGAGTGGTAGAGCCTTTTTTTGGGGGGTACAAAATTAGCTATAACCCCCTCCCCCCCCTTAGAATATTTTCAAATGTCCCATCAGCGGGGGTGAGTCATCTGATAAGTGGGCCTTCTATTTTTGTGTTTAAATACTCCCTCAAAGAATAAATGTTATACTGATGTTGGCCAAGAATGTCTTTGTGTAATCTGCTTGCAATGTAAAGTTCAAAAGTACTAACGTATTCTTTTTGTTTGACTCCACAGTTTCCTTCAACACCACAGGAATGGCAGACTGTGGCTGCCCAATTTGCCCAGCGGTGGGACTTCCCCAACTGTGGAGGGGCAATTGATGGCAAGCATGTCAACATAGTGCCGCCACCCCGTTCGGGGTCATTCTATTATAACTATAAAGGTTTTAATAGTCTTGTGTTAATGGCTGTGGCGTCGACACGGTATGAGTTCCTGTATGTGGACGTGGGGAAGAACGGCCGGATGTCCGATGGCGGAGTGTTCGCTCAGATGGAGTTCGCTCACCGTCTGCAGTCTGGGGGCCTGGCACTGCCTCCAGATGCAAACAGCGTGGATGGACTTCCCTTTGTTTTTATCGCAGATGAAGCCTTTGGACTGGGACCACACCTGATGCGGCCGTTTCCCCAACGCACCCTCACCCCGGAGAGGAGGGTTTTTAATTACCGGCTGGCCAGAGCCCGGAGGGTTGTGGAGAATGCCTTCGGGATAATGGCCAGCCGGTTCCGCCTGTTTCAGACAGCTATCCATATGGCGGAATACAAACTCAACCACCTAATTTACTGCTGCTGCATATTGCACAATTTCTTGAGACGATACTCTGCAACATATATATCTTCAGTTGGGCCTGAGGCCGGTCTATCTGAGATGAACATTCTGACTGGCCTGGACACTGCCCGTACTGGTTTGGCCCCCCAAAGTGCCCGTGAAGTACGTGATAAATACGTTGAGTACTTCACGGGTAGGGGGGCCATCGCAATGCCAGACCATATCTGACCTTTTAAAAAATATATATATATATATATATATATATATATATATATATATTTGAAAAACTTGTTTTGTCATTATTGCTGTTTTACGTTTTCATTATGTGTCTCCCAGGTTCTTGTAGTGCCAAGTGTATTTGTCTTTAGTAAATAGCCACAACTGTCACAGTAAAAAAACATGAATTTTGCAGTTTCGGAACTGATATTGAGCATAGAAAGAACAAGCCACACATTTTTGAGTGTCCAAAATATTTTTTACTCGGTGCACCACAGGTGCGTTTTTTTTAGACTAAATACAATGTAGAAATGTTTTGCTCCACATTTTGGAGAATACTAATATTTTTTGCTTTCTTTTAGTTTTGCATAAACATGCATGGGTCAAAATAGCAAACATATAAAAACAATGGAACTTATAAAGTTCAACATGAAAACGCGAAACCTGAGATGGGGTGATGTCACCCCTGAACCATCCCAAATTTGAAGATGCACACAAAAGTTTTGTGGTTGCCAATTGGGTCTTTTCTAAGTGAGCCCATGGCTAAAGTCAACATGTGCTATCTGCCATCATGGGGGATCAATGGACGTGCTTTGGGGGTGCAAACCCTTCCTCTCACCTACTTGAGTAGCGAGGAAGAGGTTGCACCCCAAAAACAGGGACATAGATCTCCTGTGACGACAGATAGCACATGTTGACACACTGTATGTGCATCTTCAAATTTTGGCTGGTGGGAAAACAAGTGCAAATGGTTGTTGCCCAAAAATACAAAATAACAGAGGGGGGGGGGGCTTCAGACTATTCACCCCAAAATATCTATAATGTTTTTATATTTTTGCTCAATCACATTCATCCTATTCCTCATAATGGCCATTTCGCTACTACATTCCATTATTTCTTGAATAAGTATTTTGGCACTAGCACTTGAGAATGGAGGAGTTGGAGTTTCGGACACACCACCACGTTCATCCCCTAAAAAAAAAAAGGTATTTAGAAATATGCAGGCCTACATCTGTTTTTACCTTGAAGTTGTGGTGACAGACACTGACCTGTTGTGGTGATAAGCTCCGCCTCTCCTTCCTCCACCTCTCCTTCCTCCACCTCCGTTTCCTCCACCTCCGCTTCCTCCACATGCTGATCTTGGGGTGCTTTTGGATCTTGGTTTTCTTTATGTGGTCTGTGCTTTCTAGGCTCCTCACATTGGTGTCCTCCCAGTCTCCTCTCCCCTATGAGAATGAAACAAACAAAAGGTGTCCTTTAGCACACAGAAATTTGAGGGCATAAATTGTAAACATTGCTTGGAAGTGGGGTCCAATTGTTAGTTTTGGCTGAGTTCCAAGATGAACACATGAGATTTTGTGAGTTCAACAAAGCAGGAATACTTATATTTTTTGACCAAAATAACACACATGGAGACACCCCAAGGTGTCCACTGGAGCACCTGTGTGTGACACCCTAAAAAGGTTGTTCAGGTGGCCCACACTATAGTGCTCCTGAGTTAAAAGCTGTGTAACCAGCTGCTTAAGTGTCCTCTCCTTTACCCAGAATCCAGTTTATCATTTCACATTCTATTTAATTACAAAACATCATCTAGCCCACAATGTTTATAAATGTTATTTTCATTAAAATATGCATGACCACATGTGGTTTACGTGTATATGTGCAAAACATGTTCTTTTGAAGACGATCGTTGTTTACTACGAAACATTACCAAAGAAGTGGACACTCAACTTAACATAAAAGTTGACATTTTACAATGTGAAACCAGACAATCCAAGCACATGTAGCAAAACATGCAATAATAAATATTACAATTTGAAATAACACAGGAAATAAACTTACTTTTTTCAAGGCTTTTTTTAAGCTTCATATACTGCTCCGGCTCCTTCAGCTTCAGGTCAGACCACCTTTTACGGAGCTGCTCCTTGGATCTCCTGACCCCAAATTTCTGATAGAGACTCCTCGCCACTTTGTCCAGTATTTGAGACTTCCGGAGATTAGGGGTGTCGTATGGCCCATGCTTCCCATCGTAATCCTTCCTCCGCAGAATGTCCACCATCTCCGCCATCTCAGGTGCTGGTGCTTTAAGTAACCGGCAATCTATAAAATATAAGCGATCAGTGAGTTATTTGTAACTAACAGGCTACCTCTGGGGGAAGTTAGTTTCAATAGATCTTTATTGTAAGATTATTGTAATATTGAACATAGTACAAATGGTTTAATGAGATAATATAATGATGTTAATGTTAGAAGAAGAAGCAAGTGGGGGGGGTACAGTAAGGTAGGTAAGGTGAGGCAGGTGTGAGCTGGTACGGTGATAAAAAACATATTTAGGATCTTGCTCCTCCTGGCCTCTCCACCAGTACTGTATCCTGGCCTCCTTGGTGTCTGGCTTCCTCACTGCACGCAGATCCTGCTCCGTGGGCTTTGGATCGGGCGGGGGTCTGAACGGAGCGGTGCCCTCCCGCATGGCGGCAGCCCCAAATCCAGACCGCGCCTTCGGCCTAGTCCCGGGCTCCGGCGGCCATCTTGGTACTCCCGGCCTCTCCACCAGCGCTGCATCCCTCCTTTCCTGGCATCTACACTCACTATAGTGGATCGCCCAGCCCACACACCGCTCCTCACAACCCTCCCAGGGACTTCAGTGCTCAGGCCTACGGACGACTCCTGCATCCTACAGGTGAGTGGCAGCCATCTTGCTACTCCCTGACGGACACCCTCAACCTTCCCACCTCTCCCCTGCTTGGTCTGGACCCCGGCTGACCATCTCAGTGCCCCAGCCTGCCAGAACATTGTCTCCACCCAAGTTTGCTGGGGGTATTCGGATCCATCGGGGGTGAGCAGCGATTGAGGCCTTGTTCTCAGTGACACGTGTGGCGGGCATCTTGCTGCTCCTTACCTCCAAGCTCCCCAAGTACCCAGCTTACCCTCTGTGCTAACTCCAAAACCATTCGGCTGGGCGCATTCGCGGCTTCTGAATATGGCAGACATGTGAGTCCAGAGCTCCGTCCTTCGCCGCCTTCCTGGAACTCCTGCTGACCGATCCGAAGCTCTGCTAGCAACAGGAGTTACCTCCTCAGACTCCTGAAACAGGTACACACCCCATGGGCAAGATTGGTGATCAGAGACAGACCTACGCCGCAACCCTCCAGCCTCAGGCCTCCTTCACCATGGACCGCTACATACATAAGCCCTCATCCACGGCCACGAGTAGCCAGAATGATGCGCCAGACCCTCCGGAACGCTCTGAGCCTATGACAGGTACTCTCTTTGATATTGTCCCCACACCTGTACAGGGGCTGCCTCCCCCATTAACAGCAGACATACTTGATGCCAAACTACAATCTTTACTCCAAGCAATTACACATAACATTGCTCAGGAGGTGGGTAAACTTGCCAAAGAACTAAGAGGGGAAATAGGCCAATTGGGAGAACGCACTGACACCCTGGAATCCAAGTTTGACGAATTAGTACAGTATTTTCAAGTCCTTGAGGAGGACAATGCCACCATGAAACACTCAATCACTCAGCTCCAAGCACAACAGGAGGACCTCGAAAATAGGGAATGCAGACAGAACCTGCGAATCAGAGGTATTCCTGAAGCAGTGGAAGACAGGGACCTCCGCTCTTATCTTTTAAGCCTGTTTAATGTGGTAGCCCCTAACATCCCTGACATTGATTGGCGTCTGGACAGGGCCCACAGATCCCTTGCTCCTATACCCCCGGCTGGAGCCAACCCGAGGGATGTGATCGTTAGATTTCACTACTACGACAGTAAAGAGGCACTCACTATCGCCACCGGCAACCAATCTAGGCTAGATTTGAAAGGATCCAAGATCCAGATCTTTAGTGATCTCTCACCTATTACCCTAGCCAGTCGAAGAAATCTACGCCCCCTGACACTTCATCTCCAGACCCACAAGGTCATGTATCATTGGGGGTTCCCATTTTGCCTCTCTGCATCCCGTGAAGGCATACAGTACTCTCTACATGATCTCCATGAAAGTGACAATTTTCTACGTAACTTAGGCTTACCGCCTCTCCCTGACGAAGCTCCTGTGCCGCTTCCTGCTACTCCTAAGCCACCGACAGCTCCAGGCCACACCTGGACCCCAGTGCGGCAGAAGCCATTTAAATCCATCTTCACACCCCAGAGGCGCCCTTCTTCTAGATTCCCGACCTGAAGATCCATACACATGGCTGCGGCCTTGGTTACCAATTTTATATGGCTCTTTGATGTTCCTGTATGCCCCACCTCTTTCCAAGTGGGCCTGTTCACCCCCTTGCCCATAGGGTGCGTTGCCTGTTGTTTTTTTGTCACCCTGAATTTGTTTGTTCCCACAGTTTCTAGTTTGTGGTCCAGGCCTTGATGCTTCGGAAGGTGATGGGGGACTGTCCCCTCCATTTTTGGCGGTCCTCATGCTCCCCTTCCCAGTCCCAGGCTTAGACCTGGGTTTCCTGGAGGCACTCGGCCTTCCAGGCTTCTTTTTGATTATGACAATGTTTTTCCTTTTTCTCTTAATTTTTTCAGTTTTTTTTTTCAATTTTTTTCTCAATTTTCATTTTTATCCCTCAGGTCATTTTTTCCCTGGCCTGCGGCTGCTACACTTTATAGATTGGTTATTTTCCTGTTACAATGCTACTGCTATACTAAATGTTGTTATGTTTTTTTTTTTTTACCTATTATATGACCCTTGCACCATCTCCTATTTAATGTATGTTTTGTAGCTTATCTTATGCTTATCCATCAGGTAGAACTGTTATGGCGTTAAAGTTTTTCACTTGTAATGTGAAAGGTTTAAACTCTATTCAAAAGAGATGGTTGGCTTTGAAAGAGTTTAAGGCATCCAAAGCTGATGTAATTTTGTTCCAGGAGACTCACTTCCACCCGAGGGGATCCCTTAAATTTGTTAGCAAACATTTCCCGACATCCTTCATGGCTTCTGATCCATCTGGGAAAGTAGGTGCAGCTATTTTAATTAGTCGCTCCTGTCCTTTAAGAGTCAAATCCTCCCACTTGGACCCCCAGGGCAGATTTATTATCCTAGATTGCTCATTCCTCTTCCAATCCCTTACGATAGTTAATGTTTATGCCCCTAATTCTGGTCAGGTCCATTTCCTCACTAACATGTTTGATACCCTGGACAAATTTTCACAACCCTTTCCGGTGATAGGCAGAGATTTCAATATGACAATGTCACCCAACAAAGATAGACACATATTGTTCCCATCTCCAAATCATTCTGCAAACTCATTAGAGCCAGAAACCTCCTGGACATTTGGAGGATTAAACACTCCACACACAAACAATACACCTTCTATCCACAAACTTTACTCTAGACTAGACCACTTCTTTATTTCCTCACCCTTTTTGACATCCACGGTCTCCTCTGAAATTAACCCCATAACCTGGTCAGATCACTCCTCTGTACAACTAGATATTACAGTCTCCTCTGCCTCTCCCAGAACTTGTCATTGGCGCCTTAATGAGACGTTTCTTCACATCCCTGAAACTAGAGACCTTTTGTCTAACAGCCTAGTGGAATATTTCCAACTTAATGTGAATACGGTCTCGGGGCCCTCCACCCTGTGGGAAGCCCATAAAGCCATCTTTCGGGACACTACATAGCTACTGGTTCTCACTTGAAAAAAGATGCTCCATTTCAACGCTCCTCTATCTTGTCCAAACTCTGTAAAGCTAAGAAACTCCTGCTGTCTTCCCCCACGGTGGCTGGGCTCTGGGCTGTTATTTTCCTACAAAATCAACTCAGATCATTAGATATGAAAAAGATTGACAAATCCCTCCTGTGGTCCAAACAGAATTTAAAAAAAAAAAATTGCAAAAAAATTATTTTATTGAAAAGAAGTAAAAAAAACAAACTGTTACAGGTATCTTGAACGACAGTTTAACAAAGGAAAATTTACAAGGTCACAGAAACCAGTTTCATAGAGAAGTATCCGCTACAATAAATAGACAAATCATGGGGGAGAATTGGGGTCCAATTTGTAGGGTCAAAGGTGCTGAAATGTTGCAGGAAGCAATGATTCGGAAAGAGGTCCGAGGTGTACTTTGTGGTTTCCCAATTGTAGAAACTATGTTTTTGGGGAAAAGCTTGTTTGGCCTGGGGCGTTATTGTGGTAAGTTTCCACTTTGGTGCAAGTGTGGTTCCAAACAGAAATTCTATGAATATTCCAATAAGCCCGACAGAATGTTAGTGAATAAGTTGAAACGTCGCCCATTTTTTTCATCCCCGTATTTTCTCAGACAAACTGAGGGCACCCCCACTTATTGCCCTCTCACCAAGGTTTTTGGAGAATTCTATCACAAATTATATAATTGCTTATAAACTGACCCTAACTATAATTTTACGCAGGAGAAATTTGACTCTTTCTTTGGCTCACTACACTTGCCCACACTCTCCCCTGACCACCTTTCATCCCTGAACTCTGCAATCACCCCTGAGAAACTAGCCGAGGTGGTCAAAAACCTCCCTACTCAAAAATCCCCTGGCCCAGGTGGCCTGCCTTACTCATATTATAATTTTTTTTTTGCCAATTCTAAGCCCACATTTGCTTTCTCTTTTTGCCTCCATACTTCAAGGTACTACACCTCACCCCCAATTCCTTCATGCACATATCTCCGTAATCCCGAAACCTGGTAAAGACCCCTCCCTTCCTGACAATTATAGGCCCATAGCTTTACTTAATTCCGATTACAAGATATTTACAAAAATTTTAGTGAACTGACTCATCCATTTAATACTCAGACTTGTACATAAGGACCAAGTAGGTTTTGTAACAGCCAGACATGCCGGCGATAACACAAGACAAACCATATACCTCATAGACTTATTGAACAGAACAACTCGACCAGCTCTGATATTGAGCCTCAACGCACAGAAAGCCTTTGATAGGCTCAGTTGGCCCTTTATGTTCGCCACACTCTCTAACTATGGTTTCAATGGCCCCTTTATGGCAGCACTGCATGCTTTATACTCCCGACCCTCTTCCCAAGTCCAGTTATCTTCCTATTTATCACCATCCTTTTCTTTGAGTAATGATACCAGACAAGGATGTCCGTTATCCCCTCTACTTTTTATCCTCTGTCTGGAACCCCAGCGGGAGCCATCCGCATCCACCCTGATATTCCTGGGGTCTCCCTGCGTCATAAGGAAGATAAACTATCATTGTTCGCGGACGATATTTTGCTAACTCTGACCAGACCTCACACATCTCTCCCAAATTTACATGCCTTGCTCAAGGAATTTAGCTTTTTCTCAGGGTATAAAATCAACACAAGCAAAACAGAGGCCCTACCAATACTTATCCCACCTTCAGATCTTATCACCCTACAGCAAAACTATTCCTATCACTGGTGCTCAAACTCTTAAATACTTAGGGATACATCTCACCTCTTCATACTCAACACTTTACCAGGCCAATTTCCCCCCAATTTTTCGTGACATTGACCAAGTCCTGCGACTAGTGATGAGCCGAACACCCCCGGGTTCGGTTCGCACCAGAACCCGCGAACGGACCGAAAGTTCGTACGAACATTAGAACCCTATTAAATACAATGGATGCGAACGTTCGAATTCTAAAGTGCTAATTATAACAACTATTATGCATGTTATTGTCCTAAAAAGGGTTTGGGAACCCGGGTTGTGCACCAGGGGACATGTATCAATGCAAAAAGAAGTTTTAAAAACGGTCGTTTTTCGGGAGCAGTCATTTTAATGATGCATAAAGTGAAAAAAAAAAGTCAAATATTCTTTTAAATATCGTACCTGGGGGGTGTCTAAAGTATGCCTGTGAAGTGCCACGTGTTTCCCGTGTTTAGAACTGTCCCTGCACAAAATGACACTTCTAAAGGAAAAAAAGCCATTTAAAACTGCTTGCGGCTTTAATGTAATGTCTGGTCCCGGTAATATGGATGAAAATCTTTAAGAAAAATGGCATAGCTACCCCATGACCCCCCCCCCTACCCCAGCCCATTACCAGCCCCTTTGGGTCTTGTATGGATATTAAGGGGAACCCCGCACATAAAATAAAAAAGGCCCTATATACTCTGAACAGCCGTATACAGGCGGTGCATACAAGACAGGGACTGTAGGTTTGTTCTTATGTAGAATCTGTTTGTAATTTTGAACAGGTACATTGTTTAAGTGTAGCTCCAGCCCAAAAATCTATTTTTAAACTTTTTGGAAAACATAGGTAAGGGTTATCACCCCTGTAACATTTGTTTTGCTGTCTGTGCCCCTGTTCAGAACATTTCACCTCACTTTCCGTCCCAATGACAACTGTTTTTGAAATGTGGTGTTTTTCTTGAAACAAGGATTGCTGATAAAGCATCAGTACAGAGGAGACACCTTTCTCCCATATTTATTCTTACAGGAGAGAATTTTCCTTCCTAGTGGTAGATTTCCTCTCACTTCCTGTTGTCTTCTTGCGTCTGCAAGTAGGAGTCGCTTGTAAGTTGGATGTTTGAAAGTAGGGACCTGCCGTATATACTCTGCAGAAATAGGCCCCTTAGTTGTTGGTGTTGGCACAACACTGTAAGCACTCACAGTTACTCTTGGTTGGTGCTGGAACGCCCTGCTGTCAACTATTATATCAGGAATTTTAATTACATATAATTGTTGAACAGTGGTAGTAAAAATTGGGCCTTTGATGGTGGTGCTGGTGCCACAACACTGTAAGCCCTGACAGTTACTCTTGGTGGGTGCAGGAATGGGCCCTGCTGTGAATTATTAGATCAAGAATTGTAATTACATGCCCCTTTTGAACAGGGGCTGAAAAATTGGGCCTTTCATGGTGGTGGTGGTGGTGGCGTTGCCACAACACTGTAAGCCCTCAGAGTTACTCTTGGTGGGTGCAGGAATGGGCCCTGCTGTGAATTATTAGATCAAGAATTGTAATTACATGCCCCTTTTGAACAGGGGCTGAAAAATTGGGCCTTTCGTGGTGGTGGTGGTGGTGGTGTTGCCACAACACTGTAAGCCCTCAGAGTTACTCTTGGTGGGTGCAGCAATGGGCCCTGCTGTGAATTATTAGATCAAGAATTGTAATTACATGCCCCTTTTGAACAGGGGCTGAAAAATTGGGCCTTTCGTGGTGGTGGTGGTGGTGGCGTTGCCACAACACTGTAAGCCCTCAGAGTTACTCTTGGTGGGTGCAGCAATGGGCCCTGCTGTGAATTATTAGATCAAGAATTGTAATTACATGCCCCTTTTGAACAGGGGCTGAAAAATTGGGCCTTTCGTGGTGGTGGTGGTGGTGGCGTTGCCACAACACTGTAAGCCCTCAGAGTTACTCTTGGTGGGTGCAGCAATGGGCCCTGCTGTGAATTATTAGATCAAGAATTGTAATTACATGCCCCTTTTGAACAGGGGCTGAAAAATTGGGCCTTTCGTGGTGGTGGTGGTGGTGGCGTTGCCACAACACTGTAAGCCCTCAGAGTTACTCTTGGTGGGTGCAGGAATGGGCCCTGCTGTGAATTATTAGATCAAGAATTGTAATTACATGCCCCTTTTGAACAGGGGCTGAAAAATTGGGCCTTTCGTGGTGGTGGTGGTGGTGGCGTTGCCACAACACTGTAAGCCCTCAGAGTTACTCTTGGTGGGTGCAGCAATGGGCCCTGCTGTGAATTATTAGATCAAGAATTGTAATTACATGCCCCTTTTGAACAGGGGCTGAAAAATTGGGCCTTTCGTGGTGGTGGTGGTGGTGGCGTTGCCACAACACTGTAAGCCCTCAGAGTTACTCTTGGTGGGTGCAGCAATGGGCCCTGCTGTGAATTATTAGATCAAGAATTGTAATTACATGCCCCTTTTGAACAGGGGCTGAAAAATTGGGCCTTTCGTGGTGGTGGTGGTGGTGGCGTTGCCACAACACTGTAAGCCCTCAGAGTTACTCTTGGTGGGTGCAGCAATGGGCCCTGCTGTGAATTATTAGATCAAGAATTGTAATTACATGCCCCTTTTGAACAGGGGCTGAAAAATTGGGCCTTTCGTGGTGGTGGTGGTGGTGGCGTTGCCACAACACTGTAAGCCCTCAGAGTTACTCTTGGTGGGTGCAGGAATGGGCCCTGCTGTGAATTATTAGATCAAGAATTGTAATTACATGCCCCTTTTGAACAGGGGCTGAAAAATTGGGCCTTTCGTGGTGGTGGTGGTGGTGGCGTTGCCACAACACTGTAAGCCCTCAGAGTTACTCTTGGTGGGTGCAGCAATGGGCCCTGCTGTGAATTATTAGATCAAGAATTGTAATTACATGCCCCTTTTGAACAGGGGCTGAAAAATTGGGCCTTTCGTGGTGGTGGTGGTGGTGGCGTTGCCACAACACTGTAAGCCCTCAGAGTTACTCTTGGTGGGTGCAGCAATGGGCCCTGCTGTGAATTATTAGATCAAGAATTGTAATTACATGCCCCTTTTGAACAGGGGCTGAAAAATTGGGCCTTTCGTGGTGGTGGTGGTGGTGGCGTTGCCACAACACTGTAAGCCCTCAGAGTTACTCTTGGTGGGTGCAGCAATGGGCCCTGCTGTGAATTATTAGATCAAGAATTGTAATTGCATGCCCCTGTTGAACAGGGGCTGAAAAATTGGGCCTTTCGTGGTGGTGGTGGTGGTGTTGCCACAACACTGTAAGCCCTCAGAGTTACTCTTGGTGGGTGCAGCAATGGGCCCTGCTGTGAATTATTAGATCAAGAATTGTAATTGCATGCCCCTGTTGAACAGGGGCTGAAAAATTGGGCCTTAGGCACTGGTGGCACAACACTACAACCCCTCACAGATACTGTACTTGGAGCACAGCAATGAGCCCTGTTGCAAAGTATTGCTTCAAAAATTGTAATGACACGCCCCTGTTAAATAGGGGCTGAAAAATTGGGCCTTAGGCACTGGTGCCACAACACTCCAACCCCTCACAGATACTGTACTTGGAGCACAGCAATGAGCCCTATGGCAAATTATTGCTAAAAAAATTGTAATTACACGCCCCTGTAAAACAGGGGCTGAAAAATTGGGCCTTAGCCACTGGTGGCGGCACCCATAAACAAAAATGATCTTCCAAGCTATCATCATCAATCGTATCATTGAGGACTCGGAAGAGGAGGATAGCCAGTCAACATAACAGCACAAGCACTCAGCATCAGCATCAGTCTTGAAGGGATGTGACATGTTAAAATCAATTAGTCTGTTATATCAGCATCAGGTGTGTGGTAGCTGGTGGTGATCCAAGACTGGTTCATCTTGATGAAAGTCAGTCGATCAACCGAGTCGGTGGACAGGCGCACCCTGTGATCCGTGACAAATCCTCCAGCAGCACTGAATGTGCGTTCCGAAAGAACGCTGGATGCAGGACAGGCCAGTAGCTCAATTGCATACTGTGCAAGCTCTGGCCAGTGATCCATCCTCAAGACCCAGTAAGCCATAGGATTTTCGGTGGGGAAGGTGTCCAAGTCTGACCTTGCCCCTAGATATTCCTGCACCATGTTTATCAGACGCTGGCGATGGTTGCTGGAACCGATCATACTTTGGGGCTGCGGACTAAAGAATTGTCTGAACGCATCGGTCAGACGGCCACCTTCCCCACCGCTCCTTCTTTGACTGGCCGAAGCCTCAGCAACTCGTTGTCCAGGACCAGGAGTTTGTAACCTCCCAGTCTCTGGGAACGCGTTGCACAGACCTTTCTGCAAGGCCTCCCGGAGTTGTCTCATCCTCTGCTCCCTCTGCGACAATAACATAAGGTCCGCAACCTTACCCTTGTACCGTGGATCAAGGAGAGTGGCCAGCCAGTAATGGCCCCTCTCCTTGATCCGAAGAATACGAGGATCCTTCCGCAGACTTTGCAGGATCAGGGAGGCCATACAGCGTAGGTTTGCTGAGGCATTCGCTCCGGAGTCCTCTGGGTCACTAAGGACGACATGATCCGCAGCCACCTCCTCCCAGCCACGTACAAGTCCACTGGTTTCTTGGGACTGTAAATCATCCCTAAAAGACTGCTGCTGATGATGCTGAGTGCCAGCCTCCACCTCCATGCTGACACAATCCTCCTCCTCCTCCTCCTCCTCCTCCTCTTCCTGTGCGATGGGTGGGACAGAAGGAACACTGTCTGGGTAAAGGGGCCTTGAGAGGCAAGGAAGTCCTCCTCTTCCTGCCTCTGTTCTGCCTCAAGTGCCCTGTCCATTATTCCACGCAGCGTGTGCTCCAACAGGTGGACAAGAGGTACAGTGTCACTGATGCATGCACTGTCACTGCTCACCATCCTCGTGGCCTCCTCAAATGGTGCCAGGACAGTGCATGCATCCCTGATCATGCCCCACTGGCGTGGAGAAAAAAAACCAAGCTCCCCTGACCCTGTCCTGGTGCCGTAGTCGCACAGGTACTCATTGATGGCCCTCTGCTGCGTGTGCAGCCGCTGCAGCATGGCCAACGTTGAGTTCCACCTGGTGGGCATGTCACATATAAGGCGGTTCTTGGGCAGGTTCAACTCCTTTTGCAGCTCAGCCAGGCGAGCACTGGCATTATAAGATCTGCGGAAATGCACACAGACTTGCCTGGCCTGCCTCAGGACATCCTGTAAGCCCGGGTACCTGCCCAAGAACCGCTGCACCACCAGGTTAAGGACGTGAGCCACACAGGGCACATGGGTCAGTTGTCCCTGTCGGAGGGCGGAGAGGAGGTTGGTGCCATTGTTGCAAACCACCATTCCTGGCTTAAGCTGGCGTGGCGTCAACCACCTCTCGGCCTGGCCCTGCAGAGCAGACAGGACCTCTGCCCCAGTGTGGCTTCTGTCCCCCAAACACACCAGCGCAAGCACGGCATGGCATCTTTTTGCCTGCGTACTTGCGTAGCCCCTTGAACGCCTACGGAGCACCGCTGGTTCCGAGGACAAACCACAGGAAGAGGCCATGGAGGAAGAAGAAGAGGAGGGGGTGGAGGAGAGAGGTGTGTCACAACCAGTAGTAGCATTTTGGAGGCGTGGCGGTGGAACAACCTCCAACACTACTGCACCTTGTCCTGCATCCTTCCCAGCTGCCAAAAGAGTGACCCAATGGGCCGTGAAAGAAAGGTAACGTCCCTGTCCATGCCTGCTGGACCATGAGTCAGCGGTAATATGCACCTTACCGCTGACCGCCCTGTCCAGCGAGGCCAAGACATTGCCTTCCACATGCCGGTAGAGAGCCGGAATAGCCTTCCGTGAGAAAAAGTGGCGTTTGGGAACCTGCCACTGAGGAACCGCACATTGCACAAACTCACGGAAGGGGGCCGAGTCTACCAACTGAAAAGGCAGCAGTTGAAGCGCTAGCAATTTAGCCAAGCTAGCATTCAACCGCTGGGCATGTGGATGGCTGGGAGTGAACTTCTTTCGACGGTCCAGCAGCTGGGGCAGGGAAATTTGCCTGCTAGAATCGGACGTCGGTGTACTGCTAGCAGAGTGGCCGCAAGTACTTGGCTGTGACACACCTAATTCTACACCTTCATTCCTCTCAGTGCATGTTTCAGAGAGGACTGAAGTTATAGTGGGGTTGGAGATCCCAGCTGATGCGGTGCAAGGAGAGGTCCGCTTTGTTCTTTGGTGTGGGTCTTTGAGGTAGGCTTGCCAACGAGCTGCATGGCAGGTCAACATATGTCTGGTCAGGCATGTGGTACCCAAGCGGCTGATGTTTTGGCCACGCGATATACGCTTGAGACATATGTTGCAAACAGCAGCTGTGCGATCTGATGCACTAGCCTCAAAAAAGGCCCACACCAAAGAACTTTTTGAATGACGGGCAGAGGCAGCGCCCTGCACAGGCGGAGCTCTGCGGTGTGATTCCGTCGGTGTACTGCCCTTACGCTGGCCACCAAAGGGCATCCTGCCTCGTTGGAGATGTGCCTCCTCCTCATCCTCCTCCTCTCTCCTATTAGGCACCCACGTGGAGTCAGTGACCTCATCATCCCCTCCCTCCTCATCACTGGAGCCAATCTGGCAGTATGCTGCAGCTGCTGGAACATGACTGCCAGATTGGTGTCCTTCTTGAGCATCCCCTCTGTCTGCTCTCACGCTACTGCCTTCCTGTAGCTGGGTTTCATCATCAGACCCTTCGAAACGCTGGGCATCCTCCTGGAGCATGTACCCAACACTGTGCTCAAACAGTTCGGGGGACTCCTCAGGAGGAGGACATGGTGGGTCTAGGGAAGGAGTGACTGATGATTAGGGATGAGCTTCGTGTTCGAGTCGAACATACGTTCGACTCGAACATCGGCTGTTCGATCGTTCGACGAAGATCGAACGATTTGGGCCGTTCGCGCCAAATTCGAGTGACGCGAACGGCCCACAATGCACTACGCCATCGCAGTGTCATCCAGGCGCTGTGATTGGCCAAGCATGCACTGTGACCCCGCATGCTTGGCCAATCACAGCGCCGGCAGCGAGGAGAGCAATGATTGGCCACAGGCAGGATGCCTGTGGCCAATTATTGCTGAGGGTGTTTAGTACACGCCCCACACTATAAAAGGCCGCCAGCACGGCGGCCTAGTGTAGTGTGTTTCGGAGCAGGGATAGAGCAGCATAGGCAGGGACAGTGACTTTTATTTCTTTCTTGCTTAACCTGGATTCCTTTAGTTTAGGGAAAGAGAAGGATAGGTAGGGAGAGTGTCAGTGTGTTTTGTGCTTGTGCTATATTGTGCTTAAAAAAAACATTTTTTCTAGGGACAGAAAACTGTAGGTAGGGAGAGTGTGTCAGTTTCTTTCACTGTCAAAGTCCTTGTTTCCAGGGACCTGGAAGGACAGTGAGTGAATTCTCCTTGTGCTAAATTGTGCTTAAAAAAAACATTTTTTCTAGGGACAGAAAACTGTAGGTAGGGAGAGTGTGTCAGTTTCTTTCACTGTCAAAGTCCTTGTTTCCAGGGACCTGGAAGGACAGTGAGTGAATTCTCCTTGTGCTAAATTGTGCTTAAAAAAAACATTTTTTCTAGGGACAGAAAACTGTAGGTAGGGAGAGTGTGTCAGTTTCTTTCACTGTCAAAGTCCTTGTTTCCAGGGACCTGGAAGGACAGTGAGTGAATTCTCCTTGTGCTAAATTGTGCTTAAAAAAAACATTTTTTCTAGGGACAGAAAACTGTAGGTAGGGAGAGTGTGTCAGTTTCTTTCACTGTCAAAGTCCTTGTTTCCAGGGACCTGGAAGGACAGTGAGTGAATTCTCCTTGTGCTAAATTGTGCTTAAAAAAAACATTTTTTCTAGGGACAGAAAACTGTAGGTAGGGAGAGTGTGTCAGTTTCTTTCACTGTCAAAGTCCTTGTTTCCAGGGACCTGGAAGGACAGTGAGTGAATTCTCCTTGTGCTAAATTGTGCTTAAAAAAAACTTTTTTTCTAGGGACAGAAAACTGTAGGTAGGGAGAGTGTGTCAGTTTCTTTCACTGTCAAAGTCCTTGTTTCCAGGGACCTGGAAGGACAGTGAGTGAATTCTCCTTGTGCTAAATTGTGCTTAAAAAAAACATTTTGCCTAGGGACAGAAAACTGTAGGTAGGGAGAGTGTGTCAGTTTCTTTCACTGTCAAAGTCCTTGTTTCCAGGGACCTGGAAGGACAGTGAGTGAATTCTCCTTGTGCTAAATTGTGCTTAAAAAAAACATTTTTTCTAGGGACAGAAAACTGTAGGTAGGGAGAGTGTGTCAGTTTCTTTCACTGTCAAAGTCCTTGTTTCCAGGGACCTGGAAGGACAGTGAGTGAATTCTCCTTGTGCTAAATTGTGCTTAAAAAAAACATTTTTTCTAGGGACAGAAAACTGTAGGTAGGGAGAGTGTGTCAGTTTCTTTCACTGTCAAAGTCCTTGTTTCCAGGGACCTGGAAGGACAGTGAGTGAATTCTCCTTGTGCTAAATTGTGCTTAAAAAAAACATTTTTTCTAGGGACAGAAAACTGTAGGTAGGGAGAGTGTGTCAGTTTCTTTCACTGTCAAAGTCCTTGTTTCCAGGGACCTGGAAGGACAGTGAGTGAATTCTCCTTGTGCTAAATTGTGCTTAAAAAAAACATTTTTTCTAGGGACAGAAAACTGTAGGTAGGGAGAGTGTGTCAGTTTCTTTCACTGTCAAAGTCCTTGTTTCCAGGGACCTGGAAGGACAGTGAGTGAATTCTCCTTGTGCTAAATTGTGCTTAAAAAAAACATTTTTTCTAGGGACAGAAAACTGTAGGTAGGGAGAGTGTGTCAGTTTCTTTCACTGTCAAAGTCCTTGTTTCCAGGGACCTGGAAGGACAGTGAGTGAATTCTCCTTGTGCTAAATTGTGCTTAAAAAAAACATTTTTTCTAGGGACAGAAAACTGTAGGTAGGGAGAGTGTGTCAGTTTCTTTCACTGTCAAAGTCCTTGTTTCCAGGGACCTGGAAGGACAGTGAGTGAATTCTCCTTGTGCTAAATTGTGCTTAAAAAAAACATTTTTTCTAGGGACAGAAAACTGTAGGTAGGGAGAGTGTGTCAGTTTCTTTCACTGTCAAAGTCCTTGTTTCCAGGGACCTGGAAGGACAGTGAGTGAATTCTCCTTGTGCTAAATTGTGCTTAAAAAAAACATTTTTTCTAGGGACAGAAAACTGTAGGTAGGGAGAGTGTGTCAGTTTCTTTCACTGTCAAAGTCCTTGTTTCCAGGGACCTGGAAGGACAGTGAGTGAATTCTCCTTGTGCTAAATTGTGCTTAAAAAAAACATTTTTTCTAGGGACAGAAAACTGTAGGTAGGGAGAGTGTGTCAGTTTCTTTCACTGTCAAAGTCCTTGTTTCCAGGGACCTGGAAGGACAGTGAGTGAATTCTCCTTGTGCTAAATTGTGCTTAAAAAAAACATTTTTTCTAGGGACAGAAAACTGTAGGTAGGGAGAGTGTGTCAGTTTCTTTCACTGTCAAAGTCCTTGTTTCCAGGGACCTGGAAGGACAGTGAGTGAATTCTCCTTGTGCTAAATTGTGCTTAAAAAAACATTTTTTCTAGGGACAGAAAACTGTAGGTAGGGAGAGTGTGTCAGTTTCTTTCACTGTCAAAGTCCTTGTTTCCAGGGACCTGGAAGGACAGTGAGTGAATTCTCCTTGTGCTAAATTGTGCTTAAAAAAAACATTTTTTCTAGGGACAGAAAACTGTAGGTAGGGAGAGTGTGTCAGTTTCTTTCACTGTCAAAGTCCTTGTTTCCAGGGACCTGGAAGGACAGTGAGTGAATTCTCCTTGTGCTAAATTGTGCTTAAAAAAAAAAAATGTTCTAGGGACAGAAAACTGTAGGTAGGGAGAGTGTGTCAGTTTCTTTCACTGTCAAAGTCCTTGTTTCCAGGGACCTGGAAGGACAGTGAGTGAATTCTCCTTGTGCTAAATTGTGCTTAAAAAAAACATTTTTTCTAGGGACAGAAAACTGTAGGTAGGGAGAGTGTGTCAGTTTCTTTCACTGTCAAAGTCCTTGTTTCCAGGGACCTGGAAGGACAGTGAGTGAATTCTCCTTGTGCTAAATTGTGCTTAAAAAAAACATTTTTTCTAGGGACAGAAAACTGTAGGTAGGGAGAGTGTGTCAGTTTCTTTCACTGTCAAAGTCCTTGTTTCCAGGGACCTGGAAGGACAGTGAGTGAATTCTCCTTGTGCTAAATTGTTCTTAAAAAAAACATTTTTTCTAGGGACAGAAAACTGTAGGTAGGGAGAGTGTGTCAGTTTCTTTCACTGTCAAAGTCCTTGTTTCCAGGGACCTGGAAGGACAGTGAGTGAATTCTCCTTGTGCTAAATTGTGCTTAAAAAAAACATTTTTTCTAGGGACAGAAAACTGTAGGTAGGGAGAGTGTGTCAGTTTCTTTCACTGTCAAAGTCCTTGTTTCCAGGGACCTGGAAGGACAGTGAGTGAATTCCCCTTGTGCTAAATTGTGCTTAAAAAAAACATTTTTTCTAGGGACAGAAAACTGTAGGTAGGGAGAGTGTGTCAGTTTCTTTCACTGTCAAAGTCCTTGTTTCCAGGGACCTGGAAGGACAGTGAGTGAATTCTCCTTGTGCTAAATTGTGCTTAAAAAAAACATTTTTTCTAGGGACAGAAAACTGTAGGTAGGGAGAGTGTGTCAGTTTCTTTCACTGTCAAAGTCCTTGTTTCCAGGGACCTGGAAGGACAGTGAGTGAATTCTCCTTGTGCTAAATTGTGCTTAAAAAAACATTTTTTCTAGGGACAGAAAACTGTAGGTAGGGAGAGTGTGTCAGTTTCTTTCACTGTCAAAGTCCTTGTTTCCAGGGACCTGGAAGGACAGTGAGTGAATTCTCCTTGTGCTAAATTGTGCTTAAAAAAAACATTTTTTCTAGGGACAGAAAACTGTAGGTAGGGAGAGTGTGTCAGTTTCTTTCACTGTCAAAGTCCTTGTTTCCAGGGACCTGGAAGGACAGTGAGTGAATTCTCCTTGTGCTAAATTGTGCTTAAAAAAAACATTTTTTCTAGGGACAGAAAACTGTAGGTAGGGAGAGTGTGTCAGTTTCTTTCACTGTCAAAGTCCTTGTTTCCAGGGACCTGGAAGGACAGTGAGTGAATTCTCCTTGTGCTAAATTGTGCTTAAAAAAAACATTTTTTCTAGGGACAGAAAACTGTAGGTAGGGAGAGAGTGTCAGTTTCTTTCACTGTCAAAGTCCTTGTTTCCAGGGACCTGGAAGGACAGTGAGTGAATTTTCCTTGTGCTAAATTGTGCTTAAAAAAAACATTTTTTCTAGGGACAGAAAACTGTAGGTAGGGAGAGTGTGTCAGTTTCTTTCACTGTCAAAGTCCTTGTTTCCAGGGACCTGGAAGGACAGTGAGTGAATTCTCCTTGTGCTAAATTGTGCTTAAAAAAAACATTTTTTCTAGGGACAGAAAACTGTAGGTAGGGAGAGTGTGTCAGTTTCTTTCACTGTCAAAGTCCTTGTTTCCAGGGACCTGGAAGGACAGTGAGTGAATTCTCCTTGTGCTAAATTGTGCTTAAAAAAAACATTTTTTCTAGGGACAGAAAACTGTAGGTAGGGAGAGTGTGTCAGTTTCTTTCACTGTCAAAGTCCTTGTTTCCAGGGACCTGGAAGGACAGTGAGTGAATTCTCCTTGTGCTAAATTGTGCTTAAAAAAAACATTTTTTCTAGGGACAGAAAACTGTAGGTAGGGAGAGTGTGTCAGTTTCTTTCACTGTCAAAGTCCTTGTTTCCAGGGACCTGGAAGGACAGTGAGTGAATTCTCCTTGTGCTAAATTGTGCTTAAAAAAAACATTTTTTCTAGGGACAGAAAACTGTAGGTAGGGAGAGTGTGTCAGTTTCTTTCACTGTCAAAGTCCTTGTTTCCAGGGACCTGGAAGGACAGTGAGTGAATTCTCCTTGTGCTAAATTGTGCTTAAAAAAAAATTTTTTCTAGGGACAGAAAACTGTAGGTAGGGAGAGTGTGTCAGTTTCTTTCACTGTCAAAGTCCTTGTTTCCAGGGACCTGGAAGGACAGTGAGTGAATTCTCCTTGTGCTAAATTGTGCTTAAAAAAAACATTTTTTCTAGGGACAGAAAACTGTAGGTAGGGAGAGTGTGTCAGTTTCTTTCACTGTCAAAGTCCTTGTTTCCAGGGACCTGGAAGGACAGTGAGTGAATTCTCCTTGTGCTAAATTGTGCTTAAAAAAAACATTTTTTCTAGGGACAGAAAACTGTAGGTAGGGAGAGTGTGTCAGTTTCTTTCACTGTCAAAGTCCTTGTTTCCAGGGACCTGGAAGGACAGTGAGTGAATTCTCCTTGTGCTAAATTGTGCTTAAAAAAAAAAATTTTTCTAGGGACAGAAAACTGTAGGTAGGGAGAGTGTGTCAGTTTCTTTCACTGTCAAAGTCCTTGTTTCCAGGGACCTGGAAGGACAGTGAGTGAATTCTCCTTGTGCTAAATTGTGCTTAAAAAAAACATTTTTTCTAGGGACAGAAAACTGTAGGTAGGGAGAGTGTGTCAGTTTCTTTCACTGTCAAAGTCCTTGTTTCCAGGGACCTGGAAGGACAGTGAGTGAATTCTCCTTGTGCTAAATTGTGCTTAAAAAAAACATTTTTTCTAGGGACAGAAAACTGTAGGTAGGGAGAGTGTGTCAGTTTCTTTCACTGTCAAAGTCCTTGTTTCCAGGGACCTGGAAGGACAGTGAGTGAATTCTCCTTGTGCTAAATTGTTCTTAAAAAAAACATTTTTTCTAGGGACAGAAAACTGTAGGTAGGGAGAGTGTGTCAGTTTCTTTCACTGTCAAAGTCCTTGTTTCCAGGGACCTGGAAGGACAGTGAGTGAATTCTCCTTGTGCTAAATTGTGCTTAAAAAAAACATTTTTTCTAGGGACAGAAAACTGTAGGTAGGGAGAGTGTGTCAGTTTCTTTCACTGTCAAAGTCCTTGTTTCCAGGGACCTGGAAGGACAGTGAGTGAATTCTCCTTGTGCTAAATTGTGCTTAAAAAAAACATTTTTTCTAGGGACAGAAAACTGTAGGTAGGGAGAGTGTGTCAGTTTCTTTCACTGTCAAAGTCCTTGTTTCCAGGGACCTGGAAGGACAGTGAGTGAATTCTCCTTGTGCTAAATTGTGCTTAAAAAAACATTTTTTCTAGGGACAGAAAACTGTAGGTAGGGAGAGTGTGTCAGTTTCTTTCACTGTCAAAGTCCTTGTTTCCAGGGACCTGGAAGGACAGTGAGTGAATTCTCCTTGTGCTAAATTGTGCTTAAAAAAAACATTTTTTCTAGGGACAGAAAACTGTAGGTAGGGAGAGTGTGTCAGTTTCTTTCACTGTCAAAGTCCTTGTTTCCAGGGACCTGGAAGGACAGTGAGTGAATTCTCCTTGTGCTAAATTGTGCTTAAAAAAAACATTTTTTCTAGGGACAGAAAACTGTAGGTAGGGAGAGTGTGTCAGTTTCTTTCACTGTCAAAGTCCTTGTTTCCAGGGACCTGGAAGGACAGTGAGTGAATTCTCCTTGTGCTAAATTGTGCTTAAAAAAAACATTTTTTCTAGGGACAGAAAACTGTAGGTAGGGAGAGTGTGTCAGTTTCTTTCACTGTCAAAGTCCTTGTTTCCAGGGACCTGGAAGGACAGTGAGTGAATTCTCCTCGTGCTAAATTGTGCTTAAAAAAAACATTTTTTCTAGGGACAGAAAACTGTAGGTAGGGAGAGTGTGTCAGTTTCTTTCACTGTCAAAGTCCTTGTTTCCAGGGACCTGGAAGGACAGTGAGTGAATTCTCCTTGTGCTAAATTGTGCTTAAAAAAAACATTTTTTCTAGGGACAGAAAACTGTAGGTAGGGAGAGTGTGTCAGTTTCTTTCACTGTCAAAGTCCTTGTTTCCAGGGACCTGGAAGGACAGTGAGTGAATTCTCCTTGTGCTAAATTGTGCTTAAAAAAAAAAAAATTTCTAGGGACAGAAAACTGTAGGTAGGGAGAGTGTGTCAGTTTCTTTCACTGTCAAAGTCCTTGTTTCCAGGGACCTGGAAGGACAGTGAGTGAATTCTCCTTGTGCTAAATTGTGCTTAAAAAAAACATTTTTTCTAGGGACAGAAAACTGTAGGTAGGGAGAGTGTGTCAGTTTCTTTCACTGTCAAAGTCCTTGTTTCCAGGGACCTGGAAGGACAGTGAGTGAATTCTCCTTGTGCTAAATTGTGCTTAAAAAAAACATTTTTTCTAGGGACAGAAAACTGTAGGTAGGGAGAGTGTGTCAGTTTCTTTCACTGTCAAAGTCCTTGTTTCCAGGGACCTGGAAGGACAGTGAGTGAATTCTCCTTGTGCTAAATTGTGCTTAAAAAAAACATTTTTTCTAGGGACAGAAAACTGTAGGTAGGGAGAGTGTGTCAGTTTCTTTCACTGTCAAAGTCCTTGTTTCCAGGGACCTGGAAGGACAGTGAGTGAATTCTCCTTGTGCTAAATTGTGCTTAAAAAAAACATTTTTTCTAGGGACAGAAAACTGTAGGTAGGGAGAGTGTGTCAGTTTCTTTCACTGTCAAAGTCCTTGTTTCCAGGGACCTGGAAGGACAGTGAGTGAATTCTCCTTGTGCTAAATTGTGCTTAAAAAAAACATTTTTTCTAGGGACAGAAAACTGTAGGTAGGGAGAGTGTGTCAGTTTCTTTCACTGTCAAAGTCCTTGTTTCCAGGGACCTGGAAGGACAGTGAGTGAATTCTCCTTGTGCTAAATTGTGCTTAAAAAAAACATTTTTTCTAGGGACAGAAAACTGTAGGTAGGGAGAGTGTGTCAGTTTCTTTCACTGTCAAAGTCCTTGTTTCCAGGGACCTGGAAGGACAGTGAGTGAATTCTCCTTGTGCTAAATTGTGCTTAAAAATTTTTTTTTTCTAGGGACAGAAAACTGTAGGTAGGGAGAGTGTGTCAGTTTCTTTCACTGTCAAAGTCCTTGTTTCAAGGGACAGAGAAGGACACCTGAAGGTAGCCCTTATTGCTTTTTTCCCATCTCCCTGCAGGCCATCTATTAGAATGTCTGGAAGGCAAACAAGGAGAGGCAGACAGTCATGAGGCAACAAAAGAGGGCAAGCAGGCTCTGTGTCTGGGGGCAACAGTGCTGGTCGTGGACGCGTTGCATTGTCATCAGCACATGGCCATGGGACACGCTTGTCCTTCTTTTCGGCAGCTGGACATGTTGAGCCACATCATGCCGAAGACTTGGTAGAGTGGATGACCAAGCCCTCCTCCTCCTCCTCATCCTCTCTCACCCAGGCTCAGGGTACTGGAAAAGCAGCTGCCAAAGCGTCCTCTTCCCTGGTATCAATGTCAGACTCATCATCAGTCACTCCTTCCCTAGACCCACCATGTCCTCCTCCTGAGGAGTCCCCCGAACTGTTTCAGCACAGTGTTGGGTACATGCTCCAGGAGGATGCCCAGCGTTTCGAAGGGTCTGATGATGAAACCCAGCTAGAGGAAGGCAGTAGCGTGAGAGCAGACAGAGGGGATGCTCAAGAAGGACACCAATCTGGCAGTCATGTTCCAGCAGCTGCAGCATACTGCCAGATTGGCTCCAGTGATGAGGAGGGAGGTGATGATGAGGTCACTGACTCCACGTGGGTGCCTAATAGGAGAGAGGAGGAGGAGGAGGATGAGGAGGAGGCACATTTCCAACGAGGCAGGATGCCCTTTGGTGGCCAGCGTAAGGGCAGTACACCGACGGAATCACACCGCAGAGCTCCGCCTGTGCAGGGCGCTGCCTCTGCCCGTCATTCAAAAAGTTCTTTGGTGTGGGCCTTTTTTGAGGCTAGTGCATCAGATCGCACAGCTGCTGTTTGCAACATATGTCTCAAGCGTATATCGCGTGGCCAAAACATCAGCCGCTTGGGTACCACATGCCTGACCAGACATATGTTGACCTGCCATGCAGCTCGTTGGCAAGCCTACCTGAAAGACCCACACCAAAGAACAAAGCGGACCTCTCCTTGCACCGCATCAGCTGGGATCTCCAACCCCACTATAACTTCAGTCCTCTCTGAAACATGCACTGAGAGGAATGAAGGTGTAGAATTAGGTGTGTCACAGCCAAGTACTTGCGGCCACTCTGCTAGCAGTACACCGACGTCCGATTCTAGCAGGCAAATTTCCCTGCCCCAGCTGCTGGACCGTCGAAAGAAGTTCACTCCCAGCCATCCACATGCCCAGCGGTTGAATGCTAGCTTGGCTAAATTGCTAGCACTTCAACTGCTGCCTTTTCAGTTGGTAGACTCGGCCCCCTTCCGTGAGTTTGTGCAATGTGCGGTTCCTCAGTGGCAGGTTCCCAAACGCCACTTTTTCTCACGGAAGGCTATTCCGGCTCTCTACCGGCATGTGGAAGGCAATGTCTTGGCCTCGCTGGACAGGGCGGTCAGCGGTAAGGTGCATATTACCGCTGACTCATGGTCCAGCAGGCATGGACAGGGACGTTACCTTTCTTTCACGGCCCATTGGGTCACTCTTTTGGCAGCTGGGAAGGATGCAGGACAAGGTGCAGTAGTGTTGGAGGTTGTCCCACCGCCACGCCTCCAAAATGCTACTACTGGTTGTGACACACCTCTCTCCTCCACCCCCTCCTCTTCTTCTTCCTCCATGGCCTCTTCCTGTGGTTTGTCCTATGAACCAGCGGTGCTCCGTAGCCGTTCACGGGGCTACGCAAGTACGCAGGCAAAAAGATGCCATGCCGTGCTTGCGCTGGTGTGTTTGGGGGACAGAAGCCACACTGGGGCAGAGGTCCTGTCTGCTCTGCAGGGCCAGGCCGAGAGGTGGTTGACGCCACGCCAGCTTAAGCCAGGAATGGTGGTTTGCGACAATGGCACCAACCTCCTCTCCGCCCTCCGACAGGGACAACTGACCCATGTGCCCTGTGTGGCTCACGTCCTTAACCTGGTGGTGCAGCGGTTCTTGGGCAGGTACCTGGGCTTACAGGATGTCCTGAGGCAGGCCAGGAAAGTCTGTGTGCATTTCCGCAGATCTTATAATGCCAGTGCTCGCCTGGCTGAGCTGCAAAAGGAGTTGAACCTGCCCAAGAACCGCCTTATATGTGACATGCCCACCAGGTGGAACTCAACGTTGGCCATGCTGCAGCGGCTGCACACGCAGCAGAGGGCCATCAATGAGTACCTGTGCGACTACGGCACCAGGACAGGGTCAGGGGAGCTTGGTTTTTTTTCTCCACGCCAGTGGGGCATGATCAGGGATGCATGCACTGTCCTGGCACCATTTGAGGAGGCCACGAGGATGGTGAGCAGTGACAGTGCATGCATCAGTGACACTGTACCTCTTGTCCACCTGTTGGAGCACACGCTGCGTGGAATAATGGACAGGGCACTTGAGGCAGAACAGAGGCAGGAAGAGGAGGACTTCCTTGCCTCTCAAGGCCCCCTTTACCCAGACAGTGTTCCTTCTGTCCCACCCATCGCACAGGAAGAGGAGGAGGAGGAGGAGGAGGAGGATTGTGTCAGCATGGAGGTGGAGGCTGGCACTCAGCATCAGCAGCAGCAGTCTTTTAGGGATGATTTACAGTCCCAAGAAACCAGTGGACTTGTACGTGGCTGGGAGGAGGTGGCTGCGGATCATGTCGTCCTTAGTGACCCAGAGGACTCCGGAGCGAATGCCTCAGCAAACCTACGCTGCATGGCCTCCCTGATCCTGCAAAGTCTGCGGAAGGATCCTCGTATTCTTCGGATCAAGGAGAGGGACCATTACTGGCTGGCCACTCTCCTTGATCCACGGTACAAGGGTAAGGTTGCGGACCTTATGTTACCGTCGCAGAGGGAGCAGAGGATGAGACAACTCCGGGAGGCCTTGCAGAAAGGTCTGTGCAACGCGTTCCCAGAGACTGGGAGGTTACAAACTCCTGGTCCTGGACAACGAGTTGCTGAGGCTTCGGCCAGTCAAAGAAGGAGCGGTGGGGAAGGTGGCCGTCTGACCGATGCGTTCAGACAATTCTTTAGTCCGCAGCCCCAAAGTATGATCGGTTCCAGCAACCATCGCCAGCGTCTGATAAACATGGTGCAGGAATATCTAGGGGCAAGGTCAGACTTGGACACCTTCCCCACCGAAAATCCTCTGGCTTACTGGGTCTTGAGGATGGATCACTGGCCAGAGCTTGCACAGTATGCAATTGAGCTACTGGCCTGTCCTGCATCCAGCGTTCTTTCGGAACGCACATTCAGTGCTGCTGGAGGATTTGTCACGGATCACAGGGTGCGCCTGTCCACCGACTCGGTTGATCGACTGACTTTCATCAAGATGAACCAGTCTTGGATCACCACCAGCTACCACACACCTGATGCTGATATAACAGACTAATTGATTTTAACATGTCACATCCCTTCAAGACTGATGCTGATGCTGAGTGCCTGTGCTGTTATGTTGACTGGCTATCCTCCTCCTCCGAGTCCTCAATGATACGATTGATGATGATAGCTTGGAAGATCATTTTTGTTTATGGGTGCCGCCACCAGTGGCTAAGGCCCAATTTTTCAGCCCCTGTTTTACAGGGGCGTGTAATTACAATTTTTTTAGCAATAATTTGCCATAGGGCTCATTGCTGTGCTCCAAGTACAGTATCTGTGAGGGGTTGGAGTGTTGTGGCACCAGTGCCTAAGGCCCAATTTTTCAGCCCCTGTTTAACAGGGGCGTGTCATTACAATTTTTGAAGCAATACTTTGCAACAGGGCTCATTGCTGTGCTCCAAGTACAGTATCTGTGAGGGGTTGTAGTGTTGTGCCACCAGTGCCTAAGGCCCAATTTTTCAGCCCCTGTTCAACAGGGGCATGCAATTACAATTCTTGATCTAATAATTCACAGCAGGGTCCATTGCTGCACCCACCAAGAGTAACTCTGAGGGCTTACAGTCTTGTGGCAACGCCACCACCACCACCACCACGAAAGGCCCAATTTTTCAGCCCCTGTTCAAAAGGGGCATGTAATTACAATTCTTGATCTAATAATTCACAGCAGGGCCCATTGCTGCACCCACCAAGAGTAACTGTCAGGGCTTACAGTGTTGTGGCACCAGCACCACCATCAAAGCCCCAATTTTTACTACCACTGTTCAACAATTATATGTAATTAAAATTCCTGATATAATAGTTGACAGCAGGGCGTTCCAGCACCAACCAAGAGTAACTGAGTGCTTACAGTGTTGTGCCAACACCAACAACTAAGGGGCCTATTTCTGCAGAGTATATACGGCAGGTCCCTACTTTCAAACATCCAACTTACAAACGACTCCTACTTGCAAACGAAAGAAGACAACAGGAAGTGAGAGGAAATCTACCCCTAGAAAGGAAAATTCTCTCCTGTAAGAATAAATATGGGAGAAAGGGGTCTCATCTGTACTGATGCTTTATCAGCAATCCTTGTTTCAAGAAAAACACCACATTTCAAAAACAGTTGTCATTGGGACGGAAAGTGAGGTGAAATGTTCTGAACAGGGGCACAGACAGCAAAACAAATGTTACAGGGGTGATAACCCTTACCTATGTTTCCCAAAAAGTTTAAAAATAGATTTTTGTTCTGGAGCTACACTTCAACAATGTACCTGTTCAAAATTACAAACAGATTCTACATAAGAACAAACCTACAGTCCCTGTCTTGTATGCACCGCCTGTATACGGCTGTTCAGAGTATATAGGGCCTTTTTTATTTTATGTGCGGGGTTCCCCTTAATATCCATACAAGACCCAAAGGGGCTGGTAATGGGCTGGGGTAGGGGGGGGGGGTCATGGGGTAGCTATGCCATTTTTCTTAAAGAATTTCATCCATATTACCGGGACCAGACATTACATTAAAGCCGCAAGCAGTTTTAAATGGCTTTTTTTTCCTTTAGAAGTGTCATTTTGTGCAGGGACAGTTCTAAACACGGGAAACACGTGGCACTTCACAGGCATACTTTAGACACCCCCCAGGTACGATATTTAAAGGAATATTTGACTTTTTTTTTTTTCACTTTATGCATCATTAAAATGACTGCTCCCGAAAAACGACCGTTTTTAAAACTTCTTTTTGCATTGATACATGTCCCCTGGTGCAGAACCCGGGTTCCCAAACCCTATTTATGACAATAACATGCATAATAGTTGTTATAATTAGCACTTTAGAATTCGAACGTTCGCATCCATTGTATTTAATAGGGTTCTAATGTTCGTTCGAACTTTCGGTCCGTTCGCGGGTTCTGGTGCGAACCGAACCCGGGGGTGTTCGGCTCATCACTACTGATGATGAGTCTGACATTGATACCAGGGAAGAGGACGCTTTGGCAGCTGCTTTTCCAGTACCCTGAGCCTGGGTGAGAGAGGATGAGGAGGAGGAGGAGGGCTTGGTCATCCACTCTACCAAGTCTTCGGCATGATGTGGCATGATGTGGCTCAACATGTCCAGCTGTCGAAAAGAAGGACAAGCGTGTCCCATGGCCATGTGCTGATGACAATGCACCGCGTCCACGACCAGCACTGTTGCCCCCAGACACAGAGCCTGCTTGCCCTCTTTTATTGCCTCCTGACTGTCTGCCTCTCCTAGACATTCTAATAGATGGCCTGCAGGGAGATGGGAAAAAAGCAATAAGGGCTACCTTCAGGTGTCCTTCTCTGTCCCTTTACTTAAGGATTTCTAAATATGGTTGAGGATGATTGCTTTTGCACAGAATAGCACAACGACAATTTCCCTGACTGTCCAAAAAAACAAGGATTTCAAAGATGGTTGATGAGGAATGCTTTTGCACACTATAGCACAAGGAGAATTTCCCTCACTGTCCTTCCCTGTCCCTAGAAACAAGGATTATCACAGTGAAAGAAACTGACACTCTTCCTACCTATAGTTTTCTGTCCCTAGAAAAAATGTTTTTTTAAAGCACACTATAGCACAAGGAGAATTTCCCTCACTTTCCTTCCCTGTCCCTAGTAACAAGGATTATCACAGTGAAAGAAACTGACACTCTTCCTACCTATAGTTTTCTGTCCCTAGAAAAAATGTTTTTTTAAAGCACACTATAGCACAAGGAGAATTTCCCTCACTTTCCTTCCCTGTCCCTAGAAACAAGGATTATCACAGTGAAAGAAACTGACACTCTTCCTACCTATAGTTTTCTGTCTCTAGAAAAAATGTTTTTTTAAAGCACACTATAGCACAAGGAGAATTTCCCTCACTTTCCTTCCCTGTCCCTAGAAACAAGGATTATCACAGTGAAAGAAACTGACACTCTTCCTACCTATAGTTTTCTGTCCCTAGAAAAAATGTTTTTTTAAAGCACACTATAGCACAAGGAGAATTTCCCTCACTTTCCTTCCCTGTCCCTAGAAACAAGGATTATCACAGTGAAAGAAACTGACACTCTTCCTACCTATAGTTTTCTGTCCCTAGAAAAAATGTTTTTTTTAAAGCACACTATAGCACAAGGAGAATTTTCCTCACTGTCCTTCCCTGTCCCTAGAAACAAGGATTATCACAGTGAAAGAAACTGACACTCTTCCTACCTATAGTTTTCTGTCCCTAGAAAAAATGTTTTTTTAAAGCACACTATAGCACAAGGAGAATTTCCCTCACTTTCCTTCCCTGTCCCTAGAAACAAGGATTATCACAGTGAAAGAAACTGACACTCTTCCTACCTATAGTTTTCTGTCCCTAGAAAAAATGTTTTTTTAAAGCACACTATAGCACAAGGAGAATTTCCCTCACTTTCCTTCCCTGTCCCTAGAAACAAGGATTATCACAGTGAAAGAAACTGACACTCTTCCTACCTATAGTTTTCTGTCCCTAGAAAAAATGTTTTTTTTAAAGCACACTATAGCACAAGGAGAATTTTCCTCACTGTCCTTCCCTGTCCCTAGAAACAAGGATTATTACAGTGAAAGAAACTGACACTCTTCCTACCTATAGTTTTCTGTCCCTAGAAAAAATGTTTTTTTAAAGCACACTATAGCACAAGGAGAATTTTCCTCACTGTCCTTCCCTGTCCCTAGAAACAAGGATTATCACAGTGAAAGAAACTGACACTCTTCCTACCTATAGTTTTCTGTCCCTAGAAAAATTTTTTTTTTAAAGCACACTATAGCACAAGGAGAATTTCCCTCACTTTCCTTCCCTGTCCCTAGAAACAAGGATTATCACAGTGAAAGAAACTGACACTCTTCCTACCTATAGTTTTCTGTCTCTAGAAAAAAATTTTTTTTAAAGCACACTATAGCACAAGGAGAATTTCCCTCACTTTCCTTCCCTGTCTCTAGAAACAAGGATTATCACAGTGAAAGAAACTGACACTCTTCCTACCTATAGTTTTCTGTCCCTAGAAAAAATGTTTTTTTAAAGCACACTATAGCACAAGGAGAATTTCCCTCACTTTCCTTCCCTGTCCCTAGAAACAAGGATTATCACAGTGAAAGAAACTGACACTCTTCCTACCTATAGTTTTCTGTCCCTAGAAAAAATGTTTTTTTAAAGCACACTATAGCACAAGGAGAATTTCCCTCACTTTCCTTCCCTGTCCCTAGAAACAAGGATTATCACAGTGAAAGAAACTGACACTCTTCCTACCTATAGTTTTCTGTCCCTAGAAAAAAACATTTTTTCTAGGGACAGAAAACTATAGGTAGGAAGAGTGTCAGTTTCTTTCACTGTGATAATCCTTGTTTCTAGGGACAGGGAAGGACAGTGAGGAAAATTCTCCTTGTGCTATAGTGTGCTTTAAAAAAACATTTTTTCTAGGGACAGAAAACTATAGGTAGGAAGAGTGTCAGTTTCTTTCACTGTGATAATCCTTGTTTCTAGGGACAGGGAAGGACAGTGAGGAAAATTCTCCTTGTGCTATAGTGTGCTTTAAAAAAACATTTTTTAAAGCACACTATAGCACAAGGAGAATTTTCCTCACTGTCCTTCCCTGTCCCTAGAAACAAGGATTATCACAGTGAAAGAAACTGACACTCTTCCTACCTATAGTTTTCTGTCCCTAGAAAAAATGTTTTTTTAAAGCACACTATAGCACAAGGAGAATTTCCCTCACTTTCCTTCCCTGTCCCTAGAAACAAGGATTATCACAGTGAAAGAAACTGACAATCTTCCTACCTATAGTTTTCTGTCCCTAGAAAAAATGTTTTTTTTAAAGCACACTATAGCACAAGGAGAATTTCCCTCACTTTCCTTCCCTGTCCCTAGAAACAAGGATTATCACAGTGAAAGAAACTGACACTCTTCCTACCTATAGTTTTCTGTCCCTAGAAAAAATGTTTTTTTAAAGCACACTATAGCACAAGGAGAATTTTCCTCACTGTCCTTCCCTGTCCCTAGAAACAAGGATTATCACAGTGAAAGAAACTGACACTCTTCCTACCTATAGTTTTCTGTCCCTAGAAAAAATGTTTTTTTAAAGCACACTATAGCACAAGGAGAATTTTCCTCACTGTCCTTCCCTGTCCCTAGAAACAAGGATTATCACAGTGAAAGAAACTGACACTCTTCCTACCTATAGTTTTCTGTCCCTAGAAAAAATGTTTTTTTAAAGCACACTATAGCACAAGGAGAATTTCCCTCACTTTCCTTCCCTGTCCCTAGAAACAAGGATTATCACAGTGAAAGAAACTGACACTCTTCCTACCTATAGTTTTCTGTCTCTAGAAAAAATGTTTTTTTAAAGCACACTATAGCACAAGGAGAATTTCCCTCACTTTCCTTCCCTGTCCCTAGAAACAAGGATTACCACAGTGAAAGAAACTGACACTCTTCCTACCTATAGTTTTCTGTCCCTAGAAAAAATGTTTTTTTTAAAGCACACTATAGCACAAGGAGAATTTCCCTCACTTTCCTTCCCTGTCCCTAGAAACAAGGATTATCACAGTGAAAGAAACTGACACTCTTCCTACCTTTAGTTTTCTGTCCCTAGAAAAAATGTTTTTTTAAAGCACACTATAGCACAAGGAGAATTTTCCTCACTGTCCTTCCCTGTCCCTAGAAACAAGGATTATCACAGTGAAAGAAACTGACACTCTTCCTACCTATAGTTTTCTGTCCCTAGAAAAAATGTTTTTTTAAAGCACACTATAGCACAAGGAGAATTTCCCTCACTTTCCTTCCCTGTCCCTAGAAACAAGGATTATCACAGTGAAAGAAACTGACACTCTTCCTACCTATAGTTTTCTGTCCCTAGAAAAAATGTTTTTTTAAAGCACACTATAGCACAAGGAGAATTTTCCTCACTGTCCTTCCCTGTCCCTAGAAACAAGGATTATCACAGTGAAAGAAACTGACACTCTTCCTACCTATAGTTTTCTGTCCCTAGAAAAAATGTTTTTTTAAAGCACACTATAGCACAAGGAGAATTTTCCTCACTGTCCTTCCCTGTCCCTAGAAACAAGGATTATCACAGTGAAAGAAACTGACACTCTTCCTACCTATAGTTTTCTGTCCCTAGAAAAAATGTTTTTTTAAAGCACACTATAGCACAAGGAGAATTTCCCTCACTTTCCTTCCCTGTCCCTAGAAACAAGGATTATCACAGTGAAAGAAACTGACACTCTTCCTACCTATAGTTTTCTGTCTCTAGAAAAAATGTTTTTTTAAAGCACACTATAGCACAAGGAGAATTTCCCTCACTTTCCTTCCCTGTCCCTAGAAACAAGGATTATCACTGTGAAAGAAACTGACACTCTTCCTACCTAAAGTTTTCTGTCCCTAGAAAAAATGTTTTTTTAAAGCACACTATAGCACAAGGAGAATTTCCCTCACTTTCCTTCCCTGTCCCTAGAAACAAGGATTATCACAGTGAAAGAAACTGACACTCTTCCTACCTATAGTTTTCTGTCCCTAGAAAAAATGTTTTTTTTAAAGCACACTATAGCACAAGGAGAATTTCCCTCACTTTCCTTCCCTGTCCCTAGAAACAAGGATTATCACAGTGAAAGAAACTGACACTCTTCCTACCTATAGTTTTCTGTCCCTAGAAAAAATGTTTTTTTAAAGCACACTATAGCACAAGGAGAATTTTCCTCACTGTCCTTCCCTGTCCCTAGAAACAAGGATTATCACAGTGAAAGAAACTGACACTCTTCCTACCTATAGTTTTCTGTCCCTAGAAAAAATGTTTTTTTAAAGCACACTATAGCACAAGGAGAATTTTCCTCACTGTCCTTCCCTGTCCCTAGAAACAAGGATTATCACAGTGAAAGAAACTGACACTCTTCCTACCTATAGTTTTCTGTCCCTAGAAAAAATGTTTTTTTAAAGCACACTATAGCACAAGGAGAATTTCCCTCACTTTCCTTCCCTGTCCCTAGAAACAAGGATTATCACAGTGAAAGAAACTGACACTCTTCCTACTGTGACAGCAGGAAGGTAAAGTCACCTGGTTGCATCCAGGGGGGTAGATATATTTCGCCCAGATTCAGGCTTTACGCCGACTTATACAACTAGGTGGAGTGTTGTATAAGCCCAGCTGAGGCTAGTGGGCTCATGGATGACTCATACCTCTAGGGAGAGGGCTGGGCGTCGTGCAGGCAGGGAGTTGATGAGACCAGCTGAAGCCTGTCAGTTCGTTTAAGGCCTAGATAAAAACTCCCAGATTCATTAGGTGTTTGCTCATGCCTGGAACCAGACCTGTGTGGACTGTCTAGGGAGAGTGAACCCCTGTGCGGTGAGACAAAGCCTGTGTGGCTATTTGTTTGGACATTGACTAAACCAGGGACTTAGGGACTAGGACAGCACTAGGCTGATCCCAGTTGTTAGTTAGGAAACCTGTATGTTTAGTCAGAGGTCAAGTTGACCAGGATTTATTTTGTTTATGTTTCTTTTGGCTTTGCTGTGTTTTGTCACTGTAAATAGAAAATAAACCGCACCTTTTTTTGATTTTGAAAACCACAACCTCCGTTTGCTGGGCCTGTTTTTGTGTGGGGAGCCCATCCCGGGGGTCACACACACCCGCTGCCGAGCTAACCCCCTCACACTACCTATAGTTTTCTGTCTCTAGAAAAAATGTTTTTTTAAAGCACACTATAGCACAAGGAGAATTTCCCTCACTTTCCTTCCCTGTCCCTAGAAACAAGGATTACCACAGTGAAAGAAACTGACACTCTTCCTACCTATAGTTTTCTGTCCCTAGAAAAAATGTTTTTTTAAAGCACACTATAGCACAAGGAGAATTTCCCTCACTTTCCTTCCCTGTCCCTAGAAACAAGGATTATCACAGTGAAAGAAACTGACACTCTTCCTACCTATAGTTTTCTGTCCCTAGAAAAAATGTTTTTTTAAAGCACACTATAGCACAAGGAGAATTTTCCTCACTGTCCTTCCCTGTCCCTAGAAACAAGGATTATCACAGTGAAAGAAACTGACACTCTTCCTACCTATAGTTTTCTGTCCCTAGAAAAAATGTTTTTTTAAAGCACACTATAGCACAAGGAGAATTTCCCTCACTTTCCTTCCCTGTCCCTAGAAACAAGGATTATCACAGTGAAAGAAACTGACACTCTTCCTACCTATAGTTTTCTGTCCCTAGAAAAAATGTTTTTTTAAAGCACACTATAGCACAAGGAGAATTTTCCTCACTGTCCTTCCCTGTCCCTAGAAACAAGGATTATCACAGTGAAAGAAACTGACACTCTTCCTACCTATAGTTTTCTGTCCCTAGAAAAAATGTTTTTTTAAAGCACACTATAGCACAAGGAGAATTTTCCTCACTGTCCTTCCCTGTCCCTAGAAACAAGGATTATCACAGTGAAAGAAACTGACACTCTTCCTACCTATAGTTTTCTGTCCCTAGAAAAAATGTTTTTTTAAAGCACACTATAGCACAAGGAGAATTTCCCTCACTTTCCTTCCCTGTCCCTAGAAACAAGGATTATCACAGTGAAAGAAACTGACACTCTTCCTACCTATAGTTTTCTGTCTCTAGAAAAAATGTTTTTTTAAAGCACACTATAGCACAAGGAGAATTTCCCTCACTTTCCTTCCCTGTCCCTAGAAACAAGGATTATCACAGTGAAAGAAACTGACACTCTTCCTACCTAAAGTTTTCTGTCCCTAGAAAAAATGTTTTTTTAAAGCACACTATAGCACAAGGAGAATTTCCCTCACTTTCCTTCCCTGTCCCTAGAAACAAGGATTATCACAGTGAAAGAAACTGACACTCTTCCTACCTATAGTTTTCTGTCCCTAGAAAAAATGTTTTTTTAAAGCACACTATAGCACAAGGAGAATTTTCCTCACTGTCCTTCCCTGTCCCTAGAAACAAGGATTATCACAGTGAAAGAAACTGACACTCTTCCTACCTATAGTTTTCTGTCCCTAGAAAAAATGTTTTTTTAAAGCACACTATAGCACAAGGAGAATTTTCCTCACTGTCCTTCCCTGTCCCTAGAAACAAGGATTATCACAGTGAAAGAAACTGACACTCTTCCTACCTATAGTTTTCTGTCCCTAGAAAAAATGTTTTTTTAAAGCACACTATAGCACAAGGAGAATTTTCCTCACTGTCCTTCCCTGTCCCTAGAAACAAGGATTATCACAGTGAAAGAAACTGACACTCTTCCTACCTATAGTTTTCTGTCCCTAGAAAAAATGTTTTTTTAAAGCACACTATAGCACAAGGAGAATTTCCCTCACTTTCCTTCCCTGTCCCTAGAAACAAGGATTATCACAGTGAAAGAAACTGACACTCTTCCTACCTATAGTTTTCTGTCTCTAGAAAAAATGTTTTTTTAAAGCACACTATAGCACAAGGAGAATTTCCCTCACTTTCCTTCCCTGTCCCTAGAAACAAGGATTATCACAGTGAAAGAAACTGACACTCTTCCTACTGTGACAGAGCATCCCAGAGAGAGCTTGGGAAAGTCCTGTTCGGGGTTTATACATCTCCCAGGCTCCTCTCATATACATTCAGGGATCTCTGAGCCAGGATCCACTTCAGGTGTTGGTTCTCTCCACCAGCTTAATTAAAAGCTCACCTGAGCAGACAGCCTTTGCTCAGCCTGGGAAACACAGACAACGTTGGTTTGTGAGAGCAAGAAGGTTGGTAAAACTTGTTACTCTGTGAATGTGGAAGCTGACAAGCGTTAGGCTTGTCCAGCCTGGTAGTGAGGGCCTGTACATACTGTGTAGTTAGAGCCGAGACACGGCTAGGCTTTTGTTTAGCTATTTTTTCTTCTGTTTGTTTTCACCACACTGTACAGCACCTGTCATTGACTTTGTATATAGCACCAATAAACCCCACTGTGTTTTCACTGATCCAATGGACTTGGTATCTGTGCCTGCTCATCCCAGGGAGCTTTTGTACCTACTACCTGCCCCCCAGGTTACATATGGTGGAGAATGCGGGCAGCTGTAGTAAGTTACTACTTAAAAGGCCAGTACCTAAAGTGACAACATGGAGGACATCCTCAAACAAATGGTGTTAGCAAACGCTGCACAGCAGCAAGCAAACGCTGCACAACAGCAAACTAACGCTACATTGCAGCAAGCAAACGCTGCACAACAGCAAACTAACGCTGCATTACAGCAAGCCAACGCTATCGCACAGGAGCAAACCAAGGTGCTGTTCCAACAGATTGGTGCTGTACAGGAGCAATCGCAGAGGCTGTTTGAACAGCTTGCCACTGCTGCAATAGCGGATAGAAAAACCCTTACTGAGGTTGTGGAGACGCTAGCACAGGGGTCACCTGCGATAATGAAGGATATTGGAGACAAGCCCTCAACCATCCATGTGGGTCGCTTTCTTTCAAAGATGACGGCAGATGATGATCCAGAGGCTTTCCTACTAACATTTGAACGGACCGCTGAGAAGGAAGGTTGGCCCCAAACCCAGTGGGCAGGACTGATCGCCCCCTTACTTTCTGGAGAAGCGCAGAAGGCCTACTATGATCTGGAGTCAGCAGAAGCGGGAGATTATGAGAAGGTCAAGCGGGAAATCCTGGCACGACTCGGTGTCACCTTGGCTGTTCGAGCTCAGCGGGTCCACAGCTGGTTCTTCCAAGATAAGAGGCCCCCAAGATCGCAGATGTTTGATCTGATCCACCTGGTACGGAAATGGCTACAGCCGGAGTCCCTGTCTGCGCCACAAATAGTGGAGCGTGTGGTCATGGACCAATTCCTGAGGTCACTGCCAATTCCCCTGCAGAAGTGGGTGAGTCAAGGAGACCCCAAGTCAGCAGACAACCTGGTGGAGCTCGTTGAGAGGTACTTTGCTGCAGAGAACCTGGTCACCACCCCTACAGCCGCACAGACTTTTCACCCAAAGCCACGGTCTCCCCAGGCAACCGGTAAGACTGTTCCAGGGGAAGTGGGTGGTAAGCATGGCAAGGAAATAGGGGGGAGGATTTTTGGTGCCAGGACTGAAGTTTGGCGGCCCAAACAAGGGAAGCCACTGCCTGTCAGCAAACCAAACTGGGGAAACATCAGGTGTTTTCGTTGCCAAGAACTGGGACATGTTGCAGCAAACTGTCCATTGACAGATGAACCAATGCAGTGTGATCTATCTTTTAGAAGGCAGTCTATGTTTGCTGCTGTTTCATGCGCTGCAATGCCAAATGTGGGAAAACACATGTGTCATGTGACTATTAATAATAAGCCTATTATGGCCTTGCTGGACTCTGGAAGTCTGGTTACTTTGGTTACAGCTGAGATGGTTGAAACTGTGAATTTTCATGCAAAAAAGGTTGCTGTGATCTGTGTACATGGGGATACCCGCGAGTATCCAATAGCCACTGTTCAGTTTAAAACTGGCTTAGGTACGGTGACCCATTCGGTCGGACTGGTGCCCCACTTGGTGCATGAGGCTATCATTGGTAGGGACTTCCCTAAGTTTTGGGAACTGTGGGATTGTCCCGACCCAGTCGCAGTACCTAACTCAGTCGCAGAGCCAGAACTCGTGGCCATTACTGACCTTGTGAGTTCAGGGGACTCCTCTCAGGGCTCTCCGGGTGATCCTTTCTCAGTTATGGCAGGAGAGCTGGGGGAGCCGGAAGAAGTCCCCACAACCAGTAGAGCTGGACAGCCGCCTGCTGAATCTGAGCCTACGTTAGAGTTTGCCAATCTTAATGTGCACAAGGAAAATTTTGGTACGGAGCAGAGAAAAGACCCTACCCTTGCCAGGGCCTGGGAAAATGTAATAGTGATTAATGAGGTACCTGTCGAACCAGGGGGCAGGCTCTGTTTTCCATATTTCTGCAGCAATGAGGATTTACTGTATCGTGTATGTAAATCTAATGATGAAGTGGTTGAACAGTTGGTAGTCCCTAAGTTATACAGACGGGTGGTGTTGGAACTTGCCCATGGGCACTTGCTAGGAGGCCATTTAGGGGTTGAGAAAACCACTGAAAGAGTGTTGTGCAGGTTTTACTGGCCTGGGATACGGAAAAACATAGAAAATTATTGTCAATCCTGTCCTGTGTGTCAGATGTCAGCCCCCCAACCCCACTTCCGAAGTCCGTTAGTGCCCTTGCCCATTATTGAAGTGCCTTTTGAGAGGATTGCCATGGACCTTGTGGGTCCACTCCCCAAATCTGCCCGCGGTCATCAACATATCCTCATGATCATGGATTACGCTACCCGTTACCCTGAGGCCGTTCCCTTACGCACTGCATCTGCTAAAAACATTGCCAAAGAGCTGTTTATGGTGTTCAGTCGGGTTGGCGTCCCGAAAGAAGTCCTTACAGACCAAGGTACCCCATTCATGTCACGAATAACTAGGGAGCTCTGCAAGTTATTTAAGGTGACGCAGTTGCGTACCTCAGTGTACCATCCTCAAACGGATGGCTTGGTGGAACGCTTCAATAAGACATTAAAGAGTATGTTAAAAAAGGTTGTTGATAAGGATGGGAAAAACTGGGACTTCCTGATACCTTACTTGATGTTCGCCATCAGGGAAGTTCCCCAGTCATCTACGGGGTACTCTCCATTTGAGTTGCTTTATGGGAGACACCCTCGGGGACTCTTAGACATAGCCAAGGAAACTTGGGAGGGGGAGCAGACACCTCACAAAAGTGTTATTGAGCATATCGCTCAAATGCAGGATAGGATTGCAGCCATCATGCCGGTAGTAAAAGAACATTTACTGCAGGCCCAAGCAGCCCAACAGAGGATATACAACAGGGGGGCCCAACTTCGTGTTTTCTCACCTGGTGACCGGGTCCTCGTGTTAGTTCCCACTGTTGAGAGCAAATTCCTGGCTAAGTGGCAGGGACCCTTTGAAGTAATTGAAAGAGTTGGGGAGGTCAATTACAAGGTGTATCAACCAGGTAAAAGGAAGCCCGAACAGATTTACCACATAAACCTGTTAAAACCCTGGAAGGATAGACTGGCATTAACTGCGAGGTCCCTCCCGGTAACCCTTAAAGGTACTGAATCCCCTCTGATCCCTGAGGTCATGATTCCAGACACCCTGTCATGTTCCCAGAAACAGGAAGCTAGAGAGTTCCTGATGAGGAATAAAGAGAAATTTTCAGAGTTGCCGGGCACGACTTCAGCAGTTCAGCATGATATTGTTACTGAACCTGGAGTCCGTGTCAAGCTCAAACCATACCGAATTCCCGAAGCTAGAAGAAAGGACATCGGTGAGGAAGTTAAAAGGATGTTGGAGCTAGATGTTATTGAGGAATCCAATAGTGACTGGTCTAGCCCCATTGTATTGGTCCCAAAACCGGATGGCACTTGGAGGTTTTGTAATGACTTCAGAAAGCTTAATGCGGTAACAAAGTTTGACACATACCCAATGCCCAGGGTAGACGAGCTTATAGACCGACTTGGCAAGGCCCGTTATCTGACCACTTTGGACTTGACCAAAGGATATTGGCAAATACCCCTGACTGGTAGTGCCAAAGAAAAGACTGCATTTGTGACCCCGGAGGGGTCGTTTCAATATAAGAAAATGCCTTTTGGGTTGCAAAATGCCCCTGCAACATTTCAGAGGGCTATGGACAGGACCCTAAGACCTCACCGACAGTATGCTGCAGCCTATCTGGACGACATAGTGGTGCATAGCACTGACTGGGAGTCTCACTTGCCCCGTGTCCAGGCTGTCCTGGATTCCCTCTTCAAGGAGGGGTTTACGGCAAATCCAAAAAAAAGTGCCATTGGGCTAGAGGAAGCCAGGTATTTGGGCTACACTATTGGCCGGGGTGTCATAAAGCCCCAGGTGAATAAAATAGAAGCCATCCAGGAGTGGCCACGCCCTGCAAACAAGAAGCAGGTCAGGGCCTTTCTTGGCATTGCGGGGTACTATAGAAGATTTATCCCAAATTTCGCAACTATAGCTGCCCCACTGACAGACCTTACGAAAGGGAAAGCCTCCGTAATGGTGAAATGGTCTCCAGTAGCAGAAGAGTCTTTTCAAGTCCTGAAGAAGGCTCTTTGTGCACAGCCAATCCTATACTCCCCCGATTTCTCCAAAACCTTTTTGGTCCAGACAGATGCGTCTGATGTTGGTATCGCGGCAGTACTTTCACAGGTACACAATGGGGAAGAACACCCTGTGGTGTACTTAAGCAGAAAGCTCAATGACCATGAAAAGAAGTACGCAGTCATTGAAAAGGAGTGTCTGGCCATAAAGTGGGCCGTGGACGCGCTCAGGTACTACTTGTTGGGGCGCCAGTTTGAGTTAATAACTGACCATGCTCCCCTGAAATGGATGGCCCAAAAGAAGGAGACTAATAGGCGGGTGAACCGGTGGTTTTTGGCCCTACAAGATTACGCCTTTACGGTAAAACACAGGCCAGGTGTTGAGATGGGGAATGTAGATGCCCTCTCCCGTGTTCACTCCTGTTGGGCTGCAGGTGTTCCAACCCTGGGGTTGAAACAAGGGGGGAGGATGTGTGACAGAGCATCCCAGAGAGAGCTTGGGAAAGTCCTGTTCGGGGTTTATACATCTCCCAGGCTCCTCTCATATACATTCAGGGATCTCTGAGCCAGGATCCACTTCAGGTGTTGGTTCTCTCCACCAGCTTAATTAAAAGCTCACCTGAGCAGACAGCCTTTGCTCAGCCTGGGAAACACAGACAACGTTGGTTTGTGAGAGCAAGAAGGTTGGTAAAACTTGTTACTCTGTGAATGTGGAAGCTGACAAGCGTTAGGCTTGTCCAGCCTGGTAGTGAGGGCCTGTACATACTGTGTAGTTAGAGCCGAGACACGGCTAGGCTTTTGTTTAGCTATTTTTTCTTCTGTTTGTTTTCACCACACTGTACAGCACCTGTCATTGACTGTGTAGTTAGAGCCGAGACACGGCTAGGCTTTTGTTTAGCTATTTTTTCTTCTGTTTGTTTTCACCACACTGTACAGCACCTGTACAGCACCAATAAACCCCACTGTGTTTTCACTGATCCAATGGACTTGGTATCTGTGCCTGCTCATCCCAGGGAGCTTTTGTACCTACTACCTGCCCCCCAGGTTACACTACCTATAGTTTTCTGTCCCTAGAAAAAATGTTTTTTTAAAGCACACTATAGCACAAAGAGAATTTCCCTCACTTTCCTTCCCTGTCCCTAGAAACAAGGATTATCACAGTGAAAGAAACTGACACTCTTCCTACCTATAGTTTTCTGTGCCTAGAAATTTTTTTTTTTAAAGCACACTATAGCACAAGGATAATTTTCCTCACTGTCCTTCCCTGTCCCTAGAAACAAGGATTATCACAGTGAAAGAAACTGACACTCTTCCTACCTATAGTTTTCTGCCCCTAGAAAAATGTTTTTTTAAAGCACACTATAGCACAAGGAGAATTTCCCTCACTTTCCTTCCCTGTCCCTAGAAACAAGGATTATCACAGTGAAAGAAACTGACACTCTTCCTACCTATAGTTTTCTGTCTCTAGAAAAAATGTTTTTTTAAAGCACACTATAGCACAAGGAGAATTTCCCTCACTTTCCTTCCCTGTCCCTAGAAACAAGGATTATCACAGTGAAAGAAACTGACACTCTTCCTACCTATAGTTTTCTGTCCCTAGAAAAAATGTTTTTTTAAAGCACACTATAGCACAAGGAGAATTTTCCTCACTTTCCTTTCCTGTCCCTAGAAACAAGGATTATCACAGTGAAAGAAACTGACACTCTTCCTACCTATAGTTTTCTGTCCCTAGAAAAAATGTTTTTTTAAAGCACACTATGGCACAAGGAGAATTTTCCTCACTGTCCTTCCCTGTCCCTAGAAACAAGGATTATCACAGTGAAAGAAACTGACACTCTTCCTACCTATAGTTTTCTGTCCCTAGAAAAAATGTTTTTTTAAAGCACACTATAGCACAAGGAGAATTTCCCTCACTTTCCTTCCCTGTCCCTAGAAACAAGGATTATCACAGTGAAAGAAACTGACACTCTTCCTACCTATAGTTTTCTGTCCCTAGAAAAAATGTTTTTTTAAAGCACACTATAGCACAAGGAGAATTTTCCTCACTGTCCTTCCCTGTCCCTAGAAACAAGGATTATCACAGTGAAAGAAACTGACACTCTTCTTACCTATAGTTTTCTGTCCCTAGAAAAAATGTTTTTTTAAAGCACACTATAGCACAAGGAGAATTTTCCTCACTGTCCTTCCCTGTCCCTAGAAACAAGGATTATCACAGTGAAAGAAACTGACACTCTTCCTACCTATAGTTTTCTGTCCCTAGAAAAAATGTTTTTTTAAAGCACACTATAGCACAAGGAGAATTTCCCTCACTTTCCTTCCCTGTCCCTAGAAACAAGGATTCGCACAGTAAAACACACTGACACTCTCCCTACCTATAGTTTTCTGTCCCTAGAAAAAATGTTTTTTTAAAGCACACTATAGCACAAGGAGAATTCCCTCACTGTCCTTCCCTGTCCCTAGAAACAAGGATTATCACAGTGAAAGAAACTGACACTCTTCCTACCTATAGTTTTCTGTCCCTAGAAAAAATGTTTTTTTAAAGCACACTATAGCACAAGGAGAATTCCCTCACTGTCCTTCCCTGTCCCTAGAAACAAGGATTCGCACAGTAAAACACACTGACACTCTCCCTACCTATAGTTTTCTGTCCCTAGAAAAAATGTTTTTTTAAAGCACACTATAGCACAAGGAGAATTCCCTCACTGTCCTTCCCTGTCCCTAGAAACAAGGATTCGCACAGTAAAACACACTGACACTCTCCCTACCTATAGTTTTCTGTCCCTAGAAAAAATGTTTTTTTAAAGCACACTATAGCACAAGGAGAATTCCCTCACTGTCCTTCCCTGTCCCTAGAAACAAGGATTCGCACAGTAAAACACACTGACACTCTCCCTACCTATAGTTTTCTGTCCCTAGAAAAAATGTTTTTTTAAAGCACACTATAGCACAAGGAGAATTCCCTCACTGTCCTTCCCTGTCCCTAGAAACAAGGATTCGCACAGTAAAACACACTGACACTCTCCCTACCTATCCTTCTCTTTCCCTAAACTAAAGGAATCCAGGTTAAGCAAAAAAAATTAAATGTCACTGTCCCTGCCTATGCTTCTCTTTCCCTGCTCCGGAACACACTACACTAGGCCGCCGTGCTGGCGGCCTTTTATAGTGTGGGGCGTGTACTAAACACCCTCAGCAATAATTGGCCACAGGCATCCTGCCTGTGGCCAATCATTGCTCTCCTCGCTGCCGGCGCTGTGATTGGCCAAGCTTGCGGGGTCACAGTGCATGCTTGGCCAATCACAGCGCCTGGATGACACTGCGATGGCGTAGTGCATTGTGGGCCGTTCGCGTCACTCGAATTTGGCGCGAACGGCCCAAATCGTTCGATCTTCGTCGAACGATCGAACAGCCGATGTTCGAGTCGAACGTATGTTCGACTCGAACACGAAGCTCATCCCTACCTGCGACAGTGGGACACTTATCCCATCTCTCTCTTGGGTCGCATCAATGTCCTGAAGATGTCTATTCTACCGAGACTCCTTTATCTATTTGAGACCTTGCCGATTCCTGTCCCTATGTCACAGCTCAAAGCCACTCAGCGGTCATTCCTTAACTTTATCTGGCACTATAAGGCCCAACGAATAGCTAGCTTGGTGGTGTTGGCCCCTAGGTCCAGAGGTGGATTGGGGGCCCCAGACTTTATTATTATTTTGCCACTCATCTCAAATCAATTATCACTTGGTCTTCTAGAATGGCATCCAGCATCTGGTCGGAGATTGAAATGAGTGTCACTAGACCAGTCCACCCCTGCTCTATGATCTGGACAACCTTAGAGACCTCCATAACCAAACTTCGAAGCCTTTGCTTGCACCTGATGTTATTCACTCTCTCCATATGGAAGAAGTGTTTCAGCCAATTCTCCCTTGCTTCTCCATGTCTGCCCCTATTGAATGTATTATTCAACCCTGATGTCCCGGATAGTCTTTCTTATACTTGAATGTTTCCGTGGACACAGGCTTGTGCATCCACTTACCTACACGCTTCTACCTTTTAATGAACTGCAGCGTAAATATCAGATCCCTAAACAACTATTTTACTCTTATCTCCAATTCAAACATTATTTTTCCTCTAAATCCCCTACTTTAACCTTAGATAAGCCTACCTCATTTGAACTATTATGTGCTTAAGGCCCATACCAAGCCCATCTTATTTCAGATATCTGTAGATACTTACATGAAGCTTCCTCACTCACCAACACATATCACTCTTATATGCAGAAATGGTCCTATTTTATTAAGTGACCTATCCAACTCCCTCAATGGCAGAAGATTTGGGAGGTTGTTTCCAAGTCCTCAAGGTGTGTGGAGCAGAGAGAGAAGACCTATAAGTTACTACTTTTTTGGAATAGAACCCCAGAGATCTTACATAGATACGACCCCAAGGCTTCCCGGGTGTGTTGGAGGTGCTGGGATGATGTTGGCTTCCATTTCCACATTTTTTGGGAATGTCCCAACCTTTCTGGCCCTCCATCCAAGCTAATATACAAGAGCTCTTTGAAACTCCCTCTGGACCCGATCCAGTATCTTTTAAGCTTGCCATTCCCTGGTATCCCAAAACACACCCAAAACTTTGCCGCCTTTATTCTTTTAGCAGCAAAAAGGGCTATACCCCTGAGATGGCTATCCCCGTCCCCACCCACCCTTGCACACGTTCTGCAAATACTGGAACAAATCTGCAGGATGGAACACCTGACTGTGACAGTTCATGATACACTTCCTCAGTTTTCCAAAATTTGGGACTTGTGGGATCAGTCAAAGTTTTATCCAGGTGCTGTCTCATTGCCTCCCAGTAGTGCGGTACCCTCTTAAGCATATGTGCTATATTTTATATTTCTTTAGTCTTTTTGAGAGAGGAGGAATTCAGCTGTCATTATGTATTGCCTTTGATCCAGCGCCATCTGGTAAGAGTTACTACAACTGGGGTGGTCTCACAGCCCCCCTATTTCTCTCGCTTGCATGAGTGGTGGTGTTGGTGGCAGAAGGAGAACATTGTGGCTCTATCAAGAATATCTTTCTCCCAAAACCTGTTATCACGGACTTGTCCATTTGTTTTTTCCACATTAAAGGACTCACTCACTTATTAATAGGACTGGCCTATTTTGTTCTATCTTGCACTTTATTAGCGCTGCTTATATATATAATTTATTGTATATTGTCTGTTTTTAAATGTAAAAAATATACTTTTGTTGAAGATTCTGTATAAATATGTTGGAACCAGCAATTAAGCAAGTACAATAAATGCCCAGATAGAGAAACCAAAATCACTTAAAAAAAAGAACAGGTCTTGATAAGTTAATGACTTTCTTTCATGTGCCTTTTCACTTCAGCATTTTGATTTCATTCATTGAAGTGTAAAGCGGAATGTTTCAGAACATACTTTGCTTTGTGTTTTCTTCTGTGCTCTTACACTGTTTGAACTTTTGTATTTGAGATATTTTTAGTTTGAAATGGACTCCAAGAAAAATCAAGTTGCAGTTTTACAATTTTACCATAGAAATATGCAGTAACCAATATTAGCACTTTTTTTTGTAGATGAATTGAATTTCATGAAAGTTTTTAGTTTTATAGCTATATTGGGTGGGGTGGAAAAATGTGATTTAGAATGGGCAATAATAGGGATGTGTTATGTGCCAGCCTTCTTATTATAAAAGGCAGGGATCCCAACGGCTATATCGACAATGCGCTTATCTGTGGTAGGTAAAGCATAGGGAGTGTTGCTGAAAAAGGTGCATAGAGACAAATTATTGTAGGGTTTGTGGACACTTGTCTCTTAAAGTAGAGGTGAGCCCCATATTGTATGTCCTTTTGGTAACAAAACTCTTATGTATTTTGGGGCATTTGGGAGGTGGGGGGAGTATGACATTTTACAACTTAATGCAGCTGACATGTGTCCTGTAGCTTCTTTAGAGCCTCTCCACATACACTGTCTACAGCCATGACATGTTGCATATGTTTTTTCACAGGGCATATTTTCACTGTCCACTGCAGTCATAACAGGAGGTACATGTATCAGGGCCTGGACCTGAACCCAGGACCTCTGTGTCATGGATATGCAGTAATGTTTGTCTGTCAGCTTACCTTTCCTCCTCATGTGTTCATCTTAGAGGCCAGACCCTTTCACCTGGCTTCCTTTATAATCTCCTCCCAGCCTGACTCCACCCCAGGCCCTATCACAGAACACTATATTAACCTGTGCACTGCAAGCCTGCTTTGCTGATCAACGTGTTTGTTAAGCATTGTGTGTTTGGGTTCCTGCCTGCCGTGTGCTATGTCTGTCTCTCTGTTACGATATTGGCTTGTTCCTGACTATCCCTGTCTGCTTGTGACCCTTGACCTTCGGCTTGTCCTTTGCTATTCTTGTATCTTGTGCTGCTGCTTCCCCTCTTTCCCCCTTACCCTACGGGGCGTGAGCTAGGAGACTCTAGGGGCCGCGACCTGGAGCTAGCTGCAGCGCAACATCCTCACCACTAGAGGCTCTGGAGAAGACCTGCTGGGTCTTAGACTCCGCGCCCTGGGGAATCTCAGCTCTAGCTTCCTGTAGGATCCTGGTTGTGCTCCTCTGGTCCTGCTTTCCACAACCACCCAGTTCCCTATCCGCAGCAGTCAGCCATAGGGTTCACTATCTTGTGGTGCACTCCTGTCCCCCTATGGTGTGCATCTGTCATCTGGCCACAGGTGACCTGACAGTTTGATCAGCCATGGACCTGGCTGATGTGCTGCTCGCCGCAGATGATCCATTGCAGGGCATAGTCCGCAGACTTGAGACCCAGGAATATAATCAGACCCAGGTCATGCGATTCCTTCAGGATTTGGCCTCCCGTTTTGAACAGGTTCAGGCCTCATTAGGACCCCCGGTTCAACAACCTCAACCGCTACCTGCGGCCGCACCTATTCCGGTCGCAGTCGCAGCCACACATTCACTACAACTGCCAGCTCCGTCCCGTTTCTCTGGGGACTCCAAGGCCTGCAGGGGGTTCCTTAGCCAATGCACAATTCATTTTGAGCTCCAGCCCCAAAACTTCCTGTCTGATCGGGCTAAGGTAGCCTATATCATTTCCCTCCTCTCCGGTGAAGCTTTAGCCTGGGCAGGCCCTCTGTGGGAACTGAATGATCCAGTGGTTTCTAGCCTGTCTGGCTTCTTGAAACTTTTTGGAATATCTTTGAAGAACCAGCTCGTGTCTCTTCAGCGGCCAGCGCCCTTTTACATCTCCGCCAAGAGTCTGCTTCTGTGGGACAGTATACCCTTCATTTCCGCATACTGTCGGCTGAGTTGAGCTGGAACAATGAGGCCTTAGTCGCAACATTTTTGCATGGCCTGTCTGATAGAGTGAAGGATGAATTAGCAGGAAGAACCATCCCCACTGATCTGGGCGGAGTTATCTCCTTGTGTAACCAGATCGATATTTGCTTTCAGGAGAGGGCCCTAGAAAAGCGACGCCAGCACTCCTTGGTTCTTAGTCAGCCTGAGCTCCCCTCTCCTCGACCCGTAGAGCATTTCCTGCCAGCTGAGGAACCCATGCAGCTGGGTCGGACCAGGCTATCCCCCGAGGAACGTGCTAGGCGCAGAACTCTTGGCCTGTGTCTCTACTGTGGAGGCAAAGGTCATTTTCGTGACACTTGCTCTCTCTGTCCAGAAAAACGTTCGGGTCCACTTCATCTGGAAAGTGGAGTATTGGACCCAGAAATATCACCTTCCCCTTCTCGTCTTCTGCTTTCTGTGTTCCTTCATGTTGGTGCTTCTTCTCGTTCGGTCTCAGCATATCTGGATTCTGGAGCCGCTGGTAATTTCATGGACTGGGAAATCGCATCGTCCATGAGACTTACTCTTTTGCCCCTCACCACACCATTGGTGGTCTTGGCGATTAATGGCACTGTTCTCCCAGGTGGTCCTATCCGCTTCCAGACCCTCCCTGTTAAGATGTCGGTAGGGACACTCCACCAGGACTGGATATCCTTCCTTATCTTACCCAAGGCCTCAACTCCTACTGTTTTGGGTCTCCCATGGTTACGGCTCCATTCTCCACACGTTGACTGGACAACTGGACAGATCCTGGCTTGGGGTTCCTCCTGTTCCTCATCCTGCCTACCCAAGGTTGCCCCCTGTGAACCTGAGTCGGTCATTCATTCCAGGTTGCATAATCATTTACATTTACCTGTCCCTAATCACCCTTGGATGCACAGGCAGGCTAGCTTGTCTACAAGTTCTGCCGTCGCTATGCCTTGCGATGCGATTCAGGTAGTCGCTACACTTGACTCTGCTATTCACTCGGCCTCTGTACTAGTTATGCCAGTCCAGCCCATGCCCATGCCTCCTACTTTTTCTTATTCAGGACATTCTGCTTGTCTTTCAGCTATTCAGCTTGACTCCTGTAACATGTCACCTTTTAACCAACCTGACTTCAGGGTTCCACTGACATCTGCCCAGTCTGATGGTCCTGTGCTAGATGCCCAGTTCATCTTTAAGGGTCTGGGAGACCCTCCTCAGATTCCTGTTGATCCTCTCATGCCCTTGCTTATTCCCAGAGAGCCTTTGGTCCTCAATAAATCTTCTCGTCATCTCCCTACCTCGGTTTCGGTCTCTGAGGATAATCTAAAGTACGAGGTTAGACAAGTTCTGGATTCTCGGCTCTGCAGAGGCATTCCTCAGTACCTTGTGCATTGGAGAGGTTTTGGTCCTGAGGAGGCGTCTTGGATCGCTGCATCTGAGGTCATTGCACCTCGTCTGTTGAGGAGGTTTCATCTGAGATTTCCCTTTAAGCCTGGGCCCAGGCGGGGGAGGGGGAGGGCCCATAAGAGGGAGGGTACTGTCATGGATATGCAGTAATGTTTGTCTGTCAGCTTACCTCTCCTCCTCATGTGTTCATCTTAGAGGCCAGACCCTTTCACCTGGCTTCCTTTATAATCTCCTCCCAGCCTGACTCCACCCCAGGCCCTATCACAGAACACTATATTAACCTGTGCACTGCAAGCCTGCTTTGCTGATCAACGTGTTTGCTAAGCATTGTGTGTTTGGGTTCCTGCCTGCCGTGTGCTACGTCTGTCTCTCTGTTACGATATTGGCTTGTTCCTGACTATCCCTGTCTGCTTGTGACCCTTGACCTTCGGCTTGTCCTTCGTTATCCTTGTCTGCTTGTGACCCTTGACCTTAGGCTTGTTCTTCGCTATTCTTGTATCTTGTGCTGCTGCTTCCCCTCTTTCCCCCCTACCCTACGGGGCATGAGCTAGGAGACTCTAGTGGCCGTGACCTGGACCTAGCTGCAGCGCAACAGCCTCACCACTAGAGGCTCTGGAGAAGACCTGCTGGGTCTTAGACTCTGCTCCCTGGGGAATTTCAGCTCTAGCTTCCTGTAGGATTCCGGTTGTGCTCCTCTGGTCCCGCTTTCCACAACCACCCAGTTCCCTATCCGCAGCAGTCAGCCATAGGGTTCACTATCTTGTGGTGCAGTCCTGTCCCCCTACGGTGTGCATCTCTCATCTGGCCACAGGTGACCTGACACTCTGCTTTGTTTTTTAGTGACTCGTCTTGCAGAGCCATCTGAGATGCTAGTGGCTTAGAGGAACTTCTCTTATGCCTTGCTTCTTGTACCAAACTCTCTGCTCCTCCCATAAACTTATTGATTTAAGCCACTTTTTATTTGCCAAATCATTGAGCTCTCTCCAGCCATTATTTATCTCTTGTCACTCCTGCTGTCATCAGTATCTTCACTTCCACTCATTACCAAACTTTGGCTTGCTCCTCGACTATGCTTCTACTTGATCCCAACCTGCAACCACTTGTTACCAACCTTTGGATTGTTTACTGACTAAGCTTCTGCTTGATCCCTACCTGCTATATCTGCTACTGGACCCTGGCTTCCTCACTTCCTGGTGGAGCAATCTTGAGGACCCCAACCTGGTACTAACACACAGCAAAACCCATCTCCACCATCAGGAGCTCTTGTGAACACTGATTAGTACATAGACCCCGCACCTTGGTTGAGCCCACGTCATCCGCCAGGATGACCTGCTTATTTACTTATCCAGCTGGTTGGTGAGAGCCTCTTCACTGCTATAGCTACTGGTCTCTGAGCCTGACCCCTGACCATGACAGAATAATCTGTCCAAAACATGTAGGCCGCTATAGCAAATGCTGTGGCTACTTACAGGTGTCAAATTGCAGAGTTGCAGGAGTTCAGTGTTACCTATGAAGAAAAAAAATGCTAAACTGGAAAGTGTGGCGAAAGGGCAACAGAAAGAAATCTATGTTCTGCAAAAACAATTGCTGGACTTAAGTTGGTGCTAACACACATATGCCTGTACCAATCAAGTTCAATGGAGGTCACCGCCATCACAGAGGGTTCCTAATCGGTGTCACATATATGCAACCCACTATATTTACTTCTGAGCAAAAGAAGGCATTATTTGTTATCAGAATATAAAAGGTTAACACAAGAAAATCAGATAGAGTACTGCATCAGTCCCATGTTAAAACAGCACTACTATTAGTCCATTTCTGCTTCTGACCAACATCAATATCCCAAATAGATAATTCGTATGTGATGACAGTATAAATTGCTCTTTAAACACAGTGGGTGATCCTAGAGATTGGTCAGTGTGTGCACCATCCACCGAACACAAAATCTTCACCTTGTGAGGCATGCTCCCCCAGGGGGTTAAACTCACCAGAGCCTTGATAAACTCAAGCCTTTAAAATAAATCCTTATATTGCTTGGATATACGATCATCAGCACTGGAAGCGGTTTTGGTAACTATATTTCACTCCGATCAAGTTTATTCATAAAACATAAAAAAAATTGGACATAGCGTAATCCTGTTTCATGAATTTATTAATAAAAAGCCCATAAACTCGTCCCTCATACAGAATACGTACAAATTTTAAACATCAATGAAGCATAAAATCACAAAGTGAGTGTAGTCACCAGTCTGTGGCCCAGGGAGACGTCTGTGTTGAATACACAGCAATACTGCGTGCTTCCCGAAACTAGCCAGCTGACGGTGGAACACACACATCACTTCTGGTTGCCGTGGAGATCACGTCCTGACGTTTCGTCTCTTCCGACTTCAACTAGACGCCCTCGGCGGACAGGCGGATCTGAGCGGGCCAATCGTGTGAAAGGGTCCTAACAGAACAGAATGTGAACTGCATAAACATATACACTATTTATTTTTTATTTATGTTTCCACAATATCAAATGTACCATAAGCATTGCATTACTTTAGAAAAGTTGGCTTGTGCATTCTCATCAAACAATTCATCTTTGTCAAGCAGTTTCTTTGGCAATTAGAAAATATGCACAAGCTTTAATCTGCTTGGCCTTCATGCGATCACCACAACAAGGTAAGCTAGAAGACCTTTTGCTTTGGCAGCCACATCAATCCTTTTAAGATCAGTAATTCCAATTGTTTTGAGTGGAATATACTGGTTACCAATGCAGAGCAATTACAAGATCTTCTAGTATACACATCTGAGACAACAGAAGCAGAATGACATGCCTTTAATTAAAGTGATTGTAAAGCTTTTTTTTTTTTTTAAATAACAAACATGTCATACTCACCTCCACTGTGCATCTTGTTTTGCACAGAGTGGCCCCGATCCACGACTTCTGGGGTCCCTTGGCGGCTCTCGCGACTCCTCCCCACATCAAATAACCCCCTAGGAGAAGCACTCTCCCTGGGGGTTACCTTGTGGGCACGCTCTCGAGTCATTCATTCGGCGTCCATAGCGGCTGAATGTATGACTTGGCCCCGCCCCCCCGGTGCCCAAGTCATTGGATTTGATTGACAGCAGTCCAATCAAGAGTCGGGACCCCGTGGAGAGAGGGACAGCACGTCACCGCCGAGTGAATTCCACAGCTCAGGTAAGTAAAACGGGGGGCTGGGGGGCTGGGGGTCCGTGACTGCTAGAAGTTTTTTCACCTTAATGCATAGGATGCATTAAGGTGAAAAAAGATGAGGGTTTACAACCCCTTTAAGGCATTATGAATGCTTGTAAGCATTTTAGTTTCAACCTTTTTATTGACAGTTTCAAACACAAACAAGAATAAAGTAGAAAACAAAAAAAGGAGAAAAACAACCTGAGGTTGTGGCACATAAAAAGATATTACGCACAATCTGTTCCTGGTAGCAAACAAGCTATTGCAAATTTCATATTGACTATGACATTCATTGAAATTTAGCCAAAAAGCCCTACAAAGCCCTAGAGAACCTGGCAATTCTAAAGATCTATTAGTGTAGGAGAGTGAAAACCACACCTAAAACTTTAAGTAGCAGCACAGCGCTACTTCCTGGAGAATAAAATGGAATGCCCTACAATAACTGCTAGACAAGAATATAAAATTGAACTAAACCCATGAGCATGCAGGTAGTAGTTGATTCTACATACAAAATATGTGATATCTAAAGATTGCAAGATGGCATAAATAATTTTCAATTGTCATTTTTCAAGGCATATGCCCATTCCATTGAACAATTAACTACTATTACGATTAACTACTTCTGAGATATTAGATATAGTTAGGGATTTCCAATTCCAGAAGATTATGTTTAGCTGATAAGAGAATATGTATAAAAATTGTTCTGGTTCATTTAGGAACAGAGTTATTTTTAAGATGCAGAAGCAGCTTGGCTGTAAAGGGCACCATTGGTGTGGGGATAAATTCTGATATCAGTCTAAAGATCTGATTGCAGTATGATTTGATCAACGGACAGTACCAGACCAGAGGATATGTATTAGTGAACCTGTAAAGCTACAGGCATGCCAGCAATCCACTGGGGTATTGGGGTACATTTGAAAGAGCTTATATACCACCTATTTGCTTGTAAGCATTTTAGTTACAGCCTTGCTGCCCCTGTCTAAGTTGGTGGCCTTATCTTTCTAAAAACCCTTTTTTTTTCGTTTTTGCGCAAGGACAAGGTGGTATTAAAGCCTTGAACTACTGAAGAGTACTCAGTTTGCATTGCCATCCCTGCCAGTGTTTGGTTGACCAGGGCAGAATAGGCTTTACAAAGAAAACCATTAAAACTTAAAAATATTTAAAACATGATAAATCTGCACATACTGCAAATACCTCCCACTTTAGGTCTCCTCAACCCTTTTTAACATAGCAGTATTCCTACATTTAATGGCAGTTTTGGTAATAGGAGGGATACATAAGTGGTGCTGTGTTGCACACAACTGTACCACACAAATATCTTCAGAAAATACAGCAAAAGAGTGGATAATTTTGAGCTTCCTTTGGAATGGTGGCAGTAGACCCTCTATAGCCTTCCCTTTGTTTTGGTGAAATGTGCCCCTTGAAGCCTCCTGAAGAAATAGGATCAATATATTGACCGTGGAGGAGGAGGAAAAGGGTGAATGAGAAGCACAATAAAAAAGTGGCTAGCCTACACCCTTGGGGAGGGGGAGAAGAAAAGTGGACAGTATTTTGTTTCTAGGGTATATGGGGAGATTGCAGCACAAAGATCTTAGACAAACAAAAAAATGGAAGAGGAAAAGAAAGAAAAGTGATCATTAGCTGCACTTGCAGGTATGTGGCTGCTCTGCTCTGTGCCAGGGATGGGTAGAGAGAGGAAAGCATTGCCACTTAACTAACTTCTGTGTGATTAATCACTGGTGGGAGGAAAATCAACAGTTTTCATTTGAAAGAAGATTTGGGGAAGCTCTTATGTTTGTAGGATTTAACACTTGCATTTTTTTCTGCAACCTGACCTTTCCCCTGATTGCAAAATTTCCCTTCTCCAATTGCTTTTGCTTGCCCTTCCTCACTGTCCTTTGTATATCTTCATTCAGGTTCCTTGCATCCTCCAACTTACCTACTTATTTTCTTTTTCTATGATATCCTGAAGATTTCTTCTGAGAGCCACTTGCATCTTTTATCTGTCTTTCTGTATGTGTACAGTTGCTGGTTCTAGTTAAGTGTTCTGTCATAACTCATGGCATCTTCTCTGTCCAGCAGTAGTTTGTAGTAGTAGTCTATTTGTTTGAACCCATTTTTTGCTTCAGCCGTGTATGAGGGATCTTGGTGATGTCAAACTTCTTCATTAACTGAACCACAGTTGATGCCCAGAAATATTTCGCAACAAAGGACTGAAGGGGTCCATCGAAAATTGCATTGGACATCTGATTGTGACACACTTCATTTGGTTTAGTGTATAAGAAACGTCTGTGGTATTTATACCAGGTGTTCATCATTTTAAAACTGATTTTCATGGTATAATTGTACCAAACACCATCAATTGTACAATCGCTTGCATCATTCTTTTTCCTAAGTCCGATGCTGCCAGGAATGCCTACCTCTGCTTGCGTGCTGGCTTAAAATGTCAATTTTCAGCACTTGTTTCAGAATTTCTTGAAAGTTGGCATTTAAATCTTCTATTTTGAGATCTGTTGCATCAGTTGTTGAGGTATAGACTTGGACACTAGACAGCTGTTATGTAGAGGGGCTTGGTACAGATTCTTGTTTTTTCTTGTTTTGTTTTCCTTGTTTGTGACAAATGACACTGCATTCTTTTCCCTGGTGTTATGTCCCGGATAATAGATAGGGATTTCTATGCTGGCAATCTGCATTTTGACACTATACAATTTACTTTGATTAATTCCTCTGACATTTCATGTTGCTGTCCAATGTGTTGCTGTACAGTGCTGACCTATGCTTTCACCGATGGCTGCATTAGCAACTCGAAATCCTGGTGAATTTGATCCAGGCTTGTCAATAAATACTAGGTTTCTCATTGCAGCTCATTGCTCTTCCCCAGTACCTTGTTGTATACCTTTTGGTCAGGGTGTCTTACCATTTGGCACCATGTCTGATATGCTTGGGTGCCTTTTCATAGGATTTTCTTGCCAACTGTTTTACGAGGCAGGTTGCCAGGTTTTTCCTCAAACCTGCCATTTTCCCGAGCTTGGGATTAATATGCAGAATGTGATAAAACACATTTTTTTTCAAGTTGCCCTCAAAGTCACTTTAAAATGTGGTTCTACTGTACCTCCTTTGTATGTTTTTTTTTTTTTTTGTTTTGTTTCTTTTTTTTTTTTTTGCACTGGTTCATGTCCTCCCCCGCCCCTTTTTTGACAGTCCCTTGCCTATAAACCTTGAAAATGGCCATAAATGATTTTTCAAGGTTCTCCCCTATTAACTTCAATGGAGTTTGGATTTCATATACAGTACATATACTATATATATATATATATATAGTATCTCACAAAAGTGAGTACACCCGTCACATTTTTGTAAATATTTTATTCTATATTTTCATGTGACAACACTGAAGAAATGACACTTTTCTACAATGTAAAGTAGTGAGTGTACAGCTCGTATAAGGCCTCGTACACACAAACGAGTTTCTCGGCAAAAACCAGCAAGAAACTTGCTGGCAGAGATTTTTTGCCGAGAAACTCGTTCGTGTGTATGGTTTCTCGTCAAGAAAATCGACAAGTATCTCGACGAGAAAATAGAGAACCTGCTCTCTATTTTCTCATCGAGATTCTCGTCAGCATGTTTCTCGACGAGAAAAGTGAGTGTGTGTACACTTACCTGTCCTCCCGGAAGCCCGCGCATGTTCGAAATGAATTTGACGCATGCGCGGTAGCTTCCTAGGCATACGTAGGGTATACCAAGATGGCGGCGACGGCATCGAATGTGACGAGCGCATGCTCGTCGTAGTCGATGACGTCACCGCGTACGCTCCATTCAAAGAACCGCGGGTTCTTTGAATCGAGCGTGTGTACACTCGGCCGGGACAATTTTCTTGTCCAAGAATCTCGTCGAAAAAAACGACATGTTTTTTTCGACGAGAATCTCGGCCGTGTGTACGAGGCCTAACAGTGCAAATTTGCTGTCATATCAAAATAACTCAACACACAGCCACACAGCCATCTGTGATATTTTTACAAGGATTCACTGCATAGGCCGTTTTTTATGTTTATGATTTTTAAATTTAAATAAATCTGGCATACTACACTATGGGAGTCTCTCATCTTCCTTACTGAGGTGACCTAATACATATGCTCCTCAAAGCGGGATCTACGTGGAAGGAAACCCGTGGACACTTTGGGATTGTGTTGCAGTCTGCCCTATTTGGAGAAAGAGCTGGGGAACACACAGACCTGGTCGGGAGTAATTACATCACGCTGTCTACCCCGTAGGGGTGCAAGGAGCTGGTGAGTGGGGACCCTTGTGGGGGAATACCAAGAAAGCCATTGAAACAGTTACCTGCTGGCAATTAAACAACAACTCTTTAATGAACACTGGAAATATTTCACTATTTTAGGCACTATTTAGGAGTAGACTTTTATCTTGTGATACATATACATTTTTTCACTTTTTTCACCATATATACATATATTTTTTGGATTTATATTTTTATTTTATGATTATGTCATTATGGTCTTGATTTTTGCACATATTTATGGTTTAGCACTAATTTGATTGCAACCTATGTACTTTAAAGATTTTTACAAGGTGGTGGCACCGCACCTAGCAGTGGTGCGGCCTTCTATATTATATATTCTTCATATATAACTTTTTGGGAACAAGGTCCTATTCTCACTATTATAATCTCTGATATAGGGTTTAATTGCCTAGCCGTAATAGCCACACCTCTTATTTACCTTAGAGAGTATCTAAGGAAAGAGCAGCGCCACACCCCATTATTATTTGCTCAACACAGCCATTAATGTCTAAACCGCTGGCAACAAAAGTGAGTACATTCCTAAGTGAAAATGTCCAAATTGGGCCCAATTAGCCATTTTCCCTCCCTGGTGTCATGTGACTCATTAGCTTTACAAAGTCTCAGGTGTGAATGGGGAGCAAGTGTGTTAAATTTGGTGCTATCGCTCTCATTCTCTCATACTGGTCACTGGAAGTTCAACATGGCACCTCATGGCAAAGAACTCTCTGAGCATCTGGAAAAAAAAAATTGTTGCTCTACATTAAGGTGGTCTAGGCTATAATAAGATTGCCAAGACCCTGAAACTGAGCTGCAGCATGGTGGCCAAGACTATACAGCGGTTTAACAGGACAGGTTCCACTCAGAACATGTCTCGCTTGGTCGACCAAAGAAGTTGAGTGCACATGCTCAGCGTAAAATCCAGAGGTTGTCTTTGGGAAATAGATGTATGAGTCCTGCAGCATTGCTGCAGAGGTTGAAGGGGTGGGGGGTCAGCCTGTCAGTGCTCAGACCATATGCCGCACACTGCATCAAATTGGTCTGCATGGCTGTCGTCCCAGAAGGAAGCCTCTTCTAAAGATGATGCACAAGAAAGCCCGCAAACAGTTTGCTGAAGACAGGCAGACTAAGGACATGGATTACTGGAACCATGTCCCGTGGTCTGATAAAAGCAAGATAAACTTATTTGGTTCAGATGGTGTCAAGCGTGTGTGGCAGCAACCAGGTGAGGAGTACAAAGACAAGTGTGTCTTGCCTACAGTCAGGCATGGTGGTGGGAGTGTAATAGTCTGGGGCTGCATGAGTGCTGCTGGCACTGGGGAGCTACAGTTCATTGAGGAAACTATGAATGCCAACATGTACTGTGACATGCCGAAGCAGACGATGATACCCTGCCTTCAGAGACTGGGCCACAGGGCAGTATTCCAACATGATAAAGAACCCAAACACACCTCCAAGACGACCACTGCCTTGCTAAAGAAGCTGAGGGTAAAGGTGATGGACTGGCCAAGCATGTTTCCAGACCTAAACCCTATTGAGCATCTGTGGGGCATCCTCAAATGGAAGGTGGAGGACCACAAGATCTCTAACATCCACCAGCTCCATGATGTCGCCATGGAGGAGTGGAAGAGGACTCCAGTGGCAACCTGAGACGCTCTGGGAACTCCATGTGGTGAACTGGATGTGACCTGGCACACACACTATAGCACACATGGCGCCCTCCATCCCTAAATTAATTTGTAGAAAAGGAGAGCTGTGGGACTTTGAGTGAGGCAACCGCCATGTCAGATATAGACCGAAACATGAAATTTACAGTACATGATTTATTGTTACATTGTAGAAAAATGTTGTATCAAATAAATAGGTAGTCACGTGACTTACACTAAATATGCTGCTACATAGCATGCAATACAAATGGGAATTCGACATAATAACTGTACATAATAAGATAAATGGGTTAAAAAACATTGTGGGGACAGGTAACTTAGGGGATCTAGTGGCACTTAATGCTTTTCCTGGCATTACAGCCATTCATCAGGAGTAGTGTTGAGCGAACCCGAACTGTAAAGTTCGGGTCCGTACCGAACTTTAGCTTTTTCCCGAACCCCAACCCGGACTTTGCGTGAAAGTCCGTGTTCGAGTTCGGGTTCGGCAATCTAATAGCGCAGTTAGAAATGCTTCAGGGGCCAGCTAATCACCTTTTGATTAGCTGGTGTGCCCTTAGAAGCCATCATAGCCATGCCTACTAATGGCATGGCTGTGATTGGTCAGTGCAACATGTGACCCAGCTTCTATATAAGCTAGAGGCACATAGCACACACGTCACTCTGCTTCAGAATAGATAGGGAGAGGATCTTGTCTGCTGCTGTTGCTTATTGGGAGAGATTGAAAATACATGAGTTACTCCTGATTCTGGAATCTGAGGGAAAAGATAGAGAGACAGTGTAGTGTAGGGCCAGGTTCCTGTTGGTGCTTTCAGGGAGAGAGATTTATTATATAGGAATAGGAGTCCAGATTCAGAGATATAACTCAGCTATCTGCATAGGTTTACCTGTTTATGTTGCAGTGCACAGTCTTTTTACACTGCCATGAGCCCAGTGTCAGAGAAAATCTAACTTTTATCTGCAAGCTCAGTGCACCAGCACTGCATATATTACGTTGAGAGATACACCGTTTCCATACTGTGGGTGTATTCTGCTCTTGGAAAAAGACCCATTTAGGGCAAAAAAAGGCACTTTATTGTGCTCTTTTCCAAAAGACCCATTTAGGGCAAAAAAAAAAATGCATTTTATTTTGCTCGTGCAAAAAAAGACCCATTTAGGGCAAAAAAATAAATAAAAATTTGCACTTTAATGTACTCTTGCAAAAAGACCCATTTAGGGCCACAAAAAATATTTTGCAGTTTGTTATACATATGTGGAGGTGTGTGAAATAAACAATTTCTATGTATTTGTCTTCTACTGTGTTATACAAAAAAAACTATTTTTTTTTTAATAGCATTTTCTGCAGTTCTGTAGCTCTGCGATTCAGCGGTTACGTACTGTAGGTGTGTTGTGGCAGGGTTAGCATGGCCGAAATGTGGAAAAGCTTTGTCAGCACGCCACAACAACCAGCATCACCAGCTGAGATGGAACATCTTAGCAGGAGGCAGTATTTCACCAACATGGTTGAGCAGTATGTGTCCACAGGCCTACACGTACTGGATGACGGGTCTGCCCCCTTTAAATTCTGGGTCTCCAAATTGGGCACATGGCCTGAGCTTGCCCTTTATGCCTTGGAGGTGCTGGCCTGCCCTGCAGCCAGTGTATTATCTCAACGTGTATTTAACACGGCAGGGGGCGTTATCACAGACAAGCGCAGCCGCCTGTCCAGAGCCAATGTGGAAAAGCTCACGTTCATTAAAATGAACCAGGCATGGATCCCACAGGACTTGTCCGTACCTTCTGCAGAATAGACATGTATACCGGTGTTGTGACAAAAACTGTCCGGCCATCGGATTGTGTCCGGCCCGTACTGCGAAGGCGCAGTGCTTGCGCAGTACAGAGGACAAGGAGATTCACGAAATCTCCGAAGATGAACGGCGCCTGCGCCGTGAGTGCAGGTTCAAGCCCCACCATCCAAGTGGACATACGGTAGCACATAGTAACAGGGCCCCTCACGGCTCGCTTCGATCGCCACACTTCGGGCACGGCCTCACTTGGCTCGGCTTGAACCACGGATGGTGTGGCCTTCACCTGAACTCACCACGCAGGCGCCGTTCGTCTTGGGAGATTTTCGAAATCCCCTTGTCCTACATACTGAGCAAGCGCAGTACAGGGTGGACACTATTCGACGGGGGACAGAATTCGACACATCACCGGCCTTACCCAGCCATTGTTGTGTTTTTGAACCAGTGTTGGCTACCTCGTCCTCCTCCACCGCCGCTTCCACCTACACAGCCACATCCACCGCCACCTCAACCTCCTACTCCATATGGACCTCGTCCTCCTAGGTCAAGATTATAATTTTTATTTTATTTTTTTGTAGCGCACAGATCCTTTCCCCCTTACCTGCCTTTATGTTGTTGGCTCCTCGCAGGAGGGAGAAAGGCACACCGCACTACCAGCCCGTACCCTCCTATATAAAGAGGTTGAGCGGTGTACTTGACGGGACGTGTCCACAGCTGGAGTCAAAACTCCTCCAGAGGATGATTCTCACCTCTACTGTAGGTAGAGGCAAGTCCTTTAATTCCCAGTAAAGTCAATGTCCACACCAGCTGAAACTACAACTCTTATTCTCTCATGGCAAAATAAACTCTACTCAGATAGAAAAGGTTAGAGCAAAGAAACAGGACAGCTTAAGGTGTGGAGGAGGTCCAGGCACAAACGTAGCACATTCACTTCACTGCTTAGGTTTCTCAAACAGTTTTAGGTGCACGGTCTCTGCCACAGACCTTGAGGTTGGTCTCTGCCACAGACCGGGTGTACAAGGCCCCTGCCACGGACCTGGAGAACTTTGGTCTCTGCCACAGACCAGGGTGTATAAGGCCCCTGCCACGGGCCGGGTGAATAAGGCCTCTGATACAGTCAAGATGACCTTGAGCTTCTCCTTCTACGAACCTAGCCCATATCAAGGGGAAGACATCTCTCCAGGGAGTCAACAGACCCTTCCTTCACCGTGAATCCCGCATCGGTCCATCAGAATGATCCTCCCTTCCCTGGAACAGGGTCCCCTACACGAGGCGGCACCCTAAGACTCCTCGACCCTTAGCGGACTCCAGACGAAGGCTCTGGACTCCAGGCTTTACTCCCGCCCCTAGGCCTCCATACCCAGGGCAGCAGGAACTCCAAGATAGTACCTCACCCCAGGCTAAAGGTGCCCGAGATGGAACAGGAACACATGCACCCAGGCCGAAGGCACCTGGGCGCGGACCCCACTGGACATCAGCCCCCAGGCCAAAGGTCTGCCCCTTTTATATGCTCTCCCGGCATGCACAGCAGGTTCCCCGCCCCGCTGTACTACTGCCAAGAGGGGACACAAAAGGCACAGCACTGTATCAGCGGTTCAACCCTAGCCTACCATGGCAGCGCCACCTGTAGGCCGCAGGGAACTGCACACCAATACTGTCCCCCGAGGACAAAATGGTCCATGAATCCTACAGAATTATGGTGTTTGAGCCTATTTACCACTTCCCTTAAATTTAGCACCCCGCTACATTTTTATTTCAAAGTATTTTATTTTCCCACTAGCTTATCCATTAACGTGAATAATTTATTCCAGAAAGGGCGTATTCTGGGGCGTTCCCACCATATGTGTGGCATCGTGCCGTTGAGTTTCTGAGGTTCTTAATGACTTCCTGTACCTCTTCTGCTGAAAAGGGGGCCTCCAGCATATTTTTCTTTTTTTTTTCTTTTATGTTATGTTAAGTTATTTCCCTATCCACATTTGTTTGCACAGCACTTGCCATGCTCTTAACAACATTTTGCTGCCATTTGCAGCCCTCTAGCCCTTTCCATTACTTTTTTAGAGCCTTTTTAGTCCTTAGAAGTCCGGGTCCACACTGACTTCAATGGGGTTCGGGTTCGGGTTAAAGTTCGGTCCCGAACCCGAACTTTTTTCCGAAGTTCGGCCGAACCCGTCGAACCCGAACATCCAGGTGTCCGCTCAACTCTAATCAGGAGTGTTGTAATGTAATATACTAGAAAGGAAAGGGACAAGGATTAATGATGATGCCCTTAGAATAAGGGAGGACAAAAAGACTGTGTCCCAACAAGGCGGGGACAATCAGTAATACTCACTACACAGCAATACGCACAACTGCGGTGAAGCAGGACAATCCACCCCCCCATCTACCTGTTCTATCATTATCGGGGCTTTCCGTCCCAAATCTTAAGAAACTTTATCTACTCGCATCTACCCCTTTAACTGACACTGCCCCTGGACACAGTGAGCAACTTACGCCGTATGCTGACTCTCCACCGCTGCCCTGATCCACCACCCACCTATTCTCTCCTTAGAGGAACCTCTTTACTTCCCGGAACTAAATTCTCAGCTGCTGTTTGCTCGGGACACCTTTGACGGCTGCACACTATACCCTCCGGCCGGAGGAACTCGCAGAGTATGCTAGTATGCTAGCACCGTCGGTGAGTACAAGCTCCAGGATTCTAAGACAGAAGACAGCAGACAGCTGGTAACAGGGGACAAACTGGTGGGAGAGCAGTATAAATGAGATCGGGACCTGTGTGAAATTGCCAGCCGCAGATTACGCGGCCTGCTTTGATACTTGAGTCCACGCTGCTAGCGCTGTCTGGTGCACTCTGGATCAAATGGTGCATCTACCTTGGACAGCCCTATTGCTGCTATAGGCAACGTTCTCCATGGCACAACTCACTGAAGTCCATTACTGAAAAGTTAATCTACTATTCAAATGTTGAATACATCACTGTGAACTAAGGACATAACTTTTGGAATCGGAATTTTTGGATTACAGCCTCAGTCTGTAACCATACTAATACTGTTACAGTTCAACGACATCCATTATTATGCCCCAGCTCTCAGGCTTGTCCCTATAGGTGTTGTATGCGATTGGCATGCTTGGTTGTGGTGGCCACCTGTCCCCTTTAGACTAGCGTCTAATTTTATTAGTGCTGTTTAGACACTGACACCTCTGTGTAACTAAATGTGATTTTTACATGTGGATAATTATTGAATAAATTTGTAGTCTTAATCCATATTCCTCTTTGACAATTCTTTCTGAAACATTGTTTCAACTCCGCCTTTTTTTGATATGCTGCAAATAATTTTGAGGAATTGAAGTAGCTGCCACTGAGTGAAATCTCTATAAATGCTACCATCATAAGGATGTTACTAACTGGTGTAGGTGACTTCTGTAGGATTACATCTGTCACTTAATTCCTTGACTACTCTGGATGAGTCATTGATACCTATATTTCTGTGGTTTTTCTATACTCACTACACAGCCCCAAGGCCAGGCCCGGTGTCCGCCAGGGAAGATGGGGGTGACAGGCATGATGTCTCCCCTGGGGTTGAGACGGGGGAACCCTCCAAGGACGAAGAACAGCGCCCAGAGCACAACACGGTGGTCACAGCTTGATCCAATGGACTATGTGTGCACAAAAAGTGCATGGTGTTCCTGGAAAAAATGTGTATCAAAAAGGGGAGGATTCTTTAAATGTGTAAAAGTGTAAGGTGTGTGAAAACATGGCAAAGTATCTATGTGTTCCCACAAGGGGACTACATGAGGGGGTGTATGTGAAATAAAATAGATACTTTGCCATGTTTTCACACACCTTACACTTTTACACATTTAATTAATCCTCCCCTTTTTGATACACATTTTTTCCAAGAACACCATGCACTTTTTGTGCACACATAGTCCATTGGATCAAGCTGTGACCACAGTGTTGTGCTCTGGGCGCTGTTCTTTGTCCTTGGAGGGTTCCCCCATCTCAACCCCGGGGGAGACATCATGCCTGTCACTCCCATCTTCCCTGGCGGACACCGGGTCTGGCCTTGCGGCTGTGTAGTGAGTATCCCTGATTGTCCCTGCCTTGTTGGGACACAGTCTCTCTGCCCTCCCTTATTCTAAGGGCATCATCATTAAAGTGGTTGTAAACCCACTTAGACAACTTGCACCTACAGGTAAGCCTAGATTAAGGCTTACCTGTAGGTGAAAGAAATATCTCCTTAACCTACAAGGTTAAGGAGATATTTGCTGTAAACACAGCTCCAATGACGTCACACGCATGCTCACTAGCGGGCCGGCATCATTGCCGGTTTTCTGAATGGGATCTTGCCGGCCCAAGCACGCATGCGTGTAACGTCATCGCCGCTCCGGCCAATCACAGCGCCGGAGCGGCAATACACTGACGGCAGTGACGGGACATCGAGGCAAGATGGCGGCAGAGGTGACCAAGGACCGCTGCGGGGGCTTCGATCTCAGGTAAGTCATTCATAATGAGCTAGTATGCTATGCATACTAGCTCATTATGCCTTTCTTTTGCAGGGTTTAAAAAAATAAAATAATTGGCTTTACTTCCTCTTTAATCCTTGTCCCTTTCCTTTCCAGTATATTATGTTACAACACTCCTGATGAATGGCTGTAATGCTAGGAAACGCATTGAGTGCCACTAGATGCCCTAAGTTACCTGTCCCTACAATGTTTTTTAACCCATTTATCTTATTATGTACAGTTATTATGTTGAATTCCCGTTTGTATTGCATTCTATGTAGCTGCATATTTAGTGTAAGTCATGTGACTACCTATTTATTTGATACAACATTTTTCTACAATGTAACAATAAATCATGTACTGTAAATTTTATGTTTCTGTCTATATCTTACAAGGCAGTTGCCTCAGTCAAAGTCCCACAGCTCTCCTTTTCTACTTCTTCTGGGAACTCCATGCCCAAGAGGGTTAAAGCAGTGCTGAAAAAAAATGATGGCCACACAAAATATTGACACTTTGGGCACAATTTGGACATTTTTACTTAGGGGTGTACTCACTTTTGTTGCCAGCAGTTTAGACATTAATACCTGTGTGTTGAGTAGGGATGAGCTTCGTGTTCGAGTCGAACATACGTTCGACTCGAACATCGGCTGTTCGATCGTTCGACGAAGATCGAACGATTTGGGCCGTTCGCGCCAAATTCGAGTGACGCGAACGGCCCACAATGCACTACGCCATCGCAGTGTCATCCAGGCGCTGTGATTGGCCAAGCATGCACTGTGACCCCGCATGCTTGGCCAATCACAGCGCCGGCAGCGAGGAGAGCAATGATTGGCCACAGGCAGGATGCCTGTGGCCAATTATTGCTGAGGGTGTTTAGTACACGCCCCACACTATAAAAGGCCGCCAGCACGGCGGCCTAGTGTAGTGTGTTCCGGAGCAGGGAAAGAGAAACATAGGCAGGGACAGTGACATTTATTTTTTTCTTGCTTAACCTGGATTCCTTTAGTTTAGGGAAAGAGAAGGATAGGTAGGGAGAGTGTCAGTGTGTTTTACTGTGCGAATCCTTGTTTCTAGGGACAGGGAAGGACAGTGAGGGAATTCTCCTTGTGCTATAGTGTGCTTTAAAAAAACATTTTTTCTAGGGACAGAAAACTATAGGTAGGGAGAGTGTCAGTGTCTTTTACTGTGCGAATCCTTGTTTCTAGGGACAGGGAAGGACAGTGAGGGAATTCTCCTTGTGCTATAGTGTGCTTTAAAAAAAAAAAAAATTCTAGGGACAGAAAACTATAGGTAGGGAGAGTGTCAGTGTGTTTTACTGTGCGAATCCTTGTTTCTAGGGACAGGGAAGGACAGTGAGGGAATTCTCCTTGTGCTATAGTGTGCTTTAAAAAAACATTTTTTCTAGGGACAGAAAACTATAGGTAGGGAGAGTGTCAGTGTGTTTTACTGTGCGAATCCTTGTTTCTAGGGACAGGGAAGGACAGTGAGGGAATTCTCCTTGTGCTATAGTGTGCTTTAAAAAAACATTTTTTCTAGGGATAGAAAACTATAGGAAGGAAGAGTGTCAGTTTCTTTCACTGTGATAATCCTTGTTTCTAGGGACAAAGAAGGAAAGTGAGTGAAATTCTCCTTGTGCTATAGTGTGCTTTAAAAAAACATTTTTTCTAGGGACAGAAAACTATAGGTAGGGAGAGTGTCAGTGTGCTTTACTGTGCGAATCCTTGTTTCTAGGGACAGGGAAGGACAGTGAGGGAATTCTCCTTGTGCTATAGTGTGCTTTAAAAAAACATTTTTTCTAGGGACAGAAAACTATAGGTAGGGAGAGTGTCAGTTTCTTTCACTGTGATAATCCTTGTTTCTAGGGACAAAGAAGGAAAGTGAGTGAAATTCTCCTTGTGCTATAGTGTGCTTTAAAAAAACATTTTTTCTAGGGACAGAAAACTATAGGTAGGGAGAGTGTCAGTGTGTTTTACTGTGCGAATCCTTGTTTCTAGGGACAGGGAAGGACAGTGAGGGAATTCTCCTTGTGCTATAGTGTGCTTTAAAAAAACATTTTTTCTAGGGACAGAAAACTATAGGTAGGGAGAGTGTCAGTGTGTTTTACTGTGCGAATCCTTGTTTCTAGGGACAGGGAAGGACAGTGAGGGAATTCTCCTTGTGCTATAGTGTGCTTTAAAAAAACATTTTTTCTAGGGACAGAAAACTATAGGTAGGGAGAGTGTCAGTGTGTTTTACTGTGTGAATCCTTGTTTCTAGGGACAGGGAAGGACAGTGAGGGAATTCTCCTTGTGCTATAGTGTGCTTTAAAAAAACATTTTTTCTAGGGACAGAAAACTATAGGTAGGGAGAGTGTCAGTGTGTTTTACTGTGCGAATCCTTGTTTCTAGGGACAGGGAAGGACAGTGAGGGAATTCTCCTTGTGCTATAGTGTGCTTTAAAAAAACATTTTTTCTAGGGACAGAAAACTATAGGAAGGAAGAGTGTCAGTTTCTTTCACTGTGATAATCCTTGTTTCTAGGGACAAAGAAGGAAAGTGAGTGAAATTCTCCTTGTGCTATAGTGTGCTTTAAAAAAACATTTTTTCTAGGGACAGAAAACTATAGGTAGGGAGAGTGTCAGTGTGTTTTACTGTGCGAATCCTTGTTTCTAGGGACAGGGAAGGACAGTGAGGGAATTCTCCTTGTGCTATAGTGTGCTTTAAAAAAACATTTTTTCTAGGGACAGAAAACTATAGGTAGGGAGAGTGTCAGTGTGTTTTACTGTGCGAATCCTTGTTTCTAGGGACAGGGAAGGACAGTGAGGGAATTCTCCTTGTGCTATAGTGTGCTTTAAAAAAACATTTTTTCTAGGGACAGAAAACTATAGGTAGGGAGAGTGTCAGTGTCTTTTACTGTGCGAATCCTTGTTTCTAGGGACAGGGAAGGACAGTGAGGGAATTCTCCTTGTGCTATAGTGTGCTAAAGCATTCCTCATCAACCATCTTTGAAATCCTTGTTTTTTTGGACAGTCAGGGAAATTGTCGTTGTGCTATTCTGTGCAAAAGCAATCATCCTCAACCATATTTAGAAATCCTTAAGTAAAGGGACAGAGAAGGACACCTGAAGGTAGCCCTTATTGCTTTTTTCCCATCTCCCTGCAGGCCATCTATTAGAATGTCTAGGAGAGGCAGACAGTCAGGAGGCAATAAAAGAGGGCAAGCAGGCTCTGTGTCTGGGGGCAACAGTGCTGGTCGTGGACGCGGTGCATTGTCATCAGCACATGGCCATGGGACACGCTTGTCCTTCTTTTCGGCAGCTGGACATGTTGAGCCACATCATGCCGAAGACTTGGTAGAGTGGATGACCAAGCCCTCCTCCTCCTCCTCATCCTCTCTCACCCAGGCTCAGGGTACTGGAAAAGCAGCTGCCAAAGCGTCCTCTTCCCTGGTATCAATGTCAGACTCATCATCAGTCACTCCTTCCCTAGACCCACCATGTCCTCCTCCTGAGGAGTCCCCCGAACTGTTTGAGCACAGTGTTGGGTACATGCTCCAGGAGGATGCCCAGCGTTTCGAAGGGTCTGATGATGAAACCCAGCTAGAGGAAGGCAGTAGCGTGAGAGCAGACAGAGGGGATGCTCAAGAAGGACACCAATCTGGCAGTCATGTTCCAGCAGCTGCAGCATACTGCCAGATTGGCTCCAGTGATGAGGAGGGAGGTGATGATGAGGTCACTGACTCCACGTGGGTGCCTAATAGGAGAGAGGAGGAGGAGGAGGATGAGGAGGAGGCACATCTCCAACGAGGCAGGATGCCCTTTGGTGGCCAGCGTAAGGGCAGTACACCGATGGAATCACACCGCAGAGCTCCGCCTGTGCAGGGCGCTGCCTCTGCCCGTCATTCAAAAAGTTCTTTGGTGTGGGCCTTTTTTGAGGCTAGTGCATCAGATCGCACAGCTGCTGTTTGCAACATATGTCTCAAGCGTATATCGCGTGGCCAAAACATCAGCCGCTTGGGTACCACATGCCTGACCAGACATATGTTGACCTGCCATGCAGCTCGTTGGCAAGCCTACCTCAAAGACCCACACCAAAGAACAAAGCGGACCTCTCCTTGCACCGCATCAGCTGGGATCTCCAACCCCACTATAACTTCAGTCCTCTCTGAAACATGCACTGAGAGGAATGAAGGTGTAGAATTAGGTGTGTCACAGCCAAGTACTTGCGGCCACTCTGCTAGCAGTACACCGACGTCCGATTCTAGCAGGCAAATTTCCCTGCCCCAGCTGCTGGACCGTCGAAAGAAGTTCACTCCCAGCCATCCACATGCCCAGCGGTTGAATGCTAGCTTGGCTAAATTGCTAGCGCTTCAACTGCTGCCTTTTCAGTTGGTAGACTCGGCCCCCTTCCGTGAGTTTGTGCAATGTGCGGTTCCTCAGTGGCAGGTTCCCAAACGCCACTTTTTCTCACGGAAGGCTATTCCGGCTCTCTACCGGCATGTGGAAGGCAATGTCTTGGCCTCGCTGGACAGGGCGGTCAGCGGTAAGGTGCATATTACCGCTGACTCATGGTCCAGCAGGCATGGACAGGGACGTTACCTTTCTTTCACGGCCCATTGGGTCACTCTTTTGGCAGCTGGGAAGGATGCAGGACAAGGTGCAGTAGTGTTGGAGGTTGTTCCACCGCCACGCCTCCAAAATGCTACTACTGGTTGTGACACACCTCTCTCCTCCACCCCCTCCTCTTCTTCTTCCTCCATGGCCTCTTCCTGTGGTTTGTCCTCGGAACCAGCGGTGCTCCCTAGGCGTTCAAGGGGCTACGCAAGTACGCAGGCAAAAAGATGCCATGCCGTGCTTGCGCTGGTGTGTTTGGGGGACAGAAGCCACACTGGGGCAGAGGTCCTGTCTGCTCTGCAGGGCCAGGCCGAGAGGTGGTTGACGCCACGCCAGCTTAAGCCAGGAATGGTGGTTTGCGACAATGGCACCAACCTCCTCTCCGCCCTCCGACAGGGACAACTGACCCATGTGCCCTGTGTGGCTCACGTCCTTAACCTGGTGGTGCAGCGGTTCTTGGGCAGGTACCCGGGCTTACAGGATGTCCTGAGGCAGGCCAGGAAAGTCTGTGTGCATTTCCGCAGATCTTATAATGCCAGTGCTCGCCTGGCTGAGCTGCAAAAGGAGTTGAACCTGCCCAAGAACCGCCTTATATGTGACATGCCCACCAGGTGGAACTCAACGTTGGCCATGCTGCAGCGGCTGCACACGCAGCAGAGGGCCATCAATGAGTACCTGTGCGACTACGACACCAGGACAGGGTCAGGGGAGCTTGTTTTTTTTCTCCACGCCAGTGGGGCATGATCAGGGATGCATGCACTGTCCTGGCACCATTTGAGGAGGCCACGAGGATGGTGAGCAGTGACAGTGCATGCATCAGTGACACTGTACCTCTTGTCCACCTGTTGGAGCACACGCTGCGTGGAATAATGGACAGGGCACTTGAGGCAGAACAGAGGCAGGAAGAGGAGGACTTCCTTGCCTCTCAAGGCCCCCTTTACCCAGACAGTGTTCCTTCTGTCCCACCCATCGCACAGGAAGAGGAGGAGGAGGAGGAGGATTGTGTCAGCATGGAGGTGGAGGCTGGCACTCAGCATCATCAGCAGCAGTCTTTTAGGGATGATTTACAGTCCCAAGAAACCAGTGGACTTGTACGTGGCTGGGAGGAGGTGGCTGCGGATCATGTCGTCCTTAGTGACCCAGAGGACTCCGGAGCGAATGCCTCAGCAAACCTACGCTGCATGGCCTCCCTGATCCTGCAAAGTCTGCGGAAGGATCCTCGTATTCTTCGGATCAAGGAGAGGGACCATTACTGGCTGGCCACTCTCCTTGATCCACGGTACAAGGGTAAGGTTGCGGACCTTATGTTACCGTCGCAGAGGGAGCAGAGGATGAGACAACTCCGGGAGGCCTTGCAGAAAGGTCTGTGCAACGCGTTCCCAGAGACTGGGAGGTTACAAACTCCTGGTCCTGGACAACGAGTTGCTGAGGCTTCGGCCAGTCAAAGAAGGAGCGGTGGGGAAGGTGGCCGTCTGACCGATGCGTTCAGACAATTCTTTAGTCCGCAGCCCCAAAGTATGATCGGTTCCAGCAACCATCGCCAGCGTCTGATAAACATGGTGCAGGAATATCTAGGGGCAAGGTCAGACTTGGACACCTTCCCCACCGAAAATCCTCTGGCTTACTGGGTCTTGAGGATGGATCACTGGCCAGAGCTTGCACAGTATGCAATTGAGCTACTGGCCTGTCCTGCATCCAGCGTTCTTTCGGAACGCACATTCAGTGCTGCTGGAGGATTTGTCACGGATCACAGGGTGCGCCTGTCCACCGACTCGGTTGATCGACTGACTTTCATCAAGATGAACCAGTCTTGAATCACCACCAGCTACCACACACCTGATGCTGATATAACAGACTAATTGATTTTAACATGTCACATCCCTTCAAGACTGATGCTGATGCTGAGTGCCTGTGCTGTTATGTTGACTGGCTATCCTCCTCCTCCGAGTCCTCAATGATACGATTGATGATGATAGCTTGGAAGATCATTTTTGTTTATGGGTGCCGCCACCAGTGGCTAAGGCCCAATTTTTCAGCCCCTGTTTTACAGGGGCGTGTAATTACAATTTTTTTTAGCAATAATTTGCCATAGGGCTCATTGCTGTGCTCCAAGTACAGTATCTGTGAGGGGTTGGAGTGTTGTGGCACCAGTGCCTAAGGCCCAATTTTTCAGCCCCTGTTTAACAGGGGCGTGTCATTACAATTTTTGAAGCAATACTTTGCAACAGGGCTCATTGCTGTGCTCCAAGTACAGTATCTGTGAGGGGTTGTAGTGTTGTGCCACCAGTGCCTAAGGCCCAATTTTTCAGCCCCTGTTCAACAGGGGCATGCAATTACAATTCTTGATCTAATAATTCACAGCAGGGCCCATTGCTGCACCCACCAAGAGTAACTCTGAGGGCTTACAGTGTTGTGGCAACGCCACCACCACCACCACCACGAAAGGCCCAATTTTTCAGCCCCTGTTCAAAAGGGGCATGTAATTACAATTCTTGATCTAATAATTCACAGCAGGGCCCATTGCTGCACCCGCCAAGAGTAACTCTGAGGGCTTACAGTGTTGTGGCAACACCACCACCACCACCACCACCACCACCACGAAAGGCCCAATTTTTCAGCCCCTGTTCAACAGGGGCATGCAATTACAATTCTTGATCTAATAATTCACAGCAGGGCCCATTCCTGCACCCACCAAGAGTAACTCTGAGGGCTTACAGTGTTGTGGCAACACCACCACCACCACCACCACCACGAAAGGCCCAATTTTTCAGCCCCTGTTCAACAGGGGCATGCAATTACAATTCTTGATCTAATAATTCACAGCAGGGCCCATTGCTGCACCCACCAAGAGTAACTGTCAGGGCTTACAGTGTTGTGGCACCAGCACCACCATCAAAGGCCCAATTTTTACTACCACTGTTCAACAATTATATGTAATTAAAATTCCTGATATAATAGTTGACAGCAGGGCGTTCCAGCACCAACCAAGAGTAACTGTGAGTGCTTACAGTGTTGTGCCAACACCAACAACTAAGGGGCCTATTTCTGCAGAGTATATACGGCAGGTCCCTACTTTCAAACATCCAACTTACAAACGACTCCTACTTGCAAACGCAAGAAGACAACAGGAAGTGAGAGGAAATCTACCACTAGGAAGGAAAATTCTCTCCTGTAAGAATAAATATGGGCGAAAGGTGTCTCCTCTGTACTGATGCTTTATCAGCAATCCTTGTTTCAAGAAAAACACCACATTTCAAAAACAGTTGTCATTGGGACGGAAAGTGAGGTGAAATGTTCTGAACAGGGGCACAGACAGCAAAACAAATGTTACAGGGGTGATAACCCTTACCTATGTTTTCCAAAAAGTTTAAAAATAGATTTTTGGGCTGGAGCTACACTTCAACAATGTACCTGTTCAAAATTACAAACAGATTCTACATAAGAACAAACCTACAGTCCCTGTCTTGTATGCACCGCCTGTATACGGCTGTTCAGAGTATATAGGGCCTTTTTTATTTTATGTGCGGGGTTCCCCTTAATATCCATACAAGACCCAAAGGGGCTGGTAATGGGCTGGGGTAGGGGGGGGTCATGGGGTAGCTATGCCATTTTTCTTAAAGATTTTCATCCATATTACCGGGACCAGACATTACATTAAAGCCGCAAGCAGTTTTAAATGGCTTTTTTTCCCTTTAGAAGTGTCATTTTGTGCAGGGACAGTTCTAAACACGGGAAACACGTGGCACTTCACAGGCATACTTTAGACACCCCCCAGGTACGATATTTAAAGGAATATTTGACTTTTTTTTTTTCACTTTATGCATCATTAAAATGACTGTTCCCGAAAAACGACCGTTTTTAAAACTTCTTTTTGCATTGATACATGTCCCCTGGTGCACAACCCGGGTTCCCAAACCCTTTTTAGGACAATAACATGCATAATAGTTGTTATAATTAGCACTTTAGAATTCGAACGTTCGCATCCATTGTATTTAATAGGGTTCTAATGTTCGTACGAACTTTCGGTCCGTTCGCGGGTTCTGGTGCGAACCGAACCCGGGGGTGTTCGGCTCATCACTAGTGTTGAGTTATTTTGAGGGGACAGCAAATTTACACTGTTATACAAGCTGTACGCTCACTAATTTACATTGTAGCAAAGTGTAATTTCTTCAGTGTTGTAAAATATTGACAACAAATTGAGGGGTGTACTCACTTTTCTGAGATACTGAATATATAGACAGTGTATATATATATATATATATTATATATATATATATATATATATATAGGTGTATAAACATTTTGTATCCATTTTTATGCTTATAATAATAATAATTATTGAAACAAACAAAAAAGAACAGGGTTTTTAATAAAATAGCGCACCAAATATAAGGCTTATACTGTAAGGCCTTAAAGATGTAAAACAATTATTTAGCTATGAAAATTAGTCTATGAGTCATATTTAAAAAAAAAAAAAAGTCCTATGTGATTTCCTATGACCATCAGCTCAATCTAGTGGCAATAATATTGTATTTTTTCTGAAATACCTTAATCAGAAAAAATACTGCATTATGGTGACTCGATGATGGTGGCAATAAAAGGTAATCACTGTATTAAGTAAAATATAGTTAGAATTTGTCAAAAGATGTATGACATCTTCCCACATCAATGACTTTCTCTGTATTGCCGGGAGCCGACAATTCATTATAGCCGCGAGTGCTTTTAAATGACTTTTTTTCCTTCAGAAATGACATTTTGTGCAGAGACAGTTCTAAGCACGGGAAACAAGCTCTGCTTTACAGGCATACTCTAGACACCCCCCAGGTACGAAATTTAAAGGAATATTTCACTTTTATTGTTTCACTTTAAGCATTATTAAAATCACTGCTACGAAAAAACTGACGTTTTTAAAACTTTTTTTGGGCATTTATACATGTCCCCTGAGGCAGGACCCGGGTCCCCAAACACTTTTTATGACAATAACTTGCATATTAGCCTTTAAAATTAGCACTTTAGATTTTTCATGTTTGAGTCCCATAGACTTTAACGGTGTTCGAATGTTCGAACAAATTTATTGCCTGTTCGCAAGTTCTGGTGCAAACCGAACTGGGGGGTGTTCGGCTCATCCCTAGTCCTGAGTAGGGATGAGCTTCGAGTTCGAGTCGAACTCATGTTCGACTCGAACATTGCCTGTTCGCCCGTTCGCCGAGCAGCGAACAAATTGGGGTGTTCGCGGCAAATTCGAAAAATCTATGGGAGAAATCTAAAGTGCTAATTATAAAGGCTTATATGCAAGTTATTGTCCTAAAAAGTGTTTGGGGACCGGGGTCCTGCCCCAGGGGACATGTATCAATGCAAAAAGAAGTTTTAAAAACGGCCGTTTTTTCGGGAGCAGTGATTTTAATAATGCTTAAAATGAAAAAATAAAAGTGAAATATTCCTTTAAATTTCGTACCTGGGGGGTGTGTATGATATGCATGTGAAGTGGCGCATGTTTCCCGTGCTTAGAACTGTCCCTGCAAAAAATGTCATTTTTGAAAGAAAAAAAGTCTTTTAAAACTGACTTGCGGCTATTAATGAATTGTCGGCTCCCGGCAATACATACAAAAGTCATTGATAAAAAAAAAAAAAAAAGCGTGGGGGTTCCCCAGAATTCAATTACCAGGCCCTTCAGGTCTGGAATGGATATTAAGGGGAACCCCGCCGCAAATTCAAAAAAAAATTGACGTGGGGTTTCCCCAAATATCCATTCCAGGCCCTTCAGATCTGGCATGGATTTTAAGGGGAACTCCACCCCAAATTTAAAAAAAAAATGGCGTGGAGTCCCCCTAAAAATCCATACCAGACCCCTATCCGAGCACGCAACCTGGCCGGCCGCAGGGGAAAAGGGGGGGACGAGAGAGCGGCCCCCCCTCCCTCCTGAACCGTACCAAGCCACATGCCCTCAACATGGGGAGGATGTCCCCATGTTGATGGGGACAAGGGCCTCATCCCCACAACCCTTGCCCGGTGGTTGTGGGGGTCTGCGGGCAGGGGGCTTATCGGAATCTGGAAGACCCCTTTAACAAAGGGGACCCCCAGATCCCACCCCCCCTATGTGAATTGGTAAGGGGTACATTGTACCCCTACCATTTCACGAAGAAAGCGTAAAAAAATGTTTAAAAAAACACACAAACACCTTGAAAAAGTCCTTTATTTAAAAAAAAAACAAAAAAACATTCCAGCGGTGAAATCCAGTGTCCCGCGGCGATCCCGATGTCCAGCGCTGTCCTTCATTGGTTGTGCCTGAGCGGACCTGATGGGGAACTCCCTCTCAGTATTTTAAATGTATAGACCCGCCCCTTCTAAAGTTCCCCATCAGGTCCGCTCAGCGGACCAGATGCGGAACATGAGAAGGGGTGGGTCTATACATGTATTACCACAGTGAGAGAAGTTCCCCATCAGGTCCGCCTCCTCGGTATGTCGGACCCGCCTACGTCATTGGCTTGAGCGGGGAACTTCCTTCACTGTGTAATTTAAATTTACATAGTGAAGGAAGTTCCCCGCTCAAGCCAATGACGTAGGCGGGTCCGACATACCGAGGGGGCGGACCTGATGGGGAACTGCTCTCACTTTGGTAATACATGTATAGACCCGCCCGTTCTCATGTTCCGCATCTGGGGAACTTTAGAAGGGGCGGGTCTATACATTTAAAATACTGAGAGGGAGTTCCCCATCAGGTCCGCTCAGGCACAACCAATGAAGGACAGCGCTGGACATCGGGATCGCCGCGGGACACTGGATTTCACCGCTGGAATGTTTTTTTTTTTTTGTTTGTTTTTTAATAAAGGACTTTTTCAAGGTGTTTATGTGTTTTTTTTAAACATTTTTTTACGCTTTCTTCGTGAAATGGTAGGGGTACAATGTACCCCTTACCAATTCACATGGGGGGGGGCGGGATCTGGGGGTCCCCTTTGTTAAAGGGGTCTTCCAGATTCCGATAAGCCCCCCGCCCGCAGACCCCCACAACCACCGGGCAAGGGTTGTGGGGATGAGGCCCTTGTCCCCATCAACATGGGGACATCCTCCCCATGTTGAGGGCATGTGGCTTGGTACGGTTCAGGAGGGAGGGGGGGCCGCTCTCTCGTCCCCTCCTTTTCCCCTGCGGCCGGCCAGGTTGCGTGCTCGGTTAAGGGGTCTGGTATGGATTTTTAGGGGGACTCCACGCCATTTTTTTTTTAATTTGGGGTGGAGTTCCCCTTAAAATCCATGCCAGATCTGAAGGGCCTGGAATGGATATTTGGGGGAACCCCACGTCAATTTTTTTTTGAATTTGCGGCGGGGTTCCCCTTAATATCCATTCCAGACCTGAAGGGCCTGGTAATTGAATTCTGGGGAACCCCCACGCTTTTTTTTTTTTTTTATCAATGACTTTTGTATGTATTGCCGGGAGCCGACAATTCATTAATAGCCGTGAGTCAGTTTTAAATGCATTTTTTTCTTTCAAAAATGACATTTTTTGCAGGGACAGTTCTAAGCACGGGAAACATGCGCCACTTTACATGCATATCATACACACCCCCCAGGTACGAAATTTAAAGGAATATTTCACTTTTATTTTTTCATTTTAAGCATTATTAAAATCACTGCTCCCGAAAAAACGGCAGTTTTTAAAACTTATTTTTGCATTGATACATGTCCCCTGGGGCAGGACCCGGGTCCCCAAACACTTTTTAGGACAATAACTTGCATATTAGCCTTTATAATTGACACTTTAGATTTCGAACGTTCGAGTCCATTGTATTTAATAGGGTTCTAAAGTTTACACGAACATTTTGTCTGTTCGCAGGTTCTGGTGCGAACCGAACAGGGGGGTGTTCGGCTCATCCCTGGTCCTGAGATAGTTACACTCTCTGAACCCCTTTTATTTATGTTAAAGTATTAATCCAATCTAGGAAAGGGATGGTCAGCACAAAAAATAGTACTCTTTTATTGAAAAAGCATGTACAATGCTGTAAAAACAGCTTGTGTTTAGAATGTTGGTCCTTAGTCATTAACCAAATCATTAGTCGCTTCAAGGATGTTGTAAAGTTGTCTGATTCAGGTACTGTTCTTGTGATGCCTGTTCGCAGACTATCCTGATCATATTCATAGTTGAACCAGGGTTGCCAACTTTCAGTAAATTTACGAGCAGTTTGTAAAATCTGTACTTTTTGCATCTATCCTTGAATGTCCATTACGGACATGTAGGCTGCATTTGCGTAACTGACATTCATGGACAAATGCAACAATTATAGACTTTACAAACTGTTTGTAAATTTACTGAAAGTTGGCAACCCTGAGTTGAACATAAAAGTTAAAATCTAAACAATTTAAATGTATGAGGAGTATTTCTGAAGCAGATGAATACATTTCATAAAAATCAGACAAAAGGTTGATTTCTGTATGAAGTACAAATCCCAAATCGTCAATTTGAACTGAGCATATGGGGAACAGGCCTTGTTTGCATTAACAACAGGCCCTTTTCATCAGAGCAGCCCAAATATTCACCTGCTGATGAAATATGTAAATATGAAATGTGCAACATAAATTTAATCGCTTGTCGACCGGGCCATAGCCGAAAGACGGCTACAGCGCTGTCGGATTACTCTGGGAGGGCGTACTATAACGTCCTCTCAGAATCACGCTCCTGTGCACCCCTTTGGGACGCCCACCCAGGAATGTCTGTGACTGTCGGGTCTCCCAGACCCTGCGTGTCACGAATCGGGGTAAAGGGCCAATGACAGCGGTCCTTTACCACGTGATCACTCTGTCCAATGATGGAGTGATCACTTGTAAACAAATTGCAGCATGTCTGGTTTGGCTCCTCCCCTCTCCTCACGCCGATCGGTACAGCGTGTAAGGAAAGGAGGGAGCCGGTGCAGCAGTGCTGTGGGCTGGATCTGAACTGCCAACAGCACTGATCTGTGCCCATCCCTGGCTCATCCATCCCTGGCTCAACCATCCACATTCATGCTCAGCCATGCTCCATCCCTGGCTCATCCATCCACATTCATGCTCCATCCCTGGCTCATCCATCCACATACATGCTCAGAATTGCTCCATCCCTGGCTCATCCATCCACATCCATGCTCCATCCCTGGCTCATCCATCCACATTCATGCTCCATCCCTGGCTCATCCATTCACATCCATGCTCCATCCCTGGCTCATCCATCCACATCCATGCTCCATCCCTGGCTCATCCATCCACAGTCATGCTCATCCATGCTCCATCCATAGCTCATCCATCCACATTCATGCTCATCCATGCTCCATCCCTGGCTCATCCATCCTCATTCATGCTCAATCCCTGTCTCATCTATCCACATTCATGCTCATCCATGCTTCATTCCCGGATCATCCATCCACATCCATGCTCCATCCCTGGCTCATCCATCCACATTCATGCTCATCCATGCTCCATCTCTGGCTCATCCATCCTCATTCATGCTTACCCATACTCCATCCCTGGCTCATTCATGCTAATCCATCCCCATCCATGGCTCATCTATGCCACATCCGTGCTCATTCATGCCACTTCCATGCAACATCAGTATTCATCCATGCCACATCCTTGCCACATCAGTGCTCATCTGTGTTACATCCATGCCACGTCAGTTCTCATCCATGCCACATCAGTGCTCATTCGTGCCACATCCATGCTACATCAGTGCTTATTCATACCACATCAGTTCTCATCCGTGCCTCATCCATGCCACATCAGTTCTCATCCGTGCATCATCTATGCCACATCAGTTCTCATCAGTGCAACACCCATGCCACATCTGTTTTCTTCTGTGCCACATCAGTGCTCATCCGTGCCACATCCATGCCACTACAGTGCCCATCAGTGCCTCACAAAACTGTAATAGGTAGTCAAATGAGATTTGAAATGTATGTTCCCAGAACACCTGATGGTGTTCCCTGCATGTTGGGACTCTGTATATAGCCAGGCTGTGTAAGAGTCACACACGTGTTATCGCCATACTCAGGAGGAGTAGCAGAATATATTTTAGGGCGTAATTTTTGCTATGTACATGCTATGTGTGGCCAGTAGAAGGAGCTGTGAGCTTCGAGCGCGTAGCCTGTGAAACGTCCCACTCTATGTTTGGAGGACTGCCCTGCTGTATGACATCACTTCCACGTTCCAGACTGGTTAGCATGGAGCTTCCTGTCATGTGACACCGCAGAGAAGCCTGTGCAAACGGAAATCGACATCTCCTACACCTCACGGCCGAGGGGAACTTTGCCAGAGCCAGCAGAGCGGCACCAACAGATCTCAGAACACCCCCATCCTCGATGGATATCATTTTCAAGTGAACCTGTAAGTATATATACTATACTTACATTAATGATTACAGTAGGATTTATTTAGTTGGCGCCTCCACCCCCTTCTTTTTTATGCTATGTGTTATAAATATCTTATAAATGGACAACTTTGTGTAAAAAAAAAATGTGGTTTCATTTTCTTTACACATTTTCCAAAAACTTGTGGAAAAAAATTACATATTTAACCACCTCAATACCAGGCCTATTCTGGCACTTCTCTTCTTCATGTAAAATCATTGTTTTTTTGCTCTAAAATTACTCAGAACCCCCAAACATTATATATATCGGTACAGCGTGTAAGGAAAGGAGGGAGCCGGTGCGGCAGTGCTGTGGGCTGGATCTGAAGTGCCAACAGCGCTGATCTGTGCCCATCCCTGGCTCATCCATCCACAATTATGCTCAGCCATGCTCCATCCCTGGCTCATCCATACACATTCATGCTCCACCCCTTTCTCATTCATCCACATTCATGCTCAGAATTGCTCCATCCCTTGCTCATCCATCCACATCCATGCTCCATCCCTGGCTCATCCATCCACATCCATGCTCCATCCCTGGCTCATCCATCCACATCCATGCTCCATCCCTGGCTCATCCATCCACACCAATGCTCCATCCCTGGCTTATCCATCCACACCCATGCTCCACCCCTGGCTCATCCATCCACATCCATGCTCCATCCCTGGCTCATCCATCCACATCCATGCTCCATCCCTGGCTCATCCATCCACATCTATGCTCCATCCCTGGCTCATCCATCCACAGTCATGCTCATCCATGCTTCATCCATAGCTCATCCATCCACATTCATTCTCATCTATGCTCATCTATGCTCCATCCCTGGCTCATCCATCCTCATTCATGCTCCATATCTGTCTCATCCATGCACATTCATGCTCATCCATGCTTCATCCCTGGCTCATCCACCCCCACATCCATGCTCCATCCCTGGCTCATCCATCCACATCCATGCTCCATCTCTGGCTCATCCATCCACATTCATGCTCATCCATGCTCCATCCCTGGCTCATCCATTCTCATTAGGGATGATCTTCATGCGTTCGACTCGAACATAGCCTGTTCGGCCGTTCACTGAATTACAAACATTATGGGCCGTTCGTGCCAAATTCGAGTTGTGCGTCACGGCCCATAATGCACTGCGTCATCGCAGTGCATTGCTGGCTGATGATTGGCCAAGCATGCACTATGACCCGCATGCTTTGGCCAATCACAGCGCCGTCAGCACAGAGAGCCATAATTGTCGGCCTTGTATAGTGTGTTACGGCGGCGTTTATAGACAGACAGAGAGAGAGAGATTTTTGTTCTATTTCAGTTAGCAATAGCTAGATTGAGCAGGCAGTTGATTGAGCTAGTTAGATCCAGTATATTTAGTATATATATATGCACCGCACACTTTGTGTGTATATATATATATATATACTGTATACAGTTTAGCTAGATCTCATTGCAGAGTGTTCCTGTTATTCTATTCCTACTAATAATACAGGCAGGTAGTTGATTGAGCTAGTTATATGCAGTATATTTAGTATATATATGCACTGCACGCTTTGTGTGTGTGTGTGTGTGTATATATATATATATATATATATATATATATATATATATACACCGTATATACTCGAGTATAAGCCGACCCGAACATAAGCCGAGGCACCTAATTTTACCACAAAAAACTGGGAAAACGTATTGACTCAAGTATAAGCCTAGGGTGTCCATCTGCATGAATCACTGTGCCTCACTGTGTCCATGTGCATGCCTCACTGTGCCCATGCCTCACTGTACCCATGCCTCACTGTGCCCATGCTTCACTATGCCCATGCCTCACTGTGTCCATGACTAGACTGACGTTTAACATGGGAGTCTATGGAACGTGTACCCGGATTTGAAAAATCGGTGCTCCCCGGCCCTAGGTCCCCCAGTCAACAAACTTTTCACACTTGTAGAGGAGAAATGGGGCTACATGTGTGTCAAGTTTCGGGTTTAGAAGACCTTTAACTGGCCGGTACCGGGTCCCCAAACTCACCGGAGAAATTACCGTTTAACATGGGAGTCTATAGAAGGGGTGCCCGGATTTGAAAAATCAGTGCTCTCTGGCCATAGGTCCTCAGGACAAAAAACTTTGCACACTTATAGAGGAAGAGTGGGGCCACATGTGTGCCAAGTTTGGGGTCCAGGGGACCTACGGCTGTTACCGGGTCCCAAAAATCCGGGAGATCAGGCGCAAAAAGGTGACTCGAGTATAAGCCGAGGGGGGCATTGTCAGCACAAAAAATGTGCTGAAAAACTCGGCTTATACTTGAGTATATATGGTATATATATACTGTATACAGTTTAGCTAGATCTTATTGCAGAGCGTTCCTGTTATTCTATTCCTACTAATAATACAGGCAGGCAGTTGAGCTAAGCAGTATATTAAGTCAGTGTACTGTATACTGGGCACAGTGTTCAGCTAAAGCTGACTGCAGACCATTCCTGTTCTATTCATAATTATACAGGCAGGCAGTTGAGCTAAGCTGCGGTATATTAAGTCAGTGTACTGTATACTGGGCACAGTGTGCAGCTAAAGCTGTCAGCAGACCATTCCTATTCTCTTTCAAATAATACAGGCAGGCAGTTGAGATAAGCTGCAGTATATTAAGTCAGTGTACTGTATACTGGGCACAGTGTGCAGTTAAAGCTGACTGCAGACTAGGCTTGTGCAATTCGTTTCGTAACTAATCGAAATTCGTCCGAATTTAGCAACTTTCGGACATTCGGAAGTATTCGAATTTCCGAACAAAGCAATTACGAATAAAACCGAATCCGAAATAAATTATACCGCAAAATAGCGAATGCCCGAATGTCTTCGGCATAATTCGTTATGAAAAGAGTTACGAATGTACGAATCCATTCGAAGCACAATAACACTCACTCTGCTCTCTGCTTCTCCCTCACCATGCTGAACTCCCTCTCAAAATGGTGTACAGGGGCGGAGGCTATAGCTGCATGAAAAAACGAAAGTAAAATACGAGATTTCGAATCCATTCGAAGCACAATAACACTCTGCTCTGCTCTCTGCTTCTCCCTCACCGTGCTGAACCCTCTCAAAATGGTGTACAGGGGCGGAGGCTATAGCCGCATGTAAAAAACGAAAGTAAAATACGAGATTTCGAATCGTTACAAATAACCGGAATGTATTTAGAAAAGTACAAATCCATTCAAAGCACATTAGGCATAATAGGCAGCGTCGTTGTGAGAGAGACACGGAAAATTACGAATCAACGAACCCAAAAAAAGTTACGAAAGTAGGAGTGTTGTCCAGAATCAAAGAAAAACAACGTACCCTACCGAAAGTACAAATTATAAATCAACTAAAAATTCAACGAAAAATGACGCTTGCGAAAATACGAATTAGTCCGAACACGAAAAATCCCGTCTAGCAAAATTTACGAATGATTACGAATCAACAGGACCGAAAAGAAACGAACCAAAACTAAACTAATTTTTCCGTTGTGCACAAAAAACGAACCGAAACTAAACAAATTTTTCCGTTGTGCACAAGTCTACTGCAGACCATTCCTATTCTCTTTCAAATAATACAGGCAGGCAGTTGAGCTAAGCTGCAGTATATTAAGTCAGTGTACTGTATACTGGGCACAGTGTGCAGCTAAAGCTGACTGCAGACAATTCCTTGTGTACCTTATCCAATACATCAAATACAGTATGTCTGGAAGGCCAACAAGGAGAGGCAGACACTCACAGGCCAATAAAAGAGGACAAGCAGGCTCTGTGTCTAGAGGCAACAGTGCTGGTCGTGGACACGGTGCATCCTCATCAGCACATGGCCATGGGGCACGCTTTTGTCCTTTTTTTCGGCAGCTGGCTGTGTTGAGCCGCAACATGCTGAAGAGTTGGTAGAGTGGATGACCAAGCCGTCCTCATCCTCTCTCACCCAGCCTCAGGGTACTTTGTCTGCCAAAGTGGCCTCTTCCATTGGCTCAATGGCATCAGTCACTCCTTCCCTAGCCCCACCATGTCCTGAGGAGTCCCCCAAAGTGTTTGACCACAGTGTTGGGTACATGCTGCAGGAGGATGTGCAGCGTTTTGAAGGCTCTGATGATGGTACCCAGCTTGAGGAAGGCAGTAACGTGAGCCCAGAGAGAGGGGGTGCCCAAGAAGGACAGCAAACTGGCAGTCATGTTCCCCCAGCTGAAGCATACTGCCAGGTTTGCTCCAGTGACGAGGAGGGAGGGGATGATGAGGTCACTGACTCTACATGGGTGTCTGATAGGAGAGAGGAGGAGGAGGAGGCACATCTCCAACGAGACAGGATGCCCTCCAGGGGCCAGCTTAAGGGCAGCACACTGTCTGCATCACACCGCAGAACTCTGCATGTGCAGGGCGCTGCTGTCTCTGCGCGTTATTCCAAAAGTTCTTTGGTGTGGGCCTTTTTTCAGACGTGTGCAGCAGATCGCACCGTTGCTATTTGCAACATGTGTCTGAAGCGTATCTCGTGTGGCCAAAACATCAGCTGCTTGGGCACCACATACTTGACCAGACGTACAGTCAGGTCCATAAACATTGGGACATCGACACAATTCTAATCTTTTTGGCTCTATACACCACCACAATGGATTTGAAATGAAACGAACAAGATGTGCTTTAACTGCAGACTTTCAACTTTAATTTGAGGGTATTTACATCCAAATCAGGTGAACGGTGTAGGAATTACAACAGTTTGTATATGTGCCTCCCACTTTAAAGGAACCAAAAGTAATGGGACAATTGGCTGCTGAGCTGTTCCATGGCCAGGTGTGTATTATTCCCTCCTTATCCCATTTACAAGGAGCAGATAAAAGGTCCAGAGTTCGATTCAAGTGTGCTATTTGCATTTGGAATCTGTTGCTGTCAACTCTCAATATGAGATCCTAAGAGCTGTCACTATCAGTGAAGCAAGCCATCATTAGGCTGAAAAAACAAAACAAACCCATCAGAGAGATAGCAAAAACATTAGGTGTGGCCAAATCAACTGTAAGGAAAAAACCTTAAAAAGAAAGAACGCATCGGTGAGCTCAGCAACACCAAAAGACCCGGAAGACCACGGAAAACAACTGTGGTGGATGACCAAAGAATTCTTTCCATGGTGAAGAAAACACCCTTCACAACAGTTGGCCAGATCAAGAACACTCTCCAGGAGGTAGGTGTATATGTGTCAAAGTCAACAATCAAGAGAAGACTTCACCAGAGTGAATACAGAGGGTTCACCACAAGATGTAAACCATTGGTGAGCCTCAAAAACAGGAATGCCAGATTAGAGTTTGCCAAACAACATCTAAAAAAGCCTTCACAGTTCTGGAACAACATCCTATGGACAGATGTGATGGGAAGAGAAGAGTATAGAGAAGGAAAGGAACTGCTCATGATCCAAAGCATACCACCTCATCAGTGAAGCATGGTGGTGGTAGTGTCATGGCGTGGGCATGTATGGCTGCCAATGGAACGGGTTTTCTTGTATTTATTGATGATGTGACTGCTGACAAAAGCAGCAGGATGAATTCTGAAGTGTTTCAGGCAATATTATCTGCTCATATTCAGCCAAATGCTTCAGAACTCATTGGACGGCGCTTCACAGTGCAGATGGACAATGACCCGAAGCATACTGCAAAAGCAACCAAAGAGTTTTTTAAGTGAAAGAAGTGGAATGGTATGCAATGGCCAAGTCAATCACCTGACCTGAAACCGATTGAGCATGCATTTCATTTGCTGAAGACAAAACTGAAGGGAAAATGCCCCAGAAACAAGCAGGAACTGAAGACAGTTGCAGTAGAGGCCTGGCACAGCATCACCAGGGATGAAACCCAGCGTCTGGTGATGTCTATGCGTTCCAGACTTCAGGCTGTAATTGACTGCAAAGGATTTGCAACCAAGTATTAAAAAGTGAAAGTTTGATTTATGACTGTTAATCTGTCCCATTACTTTTGGTCCCTTAAAAAGTGAGAGGCACATATACAAACTGTTGTAATTCCTACACTGTTCACCTGATTTGTATGTAAATACCCTCAAATTAAAGCCGAAAGTCTGCAGTTAAAGCACATCTTGTTAGTTTAATTTCAAATCCATTGTGGAGGTGTATAGAGCCAAAAAGATTAGAATTGTGTCAATGTACCAATATTTATGGACCTGACTGTATGTCGACCTGCCATGCAGTCCGTTGGCAAGCATACATAAAAGACTCACACCAAAGAACAATGCGGACCTCTCCTTGCTCCTCATCAGCTGGGAACTCCAACCCCACTATACCTTCAGTTCTCTCAGAAACCTGCACTGAGAGGAATAAAGGTGTAGAATAAGTTGTGTCACTGCCAAGTACTTGCGGGCAATCTGCTATCGGTACACCAACGGCCGATTGTACTAGGCAAATTTCCTTGCCCCAGCTGCTGCACCGCCAAAAGAAATTCGCTCCCAGCCATCCACGTGCCCAGCGGTTGAATGCTAGCTTGGCTAAATTGCTAGCACTTCAACTGCTGCCTTTTCAGTTGGTAGACTCTGCCCCTTCCGTGAGTTTGTGGAATGTGCGGTACCTCAGCGGCAGGTTCCCAAATGCCACTTTTTTTCACGGAAGGCGATTCCGGCTCTCTACTAGCATGTGGAAGGCAATGTCTTGGCCTCGCTGGATAGGGCGGTCAGCGGTAATGTGCATATTACTGCTGACTCATGGTCCAGCAGGCATGGACAGGGACGTTACCTATCTTTCATGGCCCACTGGGTGACTCTGCTGGCAGCTGGGAAGGATGCAGGACAGGGTGCAGTAGTGTTGGAGGTTGTTCCACCACCACGCCTCCAAAATGCTACTAGTGGTGATTCTGACACACCTCTCTCCACCACCCCCTTCTCTCCTTATTCCTCCATGGCCTCTTCCTGTGCTGATTTGTCCTCGGAACCAGCGTTCAAGGGGCTACGCAAGTACGCAGGCAAAAAGATGCCATGCGGTGCTTGAGCTGGTGTGCTTGGGGGACAGGAGCCACACTGGGGCAGAGACTCTGTCAGCTCTGCAGGGGCAGGCTCAGAGGTGGTTGACGCCACGCCAGGTTAAGCCAGGAATGGTGGTTTGCGACAATGGCACCAACCTCCTCTCCGCCTTCCGACAGGGACAGCTGACCCATGTGCCCTGTTTGGCTGACGTCCTTAACTTGGTAGTGTAGCGGTTCTTGGGCAGGTACCCAGGCTTACAGGATGTCCTGAGGCAGGCCAGGAAAGTCTGTGTGCATTTCCGACGGTCATATAATGCCAGTGCTCGGCTGGCTGACCTTTAAAAGGAATACAACCTGCCTAAGAACCGCCTAATCTGTGACATGCCCACCAGGTGGAACTCAACGTTGGCCATGCTGCAGTGGCTGCACATGCAGCAGGGGGCCATCAATGAGTATCTGTGTGACTATGGCACCAGGACAGGGTCAGGGGAGCTTGTTTTTTTTTGCCACGCCAGTGGGTCATGATCAGGGATGCATGCACTGTCCTGTCACCATTTGAGGAGGCCACAAGGATGGTGAGCAGTGACAGTGCATGCATCAGTGACACTGTCCCTCTTGTCCACCTGTTGGAGCACACACTGCGTGGAATAATGGACAGGGCACTTAAGGCAGAACAGACGGAGGAAGAAGAGGACTTCCTTACCTCTCAAGGCTAGCACTCAGCATCAGCAGCAGTCTTAAAGGGATCATTTACAATCCCAAGAAAGCCATGGACTTGTACTTGGCTGGGAGGAGGTGACTGCGGATCATGTAGTCCTTAGTGACCCAGAGGACTCCGGACTGAATGCCTCAGCATACCTACGCTGCATGGTCTCTCTGATCCTGCAAAGCCTGCAAAAGGATCCTCGTATTCGTGGTATCAAGGAGAGGGATCATTACTGGCTGGCAACCCTCCTTGATCCACGTTACAAGGGTAAGGTTGCGAACCTAATCCAGCCGTCACAGAGGGAGCAGAGGATGAAACATATTCGTGAGGCCTTGCAGAAAGGTTTGTGCAACGAGTTCCCAGAGCCTGGGATGTTACAAATTCCTGGTCCTGGACAATGTGTTGCTGAGGCTTCGGTCAGTCACAGAAGGAGCGGTGGAGAAGGTGGCTGTCTGACCGATGCGTTCAGACAATTTTTTAGTCCGCAGCCCCAAGGTATGATCAGTTCCAGCAACCATCGCTAGCATCTGATTTACATGGTGCAGGAATACCTAGGGGCAAGATCAGACTTGGACACCTTTTCCACCGAAAATCCTCTAGGTTACTGGGTCTTGAGGATGGATCACTGGCCAGAGCTTGCTAGTATGCAATTGAGGTACTGGCCTGTCCTGCATCCAGCATTCATTCGGAACGCACATTCAGTGCTGCTGTAGGCTTTGTAACCGATTACAGGGTGCGCCTGTCCACCGACTCGGTCGATCGGCTGACCTTCATAAAAATGAATCAGTCTTGGATCAACAGCTACCAAGCTCTTGATGCTGATGTAACCAATTTTTTTTAAATGTGAGATCCCTTTAAGACTGCCTATGCTGATGCTGAGTGACTATCCTGTTATGCTGAGTGACTATCCTCTTCCTCCTCAATGTTCATGCTGATAGCTTGTAAGAAAATTTTTGGTTCTGTGCACCGCCACCAGTGGCTAAGGCCCAATTTTTTTGCCCCTGTTTAACAGGGGTGTGTAATTAAAATTTTTGCTGCAATAATTTGCAGCAGGGCTCATTCCTGCGCTCCAACTAGAGTTTCTGTGAGGGGTTGCAGTGTTGTGGCACCAGCACCAGTGCCTGAGGCCCAATTCTTCTGCCCCTGTTCAACATTGACATGTAATTACAATTCTTGATCTAATATTTTACAGCAGGGCCCGTTCCTGCGCCCATCAAGAGTAACTGTGAGGGCTTACAGTGTTTTGCCAACACCAACACCTAAGGCCCAAATTTCTGCAGAGTATATAGGGCAGGCCCCTACTTTCAAACATCAGACTTTCAAACGACTCCTACTTACACCGGAGGGAGACAACAGGTAGAGAGAGGAAATCTACCCCTAGGATGGGAAATTCTCTCCTGTAAGAGTTAATATGTGAAAAACGTGTCTCCTCTCCACTTATGCTTTATCACCAATCCTTGTTTCACTAAAAACCCCAAATTTTCAAAATCCAATTGTCATTGGGACAGAAAGTGAGGTGAAATCTTCTGAACAGGTGCACAGACATCAAAATAAATGTTGCAGGGGTGATAACCCTTCCCTACGTTTTCCAAAAAGCTTAAAAATAGATTTTTTGGCTGGAGCTACACTTTAAAAAATGTACCAGTTCAAAATTACAAACAGATTCTACTTAAGAACAAACCTACAGTCCCTTTCTTATTTGCACCACCTGTATACTGCTGTTAAGAGTATATAGGGCCTGGGGGCCCCACGCCTTTCCTTTTTTTCATTTGGGTGCGAGGTTCCCCTTAATATCCACACAAGACCCAAAGGGGCTGGTAACTGGCTGGGGGGGTACCCATGCCGTTTTTCTCAATGATTTTCATCCATATTGCCGGGACCAGACATTACATTAAAGCCGCAAGCAGTTTTAAATGACTTGTTTCTTTAGAAATGTCATTTTGTGCAGGGACAGTTCTAAACACGGGAAACATGTACCACTTTACAGGCATACTATAGACACCCCCCAGGCACGAAATTTAAACAAATATTTCACTATTTTTTTCACTTTAAGCATCATTAAAATCACTGCTCCCGAAAAAAATGATGTTTTTAAAACTTTTTTTGGCATGGATACATGTACCCTGGGGCAGGACCCGGGTCCCCATACCCTTTTTACGACAATAACTTGCATATTTGCCTTTAAATTTCTCACCTTCGAGTCCCATAGACTCTAACGGGGTTCGAAAGTTCGCACAAACTTTCGGTCCGTTCACATGTTCTGGATGCGAACCGAACCGGGGGAGTGTTCGGCTCATCCCTAATCCTCATTCATGCTTACCCATGCTCCATCTCTGGCTCATTCATGCTCATCCATCCCCATCCATGGCTCATACATGCCACATCAGTGCTCATTTGTGCCACTTCCATGCCACATCAGTACTCATCCATATAAAACAAGGACGTAGCACAGACACACCGCCAGCAGAACCGAGAGGAGACGAGCTCGCCGCTCGTAAGGATACAAGACCCGTTATTCATCTTTTAAATGTGAGTTTTTTACTTGTGTATATTAAATACCCCTAGTGGTTTCAGACCTACACTATTTCCTTTTTTTTTTATTATTTCCACAACTTTGTGACTGCCGCTGCGGACACACGAGGATCGCAGTGCATTGATTGCATTGAGACGCCAAATCCACGGTCCCATTGGTACGAGCGCGGTGCTCGTTTGGATTGAGGCCCACGCTCACTATACTTAAAGTGAGTGTGTGATTATCCACATCAGCGATTTACTTTGCCGCACTCACCAAGTTGTGTTATTGATGTCTCTCCACTTTATGTCGTTTCATATGCATTCCAACGAGTCACAAAGAAACTGTGCCACAAAGATTGTGCTATAAGGACGTTTATCTTTTTTCCACCATTAAGAACTGTCTTATATCGATCCCTCTCAATAGGGAGGTAAGCTGTCTGTGACTTTTTGATCACAGGGTGGACATTATAGAAAACTTTCAAGCACCCTTGGTGATGGGACTATATATTTTGGACATATGATTATATTTTATATTCAGTGTACCTATTTGGGAGTTTTTTTTTTTTTTTTTTTGCTATTTTCATCCTTATTTTTGCTCATTTGTTTTCCACTGGTCACTGATACACTCAGTATTTTGATTTATGGATTTTGGTTGTTGACTACCTATATGTCATAGTGATATAATACACTGCCTTTTTTTATATTTCTATCACGTTCATATATCACTGGAGTGTTTAGTATTTGTTTATCTTTTCATAAATTTTTTACCTATTATATCTGCACGTTTTTTTTTTTTTGTGTCACCGTGTATTCAGCTCACTATTGCCATTTAGCTATATTTAGCTTCCTATCCCCTTTTTTCCCTTCCCCTCCCCATTCCACTCCCACTCCCTTGCACACTCCTTCTCCTATTTATTTAACTTGAGTCACCACAGCGCAGTCACCATCACGTTATTTATTTTAGTACTCATCCATGCCACATCCTTGCCACATCAGTGCTCATCTGTGTTACATCTATGCCACATCAGTTCTCATCCATGCCACATCAGTGCTCATTTGTGCCACATCCATGCTACATCAGTGCTCATTCATGCCAAATCAGTTCTCATTCGTGCCTCATCCATGCCACATCAGTTCTCATCAGTGCAACACCCATGTCACATCTGTTCTCTTCTGTGCCACATCATTGCTCATCCGTGCCACATTCATGCCACTACAGTGCCCATCGGTGCCTCACAAAAGTGTAATAGGTAGTCAAATGAGATTTGAAATGTATGTCCCTAGAACACCTGATGGTGCTCCCTGCATGTTGGGTGACTCATCCATGCCACATCTGTTCTCATCAGTGCAATACCCATGCCACATCTGTTCTCTTCTGTGCCACATCAGTGCTCATTCGTGCCACATTCATGCCACTATAATGCCCATCGGTGCCTCACAAAAGTGTAATAGGTAGTCAAATGAGATTTGAAATGTATGTCCCTAGAAAAAAATTACATGTTTAACCATCTCAATACCAGGCCTATTCTGGCACTTCTCTCCTTCATGTAAACATCATAATTTTTTTGCTAGATTTTTTGGGGAAAAAAACGGTTTCATGAATTAAAAAATAACAAAACAGTAAAGTTAGCCAATTTTTTTTATACAATGTGAAAGATGATGTTACGCCGAGTAAATAGATACCTAACTTGTCACGCTTTAAAATTGCGCACACTCATGGAATGGCGCCAAACTTCGGTACTTAAAAAACTCCATAGGCGACACTTTTTTTTACAGGTTACCAGTTTAGCGTTACAGAGGAGGTCTAGTGCTAGAATTGTTGCACGCACTCTAACGCATGCGGCGATACCTCACATGTGTGGTTTGAACGGCGTTTACATATGTGGGCGGGATTTACGTGTGTGTTCGATTCTGAGCTTGAGCTATCCGGGACAGGGGCGTTTTAAATATTTTAATTTTTTATTTTATTTTATTTTATCACTTTTATTCCTATTACAAGGAATGTAAACACAAAGGAAAATAAAAAGGAAAAAAAGTATCTTAATTTTGCAAAGAATTGTGGTAAAAAAATTACAACTTCAAAAAACTCACCATGCCTCTTATTAAATACCTTGAACTGTCTACTTTCTAAAAAAAGTTGTCATTTGTTTTTTGTTTTTTTTACTTTCCTGGCTTGTTAGGGTTTTAAGAAATGAGGCCATCAGTACACCAGGTGTGATCCATTTTCAGCGATTGGCACCATAGCTTGTAGACTCTATATCTTTCACTAAGACCAAATAATATGCACTTATTTGGGTTCATTTTACCAAAGATATGTAGCAGTATAAATTTTGGCCAAATTGTATGAAGACAAATTACTAAATTGCATAATGTTATGACAGAAAAGCTGAAACATGCATTTTTTTTACAAAATTATCGGTCTTTTTTTATTTATAGTGTAAAAAATAAAAAACTCAGCGTTGATTAAATACCAGTAAAAAAAAGCTCTATTTGTGTGAAAAAAAATGGCAAAAATGTCATATGGGTACAGTGTTGCATGACTGAGTAATTGCCATTCAAAATGTGAGAGAGATGAAAATTGGTCTGGTTAGGAAGGGGGTTTAAGTGCATAGGGTGGGAAAGTGGTTAAAGAATAATGTTATTTTTTTAGTTTTAAATAAAATATATAAGAAACCTATACATTCCATTTAATTAAAATGTATTCTACTGTACATTCACTTAATATGTCAGTTTATATCAGGTCAGTATTTGATGTAAAATATATAATAAGTAGATCCCAATGCTCCTCAACCAATATCACAAACTAATATTTTTTTGTCAAGGTATGTTTGTATTGATTTTTCTTTACACTTAGAAATGGTGGAAAAATAACAAGATTTTATAGCTATAAATAATTTAGTTGCTTCTGGAGCTGATAGATTGCAAAATATTAATGTCTACCCAGATAGGAATATCCTGCCGAAGACTGAAGAAGTCTTGTGTTATGATCTGATTAGATTCCCTAGTTGAGCAGAAGTAACGATAAAAAAATAGAAAGGAAAACAAAACTTTGGTGAATGTAAGTCAAGGACAAATATGCTCCTTTGTCAATTATAGACCCAGCCATATCATCACATTAGATGCACCTGCAATATTTACAGCACAAACATTTCTGTTAAGTGTAGTAATGAGATTTTGTGATGGTAGAGATGGATGATAACGTCTAATTGCTTTAGAGACTCTTGAGAGTTGAGTATGTCTCATCATCTCTATCGGTCACTTCCTTTAATTACACTATTAAAATTTTTGAGTTAAATAATGACTTTTAGAGAATATAGTGAAATAAATTTAGAAGGCCTTCACAGAAAAAGTCATTTTTATATCTAAACTTTAAAGTCTCAATTAAAGTGACAACTCTGCTTCATGTGTTCCTTATGTTGCACTAATTATGTTTTGTTTCTCTAAACTTATCAAAACAACATAACTTTATACTAATTATTAAAAGTGTACATGGGAAGACCCAGAAGTACACAAGATAAAAATACTAGTTAAGTACAGGCACCTTGTAGTCCCTGTAATCATGGCCAGATTTACATGCTGAAAGCCTGTAGGCACTCAAAGCAAAACCCTTTGCTTGTATTACCACTTTTTCACAAGGCACTTATGCAAACAGAAGAGAAAAACACCTCTGGTTCTGCCACCTATAGGCACTTTATACAACAACATTGTATTGTGTCTAATTGAAGATATATCCCTACCTGCACATACATGTTTTAATTGTCAAATCAATGTCTTATGCCGCATACACACGATCGGAATTTCCGTTGGAAAAACCTTGAATGAATTGCATACACACGGTCACACAAAATTTCTCTGAACTTTTGACCGTCAAGAATGCAGTGACGTACCACACTACGACAAGCCGAGAAAATTAAGTTCAATGCTTCCAAGCATGCGTTGAATTGTTTCCGAGCATGCGTACGAATTTTGCGCGTCGGAATTGCTACAGATGATTGGAATTTCCGATGGGAACTTTTTCCGTCAAAAAAATAGAGAACCTGCTCTCAATCTTTTGTTGGCGGAAATTTCCGACAGCAAAAGTCCAATGGAGCATACACACGGTCGGAAATTTCCAACCAAAAGCTCACATCGGACTTTTCTTGTCGGAATTTCCGATTGTGGGTACGGGGCATAAGCCATTGAACTATCAGAGTTCCACAAGGATACACAAATTGCTTAATGCGATTAAAGTGGAACTGCATGCACTACTATTATTATAAACCAGGTACAAGTTTTTACTCAAAAAATAACATAATTCTGTGTTAACAGTATTTTATAAGCAATAATAAATGGTACAGACATCTCATGTTTACTGGAGAAAATGCTGGTTTAATCTTTCCTTAATGCTAACATGTCTGAAGGCCTAGCCTCTTAGATATATAATCTTTTTTTAAGGATTGGATCAGCATTCAGATAGAGTGATTATTACCTTCATGTACCTATACCTTCAAACATTAAGTCAGTGTTGCAAAAAGTCTAATTAAGGATTTTCTATGGAAAAAGTAAAAATACAAACGATTCTATAGCTGAAAAAATGTTAGCATTTTATTATATGTCCTCTTTAATGCTCTTTTTTTTAGTTTCCTTTCTAAATGTGTACATTGTATAAATAAGTGACTTTGGGAAGCACATAATATATTTCTTGTTCATACATCACGGGACACAGAGCAGCATAGTCATTACTATGTGGGTTATATAGAATTACCTTCAGGTGCTGGCACTGGCAACTTCCAAAACAGGAAGTACCCTCCCCTATATAAGCCCCTCCCATCCGGGAGTACCTCAGTTTTTTGCCAGTGTCTAAGGTGTTGGCCAAGGTTAACATGTATTCATCTGGGCTTGTGTACAGGTTCTCTGGGCCTTAGCAAGCTATTCCGGATCCGACCAAAAAAGCTTCATAGCTAAACGGTCGGTACCCGGGCCTTGCAGAGAAGAGCAGGGTTTTGCCTGTAATGCCTCTCTTAGGAGGGCTGGACCCTGGGATCCAGAGCTCTGGTCATACCCAAAACCAAGAGGCTATCTGTGCAGGGTGCTATACAGGTCCAGGGGAGTGGAATCCTTGGGAACCCGGTCCCTGAAGGTCTAGTACAATGCCTGCCGTGAGAGGTGAAGTTTGGGCTTCTGTGGACCAAACAAAGTCCTGCGGCGGGGAAAAGGTAAGTGGGGGCCCCTCAGGAACTTGGTTCTATTAAAGGGGAACCCCAAGCCTAATATGTCTTTCTGCCTGTTACCTAAAGGTATTCCCGCTAATAGCTGTATATGCCTAAGAAATCCTAGAAATGTCTTTTCATAAAGGAAGTTTTAAAAACTGTAAACCTGGAAATGTTTTTCATAAAGGAGGTTTTAAAAAAAAAAAAAAAGACAAAAGTGCGGTACCTGTGTTTGACCACTAGAGGCCGCTGTGGAACGTCTTTTTTTCTTGGGACTATTCCTTCCATGGTGAAAGTCCAGGCAGATGAGTGAGCTCTCTATCAGGGAAGCTGCATTCCTCTGTCATGCTGCCAAGTAGTTTCCTTCCATCCCTGAGTCCTGGTGAAACAGGGACCCTGGCTCCTCTCCCTACAGGGCGCCAAGAGCGCACACGTGCACGCGTGCGCGCGCGCGCACACACGCTTTCTTTTTATAGATTTAGCTTCGAAAAAGTGGGCGGAGCCTGGCGGATGACGCGCTCTGTGCGCCCAGCGCTTCTGCGCATGTGCGGGCGTCCCAGCAAGATAAAAGGACTCAGTCCACGCTGCTTGCTATGGACACAGAGCATGAAAAGGAGCTGGTAGCATGGTAATGGGGCTTACAGCGGGCGGTTGATACAGGCATCCCCAGAAAGACGCATTAGTAGACACCCACTGATGTACATAGCAGCAAATTGCATTAGACTATTTCAGTAAAGGGGTGTATTGCGGCTGGAATACCTCAGCTTTGAACTAAGGAATATGCCGCCTAAAAAACTCTGAGATATACCTCTCAGGAAGTGTAGGGGGTCTCCATCGGGCTCTGAGGATCTGGAGCAGTCATCTGCACCCTCCTCCCCTGAGAAATCAGAGGTTAATACCCATAAGGAACCCCCGGGAGTGCCAGGTACTGCGGCTGTCCTCAGTACACCTGCTCCTGCATATATAACAGAGGAGGTTTTTGCCTCAACTCTGGAGGGATTGGAGCAGAGATTGGCAGCATTGATCGCTTCTTCTCTGCAGGAAAGAAAGCGCGCCAGATCTCCATCACCTCCATTAGAGTGCCTGTTGGCAGAGCAACAGTCCCAGGAAGGGACCGACCTACCTGAAGGGGATCAGGAGGAGGTTAACTCTGTTTTTGAGGAATCGACAGTAGATGAACCATTTTCAGCATCACAGACTGAAAGATTGTGGGTCCAGACCCTAACTGACATGGTTCGATCTGCATTTAAAATGCCTCTTGTTGAACCATCAACTACTGCTGTCTCCTCATTGGGGTCGCTAAAAGCTCCCCAGGTTAATTGCTCCTTTCCAATACATCCATTATTGGAAGGACTTATATACCAGGACTGGGAACATCCTGATAAACTATTTGTTCCGCCTAAGAAATTTCCGGTGATCTATCCCATGGAGGAAAAGTTCACCCAGAGATGGAATGTTCCTACGGTGGATGCAGCCATCTCTTCTGTGAACAAATCACTGACATGTCCAGTAGATAATGTTCAAATGTTCAAAGATCCAGTAGATAAAAAATTGGAATCTTTATTAAAATCTGCTTTTTCCACAGCAGGGGCTGTTACACAGCCAGCAGTGGCAGCTATTGGGGTCTGCCAAGCTTTAAAGGATCAGATGAAAATGGTCCTGAGGGATTTGCCAGACCAGCAGGCCCAGGCTCTGGCTGATCTGCCTAGAGCATTATGCTTTGCGGTTGACGCCATCAAGGATTCTATCCATCAGGCCTCCCGCCTCACGCTGTCTTTGGTACATATGCGTAGGCTTCTGTGGCTCAAAAACTGGTCTGCTGAAGCTCCCTGTAAGAAGCTCTTAGTTAGCTTCCCATTTCATGGGGAACGCCTTTTTGGCGAGGACCTGGATAAGTATATCCAGAAGATTTCCAGTGGTAAAAGTACTCTCTTACCGAGTAAGAAGAGGTCTAGGGGTCCATCTTTTTTTAAGAGGACTACCTCTCCTATCCCTGCGACGTCTGCTACGAAGCAGTTCCGACGGCCTCCTCGGTCAAACTCAGGGGGTAAAAATCAGGGACAGTCACAGGGTAATAAGAAACCCTGGATCCGAAGGGGTACTAAACCAGCCTCCAAGTCAAGCCTATGAAGGGCTGCCCCCACTCAAACGGGTGGGGGGAAGACTTCAGTTGTTCGCAGAGACCTGGCGGGAGACGATCAAAGACAGATGGGTGCTCTCCGCAGTAACTCTGGGATACAAGTTGGAGTTTAAAGAGTCTCCTCCTTCCCATTTTATGTGGTCAGGCATGCCAAGAGACCCTCTGAAAAGAGGGTCTCTCCTATTGGCGTTAGAACAACTATTGCTCCAAGGAGTAATTATGGAGGTTCCTATGGAAGAGTGGGGGTTGGGTTTCTACTCAAACCTTTTCACAGTCCCGAAGCCAAACGGGGACATAAGACCCATATTGGACCTAAAGAGTCTAAACAAATTTCTAAACGTCCGGTCTTTCCGGATGGAGTCGATCCGATCGGTCACCGCTGCCCTACAGGGGGAGGAATGGTTAGCCTCGATCGACATCAAAGATGCTTACTTGCATGTTCCCATCTATCCAGGTCATCAAAAATTTCTACGCTTTGCAGTAGAAGGGCGCCATTTTCAGTTCAGAGCCTTACCATTCGGTCTGGCCACAGCACCACGAGTGTTCACAAAAATTCTGGCCCCACTGTTGGCCGATCTAAGAACACGAGGTGTAACGATAATGGCATACCTAGACGACCTGTTGTTGATGGACCACTCAGTTGCCAAACTAGAAGTGGTAATTGTCGATACAATCAAGTATCTAGAATCCCACGGTTGGGTCATCAACCTGGACAAGTCAGCCTTACAGCCAGTGAAAAACCTGGTATATCTAGGGCTACGGCTGGATTCAGACCAGAGGAAGATTTTCTTACCTCTAGACAAGGTATCCTCTTTGAGGGGCTTGGTCCGTCTGCTTTGTGCAAAAAGACAGCCGTCCATACGCCTGTGCATGAGGCTGCTAGGAAAGATGGTAGCATCATTCGAAGCTGTGCCATACGCCCAATTCCACTCAAGGAATTTACAGAGGGCCATATTGTCAGCCTGGAACGGAAAAATTCAGGCTCTAGACTTCCCGATGGCTTTGTCCCCTTCCGTTCGGAAGAGTCTCTGCTGGTGGTTGATCCCCCAGAATCTCCAGAAGGGAAAACCCTTCAGTCCGATATCGTGGAAGGTGGTCACTACAGATGCCAGCCTTATAGGCTGGGGGGCAGTACTGGAGCAATGGTCTCTCCAGGGCAGATGGTCAAATGTAGTAAAAACCCTGCCCATCAATCTCTTAGAGATACGAGCAGCCCGGTATGCCCTAGTAGCCTGGACATCCAGACTCCAAGGGTCCCCTGTCAGAATTCAATCAGACAATGCCACAGCAGTGGCATATATCAATCATCAGGGAGGCACCAGGAGTCGTGCAGCCCAGAGGGAAGTAAGTCACATCCTGGAATGGGCAGAAAAGCATGTCCCATGTATATCAGCTGTCTTCATTCCAGGGGTGGAGAATTGGAAGGCGGACTTTCTGAGTCGCCAACAGTTATGCCCAGGGGAATGGTCCCTTCATCCCGAGGTCTTCCGAGCAATATGTCAGCGGTGGGGAACACCGGATATAGATCTGCTAGCATCCAGATTCAACGCAAAGGTGGACAGATTTGTCTCCCGGACAAGGGATCCCCTCGCTTGCGGCTCGGATGCTCTGGTGTTCCCTTGGGATCAGTTCAGACTGATATATGCATTCCCTCCGCTACAATTGTTGCCTCGACTCCTTCGCAGAGTCAGGTTGGAAAAGAAGCCGGTGATCCTGGTGGCTCCAGCGTGGCCCCGAAGGCCCTGGTACGCGGAGATCATCAAAATGTCTGTGGGGAGTCCTTGGACCCTTCCACGTCGTCCGGACCTGCTTTCGCAAGGACCGATATACCACCCTTCCTTACTAACTCTAAGTTTAACGGCCTGGCTATTGAATCCCACATCCTAAAGAAGAGAGGTCTCTCTAACTCTGTGGTATCAACTATAATCAATGCCAGGAAGCCTGTATCCAGGCAGATCTACTATAGAGTTTGGAAGGCGTACATCACTTGGTGCGAGGCCAGAAAATGGCATCCACGTAAGTACGTTATAGGCAGAATTCTGGACTTCCTGCAGTGGGCTGTAGACAGGAAGTTTGCCTTAAGTACTATCAAGGGCCAGGTTTCGGCCTTATCAATACTATTTCAAAGGCCCCTGGCTATGCATTCACTTGTCAAATCCTTTATGCAAGGGGTGACTCGTATTATTCCACCGATTAAAGCTCCCATATGCCCATGGGATCTAAATGTGGTTCTGTCGGTTCTGCAGAAGCAGCCGTTTGAACCTTTGCGGCACATTTCCTTGGTTCTACTCACCAGAAAATTGATATTTTTAGTAGCCATATGCTCGGCTAGAAGAGTGTCGGAATTAGCCGCCATGTCCTGTAAGGAGCCATATCTGGTTATTCATAAGGACAGAGTAGTATTACGTCCTCATCCAGCCTTTCTTCCTAAGGTGGTATCGAGGTTTCATTTGAACCAAGATGTGGTTCTTCCTTCTTTTTTCCCCAAACCAAGCTCGGTAGAGGAAAAGTTATTGCATTCTTTGGATGTAGTAAGAGCAGTTAAAGCTTATCTAAAAGCCACTGCTCAGATTCGTAGAACGGATTCTTTGTTTGTTCTGCCGGAAGGCCCCAGAAAGGGTCAGGCAGCATCAAAATCTACTTTAGCCAAGTGGATTCGACAGGTCATAATACAAGCCTATGGCTTGAGAAGTAGACCGCCTCCGTTCAAAGTTAGGGCGCACTCCACGAGAGCAGTTGGAACTTCATGGGCAGTGCATCACCAGGCCTCCCTGGCTCAAATTTGTAAGGCCGCAACATGGTCTTCAGTACACACGTTTACTAGGTTCTACCAGGTGGACGTTAGAAGTCAGGAGGATGTCGCCTTTGGGCGCAGTGTGTTGCAGGCCGCAAAAGATCCTCATGCCTGATGGCGCCCAGCTTATGTATGGTGTATCCCCCCCTCATTTGGCATTGCTTTGGGACGTCCCACATAGTAATGACTATGCTGCTCTGTGTCCCGTGATGTATAAACAAGAAAGTAGGATTTTTAAAACAGCTTACCTGTAAAATCCTTTTCTTGGAGTACATCACGGGACACAGAGCTCCCACCCCTCTTTTGGGGACACGTATTGCTTTGCTACAAAACTGAGGTACTCCCGGATGGGAGGGGCTTATATAGGGGAGGGTACTTCCTGTTTTGGAAGTTGCCAGTGCCAGCACCTGAAGGTAATTCTATATAACCCACATAGTAATGACTATGCTGCTCTGTGTGCCGTGATGTACTCCAAGAAAAGGATTTTACAGGTAAGCTGTTTTAAAAATCCTACTATTCTCCTTAATTTAAGCAATGTAGTCAACTGCATAACAGAAGTAATGTATATTGGCAGTTATACTAATCATGCAGCTACTTTGTCTACTTTGCACCGTGATAAACATTGTCATAGCAATGATAAGCAACTATTTCAGAACTTCCCATCCAGAATCTCTATGTGGTGGTCTCTGTATAAAGATAATGATAAAAGTGAAAATTTACAATAAAAAGAAATGAAATACAATTATAATAAGAAATAGCTATGTGTCAATTTCTTCTGTGAGAGAAACAAAGTAAGAAACCTTTAATGAACTGTAACAGTTTCAAGTATTTTACAAACATACAGTACATGCAATTAAAGAAGATATATAACAAGAAAAAAAAAATACTTCAAAATGGTATTCACATTCCAATTCCCTAATTAGAGAGCAAAATTGTCTAAATGCATAGACATCTGCTTAAAAAAAGCAATTTTAGTAATTTCTTAATCCTTTCACTGCCACAGAAGTAGGTCATGAGTTGAGTTGCATCTTGATATAGCACAGTCATTTACCCCAAAGGATGCCGACGCATTTACATACACATACTAGGGACAATTTTTAGACAGGATCTGATTAACCTACCAGCATGTCTTTAGAGTGTGGGAGGAAACCAGAGTACCCGGAGGAAACCCACGCAGGCACAGGGAGAACATGCAAACTCCAAGCAGATGGTGTCGTGGTCAGGATTTGAACCAGAAACCCTATTGCGGTTAGGTGAAAGTGCTAACCACTACACCACTGTACTGTCATATAATGGAACAGGTCACTTTCCATCTGGCAAAGTTAATATGCATTACATCAGCTGCATTTCCCCTGCTAGAGGCTCATGGCTGCTAAGGTACCAGCAGTAATGTGCAGAGACTTATGACAAAAGCATATCTATGGTTAGCCAATTTTGGGCCTCTTACTGTAGCCATGCAAATATAAACTGATGGCCCCATCAACACTACTACTGTCACTTGCCACTCTGCACTGTTCTCACCTATCAGATCTTCCCATATGTGTGCCTGAAATCTGCTCTGTGTATCCTGCACAACCCACTGTGTGCCTTCAAATTCCTGCTTTGTACCCTCTAATCCACACTGCTATCCCTGCTCCCGAGCATCGAGTGGAACATATTTCAGCCACACAAGGAGGGATGTTCCAGTGACAGATTGTAGGTGGTACACGAAGGGTCAGAGGATTTCAAGATGAATAGTGGGGAGGGGGTTAGTAAACCTGTCTCTGATATTTACCTACCCTCTGTATTCATTCATAACTGAACCGATAGCAAACAATAAGTCACATGTTTACTATCAGTTCCGTTTTTGAATGAACACAAAGTGCTCAGTACTGAGCACTTCCTGTTACCCATTAAGTGCTAGGCTGCAGGAGATACAGAGATAGGAGACTGTGTGCCCTCAATTCACACTATATTACCAAAAGTATTGGGACACCTGTCTTTACATGCATATGAACTTTGATGGCCTCCCAATCTTAGTCTGTAGGGTTCAATATTGAGTTGGCACACCCTTTGCAGCTTTAACAGCATCAACTCTTCTGGGAATGCTATCCACAAGGTTTAGGAGTGTGTCTATGGGAGGGCAGGCACTGATGTTGGACGAAAAGACCTAACTTGCAGTCTCCACTCTAATTCATCCCAGAGGTGTTCTATCTGGTTGAAAGCAGGAATTTGTGCAGGCCATTCAAATTCCTACACCCTAAACTCGCTCATCCATGTCTTTAGGGACCTTGTTTGTGCACTAGTGTGCAATCATGTTGGAACAGGAAGGGGCCATTTCCAAACTGTTTCCACAACTTTGGGAGTGTGGAATTGTCCAAAATGTCTTAAATAGCTACATACAGTCGTTACATAGTAGGTGAGGTTTAAAAAAGACACAAGTCCATTAAGTCCAAGCTATGTGTTTGATTATATGTCAGTATTACATTGTATATCCCTGTATGTTGTGGTTGTTCAGGTGCTTATCTAATAGTTTTTTGAAACCATCGATGCCCCCCCGCTGAAACAACCGCCTGTGGAAGGGAATTCCCCATCCTTGCCGCTATTACAAAAAAGAACCCTATACATAGTTTAAGGTTAAACCTCTTTTCTTCTAATTTTAATGAGTAGCCACATGTCTTGTTAAACTCCCTTCCGAAAAAAAGTTGTATCCCTATTGTTGGGTCACCAGTATGGTATTTGTAAATTAAAATCATATACCCTCTGAAGCGTCTCTTCTCCAGAGAGAATAAGTTCAGTGCTTGCAACCTTTCCTTGTAACTAATATCCTCCAGACCCTTTTTTAGCTTTGTTGCCCTTCTTTGTACCTGCTCCATTTCCAGTACATCCTACCAGAGGACTGGTGCCCAGAACTGGACAGCATACTCTAAGTGTGGCCAGACCAGAGTCTTGTAGAGCGGGGGAATTATCATTTAATCTCTGGAGTTAATTCCCTTTTTAACCACTTAAGGACCGCCGCCTGTACATTTACGTTGGCAGAGCAGCACGGACAGGCATAAGCACGTACCTGCACGTCCCCTTTAAGATACCACCACGTGGTCGCGCTCGCGACCCTGCCGCTTTCTCCATGAGAACAACCGTGGGTCCCGCAGACTCGATCGCCATGGGGATGCCCGCGATCGTCTCGCAGAGAGATAGAGCGGGGAGATGCTAGTGTAAACAAGCATCTCCCCGCTCTGCCTAGTGACAATGACACTGATCTCCGCTCCGTGTAGTTGAAGCGGTGATCAGTGTCATGTCACACACAGCCCATCCCCCCTACAGTAAGAAGCACTCCCTAGGAAACACTTAATCCCTACAGCGCCACCTACTGGTTAACCCCTTCACTGCCAGTGTAATTTTCACAGTAATCAGTGCATTTTTATAGCACTGATCGCTGTAAAAATGACTATGGTCCCAAAAATGTGCCAAAGTGTCTGCCATAATGTCGCAGTCATGATAAAAATCACTGATCGCCACCATAACTAGGAAAAAAAATATTAATAAAAATTGCCATAAAAGAGTCCCCTATTTTGTAGAAGCTATAACTTTTGTGCAAACCAATCAATAAACGCTTATTGCGATGTTTTTTTACCAAAAATATGTAGAAGAATACGTATCGGCCTAAACTGTGGAAAAAAAATTAAATATATTTTGGGGATATTTATTATAGCATAAAGTAAAAAATATTGAATTTTTTTCAAAATTATCGCTCTATTTTTGTTTATAGCGCAAAAAATAAAAATCGCAGAGGTGATCAAATGCCACCAAAAGAAAGCTCTATTTGTGGAAAAAAATTACGTCAATTTTGTTTGGGAGCCACGTTGCACGACCGCGCAATTGTCAGTTAAAGCGACACAGTGCCGAATCGCAAAAAGTGGGCTGGTCTTTGACCAGCAAAATGGTCCGGGGCTGAAGTGGTTAATGCATGCCAATATTCTGTTTTCTTTGTTAGCAGCAGCTTGGCATTGCATGCCTTTGTTGAGCCTATCATCTACTAGGATCCTCAGGTCCTTTTCCATCCTAGAGTCTTGGTATGCTGATGTCTTAAGAGTTCCTTTCACTGGCACTAAGGGGCCAAGCCCAACCCCTGAAAAACAATCCCATATCATAATCCCCACTCCACCAAATAATTTGGACCAGTGCACAAAGCAAGGTTCATAAAGACATGAATGAGTGAGTTTGGGGTGGAGGAACTTGACTGGCCCGCACAGAGTTCTGACCTCAACCCCATAGAACACCTTTGGGATGAATTAGAGCGGAGAATGAGAGCCAGGCCTTCTCGTTCACATCAGTGCCTGACCTCACAAATGAGCTTCTGGAAGAATGGTCAAACATTCCCATAGACAACCTCCTTAACCATGTGGACAGCCTTCCCCGAAGAGTTGAAGCTGTTATAGCTGCAAAGGGTGGGCCAACTCAATATTGAACCCTATGGAATAAGACTGGGATGCCAATAAAGCTCATGTGCGTGTAACGGCAGGCATCCCAATACTTTTTGTAATATAGTGTATTTCTAAATCTGAAAAGTAAAAACCCCAAAAGCCCCTACTGTTAAAAAACAATAAAAATGCATAAAAATAATGAAAAAAAAAAACTGAAATAGGGCCTCCTTCACACAGCCACAAGGGACCATATAGCCTCAAGCAACAGCATGTTTCTGCACTTGTGAGTCAGGCCTCGTACACACGACCAAGAATCTCGTCGTAAAAAAAAACATAGTTTTTCTCGACGAGATTCTTGTCAAGCTTGACGAGATTCTTGTCAAGCTTGACGAGATTCTTGTCAAGCTTTCCTTGCATATACACTGTCAATTCCAAATCTCGTCATTGTAAAGCGCGGTCACGTACAAGACGTACGACGGCAGTATAAAAGGGAAGTTCGATTCCAATGGCGCCACCCCTTGGGCTGCTTTTGCTGATCTCGTGTTACTGCGTGTTAGTAAAGGTTTGAGGAGAGACGATTTGACTTTTCAGTCTTCGTGCTTTCAGTTCATTTTCTGCAGTTCAGTTTGTGCTTGTGGTTTCGTATCTTGTCTTTCAGGGCGTGTAGTCAGGTCATATCTGTTTTACAGTGCGTTCTTGTCTGCTCGTTTCTGATTTTCAGGTCGTTCTTCATAGGCCTTGCTGTCTTGCATTGTGTTTTGTACGTTCTGATCAGACGACCGTTTCCTAGCCATGTTACGTTCTCGTCGTAGAGTTCGTGCTGTGCGGGCGCTTGGTGTTGGTCTACTTGTCTTGGACCAAGACCAGTCCATGAACAGGGTGAGGAGGAGTTCATGGACCAATAATTGGTTGCTCCAGCGGGACCAATTCTGTCACATGCCTCTGCTGCGGGAGATACAGGAGAATAATCCTGATGACTACAGGAATTTTCTTAGGATGTCTGACTTCGTTTTTCAGCATCTGTTGGCTTTGGTGTCCCCCTTTATCACCAGGCAGGACACCGTTATGCGGGAAGGCATCACTGCTGAGCAGAGGCTCATCGCCACGTTGCGCTACCTGGCGACTGGGAGAAGTCTGCAGGACCTCAAGTTCACTACAGGCATCTCCCCCCAGGCTCTGGGCCTCGTAATCCCAGACACCTGTTCTGCCATCATCCAAGTCCTGCAGGAGGCCTATATTAAGGTAAGTTTTCTCCTTTAAAATCACATTCTATGTATTTAATGTATGATAATGTATTGTATTTCTTTCATCCTTCCCTAATTACCATGATAATAATAATGTAATATGCTGTGAATGTCCCCTTTGTCCCCATGCATGCTGTAAGCTTGTAATGCCCCTTTTTTGGCCTACATGCATATTTCCCTTCACTTAGCTCTCCAGCATGCTATCCTGGGCCCATACACCCCTAGCCTAGTCACTTTCCAATGTATTTTGTCAGCTCCATTGTAGTGCTTTACCCCCCCCCCCCAAACACCCCCTAAAATGTTTCCAAATGTATATTTTCACATACTTTTTTTTTTTTGGGGTTCACAAACTCATCTAGCCCCCCTCCCCAATTTTTTTTAGAATGGGCTATCAGAGGGGGTGATGCATCTGATAATTGGGACTTCTATTTTAGTATTTAAATACTCCTTAAAATAAAAGTTCTAATGATGTTGGGCAAGAATGTATTTTTGTGTAATCTACTAGCAATGTTATGTGCAAAAGTAGTAATACCACGCCACAGGAATGGCAGACTGTGGCATCCCAGTTTGCCACGCGGTGGGACTTCCCCAACTGCGGAGGGGCAATAGATGGGAAGCACGTCCGCATCGTGCCACCACCCCGTTCGGGTCGTATTTCTTCAACTACAAGGGGTTTCATAGCATCGTGCTGATGGCAGTGATGTCAGCACAGTATGAGTTCCTCTATGTTGATGTGGGGAAGAATGGCCGGATGTCGGATGGGGGGACCTTCGCCCAGACGGAGTTTGCTCTTCGTATCCAGAGTGATGACCTTGCATTACCACCGGATGCAGAGAATGTGGAAGGACTCCCCTTTGTGTTTTTGGCTGATGAAGCCTTTGGACTGGGACCACATCTCATGAGGCCATTTCCCCAGAGGACCCTGCCCCCGGAGAGGAGGGTATTCAACTACCGGCTGGCCAGGGCCTGAAGTGTTGTGGAGAATGCCTTCGGGATAATGGCCGGCCGGTTCCGCCTTTTCATGACATCAATCAACTTGGTACAAAATGAACTACATAGTGTAGTGCGACGGGACGCTCTCACCAGTGAGAGTCCCGGTTGCCATAACAACCTCCCGCCCTCGGGGAGGTGGCGCGGCGCGTCATCGAGCTCGGGGGGCGTAACCCCCAGCTCACTGCCTGGCTTCCCCCTCTCTCTCCTTCAAACAGCTGAAATCTATTTATCATCTGTAGAGCAAATAAAAGCTGACGCCCACATGGGCTCAGTCTGCTCACATTGAAGCAGCACCAGGATAAACCACCAGGACCTGAACAAGGTAAAAATCCTCCATTTTCATACAGGCTATTTTTCAGAGCTTATACAACATGATTTAGACCTGGGTCCTGTCTGTTTTCTCCTTCCCATAGATTGTTTATTGGTGACACTTGGTTAGCAGGAATCCGCTTTTGGTGGACATATCTCTGTATCCGCCATAGCTCTTGGACCAGGTAAATATTTACTAATATATCCAAGCCTGCCCTCCCTTCGGAATAATACCAGATATGCAGACTTTTATTTAATAACTCTCTTCCCCAGGAATCTGCTATATTATTGTATGGGCACTACGCCTTCTGGGTCCTCTTTGTGTCTCCTGGTGCGGCTTATGCCAGGCAACACTACCATTTTGGGTAGGTTGATTTTTAGTTCATTAATGCTGTGAGAGCTTCCCTGTCTCCCTTCGGTGTCTAATGAGCCCTACTTTCTATTTTCATTTTTATTTACTTTTAGGTCAGTATTAGTGTCTAGGCTCTAGTTTCAGCCCTCTGGTGTGGCTTTTGCGAGGCAACACTACCAATTCAGGTAGGTTGTCCCGAGGGCATTTGTCACTAGAGAGCCTTGTATTTCTTTGTATTTCCCTCTGTTTATACATACCCTTGGAAATACTCTAATACTTACTATATATTTATATTTAGGCACGTTTTGAACCTTGGCAAGTTACCCCCAACAAATAGATAACAGTTTTACTGCGCCTGTGATGTGGGGTTAGTGCTGGATATTTTCTACGCCCTCTGTTTGCCAAACCGTCCATCGGGACTAGACCATCTGGACTTAGGGTCCACCGTTGTCACCCGCCGGTCCGACTTTCCAGGGAATAACAGCATCATCAAATCAGAACTACAGTGCTTTTTTTATTATTTTTTATTGCTACTACCAAGTATCATGTATGCACCCAACACATAGGGTTAGTATTCAAAAAAGCTCTTGAGAATGTATTGTGTATTTTGTACAATTTGGAGTTCAGTATGTGTCCCCATAACCAACAGCCTATAGAATATCTTTCTCCCGCCCCTCTCTCTCTCCCCCCATCATTGTTATTTGCTTATTTATCATATCTTTTTGTTCCATATTTTGATTTTGTACTATTTCTTGAATACAGATATAATTTCATCACTAAAAGGTGCAGCACCCCACCCCTGAAGAAGAGGCTGTACAATCAAAAGGCCTTGAAACGTTGGGTACCTGTCCCACCCTTGAGACAGAGCCGGGTCCTGTACTACATTCTTCCTTCCTTTTTTTGTGCAATCAATGATATCTGTTTCTATGCGTTGTGATTGTTTCTTTTTCATCATGTATACACTGGTCATTTGGATACGTGTTGTGCGTATAGAGTAGCAGCCCTTCATATTTTTCAAATAAACAAGTCTTCATGACTAATACTATTGTACTTTATTACTTATATAGAGGTTTTCAACAGTCACCCTTAAAATCCCACGAGGAACCGCCCTCTTCGGAGCGCACTCTTTTTCTACATAGTGTTCTGTTGCTGCGTGCTGCATAATTTTTTGCGCATCAAGTCCCCAAATTATATGGCCTCAATTGGGCCTGAGGCTGGACTTCCGGGGGACAATCTTTTGCCGGGCCCTGAAGCTGGCCGTCCTGGCTTGCCCCCCCAAAACGCCCATGAGGTTCCCCAGAAATATGTGGACTATTTCATGGGTAGGGGGGAATTCCTATGTCAGGCAATGTTTAAAAGCTTTTTTACCAAACAAAAATAAAAAAATCTGGTTTAATCTGATTTTTGCATGTTTTGCTTGTGTTTCTTTTAGTTGTCTCCTAGTTTTTCCTAGTGCACTTGTAGTGCCAAGTGTATTTTCCTTTAGTAAATACCAACCATTTCGCTGGAAACACCAAAAATATACACAAAAAAGGTTATAGCGGATTTGATAAAGAAGCTACACTTTGTTGTTTTTCAAAAATTTTACTCTGTGCACATGCACACATGGTAAATATAAAAAAAATTGTGTTATAAAAGATTATTATATTTTATTGGTGCCCATAAACAGCCCATTTTTTTATTTTTTTGGTAAGGAAATACAAAACTCTCATTACCATACAACAAAATACAACATTGTAAACCTCTAGGCAATATCAGACATTTTATTTTAGGAAAAATGTCTCTATCTGCCCTTCATAATATGGGGTGTTGTCACCCCTGAACAAGCCAAAATTTGAAGATGCACACAATTTTTAGGGTTTTAAAAAAGGGGTATTTCCCTCCTGATTCCTATTGTCAACATGTGCTATCTGCCATCATGGGTGATCAATGGACGTGTTTTGGGGGTGCAACCCCTTCTTCCTTTCACCTACTTGAGATGTGAGGAAGGGGTCGCACCCACAAAACACGTAAATGGATATCCCCTGATGGCAGATGGCACATGTTGACACACTGTGTGCATCTTCAAATTTTGGCTTGATTGTAAAAGTGCAAAATTTTAGAATAATAAAACATATAAAATTAGAAAAGGGGGGGTTTTGTGCTTCATTCAATTTGCCCCAAAACATCAATGATGTCCTTAAATGTTTGCTCCATAACATTCATCCTTTTCTTCATTATGTCCAGTTCACTACTATACTCCATAACTTGCTGGATGATTCTTTGGGCACTATCACTTGAGAAACGAGGACTTTCTTCCTCAACAACATGTTCATCCCCTAAAATAAAATAAAAAAGGTATTATAACTCTGCAGGCCTACATCTCTTACCTGAAGCTGTGGTGACAGACACTGACCTGTTGTGGTGACAATTTCCACCACGTCCTCCACTTCTCCTTCCTCCACTTCTCCTTCCTCCACTTCTACTTCCTCCACATCCTCAGGTTGGGCTTCTTGGTGAGGTTGGGGTTCTCTCTGTGGTGTGGGGTTCCTGTTCTCCCTGGAGTGGTGTCCTCCCAGTCTTCTCTCCCCTATAAGAATGGAAGAAAAGGTATAATTAGCACACAGATATTTTATGGGAAAAATAGTAACATAATACATTGCTTGGAAGTGGGGTACAAGTGTCTGTTTGGGCAGAGTTACAAGCTGAAGACATTATTTTAAAAAAATGCCTTTTTGGGACAAGTTTTACACATGGAGACACCCCAAGAATACACTGAAGCACCTGTGTGTGGTACCCTAAAAAGGTTGTTCTGGTGGCCCACACTATAGTGCTCCAGAGTGCAGATGTGTAAACAGCTGCTGAGTGTCCTCTGCTTTACACTGATTCAAGTTTGCATTTCATTCTAGTTCCAAACACATCATCTAGACAACAATGTAATAACATTTATGGAATAAAAAGAGGCATGTCTAAATTATTTAAACCCTGTATCTTCTAAAAACATCGTATGTAGTGGGTGAAAGATGTGTCTGTAACGTCCGATTAGTGTGCCCACTAAATTTGGCGAGATGTAATTTTCTATAAAGGCCCAATAGTAAAAAGCAACCGCATGGAGCAACATGCAAGTTATGAAATACAATAATAGGAACACAGGAGAAGTACTTACTTTTTTCTAGCATTCTCTTAATGCTCCTTAACTGCTCCGGCTCCCTCAGTTTCAGGTCAGACCACCTCTTTCTAAGCTGCTCCTTTGATCGTCGTACCACAAAATTATTCTTCAGACTTTTCACTACTTTCTTCATAATTTTGGCCTTCCTTAGATTAGGGTGGGTATACGGCCCATGCTTTCCATCATAATCCGACTTTCTCAATATGTCCACCATCTCCACCATCTCCGCGAAGGACATATTAGATGCCTTGAATCACCTCCTTGATCGTGACGTTTCACGCTTCGGGCTTGTCTCATCGTTATTAGATGAATTACCAGACACCTGCTGTGACTCCGCCATATCGTCTGTGCGCCGAAAGAGAAGGGGCAGGGAAAAGTTGATAATGTGAATGTCATTGGCGGGCGACGTGTGCAGAGTTTCACGCATGCGTAGTGTATATAAAGCAAACACACATGTGACGCTACTACGTTCTGTGTGCGAAGAGAGAAGGAAAAGTGATGAGCGTCAGACCGAAGGTATGATTTTTATACTTTGTGAAATCGGTAGCCTATACTGCATAGAGATTGTTTGAGGATATATATGGGGATAAAGATTTATACTTGAGTTTAGACTGACTGACATTACTAATTTTGACTTGTGTTTTGTCTTGCAGACAAAATGAATGCTTTTTTAGATAAAGATTTCCTTGGGGAATTTATTGATCGGGTAAGGAAGCTGCCCGCTCTGTGGGAGACCAAAAACCATATACATAGGAAAAGAGGGGTAAGGACAGCAGCGCTGGAGAGGATACCCACAGCAACCATCCAACAGGTGGATAGTAAAATTGGGAGCTTGAGAGGCACATACAGGACTGAGCGCTTTAAGGTCCTGGCTTCTTAGAGGTCAGGAGCAGCAGCAGCAGATGTATATCTCCCGATTTTGTGGTACTACAGCAGGATGTCCTTTCTGGATGACCACATTGAGGCAAGGCCATCACTGTCCAGTCTTCCCCCTAGACTACCCTGCAGCCAACCTGAGCCTTCTCTGGAGCAAGAGGAGGCAGCCATCCTGGATGAACCGGATTTGGACATCTGGAGCCAGGTATAGTATTTTCTAAACATTTATTGTGATAAAATTAATGCTGGAAAAAAGATGTTAATATGGAAAGTTTGAGGAGAAAGTGTTTTACATATCAATAGACAGTAGTGGCCCAAAAAGTTGGGGAGAACAATGAAAACTGCTGGGGTCATAATGATAGTCTTTTAAATTAATTTACATTCAATTTGCAACAGTCATGAGCTGAAAATTGTGTGTGATTGATGAACCAAAAACTCAAACTATGTCCCTTTTTCATACACAGGATGATATCAACCAGGATGATGGGCTGTAAAGTGTCAGGCAGGAGGAGGCAGGGCCCACTGTGAGCCAGGAGGAGGCAGGGCCCACTGTGAGCCAGGAGGAGGCAGGGCCCAGTGACACACAGGAGGTGGCAGGGCCTAGTGGCACACAGGAGGGGGCAGGGCCCAGTGGCACACAGGATGTGGCCGGGCCAAGTAGCAGGACCAGATCGCAGGTGCCTCCCATCCACCTTACAAGAAGGACCAGGAGGGAGAGAAGCACCAGCCAGGCAGCAATGGCCCTGATAAGAGAGGCACATGCCACCCTCCAGGAGCCAACAACCACCGAAGAGGCCTATGCCGGCCTAGTTGAGGCAAAATTTTAATCAATAAGCATGGAACAATGCCTCCTATGTGAGCCCCTGCTGCTCAACTTACTAAACAAGGGGGTGATGGGGAGAATTACCCCCAATACGGCCATATGTGAGGTCGCCCAGCTTTCAGAACCTCAACCTCCTCCTCCTCCTCCACCTCCTTCTTCTTCTCCTCCACCCCCAGTGGCACAGCCTCCAGCCACACGCAGAAGGAAGGCTGCAGAGAAGGCTGCAGGGAAGGCTGCCAAGAAGACCAGGAAGTGATGGCCTTGCTTCAGTGTGGTCTTACAGAAGGCAGCCTGTTGTAGTATCACAGACTTGGGACATATATATCATCTGCTGCTGTTCCTGACCTCTGGGAGTTCAGGCCTAGATTGTGCTCACAACTGATGTGCTTCTCAAGGTCCCAATTTTATTGTCCACACAGAGTTGATGTTTGCTCTGGGGTACCAAGGATGCACAAATGGCAGCAGGTTCTCCAGCGCTGCCTTTATTTTTTTAAATTATATACGATAATAAATGGATTTTTTGTTTACAGTTAATACTTGACTATGTGTTTTTCTAAAACTAAACCAATTAGTAGGCAGATACATTTCTACAAAATAATAAAATAAAAGGGACAGATAACACAAAACAATCTCCTTGAGACTCCATTCACACAGGGGCAACACGACTTCCAGCCCGATTTTATGAGGCAACTCCGACACGACTTGAGTATGAATCACAGCACGACTCCAGGCAACTTACAAGGCAACTTCAAGTTGCTTGCAGGACAGGAGACATTCCAGTGGCCAATAAAACAAGAATTAGCTCTGTGGGAGGGAGGGGGGAGGGAGGGGTTTGCCTGAGAAATGTATGTTATCTTCCTGAAAAGTTGCTTATGTTAAGACAGTGATCCGACTTCAGAGGCAACTCCCATTGAAATCAATGGGTACAGGTCGCCTAGAAGTCGGATTGAAGTAGTACAGGAACATTTTTTGAAGTCGGAGCGACTGCAGTAGTGTGCATTAAGATGACTCCATTAACTTACATTGATTTCCTCAGCCAGCACGACTTGAGGCGACTAGGGGTGACCTGGGGCGATTTGAAGTCGGATCCAAAGTTGCCCCTGTGTGAATGGGCTCTGAAGTTCAAAAAATACAAGATAATAATATTAATTTGGTAAACTTGATACAACAAAATTCAAATTTTAATCATGGAGATCACTAGAAATTAAATAATCATTTAAAATGAAAATCTGTATTCAAAATTAAAAAAATTTAAAATAAAAGAAAAAAAAATATTAAGGAGATCTTGCTCTATATATAATACAAAAAATCTACATGAGATCAGCATGAAAAATGTTTCAAAAAGTTAGTCAGAACTCTGTGTGAATATCAGCAGCAAAACAAGTTCATTATTTTTCATTATTGTACCATTCTAAAGAAGATTTAAATGCGCACCATTTAAACGATGCAATAATTTACAGCGTCACGAATGTGCTATCTCCATTACGAACAATAGTTTTACCAGAAGGAGCGCTCCCGTCTCATACTTGATTCTGAGCATGCACATTTTTTTTAAGACTCGGAAAAGCATACACACGACCGGTTTTCTCGTCGGGAAACAGACGAGAAAAACGAGAATCCTGAAGAGAAAATAGAGAGCAGGTTCTCTATTTTTCTCGTTGAGATTCCCGGCAGTTTTCTCGACGAGAAACCATACACACAAACGGTTTTCTCGGCAAGAAAGCTCTCCCAACAGTTTTGTTGTCGTTTCTTGACGAGAAAACCGGTCGTGTGTATGAGGCTTACCACACTAATGCCACGTACACACAACCGTTTTTCATGACGAGAAAAATGCAATTTTTTAGATTGGTCGTGAAAAACGGTCCTGTGTATGCTCCATAGCATTTTTCGCGACGACAAAACTTTAAATTAGAACCTGCTCTGTTTTTACTCGTCGTTTTTCATGTAGTACTTTTTCACGTCGCTTTTACGAGGGGAAAAAAAACGCGCATGCTCAGAATCAAGTATGAGACGGGAGCGCTCGTTCAGGTAAAACTAGTGTTCAGAATAGAGATAGCACATTCGTCACTCTGTAAAGGACTGAAGAGCACGAGGCTGAAAAGCGCGAATCGTCTCTCACCAAACTTTACTAACACGAGGATCAGCAAATGCAGCCCAAAGGGTGGCGCCATTCGAATGGAACTTCCCCTTTATAGTGCCGTCGTACGTGTTGTACATCACCACGCTTTGCTCGAGCGTTTTTTTTTCATGAAAGTGTGTATGCAAGGCAGGCTTGAGAGGAATCACGACGAGAAAAACTTTTTTTTGCATGACATGAATAACGGTCGTGTGTACGCGGCATCAGAGCCCATTTACACCAACGGGTCTGCATTATGGTTAGTATTCAGTACACATCACAGTGCTTGATTTTTATATTTAAAAATAAATAAAATATTACATTTGTCCAACCGACTCTACTTAATGTTTGTGTTCATGGGCCCAATTCTATCAGCATCAATGGAGTAATACTCAAACCTATCAGCAAAAGTATACAATTTTGGAATGCTATCCTCAGACTTCCAAATTTCAACTGGCACTCATCAGGGGTGCCCACTATCTCCAATTTTTTTTGCAATGCTGGACCTCAGGACCTTATGAACTATAAAATTCATAATTCATAATAAATTTAGACTCTTTGTTGATGATGTTTTACTGGTGGTCACTGATCCCCTTACCTGCCTCCCAAAAATTAAATGTGTCTTTACATCATTTGGGAATTTTTGCTACTACTAAATTAATGAATCTATGTATAAATCATTGGCAATAACATCCCTACCAATCTTACATTTGTCCATACTCTCTACTCGTGCATGCCTCTCTGTTTCAAATTCTTGGGAATTCATATCCCTTATATTAATACTTCTAAGATATATAATCTTAATTTTAAAAATCTCCTTGCTATCTTTCCTTGAGAATTACTTTATTTTCTCAAATTTTAGTTTTCTACAATAGGCAGAATAGCCTAATTTAAAATACAAATTTTACCCCAAATTTTTCACATTTTTAAAACCATATCTATTATTATTAGGGCTGTTACTGATTAAAATTTTCGTGTTCGATTAATCGATTTTTTTTAAATCGATTAATCGACTAATTTCAATTAATTATAACGCACATACAGATCCAACTACTTTTAGCTGATCTCCTTGCAGACCGATTCCCAGTGCAGCTACCAACCACTGGAAAAATCGATAGCAGGATATAAAAAACACACAAAAGGCAGCACTCGATGGGAATAGCATTAAAACTTTTATAGTCTTCAAGTAGGTAACAAAATAAATATTGCACTGGAGATAAAATCAATGTAGCTACATAAGCTGTAAAAATAGTGCGAGTAATACCAAACGGTAGCAAAAGCAGTCATAAAAACATGTAGCTAAGTATACTGGTATAAAAATGTGTACAACGATACCACTGCTGAATCCAGATGAGGAGGGGTTAACATCAGTCCGTCGGCATGTAGATGTCCCGTGAAGGGAACTATCACAACTCCCAGTGGATGGCTGTAGAATCCCAGGTTGATAGAGGAAAGTGTAACAGCCCTTGCGTGTGGCAGATAGTAAGGTCCCGCCGGCATGCAGATATGAAGGCACAGCAAAGGAGCCCTTCAGATGGACACAGCAAGCCCAAAGAATTTTGATCGATCAAAAGAATTTTGTTCAATCAAAACAATTAATCGATTAATCGAGGAATTAATAGTTAATTTCCACAGCCCTAATTATTATACCATCATCCTTCTTCACTCAATAACTATATTTAACAAAAAGGAAAAATCTGAGATACTCCTTCATTTTATGGAATAAGTCAGTAGGGGGTCTATCACTACCCAATATACTGTATACTGTATACCTCCATTACTTAGCCCACATTTAGATCAATCATGATTTTGGTGGAAACCTAACTTGGATAAACTTTGGTCTTCCATTAAGTAATCCCTCATACCCTGCACATGCCATGCTTCGTATGGCCTTAGATGACAAAGTGCCTGTTTAACAATGCACCAGTGGCACTCCAAACACTTCCAATACCCTTAGACCAAATATAATTGTACATTCTTCATTTACACCTAAAATCCTGGGTCATCCTGGGAATTCACTCACTTCAGGATTTAGTCTATAGTAATGGTCTTAAACCTTTCATAGAACTTCAGGAGACCTATAATATACTGTACCAACACAGGACCAATTCAGGTACATACAAATAGGGATGGGCGAATAAGTTCGGGCCGAACTTTCGTTGTTCGGTCGTTCGGGAAACAGCCAAACTTTCGGGATGTTCGACCGTTTGTTCGCCCCCCCCGAACCGACCACAATGCATTGCGGCGATAAACAGTGCATTGCAAGCCCTGATTGGCTGAAGCAGTGAAAGCTTCAGCCAATCAGGGCACAGAGCACTGTCAGAGTCATGATTGGACACTGTCATCATGACTTTATCCAATCATGGCTCATTCCCGCCCCCCAGTATAAAAGTATTCTTGCAATTGCAGCCATTATCAGTGTGATTTTGGCGTGGAGAGAGATAGAACAGGGCTCTGTTCAATGCTATTATCTAGTTAGTGTGCTATATTGTGCTATTTTGCTTCAATTGTCAGTGTAAAATATAAAGCCCTGTACACACGATCGTTTTTACCGATGAAAACAGTCCGATGGACTTTTTTCATCGGACAAACCGATCGTGTATGGGCCCCATCGGTCTTTTTTCCATCGGTGTGGAAAAAAAGAACATGTTTTAAATTTTTCTGATGGACAAAAAACCGATAGCAAATTCCGATCGTCTATGGGCAAGTCCATCGGTTAAAAAACCCACGCATGCTCAGACTGAATTATGAGACGGGAGCGCTCGTTCTGGCATTGTTTTCTTCTTTATAATGGTCTTTAAAAAAAAATTTTGCTGCAGACTTTTATCCCGAGTTCTGACAAACTTATGTCTTTATTGTTTCTTGTCATCTCTAGAATAAATTTATCTTTTTTTAAATCCAGATCTCCCTAATTGTAATTTATATTTAGAATCAAGAAATTCCATGTTTATTGTTTTTTGGATTTTGGTTCTTGTGGGCTCATTTTTTTGGGTGTCAAGTTCTCACAACAACATATTATTTATTTATTTTTACCCTCAAGGAGGTTGGTGTCCCTTGTTAATTACACATTGTATTTAGGAAATCTTATTGCTACTCCCAATAAAAAAACATAGGCAAGTATTTTTCATAAATCAAAAATCCATTTATTCTGGCAAAAACTAAATAAACAGGAAGGGCAACAATTGTAAAATTAGTGGAATTTATGAAGACTTTGGACCCCAAAGGCAGACATTACTTTGATGAACAATAAAATAAACAACATAAGGAAATCAGGAGCAGCAGCCGAAGATATACATCATACCAAGCTGTGGTACTCCTACAAGCTGCAACTTCTGGCAGAGCAGCTTGAAGCCAGGGAATCACATTCTGGACTTCTTTGTAGCCTTCCTTGCACTGCTCCCTGCAGTTTTCCCTCCACGCTTCCCTCCAGCGTTTGTTCCACCATGCACCCTTCTAGGCTGTGGCTCTGTCGGTGGTTATTGTGGTAGGAGGAGGAGGAGAAGGAGGAGAAGGATGGGCCAGATGGCAGAGATGAGTGGCCTCTGTCAACTGCCCCTTCCCCGCCATGTGAATGGCTGTATAGAGCAGGTGCTCACGGAGGGCACATTGTCCCTCCTCCAGTTTCATTACTTTCTCTGCAAGGTATGTACTTAAGCCCTCAACAGGGTTGAGGGGGGCCCTCATTATGGCAGCAGCGTCCCTGATCATCTTAAGTGACTCCTACTCCACCTTTGTCATCCGCCGATTTTTTTGAGGGTCTGACGTGGAGGGGAGCCACTTGGGACTGCGTGCTGCCACTAGGCCTGGGGACCTGTTGAGTGCCACTTGGGCCGGCCTCCTCCTGCCTGCCACATTCAGGAGCCTCTTCCTCCTGGCTGAGCTCATCCTGTGTATAAAAAAAGGGACATAGTTTAAATTTTTGTCGAACCAATCATACACAATTTTCATTTCATGACTGTTGCAATTTGAATCTTAAGAAATCTAAAAGACTCTCATTGTGACCCCAGCTTTTTTATATACTGTACCAATCATTTCTGGCCATTTTTATTTTTATTTTTTATTTTTTACAATGTAATTTTTTAATTTGTGAATAATATCTAGTTCCCAAAAATTATTTGAGGACAATAAATATATTTGAAAATAATATACCTGGCTGAAGATGCGCAGATCCGGCTCTTCAAGCTCAGGTGGCTCCTCCTCCCCCTCTGCAGGGGTGGAGGAAAGGGTCGAAGGAACGCTGGAGGGAAGGGTGGAAGGAACGCTGGAGGGAAGGGTGGAAGGAAGGGTTGAGAGAAGGGTGGAAAGTGATTCCCTGGCCTCAATCTGGTCATCCAGAAATTGCAGATGCTTGTAGTACCACAGCTTGGGCTGAACTACTTCGTCTTCTGCTGCTCCTGATCTCATAGAAGCACAAACTTCTTTATAGCGTTTTTTGTACGCATTCCGCATGTTGTTTATTTTACTATTCATCATAGTATAGTCTACCTCCGGGATCCAGGTCTTCATATATTCCGCTAATTTTAGAATTGTTGCCCTTCGTACATTAGTATTATGGTAGGAACTATTTTTTAGCTCCCAGAGGCTGCGCAGTTCCTTGTATTTTTGGATGAAGATTAGCATTATGTCAGGCTCACGCAATTTATGCATAGTTCTTTCTACAAGATAAAACACAATACAAAAACAGTAGGTCAGCTTCAATTGTCCTAATCTTAGCCCAATATAGGCCTTTACAATCATGAACCAGTATAGGCCACTGATGCCCCAAGTTACTTTCTTAGCTTAGTAGGATTCGTTCGGCACTTCCGGTCGTCCTTACTCCACAACCTCGTTTACCATTTATATACCCTGCGCATGCGTGAAACTCCGGCCGCGTCGCCCGCCCATGACGGTCTTTTTCTGAATTTCCCTGCCCCTTCTCGTTCGGCGCACAGTGGGAGATGACGACATGGTGGTGACACAGGTGTGTGCTTTATTATTAAGTACCGACGAGGAAAGCCCGGAGGCGGGAACCTCCCGATCCCAGAATAAAAGATACAAGGCGTTTAATATGTCATTTGCTGAGATGGCGGAGATGGTGGACATTCTGCGGAGGAAAGATTACAATGGGAAGCATGGGCCATACGACACCCCTAATCTCAGGAAGTCTAAAATAATGGACAAAGTGGCGAGGAGTCTCTGTAATAAATTTGGGGTCAGGAGATCCAAGGAGCAGCTCCGTAAAAGGTGGTCTGACCTGAAGCTGAGGGAGCCGGAGCAGTATAGGAAGCTTAAAAAAATCCTTGAAAAAAGTAAGCTTTTATTTTTACTGTCTTTTTTCATTTTGGAATATGTATTCTTGCATGTTTTGCTCCATGTGCTTGTTTTGACTGGTTTCATATTGTAGAATGGCAACTTTCATGTTAAGTTGAGTGGCCACATTTTTGGTAATGTTTCGTCGTAAACAGCGATCGTGTAAAAAATCACATGTTTTGCACAGATACATGTAAACCACATGTGGTCATGCCTATTTGTCATTAAACAACGTTTATAAACATTGTTGTCTAGATGATGTGTTGTAAGTAAGTAGAATGTTAAATGCTAAACTAGATTCTGTCTAAAGGAGAGGACACTCAAGCAGCTGGTTATACATCTTAAACACAGGAGCACTATAGTGTGGGCCAACAGAAAAACATTTTTAGGGTGTCACACACAGGTGCTCCAGTGGATACTTTGGGGTGTCTCCTTTTTATTTTTGAGGAACAAGAATGAAAGTAGTCTTGCTTTATTGATTTTCAAAAATCTCATCTGTTCATCTTGGAACTCTGCCAAAACAAACAATTGGACCCCACTTCCAAGCAAAGTTTACAATTTATGCCTTCAAATCTCTGTGTGCTAAAGGATACCTTTTGATTGTTTCATTCTCATAGGGGAGAGGAGACTGGGAGGACACCAATCTGAGGAGCATAGGAAACACAGACCACAAAAAGAAACCCAAGATCCAAAACAACCCCAAGATCAGCATGTGGAGGAAGCAGAGGTGGAGGAAGCAGAGGTGGAGGAAAGAGAGGTGGAGCTTATCACCACAACAGGTCAGTGTCTGTCACTACAGCTTCAGATGAAAAGAGATGTAGGCCTGCATATTTCTAATACCTTTTTATTTTTAGGGGGTGAACATGGTGGTGTGTCAGAAACTCCTACAACTCCATTCTCAAGTGCTAGTGCCCAAATTGTCATTCAAGAAATAATGGAATGTAGTAGCGAAATGGACATTATGAGGAAAAGGATGAATGTAATTGAGCAAAAATATAAAAACATTATTGATATTATGGGGTGAATAGTCAGTTTTTTTTGTTTCTTATGTAAGCAACAATTGGCACTTGTTTTAACACAAGCCAAAATTTCAAGATGCACACAGTGTGTCAACATGTGCTATCTTCCGTCACATGATATCTATGTCCCTGTTTTAGGGGTGCAACCTTTTCCTCGCTACTCAAGTAGGTGAGAGGAAGGGTTTGCACCCCCAAAACACATCCATTGATCCCCCATGATGGCAGATAGCACATGTTGACTTTTGCCATGGGATCTTGATGAAAATACCCATTTTGCCCAAAAAAAACTGTGTGCATCTTCAAATTTGGGATGGTTCAGGGGTGACATCACCCCATCTCATGTTTATCTTTTTAAGGTTGAATTTTGTAAGTTCCATTTTTTTTTTGTTTTTTTTTTTGACCCATGCATGTTTCTGCAAACCCAAAAAAAAAATTAAAAACATTTCTCCAAAATTTGGAGGCCAAAATGTCAAGATTGTATTTTGTAAACAAAAAAAAAAAAACCCACATGTTGTGCACAGAGTAAAAAATATATTGGACACTCAACAATGTGTGGTTTGTTCTTTCTGTGCTCAATACCAGTTATAGAAAATGGGAAAGGTCAGGTTTTTTAGTGTGACAATTGTGGTTATTTACTAAAGACAAATACACTTGGCACTACTACAAAGTGTACTATGATAACCTGGGAGACACATAGGGGGTGATTTACTAATAACAGTGCTCTGCGCCGGTTGATACCTTAATTGCTGCGCCGGATAACTCCTTCACTGGGCGCAGGAACCAGCGGCACACTGTTATAGTAAATAAAAATGGCAGCGGCGCTCTATTGAAAATGAATGGCTCCCTATGGGAGCCCATTGATTTGAATAGAGGTCGCCCGGGAAGTCGGATGAAGCCGATCCGACTTGCGAGGCGACTCGTGTGCCAGCTGACACAGGGACAGCACGACTTTGCGAGGCAACTTGGACATGACCTGAGCATGAAGCAGCCGCTCAAGTCGTGTCCTAGAGGCGACTAGCTGGCTGAGAATGTCTCCAGCGTGATGGCATCGCGCTGGTTCTCGGCAGCCTCGCTGTCCCGTGTATGGTATGAATCATGAAGGGGAACTCCACGCCAAATTTGAATGAAAAAACCGGCATGGGTTCCCCTTCAGCAGCATACCAGGCCTTTAGGTCTGGTATGGATTTTAAGGGGCACCCCCAAGCCGAAAAACGGCATGGGGGTTCCACCAAAATCCAAACCAGACCCTTATCCGAGCACGCAACCTGGCAGGCCGCAGGGGAAGAGGGGGGAACGAGAGCGGCCCCCCTCCCTCCTGAATCGTACCAGGCCGCATGCCCTCAACATGGGGGGTTTGGTGCTTTGGGGCAGGGGGGCGACCTGCGGCCCCCCCACCCCAAAGCACCCTGCCCCCATGTTGATGGGGACAAGGGCCTCTTCCCGACAACCCTGGCCGTTGGTTGTCAGGGTCTACGGGCAGGGGGCTTATCGGAATCCGGGAGCCCCCTTTAATAAGGAGGCCCCCAGATGCCGGCCCCCCCACCCTATGTGAATGAGTATGGGGTACATCGTACCCCTACCCATTCACCTGGTGGCAAAAAAGTCAATAAAAAACACAACACAGGTTTTCAAAGTAATTTATTAGGCAGCTCCGGGGGTCTTTCTGCCGGGCGCCCCGCTATCTTCTTCCAGCTCTTTTGCTAGCGGGGTCCCGGGCTTCCTCGTCGTCTTCGGGGGTCTTTCTGCCGGGCGCCCCGTTATCTTCTTCCAGCTCTTTTGCTAGCGGGGTCCTGGGCTTCCTCGTTGTCTTCTTCCGACTTTGGGGGGTCTCTTGTTCTGTTCTCCGGTGTCGTGTCCGCGCTCTCCGGTTCTTCTCCCGCTCTCTGGTGCCTTCTCCACGATCTCCGGTTCTTTCTGCCTTCTGCCGGGCGCCCCGCTATCTTCTTCCAGCTCATTTGCTAGCGGGGTCCCGGTCTTCATCGTCATCTTCTTCCCTCTTCTCTCCGTCCGATGTTGCCTCGTCGCTGTCCGCCGCTACAATGCTCTGCCCGCGGAGCGGCACCCACTTATATTGGCATGGGGCGTGGTCATCGGGTGATGCCACTCACTGACCCCGCCCCCATATCACGTCACAGTCCCATCATTCCCCAGGACTGTGACATCATACGGGGGCGGGGTCAGCGAGTGGCATCACCCACATACCGCAAAAGCGCGGTACTTGCGTTTTGGATCCGGGTCCATTGAATTCTATTACATCCAAAACACTGTTTTTGGCCTGGAAAAAAAACATCTGCAGTTGCGTTTAACATCGTTTTTCACAAAGCCTAAAAATGCCTTCAGACGCCAAAGATTTCCACGTTTCAGATGCGGTACCGGCGTTTAGCCACATTTTAGTTTAGAAGCGTTTTTAAATGTGACCTCTTTTTTTACATTGATAAACTCAAAAATGATGGCAAATGAGGAAAAACCATTCAAAATATATATATATATATCAAAAAAATAAGGAAATTGCTTCCATTGCATTGTGGACAATCCACAACTTGGGGCAGGTGACGTGGCAAGTGAACAATCCACAACTTGGGGCAGGTGACGTGGCAAGTGGACAATCCACAACTTGGGGCAGGTGACATGGCAAGTGGACAATCCACAACTTGGGGCAGGTGACGTGGCAAGTGGACAATCCACAACTTGTGGCAAGTGATGTGGCAAGTGACACGCTAAATACAACTACACTGCTGCTCTCTCAGCTGCTGATACTCACTCTGGTCTCACAAAATAGCTGCAATCGTTAATAATACTGTTTTTGGAGCTTAGGGCGGCTCCGCATGATGTTTCCTAACTAAATGCATATAGACACAAATGTGGTAAAACGTGGCATGCAAACGCCACAAAGCGCGCCTTTCTAAATGCCGCTTTCAACCTTAGTTCTGAACACTTTGCACCAGCGTCCCGTGTACATGGGGCCTAAAAACGCCTATGCCATTTACAGCTCAAAAACGCCATGGTGGCCATAAGGCCACATGCTAATATGGGGAGACGTTTTTAAGCTGCAAAAAACGCTCAAACAAGCGGCTGGAAAAACATCCGTGTGCATGTAGCCTTATATTAACCACTTGCGCACTGGCCACTTAAACCCCCTTCCTGCCCAGACCAATTTTCACATTTCAGCGCCGATGCACTTTGAATGACAATTGCGCGCTCATACAACACTGTAATCCAATGAAAATGTATTATTTTTTGGCACACAAATAGAGCTTTCTTTTGGTGCTATTTGATCACCTCTGCGTTTATTTATTTTTTCTATAAATACAAATAAACCGACTAAAAAAAAAAAAAATTTGGATATTTTAACCACTTCAGCACTGGGCCTATTCTGGCACTTCTCTCCTTCATGTAAAAATCATAGATTTAGGGCTAGAAAATTACTTCAAAACCCCAAACATTATATATGTTTTTTTAGCAGACACCCTAGGGAATTTTTAGCTCGCTCTGTATTTGCGCAACAAATTTTCAAACGCCTTTTTAAAAAAAAAAATGGTTTCATGAATTTAAAAAAATTACAAAACAGTAAAGTTAGCCAAATTTTTGGGGATAATGTGAAAGATGTTGTTATGCTGAGTAAATAGATACCTAACATGTCACGCTTTAAAATTGCGCACACTCATGGAATGACACCAAACTTCAGTACTTAAAAATCTCCCTAGGCGATGCTTTCAAAATTTTTACACGTTACCATTTTCGCATTACAGAGGAGGTCTAGTACTAGAATTGTTGCACTTGTTCTAATGCACGCAGCAATACCTCACATGTGTGGTTTGAACGGCGTTTACATATATGGGGGCGGGACTTATGTGTGTGTTCGCTTCTGAGCGTGAGCTACCGGGGACATGGGCGTTTTTTTTTTTTGTGTGTTTTTTTTACTTTTTTGTATTTCTTACTCTTTTTTTTTTACTTTTTTTGGTTTTTTGATCACTTTTATTCCTATTACAAGGAATGTAAACATCCCTTGTAATAGGAATCTATTGTGACAGGTCCTCTTTATGGAGAGATGTAGGGTCAATAAGACCCCACATCTCTCCTCCAGGCTGGAAAGCATGAGATCGGTCAAAAAAATTCACCAATCTCATGCTGACAGCCGAGATCATGGCTTTGTTTACATACGGGAACCCGGCGTGATGTCATAACGTCGCGCCCGGGCCTCCGACGGTCATAGAGATGACTGGTGACCATCTGGTCACCAGTCATCTCTATGCTTCCCATCTGGCGCCAGCCAATTCTTTCTCTAAGCCCCAGATAACACGGGAGAGCCCGGAGAAGCACCGGATGGCGGCGGGAGGGGGGGGGAACGTCCCCTCCCGCCGCCTATAAGAACGATCAAGCGGCAGAACTGCCGCTATGATCGTTTTTATCGTGCACAGAATCGCCGTCTGAAAAGAATATCTGAATGATGCCTGCAGTAGGAAAGTGGTTAATATTTCGACAATTTAGAAAAAAGGTAATTTTTATCCTTTATTGATCAGACTGCACTGATGGGCTGCACTGATGGGCACCGATAAGGTGGCAAGGGTGGGCACTGAGAGGTGGCATTGCTAGTTGACACTGGTGGGCATTGGGAAGTGGCACTGCTAGGTGGCAATTATAGTTGGCAGTGATGGGCACTGATAGGCAGCACTGCTAGGTGCCACTGATTGGCACCAGTGGTGGGCATTGATAGGTGGCACTGGCAGGGGCTACTGATTGTCACAGAATTGCCTCTTCCTCTTCGGGCCCAATGTCCCTTGTACATAAGCCGGTGATTGCCTTTTTTTATGCTCACGCTGTCAGCACAAGGAGAAAACAAAAACCATTACCCAGCTTTTGTTTACATCACGTGATCAGCTGTCATTGGCTGACAGCTGATCACATGGTAAGGGGCAGGGATCGGCCCCTTACTTGGATCTGTCATCACCCGAGTCTCAGTGACTCAGTGACCACAGCGCACGCGCAAAGGGCAGGGCGTCTATTGACGGACTCCCGGCAATTGAGGACCGTGCTATGGCCGTCGATCAGTTATAGCGCTGATCTCAAGTGATTAACCACTTAACGACCGCCCACTGTAAATATACGCCGGCAGAATGGCACGAACAGGCACAATCACGTACCTGTACGTGCCTGCCTTCGTATGTGTGGGAGGTCCAATCGGACCCCCCTCCGGTACAGTGAGCGACCGGGATCGCTTCGGGAGCGATCCATGATGAGGGGGCCGCCATTCGATTCTGGCCACCCCCTCGTGATCGCTCCCGGCGAATCAAATGCTTCCTCTGCCTGTGTAATGTTTACACAGGCAGGAGGAAGTGATGTCATCCCTCATGCGGTGCTCACATATACCGAGCGCCGCATGAGAGAAGACACACAGGTTAGTGCACAAACACTAATCTAACACCAGCACACATAGGTACATAAATCACCCCCCAGGCCCCCCCAGACACCCCCAGATCACCCCCCAGATCACCCCCCAGCCCCCAGTTACAGTGTCAATGATTGCAGTGACCATTTATTTACTGATCACTGCAATCAGTGACATTTGTGACTGTAAAAGTGTCAGGGCAGTTAGTTTTAGGTCCAGTGTAGCCCCCTAACCCCCTCCCTAATAAAGGTTTAACCCCTTGATCGCCCCCCAGGTAACCCTTTCACCCCCTAGCACCGCCGTCACTAAGCGATCGTTTTTCTGATCGCTGTTTTAGTGTCGGTGATGCCGATAGGTAGCCAGTTATTTTTTTTAGGTTCGCCGCAGGTTTTTATAGCGTCGGGTGCCCCCATATATTACCTAATAAAGGTTTAACCCCTTGAACGCCCCCCCCAGGTAACCCTTTCACCCGTGTCACTAAGCGATAGTTTTTCTGATCGCTGTCTTAGTGTCGGTGATGCCGATAGGTAGCCAGTTATCTTTTTAGGTTCGCCGCAGGTTTTTATAGCATCGGGTACCCCCATATATTACCTAATAAAGGTTTAACCCCTTGATCTCCCCCCCAGGTAACCCTTTCACCCCCTAGCACTGCTGTCACTAAGCGATCGTTTTTCTGATCGCTGTCTTAGTGTCGGTGATGCCGATAGGTAGCCAGTTTTTTTTTATGTTCGCCGCAGGTTTTTATAGCGTCGGGTACCCCCATATATTACCTAATAAAGGTTTAACCCATTGATCGCCCCCCCCAGGTAACTCTTTCACCCGTGTCACTAAGCGATAGTTTTTCTGATCGCTGTCTTAGTGTCGGTGATGCCGATAGGTAGCCAGTCATTTTTTTTAGGTTCGCTGCAGGTTTTTATAGCGTCGGGTACCCCCATATATTACCTAATAAAGTTTTAACCCCTTGATTGCCCCCAGGTAACCCTTTCACCCGCTAGCACCACTGTCACTAAGCGATCGTTTTTCTGATCGCTGTCTTAGTGTCGGTGATGCCGATAGGTAGCCAGTTATTTTTTTTAGGTTCACCGCAGGTTTTTATAGCGTCGGGTACCCCCACATATTACCTAATAAAGGTTTAACCCATTGATCGCCCCCCCCAGGTAACCCTTTCACCCCATTTTGCCAGTGTCACTAAGCGATCGTTTTTCTGATCGCTGTCTTGGTGTCGGTGATGCCGATAGGTAGCCAGTTATTTTTTTTAGGTTCGCCGCAGGTTTTTATAGCGTTGAGTACCCCCATATATTACCCAATAAAGGTTTAACCCCTTGATCGCCCCCCCAGGTAACCCTTTCACCCCCTAGCACCGCTGTCACTAAGCAATCGTTTTTCTGATCGCTGTCTTAGTGTCGGTGATGCCGATAGGTAGCCAGTTATCTTTTTAGGTTCGCCGCAGGTTTTTATAGCGTCGGGTACCCCCATATATTACCTAATAAAGGTTTAACCCCTTGATCTCCCCCCCAGGTAACCCTTTCACCCCCTAGCACCGCTGTCACTAAGCGATCATTTTTCTGATCGCTGTCTTAGTGACGGTGATGCCGATAGGTAGCCAGTTATTTTTTTTATGTTCGCCGCAGGTTTTTATAGCGTCGGGTACCCCCATATATTACCTAATAAAGGTTTAACCCCTTGATCGCCCCCCCCCCAGGTAACTCTTTTACCCGTGTCACTAAGCGATAATTTTTCTGATCGCTGTCTTAGTGTCGGTGATTCCGATAGGTAGCCAGTTATTTTTTTTAGGTTCGCCGCAGGTTTTTATAGCGTCGGGTACCCCCATATATTACCTAATAAAGGTTTAACCCCTTGATCGCCCCCCAGGTAACCCTTTCACCCCCTAGCACCACTGTCACTAAGCGATCGTTTTTCTGATCGCTGTCTTAGTGTCGGTGATGCCGATAGGTAGCCAGTTATTTTTTTTTGGTTCGCCGCAGGTTTTTATAGCGTCGGGTACCCCCACATATTACCTAATAAAGGTTTAACCCATTGATCGCCCCCCCAGGTAACCCTTTCACCCCATTTTGCCAGTGTCACTAAGCGATCATTTTTCTGATCGCTGTCTTAGTGTCGGTGATGCCGATAGGTAGCCAGTTATTTTTTTTAGGTTCGCCGCAGGTTTTTATAGCGTTGAGTACCCCCATATATTACCCAATAATGGTTTAACCCCTTGATCGCCCCCCCAGGTAACCCTTTCACCCCCTAGCACCGCTGTCACTAAGCAATCGTTTTTCTGATCGCTGTCTAAGTGTCGGTGATGCCGATAGGTAGCCAGTTATTTTTTTTAGGTTCGCCGCAGGTTTTTATAGCGTCGGGTACCCCCATATATTACCTAATAAAGGTTTAACCCCTTGATCGCCCCCCCAGGTAACCCTTTCACCCGTGTCACTAAGCGATAGTTTTTCTGATCGTTGTAATAGTGTCGGTGATGCCGATAGGTAGCCAGTTATCTTTTTAGGTTCGCCGCAGGTTTTTATAGCGTCGGGTACCCCCATATATTACCTAATAAAGGTTTAACCCCTTGATCTCCCCCCCAGGTAACCCTTTCACCCCCTAGCACCGCTGTCACTAAGCGATCGTTTTTCTGATCGCTGCCTTAGTGTCGGTGATGCCGATAGGTAGCCAGTTATTTTTTTTAGGTTCACCGCAGGTTTTTATAGCGTCGGTACCGCCATATATTACCTAATAAAGGTTTAACCCCTTGATCGCCCCCCCAGGTAACCCTTTCACCCGTGTCACTAAGCGATAGTTTTTCTGATCGCTGTCTTAGTGTCGGTGATGCCGATAGGTAGTCAGTTATTTTTTTTAGGTTCGCCGCAGGTTTTTATAGCGTCGGGTACCCCCATATATTACCTAATAAAGGTTTAACCCTTTGATCTCCCCCCAGGTAACCCTTTCACCCCCTAGCACCGCTGTCACTAAGCGATCGTTTTTCTGATCGCTGTCTTAGTGTCGGTGATGCCGATAGGTAGCCAGTTATTTTTTTTAGGTTCGCCGCAGGTTTTTATAGCGTCGGGTACCCCCATATATTACCTAATAAAGGTTTAACCCATTGATCGCCCCCCCAGGTAACCCTTTCACCCAATTTTGCCAGTGTCACTAAGCGATCGTTTTTCTGATCGCTGTCTTGGTGTCGGTGATGCCGATAGGTAGCCAGTTATTTTTTTTAGGTTCGCCGCAGGTTTTTATAGCGTCGAGTACCCCCATATATTACCCAATAAAGGTTTAACCCCTTGATTGCCCCCCCAGGTAACCCTTTCACCCCCTAGCACCGCTGTCACTAAGCAATCGTTTTTCTGATCCCTGTCTTAGTGTCGGTGATGCCGATAGGTAGCCAGTTATTTTTTTTAGGTTCGCCGCAGGTTTTTATAGCGTCGGGTACCCCCATATATTACCTAATAAAGGTTTAACCCCCTGATTGCCCCTAGTTAACCCTTTCACCAGTGATCACCATGTAAGTGTTACGGGTGACATTGGTTAGTTAGTTTGCTTTTTATAGTGTCAGGGCACCCGCCGTATATAACCCAATAAAGGTTTAACCCCCTGATCGCCTGGCGGGTGATATCAATTAGGTTTTAGCATCAGAGAGGGTCTGCGTCGCCCCAGGCAGCGTCAGGTTAGTGCCAGTAACGCTAACACCCACGCGTGAAGCATACACCTCCCTTAGTGGTATAGTATCTGAACAGATCAATATCATTCTTTTCAGCCAGCGGCCGGCTTTCTTGTAAAAGCAATCCTAGTGGCTAATTAGCCTCTGGACTGCTTTTACAAGCAGTGGGAGGGAATGTCCCCCCCGGATATAAAAAGCGCCATTGGGAAATTGGGAAAGCATTTTATCACACCGATCTTGGTGTGGTCAGATGCTTTGAGGGCAGAAGAAAGATCTAGGGTCTAATAGACCCCAGTTTTTTCAAAAAAAGAGTACCTGTCACTACCTATTGCTATCATAGAGGATATTTATATTCCCTGAGATAACAAGAAAAATGATTAAAAAAATAAATATGGACGGAACAGTTTAAAAATAAAATAAAAAAGCAAAATTAATAATAATAATAAAAAAAACACACTTGTCCTGCCCTGCTCTTGCGCAATGGGGAACGCAAGCGTCGGTCTGGCGTCATATGTAAACAGCAATTGCACCATGCATGTGAGGTATCACCGCGAAGGTCAGATCGAGGGCAGTCATTTTAGCAGTAGACCTCCTCTGTAAATCTAACGTGGTAACCTGTAAAAGCTTTTAAAGGCTTTTAAAAATGTATGTAGTTTGTCGCCAATGCGCGTTTGTGCGAAACTTTAAAGCATGTCGTGTTTGGTATCTATGTACTCGGCATAAGATCATATTTTTTATTTCATTAAACATTTGGGCAATATAGTGTGTTTTAGTGCATTAAAATAAAAAAAAGTGTATTTTTCCTCCAAAAAATGCGTTTGAAAAATCGCTGCGCAAATACTGTGTGGAAAAAAAAAATGCAACACCCCATTTTGGAAAGTAGACAACCCAAGCTATTTGATGAGAGGTATGGTGAGTATTTTGCAGATCTCGCTTTTTGTCACAAAGTTTAAAAAAAATAATATATATATATATATATATATATATTTTCTTTCTTCATTTTCAAAAACAAATGAGAGCTGTAAAATACTCACCATGCCTCTCAGCAAATAGCTTGGGGTGTCTACTTTCCAAAATGGGGTCATTTGGGGGTGGTTTGTGCTATTTTGGCATTTTATGGCCTTCGAAACTGTGATAGGTAGTGAAAAGTGAAATCAAAAATTTGCGCCCTTAGAAATCCTGAAGGCGGTGCTTGGTTTTCGGGGGCCGTACGCGGCTAGGCTCCCAAAAAGTCCCACACATGTGGTATCCCCGTACTCAGGAGAAGCAGCAAAATGTATTTTGGGCTGCAATTCCACATATAACCATGGCATGTGTGAGCAATATATCATTTAGTGACAACTTTTTGTAATTTTTTATTTTTTTTAGTCATTATTCAATCACTTGAGACAAAAAAAAAAATATTCAATGGGCTCAACATGCCTCTCAGCAATTTCCTTGGGATGTCTACTTTCCAAAATGGGGTCATTTGGGGGGGTTTTGTACTGTCCTGCCATTTTAGCACCTCAAGAAATGAGATAGGTAGTCATAAATTAAAAGCTGTGTAAATTCCAGAAAATGCACCCTAGTTTGTAGACGCTATAAGTTTTGCGCAAACCAATAAATATACGCTTATTGAATTTTTTTTTACTAAAGACGTGTGGCTGAATACATTTTGGCCTAAATGTATGACTAAAATTGAGTTTATTCGATTTTTCTTATAACAAAAAGTAGAAAATATAATTTTTCAGTCTTTTTCCATTTATATTGCAAAAAATAAAAATTGCAGAGGCAATCAAATACCATTAAAAGAAAGCTCTATTTGTGGGAAGAAAAGGACGCAAATTTTGTTTGGGTACAACATTGTATGTCCGCACGATTTCCAGTTAAAGCAGCGCAGTGCCAAATTCTGAAAACACCTCTGGTCCTTTAGCTACAAAATGGTCCGGGGCTTAAGTGGTTAAAGAGGGTCTAAATGGGCCATTGACATGCATCACAATTCAACTTAGGAATGTGTCTTTGCAAAGTTAAACTAATTGAAATCCTTTCTTATTTTTGCTTAGGGATAGAGTGCAGAGGGATTACAAGTCTAGACAGTTTTTGGGGATGTCTCCCAAATTTGGCCACTTTATCCTTCTAAATAATTCACTTCCTGTCACATAGCCACACAGGAAGTGAGGGGAAATCCCTACCAATGTCTTTCCTTGGGGACACACAGGTCAAGCTAAATACTTTCCCCATTATGTACATTGCACTCCAGCATTTTGCGGGGTACACCCCAAATTATTAGGTATTTTGGACTTTGGGGTTTATTTTAGGGCTGTGGAAATTAACTATTAATTACTCGATTAATCGATGAATTGTTATGATCGATCAAAATTCTTTTGATCGATCAAAATTCTTTGGGCTTGCAGTGTCCATCTGAAGGGCTCCTTTGCTGTGCCTTCATATCTGCTTGCCGGCGGGACCTTACTATCTGCCACACGCAAGGGCTGTTACACTTCCCTCTATCACTTACCTCTATCAACCTGGGATTCTACAGCCATCCACTGGGAGTTGTGATAGTTCCCTTCACGGGACATCTACATGCCGACGGACTGATGTTAGCCCCTTCTCATCTGGATTCAGCAGTGGTATCATTGTACACATTTTTATACCAGTATCATACTTGGCTACATGTTTTTATGACTGCTTTTGCTACCGTTTGGTATTACTCGCACCATTTTTACACTTTATGTAGCTACATCGATTTTATCTCCAGTGCAATATTTATTTTGTTACCTACTTGAAGACAATAAAAGTTTTAATGCTATTCCCATCGAGTGCTGCCTTTTGTGTGTTTTTTGTATCCTGATATCCATTTTTCCAGTGGTTGGTAGCTGCACTGGGAATCGGTCTGCAAGGAGATCAGCTAAAAGTAGTTGGATCTGTATGTGCGTTATAATTAATCAAAATTAGTCGATTAATCGATTAAAAAAAAAAGACGATTAATCGAACACGAAAATTTTAATCAGTAACAGCCCTAGTTTATTTACGAAAGGCAAATCTACTTTGCACTACAAGTGCACTTGCTGGATATCTGAGGGGGACATGCAAGCAAACAAAAAAAACACCATCTTTGCTTTTACATGATTGGATGTTACAATCACCAGTGATCCCTCAGATTTTCAGCAGCTACACTTTTACTGCAGAGTGGATTTGTCTTTACAAAACCCCAAACTACCCAATGATTTGGGGTGTTCCCAACAAAGTGCTAGAGTGCAATTTGCTTAATGGGGACTCTAGTTAGATTGATCTGTGTCCCCAAGAAAAGACATTGGTAGGGTTTTACCTTCACTACCTGTTTAGCTGTGTGACAGGAAGTGAAGTCAATTTTACTAAAAGGGAACACAAAGCCCAACCTAAAAAAAACAGGGGTTCTAACACTTACTTTGTTTCCGTCAAAATGCCCACAATTAGAATCGCCTTGAGCTATTTTTAAGTGCAGTGCTCTAAATCAGTGCTTCTCAAGTACCCCCAACAGGCCATGTTTGCAGGTTTTCCTTCATCTTGCACATGTGCTTTAAATCACAGTCAATGGTTTTGAATTTTGGACAGCAATTCTCAATAAGATAAATTCACAAAACATGTCCTGTTGGGGGTACTTGAGAACTGAGGCTGAGAACTACTGCAGTAAAAAGGAAAATTGAATACTTACCGCTCTGTATTTTTAATTTCCTGGTGATTATCCATGGCAGCAGACAATACATGCATATGCTAGCATGAAGGCACCAGGGTAGACAAATCACACCTGTTTTGTTTTGACATGCCAATCAGCTGTCACATTTGTTGCAAAGAAAACGCAAAACAAACCTCAAAACTTTGCATCAAATTTTATTGGTCAAGAAAACAAAAGGAAAGCCAAAATAAAAAACAGGGTCAATTTGAAACAGTTACAGACTCACAACATCTTGAGAAAGTTTTCGCAAAATAATGTAGCACAGACTATTAAATCAAAGTGAACAAACGACACACATTAACAACATCAAAATTATTTCAGGGGAACATTTCCCCACACAAAAAAATACAATCCACAAAATTAAAACAAACACCTGTTTTGCAAAGACATAACAAATAAAATACATGTGTTACAAACTCGACAAGGACACCAAAATGTACTTTTTGCCCCCCACACACACTTGCCTCTTTTCAGGGCAAGGGAGAGGATGCTATCTGCGAGCTTTATATAACATAAGTTTGTGTGCTAATGAGGCAATTGAAAACACATGCACAGTCCATGAAACACCCAAAATGCAAGTTCACCCAATGTAGAGACTGAACTTCAAAGTGGGTACACCTGTTAAGGATGTCCTTCAATTACTTACCCATAAAAGCACTCTCTGAGCATGCCCAGAAATATCCAGGTGCTGTTCACACACAAAAAGCACCACCAAAAAATCTAAGAACTCAAATGCAGCTAGCTGGATTTCACGGGGACTTTCCCCGTGGTGTCAGAGGGGGGTGGGGTCACCGGGTGGCAGCGGACCAAGAGAACTGAAGCGTCACACATCGGGAACCTCCAATTCAAATGGAGCGGCCGAAGAAAGAAGAAGGGGAAGAAGAAGCCGGAGCAAGATCCGGACGAGAACACCGAAAGAAGAAGGAAGAAGGAAGATGAAGATAAAGAGGAAGAGGAAGATGAAGAACAAGATGGAGGAAGAAATCCGAATGGAGAACAGAAGAAGATGGAAGAAGAAGATGGAAGAAGAAGATGGAAGAAAGGAGAAGACATTAATAAAGGAATTGTCAAAAACCGGCTATTGTCATTTTTTACATTTTTTACACTTTCTTTGTGAAATGGTAGGGGTACATTGTACCCCATTACCATTTCACACAGGGGGGGGGCGGGATCTGGGGGTCCCCTTTGTTAAAGGGGTCTTCCAGATTCCGATAAGCCCCCCACCCGCAGACCCCCACAACCACCGGCAAGGGTTGTGGGGATGAGGCCCTTGTCCCCATCAACATGGGGACATCCTCCCCATGTTGAGGGCATGTGGCCTGGTACGGTTCAGGAGGGGGGGCGCTCTCTCATCCCCCCTCTTTTCCTGCGGCCTGCCAGGTTGTGTGCTCGGATAAGGGTCTGGTGTGGATTTTTGGGGGGACTCCACGCCATTTTTTTTTATTTGGGGTGGAGTTCCCCTTAAAATCCATTCCAGATCTGAAGGGCCTGGTATGGATATTTGGGGGAACCGCACGCATTTTTTTTTATTTGCGGCAGAGTTCCCCTTAATATCCATTCCAGACCTGAAGGGCCTGGTAATGGAATTTGGGAGGACCCCCACGCTTTTTTTTTTGTTTTTATCAATGACTTTCAATGACTTTTCTCTATATTGCCGGGAGCCGACAATTCATTATAGCCGCGGGTGCTTTTAAATGCCTTTTTTTTTCCTTTAGAAATGTCATTTTGCAGGCGCACTGGCAAGTTCAGAGCTGCGCCTGTTCAACTTATGCAAATTGAGTTACGTGACTTGGCATTTACTAAGATTTTGCCGGCGCAGTGTCTTGGCGCGTTTGAACAAGTAAAATTCCCACGCTGAGCTAAAAAAAAAAACTCTCGCAGTTCTAATCGTACTTGCCTGCGCAGCGGGCTGGTTTTGAAAAAGTTACTTTCTCACTCTATTTTGGGCATATTAGTTATTTGGGCAGGTGTCATTACACTTCCTCACATCACCCCACATCACCCCCATTATATTCTCACTTCCAGCTTCTTTATATTTAGATTTTAACATGCCGTGCGCCAGGTCCATAGTGGTGCACTGAGCGCCTCCTCCCGTCCGCCGAGAACACTATAGTAAATGGGAAATAGCGCTCCGCTACCGGCGCTAATGTTTTGTAAATACCAAAACAGCCATTGCGCGGGCAGATGCGCCGATACTCATGGCGCAAACGTTTCGTAAATCAGCCCCATAATAATAAAAAATAAATAACGACAAAACTATTTTTTCTCCGATTTTTTTTTTTTTTTTTGATAAAAAGTATCAGATATGGTCTGTCATTGTTATGGCCCCCCTACCCGTGAAATACTCAACGTATTTATCATGTAACTCACAGGCGCTTTGGGGGGCCAAGCCAGTACGGCCAGTGTCCAGGCCAGTCAGAATGTTCATTTCAAAAACACCGGCCTCAGGCCCAACAGTTGAGATATATGAAGAAGAGTATTCTCGCAGGAAATTGTGCAATATGCAGCAGCATAAAATAAGGTGGTTAAATTTGTATTCCGCCATGTGTATGGCTGCCCGAAACAGGCAGAACCGGCTGGCCATTATCCCAAAGGCATTCTCCACAATCCTCCGGGCTCTGGCCAGCCGGTAATTAAAAACCCTCCTCTCCGGGGTGAGGGTCCTGTGGGGGAATGGCCGCATCAGGTGTGGTCCCAGTCCAAAAGCTTCATCCGCTATAAAGACGAAAGGAAGTCCATCCACGTTTTCTGCATCTGGAGGCAGTGCCAGGCCCCCAGATTGCAGACGGTGAGCGAACCACGTCTGCGCGAACACTCCACCATCGGACATCCGGCCGTTCTTCCCCACGTCCACATACAGGAACTCATAGCGTGCCGACACCACCGCCATTAACAATATACTAATAAAACCTTTATAGTTATAATAGTAAGACCCCGAACGGGGGTGGCGGCACTATGTGGACGTGCTTCCCATCAATTGCCCCTCCGCAGTTGGGGAAGTCCCACCGCTGGGCAAATTGGGAGGCCACAGTCTGCCATTCCTGTGGCGATGAAGGGAACTGTGGAGTCAAACAAAAAGAAGAAATTAGTACTTTTGCACATTACATTGCAAGCAGATTACACAAACACATTCTTGGCCAACGTCAGTATAACATTTATTATAAGGAGTATTTAAACACAAAAATAGAAGGCCCACTTATTATCAGATGACTCACCCCCGCTGATGGGCCATTGGAACAAATTATAAGGAGGGGGGGATGTCAAAGCAGATTTTGTACCCCGCAACAAAAGGCTCTACCGCTCTGCTGACCTTGAATGTGCAATAAATCTTTAGGAAACATTTTAGAGGGGGGGAGGGGCTCAAAACTACAATGACGCTGACAAAAACATCATTAAAGAACAGACTAGGCTAGGTGTATATGGGCCCAGGATAGCATGCAGGAGAGGTTAGTGAAGGGAAATAGGCATGTAGGCAAAAAAAAACAGTTAAAAGTCAAAACATGCATGGGGAGAAAGGGGACATTCCCAGAATATTACAATCATGGCAATTTGGGAAGGATGAAAGAAATACAATACTTTAGCAAACAATCAAAACATATAATGTGAGGTTAAAGGATAAAAATGACCTTAATATAGTCCTTCTGCATGACTTGTATGATGGCAGAACACGTTTCAGGGATAATGATCCCAAGAGCCTGGGGGGAGATGCCTGTTGAGAACTTGAGGTCCTGCAAGCTTCTCCCAGTCGCCAGGAATCTCAAAGTGGCAATAAGCCTTTGCTCGGCAGTGATGGCCTGGCGCATCACAGTGTCCTGCCTCGTGATATAGGGGGACAGCAAATCCAACAGACGGTGAAAAACGGGGTCCGTCATATGAGATAATTCCTGAAATCATCAGGATTATTCTCCTGGATTTCCCGCAGCAGAGGCATATGAGAGATTTGGTCCCGCTGGAGCAACCAATTCTTGGTCCATGAACTCCTCCTCACCCTGTTCATGGACTGAACTCGGGTTACAGTGTTAACCGCTACACCAAGTCCATAGCCAGCACGAGCTCTTCAACGAGAACGTACTTCAAACATGGTTGTAAACTGGTCGGCTGGTCAGAATGATCTCAAACAGAACGCACCGAGGAACAGCAAGGCCTGAGAAGAACGACCTGAAAAACAGTAACGAATGGCCAAGAAGCCACTGCAAAACAGTAACGACCTGACTGTCCCCCTAGGTACCGAAATTCCTTCACCCTACCCAGCTGTGGAGGAGAACCCACTCTTATTGCCTGGTCTTAGATAGAAAAAAGGATGGACTTGGTCCAATTAATCTAGATTCCTGAAAAGGAACCAAAACTGTCAAAGATCCGCACCGCTGCCAGAAGAGACAGGCCCGTATCATTGAGGTAAAGTAGGGCATCGTCCGCATACAAGCACAACTTAATTTCCAGCATCCCCACCCTTAAGCCCCTGACCTCTGGTGACAACCTAATCAAATTGCCCAGAGACTCCAAAGCCAGACCAAAAAGTGAGGGGGACAATGGACATCCCTGCCTTGTGCCCCGATAAAAAAAAGCCTCAGAGAGCCCATCAATGGTACGGACCCATGCCCTGGGAGCCCTGTATAGCAATTGGAGCCAATGCAGAAACTTTGGGCCGAACCCATATCTTTTCATGACTTCCCACAAATAATCCCATTCAAGTGAGTCTAAATGCCTTTTCAGCGTCTAAGTAGGCGATGACTATAGTGCCAGGGTTTTCATATTTTATAGACAGATTCAGAAAAAGGTGGCAGATATTCATATCTGTTCCCTTGCCCGGCATAAAGCCCGTCTGATCCACATGGATTAGATCCTCTATTACGAGGAGAGATGGCTAGTCAGGACCTTCACAAAAAACATAGCGCCAACATTTAGCAGAGATATGGGTCGATATTATGCACACTCCTGCAGGTCCTTGCCAGGCTTGGGAATCAGAACACGAACTGCCTCCTCCAGGGATTCAGGGAATGATGCCAACTTGGTAGATTTGGAAAAGAGAGCTTTGAGCTTTGGGGCCGGTAATTCCACAAAATGGGAGTAGAATTCTGTTGGGAGACCATCAGCCCTGGGAGTCCCCCCCCCCCTCCTGCAGCTTTCCAAACGCCATCTTAACCTCCTCGAGAGAGAGATGTCTGCCTCTAACCATTCTATATCTGCCTCAGTCAATGTGGGAAAGGGGATAGAGTTAAGAAAGGTTTGTAGGTCACTAGGGGAAATGTGAAATTACTATTTATAAGCTTCTGGGAAGAGAGCAAATTTACCCCAGTGTCTCCCAGCGATATGTGTGGAAGGATTTTGACCATTTTTGTCACCAAACTCAAACACCCTTTGTGAGGAATACAGAAGTGCCTTTTTAGTTTGTTGCATTCTAAAAATCAAGAGCTGTCTCGGGGTCCCCAGCTGCGTACTCAGCCTCCAATCTAGCCGCCTCAGCCTCCAGATCATTTAACAAGAGGACCGCCTCCTTCTGTAATTTGGATATCTTATACACGATAGGATTTTCCATCAAAAAAAGGTGGATGTGAGCTTTTGGTCGGATATTCCAACCGTGTGTATGCTCCATCCAACATTTTCTGTCAGAATTTCCGCCAGCAAACGATTGAGAGCAGGTTTTCTATTTTTCCGACGGAAAAAGTTCTTGACGGAAATTCCGCTTGTCTGTATGCAATTCTGACGCGCAAAAAAACATGCATGCTCAGAATTAATCAGAAGAGCTGAACTGCCTATTGAAATTCATTGATCTCGGCTCGTTGTACGTCTTGTACGTCACGCCTTCCTCTTCAATAGATTTTTATTAGGTTTTTGATTTATACAAATAACATTTGCACAGATAAGCAATGTACAAACAAAGGAAAAACAAAAGGAAAACATTGATTGTCTATTGGCGGTAGAACAACACCATGCATTTTACAATAGAAGGCAACATTACAGAGTTTACAATGAGTATCCGTAACAAACGTGTGATACCTTAGTTTGATGAACTATTGGGTAGAGGGGCTGGCTCCAGTCCCGGGCACCCCCATATGGGTTCAAGACTGTGTCCAGGACCCAAGCCAGTCCACCACTGCCGCGTTCTTGGCGGTTGGAATTGCAGACAAGATTTGTGTGACCGTGTGTATGCAACACAAGTTTGAGCCAACATTCCGTCAGAAAAAATCCACGGTTTTCTTGTCGGAATTTTCGATCGTGTGTACAGGGCATTAGAGATATAATCGTCCCTAACCAATACTTTAAAGGTGTCCCACATCACCAAAGGAGACACTAACTCCCTATTGGAAACCCAAAAATTACATAAATAAGCTCTTGCAGTCTGTCGTCCATTGCCCAGAACCTAGAGAGATGCCACAACCTGAAGCCCGGGGTTGAGTGAGTGAGATAGTTAAGCAAAGTGGTGCATGATCAGATATACCCCTTGGCAGGATACATGCCTCTCTAACCCAACAGAGGGCGGATGCAGATGCAAAGGCCAATTCGATCCTAGAAAGGGTCCTAAAAGTGGCAGAATGACAGGTAAATTCTTTACTAGTTGGGTGTAGGTGCCTTATCTATGACCAACTTAATGTTGCTGTAAACACAGATCTGGCCACGTTTAATGTTTGTTTTTGGTATATATTATGTGCAATCTTTAAATGTATCAGTATTATGTAGTATATGCCATTGCAATGGTCTCCTGGGGGGCTCTAGCCTAATGTGACTTTATCTAATTTATCATTTTTTAATTAAAGCTTTTTTTACCACTAGAATGCATGCACCTATAATTTCTAGAGCTCTTGATGGGAAAGGGTGACCCTGTGGACACCCAGGGCACTGACTGGTGCTTTTATTAGCCTACAAGTGTTTATGTTCTATGTTTCTTCCCCTCCCTCCCTGTCCATATCCATCTTGGTACTGACTGGTGCTTTTATTAGCCTACGGGTGTTTATGTTCTATATTTCTTCCCCTCCCTGTCTATATCCATCTTGGCCAGGCCTTTTCTATTTTTTAGCATTGGCCTATGTGCTACAGGGCTCACCATTTAGTCTGTCTGGCCCCCGGCCAGTTTACTGGCATAGGGAATTTCCATCATGGTGTCTGGATGCCATTGTGCATGCCTATGGTGCCATGCCTGGCACATGCGCATGCACTGTGGCAAGAACTGGGTGTCTGCATTTTCACCAGTGCCTATAGATGTCGGGGAGATGAGGGGGATATAAAATGGCCTTGTTTGCAGTGTTTCATTGTTGTGGCTTACCCTAGGATGGACGTTGGACCCAAATTATATTAGTGATCTTGGTGAGAACCACATGTCTAACTATTTGTATCTAATAAACTTTTTGTCTAACTACTTAGATGTGTCCATATTGTTGTTTTTCCCTCTATTTTCTGTTTCAGCTCAGATGCAATTTATGGTCCTTTTGCAGCCATTTTATTGTAGAATTTAAATTGCCATAACCATTAAATGTAATGAGACGTGGGTTTAACAGCAAACAAGGGTACGCTGATATCTACCTCTCTGGATGTTTATCTTACCCCCTAAATAAAATTGGTAGGTATGAACCTCAGTGCCACTTTACATTACTCAATCAATGAAGTCTTTTATTAAAGCCTGGTGCCTTCTGAACCCCAGAACTGCACATCAGTGGTCCCCTCACACCCCTCTATGGTATAATCCTTTGTTACATGAAACTCTTAGCCTTCAGGACCCTACGGTTTGGACTATCAAGGTGATCAAATACCTTGATCAACTTTGTGAGAATAGTATTCTCAAGACATTTGATTCTCTTATCTATACAGTTACCTCCAACTGCACCACGCTTTCCAAACGCAAGATCGGGGCCATTCACTTACGTTTGTGGAATCTGGGTTGGAGAGTATGCTGCGAGACAACACTTTGGAAAAACCTCTATCCACAATATACAAAGCTCTCCTTCCATCTATTCACGATGGCCTTGACAAACTGCTGGTGAGCTGGCACGTGAAGGCCCCGGATATGGACTCGGAGGATTGGGAGGATGTCTAGGAATATCCTATGCAACAGCTAGTCTAAGCAAGAGACCAATTAATTAAATTCAAAATACTACACAGAGTATATATATCACTCGCAAAAATTACATTGGATTTACCCAAACATTCCAGCTAAATGTTGGTGCTGCCCAGAAAACCCAGAAAAGTTTATTCATGTATTCTGGTTATGCCCCATGATCCAATCCTTTTGGAAAGATGTTACTGAGTGCATTAAAAAGCGCACTATTATCTCGCTACCACTGATGGTGGATGTCTGTATACTTGGTCTAGTTTCACCTACTGGCCATGTCCAGAGTGATGAAAGCACTGATAGGGTTGCTATTGTTTTTACACCCGTAAGGCTATACTGCTCAAATGGAAATCCCCATTGGCACCTACTCTCAATGTTCTTTTACGCCCGCAAGGCTATACTGCTCAAATTAATACAGCAATACCACTGTTCGCATATGGATCTAGGAGTTGTCCTGGGAAACTCACCAAATCATGGGGTGTCTGGGTCACCTCCGTGGGGACAAACCACTCTGGGGATGTCTCTAAGAGATCCACTCCCCCTCTCTGATTTATTTCTACTGTCCTGTTGGGGGCATCTGTAGGGTAGTTCGGATTAGGTGGTGCCCTTCTTGTTTACACCTATACCAATGAGCTGTTTTCATATCCAACATTTTGGTTTCCAAGTGCATAGTTAATAGTTTTGTTCTTTGTTTTTGTTTTTATGTCTTTTGTTTTATCTTATAAGCCTGGGTATGCCCAATAGGCTTTGTTTTGTACCTTAACTTCAAAATATTACTTTAATAAAGAGTATCTTTAAAAAAAAGTTAGGTATCTCTTCAGTGCAATGATAATATTGTATACTATGTGGTTCAGCCATCATTTATTATCTATTTCCCACTTCCTGGCAAGCAATTTATCAGTTTGTATTCTACCTTATGGCTCACTGATATCCCCATAGAGTATCACCACTTTTGGTGGGTAATCTAATTTGCCAATCTATTAAAATATTTATTCAATATCACTAAGTTATTCATTATTCAATATCCCAGGTAAGAGAGCCTCCCAGGCGATCTATAGGCATTTTTGAACATATGATTTGTATGTCGCAGCATAGTAACTAAATTGTATTTGTAATACACGTATATATGTGGATTTAGCGAACCTGCTTCTTTAACCACTTAAGCCCCGAACCATTTCGGGCCATTAGGACCAAGCCTGTTTTTGGGATTCGGCACTGCGCTGCTTTAACTGTAAATTGTGCGGACATGCAATGTTGTACCCAAATGAAATTTGCGTCCTTTTCTTCCCACAAATAGAGCTTTCTTTTAATGGTATTTGATTGCCTCTGCGATTTTTATTTTTTGCGATATAAACAGAAAAAGACCGAAAATTTTGAAAAAAAAATGATATTTTCTACTTTTTGTTATAAGAAAAATCGAATAAACTCAATTTTAGTCATACATTTAGGCCAAAATGTATTCAGCCACATGTCTTTAGTAAAAAAAATGTCAATAAGCGTATATTTATTGGTTTGCGCAAAAGTTATAGCGTTTACAAACTAGGGTACATTTTCTGAAATTTACACAGCTTTAAATTTATGACTGCCTATCTCATTTCTTGAGGTGCTAAAATGGCAGGGCAGTACAAAACCCCCCCAAATGACCCCATTTTGGAAAGTAGACACCCCAAGGAAATTGCTGAGAGGCATGTTGAGCCCATTGAATATTTATTTTTTTCGTCCCAAGTGATTGAATAATCACAAAAAAAAAAATAAAAAAAAAAAATTACAAAAAGTTGTCACTAAATGATATATTGCTCACACATGCCATGGTTATATGTGGAATTGCACCCCAAAATACATTCTGCTGCTTCTCCTGAGTACGGGGATACCACATGTGTGGGACTTTTTAGGAGCCTAGCCACGTACGGGACCCCGGAAACCAAGCACCGCCTTCAGGATTTCTAAGGGCGCAAATTTTTGATTTCACTCCTCACTACCTATCACAGTTTCGAAGGCCATAAAATGCCAAAATAGCACAAAACCCCCCCAAATGACCCCATTTTGGAAAGTAGACACCCCAAGCTATTTACTGAGAGGCATGTTCAGTCCATGGAATATTTTATATTTTGCCACAAGTTGCGGGAATATGACAAACTTTTTTTTTTTGCACAAAGTTGTCACTAAATGATATATTGCTCACACATGCCATGGGCATATGTGAAATTACACCCCAAAATACATTCTGCTGCTTCTCCTGAGTACGGGGATACCACATGTGTGGGACTTTTTGGGAGCCTAGCCGCGTACGGGACCCCAAAAACCAAGCACCGCCTTCAAGGTTTCTAAGGGCATAAATTTTTGATTTCACTCCTCACTACCTATCACAGTTTTGAAGGCCATAAAATGCCAAGATGGCACAAAACCCCCCCAAATGACCCCATTTTGGAAAGTAGACACCCCAAGCTATTTGCTGAGAGGCATGTTGAGCCCATTGAATATTTTTTTTTGTCCCAAATGATTGAATAATGACAAAAAGAAAAAAAAAAAAAAAAGTACAAAAAGTTGTCACTAAATGATATATTGCTCACACATGCCATGGTTATATGTGAAATTACACCCCAAAATACATTCTGCTGCTTCTCCTGAGTACGGGGATACCACATGTGTGGGACTTTTTGGGAGCCTAGCCGCGTACGGGACCCCAAAAACCAAGCACCGCCTTCAAGGTTTCCAAGGGCATAAATTTTTGATTTCACTCCTCACTACCTATCACAGTTTTGAAGGCCATAAAATGTCAAAATAGCCCAAAACCCCCACAAATGACCCCATTTTGGAAAGTAGACACCCCAAGCTATTTGCTGAGAGGCATGGTGAGTATTTTACAGCTCTCATTTGTTTTTGAAAATTAAGAAAGACATTTTTTTTTCTTTTTTTTTTTCTTTTTTTACATTTTCAAAACTTTGTGACAAAAAGCGAGATCTGCAAAATACTCAACATACCTCTCAGCAAATAGCTTGGGGTGTCTACTTTCCAAAATGGGGTCATTTGGGGGGGTTTTGTGCCATCTGGGCATTCCATGGCCTCCGAAACTGTGATAGGCAGTGAGGAGTGAAATCAAAAATTTACACCCATAGAAATCCTGAAGGCGGTGCTTGGTTTTTGGGGTCCCGTACGCGACTAGGCTCCCAAAAAGTCCCACACATGTGGTATCCCCGTACTCAGGAGAAGCAACAGAATGTATTTTGGGGTGTAATTCCACATATGCCCATGGCATGTTTGAGCAATATATAATTTAGTGACAACTTTTTGTACATTTTTTTTTTTTGGTCATTATTCAATCACTTGGGACAAAAAAAAAATATTCAATGGGCTCAACATGCCTCTCAGCAAATAGCTTGAGGTGTCTACTTTACAAAATGGGGTCATTTGGGGGGGTTTTGAACTGTCCTGGCATTTTATGCACAACATTAGGAAGCTTATGTCACACATCATCCACTCTTCTAACCACTTGAAGACAAAGCCCTTTCTGACACTTTTTGTTTACATGAAAGAAAATTTTTTTTTGCAAGAAAATTATGTTGAACCCCCAAACATTATATATTTTTTTAAAGCAAAGGCCCTACAGATTAAAATAGTGGGTGTTGCATTTTTTTTTTCCACACAGTATTTGCGCAGCGATTTTTCAAACGCATTTTTTGGGGGAAAAACACACTTTCTTTCTCGTACATCACGGGACACAGAGCGACATAGTCATTACCAATGGGTTATATAGTTACCGTCAGGTGCTGGCACTGGCAACTTCCAAAACCGGAAGTACCCTCCCCTATATAAGCCCCTCCCATCCGGGAGCACCTTAGTTTTTTGCCAGTGTCTAAGGTGTTGGCCAAGAAGAAACATGTGTTTTTCACTGAGCTTGCGTACAGGTTCTTTTGGGCCTCAGTAAGCTATTCCGGATCCGACCAAAAAAGCTTCATAGCTAAACGGTCGGTACCCGGGCCTTGCAGAGAAGAGCAAGGTTCTGCCTGTAATGCTTCTCTTAGGAGAGCTGGACCCTGGGATCCAGAGCTCTGGTCATACCCACGACCAAGATGTTTTCTGTGCAGGGTGCTATACAGGTCCAGGGGAGTGGAATCCTTGGGAACCCGGTCCCTGAAGGTTTGATTACAATGCCTGCCGTGATAGGTGAAGTTTGGGCTTTTGTGGACCAAACAAAGTCCTGCGGCGGGGAACAGGTAAGTGGGGGCCCCCAGGAACTTGGTTCTATTGGGGGACCCCCAAGCCTAATTTGTCTTTCTGTCTGTTACCTAACGGTATTCCCGCTAATATCTGTGCATGCCTGTAACTACTAAAAAAATGTAATAATTTTTAATGGTGGTCAAGAAAAAAAAAAAAAAAAAAAGAATGTTTTTTTATATATGTTTAGTATATTAAACTGCGGTACCTGTGTTTGTCCACTAGAGGCCGCTGTGGAATGTTTTTCTTGTCATATGGACTAGTTTCTTCTCAGAGAGCAAAGTCCAGGCAGCTGGTGAGTTCTCCTACAGGAAACTGTTTCCTCTGCCATGTTGCAGTGTTCGTCTATCCCCCGGCCTGCGGCAAAGGGGGCCCTGGCTCCTGTCCCTGGTTTCCATGTTTGAAAATTAGCGCCGAGGCGCACGTGGCCGCGCGCGTGCGCGTGCACGCGCCTCTATATATAGAGGTGGCCGGAAAAAGGGGCGGGGCCTGGGGGATGACGCTCTGTGCGCGCCGCAGCGCTTCTGCGCATGTGCGGGCGTCCCAGCAGGTTTTTAAAAAGCCACATTATTGCAGATAAGCTGGTTATGAAGTACAGAGACAGAGCTGGCAACATTTAAAGGCATACAGCATAGCGGTTGATACAGGCATCCCCTAGAAAGGCACATTAGTAGACACCAACTGTGATATAGCAGCAATTGTGCTAGACTATTCTCAGTAAAAGTGGTGTATTACGGCTGGAATACCTCAGCTTTAGGCTTAGGAATATGCCGTCCAGTAGCTCCGGAACTGAATCTTCCAGGAAGCGAAGGGGGTCTCATCGGGCTCTGAGGATCTTGGGCATACTCCTGCTGCACCAGTCTCCCCTGAAGTTCAGAGGTAAGTGACCGTAGAGACCCCGCAGGGGTACTTGGTACTGTGGCTGTCCTCAGTCACCTGCTCCTGTGTATGTAACAGAGGAGGTTTTTTCCTCAGCTCTGGGAGGATTAGAGAGAGATTGTCAAAATGTATCGCTGCCTCCCTGTCAGGGAAAGCACGCCCGATCTCCGTCTCCTCCTTCAGAGTGCCTGTTAGCAGAGCAACAGTCCCATACAGGGATCGACCTGCCTGAAGGGGATCAGGATAAGGTTGATTCTGTTATAGAGGAATCAACAGTGGGGGAACCTTTTCTCAGCATCTCAAGCTGAAAGATTATGGGTTCAGTCTCTGACTAACATGGTCCGATCAGCATTTAAAAATGCACCTTGCGGAACCATCAACCACTACTGTATCCTCGTTGGGGTCGCTAGAAGCCCCCAGACTGTTTGTTCTTTTCCACTTCACCCTTTACTGAAAGGGCTCATTTACCAGGATTGGGAACGTCCTGAGAAAATATTTATTCCCCCAAGAGATTTCCGGTGGTCTATCCCATGGAGGATAAGTTCATCAAAAAAAAAAAAAAAAAAAAATGGAAGGTCCCTACAGTGGACGCAGCCATCTCTTGTATGTATAAATCACTGACATGTCCAGTGGATAATGTCCAAATGTTCAAGAACCCAATAGATAAAAGATTGGAGTCCTTATGAAAATCTGCTTGGTGATACAACCAGCAGTAGCAGCTATTGGGGTCTGCTAAGCAGTGAAGGATCAGTTGAAACAGGTCTTGAGGGACTTGACAGATCAGCAGGCTTTGCCCTAGCTGATCTACCTAGAGCCTTAGGCTTTGCGGTTGATGCCATAGAGGATTCAGTCCATCAGGCCTCCCGCCTTACGCTGTCTATAGTACATATGCGTAGGCTCCTATGGCTCAGAAACTGGTCTGCTGAAGCTCCCTGTAAAGAATGGCTGGTTAGCGTCCCATTTCATGGTGAACGCTTATTCAGGGAAAACCTGGACAAATATATCCAGAAAATTTCCAGCGGTAAAAATACGCTCTTGCCGGTTAAAAGCAGAGTTAGAGGTCCCTCTTTAAGAGGCCTGCTTCTCCAGTCCCTGGGGCATCGGCTGTGTAACAGTTCCGACGGCCTCCTCGGTCAAATCCCGGGGGTAAAAAACAGGGACAGTAGCAGGGTAATAAGAAACCCTGGGTCAGGGGAGGTACAAAACCTCCCCCAAAGTGAAATTCATTGAAGCCCCCACTCAGTCGGGTGGGGGGAGGACTCCAGTTGTTCGCAAGAGACCTGGCGGGACACGATCAAGACAGATAGGTGCTCTCCGCAGTAGGTTTGGGATACAGTTTGGAGTTAAAAGACTCTCCTCCTTCCCATTTTTGAGGTCAAACGTGCCAAGGGATCCCCGGAAGAGAGAGTCCCTCCTGTTGGCACTAGAACAACTATTGCTCCAAGGAGTAATTATGGAGGTTCCCCTGGAAGAATGAGGGTTCGAGTTTTACTCAAACCTCTTTACAGTCCCGAAGCAAACGCGGTCGGGAGGCCCATATTAATTCTAAAAGGGCTATACAAATTCCTGTATATCAGGACTTTCCGATGGAGTCGATCCGATCGGTGGCCACTGCCCTACAAGGGGAGGATTGGTTAGCCACGATCGACATCAAAGATGCTTATTTGCACATTCCCATCTTTCCAGTCCACCGAAAATTTCTACGCTTTGCAGTAGAAGGGCGCCATTTTCAGTTCAGAGCCTTACCCTTCGGTTTGGCCACAGCACCACGAGTGTTTACAAAAATTCTGGCCCTTTATTGGCCAATCTAAGAACACAAGGTGTAATGATAATGGCATATCTGGATGACTTGTTGCTGATAGACCACTCAGTGAAAAAACTAGACGTGGTCGTTCACAAGACGATCAAGTATCTGGAATCTCACGGTTGGATTATCAACCGAGACAAGTCAGCCCTAAAAACCAGTCAAAAGTCTGGAATACTTGGGGCTAAGGTTGGATTCAGGCCAGAGAAAAATATTCTTGCCTCGAGGAAAGGTATTGTCTTTGAAAGATTTGATCCACTTAGTGGGTACAAAAAGGACAGCCGTCCATACGCCTGTATATGAGGCTGCTGGGAAAAATGGTGGCATCATTCGAAGCAGTACCCTACGGTCAATTCCATTCAAGGAATTTGCAAGGGGCCATACTGTCAGCCTGGAACAAAAAAGTTCAGGCCCTAGACTTACAATGTCCTTGTCCCCTTCCGTTCGCAAGAGCCTCCGTTGGTGGTTGGTTCCCCAGAATCTGGAAAAAAGGAAATCCTTCAGTCCGATTTCTTGGAAGGTGGTCACTACAGATGCCAGCCTTATAGGCTGGGGAGCAGTATTGGAGCAATAGTCTCTCCAGGGCAGATGGTCGGATGCAGAAAAGGCCCTGCCCATCAATCTCTTAGAGATACGAGCAGCCCGGTATGCCCTAGTAGCATGGACATCCAAACTCCAAGGGTCCCCTGTCAGAATTCAATCAGACAATGCCACAGCAGTGGCATATATCAATCATCAGGGGGGCACCAGGAGTCGTGCAGCCCAGAGGGAAGTAAATTACATCCTGAAATGGGCAGAAAAATATGTCCCAGCCATATCTGCGGTATTCATTCCAGGAGTGGAGAATTGGAAGGCGGACTTTCTAAGTCGCCAGCAATTAGGCCCAGAGGAAGGGTCCCTTCACCCCGAGGTTTTCTGGACAATATGTCAGCGGTGGGGAACATCGGATGTAGATCTTCTAGCATCCAGATTCAACGCAAAGGGGGACAGGTTTGTCTCTCGGACAAGGGATCCCCTAGCTTGCGGCTCGGATGCCCTAGTGTTCCCTTGGGATCAGTTCAAGCTGATATATGCATTCACACCGCCAATGGTTACTTCGATTACTCCGCAGAATCAGGGTAGAAAAGAAACCAGTGATTCCGGTGGCTCCAGCATGGCCCCGAAGAGCGTGGTACGCGGAGATTGTAAAATTTCAGTGGGGAGTCCTTGGACTCTCCCACGTCGTCCGGCTTTCGCAAGGACCGATATACCACCCTTCCTTACCAGCCCTAGGTTTGACGGCCTGGCTATTGAAGCCCACATTCTAAAAAGGAGAGGGCTCTCTAATGCTGTGGTGTCTACCATGATCAATGCCAGGAAACCGGTATCCAGGCAGATCTACTATAGAATCTGGAAGGCGTACATCGCCTGGTGTGAAGCCAAGAAATGGCATCCACGTAAATACGTAATAGGTAGAATTCTGGACTTCCTACAATGGGCTGTAGATAGGAAGCTTGCCTTGAGTACTATCAAAGGTCAGATTTCGGCCTTGTCAATATTTTTTCAAAGGCCCTTGGCTTCGCATTCACTAGTCAAAGCCTTTATACAAGGAGTGATGCGTATTAGTCCTCCGGTTAATATTCCCATATGTCCATGGGATCTAAACTTGGTTCTGTCGGTTCTACAGAAACAACCATTTGAACCATTACAGCATATTTCCTTAGTGCTTCTCACCAGGAAATTGATTTTTCTAGTAGCCATTTGTTCGGCTAAAAGGGTATCGGAATTAGCAGCTATGTCCTGTAAGGAGCCATATCTGGTTATCCATAAGGACAGAGTAGTGTTACGTCCTCATCCAGCCTTTCTTCCTAAGGTGGTATCGAGTTTTCATTTGAACCAAGATGTGGTTCTTCCTTCTTTTTTCCCCAAGCCTACTTCGGTAGAGGAAAAGTTATTGCATTCTTTGGATGTAGTAAGAGCAGTTAAAGCTTATCTAAAAGCCACTGCTCAGATTCGCAGAACGGATACTTTGTTTATTCTGCCGGAAGGCCCCAGAAAGGGTCAGGCAGCGTCAAAATCTACTTTAGCCAAGTGGATTCGACAGGTCATAATACAAGCCTATAGCTTGAGAAGTAGACCGCCTCCGTTCAAAGTTAGGGCGCACTCCACGAGAGCAGTTGGAACTTCATGGGCAGTGCATCACCAGGCCTCCCTGGCTCAAGTCTGTAAGGCCGCAACATGGTCTTCAGTACACACGTTTACTAGGTTCTACCAGGTGGACGTTAGAAGTCAGGAGGATGTCGCCTTTGGGCGCAGTGTGTTGCAGGCCGCAAAAGATCCTCATGTCTGATAGCGCTCAGCTTATATATGGTGTATCCCCCCCTCATTTGGCATTGCTTTAGGACATCCCATTAGTAATGACTATGTCGCTCTGTGTCCCGTGATGTACGAGAAAGAAAATAGGATTTTTATAACAGCTTACCTGTAAAATCCTTTTCTTGGAGTACATCACGGGACACAGAGCTCCCGCCCCTCTTTGGGGACACTTATTGCTTTGCTACAAAACTGAGGTGCTCCCGGATGGGAGGGGCTTATATAGGGGAGGGTACTTCCGGTTTTGGAAGTTGCCAGTGCCAGCACCTGACGGTAACTATATAACCCATTAGTAATGACTATGTCGCTCTGTGTCCCGTGATGTACTCCAAGAAAAGGATTTTACAGGTAAGCTGTTATAAAAATCCTATTTTTTTTATTTTTAATGCACTAAAAAACACTATATTGCCCAAATGTTTGATGAAATAAAAAAGATGATCATAGGCCGAGTACATGGATACCAAACACGACATGCTTTAAAATTGCGCACAAACGCGCAGCGGCGACAAAACTACATTCATTTTTAAAAGCATTTAAAAGCCTTTACAGGTTACCACGTTAGATTTACAGAGGAGGTCTACTGCTAAAATGACTGCCCTCGATCTGACCTTCGCGGTGATACCTCACATGCATGATGCAATTGCTGTTTACATATGACGCTAGACCGACGCTTGCGTTCGCCTTTGCGCAATAGCAGGGGGGGACAGCGGTGCTTTTTTTTTTTTTATTATTTATTTGGCTTTTTTATTTTATTTTTAAACTGTGCCTTCCATATTTTATTTTTTTACCATTTTTATCGTTATCTCAGGGAATGTAAATATCCCCTATGATAGCAATAGGTAGTGACAGGTACTCTTTTTTTGAAAAAAATTGGGGGGTTAGACCCTAGATCTTTCCTCTGCCCTCAAAGCATCTGACCACACCAAGATCGGTGTGATAAAATGCTTTCCCAATTTCCCAATGGCGCTTTTTATATCCGGGGGGGGGGACATTCCGTCCCACTGCTTGTAAAAGCAGTCTAGAGGCTAATTATCTGCTAGAATTGCTTTTACATGAAAGCCGGCTGCTGGCTGAAAAGAATGATACCAAGATGATACCTAAACCCGCAGGCATCATTCTGGTATAAACATTCAAAGTCCAGCAACATACCAGTACGTTGCTGGTCCTTGTTGGACATGTATTGTAATCTTTTTTTTCATACAGCCTATTGGCTGAACGAAAAAAAGAGATTGATTGGTGGGTATGCCCACCATTAGAATACCTCCCTTCATCCACCCACTTCTAATGATGGGCATATATGCCGAAGCATGGGGGCATCCTCCCGCAAAAAAGTTATGCCGCGTACACACGGTCAAGCCTTCGTCGGAATTTCGACCGTATGTACGCGGCATAAAAGGTTATGCCGCGTACACACGGTCGGACTTTTCCACGGATAAGCCTCCGTTGGAATTTCGACCGTATATACGCGGCATTAGGAGCAAAATCGCTCCTCCGCCCCTGCTGCCCCCATGCTTCGGCATATATGCTCTTTTTTTTAACTGTGGTGGTGAAATCACCTCCTACAGCGTTGGAGTCACGGCTTTATGTATCGTGGGAGCAAACGCTGTTGCTGTCAAGATAAATAGATCCGTGCTGCAACTGAATGGCGTACCTGCTAAGCAAATGGTGGTTAACATTAAAACAAAGTAACATTACAGTACAACAGTAAGACCTTACCATGCCATACCTGCAAAGCAAATACCAAAACAAAACCTAGTAAAAAATAAAAAAATGTTTTAACGCAACCTGTGCCTAAAATATATATATGCCGAAGCATGGGGGCATCCTCCCGCAAAAAAGTTATGCCGCGTACACACGGTCGGAATTTCGACCGTATGTACGCGGCATTAGGAGCAAAATCGCTCCTCCGCCCCTGCTGCCCCCATGCTTCGGCATATATGCTCTTTTTTTTAACTGTGGTGGTGAAATCACCTCCTACAGCGTTGGAGTCACGGCTTTATGTATCGTGGGAGCAAACGCTGTTGCTGTCAAGATAAATAGATCCGCGCTGCAACTGAATGGCGTACCTGCTAAGCAAATGGTGGTTAACATTAAAACAAAGTAACATTACAGTACAACAGTAAGACCTTACCATGCCATACCTGCAAAGCAAATACCAAAACAAAACCTAGTAAAAAATAAAAAAATGTTTTAACGCAACCTGTGCCTAAAATATATATATGCCGAAGCATGGGGGCATCCTCCCGCAAAAAAGTTATGCCGCGTACACACGGTCGGAATTTCGACCGTATGTACGCGGCATTAGGAGCAAAATCGCTCCTCCGCCCCTGCTGCCCCCATGCTTCGGCATATATGCTCTTTTTTTTAACTGTGGTGGTGAAATCACCTCCTACAGCACTGGAGTCACGGCTTTATGTATCGTGGGAGCAAACGCTGTTGCTGTCAAGATAAATAATTCCGCGCTGCAGTTGAATGGCGCACCTGAAAACAAAAAATTACATACCTGAAAAGCAAGCATGATAAAACATTGCAGAATAGAATACAGTAAAAAAGAGCAGAACAATAGAGAGAAAATAGAGAGAGAGAGAACAATAAAACGACAACTATTTTTGGTTTTTTTATTTTATATTTTTTTTGTGTTTTGTTTTTTACGTTTTTTTTTTCTTTTTTACACTTTTTTTTGTAACTTTACAACTGTAATGGTTCGGGTCTCTCAAAATGTAATGGCATCTTGGGAGACCCTGTGTAAGTGTGTCCTAGTCTGTGAAATGCTGTACCCTACGCTAAAACTTCACTTTTGAGTGGTAGCGTTCAAAACATTCACCTTGGCAAAGACCAGGCTTGTCAGGACAGCGTGGACAAAAACTACGGGTGTCACGCCTAAATCCGCGCTTGCTACAGACACGACATCTTTTTTGGGGGTGGCTTTGGGTAGGGGTACTCGGGAGGACATACGAATAATGCCTCTCATGCAGCCGGCTTACTGCATTTGGTTGGGGATGGTGAGGTGCAGAACCGCCTGGATACAGGAGTTCTGTGACTATCTCATTCTGGAATTTTAGAAGAGATAACGTCCCGCCTGAAGCTCTGTATAGCACATGAGCGTTCAGCAAAGCCAATTGGAATAATGATAGAGACACTTTTTTGTACCAGCGTCTCGCCTTACGGTCAATTAGATACGGCGCCATCAACTGGTCGTTGAGGTCCACCCCTCCCATATTTTGGTTATATTCGTGGACACAGAGGGGTTTCTCCACAACACCAGTCGCCGTAGGAATTTGGACTGTCGTGTCTGCATGAAGGGAGGTAAGAAGGAAAACATTCTTATTGTCCCTCCACTTCATAGCGAGCAAGTTATTACACTTCAAGCAGGCTCTCTCCCCCAGCCTAAGACGGGCATCTACAAGCCGCTGGGGAAAGCCCCGGCGATTAGGTCGCACGGTGCCACATGCTCCAATCTTATGATCAAACAAGTGACTAAACAGTGGCACGCTCGTGTAATAATTGTCCACATACAAGTGGTACCCCTTTCCGAATAAGGGTGACACCAAGTTCCACACTATCTTGCCAGCGCTCCCTATGTAATCCGGGCAGTTGACCGACTCAATCTGACTGTCTTTTCCCTCATAAACCGTAAAGTTCACTACATAGCCTGTTGCCCTGTCACAGAACTTGTAGAGCTTGACCCCGTATCTGGCACGCTTGCTGGGAAGGTACTGCTTGAAAGACAAGCGGCCAGAAAATTTAATCAGGGACTCATCAACGCAGACAACTTGATCGGGAGTAAACAAGGCTGCAAAACGTTCGTTGAAGTGGTTTATGAGGGGCCGAATTTTATAGAGCCGGTCGTATTCAGGGTCCCCACGTGGACGACAAAGTTCATTGTCGTTGAAGTGCATGAACCGCAAAATCTGCTCGTATCGTGCCCTGGACATGGAGGCAGAGAACACGGGCATGTGGTCAATTGGGTGCGTGGACCAATAAGCACGCAATGACGGAAATTTATGTGTGCCCATGTTGAGGGAAAGGCCCAGAAAGGTCTTAAATTCGGAAACCGTAATTGGTTTCCAATTTCTGGCAATTTTAGGCAACTGGGGGTTAGCGGCGATAAATTGACCAGCATATAAATTATTCTGGTCCACAATAGATCTATAGAGATCTTCCGTGAAAAACAGCGAATAAAAATCGATTGGCATAAAATCAGCTGTTTCCACCTGAATACCGGGTTGGGCAGTGAATGGGGGAAGTACGGGTTCTGCAGAAGTGGTGGGGACCCAATCAGGATAGGCGAATTCTGCAGGAAGGGCAGTATGGGCACGACGGGCCTGCCTTTGTCTTCTTGGTGGCAGCGGGACACTACTTGTGCTTGCCACCTCGCCAGCTTGAACTGCACTTATGGGACTCGCCACGTCACCAAGTGTTACTGCAGTGCTGGATGTACGTCCAGGCTGTACTAGGCCGCTGGTGCTTGCCAGTTCACCAGAAGGAATAGCGGCGCTAGTACTACTCTGCTCCATGATACGAGAGACCTGCGGTTCTTGCTCCTCAACAACCTCAGAAGATCGGGATCGGGTACGCCTGACCTTAGCAGGGACCTCAACTTCGTCGTCAGAGCTATCTGACGTGGGGCCGCTGACGTCACTGTCTTCTACGGGAAGATATTCTGAGCCTGAATCTGACAGATACGTGACCTCCTCTTCACTATCTGTCATGCTCAGAATCTCGTAGGCCTCTTTACTAGTGTACCTTCGACTTGCCATTTTGGGCTCTAAATTTAGGGGTACACTAGTAAGATTCACAGGAAAAAAAGCACCTGACTGTCGTCAGCAAATATATCAAACGCTACAAAAAAACTGTTAGCGATCGCAGGGATCAGGCCTGTCTCTGCGAACGCTGCAGTTATGTGTGTTGTGTTTGGTAAGTGACAGTGATCGATCGATACTGCACTTGGGTGGGCTGGGCTGGGCTGGGCGGAGGGGCTAAACGCAGGTACTAGCAGGTATCTGGGCTGATCCCGCTAACACTGCATTTTTGGGAACCCTAAACCGCTGGGGATGCTAGTATAGATCTGATCAGATACTATACCACTAAGGGGGGTGTATGCTTTGCGCGTGGGTGTTAGCGTTACTGGCACTAACCTAACACTGCCTGGGGCGACGCAGACCCTCTCTGGCACTAAAACCTAATTGATCTCACCCGCCGGGCGATCAGGGGGGTTAAACCTTTATTGGGTTATATACGGCGGGTGCCCTGATGCTATAAAAAGCAAACTAATCAACCAGCGTCACCCGTAACCTTTATATGGTGATCACTGGTGAAAGGGTTAACTAGGGGCAATCAGGGGGTTAAAACCTTTATTAGGTTAAATATGGGGGTACCTGACACCAATAAAAACCTGCGGCGAACCTAAAAAAAAAATAACTGCCTATCTAAAACACCAGCGACACGAATACAGCGATCGGAAAAACAATCGCTTAGTGACGCTGAAGTTAGGGGGTGAAAGGGTTACCTGGGGGGTGATCAAGGGGTTAAACCTTTATTAGGGGGGGTTAGGGGGCTACCCTGGACCTAAAGGGGCCTAATCCTAACTGCCTTGCAACTTTTTACAATCACAGATGACACTAAATGCAGTGATCAGTAAAATAAATGATCACTGCAATCAGTGACACTGTGATTGGGGGCTTTGGGGTGACCTGGGGGGTGATCTGGGGGTGACTGGGGGATGATTTGTGTGCCTATGTGTACCTACGTGTCAGTGGACTGTTGGAGCACTAACCTCTGTCTTCACTCCTCGGCGCCGGGAACGAAAAGACCGCGGCGAGGGAGATGACATCACTTCCTCCAGCCTGTGTTTACATCACATGGCGGAGGAAGCAATTTCATTGGCCGGGAGCGATCGCGAGGGGGGGGGCGGAATCGAGCGGCCGCCCCCTCATGCCTGATCGCTCCCGAACACTTAACGGCCGCTCACTGCAGTGAAGGGGGGTCCGGATGGACCCCCCAACTGCACAAAGGCGATCACGTAGATCTACGTGATTCTGCCTGTCCGTGCCATTCTGCCGACGTAAATCGGCGGTGGGCGGTCGTTAAGTGGTTAACCACTTAAGCCCCGGACCATTTGGTAGCTAAAGGACCAGAGGTGAATTCAGAATTTTGCACTGCGCTGCTTTAACTGTAAATTGTGCGGACATGCAATGTTGTACCCAAACGAAATTTGCGTCCTTTTCTTCCCACAAATAGAGCTTTCTTTTAATGGTATTTGATTGCCTCTGCGATTTTTATTTTTTGCGATATAAACGGAAAAAGACCGAAAATTTGGAAAAAAAAAAGATATTTTCTACTTTTTGTTATAAGAAAAATCGAATAAACTCAATTGTAGTCATACATTTAGGCCAAAATGTATTCAGCCACATGTCTTTAGTAAAAAAAATGTCAATAAGCGTATATTTATTGGTTTGCGCAAAAGTTATAGCGTCTACAAACTAGGGTACATTTTCTGGAATTTACACAGCTTTTAATTTATGACTGCCTATCTCATTTCTTGAGGTGCTAAAATGGCAGGGCAGTACAAACCCCCCCAAATGACCCCATTTTGGAAAGTAGACACCCCAAGGAAATTGCTGAGAGGCATGTTGAGCCCATTGAATATTTTTTTTTTTGTCCCAAGTGATTGAATAATGACAAAAAAAATAAAAATTACAAAAAGTTGTCACTAAATGATATATTGCTCACACATGCCATGGTTATATGTGGAATTGCACCCCAAAATACATTCTGCTGCTTCTCCTGAGTACGGGGATACCACATGTGTGGGACTTTTTAGGAGCCTAGCCACGTACGGGACCCCGGAAACCAAGCACCGCCTTCAGGATTTCTAAGGGCGCAAATTTTTGATTTCACTCCTCACTACCTATCACAGTTTCGAAGGCCATAAAATGACAAAATAGCACAAAACCCCCCCAAATGACCCCATTTTGGAAAGTAGACACCCCAAGCTATTTACTGAGAGGCATGATTAGTCCATGGAATATTTTATATTTTGCCACAAGTTGCAGGAATATGACAAACTTTATTTTTTTTGCACAAAGTTGTCACTAAATGATATATTTCTCACACATGCCATGGGCATATGTGAAATTACACCCCAAAATACATTCTGCTGCTTATCCTGAGTACGGGGATACCACATGTGTGGGACTTTTTGGGAACCAAGCACCGCCTTCAAGGTTTCTAAGGGCATACATTTTTGATTTCACTCCTCACTACCTATCACTACCTATCACAGTTTTGAAGGCCATAAAATGCCAAGATGGCACAAAACCCCCCCAAATGACCCCATTTTGGAAAGTAGACACCCCAAGCTATTTGCTGAGAGGCATGTTGAGCCCATTGAATATTTTTTTTTGTCCCAAATGATTGAATAATGACAAAAAGAAAAAAAAAAGAAAAAATGTACAAAAAGTTGTCACTAAATGATATATTGCTCACACATGCCATGGTTATATGTGGAATTGCACCCCAAAATACATTCTGCTGCTTCTCCTGAGTACGGGGATACCACATGTGTGGGACTTTTTGGGAGCCTAGCCGGGTACGGGGCCCCAAAAACCAAGCACCGCCTTCAGGATTTCTAAGGGCGTAAATTTTTGATTTCACTCCTCACTACCTATCACAGTTTCGAAGGCCATAAAATGCCAAAATAGCACAAAACCCCCCAAATGACCCCATTTTGGAAAGTAGACACCCCAAGCTATTTACTGAGAGGCATGTTCAGTCCATGGAATATTTTATATTTTGCCACAAGTTGCGGGAATATGACAAACTTTGTTTTTTTTGCACAAAGTTGTCACTAAATGATATATTGCTCACACATGCCATGGGCATATGTGAAATTACACCCCAAAATACATTCTGCTGCTTCTCCTGAGTACGGAGATACTACATGTGTGGGACTTTTTGGGAGCCTAGCCGCGTACGGGACCCCAAAAACCAAGCACCGCCTTCAAGGTTTCTAAGGGCATAAATTTTTGATTTCACTCCTCACTACCTATCACAGTTTTGAAGGCCATAAAATGCCAAGATAGCACAAAACCCCCCAAAATGACCCCATTTTGGAAAGTAGACACCCCAAGGAAATTGCTGAGAGGCATGTTGAGCCCATTGAATATATTTTTTTTTGTCCCAAGTGATTAAATAATGACAAAAAGAAAAAAAAATGTACAAAAAGTTGACACTAAATGATATATTGCTCAAACATGTCATGGTTATATGCGGAATTGCACCCCAAAATACATTTGGCTGCTTCTCCTGAGTACGGGGATACCACATGTGTGGGACTTTTTGAGAGCCTAGCCGCGTACGGGCCCCCGAAAACCAAGCACCGCCTTCAGGGTTTCTAAGGGCACAAATTTTTGATTTCACTCCTCACTACCTATCACAGTTTTGAAGGCCATAAAATGCCAAGATAGCCCAAAACCCCCACAAATGACCCCATTTTGGAAAGTAGACACCCCAAGCTATTTGCCGAGAGGCATAGTGAGTATTTTACAGCTCTCATTTGTTTTTGAAAATGAAGAAAGACATTTTTTTTTTTATTTTTTCAATTTTTAAAACTTTGTGACAAAAAGCGAGATCTGCAAAATACTCAACATACCTCTCAGCAAATAGCTTGGGGTGTCTACTTTCCAAAATTGGGTCATTTGGGGGGGTTTGTGCCATCTGGGCATTCCATGGCCTCTGAAACTGTGATAGGCAGTGAGGAGTGAAATCAAAAATTTACACCCATAGAAATCCTGAAGGCGGTGCTTGGTTTTCGGGGTCCTGTACGCGGCTAGGCTCCCAAAATGTCTCACACATGTGGTATCCCCATACTCAGGAGAAGCAACAGAATGTATTTTGGGGTGCAATTCCACATATAACCATGGCATGTTTGAGCAATATATAATTTAGTGACAACTTTTTGTACATTTTTTTATTTATTTTTATTTTTGTCATTATTCAATCACTTGGGACAAAAAAAAAATATTCAATGGGCTCAACATGCCTCTCAGCAAATAGCTTGAGGTGTCTACTTTCCAAAATGGGGTCATTTGGGGGGGTTTTGAACTGTCCTGGCATTTTATGCACAACATTCGGAAGCTTATGTCACACATCATCCACTCTTCTAACCACTTGAAGACAAAACCCTTTCTGACACTTTTTGTTTACATGAAAACATTTTTTTTTTGCAAGAACATTATGTTGAACCCCCAAACATTATATATATTTTTAAAACAAAGGCCCTACAGATTAAAATAGTGGGTGTTGCATTTTTTTTCCACACAGTATTTGCGCAGCGATTTTTCAAACGCATTTTTTGGGGGAAAAACACACTTTTTTTATTTTTAATGCACTAAAAAACACTATATTGCCCAAATGTTTGATGAAATAAAAAAGATGATCTTAGGCCGAGTACATGGATACCAAACACGACATGCTTTAAAATTGCGCACAAACGCGCAGCGGCGAGAAACTACATTCATTTTTAAAAGCATTTAAAAGCCTTTACAGGTTACCACGTTAGATTTACAGAGGAGGTCTACTGCTAAAATTACTGCCCTCGATCTGACCTTCGCGGTGATACCTCACATGCATGATGCAATTGCTGTTTACATATGACGCTAGACCGACGCTTGCGTTCGCCTTTGCGCAAGAGCAGGGGGGGACAGCGGTGATTTTTTTTTTTATTATTTATTTTGCTTTTTTATTTTATTTTTAAACTGTTCCTTCCATATTTTTTTTTTTTATCATTTTTATTGTTATCTCAGGGAATGTAAATATCCTCTATGATAGCAATAAGTAGTGACAGGTACTCTTTTTTTGAAAAAAAATGGGGGGTTAGACCCTAGATCTTTCCTCCACCCTCAAAGCATCTGACCACACCAAGATCGGTGTGATAAAATGCTTTCCCAATTTCCCAATGGCGCTGTTTATATCCGGGGGGGGCATTCCCTCCCACTGCTTGTAAAAGCAGTCTAGAGGCTAATTATCTGCTAGAATTGCTTTTACATGAAAGCCGGCCACTGGCTGAAAAGAATGATACCAAGATGATACCTAAACCTGCAGGCATCATTCTGGTATAAACATTCAAAGTCCAGCAACATACCAGTACGTTGCTGGTCCTTGTTGGACATGTATTGTAATCTTTTTTTCCATGCAGCCTGTTGGCTGAACGAAAAAAAGAGATTGATCGGTGGGTATGCCCACCATTAGAATACCTCCCTTCATCCACCCACTTCTAATGATGGGCATATATACCGAAGCATGGGGGCATCCTCCCGCAAAAAAGTTATGCCGCGTACACACTGTCGGACTTTTCCACGGGCAAGCCTTCGTCGGAATTTCGACCGTATGTACGCGGCATAAAAGGTTATGCTGCGTACACACGGTCAAAATTTTCCACGGGCAAGCCTCCGTCGGAATTTCGACCGTATATACGCGGCATTAGGAGCAAAATCGCTCCTCCGCCCCTGCTGCCCCCATGCTTCGGCATATATGCTCTTTTTTTAACTGTGGTGGTGAAATCACCTCCTACAGCGTTGGAGTCACGGCTTTATGTATCGTGGGAGCAAACGCTGTTGCTGTCAAGATAAATAAATCCGCGATGCAACTGAATGGCGTACCTGCTAAGCAAATGATGGTAACATTAAAACAAAGTAACATTACAGTACAACAGTAAGACCTTACCATACCATACCTGCAAAGCAAATAGCAAAACAAAACCTAGTAAAAAATAAAACATTTTTTTAACGCAACCTGTGCCTAAAATATATATATGCCGAAGCATGGGGGCATCCTCCCGCAAAAAGTTATGCCGCGTACACACGGTCTGACTTTTCCACGGGCAAGCCTTTGTCGAAATTTCGACCGTATGTACGCGGCATAAAAGGTTATGCCGCGTACACATGGTCGAACTTTTCCACGGGCAAGCCTCCGTCGGAATTTCGACCGTATATACGCGGCATTAGGAGCAAAATCGCTCCTCCGCCCCTGCTGCCCCCATGCTTCGGCATATATGCTCTTTTTTTTTTAACTGTGGTAGTGAAATCACCTCCTACAGCACTGGAGCCACGGCTTTATGTATCGTGGGAGCAACCGCTGTTGCTGTCAAGATAAATAATTCCGCGCTGCAGTTAAATGGCGCACCTGAAAACAAAAAATTACATACCTGAAAAGCAAGCATGATAAAACATTGCAGAATGGAATACAGTAAAAAAGAGCAGAACAATAGAGAGAAAATAGAGAGAGAGAGAGAGAACAATAAAACGACAACTATTTTTGGTTTTTTTATTTTATATTTTTTTTGTGTTTTTGTTTTTTACGTTTTTTTTTTCTTTTTTACACTTTTTTTTTAAACTTTAACAACTGTAATGGTTCGGGTCTCTCAAAATGTAATGTCATCTTGGGAGACCCTGTGTAAGTGTGTCCTAGTCTGTGAAATGCTGTACCCTACGCTAAAACTTCACTTTTGAGTGGTAGCGTTCAAAACATTCACCAAGGCAAAGACCAGGTTTGTCAGAACAGAGTGGACAATAATAACGGGTGTCACGCCTAAATCCGCGCTTGCTACAGACACAACATCTTTTTTGGGGGGTTCGTTGGGTAGGGGTACTCGGGAGGAGATGCGTATAATGCCTCTCATGCAGCCGGCTTACTGCATTTGGTAGGGGATGGTGAGGTGCAGAACCGCCTGGATACAGGAGTTCTGTGACTATCTCATTCTGGAATTTTAGAAGAGATAAAGTCCCGCCTGAAGCTCTGTATAGCACATGAGCGTTCAGCAAAGCCAATTGGAATAAGGATAGAGACACTTTTTTGTACCAGCGTCTCGCCTTACGGTCAATTAGATACGGCGCCATCAACTGGTGGTTGAGGTCCACCCCTCCCATATTTTTGTTATATTCGTGGACACAGAGGGGTTTCTCCACAACACCAGTCGCCGTACGAATTTGGACTGTCGTGTCTGCATGAAGGGAGGTAAGAAGGAAAACATTCTTATTGTCCCTCCACTTCATAGCGAGCAAGTTATTACACTTTACGCAGGCTCTCTCCCCCAGCCTAAGACGGGCATCTACAAGCCGCTGGGGAAAGCCCCGGCGATTAGTCCGCACGGTGCCACATGCTCCAATCTGATGATCAAACAAGTGACTAAACAGTGGCACGCTCGTGTAATAATTGTCCACATACAAGTGGTACCCCTTTCCGAATAAGGGTGACACCAAGTTCCACACTATCTTGCCAGCGCTCCCTATGTAATCCGGGCAGTTGACCGGCTCAACCTGACTATCTTTTCCCTCATAAACCATAAAGCTCCATACATAGCCTGTTGCCCTGTCACAGCACTTATAGAGCTTGACCCCATATCTGGCACGCTTGCTGGGAAGGTACTGCTTGAAAGCCAAGCGGCCAGAAAATTTAATCAGGGACTCATCAACGCAGACAGCTTGATCTGGAATAAACAAGGCTGCAAAATGTTCGTTGAAGTGGTTTATGAGGGGCCGAATTTTATAGAGCCGGTCGTATTCAGGGTCCCCACGTGGACGACAAAGTTCATTGTCGTGGAAGTGCATGAACCACAAAATCTGCTCGTATCGTTTCCTGGGCATGGAGGCAGAGAACACGGGCATGTGGTCAATTGGGTGTGTGGACCAATAAGCACGCAATGACGGGAATTTATGTGTGCCCATATTGAGGGAAAGGCCCAGAAAGGTCTTAAATTCGGAAACCGTAATTGGTTTCCAATCTTTGGCAATGGAAGGCAACTGGGGATTAGCGGCGATGAATTGACCAGCATATAAATTACTCTGGTCCACAATAGATCTATAGAGATCTACCGTGAAAAACAGCGAATAAAAATCGATTGGCATAAAATCAGCTGTTTCCACCTGAATACCGGGTTGGGCAGTGAATGGGGGAAGTACGGGTTCTGCAGAAGTGGTGGGGACCCAATCAGGATAGGCGAATTCTGCAGGAAGGGCACTATGGGCACGACGGGCCTGCCTTTGTCTTCTTGGTGGCAGTGGGACACTACTTGTGCTTGCCACCTCGCCAGCTTGAACTGCACTTATGGGACTCGCCACGTCACCACGTGATACTGCAGTGCTGGATGTACGCCCAGGCTGTACTAGGCCGCTGGTGCTTGCCAATTCACCAGAAGGAATAGCGGCGCTAGTACTACTCTGCTCCATGATACGAGAGCCCTGCGGTTCTTGCTCCTCAACAACCTCAGAAGATCGGGATCGGGTACGCCTGACCTTAGCAGGGACCTCAACTTCGTCGTCAGAGCTATCTGACGTGGGGCCGCTGACGTCACTGTCTTCTACGGGAAGATATTCTGAGCCTGAATCTGACAGATACGTGACCTCCTCTTCACTATCTGTCATGCTCAGAATCTCGTAGGCCTCTTTACTAGTGTACCTTCGTCTTGCCATTTTGGGCTCTAAATTTAGGGGTACACTAGTAAGATTCACAGGAAAAAAAGCACCTGACTGTCGTCAGCAAATATATCAAACGCTACAAAAAAAACTGTTAGCGGTCGCAGGGATCAGGACTGTCTCTGCGAATGCTGCAGTTATGTGTTTTGTGTTTGGTAAGTGACAGTGATCGATCGATACTGCACTTGAGTGGGCTGGGCTGGGCTGGGCGGAGGGGCTAAACGCAGGTGCTAGCAGGTATCTTGGCTGATCCCGCTAACACTGCGTTTTTGGTAACCCTAAACCGCTGGGGACGCTAGTATAGATCTGATCAGATACTATACCACTAAGGGAGGTGTATGCTTTGCACGTGGGTGTTAGCATTACTGGCACTAACCTAACGCTGCCTGGGGCGACGCAGACCCTCTCTGGCGCTAAAACCTAATTGATCTCACCCGCCGGGCGATCAGGGGGTTAAACCTTTATTGGGTTATATACGGCGGGTGCCCTGATGCTATAAAAAGCAAACTAACCAACCAGCGTCACCCGTAACCTTTATATGGTGATCACTGGTGAAAGGGTTAACTAGGGGCAATCAGGGGGTTAAAACCTTTATTAGGTTAAATATGGGGGTACCCGACGCTATATAAAAACCTGACGGGTTACCTAAATAACTAAATAACTAACTGGGTAACCAGTGTCACCAGTGACGCTTATACGGTGATCACTGGTGAAAGGGTTAACTCTAGGGGCAATCAGGGGGTTAAAATAATATATGGGGGTACCTGACGCTCTAAAAACCTGCGGCGAAACTAAAAATAAATAACTGGCTATCTAGGGCACCACCGGCACTAAATACAGCGATCGAAAATACGATCGCTTAGTGACGCTGGCGTTAGGGGGTGAAAGGGTTACCTGGGGGGCGATCAAGGGGTTAAACCTTTATTAGGGGGGGTTAGGGGGCTACCCTGGACCTAAAGGGGCCTAATCCTAACTGCCCTGCAACTTTTTACTATCGCAGATGACACTAAATGCAGTGATCAGTAAAATAAATGATCACTGCAATCAGTGACACTGTGATTGGGGGCTGGGGGGTGACCTGGGGGGTGATCTGGGGGTGACTGGGGGGTGAAATGTGTGCCTATGTGTACCTAAGTGTCAGTGGACTGTTGGTGCACTAACCTGTTTCCTCTCTCCTCGGCGCCGGAATCGAAAAGACCTCTGCGAGGGAGATGACATCACTTCCTCCTGCCTGTGTTTACATCACATGGCGGAGGAAGCATTTTCATTGGCCGGGAGCGATCGCGAGGGGGTGGCCGAAATCGAATGGTCACCCCCTCATCTCTGATCGCTCCCCAACGATAAACGGCCGCTCACTGTATAGGAGGGGGTCCGATCGGACCCCCCAACTGTACAAAGGCGATCACGTATGCTCTACGTGATTGTGCCTGTCGGTGCCATTCTGCCGACGTATATATACAGTGAGCGGTCGTTAAGTGGTTAACTAATGCATTGCTTTCTAATTTTAGTGATTATGTATGCAATATTTCTAAAGTCTCCTGAAGAAGCCAAAGTCTGGCGAAACATGTTGAGCTGAAGCTACTGCATCCTTATTGTAGCTGCATGGATGTTCTATGATGGTTTTATATAAATTTGCTATTTTTTTATACATTTGTAATAAAATTTGGATATTTTTATATTAATTTGGGTTGGCACCTTTAAAATCACATCCTTTCCCTTTAAATATGTCTTTAAAAAAACATGTTTGTTTTTTGGGTTTACATATGTTTACACTTCTGCATATGAAAATTATATTTTATTGTAAAAGCTGTGAAAATGTGACTAGTCTTCCTTAGAAACTATAAAGTGCACAAATGCTGTATATAAATAGCTAATAATATAGCTACTAATAATTAAAGGAAATAATATTGTAGAATGTGGATTTAGAAAAGTAGCCTATTGCCTTTATGATTTCCCCATTGAAGAAAAATGGGCCATGCTTTGTTAGGATTTTGCCTTGCTTTGTATCAGCTGTAGGTTAAGAATTATTTTTGCGGTCTAACTAAATGGACAAGTGTCCCTTTTCAGCCTAACCACACTTCCTAAAGCCTGTACACAGGGCCGGCCCTACCATGGGACCAGATGGTACCATTGTACCAGGCGGCACTTTTAGGGGGGCGGCAAATTGCCGCCTGCCCGCCATCCCATTCCGCCCGTTCCTCTCCCCCACTCCACCTTTCACTGTGAAACAGCAGCAGCGGCATTGTAAAGAATACACTGTGCCTGCGGCTGTGGTGTGTGTTCTGGATTTAAAAAACTCCTTTCTGTCTCTTCCCCCTCCCTCCAGTCTCGTGCAGTGCGGGGTCCCTGTTATCTCCGACTCAACCTCCCCCCCCCCAAATCACCAGTGCGGAGTGTTGTGAGAACTGGGGGGCGGAGCTCACTGTCTCCTGTCGGGCTGGCTAGAGGAAGGGAGGAGGTGAGCTGATTTTTTCTGGGAGAAGTTTTCTAGGGTGGATAGTAGTTGCTTTCAAGGGGGTTTTTTCTTCAGGAGATGCAGTGAAGGGTTAACAGAAGTTGACAGAAGAATCGGAGGAGATAGTGAGTGTGGGGGGGGGGAGGGGGGGTCTGCAGCAGCCCGATCACATTTGACAGATCACTTCTAAGCATGAACAGTCTGTGCAAACATCCTCCAATCCAATTGTTCAGACTAGATAATGTGAAGTCATTTATAACCATTCATGTAACCTGTATATATGTGGTGAGTTCACCCCTCTGATTGTACACTCAGAGCCTGGAGAACACAGGGTTACATGAATGGTCATCAATTACCTTCACATTATCTGGGTATACAGAGTGCTGGGAGCTCCATTACATAGATCTGTAGTACTGTTGTATGATTTATTGTTGTATGTTTTTAGTGGATGAGTTTTTTTTTTATTATATACATCGCTATCTGACCACTTCTCAGCCCCCAACTCCCCCCAGCTTGCATCACCCCCCCAGACCACTTCATACAGACATCACTCAGAGCTGCTTCCTACCCCCCCCCCCCATCATTTCATGGTCACTTTCCTTCCCCTATCTTCCCAACATCACTCCCTGGTCACCCCACAGACACAGCAAGAAATCCCTCCCCATTCTGCCACCGCCATACCCTCCGAAGTCCTCTCCTGTACCAACTGCACCCATCATACCCTCCGAACTCCTCTCCTGTACTAACTGCACCCATCATACCCTCCGAACTCCTCCCCTGTACTAACTGCACCCATCATACCCTCCGAACTCCTCTCCTGTACCAACTGCACCCATCATACCCTCCGAACTCCTCTCCTGTACTAACTGCACCCATCATACCCTCCGAACTCCTCCCCTGTACTAACTGCACCCATCATACCCTCCGAACTCCTCTCCTGTACCAACTGCACCCATCATACCCTCCGAACTCCTCCCCTGTACCAACTGCACCCATCATACCCTCCGAACTCCTCCCCTGTACCAACTGCACCCATCATACCCTCCGAACTCCTCTCCTGTACTAACTGCACCCATCATACCCTCTGAACTCCTCCCCTGTACTAACTGCACCCATCATACCCTCCGAACTCCTCCCCTGTACTAACTGCACCCATCATACCCTCCGAACTCCTCCCCTGTACTAACTGCACCCATCATACCCTCCGAACTCCTCTCCTGTACTGTACTAACTGCACCCATCATGCCCTCCGAACTCCTCTCCTGTACTAACTGCACCTATCATACCCTTCACACTCCTCTCCTGTACATACTGCCCCCCTCATACCCTCCAAACTCCTCTCCTGTACATACCGCCCCATCATACCCTCCACACTCCTCTCCTGTACAAACCGCCCCCCTCATACCCTCTCAACTCCTCTTCTATACATACTGCTCCATCATACCCTCCACACTTCTCTCTTATGCATACTGCCCCCATTATACCCTCTGCACTCCTCTCCTGTACATACTGCCCCCATCTTACCCTCTGCACTCCTCTTCTGCAGAACCCTGTGCATTCAGATGTAAAGGGGAACTCTGCAGATTCAGATCTAAAGGAGAACTCTGTTGACTCTGATATAAAGGGGGACTCTTGTGATTAACTCCATATGATTAGAAATTTTATTTAATCACAAAAATATATGTACAGGGTATACTAAATAAAAAAAAAAAAATAGCTGTGCATTGCTTTGTACAGAGGTAATGAATTTAATGTACTACAAAAAAATATATATATTGGCGTGTGCTGCTAATGTGTTCGGGTTTGGCTTGACGAAAAGGTGGCAACCCTACTCTGCACTGTGAGGCAAATTGTCGCTAACCCGTTCCGCCCGCTCCGCTGTGAGGCAAATTGACGCCCGCCCGCCAGCCAGCCCGCTCCGCTCCCCGCGCGCTCCATTCACCTGGGCGTTGGGCCCAGGTGAATGGAGCATGCGGGCAGAACAGAGGAACAGTCAGCGGGCGGGACAGTCAGCAAGTGAGCGGGCTTGCTGGCCAAACAGCGGGCGGGGGAGCAGAGAGATGACATCATCTCTCACTGCCCGCCCTGCATCACTGCAGTTCCGCCCCCACTGTGCGGGCAGCAGAGAGATTACATTAGCTCTCTGCTGCCTGCCTTTACTCTGGGACACAGCAAGTGACAATCTGCAACGTGTGGCAGGTGACGTTGTGGCAAGTGACAATCCGCAATGTGTGGCAGGTGACGTTGTGGCAAGTGACAATCTGCAACGTGTGGCAGGTGACGTTGTGACAAGTGACAATCCACTATGTGTGGCCGGTGACATCGCGGCCGCCGGCTACGCACAGGTCCTTTTATACTCCTATATACATGTATAGAGCCATGACAGGTCCTCTTTATACTCCTACATACATGTATAGAGCCATGGCAGGTCCTCTTTATACTTCTATATACATGTATAGAGCCATGGCAGGTCCTCTTTATACTTCTACATACATGTATAGAGCCATGACAGGTCCTCTTTATACTCCTACATACATGTATAGAGCCATGACAGGTCCTCTTTATATTTCTATAAACCGTATTTTTCCGTGGATAAGACGCTATTTTTTCCTAAAATAATAGCCTGTAAATCGAACAGTGTCTTATACACGGTTGGTCAGCCTGGGAGACATCCGCGAAGGTGCGTCGCGGCCCAAAGCTTGTCAAGTGGCTTTCTCCAATCACGAGCCGTATGTTACCGACGTCAGCTAAAGCTGGGGGTGGAGGTGGAGAGTGAGCAGATGCGATCCTGTTGGAAGTGGAGATGCACAGATGCAACAGGGACCGGAGTGTTCTGGGACCAAGATGTCAGAAAATAATAAAAGTAAGTGATTGTCTTACTCTGCCAAATCAAACCAAATGTAGCCAGCTATGCAAAAAAGAGCGTGGGAATAGAGCTGCAGAGAAACAGTTTGGACTTGCCTCCGCAGAGTGTATGATAGACAGTGGAGAAAACAGGAAGAACAACCCCTGCATAATATACTAGTATTTAAACGTTACCTGCGGTAATTACTAAATAAAAATGTGTTCTGTTTTACCTATGTGTAAAATATTGATTTCTTAATTTTGGGTTGGAAAAGTGGGGGGCGTCTTGTACATGGGGGCGTCTTATAGACGGGGAAAATACGGTACATGTATAGAGCCATGACAGGTCCTCATTATACTTCTATATACATGTATAGAGTCATGGCAGGTCCTCTTTATACTCCTATATACATGAATAGAGCCATAACAGGTCCTTTTTTATAGAGCCATGACAGGTCCACTTTAGTTATCATGATATAAAATGATGGATGTGGGGGCATTTTGGTGGGCGTGATTTTTTTATTTTTTTTGGGGGGGGGGGGGGGGCAGCATTTCATTCTTGGTACCAGGCAGCACAATGTCTTCGGCCGGCACTGCCTGTACAATGTAACATCCTCTCTTTCTGATTCTTGCATCACTAATTACATTCAAATCCCCAAGGCTGCGAGAAACATTATAGTATTGGCTTTTTTAAGACAAGTCAACAGGAAGTGCTTTTCTGCATAACAGATAGATGTTACAAAATAACCAGACTACTAAGAAAATGTAATGTGATGGATTATCAAATTAAAATTGATCACAATTTTTTTTTTATTTTTACTTTCTGTTGTCAATACCCCAATGTAGCAGTAACAATTAGCTTACTGTGATTATTTAAAGCTTAAAGCAGTATTAAAACCAAAATTGTAACATATTGCAGCATTCCAGTTCTTCAGTGTGGTAGCTGCATTTTCTTTTCTGTGATCCTGCCATTAAGTTTGTTATTTTTCAACTTTCTTTAGCACACCAAGTTGCCCAGTAAAAGTAGCAGTTAGAGGTTGAGAAACAACATAAAATATTTACAGGGGTGCTTACAATGGTCAGCAACATGTTACATGTTCCCACTGCAGTAGCCTCTGCAGGTTGCTCATTCTCCCTGTGGCGGCAGTACAGGGAGAAGGGTAAACCATAAAATATTTACAGGGGTGCTTACAATGGTCAGCTTTTATTCATATATGTAAAACCTTTATCCCCAAAGCAAAAACAAAATGTGGGGTGTATCTGCTTAAAGGATTAGTTCATCTTTGGGAACATGTTACATGTTCCCATTGCTGTAGCCGATGCCCGTTGCTTGTTCTCCCTGTGGCGGTAGTCACTTTTTTAAAACAGCATGGCTGTGTGGGGCTCCGCCCACACGGCCATGTCATTCATACCCAGAGCTCATCCTTTGCAGCTGTCAGCTTGTAGTTTTCAATGAACTACCATGGTGCTGTAAGCACTGTGGTATTTCATTAATTCTTCCTGTCAGAATATATTGACTTCCTCATATGAGGTATAAGCAAGCAGATAGACTGACAGGTCTGCAGGAGACCTGCAACAAAAAATAATAAATGTACATTTTTTTTACCTGCACTGTGAACTTATCCTTTAAAAATTGTTAGCTGGTGTCTGGCTTTACATTTCTAATCAAGTCCATCTAAATCTGCTAGTGTATCTAACACTACCCTCTCCCCAGACTGTCAATGCTACTATCCAAGGGTGTCTGTTGCTCTTCCATCCAGGACAACAGGAAATGTCCTATTAATACCAGTTGAAAATAAAGGGGAAAAAACATTAAATGAAAACTAAGGCAACCACCACATTTAAGGATTGATAAGCTGCAATCTATAACTTTTTGGGGGTTTATTACCCCTTTAAACAAAGTGGTTTTTTTTTGTTTAAATCAGCACCAGGGACAGTACCTGCAAAAAAATGAAAAATGTCCTGTGTGCTGGTGGCTGCTGCTCCCAAATACCCATACAACTGTGATCTTCCTGAGCTGCAGGGCCATCTTTAATGCAGGGCAAATGGGGCAACTGCCCCAGGCCCAGTCATTGTTTTGGGGCAGAAACAGCTACCCCTGTAAGATCCCTGTATTCATCTCAGTGTTCATTGCTTCATTTTGGCTGGACTGTACTTTTAGATTACATATTTAGAAAACCTCCAAAATAAAATACCAAAGCACTTCTTTTCTAGCTAAAGGATACATTCATCTTTAAAAAAAATAAAAAATAAAAAATGTACATCTTTCTGCAGGTACAAAATGTGCATCAGCAGATCACAGGTGCAATACAGGACTGCTGCAGACTGTGTGTGAGGGAGATTTTCTAAAACTTGAATGTGCAAGATCTGGTGCAGCTCTGCATAGTAACCAATCAGCTTCCAGTTTTTATTGTTAAGGTTTAATTCAACAAGCTGAAGTTTGAAGCTGTCATACACAGCTGTACCAGATTCTGAGTGCTCCAGTTTTAATAAATAACCCCCAATTTAAGCTGTCTGCTCATGTTTCATACAAGCAGGCAGTTACACACCGACAGGGAGAAACAATGAACTACCAAGAGAGTTCAACAGAGCCCTGGTAGTTCATAGATTTTTTAATTGTGACAGCGAGTTTGGGGAAAAGAACCCTGGCTCACGGTCACTAGAAGAGGCTGGTCAGGGAGAGGCTGCAGCAGTGGGAACATGCTGCATGTTCCACCCTAAAAACAGGTGGAACATGTAAAATGTTCCATACTAAAAATGGGTGGAACATGTTCCCAAGGGTTTCTTCTCTGACATTTATCACTGCTCAATGGGAGAAACTATCAATAATTTGGCATCTAAGCTAGCTTGTTATATTTTGAAGTTAGGAGTTGCCGCAGACAAACATAGTCAAAGAACAAGCGGAAGGTCAGAAAAGTCAGCAGGCTGAAAGAATAAATCAAAAACAGTCTGAGTGATAAGGCAAGCAGGAGTAGCAGATTTAAATGAAGAGCTGAAAGGCAAATGTCAAGTAGAAGCTAAATCATCGATAGAAAAAAAAACTGTATAAAAGTTCTAAATAGGGATGAGCCGAACGGACCAAAAGTTCGCACGAACGTTAGAACCCTATTAAATACAATGGATGCGAACGTTCAAAATCTAAAGTGCTCATTATAACGACTAATATGCATGTTATTGTCCTAAAAAGGGTTTGGGGACCCGGGTTCTGCACCAGGGGACATGTATCAATGCAAAAAGAAGTTTTAAAAACTGACGTTTTTCGGGAGCAGTCATTTTAATGATGCATAAAGTGAGAAAAAAAAAGTCAAATATTCCTTTAAATATCGTACCTGGGGGGTGTCTAAAGTATGCCTGTGAAGTGCCACGTGTTTCCCGTGTTTAGAACTGTCCCTGCACAAAATGACATTTCTAAAGGAAAAAAAAGCCATTTAAAACTGCTTGCGGCTTTAATGTAATGTCTGGTCCCGGTAATATGGATGAAAATCTTTGAGAAAAATGGCATAGCTACCCCATCACCCCCCCCCCCCCCACCCCAGCCCATTACCAGCCCCTTTGGGTCTTGTATGGATATTAAGGGGAACCCCGCACACAAAATAAAAAAGGCCCTATATACTCTGAACATCCGTATACAGGCAGTGCTTACAAGACAGGGACTGTAGGTTTGTTCTTATGTAGAATCTGTTTGTAATTTTGAACAGATACATTGTTTAAGTGTAGCTCCAGCCACAAAATATCTATTTTTAAGCTTTTTGGAAAACATAGGGAAGGGTTATCACCCCTGTAACATTTGTTTTGCTGTCTGTGCCCCTGTTCAGAACATTTGACCTCACTTTCCGTCACAATGACAAATGTTTTTGAAAAGTGGGGTTTTTATTGAAACAAGGATTGGTGATAAAGCATCAGTAGAGAGGAGACACCTTTTTCCCATATTAACTCTTACAGGAGAGAATTTCCCTTCCTAGGGGTAGATTTCCTCTCACTTCCTGTTGTCTCCTTCCGTTTGCAAGTAGGAGTCGTTTGTAAGTTGGATGTTTGAAAGTAGGGGCCTACCGTATATATTCTGCTGAAATTTGCCCGTTACATGTTGGTGTTGCCACAACACTGTAAGCCCTCACAGTTACTCTTGGTGGGCGCATGAATGGGCCCTGCTGTGAATTATTAGATCAAGAATTGTAATTGCATGCCCCTGTTGAACAGGGGCTGAAAAATTGGGCCTTAGGCACTGATGCTGGTGCCACAACACTGCAACCTCTCCCAGATACTCTAGTTGGAGTGCAGGAATGAGCCCTGCTGCAATGCATTGCATAAAAAATTGTAATTACATGCCCCTGTTAAACAGGGGCTGAAAAATTAGGCCTTAGGCACTGGTGCTGGTGCCACGACACTACAACCTCTCCTAGATACTCTAGTTGGAGTGCAGGAATGAACCCTGCTGCAAAGCATTGCATAAAAAATTGTAATTACATGCCCCTGTTAAACAGGGGCTGAAAAATTGGGCCTTAGCCACTGGTGGCGGCACCCAGAAACAAAAATGTTCTTCCAAGCTATCATCATCAATCGGATCATTGAGGAGGAGGAGGATAGTCAGTCAACATAACAGGACAGTCACTCAGCATCAGCATCAGTCTTGAAGGGATGTGACATTTGAAAATAAATTAGTCTGTTATATCAGCTTCAGGTGTTTGGTAGCTGGTGGTGATCCAAGACTGGTTCATCTTTATGAAGGTCAGTCGATCAACTGAGTTGGTGGACAGGCACACCCTGTGATCCGTGACAAATCCTCCAGCAGCACTGAATGTGCGTTCTAAAAGAACGCTGGATGCAGGACAGGCCAGTAGCTCAATTGCATACTGTGCAAGCTCTGGCCAGTGATCCATCCTCAAGACCCAGTAAGCCAGAGGATTTTCGGTGGGGAAGGTGTCCAAGTCTGACCTTGCCCCTAGGTATTCCTGCACCATATATATCAGACGCTGGCGATGGTTGCTGGAACCGATCATACCTTGGGGCTGCGGACTAAAGAATTGTCTGAACGCATCGGTCAGACGGCCACCTTCCCCACCGCTCCTTCTTTGACTGACCGAAGTCAAATGCCTCCTCCTGACCGAAGGATGCCTCAACCTCATCCTCCTCCTCCTCCTCTCTCCTATTAGACACCCACGTGGAGTCAGTGACCTCATCATCCCCTTCCTCCTCATCACTGGCGCCAATCTGGCAGTATGCTGCAGCTGCTGGAACATGACTGCCAGATTGGTGTCCTTCTTGAGCATCCCCTCTCTCTGCTCTCACGCTACTGCCTTCCTCTAGCTGGGTATCATCATCAGACCCTTCGAAACGCTGGGCATCCTCCTGGAGCATGTACCCAACACTGTGTTCAAACAGTTCAGGGGACTCCTCAGGAGGACATGGTGGGTCTAGGGAAGGAGTGACTGATGATGACATTGATACCAGGGAAGAGGACACTTTGGCAGCTGCTTTGCCAGTACCCTGAGCCTGGGTGAGAGAGGATGAGGAGGATGAGGAGGGCTTGGTCATCCACTCTACCAAGTCTTCGGCATGATGCGGCTCAACACGTCCAGCTGCTGAAAAGAAGGACAAGCGTGTCCCATGGCCATGTGCTGATGACAATGCACCGCGTCCACGACCAGCACTGTTGCCCCCAGACACAGAGCCTGCTTGCCCTCTTTTATTGGCTTGTGACTGTCTGCCTCTCTTTGTTGGCCTTCCAGACATAGCAATGGCCTGCAGGGAGATGGGAAAACCAGCAATAAGGGGTAGCTTCAGGTGTATATTTTGCAGGAAGCACACAACGCCCGCTGTTAGTGCTGCAGATGACTGCCTGTGTTACACAACAGGAAAAAACAGCAATAAGGACTAGCTTCAGGTGTTTATTTTGCAGGAAGCACACTCCACCCGCTGTAAGTGCTGCAAATGCCTGTTAGTGTAACACACCAGGAAAACACAGCAATACGGGCTAGCTTTAGGTGTATAATGTGCAGGAGGCACACTCCGCCCACTGTAAGTGCTGCAAATGCCTGTTAGTGTAACACACCAGGAAAACACAGCAATACGGGCTAGCTTCAGGTGTATATTTAGCAGGACGCACACTCCGCCCGCTGTAAGTGCTGCAAATGCCTGTTAGTATAACACACCAAGAAAACACAGCAATACGGGCTAGCTTCAGGTGTACATTTAGCAGGAAGCACACTCCGCCCGCTATAAGTGCTGCAAATGCCTGTTAGTGTAACACACCAAGAAAACACAGCAATACGGGCTAGCTTCAGGTGTATATTTAGCAGAAGCACACTCCGCCCGCTGTAAGTGCTGCAAATGCCTGTTAGTGTAACACACCAAGAAAACACAGCAATACGGGCTAGCTTCAGGTGTATATTTAGCAGGAAGCACACTCCGCCCGCTGTAAGTGCTGCAAATGCCTGTTAGTGTAACACACCAGGGAAACACAGCAATACGGGCTAGCTTCAGGTGTATAATGTGCAGGAGGCACACTCTGCCCGCTGTAAGTGCTGCAAATGCCTGTTAGTGTAACACACCAGGAAAACACAGCAATACGGGCTAGCTTCAGGTGTATATTTAGCAGGAAGCACACTCCGCCCGCTGTAAGTGCTGCAAATGGCTGTTAGTGTAACACACCAGGAAAACACAGCAATACGGGCTAGCTTCAGGTGTATATTTAGCAGGAAGCACACTCCGCCCGCTGTAAGTGCTGCAAGTGCCTGTTAGTGTAACTCACCAGGAAAACACAGCAATACGGGCTAGCTTCAGGTTATATTTAGCAGGAAGCACACTCCGCCCGCTGTAAGTGCTGCAAATGCCTGTTAGTGTAACACACCAGGAAAACACAGCAATACGGGCTAGCTTCAGGTGTATAATGTGCAGGAGGCACACTCCGCCCACTGTAAGTGCTGCAAATGCCTGTTAGTGTAACACACCAGGAAAACACAGCAATACGGGCTAGCTTCAGGTGTATATTTAGCAGGAAGCACACTCCACCTGCTGCAAGTGCTGCAAATGCCTGTTAGTGTAACACACCAGGAAAACACAGCAATACGGGCTAGCTTCAGGTGTATATTTAGCAGGAAGCACACTCCGCCCGCTGTAAGTGCTGCAAATGCCTGTTAGTGTAACACACCAGGAAAACACAGCAATACGGGCTAGCTTCAGGTGTATATTTATCAGGAAGCACACTCCGCCCGCTGTAAGTGCTGCAAATGCCTGTTAGTGTAACACACCAAGAAAACACAGCAATACGGGCTAGCTTCAGGTGTACATTTAGCAGGAAGCACACTCCGCCCGCTGTAAGTGCTGCAAATGCCTGTTAGTGTAACACACCAGGAAAACACAGCAATACGGGCTAGCTTCAGGTTATATTTAGCAGGAAGCACACTCCGCCCGCTGTAAGTGCTGCAAATGCCTGTTAGTGTAACACACCAGGAAAACACAGCAATACGGGCTAGCTTCAGGTGTATATTTAGCAGGAAGCACACTCCGCCCGCTGTAAGTGCTGCAAATGCCTGTTAGTGTAACACACCAGGAAAACACAGCAATACGGGCTAGCTTCAGGTGTATAATGTGCAGGAGGCACACTCCGCCCGCTGTAAGTGCTGAAAATGCCTGTTAGTGTAACACACCAGGAAAACACAGCAATACGGGCTAGCTTCAGGTGTATACTGTGCAGGAGGCTTAGCAACAATGACACTGACACTGTCCCCTGCCTATCCTTCTCTCTCCCTGCACACAAGGTTTATCAAAGAATATGACACTGACACTCTCCCTGCCTATCCTTCTTTCTCCCTGCACACAAGGTTTAGCAAAGAATATGACACTGACACTCTCCCTGCCTATCCTTCTCTCTCCCTGCACACAAGGTTTAGCAAAGAATATGACACTGACACTGTCCCCTGCCTATCCTTCTCTCTCCCTGCACACAAGGTTTAGCAAAGAATATGACACTGACACTCTCCCTGCCTATCCTTCTCTCTCCCTACACACAAGAATAGCACAAAGAATAGCACAATGACACTGTCCCTGCCTATCCTTCTCTTTCCCTGCGCCGGAACACACTACACAAGGCCGCCGCGCTGGCGGCCTTTTATAGTGTGGTGCGTGTGCTAAACCCCCTGAGCTATAATTGGCCACAGGCAACCTGCCTGTGGCCAATTATGGCTCTCCTAGCTGCTGGCGCTGTGATTGGCCAAGCATGCGGGGTCACAGTGCATGCTTGGCCAATCACAGCGCCGGGATTGCACTGCGATGGCGCAGTGTATTGTGGGCCGTTTGCGTCACTCGAATTTGGCGCGAACGGCCCAAATAGTTCGATCTTCGTCGAACGATCGAACAGCCGATGTTCCAGTCGAACGTATGTTCGACTCGAACACCAAACTCATCCCTAGTTCTAAATGCAATCTGGGCTAGTACATTGATAGCTTTGATCAAGAACTGACTTCATACTCAGATCCCAATTTAAGTTCTACTAATTCTGACCAGGTGTGCAGCTGCAGTATTAGCATATATGAGCAAACTGTCCACAAGATAATGCTTTCCGGTAATGGCGGCAGGCCTGAGAACATTGGACGAATAATCATCTGTTTTTTTTGCAAGCTAGTCTCATATTTAACATGAAGAGGTTACTAAACATTAGGGATGAGCTTCGTGTTCGAGTCGAACATACGTTCGACTCGAACATCGGCTGTTCGATCGTTCGACGAAGATCGAACGATTTGGGCCGTTCGCGCCAAATTCGAGTGACGCGAACGGCCCACAATACACTACGCCATCGCAGTGTCATCCAGGCGCTGTGATTGGCCAAGCATGCACTGTGACCCCGCATGCTTGGCCAATCACAGCGCCGGCAGCGAGGAGAGCAATGATTGGCCACAGGCAGGATGCCTGTGGCCAATTATTGCTGAGGGTGTTTAGTACACGCCCCACACTATAAAAGGCCGCCAGCACGGCGGCCTAGTGTAGTGTGTTCCGGAGCAGGGAAAGAGAAGCATAGGCAGGGACAGTGACATTTATTTCTTTCTTGCTTAACCTGGATTCCTTTAGTTTAGGGAAAGAGAAGGATAGGTAGGGAGAGTGTCAGTGTGTTTTACTGTGCGAATCCTTGTTTCTAGGGACAGGGAAGGAAAGTGAGGGGAATTCTCCTTGTGCTATAGTGTGCTTTAAAAAAACATTTTTTCTAGGGACAGAAAACTCTAGGTAGGGAGAGTGTCAGTTTCTTTCACTGTGCGAATCCTTGTTTCTAGGGACAAAGAAGGAAAGTGAGGGGAATTCTCCTTGTGCTATAGTGTGCTTTAAAAAAACATTTTTTCTAGGGACAGAAAACTCTAGGTAGGGAGAGTGTCAGTTTCTTTCACTGTGCGAATCCTTGTTTCTAGGGACAAAGAAGGAAAGTGAGGGGAATTCTCCTTGTGCTATAGTGTGCTTTAAAAAAACATTTTTTCTAGGGACAGAAAACTCTAGGTAGGGAGAGTGTCAGTTTCTTTCACTGTGCGAATCCTTGTTTCTAGGGACAAAGAAGGAAAGTGAGGGGAATTCTCCTTGTGCTATAGTGTGCTTTAAAAAAACATTTTTTCTAGGGACAGAAAACTCTAGGTAGGGAGAGTGTCAGTTTCTTTCACTGTGCGAATCCTTGTTTCTAGGGACAAAGAAGGAAAGTGAGGGGAATTCTCCTTGTGCTATAGTGTGCTTTAAAAAAACATTTTTTCTAGGGACAGAAAACTCTAGGTAGGGAGAGTGTCAGTTTCTTTCACTGTGCGAATCCTTGTTTCTAGGGACAAAGAAGGAAAGTGAGGGGAATTCTCCTTGTGCTATAGTGTGCTTTAAAAAAACATTTTTTCTAGGGACAGAAAACTCTAGGTAGGGAGAGTGTCAGTTTCTTTCACTGTGCGAATCCTTGTTTCTAGGGACAAAGAAGGAAAGTGAGGGGAATTCTCCTTGTGCTATAGTGTGCTTTAAAAAAATATTTTTTCTAGGGACAGAAAACTCTAGGTAGGGAGAGTGTCAGTTTCTTTCACTGTGCGAATCCTTGTTTCTAGGGACAAAGAAGGAAAGTGAGGGGAATTCTCCTTGTGCTATAGTGTGCTTTAAAAAAACATTTTTTCTAGGGACAGAAAACTCTAGGTAGGGAGAGTGTCAGTTTCTTTCACTGTGCGAATCCTTGTTTCTAGGGACGAAGAAGGAAAGTGAGGGGAATTCTCCTTGTGCTATAGTGTGCTTTAAAAAAACATTTTTTCTAGGGACAGAAAACTCTAGGTAGGGAGAGTGTCAGTTTCTTTCACTGTGCGAATCCATGTTTCTAGGGACAGGGAAGGACAGTGAGTGAATTCTCCTTGTGCTATAGTGTGCTTTAAAAAAACATTTTTTCTAGGGACAGAAAACTCTAGGTAGGGAGAGTGTCAGTTTCTTTCACTGTGTGAATCCTTGTTTCTAGGGACAAAGAAGGAAAGTGAGGGGAATTCTCCTTGTGCTATAGTGTGCTTTAAAAAAACATTTTTTCTAGGGACAGAAAACTCTAGGTAGGGAGAGTGTCAGTTTCTTTCACTGTGCGAATCCTTGTTTCTAGGGACAAAGAAGGAAAGTGAGGGGAATTCTCCTTGTGCTATAGTGTGCTTTAAAAAAACATTTTTTCTAGGGACAGAAAACTCTAGGTAGGGAGAGTGTCAGTTTCTTTCACTGTGCGAATCCTTGTTTCTAGGGACAAAGAAGGAAAGTGAGGGGAATTCTCCTTGTGCTATAGTGTGCTTTAAAAAAACATTTTTTCTAGGGACAGAAAACTCTAGGTAGGGAGAGTGTCAGTTTCTTTCACTGTGCGAATCCTTGTTTCTAGGGACAAAGAAGGAAAGTGAGGGGAATTCTCCTTGTGCTATAGTGTGCTTTAAAAAAACATTTTTTCTAGGGACAGAAAACTCTAGGTAGGGAGAGTGTCAGTTTCTTTCACTGTGCGAATCCTTGTTTCTAGGGACAAAGAAGGAAAGTGAGGGGAATTCTCCTTGTGCTATAGTGTGCTTTAAAAAAACATTTTTTCTAGGGACAGAAAACTCTAGGTAGGGAGAGTGTCAGTTTCTTTCACTGTGCGAATCCTTGTTTCTAGGGACAAAGAAGGAAAGTGAGGGGAATTCTCCTTGTGCTATAGTGTGCTTTAAAAAAACATTTTTTCTAGGGACAGAAAACTCTAGGTAGGGAGAGTGTCAGTTTCTTTCACTGTGCGAATCCTTGTTTCTAGGGACAGGGAAGGACAGTGAGTGAATTCTCCTTGTGCTATAGTGTGCTTTAAAAAAACATTTTTTCTAGGGACAGAAAACTCTAGGTAGGGAGAGTGTCAGTTTCTTTCACTGTGCGAATCCTTGTTTCTAGGGACAAAGAAGGAAAGTGAGGGGAATTCTCCTTGTGCTATAGTGTGCTTTAAAAAAACATTTTTTCTAGGGACAGAAAACTCTAGGTAGGGAGAGTGTCAGTTTCTTTCACTGTGCGAATCCTTGTTTCTAGGGACAAAGAAGGAAAGTGAGGGGAATTCTCCTTGTGCTATAGTGTGCTTTAAAAAAACATTTTTTCTAGGGACAGAAAACTCTAGGTAGGGAGAGTGTCAGTTTCTTTCACTGTGCGAATCCTTGTTTCTAGGGACAAAGAAGGAAAGTGAGGGGAATTCTCCTTGTGCTATAGTGTGCTTTAAAAAAACATTTTTTCTAGGGACAGAAAACTCTAGGTAGGGAGAGTGTCAGTTTCTTTCACTGTGCGAATCCTTGTTTCTAGGGACAAAGAAGGAAAGTGAGGGGAATTCTCCTTGTGCTATAGTGTGCTTTAAAAAAACATTTTTTCTAGGGACAGAAAACTCTAGGTAGGGAGAGTGTCAGTTTCTTTCACTGTGCGAATCCTTGTTTCTAGGGACAAAGAAGGAAAGTGAGGGGAATTCTCCTTGTGCTATAGTGTGCTTTAAAAAAACATTTTTTCTAGGGACAGAAAACTCTAGGTAGGGAGAGTGTCAGTTTCTTTCACTGTGCGAATCCTTGTTTCTAGGGACAAAGAAGGAAAGTGAGGGGAATTCTCCTTGTGCTATAGTGTGCTTTAAAAAAAATTTTTTCTAGGGACAGAAAACTCTAGGTAGGGAGAGTGTCAGTTTCTTTCACTGTGCGAATCCTTGTTTCTAGGGACAAAGAAGGAAAGTGAGGGGAATTCTCCTTGTGCTATAGTGTGCTTTAAAAAAACATTTTTTCTAGGGACAGAAAACTCTAGGTAGGGAGAGTGTCAGTTTCTTTCACTGTGCGAATCCTTGTTTCTAGGGACAAAGAAGGAAAGTGAGGGGAATTCTCCTTGTGCTATAGTGTGCTTTAAAAAAACATTTTTTCTAGGGACAGAAAACTCTAGGTAGGGAGAGTGTCAGTTTCTTTCACTGTGCGAATCCTTGTTTCTAGGGACAGGGAAGGACAGTGAGTGAATTCTCCTTGTGCTATAGTGTGCTTTAAAAAAACATTTTTTCTAGGGACAGAAAACTCTAGGTAGGGAGAGTGTCAGTTTCTTTCACTGTGCGAATCCTTGTTTCTAGGGACAAAGAAGGAAAGTGAGGGGAATTCTCCTTGTGCTATAGTGTGCTTTAAAAAAACATTTTTTCTAGGGACAGAAAACTCTAGGTAGGGAGAGTGTCAGTGTCTTTTACTGTGCGAACCCTTGTTTCTAGGGACAAAGAAGGAAAGTGAGGGGAATTCTCCTTGTGCTATAGTGTGCTTTAAAAAAACATTTTTTCTAGGGACAGAAAACTCTAGGTAGGGAGAGTGTCAGTTTCTTTCACTGTGCGAATCCTTGTTTCTAGGGACAGGGAAGGACAATGAGGGAAATTCTCCTTGTGCTATAGTGTGCTAAAGCATTCCTCATCAACCATCTTTGAAATCCTTGTTTTTTGGACAGTCAGGGAAATTGTCGTTGTGCTATTCTGTGCAAAAGCAATCATCCTCAACCATATTTAGAAATCCTTAAGTAAAGGGACAGAGAAGGACACCTGAAGGTAGCCCTTATTGCTTTTTTCCCATCTCCCTGCAGGCCATCTATTAGAATGTCTGGAAGGCAAACAAGGAGAGGCAGACAGTCAGGAGGCAATAAAAGAGGGCAAGCAGGCTCTGTGTCTGGGGGCGCAACAGTGCTGGTCGTGGACGCGGTGCATTGTCATCAGCACATGGCCATGGGACACGCTTGTCCTTCTTTTCGGCAGCTGGACATGTTGAGCCACATCATGCCGAAGACTTGGTAGAGTGGATGACCAAGCCCTCCTCCTCCTCCTCATCCTCTCTCACCCAGGCTCAGGGTACTGGCAAAGCAGCTGCCAAAGCGTCCTCTTCCCTGGTATCAATGTCAGACTCATCATCAGTCACTCCTTCCCTAGACCCACCATGTCCTCCTCCTGAGGAGTCCCCCGAACTGTTTGAGCACAGTGTTGGGTACATGCTCCAGGAGGATGCCCAGCGTTTCGAAGGGTCTGATGATGAAACCCAGCTACAGGAAGGCAGTAGCGTGAGAGCAGACAGAGGGGATGCTCAAGAAGGACACCAATCTGGCAGTCATGTTCCAGCAGCTGCAGCATACTGCCAGATTGGCTCCAGTGATGAGGAGGGAGGGGATGATGAGGTCACTGACTCCACGTGGGTGCCTAATAGTAGAGAGGAGGAGGAGGAGGATGAGGAGGAGGCACATCTCCAACGAGGCAGGATGCCCTTTGGTGGCCAGCGTAAGGGCAGTACACCGACGGAATCACACCGCAGAGCTCCGCCTGTGCAGGGCGCTGCCTCTGCCCGTCATTCAAAAAGTTCCTTGGTGTGGGCCTTTTTTGAGGCTAGTGCATCAGATCGCACAGCTGCTGTTTGCAACATATGTCTCAAGCGTATATCGCGTGGCCAAAACATCAGCCGCTTGGGTACCACATGCCTGACCAGACATATGTTGACCTGCCATGCAGCTCGTTGGCAAGCCTACCTCAAAGACCCACACCAAAGAACAAAGCGGACCTCTCCTTGCACCGCATCAGCTGGGATCTCCAACCCCACTATAATTTCAGTCCTCTCTGAAACATGCACTGAGAGGAATGAAGGTGTAGAATTAGGTGTGTCACAGCCAAGTACTTGCGGCCACTCTGCTAGCAGTACACCGACGTCCGATTCTAGCAGGCAAATTTCCCTGCCCCAGCTGCTGGACCGTCGAAAGAAGTTCACTCCCAGCCATCCACATGCCCAGCGGTTGAATGCTAGCTTGGCTAAATTGCTAGCGCTTCAACTGCTGCCTTTTCAGTTGGTAGACTCGGCCCCCTTCCGTGAGTTTGTGCAATGTGCGGTTCCTCAGTGGCAGGTTCCCAAACGCCACTTTTTCTCACGGAAGGCTATTCCGGCTCTCTACCGGCATGTGGAAGGCAATGTCTTGGCCTCGCTGGACAGGGCGGTCAGCGGTAAGGTGCATATTACCGCTGACTCATGGTCCAGCAGGCATGGACAGGGACGTTACCTTTCTTTCACGGCCCATTGGGTCACTCTTTTGGCAGCTGGGAAGGATGCAGGACAAGGTGCAGTAGTGTTGGAGGTTGTCCCACCGCCACGCCTCCAAAATGCTACTACTGGTTGTGACACACCTCTCTCCTCCACCCCCTCCTCTTCTTCTTCCTCCATGGCCTCTTCCTGTGGTTTGTCCTATGAACCAGCGGTGCTCCGTAGCCGTTCACGGGGCTACGCAAGTACGCAGGCAGAAAGATGCCATGCCGTGCTTGCGCTGGTGTGTTTGGGGGACAGAAGCCACACTGGGGCAGAGGTCCTGTCTGCTCTGCAGGGCCAGGCCGAGAGGTGGTTGACGCCACGCCAGCTTAAGCCAGGAATGGTGGTTTGCGACAATGGCACCAACCTCCTCTCCGCCCTCCGACAGGGACAACTGACCCATGTGCCCTGTGTGGCTCACGTCCTTAACCTGGTGGTGCAGCGGTTCTTGGGCAGGTACCCGGGCTTACAGGATGTCCTGAGGCAGGCCAGGAAAGTCTGTGTGCATTTCCGCAGATCTTATAATGCCAGTGCTCGCCTGGCTGAGCTGCAAAAGGAGTTGAACCTGCCCAAGAACCGCCTTATATGTGACATGCCCACCAGGTGGAACTCAACGTTGGCCATGCTGCAGCGGCTGCACACGCAGCAGAGGGCCATCAATGAGTACCTGTGCGACTACGGCACCAGGACAGGGTCAGGGGAGCTTGGTTTTTTTTCTCCACGCCAGTGGGGCATGATCAGGGATGCATGCACTGTCCTGGCACCATTTGAGGAGGCCACGAGGATGGTGAGCAGTGACAGTGCATGCATCAGTGACACTGTACCTCTTGTCCACCTGTTGGAGCACACGCTGCGTGGAATAATGGACAGGGCACTTGAGGCAGAACAGAGGCAGGAAGAGGAGGACTTCCTTGCCTCTCAAGGCCCCCTTTACCCAGACAGTGTTCCTTCTGTCCCACCCATCGCACAGGAAGAGGAGGAGGAGGAGGATTGTGTCAGCATGGAGGTGGAGGCTGGCACTCAGCATCATCAGCAGCAGTCTTTTAGGGATGATTTACAGTCCCAAGAAACCAGTGGACTTGTACGTGGCTGGGAGGAGGTGGCTGCGGATCATGTCGTCCTTAGTGACCCAGAGGACTCCGGAGCGAATGCCTCAGCAAACCTACGCTGCATGGCCTCCCTGATCCTGCAAAGTCTGCGGAAGGATCCTCGTATTCTTCGGATCAAGGAGAGGGACCATTACTGGCTGGCCACTCTCCTTGATCCACGGTACAAGGGTAAGGTTGCGGACCTTATGTTACCGTCGCAGAGGGAGCAGAGGATGAGACAACTCCGGGAGGCCTTGCAGAAAGGTCTGTGCAACGCGTTCCCAGAGACTGGGAGGTTACAAACTCCTGGTCCTGGACAACGAGTTGCTGAGGCTTCGGCCAGTCAAAGAAGGAGCGGTGGGGAAGGTGGCCGTCTGACCGATGCGTTCAGACAATTCTTTAGTCCGCAGCCCCAAAGTATGATCGGTTCCAGCAACCATCGCCAGCGTCTGATAAACATGGTGCAGGAATATCTAGGGGCAAGGTCAGACTTGGACACCTTCCCCACCGAAAATCCTCTGGCTTACTGGGTCTTGAGGATGGATCACTGGCCAGAGCTTGCACAGTATGCAATTGAGCTACTGGCCTGTCCTGCATCCAGCGTTCTTTCGGAACGCACATTCAGTGCTGCTGGAGGATTTGTCACGGATCACAGGGTGCGCCTGTCCACCGACTCGGTTGATCGACTGACTTTCATCAAGATGAACCAGTCTTGGATCACCACCAGCTACCACACACCTGATGCTGATATAACAGACTAATTGATTTTAACATGTCAAATCCGTTCAAGACTGATGCTGATGCTGAGTGCCTGTGCTGTTATGTTGACTGGCTATCCTCCTCCTCCGAGTCCTCAATGATACGATTGATGATGATAGCTTGGAAGATCATTTTTGTTTATGGGTGCCGCCACCAGTGGCTAAGGCCCAATTTTTCAGCCCCTGTTTTACAGGGGCGTGTAATTACAATTTTTTTTGCAATAATTTGCCATAGGGCTCATTGCTGTGCTCCAAGTACAGTATCTGTGAGGGGTTGGAGTGTTGTGGCACCAGTGCCTAAGGCCCAATTTTTCAGCCCCTGTTTAACAGGGGCGTGTCATTACAATTTTTGAAGCAATACTTTGCAACAGGGCTCATTGCTGTGCTCCAAGTACAGTATCTGTGAGGGGTTGTAGTGTTGTGCCACCAGTGCCTAAGGCCCAATTTTTCAGCCCCTGTTCAACAGGGGCATGCAATTACAATTCTTGATCTAATAATTCACAGCAGGGCCCATTGCTGCACCCACCAAGAGTAACTCTGCGGGCTTACAGTGTTGTGGCAACGCCACCACCACCACCACCACGAAAGGCCCAATTTTTCAGCCCCTGTTCAAAAGGGGCATGTAATTACAATTCTTGATCTAATAATTCACAGCAGGGCCCATTCCTGCACCCACCAAGAGTAACTCTGAGGGCTTACAGTGTTGTGGCAACACCACCACCACCACCACGAAAGGCCCAATTTTTCAGCCCCTGTTCAACAGGGGCATGTAATTACAATTCTTGATCTAATAATTCACAGCAGGGCCCATTCCTGCACCCACCAAGAGTAACTCTGAGGGCTTACAGTGTTGTGGCAATGCCACCACCACCACCACCACGAAAGGCCCAATTTTTCAGCCCCTGTTCAAAAGGGGCATGTAATTACAATTCTTGATCTAATAATTCACAGCAGGGCCCATTCCTGCACCCACCAAGAGTAACTCTGAGGGCTTACAGTGTTGTGGCAACACCACCACCACCACCACGAAAGGCCCAATTTTTCAGCCCCTGTTCAACAGGGGCATGCAATTACAATTCTTGATCTAATAATTCACAGCAGGGCCCATTGCTGCACCCACCAAGAGTAACTGTCAGGGCTTACAGTGTTGTGGCACCAGCACCACCATCAAAGGCCCAATTTTTACTACCACTGTTCAACAATTATATGTAATTAAAATTCCTGATATAATAGTTGACAGCAGGGCGTTCCAGCACCAACCAAGAGTAACTGTGAGTGCTTACAGTGTTGTGCCAACACCAACAACTAAGGGGCCTATTTCTGCAGAGTATATACGGCAGGTCCCTACTTTCAAACATCCAACTTACAAACGACTCCTACTTGCAAACGCAAGAAGACAACAGGAAGTGAGAGGAAATCTACCACTAGGAAGGAAAATTCTCTCCTGTAAGAATAAATATGGGAGAAAGGTGTCTCCTCTGTACTGATGCTTTATCAGCAATCCTTGTTTCAAGAAAAACACCACATTTCAAAAACAGTTGTCATTGGGACGGAAAGTGAGGTGAAATGTTCTGAACAGGGGCACAGACAGCAAAACAAATGTTACAGGGGTGATAACCCTTACCTATGTTTTCCAAAAAGTTTAAAAATAGATTTTTGGGCTGGAGCTACACTTCAACAATGTACCTGTTCAAAATTACAAACAGATTCTACATAAGAACAAACCTACAGTCCCTGTCTTGTATGCACCGCCTGTATACGGCTGTTCAGAGTATATAGGGCCTTTTTTATTTTATGTGCGGGGTTCCCCTTAATATCCATACAAGACCCAAAGGGGCTGGTAATGGGCTGGGGTAGGGGGGTCATGGGGTAGCTATGCCATTTTTCTTAAAGAATTTCATCCATATTACCGGGACCAGACATTACATTAAAGCCGCAAGCAGTTTTAAATGGCTTTTTTTTCCTTTAGAAGTGTCATTTTGTGCAGGGACAGTTCTAAACACGGGAAACACGTGGCACTTCACAGGCATACTTTAGACACCCCCCAGGTACGATATTTAAAGGAATATTTGACTTTTTTTTTTTTCACTTTATGCATCATTAAAATGACTGCTCCCGAAAAATGACCGTTTTTAAAAATTCTTTTTGCATTGATACATGTCCCCTGGTGCAGAACCCGGGTTCCCAAACCCTTTTTAGGACAATAACATGCATAATAGTTGTTATAATTAGCACTTTAGAATTCGAACGTTCGCATCCATTCTATTTAATAGGGTTCTATTGTTCGTACGAACTTTCGGTCCGTTCGCGGGTTCTGGTGCGAACCGAACCCGGGGGTGTTCGGCTCATCACTACTAAACATACGAAAATTCTCAAATGACAAAATACAACTTCGGAAGTGATGTAATGTGTTATATTGTAATGTAATGTATTATTTTGTTTCCGAGCATTCTGATTTTTTTCAGATGAATACTGTACTGATCTGGTAATGTACGAGAATTTTTTTTTGCGCTTTTCCCTTTGGCTAATTTTGGATGAAATGTCATGAGTGGCTCTCAAAAGCTGTGTACCAACGATCAGATTATTGTATGATCGCTTCGAAATTGGTATTTTTCGTCCGATTTTCTCTTTGTGTGTACTAGGCATAACCACAGAAGATTTCATAAGGATACTTCAAAAGGGATACAGCTGTGTGTTGATTAATTCATGACAGTTGTACGAGACCTGAATATTGTTGAAAAATATTGGTTTATATCATTTGGAAATGTTGAACTTCCCATGTACAGAGAAAGTAAGAATTATTAGAGGGGATAGAAATAAATTACTTAAATTGATATTTGTGTTTCAGCTTAAAGTTTCATTAAGGAGTTTTCATAATAAACACATTAAAGTTAAACAAAGTATCAACTTTTTCCCATGTGAATATGAACATCTCCCAGATCCTGTGTAATCCATAGCAAGACAAATACAAATATGGAAGTATTTAAATGTCGCTCTCTCTTTGCATACTGTACATCCTGCAGTCTACAAGTACTGGATAAATTTAACAAATTATAGGTAATTCTATTAAATTGTATTTCTTTAAGAAGTGTGTATTACAAGTAATCACTTTTTTTTTTAATTGAATATGTTTTCACCTTCATTCTTTGTTGAATCTTAGCACTGCTGTACTTCTGCAACCTCTTTGCAGCCACTTCATGTCTACATCTGTTCACTTCGTTCATGGAAATATGATATTTTTAAGGTCAAGTTTAATGATAGTTACAGTGAACCTTGCATGTGATGTGTGTGTTGAAACAGTCACTGTAGTAGTAGCTGCACCTGTATTTTTTACTGACATTTTTTACTGGATAAACCATTGCTTTAATCTCCATGGTGTCTACTTTCACAAGATATGTAGGTCTCCATTCACATAGCAGTATCTGCTGCCTTAAGAAATGCATTAAAATACTGCATAATGTTTTTTTTTTTTTTTTTTGCCATTCGCTAAAAAATGCTTCTAAAATACAGGATCCAGTATTTTTCCGATATATGCAATATTTATCTCATGAAACAATGCAATATTTTATCTCATGCAATATCCAATGGAATGGATACAGAGAATAGATACAGAGAATAATTAAAACCCCTGTCTGTTTTTATTGCTAATAAAGAGGTAAAATGGTTTTAAACTGTAGAAATATGTCAACTCACTGTTGTCATTGTGATCCCTGCAGCAGATGTGTTATTACAAAAGAAAAAAGGTGACTAGAATATCAGTCAAAGGGAAGCTGCTTTCACAGGACACACGTAGTGTATCAAAAACAACTAAGTTCCATTAAATAAATACAAAACATCTTTATAAATGTCAAATATTGAATGAAAATAGTATCAAAATTCACATACACATATAAAGTAAATACCCTTCTTCCACCAAAAAAAAATATGTTATCTTTTTTATTGGTGGAGGAAGGGTATTTATATACAGTATGTGTGTGTGATTTTTAATACTATTCAATATTTGATATTTATAAAGATATTTTGTATTTACTTAAAGTATAACTAAAGGAAAAAAGTTTTTATTGGTTTTGTTTTCGATAAGGTGGAGAGGTATCAGAACACCTATTAGGTTTTTACTGCTGTCTACGCCCTCATTAGGGAGATTAACCCTCTCTATTGTCCTATTTACCATTATCATTAAAAGTGAAATAAAAAGAAAATCACACATTTTGGGAAATTTTCCAATGAGGTCACTAGTTCTGGGGACGTGAGGGACCCCAAGGCATTCCCTTAATTTGCAGGGATTTCCTCTCATTTCCTGTTTTGGCAATGGGACAGGAAGTGACGGTATATCTCCCCAATGGGACACAGATGGCAAAATATATATAAAAAAAATGACAGTACTCTATCCAAAATGAAAAATATAGTTTTGCCTTAAGTTACACTTTTAAGTAGCCTTTCTCAACCTTTTCAACACAGAGTAGCCCTTGAAATATTTTTCCAGTCTCAGGAAACCCCTGCCAAAAATAACTATATCTACAACTCATGATACATTAATGTGATGGTCAGTGGGAAGAATGTTCCACTGGGAAGGATTACCCATTCATTAATAGCTAAAAAGATCAATGATGTCAGTGGGAAGATATCTCTAAAAGTAATTGTGAAAAAGTAAAGTATCCCCACTACATATGACATATGTTCTAACATATATTTCAAAATATGTTCTAATATGCTTTGCCGCGATTATTGTGCGATAAATTAAGCGAAAACTGCAGAAAACCACAATGTGCAAAGCTTGTCACTCAAAAGAAGCTCCTGCCCTTTCCCGGGCAACAAGATTCTCATGTTGACACGATTGCTGTGCTATTTATTGCAGCAAAACCCCACCGTGTTTAGATGCCATTGAAGATGAATGGCACCCGAACATGCGTTTTTCAATTGCAGTGCGATTTGAGAACGTAGGTAGAATCACAGCGATTTTGCCAGAGATCCCAAAACGTCAAATGTAAATGGAACAGACAACAGCCAGTGTCAGAAAAAGGCCTGGAAAATTGTAGGTGATATTTCTTTTTTTTCCAAATATTAATTTTATTAGTTTTTTTCCAGAAATGAACAGGGTTAGCATAACATTACATAATTTATCAATAGGTGGTTATTAACTCTCTAAGTTGATTCACTTATACACATAACATTAATTAGATTACAGATATAACATATACTAAATGTAATACAAGAATATCCTCTTATCGCACTAACTTTTATCTCCTTCTTCATACCACCTTATATAATATAATTCCCCTCCTCATTCCCTCTACTTTAGGTTAAAACAAAATCAAATTAAACTAAACCAAAAACGTAACAAAACAAAACAAACAAAAAAAAAATATATCAACAAAGATGTCACCTGAATATATATGCTACTATTGAACCACGCATCTGCCACTTCCCATAGCCCAAATTCCCGTAGCTATTTCATGTCCCCAAAAGGGATATCCCCTCCTCTGATTGGATAAACAGATTCCAAGATGTCCAGGTCTCTCTATACACCTCCTGTCTATCAGATGCTGTCAAAATCAGATCTTCCATTCTTCTAATGTCTTCTACAGTAGGTGCCGCCGATATTGTGTCAATCTCGATGCTTCTAGCGGCGATATTGACACCCTATGAGCTCCGTCGTGAGAGCCAGCGCCGAGCTGTCTCGTCATCGGGAAAGGAAAAAATGTTCCTTTCACGATGAGCGACACGCATTGCCGATAGGCGGGGATCCGACGCGGATTCCCGCCAATACAAGGCACTGCGTTTGGTATGAATCCTGAGCGGGAACTCCACGCCAATTTTTAAAGAAAAAAACGGTGTGGGTTCCCCCTCCAGGAGCATACCAGGCCCTTGGGTCTGGTCTGGATTTGAAGGGGAACCCTACGCCGAAAAAACGGCGTGGGGGTCCCCCTCAAGATCCAAACCAGACCCTTATCCGAGCACGCAACCTGGCCTCTTCCCGACACATGACGTCACAGTCACATGGTCCCATGACGTCACAGTCACATGCTCCGGGGCACATGTACACATGTGCCCTGGAGCATGTGACTGTGACGTCATGTGCACATGTGCCCCGGAGCATGTGACTGTGACATCATGTGAAGCCTATATTAATCTCTGCGGACCGAAGATTTACCATTACTGTGAGAGGAAGCGACGAGTCAACATCGAGGAGGAGAAGAGGAAAGAAGACGCAGACGGCGACGACGGAGAAGACCGGCTCCTCCACTAGCAAAAGAGCTACAAGAAGTTAGTGGAGGGGCCGGCAGAAGGACAACGGAGAGCCGGACGAGGCAACGGAGAAGACCGGGCCTCTGCTAGCAAAAGAGCTAAAAAGAAGTTAGCGGAGGCCCGGCGGAAGAAAGAACCGGAGAGCGGGAGAAGAACCGGAGTGCGGGAGAAGAACCGGAGAGCGGGAGAAGAAGAAGACGACGGAGAAGACCGGGCCTCCGTTAGCAAAAGAGCTAAAAAGAAGTTAGCGGAGGCCCGGCAGAAGAAAGAACCGGAGAACGCGGCGACGACACCGGAGACCCCCGAAGTCGGCAGAAGACCTCCGGAGCGGTGCAATAAAATACTTTTAAAAACTGTGTTGTGTTTTTATTTCCATTTATTTTCCACCAGGTGAATGGGTAGGGGTACGATGTACCCCATACTCATTCACATAGGGTGGGGGGGCCGGGATCTGGGGGCCCCCTTATTAAAGGGGGCTCCCGGATTCCGATAAGCCCCCCGCCCGCAGACCCCGACAACCAACGGCCAGGGTTGTCGGGAAGAGGCCCTGTCCTCATCAACATGGGGGCAGGGTGCTCTGGGGTGGGGGGGCCGCAGGTCGCCCCCCTGCCCCAGAGCACCAAACCCCCCATGTTGAGGGCATGTGGCCTGGTACGGTTCAGGAGGGAGGGGGGGCCGCTCTCATCCCCCCCTCTTCCCCTGCGGCCTGCCAGGTTGCGTGCTCGAATAAGGGTCTGGTTTGGATCTTGAGGGGGACCCCCACGCCGTTTTTTTGGCGTAGGGTTCCCCTTCAAATCCAGACCAGACCCAAGGGCCTGGTATGCTCCTGGAGGGGGAACCCACGCCGTTTTTTTCTTTAAAAGTTGGCGTGGAGTTCCCGCTCAGGATTCATACCAAACGCAGTGCCTGGTATTGGCGGGAATCCGCGTCGGATCCCCGCTCAATACAGTGTCGCGTCTCCTCACCATTGCAGCGAGTGCGACACGTGTCGCCACCCTGCTGCCGACATCTCGGCACTCCTGTCGCCGAGAATCTCGGCGATGGGAGCGCGATAGAAACACAATATCGGCGGCACCTACTGTACCTTCCTCAGCCATAAAGCTATGGTCGGGGGGGTCTTTTGTTTCCATAATAGAGGAATGCAAGATTTAGCTGCATTTAGTAGATGACACAGAATAGACTTTTTGTAATTTTTGATTGATATGGTAGAGACATGTAATAGAAATAACGCCGGATCGTTTGGAATCTGAAAATCACTGAACTTCTGAGATATAGTACGGACCATTGTCCAAAAGGCCGTTAACTTAGGGCACATCCAGAATATGTGTAACATCGTTCCTCTGTCTTTGCCACATCTCCAACAATATTCTGATGTATCGGGAAACATTGTATGGAGTCGACTGGGCGTCATATACCACCTCGTTAATATTTTATAGTTGGTCTCTTGTACCTTAGTACAAATTGAAGATTTATAAAAGAGACTAATCATAGATTGAACTTGTATTGCAGTAAATGTACAATGTAAATCTTCACCCCATTTTAATATACATGTTAACTCTGGCTGTTCTCGTGGGGAATTAAGTAATGCATATGTCTTAGAAAGAATATGAGGTAGTGATTCTGTTCCAGAGCAAAGCTCCTCAAATTTGGTTAGTTGCCTAGTATATGCCTGCGGATCTGGTATGGTCTGCAGAAAGTGGTATAGCTGAGCTGCATTCCAAAATGTGAGTCTATATGGACCCATGGAGTTTGTCAGCTCCTCCATGATAGCCCACCTATTTCCTCTCACAAATTGTGATGCGCTCATTTGCTCAGTCTCTCGTAACGTCGAAAATTGTGTCATTGAAAGACCTGGTAGAAATTTAGGATTCCCAATAATCGGGGTCAAAGGAGATGTTTTGGTCGTTTGGCCCGCATGTAGAATAGCTTGTGAGCAGTGTTTCAAGGTGTTCCCTATCAGGGGGTGTGATTTCAACTCTGATGGTACATGTTCCCAACACCATAATGTTCTCTCTAATGGTATGGGGGATTGATGCTGTTCTATTTGCACCCACAGCTTCAGGTCATTATTGCGTTGCCAGTCTATTACTCTGCTAAGGTGTACTGCCTGATAATATCGTCGAACGTCTGGCAATGCTAAGCCCCCATTTTGCTTTGGTAGTGTTAATAAGCTACGAGATAAACGTGGTTTCTTATGGGCCCATACGAATCGTGTAAACATTGCTTGTACTTGTTTAAAATAAGATAGTGGTATCCGTATCGGTAGGGCCTGAAATAGGTATAGGAATTTGGGTAATATACACATTTTTATTAGGTTACATCTACCGAACCACGAGTGAAAATTTATATGCCATTTTTCCAATAATAACCTAGATTTTGTAAGCAGAGGGGGGAAATTTTGTTCATAGGTACAAATTATACTTGTTGCGATATACGTGCCTAGATAATTTAATGCCGATGTGGTCCACTTAAAGTGGAAGCCACCTCGCAGTTGTTCCAGGATTCGTATGGGTAGCCCAACCCCCATTGCCTCTGACTTCAAGAAATTTATTTTTAAATTGGATAGAGCTCCATATAACTCAAATTGTTTAAGGAGGTTTGGTAGTGAAACTATTGGGTTTGTTAAAGAGAATAACAGGTCATCGGCATAAGCCGAGACCTTATATTGTTTTTTACCTACCATCACTCCTTGTATATCAGAGTCAAGTCTTATCGTAGATAGGAACGGTTCTAAAGTTAAGGCATATAAAAGAGGGGATAAGGGGCATCCCTGTCTGGTACCGTTCTTAATTGGAAACGACTCTGAGAGCACACCATTTACTTTCACTTGTGCAGTCGGATTTGAATATATTCTTGCTATCCGGCCTATCATCACTTCTCCTAACCCAATATGTCTAAGTACGGAGAACATAAATTACCAATTTACCCGGTCAAATGCCTTCTCCGCATCAGTGTTTAACAATACACAAGGGGTATTTGTAGATTGAGTTACATAGAGTAAATTTAACACTTTAGATGTGCTATCTCTTGCTTCCCGTGTGGGAATAAATCCAACTTGATCCAAATGGATCACTTTTTGTAGGTGGTTCGCCAGACGGGTAGCTAAGATTTTAGTATATATTTTGATGTCTACATTTAATAGTGAGATAGGCCGGTAACTGCCACATGCAGTAGGGTCTTTCCCCTCTTTGTGTATTAAGGCAATGTGGGCTCCCAGAGTGTCCCTAGTGAATGAAAATCCGGAATCTATCGCATTGAATAAATGTATCAAACGCGGGCCTAATATTGTTGATAACGTTCTGTAATATTGTACCGTAAACCCATCCGGCCCCGGGGCTTTCCCTAATTTCATAGAATTTAATGCTTGTTGAAATTCCACTAAAGATATTGGGGCATCTAGTTCTTCCCGTACTCCATTAGTCAAAGAGGGCATTTGGGACGCCTGAATATATTCATCTATGACTGTTCTAGATGGTATAGGTAATGATAAGTCATATAAATATCCATAGTACTCTTTAAATTCCTGGGTAATATGTTTTGGTAAAGTTATCTTTTGACCGACGCTATTGACGACTTGAGGTATGTATGTTGATAGTTTATGTTCTTTGACCCTTCTTGCTAGTACTTTTCCACATTTATCTCCTAGTTCATAGTTCGCCTTGCGGCAGAACTGTAATGCTGCTTTTGCTTTATAATAAAGCAAATCTGTAATTTGTTTCCTAAGTCCTGTGAGTTCTATTTCTTGAGTCTGATTAGGGGCATGTTTATGCCTAGATTCCGCCTTCGCTAATTTACTAAGTAGTTCGGTAAGTTGTTTCATTTGCTCCCGTTTGATTCGAGCACCATGTTTAATCAGAATCCCTCTAAGAACTGGTTTATGTGCCTCCCATAGGACTCCTGGGTCGCAATCTGCTAGGTCATTCATCTGGAAATATATTGTCAGCTCTCTAGTTACTTCTTCCAGAACCTCTGGACTCTGTAAAAGGCTTTCATTCAATTGCCAAAAGCGATGTGTGAGTGATTGTGTTCCCATTAGGTCATACGTCATGAACACAGGTGCATGGTCTGACCATGTAATATTGCCTATGTGTGTAGCTCTTCCCGCATGTAGATAAGTATGAGGAACCATAAAATAATCAATTCTGGAATAAGTTTTGTGTGGGGGGGAATAGAATGAATAATCCCTTTCCCCAGGATGTTGTAGTCGCCAAACGTCGATTAGCTGGTTTTTATGTAACAATTTTGCAATCCGTTTGGATTGTTTCGGCGAAATAGATGATTTGCCTGTAGAGGTGTCTATTGATGGTACCAGAGGTATATTAAAATCCCCTCCGAGTATCAACTGCCCCTCCATAAAATCTACGAGTTTCCTTGTTATTTCATCCAAAAAAGATGCCTGATTTTCATTGGGAGCATAAATTGTTGCTAATGTCATCTGTATATTCCCCAGGAGTCCCTTAATGTAAACATATCGACCCATAGGGTCTATTAACGAGCTTTGATGTTGCCATGGGATTTTACTAGAGATTAGTATTGAAACACCTTTTGATTTAGCTATTGGATTAATAGAATGGTAAGTCCATGGATAAAATCTATTTTGGAGGTATTGGGATCTGTCTATCCTAAAATGTGTCTCTTGAATAAAAGCTATATCAGTACCAGAGCGTTTTAGGTCCTGTAGCAGCATATGTCGTTTCTCAGGTATATTGAGGCCCTTAGCGTTCAGGGACATCACTACCATACCATCAGTCATCATATTAATTAAAAAAGAAAGAGAAAAAAAAAAAGAAAAGGAAAAAGAAACAAGTCACAATGGGTTTCAACTACCCAAGTTCAACTACATACCCCTGTAATGGCTTCCAGTGGTATCAAAGCAATTTGCTTTGTGCACTCTGTCTACTCTAAGAGTGCTGACCTATTTGGGGGGTGGTTAGGTGTGACCAGGGACATCAGAAAAAATTAAAAAAATAAAAAAAAATCAAGAGTGGCTCCCGGATCCTCCCCCCAGCTCCTCCTTGAAATAAAAAAATGAGTAAGAGGAGGGAACAAATAAAGCTCATGTACCAAGGCAAAGAAGATTGAATTTAGACTTATATTTAAGTCCTTATGCTCCTTATCTTTTCCTTTAATTTTCCCTTAATTTTCCATCAATTCCCTCCCCCCTATCTGGTCTGAGGAGTCTCTATTAATCCCTCAAAAATCTTTCCATATAGAAGATACATAAAAAAGATATTCAATATTATGAACCCCCAAAAGGGAAAAAGAAAAAAAAAAAAAGAAGGGGGGGCAGGGGGGGAACTCCTCATCTTCCCCCCCCATTCCCCCCATTTCCCCTCTCTCTTTCCCTCCCACCCCCCCCCATATCCTTGTATTACTCCAATTGCTCCAGTTATAGTTAATTACTAATGTCAAACTCATTTCTCTGTTCCCATTCCCTTATATCCTCTCTCCTGCTTCTCTTGCCCCCTATTCTCTCTAATCCCTATATCCCTATATCCCTATATCTATGTGATGTGTTTAGTGTATTAGTGTATTAATGTATTAGTGTATTGGACCATATTAGTCCTTACTTAATCCTTAGTGTTTTATTTATATTTTATATCTGTGTACTCCCCTATGTGCCATTCCTTTTATATTAGGAGTCTCTTTAGACTCCTGTGTTCTCCTCTTTATTTCGATTTCCATATTTTCATAACCCCTTCCCTTCCCCAAAAAAAAAAAAAGAAAGAGAAAAAAAGAAAAGCAAACAGGAGAGAGGAAAGGAGGGAATAAATGTTTTCTCTCTCCTTCCTCACCCCTTGTTTTGTGACTAACCACGTGCATATGTGTAGTTTTATTTCACCCATGTCCATCTCTATTAATATCCTTATATAATTGAGAGAGAGGAGACGATACCAAGGGGGGATTCATCTTATATTACCAAATCCAGGATTTAAATTTTAGTATTTACACCTATCCTCCTAAACCAAGGTGAAAAAAAAGGGGGGGGGCAGGGGACGGTAGGCCCCTAAAAAAATGTTTGTTTTTTTTCCCTCTTTTCTTTTTTTTAAACCCCCCCCAAAAAAAAAAAAACACCATCGTATATCTGTTATTCTATTAAGGGCATTTTATTGAACACTCTTTAAACCTGTCAACTTGCTTAATAAATGTTGATATCTCCTTCTTATAAATGGTCAAAAAGGGGTGAAGTAAAAAGAGCCATCGGGGGGGCACCACATGATAAACCCCTTTTCCTGTCCTCTTGACTGAGCTCCTCATGGTCCTCTCCCTCCCCCCTCTTCAGCAGTATAGACGCGTATACACACACATATACATACATATATGTCTATATGTATACCCCCGTCCTTTTTCCCTCCCCTCCTTCCCTCTCCCTCCTCCCCTTCCCCCCTTCGCATTTTATACCACATAATGTAATATTTTTCATTTCATATCATACTGCCATTTCATTATTCATTCATTATTCATTTCAGAGTATCCAAACTAATAAAGGGTATAGGACCCCAAAAGAAAAATTATATTTATCACCTTATTACCTTTCCCTCCACCCCCCTCCCCCAAAAAATTACACCTATCACCTCTAACCCCCACCCCCCCTCCCCCGCACACAACCCATCTATTTATCAGTTCATTAGTTCATCTATTCATCAAAAAAAAAGAGATAACCCCCCCCCCCCCAAAAAAAGAAGGAAAAAGTGAAAGACAAAAAAAATAAAAAATCCAAATCAACCCCCCCTAAAAATAATACCTCTCCCCCTTGTAGGGGAAGAGGAGGGGGTGGGGGAAAAAATAGTTCACTCGTTTCTTCATGTTTTTAATTATATTGATTGTATTATATAGTTCAGGTTCTCGTATATTTTATCTCCTTATTGGTACCTGTAGCCAGTCTTGAACCGGAAATGGTTCACTATCTAGAAACTTAAAAAGATTTGGTAAGTCTATTTTAGACCGGAGCCAAAATGATGTACCCCCTTTTCGTACTAAAATGGAAATCGGGAATCTCCAACGATATGTACCGCCACAGTCTCGTATCTGTTCCAGCACTGGCCGTAACAGCGCCCTGCGTTGCAATGTAGCCCTTGAGAGGTCCGGTAAAAAATGTATCTGTACCCCCTGAAAGTCTATCCCTCCTGTTTCCCACGCTTTCTTTAATATTACTTCTCTATGCCTAAAATAATGTAAGCGGCATATTACGTCCCGTGGGCGTTTTTAGATCTTTAGATTTGGGTCCTAGGGCTCTATGAACTCTATCGAGCTCAAAGTTCAAAGGGGTAACATCTTCTATAATTTTTTGAAAAATAGTTTTTACCATATCCTGAAGATTTTCTTGTTCTGTTGTTTCAGAAATACCTCGGAGGCGCACGTTATTTCATCGACTTCGGTCCTCGAGGTCCTCGATCTGTAGCTGGAGTGCCACCATTTGTTCATTATAAGCCAGTCTATCTTTCTCTAAATCAGACACTCTTTGTTCCAATGCTTGTGTGGCTAACTCTTCATCTGTGACCCGCTCTGCTAAATCTTGCACCTCTGTATGTATCTGTTGCAGATCTTTATTATGTGTTTCCTCTATTTTTGTCATAATCGCTTCAATATCCACTCTAGAGGGGAGAGCCTGTATAAGCATTCTCAGCTCTTCTATTTTTAGATTCATAGGCTCCATATCTTCACCCTGCTGAAGCAGTCTTCTCACCCCCACCGTTTGAACTGAAGGGCTCTGTGGAATTACCTGAAGTGCCTCCAAACTTCTCCTCACCTCTCTTTGTGTTTGTGTCTGGAATTGCACTACTACAGGAAGCTTCTCTCCCAAGTGGTGTGGTATGGAGGTAACGGCGGTGGGAATGCTCTCCGTCTCCGTCTCTGGATCTATCTCTGGATCCAAACCCTGCACCGTCTGATAGAATTTGTCAGGGTCACCTGTGGCCAGGTGACAGATGCACACCGTAGGGGGACAGGAGTGCACCGCGAGGTAGTGAACCCTATGGCTGGCTTCTGTGGATAGGAAACTGGGTGGTTGTGGAAAGCGGGACCAGAGGAGCACAACCGGGATCCCAACGGAAGCGAGAGCCAAGATTCCCCAGGGCGCGGAGTCTAAGACCCAGCTGGTCTTCTCCAGGGCCTCTAGTGGTGAGGATGTTACGCTGCAGGCTGGGACCAGGTCGCGGCCCCTGGAGTTTCCTAGCTCACGCCCCGTAGGATAAGGGGAAGCAGCAGCACACGATAGAGAGAACCGAATAACAAGCCGAAGGTCAGGGGCCACAAGCAGACAAGGATAACGAAGAACGAGCCGAAGGTCAAGGGTCACGAGCAGACAGGGATGGTCGGGGACAAGCCAATAACGTAACAGAGAGACAGACGTAGCACACGGCAGGCAGGAACCCAAACACACAATGCCTAACAAACACGTTGATCAGCAAAGCAGGCTTGCAGTGCACAGGTTAATATAGTGTTCAGTGATAGGGCCTGGGGTGGAGTCAGGCTGGGAGGAGATTATAAAGGAAGCCAGGTGAAGGAGGTCTGGTCTCTAGATGAACACATGAGGAGGAAGGTAAGATGGCAGACAGACATTAATGCATATCCATGACAGTACCCTCCCTCTTACGAGGCCTCCCCCTTCCCCGCCTGGGCCCAGGTTTAGAGGGAAACTTCAGATGAAACTCCTTTAACAGACGAGGTGCAAAGACCTCAGATGCAGTGATCCAAGACCTCTCCTCAGGACCAAACCCTTTCCAATGAACGAGGTACTGAAGAACGCCTTTACAGAGTCGGGAGTCCAGAATTTGACTGATCTCGTACTCCTGATTATCCTCCGAGACAGGCGCCACGGTAGGAAGAGGACGAGAGAATTTATTGAGGACTAAAGGCTTTAGAAGAGCAACATGAAAGGAGTTAGTGATTTTAAGGCTCTTAGGAATCTGGAGTTTGAAACAAACCGGATTCAGTTTAGCAGTTACCGTGTATGGACCGATGAATCGTGGAGCAAACTTCAGAGAAGGAACTCGGAGCTTGATGTTCCTGGTAGAGAGCCAGACTTTGTCCCCTGGCTGAAGAGAAGGCGGTTTACGCCTGCGGCGGTCGGCAAAGCCTTTGAATTTTTCAGCAGCTGCCCGGAGGGAATCATGAACGTGACCCCAAACGGAATTGAGAGACTCCTGAACCGAAGCCAAAGCTGGAATGTCTGGAGAACAGATCATAGGAAGAGGAAGTTGAGGGTGTTTTCCATAAACTGTGAAAAAGGGTGTCTTCTGCGAACTGGTATTCACATGATTGTTATGGGAGAATTCTGCCCACGGGAGTAGAGAGGACCAATCGTCATGGTGAGAAGACACAAAGGTGCGAAGAAAGACCTCTAACTCCTGATTAACCCTCTCAGTCTGTCCATTGGATTGGGGATGGTAAGAAGAAGAAAAATCCAAGACAATATTGAGGGATTTGCAAAAGGCTCTCCAAAAACGAGACGTGAATTGGACTCCCCTGTCGGAAACAATATGAGAAGGGACCCCATGTAGGCGGAGAATTTCTCGAATGAAAATGGGAACCAAGGCAGGGGCAGAAGGAAGACCAGGAAGAGGAACAAAATGAGCCATCTTGGAGAATCGATCGATTACCACCCAAATGACTGTATTATTCTCAGACAGTGGGAGATCGGTGATAAAATCCATGGCAATATGGGCCCAGGGTTCCTTAGGAATAGGCAAGGGCATGAGGAGACCAGCAGGAGCTTGTGTGGAGGATTTGGACTGAGCACAGACATGACAAGCTTTAACGTAGTCTTTGACGTCTGAGCGGAGATTAGGCCACCAGTAGTGACGACTGATGAGTAGGAAGGATCGGAGGAATCCAGAATGCCCTGCCACCTTGGAATCATGTCCCCAACGAAGGATCTTAGCTCTTAGCTCAGTGGGGACAAAGGTCTTACCAGGCGGAATTTTAGACTTCAGGGTGGTAGAGTGGGCAACAATGCATGAGGTGGGAATGATCGGCTCAGGTTCAGGGGCGGACTCCTCGTCCAAAGTGTCAAATGACCTAGAGAGCGCATCAGCCCGACCGTTGCAGGAACCAGGTTTGTAGGTAATCGTGAAATTAAAACGGGCAAAGAAGAGACTCCACCTGGCCTGTCTAGGATTCAGACGTTTAGCATTCTGTAGATACTGTAAATTCTTGTGATCGGTAAAGATCGTTATGGAGTGAGGGGAACCCTCCAAGAGATGACGCCACTCCTCTAACGCCAATTTAATTGCGAGAAGTTCCCGATCACCGATGGCATAATTCCTCTCTGCCTGAGAATTTTTTTTGGAGAAGAACGCACATGGTTGGCGTCTCTTCTCAAAGATTTGAAGAAGCACAGCTCCCACCCCCATTGAGGAAGCGTCCACTTCAATAAAAAATGCATTCCCAGGATTTGGTCTCCTCAAGAGGGGGCCAGAAACAAAGGCCTGTTTCAGGTTGTGAAATGCAGAGACAGCTTCGGGAGGCCAGTCTCTGGCATTCACACCCTTCTTGGTCAAAGCGATAATAGGCGCGGCAATGGAAGAGTAATTCCTTATGAACTGCCTATAATAATTAGTGAAGCCAAGAAAGCGCTGTGTGGCCTTGAGGCTAGCAGGAAGAGGCCAGTTGGTGATAGCCAAGACCTTCCCAGGGTCCATACGAAGCCCCGAACATGAGACAAAGCACCCCAAAAACAGGACCTCAGAACATTCAAAGGAACATTTCTCCAGCTTGGCATAGAGATTGTTCTCTCTAAGACGTTGAAGTACAGTGCGGACATGGTTTCTGTGGACGAGCAGATTTTCAGAAAAGATCAGAATGTCATCCAGATAGATGACAACAAACTGGTACAGCAGATCTCTGAAGATTTCATTGACAAAGTTTTGAAACACGGCTGGAGCATTACACAGACCAAAAGGCATCACCAGATATTCGTAATGCCCGTCTCTAGTGTTAAATGCAGTCTTCCATTCGTCACCCTCCCGTATTCGAATGAGATTGTACGCGCCTCTGAGATCCAACTTGGTGAAAATGGAGGCACCCTTCAACCTATCGAATAGCTCAGATATTAAGGGTAAGGGGTATCGATTTTTAATAGTAACCGCATTTAAACCCCGATAATCAATGCAGGGTCTTAAGGTACCATCCTTTTTGGCAACAAAAAAGAACCCTGCCCCTGCAGGCGATGAGGATTTCCGGATGAACCCTCTCTCCAGATTCTCTGCTACATACTCCGACATGGCCTGGGTCTCTGGGATGGACAGAGGGTAGGTACGACCCCTGGGTAGAGTTGCTCCGGGGACAAGATCAATAGCACAGTCAAAAGACCTGTGGGGAGGAAGCACCTCAGCTGATTTTTTACAGAACACATCCCGGTAATCGCTGTATGCGGCGGGAAGATCAGAAGAAACAGAAGTGGCAGCAACCGGAAGACTCTCCTTGGGGGTCACCTTGAGAAGACACGACGAGAAACATGAGGAACCCCAGGCCAGGATCTGCCCAGAGACCCAGTCCACATGTGGAGAGTGGAGCTGTAGCCAAGGGAGGCCCAATACAACTGGGGTAGAGGCCTTGGGTAGAATAAGAAAGGATATCCACTCCTGGTGGAGAATCCCTACCGACATCCTAATGGGTAACGTCTGGAAGCGAATAGGGCCCCCTGGGAGAACAGTGCCATCAATTGCCGAGACTACCAATGGGGTAGTGAGAGGTGAAAGGGTAAGCTTCATAGAAGAAGCAGTTCTCCAATCCATGAAATTGCCGGCAGCCCCGGAATCCAGGTATGCAAGGGTTGACTGAGGAGAAGTGCCTACATGAAGGGACACCGGCAAGAGCAGGCGAGAAGGTGATGTTTCTGGGTCCAATACTCCACCTTCCAAATGTATTAGACCCGAGCGTTTCCCGGACGAAGCGAGCAGGAGTCACGAAAATGACCCTTGCCCCCACAATAGAGGCACAAGCCCAGAGTTCTGCGCCTAGCACGTTCTTCGGGGGTTAGTCTGGTCCGGCCCAGCTGCATAGGTTCTTCAGCAGGTAGAGGATGCTCCACGGAATGAAGGGAGGGGAGCTCAGACTGGCTAGGACCCAGAGAGTGCTGGCGTCTTTTTTCTAAGGACCTCTCTTGAAAACGAATGTCGATCTGGTTGCATAATGAAATTACATCGTCCAGACCGACGGGAATGGCTCTTCCCGCTAATTCGTCTTTCACTCGGTCAGAGAGGCCATGTAAAAAGGTAGCGACCAGGGCCTCATTATTCCAGCTCAATTCAGCTGTGTGGATACGGAACTGAAGAGCATATTGCCCCACTGAACTAGATTCTTGGCGAAGACGTAAGACAGCACTAGCCGCTGAAGAAGCCCGAGCCGGCTCTTCGAAGATATTACGAAAGAGCTTCAAGAATTCGGACAGACTGGAAACCACCGGATCGTTCCTCTCCCACAGGGGGGCAGCCCAGGCCAAAGCTTCACCGGAGAGGAGGGAAATGATATAGGCTACCTTAGCCCGGTCAGATAGGAAGCTTTGAGGCTGAAGCTCAAAATGAATAGTGCATTGGCTGAGAAACCCCCTGCAGGCCTTGGAGTCCCCAGAGAAACGGAACGGAGCTGGCAATCTTAGTGAGTGTGAGGCTGCGACTGGTGCGATAGGTACAGCCGCTGGTTGTACTTGGGGTTGCGGATTCGGGGTTCCCAAGGAGACCTGAAGCTGCTCGAATCGAGAAGCCAGATCCTGGAGGAATCGCATCACCTGGGTCTGATTTGATTCCTGGGTCTCAAGTCTGCGAACTATGCCCTGCAATGGATCATCCGCGGGAAGCGGGATGTCAGCCGGGTTCATGGCTGATCAAACTGTCAGGGTCACCTGTGGCCAGGTGACAGATGCACACCGTAGGGGGACAGGAGTGCACCGCGAGGTAGTGAACCCTATGGCTGGCTTCTGTGGATAGGAAACTGGGTGGTTGTGGAAAGCGGGACCAGAGGAGCACAACCGGGATCCCAACGGAAGCGAGAGCCAAGATTCCCCAGGGCGCGGAGTCTAAGACCCAGCTGGTCTTCTCCAGGGCCTCTAGTGGTGAGGATGTTACGCTGCAGGCTGGGACCAGGTCGCGGCCCCTGGAGTTTCCTAGCTCACGCCCCGTAGGATAAGGGGAAGCAGCAGCACACGATAGAGAGAACCGAATAACAAGCCGAAGGTCAGGGGCCACAAGCAGACAAGGATAACGAAGAACGAGCCGAAGGTCAAGGGTCACGAGCAGACAGGGATGGTCGGGGACAAGCCAATAACGTAACAGAGAGACAGACGTAGCACACGGCAGGCAGGAACCCAAACACACAATGCCTAACAAACACGTTGATCAGCAAAGCAGGCTTGCAGTGCACAGGTTAATATAGTGTTCAGTGATAGGGCCTGGGGTGGAGTCAGGCTGGGAGGAGATTATAAAGGAAGCCAGGTGAAGGAGGTCTGGTCTCTAGATGAACACATGAGGAGGAAGGTAAGATGGCAGACAGACATTAATGCATATCCATGACAGAATTGCTGTATCTCCGGCTGCAACACTCCACTAACTTCTTTGGGATGTTTCCCTGTCTTCCCTCCCTTCGCTGCTGCTGCTGCTTTGCGGAAGGTATTCGTCTCCCGCTGTCTCCCTGTTTGCATACCGTATTGCCGTTCAAATGATTCGCTGGACTGAAAAGCTGGTATACAGGAGACAGGGAGGCACGCTAATATTAGTGACCTCTTAGTCTCCCTCCGACTCCGGCTCTCCGGCTCTCCGGCACTCTGGCACTTTGATGTCCTGGCACAGGCACTGACTCTCGGACTCTCCTCTCTGATTTTCTTGGAGCTGGTTAGCGTGGACTCGGGAGCTCACATCACGTACGTCCTCACACGGCCATACTCAGACCACGCCCCGTCCGGGGTAAAGCTGAGCATCAGGTGATATTTCTAACAACACTCATGGAGAACTTTTGGAACAAAAATGTTACATGGTGGTTTTGTCTGATGGTCTGATTGTCCTGGTGAACGTAGAGCAGACACAGGGGGTATACAAGGGTTATTCAAAGCAACACATGAGGCCATCCGAATATCACCAGGAAACTAATGTAAACCTTTTTGTCCTGAGCCACCAAGTTATCTGCCTGGGGAAAATCAGCATTAACCAGGTCTAATCTCAAACTCTGTAGGCTGATTTGTTTCCATCTTTATTGACTTGTTTAATGTTTAATGCCATTGGTCAGTTTGTCAGGCTCCAGTAGACCTCAACAAAATGGCGCTGTTTGCAAACAGACAGCGACTCCCTGTTGCAGGATCATGAATGAAATGGGTAAAAGATGGTTACCGTTCTTCACCTGTAGTGAACTCCTAAGGCGCTTTTCACCTTTTCAGGAGTTAATTGTAGATGTCTTTACGATTAAGCCTCAAAAAGGGCAAACGCTACAGATGGGGAGCAGGAGCAAAAGCCATCTTTTACCCATTTCATTCACACTCCTGCAACAGGGAGTCACTGTCTGTGTGCAGACAGCCGCCATTTTGTTGAAGTCTACTAGAGCCTGACAAGCCAATTGTGTATGTATTGCACCAGCCTACCTACATGATGCTGATCTGACTGATAAAGGTTTGGGGGGGGATTTGAGCAGCACTATTTTCATTATTTTTGGCTACATTGTTTAATATGTGTTGAAATACATACAATTGAAAAACATATTAACAAAAACTATACTGTTTTTTTCTATTATCTCCAATAGGATAATATTATCTTTTATTTTCCTCTGACATGTATTATTTAAATAAAGTAAAGAAATATATTTTAATAATTACTAATTACTTTTAATAATTAATAATTACGTAATACTTTCATGTATGTAAAAAGTAATGAATGTATTATTTACTTAGTAATAAACCTAATTGTTGATAGTGGGTTTACATTTTAAAGCGAAGAATAAATAAATAAATAGAAAGATAGACAGGACTCTAAAATCCAAATGAAATACAAGTATATAAAGCATATCTATTGATTTTAAAACAATCTCTTTCCTTAAAGGCATATGTTCTTTCTAACATTATCTTAAATGTGTTCTTGTAAATCTTTAGGGAACCTAGAGCAGGTAGAAAAGACTATTCTTGATCACTAGTGGGTTAATTGTATTAAAGTGTGCTTTTCAATTCCCTTGTGTACCAAGACTATAGTCTGATTTTGTAATCTAATGCTTTGATGCACTGTGTTTATAGTACAAATTAATTATCTGAGGATATTAACCACCACAGTGGTATTACAAACATTGACCCCCATTGCTACAGATAAATGAATGCTTAATAGTCCATTATAAGAAGCACTTGATCCATGTATTACCTATAAAATGAATAGAATTTTTGTTTCTCATTTGGTTTATGAATACTAATAACCCATGATACTAATATCATCCCTTTTTTGTTTTTTAACCACTTGAGTCCCTGGGCCTTTTTTCCTATAAACACTTTGGGAGTCTGTTAATAAAACGAATTGCATAGCTATTCGTCCAGCAAAACTGCATATACATTTGTTGTGTGTGATTTAAAAGCAGCTGTTTTGAGATTATGGCAAAAATGAATGTTCTTAAGGTATTTCTGCTTCAGGTCAAATGTTCTTAGCAATTGTTTTAGGCTCAAAATAAATAGCATTACATTTCACAGAACACACTCCCGTCAGGGATAGTACAGTTGCAACACCTTCTCAACAGATGCTTAAACGTCATTCCCGGCGTATTGTCAAATGACATTCGCAGATGGGATCTCCCATCCTGGGCAGGCGTCATATGATTTACTGAGGTGCTGATGCGCGTGCCTGGCATCCGCAATGTCCGTCGGGTACCTGCGGTCACTCCTGACAGAGCAGGAATGTGGGTCTGTGTGTGTAAACACACAAATCTACGTTCTGTCAGGGGAGAGGAGACAGATCGTGTCTAGTATATAGGAACACAGATCGGTCTCCTCCCCCAGTCAGTCCCATCCCCCCACAGTTAGAACACACAGTGAGGGAACACATTTAACCCCTTGATCACCCCTAGAGTTAATCCCTTCCCTGCCAGTGACATTTATACAGTAATCAGTGGCTATTTATAGCACTGATTTCTGTATAAATGTCAATGGTTTCAAAAAAGTGTCAAAAGTGTCTTATCTGTCCGCCACAATGTCGCAGTCCCTATAAAAATTGCAGATCGCCACCATTACTAGTAAAAATGCCATATACCAATAATCTATTTTGTAGGCGCTATAACATTTGCACAAACCAATCAATATACGCTTATTGCGATTTTTTTTATACCAAAAATATGTGGAAGAAAACATATAGGCCTAATCTGAGGAATTAAAAAAAAATTATTGGAATATTTATTATAGCAAAAAGTTAAAATTATTGTGTTTTTTTTTTAAATTGTCGCTCTTTTTTTGTTTATACGCAAAAAATAAAAACCGCAGAGGTTATCAAATACCACCAAAAGAAAGCTCTATTTTTGGGAAAAAAAGGACGTCAATTTTGTTTGGGCACAACGTCGCACGACCACGCAATTGTCAGTTAAATCCACACAGTGCCGTAGTGCAAAAAATGGCCCAGCCAGGAAGGTGGTAAATTCTTACGGTGCTGAAGTGGTTAAAATAGCAAACAACCCAAAAAAGCAACTATTCATCAGTGATCAATTCATAGCACTATTTTCACTGTATAATTTTTCTGTACTTATAGTAGAAATATAAGTAGAATATCACAACAAAATATCAACCCTACTCCTTTATAAATCCCCAAATTTCATATATTTAAGCTAAACCTGCAGTTGTGGGCTTGAGTGCCACTCTACATTCAGTGCAGAGAAGAATAAAGTATGTAACAGTACTGTTTTCAGTGTATATCACTCAATCCTGCATAGCTCAGACTTCCTCATGCTACTACCCTCAGAATCAATCTCCCATACTGGCTACTGTATTCTGAAATTCACTGTACTCACTGCTGTCAGAATGGTCAAACAGTTACTGCACCTGATTGTCTGAAGTTAATGTTCAGCCAAGAATTTTATGGCCAGGTCCATCAATTTTCAGATCAGAGTTTGCGGAGCTATCTGGTGCCAATATGGCCAGCCGGGGCTTACATTTCAGCCAATTCAGCAAGAATCAGCCAAAATGTTAGCCGTGTATGGCCAGTATACGTTTATTCCCTAATACCACTATATTTTTTCTTTCAAAATATAGCTTGCCTATGACATTATTTGTCCTGCATTTAACCAGGAGCTATCTGTTAAAAGATTAAGGCACAATAGCAAAGTTTTGGTAAATTTACAAAATTTACTAAATCTCTGATACTTTTTCTGAATCATATGCTTATTTTTACCAAATCATGGTGACAAAAGGATGCATGTACCAATCACTACCTAGATATTGTGACCCTTGTGAAGGTTGACAAAAAACAAGATACATTAAACCTGTGAGATCTTCTTTTAGGAATCATCATGGACTAAATTTCCACTACAGCTTAGTATTTAATCGAGCACAGAACTTTAAAGTGGTTGTAAAGCCTTTAAGTGCTAATAAAGGCTTCTTTCTTTTTTTTTAAATAGCAGACATGTCATACTGACTTGCTCTGTGCAGTGGTTTTGCACAGAGTAGCCCCGATCCTCCTATTCTTGGGTCCCTCTCCAGTGCTCTTTGCATCTCCCTCCTGCCGCATGCCCCCAGAGCAAGAAGCTTGTTCCTGAGCCGTGGCTCTAAGTGTTCATTCACACACAAAGCCGTGGCTCTGCCTCACCCCCACTCTCTCTCCTCATTGGCTCACTGGCTGTAATTGACAGCAGCAAGAGCCAATGGCTCAGCCAATGAGGATGGAGAGTCCCCATCGAGCTGAGGCTCTGATGCACATTGCTGGATTGAGATGGAGCTCAGGTAAGTTTAAGAGGGGTTGGAGGATATAAATGTTTTATATATTGCACAAAGAAGGTTTTTTTTACCTTCATGGATAGAATCCATGAAGGTAAAAAACCTTGAGCCTTTAGAATCACTTTAAGTTTTTTTTTCCTTAATGCATTGCATTATATGCATTAAGGTAAAAAAAAACTTCTGTACCTGGTATGCCCCTCAGCCCCCTTTTATACATACCTGAGCCCCGTCATGATACAGCACTGTGCATGAGAGGAGCGGTTCTCCTGGCTCTGTCCCTCCTCACAAGGCAGATCGATTAAAGTGGGACCTATTGGCTCCTGCTGCTGTCAATCAAACTCGGTGACGAGGGAGCAGAGGGCGAGGCTGTGCCCTACTGTCTGTGTCTATGGATACAAGCAAATAGGGATTGAAAGTGAGCCTGCATGAGTGTCCTCATAAGAAGCAGCTTCCTATGGGGGCACTGGATGAAGAGGAGGAGCCAGGAGAACCAACAGGGAACCAAGAAGGTGAAGATCAAGGCTGCTCTGTGCGAAACCATTGCACAGAGCAAGTAAGTATGACATGTTTTGTTTTTTATTAAGAAAAAAGAAAGAACAGTTTTACAAAACACTTGGAAACAGAATCTGGAAACAGAATCATGATCCTTGTTGGCTGTGAGATCTTATGAAGGAATATGAAAAAGCCTGAAATGGATGCAGCCACAATAACTAGGATTGGTAAGCTGTAACATATTACATTTTAGTTTTTTTTTTCTTAAATACGCTTTACCTTACACAAACTGCATAGTGTATATATGTGGGGGCACAGTGGGTGGACCTTAATGCCCAGCCACCACACCTATGGGTCCACGTGGCTTCAAGGTTATGTGCTGGAAGCAGGCTCACTGTGCACTCCAAGCACACAGATCCCACTGAAACCAGAATGACTGATGATAAGACGACCGCTGTGACATCCAATCACAGAAATCATTTTGTGTTTATTTTTTTTTTACTTGAAAAGTTTTTTTATTGAGAGGAGAAAGCAAAAAGGCAACCTAAAGGGTTACAAAAATCAGTACAATAGCAGAGCAGGTACATTGTATAACAACACAAGAAATTATTCTCTCAAGAACATTTAACAGATAGCAACATATGGATCGGGATACCAGGAATAGCTATACAATCAAACAGTAGACATGTGCACACTGAAATATTTCGTTTCGGAATTTCGTTTTCGTCAAAAAATAAATTTATTTAGTTACTCCCGAAATTCGTTTTTATTTATTTTGTTTTTCGTTAAAAATTGCATTCGTCCGAAAATCTGAATTAATTAAGGTCGAATCTGTCATTGAAGGCTTATGGTGTCTGTCGAATGTTCAAAGAAGATTCGACGGAGCAGCGAAACTGTACGACTCTGCAATCATACATTTCCGGTCGAATGTTCCGCCCACAAGCAGTGATCTTTTCTCTCTATGTCGAATCTTTTCTCTCTATAATGTCAAATCTTTTCTCTCCTATGTCGAATCTTTTCTCTCTATAATGTTGAATCTTTTCTCTCTATAATGTCAAATCTTTTCTCTCTATAATGTCAAATCTTTTCTCTCCTATGTCGAATCTTTTCTCTCCTATGTCGAATCTTTTCTCTCTATAATGTCAAATCTTTTCTCTCTATAATGTCAAATCTTTTCTCTCTATAATGTCAAATCTTTTCTCTCCTATGTCGAATCTTTTCTCTCTATAATGTCAAATCTTTTCTCTCCTATGTCGAATCTTTTCTCTCCTATGTCGAATCTTTTCTCTCCTATGTCGAATCTTTCCTCTCCTATGTCGAATCTTTCCTCTCCTATGTCGAATCTTTCCTCTCCTATGTCGAATCTTTTCTCTCCTATGTCGAATCTTTCCTCTCCTATGTCGAATCTTTCCTCTCCTATGTCGAATCTTTCCTCTCCTATGTCGAATCTTTCCTCTCCTATGTCGAATCTTTCTCTCCTATGTCGAATCTTTTCTCTCCTATGTAGAATAATCTTGGACTAATAGAGTTAAGGTTAGGCACATTCGACCACAGGTTCGATAGACACAGATTGTTATTGTCAGCGTCACGTCGAATCTCCTATCTATATCGAACTGTTGTAGCAACGAAAACGAAAATAAAGCATTTGTTTATGTCGGATCTTTCGGTTTTCGGATTCTGTGCTTTCGTTTTCGTTTGTTAAAACGATAACGAAAATAGCTGAAATTCGGACGAAAATGCATTCGGACGAAAACGAATGCACATGTCTATCAAACAGTATAGAACTAATTAGAACTTTTAGTGTATATAATAGAGTATTAAACCTCTTCTTGATACCTTAAGGTAAACTAAAACTGGCAAGTGCAGGGGGCAATGTATGTTAATTATGTTATATATATATGTTATTATATTGTTACAAGCGGACAGTACATGCTGGATGGAGTAATCAGGTTTTCCATTGTTTCCAAAAAATTGCACATACACCATTTTCATAGCAAACATTATTTAGTATCGGGTTTGTGTATTGAGATTTTGAAGGAAGGTAGCTCTGTCGGGAGGATCCAATTGTTTCCATGCCGTAGCAATGGCCTTCCTGGCAGCAATTATACAGTGGACTATAAAGGGTCTGTGGATGGGGCTCCAGGATTTATGATATAAGAGGAAGAGAGCTGTAGCTGAGCTGCATGCTATAGGAGTGTGGAGTACTGCGGAAAGAAAGGAGAATACATATTTCCAAAAAGGTAGTAACCTGGGGAAGGACCACCAGATATGCAGTAGAACGTAGTTTCTTCAGCAATTAGGGGAAGTAGATGCATAGAACTTGGACAGTCTCACTGGGATATAATACCAGCGATGTTGTATTTTTAGGGAGGTCTCCCAATGAAAGACACATTTGGAGGAGGTAGAAAACATCTGCATTGCCTTATGCCTAGTGTTAATTGAAAGTTCTGATTAAGTTCTGCTTCCCATATTTTCAGAGAAGGTGCTTTTTCCACAGAGAGGTTGTGTATATGAGTGCGGTATAAGAAAGAGATTCCTTTATGGTAAGTCCGGGGGTTCTCGTAAAAAGATAGGATGTTGTGGGGTATTTGGAAGTTTCCTGGAAAGATTTAAGCTAGGACTGATGCGTAAATATTTGTAAAAGTCCCTAGTGAGGTTATATACCTTGCATAAAGTTGCAAAAGGGAGCAGTGAGGATCCCTCAAAAAGGAGGCCCAGATTTTGGATGCCAGTGTCTGTCCAGGTGGGTATTGGTAGGTCCGTGGTGAAAAGTTCCAGGGCGCAGAGAGGAAGTGATGAAAAGTCACTTGTGGAAGAGTCCAATTTTAGGGATTGGAGGTTTTGCCATGTAGAGAGAGCGGCTCTGATAATTGAGTATGGTGAAGTAGGTGGGCGGAAGCCATGTAGAATGGCGGCTAGGGTATTCTGTAGTGGGGATTCCACTAGGGCATGTTCAATGTAGGTCCAAAGATGGTTTTCGGTGGGAGCCCACCAAAATTTGAAGCTGTCCAATATCACTGCTTGGTAATAAGCTTTGAGGTATGGTACTCCCATACCAGCAGCAGTTTTGTGCCTGTGTAGAACAGCAGATTTAAATCTAGTTCTTTTCCATCCCCATATGTAATATTTAATCTCGGATTTTAGTTTCTGCAAAAAAGCTGATGTGAGTGGAATGGGTAGGGTTCGGAAAAAGTACAATATAGATGGGAGAAGTGACATTTTGGCAACTGCGGCTCTTCCTGCCCAAGACACTTGGGCCAACACTAGGGACTTGGTTTGATGGACATCAGAAGGTGCTCATAGTTGGCTTTGTAAATGGAGGCGCATGGGGTACAAAAATGAATACCTAGGTACTTAATAGTAGAGTTAGGGGCCCAAGTGAAACCAGTGGACACTGTTATTGTGTGTTTGATATGTGGAGAAAGCGATATAGGTAACATATAGGACTTAGAGGTGTTAACTTTGTATAGTAATATTTGACTGAACTCCTGCAGAACTTAATCACAGCAATCATTTTATCAGAAGGCTGCCTTTGATTCTTGCCATCAACACGGCTTAAAGGGCCACCAGGAGGTGGCGGCAAGGGTTAAATAATATTCCGTTACATAACTTAGTAATAAATAAATATGCTAAGGGCTGAAAAAGTTTTCCCACAGCATACTTTTTTGGGTCTTATCATTCAGATTTTCAAAGTACTCCTTGTGCTCCTTGTAATATAATGTTTAAAATGCTCAGACATGGTAAACATAAGTATTGTTTAATTTGTATTTTATTATTCTTATTAAATAATATCTTTATTTAATCCTGTTCAATAACTGGCAGGTTAAATATAGAATAAACAACTTTCAACATTACCTTTATGGTAACAATGAAAGAAAATATTTTAAACTTCAAGTATTACTTAATTTCCAGCTGAACTTAGATGTGTTTCCATAGAAACACTTGAAGGCTTTTGTCACTGAGATAGTCCCACTCAATAACTCTGTATTAACAATCAGAGAGCTTACTAATGTTCAACCATTATAATTCTTCCATTCCCAGAGAAAAAAGTAATTTCAGTAGAGTTTTTTGATAATGTTAATAAAAGCTAACAAAAAAAGCAATCACTGATGCATAGATGTCTCATTACACTATGGAAAATGAAAAAAAAATCATATGTGTTTTATAAATACATACATGTGTGATCAAAATATAGAAACATGTAACTATTTCAGTTCTGAATAAAATAAATGTCAAGGAAAATGTTTACATCTTAAGCCTCGTACACATGACCGTTTTTCTCTGCAAGAAACGACAAGAAAACTGCTGGCAGTTTTTTTTGCAGAGAAAACCGTTCGTGTGTATGGTTTGTCGTCGAGAAAACTGCCGGGAATCTCGATGAGAAAAAAGGAGAACCTGCTCTCTTTTTTCTCGTCAGGATTCTTGTTTTTCTCGTCAGGATTCTCGTCGGCCTGTTTCCCGATGAAAAAAACGGTCGTGTGTATGTTTTTCCAAGTCTTAAAAACCCGTGCATGCTCAGAATCAAGTATGAGATGGGAGAGCTCCTTCTGGTAAAACTAGCGTTTGTAATGGAGATAGCATATTTGTCACGCTGTAACGAACTGAAAGTACGAAGACTGAAAGCGTGAATCGTCTCTCACCAAACTTTTACTAACACGCAGTAACACGAGATCAGCAAAAGCAGCCCAAGGGGTGGCGCCATTAGAATCGAACTTACCCTTTATACTGCCGTCGTACGTGTTGTACGTCACCGCGCTTTAGACCGTCTAAATTTTGGATTGACAGTGTGTATGCAAGGAAAGCTTGGCAAGAATCCCGTCAAGCTTGACAAGAATCTCGTCAAGAAAACCGATGTTTTTTTTTACGACAGGATTCTCGATCGTGTGTACGAGGCTTAAGTGTAAAATCATATCTTAAATCCGTTTTCCTACAACAATAATTTAAAATTTATTTTAATGTCTAGTAGTTGACTATAATCTGAGCTGATGACATCTAAATATCCAAAGCAGAACTTCAGATTGACTAGAGTATGTTCCATTACAAAGGCATTTCCTGATAACAAGTATTTGTATACAGAGACTCACCGCACATTACCAAATGTGGTGGCCAATGTCCTTATTACTGCAAGGAGTTATACACCTGTGGTTAGTGCAGGAGAAGTTGGAGGGTCATGTAGAGTGAGTACTGAAGCATGGATATGGAGTATATCACAATAATTCATAATATATTTTTAATTGGGTTACCTCTAGACTAGAGATAAGGAGAAAAAACAAGAAAAAACGAGGCAGAGCCTGTGGGAAGTTCCTTATTAGTAGTTTGACAGATAATTGGGTGAAATATATAATGAGAAGGTAAATTGCAATGGTGTACTCACATCTGTGAGGTTTCGTAGCTCCTTATGGGGGATACATCAACCTGGAGTGAAAGCATGCAGGGAATATGACTGTTCCTGTGCAGAGTAAGATCACACTCGATGCTCAGTGGGTTGATTTAGACAATCCTACACTCTGTGGTCTCAGGATCCTGGTGTTTTCTCAGAAAGAGATCTATGAGCCCCAAAAGATGGAAAAGGGACATCAGCAGAGGTGCCAGAATGTAAAGGGGAGGCTGAGAAATGGATTCTTTATTGATTCAATATTTATTGCATAAAGAGCATCTACCAGACAGACCCAAAATAGTATATAGAAGAGCACCCAACTTAAGGGACAAGTTAGTCCATAATGCCGTTGAGACACCACAACCTAAACCACTTATGTTCTGGAACTTAAAGGGGTTCCATGGCTGTGGCAGATGTTACAGCTGTGTGAGAGTCCCAAAGAACAGAAATAAAAACTAAAATTGTTCACCAATCCCAAAACAAACCACACCTACACCATTAGGGATTTTATATCCTGTGATACAGTGGGTGTTGTGTATGTGATTAAGTGTCAATACAACTTGATCTATGTATGAAGAACTAAAAGGGCATTAAAGGTCAGGATGGAGGAGCATGTAAGGAACATCAAAAAAGGGTTTTACAAACATTATTTGTCAATAGATACTAGAAAATAAAAAGTGATAACTGTGCTAACTATGAATCACTGTGTATTATACCAATACTAGTGAATATCCAATATTTTTACCACATTGTGAAAAAAAATTGTGCTTAAAAAATTTCAACAATGGTGTAGGACCAATCCCCAGAGTCCTATTTTACCATAGATCATAAATGCCAAACCACAGATCAAACAAATCAATCAATATAAAAAAAATCAATCAATATAAAGAAAAACAAGAAAAAAGAGCAGAAAAAAATAGCAGAAAAAAATGTGAGCAGAAAATTGGTTGTCGTCAATGCTATTCAGCTGTTTCCTTATGTGCTCAATCCCCCACCAGTGACTAAGTACAGCTATTTTATTCACCAATTTTGTGCAAATACCACCACCGTCTGAATTTGCAGGTACGCGAGCGAAAACAAGGCTTGGAACGCACGCAAACATTTTTTAAGCACAATTTTTTTTCACAATGTGGTAAAAATATTGTATATTCACTAGTATTGGTATAATACACAGTGGTTCATAGTTAGTGCAGTTATCACTTTTTCTTTTTTAGTATCTACTATCCCACTCACTTGGTGCGAAACACTTAACAGCTGCAAACACTTATAGATTTAACACAAATATTATATAATTAAATATATTTTTTTGTGCCAGTGACACATTTTTCTACAATTTTTAACAATACACTTTAAAGATAAGCATAATAAAAATCCAGAGGGGATGCAATTTTGGGGGCTAGAGGCTCCAAAACCACACTGGAGGGGATCCAATTATATAAGAAATATTAGCAGATGCGAATCATGGCTGGATACACCAATTGGGGTCCCTATCACTGGGGAGGGTTGAACAAGGAGTTTGACCTCTGGTGTTTTCTGAGCAATCAGCAACACAGCACAGTTAGGATCATCAAAAAAAAGGGGGGGCTGTGCATGACATTCTCCCCTTGGGTCTCTTTAAGTTGAATAATGGAGAGGTGCGGCTAAGGGTTGATTACGCTAAGATTCCAATATTGTTGTTTGTAGTGAAAGCAAGGGGTTTGGGAATTTTTTTGTCTAAAGTTTTCTATTTAATAATATTTTAATATTTTATTTTTATTAATTTTTTTGTTCATTTTTTTTTTACTTTTTGTTTTTATTTAATTTAATTTTTATTACAATTAATATGTATTTATTTCTATATATATATATATATATATATATATATATATATATATATATATATAAAATTTAATTAAATAAATTGGGCTATATAGGGGCGTTATTTTAAACATTATTACAGGGAGCAGATTGATCATCTATTGATTGGATGTCTCCTTTTAAGATTCCAAAACTGCAGGATATACAAATATATGATTTGATTTTGGCTTGTTAGAGGCATTAAATTAGGTTCAGATGTTTTGCTTGTTAGTGGCAGTTTGTCCATTCTACTGAACCGTCTGGCTGTTCATTTATTTAACATAGGATTGAGTTCAATGGGGATTCATTGCATAATAATGGGCCTATGATCACCAAAAAGATGGCGTGCATTCGGACTATGAAAACATGGTCGCCAATACACTATTTAAACCAGCATTAAGCACCGTCCAATTACAATCCCCCTGAGGAAGACACGTGACTGATCCCTGTGTCGAACACGCGTAGGGGACAGGACGGTGTAGTAGGCAGCAGGTTTGAACACTGCGAACGGACAAGCTTATCTTATTGTTTTTTTTTTCTTTTATCTACTATAGAGTGGTGTGCTTTAACACCTGGAAAATGTGAGTACCCAGATTAATGTTTTATGAATAAAATACATTTTTAAACAATAAAACATAATTTAGACTTTATTTTTATATATAGATACTCTAAGGTGAGCAGATTCACACGGGGGGAGCACAAGTTTGTTGTCAACTTTGGAGCACCATCACAGGATTTTGCTTTGCCAGCACAATGGACATTTTTTATTTTATTATTTTATATGTTTGATATTTTCATTTTGCACTAGGTCATTCATGCATTTTTATTTATATGTGTCATATCACACTGGTTACTTCAATATAGTGTGGCACTTTTCATCTGTTATTTTTTAATTTGCCAGCACATTTTATATATTATATGTTATGTTTAATACCATGCATGGTTTGCACTAAGATATTCATGCATTTTATATGTGTCATATCACATTGGTAATCTTAATATAGTGCAACATTTTATTTGTTTTTATATTTATGCACTTATGAGATTGTAATCAGTGCCAGCAGCTGTATCAATTAAGAAGGTCCTGAGTAATTAGTTTGGTTTGTTCGTAAGCTTATTCAGTTTATCACCTTATATTAGATCCTGACTCCAGTTTCTTGATTTTGCTTGGACCGGCTCTATGACGTCAACAGACAGCAGACTTCAGCTTGCTCTCTGCTGTAAATGGGTCACAGGAGTGCAAAACGAACTGCACCCCTGTGATCACCAGGAGAAGTACAGCCAAACAAGTTTTGGCTGTACTTCTCCTTTAGGAAGGGTGGGCTCCCTCCAGGCATACCTGCTCTTAATGTATCCATTAATATATATGTGCTCCAACTTTGGAGACTTTTAAATTATAAAGTTAGGACTGCCGTACACTAGGCTGCCATAACGTGGCCGCTGCAGCGCAAGCATATATTTACAAATATGTGCAAACTAAACCTCTTGTTTTAAACATGAACTATTAGACAGGGTCAATTTGGTTTGTTGCAGGCTGACTGGTAAGTGGGCTGGGAATTGTATTTTTATTTTTTTGCTCCTTGCAGTAAAGGCCAGTTATAGGTTGGGGTGGTTGCCATTTGTTTGTTTTTAACCACTTCCCTACCCAGCCATAGACAAATGACGTCCACAGATGGGATCTCCCATCCTGGGTGGACGTCATATGACGTCCTCGGCTTTGTAGGGGGATATCTGAATGATGCCTGCAGCTAGAGGCATCATTCAGATATCCTTTTGAAGTGCCGGCGATTCTGTGCACCATAAGAATGATCATAGCGGCGGTTCCGCCGCTTGATCGTTCTTATAGGCGGCGGGAGGGGACACCCCCCCCTCCTGCCGCCATCCGGTGCTTCTCCGGGCTCCCCCGTGCGATCGGGGACCCGGAGCGAATCTTCTGGCATCGTTGGTGGAGTCACGTGATGAGCATAGAGATGACTGGTGACCAGATGGTCACCAGTCATCTCTATGATCGTCGGAGGCCCGGGCGCGATGTGATGACGTCACGCCCGGGTCTCAAATGTAAACAAAGCCGCCGTTGCGGCTGTAAGTATGAAATCAGTGAAAAAATTTTCACTGATCTCATGCTTTCCAGCCTGGAGGAGAGATGTGGGGTCTTATTGACCCCGCATCTCTCAATAAAGAGAACCTGTCACACACATTCCTATTACAAGGGATGTTTACATTCCTTGTAATAGGAATAAAAGTGATCAAAAAAAAAAAAAGTAAAATCATTGTAAAAAAATAAATAAATAAGTAAAATAAATAAATAAATAATAATAAAAAAAAATTAAAACGCCCCTGTCCCCGGTAGCTCGCGATCAGAAGCGAATGCACACGTAAGTCGCCCACATATGTAAACACCGTTCAAACCACGCATGTGAGGTATCGCCGCGTGCGTTAGATCGCGTGCAACAATTCTAGCACTAGACCTCCTCTGTAATTCTAACCTGGTAACCTGTAAAAAAAATTAAAGCGTCGCCTATGGAGATTTTTAAGTACCGAAGTTTGGCGCCATTCCATGAGTGTGCGCAATTTTAAAGCGTGACATGTTAGGTATCTATTTACTTGGCGTAACATTATCTTTCATATGTTCCCAAAAAATTGGGCTAACTTTACTGTTTTGTTATTTTTTAATTCATGAAACCATTTTTTTTTTTAAAAAAGGCGTTTGAAAAATTATTGCGCAAATATTGTGCAAGAAAAAATGTTGCAATGACCGTCATTTTATTCCCTAGGATGTCTGCTAAAAAAACATATATAATATTTGGGGGTTCTGAGTAATTTTCTAGCAAAAGAATGATGATTTGTACATGTAGGAGAGAAGTGCCAAAATAGGCCCGGTATTGAATAGGTACAAAAAGCCCTGTATTGAAGTGGTTAAAGCATCGTCTATAGAGATTTAAAAGTTTTAGTTTCTTGCCATTCCATGAGCATGCTCAATTTTAAAGTGTAACATGGTAAGTATCTATTTACTCTGCACAACATCGGCTTTTATATTCTATTCTATTGTGTTTTTGTGAACTAAAACTCATTAAAGTATATTTTTTCCAAAAGACTTGCATTTGGAAAACCACTGCACAAATATTGTGTGACATAATAAATTGCAGCAACAAACATTTTTTTCTCTAGGGCAGAACTTTCAGAACTTTAAAAAAATATATATCATGTTTGGGTGTTCTAAGTAATTATCTACTAAACAAAATGTTGACTTTTACATGTTTATGAGATGTGTCAGAATTGGCCTGGGGGTTGAGTGGTTAAAGCCTAAGTTTGGTCTCAGATCAGAACAAGGAACAGTGCTTACCATCCATGCAAAATGTCCCTTTTGCTGATGGCTGCTGCTTTAGTTAAAAAATATTCTATCTTCCAATCCCCCCCTACCCCCACAGTGGTAATCTTGCAGTGCTGAGGGGGGTTAATATAGCCTAGGAACCTTTGACAGGCATTCTTCAAGAGTTACAATGATACTCCCCTTTTTGACCCCTTCCTTCATTCATACAAGCTGTACTTTAGGAGAGAGTTACCGCTCAGATGTGACTGGTGACTCATTCACAAGATCCAGAGCCGTGGGTGCAGGCAATGCATATGACAATGCAAAAAATCTGAGGCAAACGCTTGGACAGCCACACTCCAAAAAAGGTTCTTTTATTTAAAACAAAAGCACAAACAACATGCCACAGCAAAAAAACAGCAAGTATGAGCTGACGTTTCGCACTGCGATTCAGTGCTTAATCATAGCTGTACTTTAGTTTCCATGAATGAGCATTCTATCAATGGAGGAAGCAGACTTTGCATTCATCAACCCATCCACCATTCATAGATCACTTTTCATTCATAGAAGCTATAGTACAGGTTCTATTAATATGAGCTGAGTGGAAAAAAGGGGGCATAGTTGAAACTCTTGATGCGTACTTGCCACTATTCCCTTGGCTATATTAACCCCCTTTGCACCTAAAGATTAATGCTGCTTTTGTCTGTCGCATACCATTAAATAAAAAAAAAAAAAAAAAAAGATTGCTGCTGAGGTAGGGAGGGATTGGAGAACACAAGATTTCAACTAAAGTAATCATCAGCACCAGGTACACTTCAAATTGATAGTAACTATTGTCCCGACCGCCGCACGTCGATGTATGTTGGCAGAATGGCATGGATGCGCAAAAGGGCGTACCCGTACGTCCCTTGGTAATCCCGGGATAGCGGGCGCGCACACGCCGCCGGAGCATGCCTGTGGGTCCCCGCGGACTCAATGTAAACAAGGCATTTCCCTGTTCTGCTTAATGACATGACGGGAATCTTCTGTTCCACCCGGAACAGTAATCTCTGTCATGTCACTGGTAGCCCATCCCCCTACAGTTAGAACACGCTTGGGGGACACATTTAACCCCTTGATCGCCCTCTAGTGTTTAACCCCTTCCCTGCCAGTGACATTTATACAATAATCAGTGGCTATTTTTATAACCGATCGCTGTATAAATGTCAATGGTCCCAAAATAGTGTCAAAAGTGTCCGATCTGTTCACCGTAAAGTCTCAGTCCCGATAAAAATCATAGATCACCGCCAATACTAATAAAAAAAATAATTAATAATAAAAATGCCATAAATCTATCCCCTATTTTATAGTCGCTATAACTTTTGCGCAAACCAATCAATATACACTTATTGCAAATTTTTTTACCAAAAATATGTACAAAAATACATATCGGCCTAAACTGAGGAAGACATTTTATATATTTTTGGGGGATATTTATTATAGCAAAAAGTAAAAAATATTGCATTTTTTTCAAAATTGTCAGTCTTTTTTGTTTATAGTGCAAAAAATAAAAACCGCAGAGGTGATCAAATACCACCAAAAGAAAACTCTATTTGTGGAGAAAAAAGGACATCAATTTTGTTTGGGTTCAATGTCACACGACCATGCAATTGTCAGTTGAAGCAACGCAGTACCGAATCGCAAAAAATGCTCTGATCATTAAGGGTGTAAAACCTTCCAGGGCTGAAGTGGTTAAAAAATAAAATGGAAAAACAGGTTTTAACATTTTGTGATAGTGTATGCAAAAACAAGGAGCCCTGTTTGTTTCACTGCTGTAAAGGGATCTGTTAGAAAGATATTCTCTTGTCACAGTGACAACACTTTCACCAGACAGGAGAAAAACAGGGGCACAGACAGAAATAAAATTTTGACATGAGTTATAGCTTTCCTATGCAGTACTGGAAAAAGCATAAAAGCATTTTTATATTGTCTGGTAAACTTGCTATCACAGGAACAGCAACTATGGAGAAATATCTCAACAAAAAAGGTAGGAATATTAGTAAAAGTCCAGCAGGGGTTCAAATCCTTTCCCACTTCATCCCAAACCAAAAAAGGTTGTATTTGTACATAAAATTTAACTCCCGGTAAATCTGTAAAATGTTCCCCTGGTCATCTTAACTATTCACTGATTTAAAGAGTAAAAGTAGAAGCATAGTCACGTTGAAAAAAAAACATGAAATAGAAAACCCTTGTTTCCATTCAAAATGTAAAGAAGTAAATACAGGACTTCTGTCTTGATGCACATCAGAAAAAAGAAAACGAAAAGAAAAACACATATAGAGCATAAAAAGTAAAAATGTTTATTTCATGTTCTTATATTTTAAAAATATTTGATATGCGTAATTTCAAGTTCTCAATATCAATATTATATATTATATATTCTCAAAAATATTATATAATTGAAATATCGGTAATGTTTGCTCATTTATAATTACTTAAAATTTTACAACAAAAATATAATTTCAATGAATATGTTCAGCAGCTGCTATTTTATGTACTTTTTTTATGTACTGTATTTTATGTTTAGCAAAAATTTTCATGGTATAGTTACACAAAAGCAAGTCCTTTGTTAGTTTGAATGAACACCAAGAAAAACCTGTCCTCGCTGAGATGGTGAGGTATGAGGGGATGAGGCTGCTCTTTTTGTGCTGTCTCTTGGGTTGTTCCCTTTCGGGGGAGAGCAGTCCATGTCTTCTGCTGCTGCTTTGGGAGTGACACACTCTGAGGCATGGGCTGCTGCTCCGTGAGGTGAGCCGGTGCCATTTTGGCTGTGTCCAGAGCGAGTGTCACTGAAGAAATCAGTGAGCTTACGAAGACCCACCGGCTTGTTGACTCTCCTCATCACAACCAGGGGGGTCTCCGGGAGCTGTCTTGCCTGTCTGTGTGTGGCGATCGCGGCTGTAGCACGTACACTCAGTTAACTTGTTCCCCGTGCTGTCAGAGGTGGTAAACTAAGCGACCATTTAGTTGTGCTGACAAGCTCCACCTCCCTGTACAATTTCCTTTAGATGTACCAGAACTATAGAATAGGAGAAAACACCTAAACAAGTTATTAAATTTGCATCAAATCAGACATGCCCTTGTACTACAAAGCTGATGGGAGATCTAAAGGAGATTGTGCAATCAGATTGTATAGGGAGTGTGTGGAAGGTATTATTGTAATGAGGGAGGTGTGGTCCAGAGGGGTGAGCGCATCCTATCACACCCTCTCCTGTGATGCAACAAGGAAGCGAAGGCTTTTGGGAGATAACCTACGGGAAGTGAATGCTGAGAGAATCTGCTGGAAGTGAAGAAAGCTGAAAATGATTTTAAAAACTCAAATAAACTGACAAGATTTTAAACCTGCCGTGGATAAGGTAAGTGAGAGAAAAGCATATTGGGAGAACTGGGCCAGAAATGGCATTGCAAAGCACTTCTATTTATTATGAAAAGTGAAATTCTGCCCGAAAAGTTTAACTTTTCCTTTAAGTAAACACTGATTTATGCATTATAAAAATTAGGGATAGGGTTGATGGCAGAAATGTTTAGTGGTACAGCTGACATTTCAGTTGTTTTTGATACTGAAAAAAAAAAAGAATTAGGCAGGCCATAAATGGTGTGAAATTTGCATGTTTCTTCCCCAATCAACAGACAGTGGTAACAGGGGAATCCTTCCTGCTGAACAATTGCCTGCTCTCAGTGGAGGGAGGCATCCCTGCCTGGAGAAGAATGTAATTATTGCTATAGTAGCCACTAGCGATAATCGCAAGTGAATCCGGTATGTTGGTTGTACCCAAGTTGATCAATCAATCAACTTGGTACATATAGCCTGCCCATACACAGTTCGAACCTCGGCCGGTTCCTGCTGAATGGAACTGGCCTTAAACTCTCCAGGGGGTGATGGCAGGAATGTTTAGTGGTACGGCTTACATTTCTGTCGTTTTTGGTACTGAAAGAAAAAAGAATTACACTCTCCAAGCTATTAGGGTTGAGACGAAAAACATTAAAAACAATAAACATTTAGTGTTGTTGTGTTGCATTATTTGACATCATCAGACAAGGGCTATATAAGCTGACTTATTTGTGTTTTCAAAAGGTCATGGTGAATCAAATAAATTGTAGTGCCTTCACACAACTCTAAAAGCATAACTTAATACAGTTGCTATATTGCATTGAGTTAAATTGTACAACCAGACAGCTGATTCAAGCTGTTTTAGTGTTTTAAAGGCATGAAATTGAGCAAAGTATGCTCTCTCTGTGTTCACTGCTAAGTTCACTGAATGCAGTGTTCAGAATTTTACACCTCCATATGATTTTAGTAAACGATTATGTTTCAAAAGTGTTGCAGACAGTCCAATATATTTTCTAATGCAAATAATTATAAAAAGCAGTTTATGTTACATGTGTAGCCCCCTGTTCCTAAAATTGGGGCTATAGTGTAAATGTAGTTTTTGGCTGAGCTGTAAACAGCTCAGACTGATTGTATAGTTTATTTGGTTCTGCTCTAAACTCAATTGAGCTGTACATTTCTCACTGTTGTCAGTAGGTGTCACTGGTGCCACAGGCCAGTATGAGAATTACAGCAAGGTTGAGCTATGTAATTGCCAAGGTTGAGCTATGTAATGATTATTATTTTTCCCAGAACAGCCCAGTAGGAAGTTCCTGGCCGCTGTGCATTCTGGGAAGGGGGTATTTATTGGGCAGGGCCATGTGCTCTGGTCTCTTCTCTACTTAGGCCCTCTTGGCCTGAGGATATGCTGCTGTGTGTTCAGCAAATAGAACCGGAAGCCTGTCTGGGGCCTACTAATCCTCTGGTGGTCCTTAGGCTGTCCTGCCTGTGTGGAAGAAGCCGAGCCAAGCTGAGAAGATCCAGGGGAGGACCCTTGCTGGAGAGAGCCTGGAGGAAGGCTGGTCTCTCAGGAGGGCCTGTTGACTCGTTTGGAGGATGCACCTATACCTAAACTGCTCTTACAGTGTTGCCGGATGGTTTAAATGTTCTGACACTGTGAAGCTGAATCCTATTCTACAATCTAAACCGCAGTAACTAGCTAATGGCTGCTAACTCTGTGAGAGAGGCTTATCCAGGATCTCTACTGGCTGCTAAGTCTGTGAGAGAGGCTTATCCAGGAGTTCTACTGGCTGTTAAATTTGTGAGAGAGGCTTGTCCATAAATTCTCTTCTATTACTATTTTCAAGTTCCTCATTAAAGCATTGAAAAATATCTAAAGTGACTGGTGCCCAATTTCTGTTCTTAATTTCCCATTATAGCCATGGACTCAGCCCTGGGTTAATGTTAGCCTGCTCCCTGCCTCTGGAGGTACCTCCTTGCCCCCAGTAGACCCAGGGGGGGGGGGCGCTACACATTCATTTGTTGGAGCTTGTAAATTTGCTCCGCAGTCCTGTGCATTATGGAACATTTTTTCACACATTTTGCTCATATGTCTGAAGTTAATTTTATAAAATAGTAGGCATATCTTCAAGAAACAAAAGTGGAGGTGATCATGGAATTACCAACCCTTGGCATTTTAGATACCCTGCTACCTTAAATGGATGTGTAAAAGTTATACAAGGAGAATAATGAGAGTAAGCTTGTCAGTGTGAGAAGCAGAAAGACTTGGGGCTGGTCACAGTATTTGCTCACAATACTGTCAGGCCCATCAAGTGGAAAAAATCATAAGGTTGACTTCACAGCTCATTCATAATTAAATTTGAGATTGAGAGATCATAGTAAGGAAAAAAGCAATGGTGTTGATTTACGAAGAGCAAATAGGCTGCCTTCCCCCATTCCTCCACACAAAATACATAGTTATATAGTTGGTAAGGTTAAATAAAGACACCAGTCCATCCAGTTCAACCTGTGTGTGTGTGGGTGTGCTCTCATGTCAAATACTATTTTCCATATCCCTGTATACTGTGTTTGCTAAGATGCCTATCTAAGAGTAGTTTGAAACTATTTATACTTTCTGCTGACACCACCGATTGTGGAAGCGAGTTCCACATCCTTACCTCCCTGACAGTGAAAAACCCCCTATGCAGTTTAAGGTTAAACTTTCTCCTCCAATTTTATTGAGTGTCTTCTTACACTTCCTGAGACTGAATAGCGTACCCACTATGCTAGAATCACCATTGAGATATTTGTATATCCGCTATCATATCTCCTCTCAAGCGTCTCTTCTCCAGGGAGAATAAGTTTAATGTTTTTAGTCGTTCCTCATAACTGAGGTCCTCCAGTTGCCCGGCACATCCTTTCTGAGGATTGGTGAGCAGAACTGGATGGCATACTCAAAATTTGGCTGCACCAGAGTGTTATCTTCTTTCTCATAAAACTGAACTTAACGGAAACGTATGTAAGCGGATGATCATCCGCTAACATCTGCTAGCCCATAGACATACATGTATGTTCGTTTTTTTATCCGGCAACAGATGGGGGAAAAACGGACATATGGAACGCCCGTTAGAAAGGACACTTAAGATTTCATAAATTCGAAAATTTGTAAATTCGTAAATTTGAAGATTTGTAAATTCGGAAATTTGGAAATTCGAAAATCCGAAAACCCGAAAATGTAAAAATCTAAAATAATAATAACTAATAATAACTTAACTAGTACTAACTATTAAATTATAGGTATTGAAATTTCCTTTCAAATTTAGCTGTTAGTGAATCAAACAAATACGAATTTATCCGAAGTTATAAATTATCCAAAAATAACAAATGCCGTATCTAAACAAATGACAAATGACTAATTAATAATAATAAATAATAATAATAAAAACTTTTTATTATTATTATTTATTATTGATTTGTTCCGTTAAATCATAACCTCAGATAAATTTGTTACGTTCACTAACAGACAAATTTGAAAGGAAATTCCAATACCTATAATTTAATAGTTACGGTAGTTATTACTAGTTAGTTAGTTATCCTTTCAAATTTTCAGATTTTCTTTCTTATTTTTGAATTTACGAACTTACGAATTTTCATAAATTATGAATTTACGAATTGCAACCATGACCAATGACCCGAAAAACAGAAAAAAAAATAAAAAATGAAACGAAAATGAACAAATTTTTTGGCAGTGCACATGACTACATTCTATGATGTGTTACTAATGATATAGTCTTGAGTACTATATCCCTCCTTTTCCTGTGTGAAGACAGAGGAGAAGAAAGCATTTAGTATAGTTGCCTTCTTCTTATCATTTGTAACCAACTTCCCCTGATCATCCTTTATGAGACCAATGTGCTCTAACCTTACTTTTATACTGTATATTCAAACATTTGGGGGGGATTTTTTTTTTACTCTCCTCTGCTGTGTCTCTCATTGTCTATTTTAGCTGCCCTCATTGCATTCTTACATGTCTTATTGCATTCCTTGTAGTGTTAAAATGCTGACAATGACCCCTCTGCTTTATATATTTAAAGGACATTTTTTCTCTTTAATATATCTTTTTATATTAAAGTTTAGCCACTCAGGTTTAACCTTTGCTCTTTTACATTTGTTGCCCATTGGAATACATTGGATAAAACCTTTATTTAAAAGAGATTTATTTTTTATTTTTTTATATTTTAGGAATCATACTTACCTAAAAAAATTGAAAATACAGTGATCACAACATTAAAGAAACACTAAAGAGATGTCTCGGCTCCCCCCCGCAAGAACTTTCCACCTTCATGCGAGCTCCCTCACATGGTGGAAAGTCCTTGCGGATGCGCTCCCGTGATATAGCCGGCAGCTACAGCCGCTCACTGTATCACTCAGCCCCGCCCCCCAGGGCGCCGCATCATTGGATATGATTGACAGCAGTGCAAGCCAATGGCTACGCTGCTTTCAATCAACCAATGAATGAGCCGAGAAGCCGACCGAGAAGCCTGCGCGTTCACGGCGCGGGACTTTCGAGGGGTCAGGTAAGTAAACGGGGGGGGGGGCTGGGGGGCCGCTAATGCTCGGATGTTTTTTCACCTTAATGCATAGAATGCATTAAGGAGAAAAAACATGTACCTTTACAACCCCTTTAAAATACATTCAAATAACCATACTTTGGGGTTGATTTACTAAAACTGGAAAGTGCAAAAACTGGTGCAGCTCTGCTTAGAAACCAATCAGCTTCCAGGTTGTATTGTCAAAGCTTCATTGAACAAGCTGAAGTAAGAAGCTGATTGGCTACCATGCACAGCTGGCCCAGATTCTGAGTGCTCGAGTTTTAGTAAATCTCCCTCACTGTGCTGTATACTTCAGTTATTATTTAAATAATATACAAAATGAAATTGTGTCTCCAAACTGAAAACATTTCATTTACAAAATCATACACTATTGTCTCTAATCTTATTTATTCCTTTAATAGCTGCAATCTATAAAAGTAGATAACATTAGATGTTTGCAATTTTAGGAAAAATAATGTTAGCTTGAATACAAAATAGTTTTCCTTCTCATGAACTAATGTAATTTACTGGTAGAACTGCTTGTGCTGCAAGTATTGATTGGTGACAGTTAGCAGCGTTTCTCACAATCACTCCCCCTATAAGGCCTAATTAACACGGGCGTGCATGTTGAAATAGATAAAACTCAGTGTCCAGTGAAATTAATGCAGTGCTATGTGAACATCGTTCACCTAATAGGCAAAGAATCAACTTTAAGTGGATGTAGAGACAGAAGTACTGTTTAGAACAAATATGTTTTTCATGGGAAAATAAATGAAATACATCAAGGATTCTGCAAGGGCATAATAAAAATATGACAAAGTTTTTGTATTATGAATGCATTAAGTATATTTTTCTTCTTTTGATTATTAGGTGGGTCATTATTGTATAATATTAAATTGACATAAAACATTTTTTCTTTGTAAGATTGAAAACAGTTTCCAAGGAAACATTAAAATATTCATAGACATTGTTTACACATGACACAACAGTGCTTTGCAAATTTGATTTGGTCCACACTAATTATTGGCTATGCAAATTAAAAAATGTAAGCAAATCTGTGTTCCAACTGTTATATCATCATTTACATTTCACAGAAAGATTATGTAGGATACATGTACAATGCAATGCCCAATTTGTAACTAAAATATTATTTATAGGTGGACTGACTATTTAGAGCAGGGGTCTCAAACCTGTGGCCCTCCAGCTGTTGCGGAACTACAAGTCCCATCATGCCTCTGCCAATGGGAGTCATGCTTGTAACTGTTTAGCCTTGCAATGCCTCATGGGAATTGTAGTTCTGCAACAGCTGGTGGGCCACCAGTTTGAGACCCCTGCTTTAGAGAGTGTTGTCCAATATAGACCCAAAGCTCTTTGTCCGCAACAGTCTAATCACTACTTTTTTCTTTCTTTCTAAAACTGTTTTGAGCTGTGTTTTGGTGTATTTCAGTTTTGTAACATTTGTAATGATCTCTTTGCATGCCAGACTATTACTGGATTTAGAAACATTACTAATAAGAATGTAAAACATGCCAAATATGACACTGAGTACTTACAAAAACAAAACATGATGTAAATCAGAAAAAAAAGGAGAAAAAAAAGGCACCTTGCTATAATGTCTGTGGCAATTGTTGAGAGTTCAAATAACAAAATGCTTGTTAGCAGGCTACAAAATATCCCATATAGTTGATTATATGTAAACATTCAGCAATTTTTAGCTTTACTTTTTGCACTTACAGTACAGTCCCATTCATATAAACAGCCACACCAGTCCTCTACCCAAGGGCAAAAAACCGGACTGGCTAAAGTCATTATCAAGATTTTAACATGGGTGCTGAATATGCAGGTTTTATGCAATACATTTTCTATCTGTATTGTATTTAGAATACATTGATGTATATTCATTAACCACTTCGATACAGGGCATTTTCACCCCCTTCCTGCCAAGGCTAGTTTTCAGCACTGTAACAATTTGAATGAAATTGGTCATGCAACACTGTACCCCATGTGAAATTTTGATAATTTTTTCCCCACAAATAGAGCTTAAATATCCCTAATTTAAAAAAAACAAAAACAAATTTCTTCCTCAATTTAGGCTGATATGTATATGTAGCGGGTGTTTACTTTCCCGCCAGTAATTTTGAATTTTTGCGGTGACACCAGTGGTGTATCTCCGGCAGTCCACCGGGTGGCGCTATCACTTTGGGCCGACGGGCGAGTCATTGCTGGGTCGAATCCTTTTTTGGTCTTTCCTCGGCAGCCGTGTGGTGGGGCGGGGAACCCGCTGCTCATGCCGGGGGAAGGTATAAAGGGGGCCGGCCATTTTGTCACGGGGTTCGTTGTCCCTGGCACCTTCAGCCTGCGGACGGAGTTCGTGTTTGTCCTCTAGGCGGACTGGGCCTAGAGGACCACCGGAGGTCGTGTTCCACCTCAGGCACCTTTAGCCTGGGGTGAGGTACTCGGTTGGCGGTCCGGAGCTCAGTGCCCAACACTGAGTTCCGCGAGGGAAGGATCCTAGGGTGCTCCGGAGATGGACGCCTGAATCCGAGGTGGACGTAATGGACCGGGAAGAGCTCCTCATCTGAAGACCTGGTGCAGCATACTGCCGGTGACGGGTGAGCCTCTTTTCGGAGACCGTCCGGAAGGTGACCATTGCCCACTCTTTGGAGGAGAGTGGAGGAAAGAACTTGTGTCTGGGCCTATATACACATTCACACCTCCTGTTCTGTTTTGTAAAGCAAGTAAGTCCATGCTATGTTCAAATAAAGGAGTGTTGGACTTGCAACGGTGTGAGGCTCGTTTCCTGGCAGATGACTCCTGCAGGGAGGACCCGATACACAATGCAGGCCCGAAGGTAAAAAAACTTCTGCTAATACCACTTATACATCTGTGGTGGAGGCCTGGCGTAGCGGCCACACTCCCTTTCCTATCATACCCCTAGACCAGAGACATTGCGAGCGAGAACTTTAATAGAGGGGATTGGGAGTGTGGTGGGGGTCGGGCGACCCTGTCCGCTACATATTCTTCTACATATTTTTGGTAAAAAAATCGCAATAAGCCTATATTGATTGGTTTGCGCAAAAGTTATAGCACCTACAAAATAGGGGATAGATTTATGGCATTTTTATTATTATTTTATTTTTTACTAGTAACCCCTTATAAACAGTGCAGGCAGTGTATTAATATATATATATATATATATATATATATATATATATATATATATATATATATATATAATATGTAGTATATATATATATATATAATACCCTGCATTCAGTGTAGACTATATATACAGTACAGTCAGTCTAGTATATATATATATATATATATATATATATATATACAGTATCTCACAAAAATGTATATATTTTATTCTATCTTTTCATGTGACAACACTGAAGAAATGACACGTTGCTACAATGTAAAGTAGTGAGTGTACAGCTTGTATAACAGTGCAAATTTGCTGTCCCCTCAAAATAACTCAACACACAGCCATTACTGTCTAAACTGCTGGCAACAAAAGTGAGTACACCCATAAGTGAAAATGTCCAAATTGAGCCCAATTTGCCATTTTCCCTCACCGGTGTCATGTGACTTGTTAGTGTCACAAAGTCTCTGGTGTGAATGGGGAGCAGGTGTGTTAAATTTGGTGTTATCGCTCGCACTCTTTCATACTGAAAAAAATAATTGCTGCTCTACATAAAGATAGCCTAGACTATAAGAAGGGGGTGGGATCTGGGGGCCCCCTTGTTAAAGGGGGCTTCCAAATTCTGATAAGCCCTCCACCTGCAGACCCACACAACCAATGGCCAGGGTTGTGGGGATGTGGCCCTTTCCCCGATCAACATGGGACAAGGTGCTTTGGGGGGACCCTAAAGCACCCTCCCCATGTAGAGGGCAAGTGGCCTGGTATGGTTCGGGGGGGGCGCTCGCTTGTTCCCCCTATCCTGGCCTGCTTGCTCGGTCATTGAACGTGGACTGAACTTCCTCGTTGAACTTGGCCCCTGTTCGGGAAAGATATCCCTCCGGGCGGTCTCCAGAGGTTCACCCGGCACTGGCAATCTGCTGCACCAGGTCTTCAGGTGAGTCCCTCCTCCGGTCCCTTATGCCTCTGGATTCAGGGGCCCCACTCCCGGGGCCCCCTAGGACAATCCCTCCCTCACGGGACCCAGCGGAAGGTACTTGGCCCCAGGCCTCCGGCTGAGTACCTCACCCTAGACTGAAGGTGCCTGGGATGGAACACGAACTCCAGGTGTCCAGGCCTAGGCTGCCTGGACACCGACCGCAACCACAGCCTTTAGGCTGAAGGTGCCCAAGACTCGAACCTCGTGGCGAAGATGTCCGCCCCCTTTATACCCTCCCCCAGGATGCACGGCGGGTTCCCTGCCCCACCGTACAACCGCTGCGAGAGGTCACAAAGGGTACGGCACTGCAGCGATGGTTCAACCCCGGCCCAAAGTGACAGCGCCACCTGCTGGGCCGCAGGGAACTATGCATCACTGGTGTCCTCACCAGTTTAAAAAGTACATACCCGCTACAGGTATATATTACTAAAATAATTGATAATAGATATATAGGGGCATCGAGCAATTGTTTGGAGTGGGCAGTGGCACACTGAGAAACAAATCTTATAAAAATTATATATAAAAAGTCTTATATAAAAACAGATAAAAATGTTAAAAAGTCACTAAGAAAACAATTAAGGTCAAATTCAATATTGAGACCTCGGGGTGAGAACTTATCTAATATAAAAATCCATTTGGACTCTAACTGGCTGAGGGTTCTCACTTTATGGTTTTCCCAACAGTGTTTATTATAGAAAAAAAGGGGGGAAAAGAGCTGCGCAAACCTGTATATAATGAAAACATACAGTCTCAAAATAATGTGACAAATATAACTTATGAAATATGATAAACCAACACATCAGTGGAGATTAACCCAAAAAAATGTTGTTGGTACCGGTAAATCAATATAAATGTCCATGTAAATGTCCATATGAATCCTAAACAGTGGACAAATTGCAGTGCAGGATAGCGGAAGAAAAGTGAACTCCTAAATGCACACGTGCACCCCCACCAGGATATTGTGCTTACCAGAGGCAAGCATATAAATGGCAAACTGTGAATAGCTCGCTTCCTTGTGGTAGATGGACCCCCAGAGATGGAACTCCTGCGATATTTGGAACTCAGTATTCGCCAGTCATAGAAATGAAAAGGGGAAACCACATAGTGTTTATCGTCCAAACAGCATTTATTAAAATAGAAAGATGGTAACTTACATCAAGTAGATAAAATCAGGCATAAAAACATAGGAAGAGCCAGCCGGCTTGCAGTCTCCCGTTCAGCGATGACGTCAGCGCGTCAGCCTCCCGACGTACGTTTCGCTATAGATAGCATCGTCTGGGGAACGGGCGACGCTCTGACTCATCGCAATATTTATACAATAGGAACCACGCCTCGGTCTGAGTCACAGGCAGCCCCGCCACCCGGAATCGGAACTAATAGGGCGCGGAGTGGGACCATACCAAATAGAATACAAAGCCCACAAAAAATAATTTGAATGCTAATATAAAAATTTGAATGTTAATATCTAATATAAAAAAGGACCATTTAAAATAAAAATAAATAAAAGACACTTCTTGAGAAGGAAGTGTCCCGGGACAGAGAACTAATTAATCAGGATAGAAACAGCGCCATCAAGTGGCCAAAAAATAGACAGCCATCGATTAAATTAAACTGTCACTAACACCATCTCACTCACAATAAGAGACAAAAGAGGTGTACAAAGACAAAAATGTCATGGGCTCAGTCTTTAACCACTTGCCACCCGCCCTATAGCAGATTGACGGCGGCAAATTGGTTTCAATATCCTGACTGGACGTCATATGACGTCCAGCAGGATATTGAGCCGCTGCGCGCCCCTGGGGGCGCGCATCGCGGCGATCGTTGTTGTGGGATGTCTGTCTGACACCCCGCAACACCGATCTAGGTAAAGAGTCTCCGACGGAGACTCTTTACCACGTGATCAGCCATGTCCTATCACGGCTGATCACGATGTAAAAAGGAAAAGCCAGTCATCGGCTTTACCTCACTCGCGTCTGTCAGACGCGAGTAGAGGATAGCCGATCGGCTGCCCTATGACAGGGGGGGTTTGTGCTGATCCATTATCAGCGCATCCCCCCCGAGGAAGCCCACACTGGACCACCAGGGATGCCACCAGACCACCAGGGATTCCCAGCTTAAGGTATGCCACCCTAGACCACCAGGGATGCAAATTAGAAATGGCTAATGGATGCCAATCAGTGCCCAGAATGGATGCCAATCAGTGCCCACAATGGGCACCACTGATTGGTAGGCATTATTGTTTGGCACTGATTGGCATCCATTAGTACAACACATTACAGTACAGGGCCACCTATCAGTGCCCATCGATGCCACCTATCAGTGCCCATCCATGCCCATCCGTGACACCTATCAGTGCCCATCCATGCCACCTATCAGTGCCCATCCGTGTCACCTATCCGTGCTGCTTCATGCCGCCTATCTGTGCCCATCCGTGCCGCCTATCTGTGCCCATCCATGCCGCCTATCTGTGCCCATCCGTGCCGCCTACCAGTGCCCATCCATGCCGCATATCGGTGCCCATCCGTGCCGCCTATCGGTGCCCATCCGTGCCGCCTATCGGTGCCCATCAGTGCCGCCTCATCGGTGCCCATCAGTGCAGCCTCATCGGTGCCCATCAGTGCCGCCTTATCAGTGCCCGTCAGTGCAGCCCCATCAGTGTCTATCAGTGAAGGAGAAAACGTACTTATTTACAAAGTTTTGTAACTGAAACAAAAAAGAAGTATTTTTTTCCAAAATTTTCGGTCTTTTTTTTTTTCGCAGAAAATAAAAATCGCAGAGGTGATCAAATACCACTAAAAGAAAGCTATATTTGTGGGAACAAAATGATAAAAATTTTGTTTGGGTACAGTGTAGCATGACCGCGCAATTGTCATTCAAAGTGCAACAGCGCAGAAAGCTGAAAATTGGTCTGGGTAGGAAGGTGTATAAGTGCCCAGTATGGAAGTGGTTAAGACACAAAGCGTAAAAATGGCAAATACCCTATATGCTGCCCGGGACTCAGATCAAATGATCAAAATCTTAAATGACAATACTGACATTGCTCTCATGGATATAAGTGTGGGCTAAATCCGGTTCATGGATAAACCAGCAAACAGAAATATCCCCCAAACAACTAACTAGTAGAGGACACAAATCAAGAATTGTCTATGAAGGCATTTAAATCTGTATCCACGTTTAACCCAAAAGGGGCATAGCATTTTAATCTATGTATCCAAGACATCTCTAACCTAGAGATACTCCGCACTAGGGAATCCCCCCTCCACTGAGGGGTGTACCTATCAATGCCAAGAAAGAGAGTCTTGGCAGGGTTTTTGTTGTGTACCTCTAAATAATGCCGAGACACGGGATGTTTGGGGAACCCGGTCAAAATGTTTGTGATGTGTTCATTGAGTCTCACTTTTAGGGGTCGCTTAGTCCTGCCCACATATTGGAGCCCACATGGGCACTGCAGGAGATAAACAACCCCCTCAGTAGAACACGTCACGAAAGACTTGATGGTAAATTCAGATGCAGTGCTGGTAGAGGTAAAAGTATCGGTACATCTATGTAAACAGCCACTCAGAGAGCAAACCCTGCATTTCCTGCACTGATAAAAACCTACCAGACATTCAAAGAAACCTCTCCTAATGGGGGGGGGGTCAAGAATATTGGGAGCCACTCTCCCTCTGAGTGATGGAGCCCCCTTATAAATGACCCGAGGTCTATCAGGAATGGTAGAACCCAGCACTAAGTCATTTGTAAGAATATGCCAATGTTTGGCTATAAGATTCTTAACATCCTGGTGCTGGATAGAAAAAGTTGTAATGAACGGGATGGAAGGGGGCCACCAACTCTGGGTGGCCTGTCCTTAAGAAGCTCACTTCTATCAAGGCCAGCCACACTGTTAAGAGTTTGTTTTAGGGTGGTATGAGTATATCCCTTATCCAAAAAGCGTTGGGTCAAAATCTCAGCCTGGGATAGGAATTCCCTGTGGTCTGAGCAGTTTCTTTTCAGGCGGAGATACTGGCTCTTGGGTACTGAATCAAGCCAGTTTTTGTGATGACAACTACCGACGGGAATATAGGAGTTCCTGTCGGTACTTTTAAAGAAAGTAGAGGTAGTAAACTGGTTATCTCTAATGCCAATACATAGATCTAAGAAATGTATCTTAGTCTGGCTAGCCTCAAAATTAAGAAAAATACCTCTGGTGTTCTGGTTAAGCCCGGCAATGAATCTATCGAGTTCACCACGATCACCATCCCATAGGAGGAGGATGTCGTCTATGTACCTTGCCCACAGCACTACCTGGGGTCGCTGTTGGGCATAGACGACATCCTCCTCCCATAGGGCCATAAACAAGTTCGCCAGACTGGGGGCATACTTGGCCCCCATGGCGACCCCTCTGTCTTGTCTATAGAACTGTTGGTCAAACCAAAAATAGCTATGTGAAGCCGCGAAAGACAACAGCTCTAAGATAAACACAATCTGCTCATCGACCAAACCGGAGTCTCGTCTCAGGTAATACTCGACAGCAAAAAGGCCCAAGTCATGTGGTATGACTGTATACAGTGATGTGACATCAGCTGTCACTAGCCACATCCCAGAAGTTGGGGTATGCTTGGCCAATGTGTTGATCACTTGACGTGAATCCCTAATGTGTGATGGCATTTTAAAAACTAGGGGTTGTAAGTAAAAATCGATATACCTGCCCACCCGGGACGTGACAGAATCTATGCCACTGATAATGGGGTGTCCCGGGGGGCAGGTGGGGTGTTTATGGACCTTGGGAAGATAATAAATGATAGGGGTGCGGGTTGCTAAGGGTACTAAATAGTCCCTCTCTTTTTTATTAAGGAACCCCTGTTCAAATCCCCTTTGAACAATACCATCCAAAATCCTCTGATATTTAAATTTGGGGTCAGATGGTAGTGGTGTGTAGGTGTCTCGGTCATCCAAGATCCTATACATTTCGGCTAGATAGTCTTTTTTGTCTAGTATGATGATACCCCCGCCCTTATCAGCCGGCCTTATTATAATCTCTTTGTTTTCGCAAAGAGAGTTAAGGCCAGTTACCATATCATGATCGGATCTGGTCCTTTTGTTGGGCATCAGATCTAGGTCACGCAAGACTACATCTTTAAAGATCTTAATGGCTGGGCCTAACGCCCCCGTGGGATTGAATAAAGAAGCATTATGTAGTCCAGAATGACTGAATCCCTGAGAGATATCAGAATCTGTTTGTATGGGGTTTAGTAACATATGGCGTTTAATGCTCAATCTACGGACACATTTATGGACATCAATATATGTCTGAAACCTATTGAGTCCACATGGGGGTGCGTATTTGAGACCCCTATCTAATACCGATTTCTCGGCGGTGGTAAGAATGACTGTACTTAGATTGAATATTCCAAAACCCATTAATGCTTTTTTCTTTTTGGATCGTACTCACTTCCCTCCTCTAGATCCTCTCTTTGACCTCCAGACCGTTTTTATATTAGATATTAGCATTCAAATTTTTATATTAGCATTCAAATTATTTTTTGTGTGCTTTGTATTCTATTTGGTATGGTCCCACTCCGCGACCTATTAGTTCCGGTTCCGGGTGGCGGAGCTGCCCGTGACTCAGACCGAGGCGTGGTTCCTATTGTATAAATATTGCGATGAGTCAGTGCATCGTCCGTTCCCCAGACGACGCTATCGATAGTGAAACGTACGTCGGGAGGCTGACGTCATCGCTGAACGGGAGAATAAATAATAAATAATAAATAAATGCTGTTTGGACGATATACACTATGTGGTTTCCCCTTTTCATTTCTATGACTGGCGAATACTGAGTTCCAAATATCGCAGGAGTTCCATCTCTGGGGGTCCATCTACCGCAAGGAAGCGAGCTATTCACAGTTTGGCATTTATATACTTGCCTCTGGTAAGCACAATATCCTGGTGGTGGTGCACGTGTGCATTTTGGTGTGATCTAGGAGTTCACTTTTCTTCCGCTATCCTGCACTGCAATTTGTCCACTGTTTAGGATTCATATGGGCATTTACATGGACATTTATATTGATTTACCGGTACCAACAAAATTTTTTGGGGTTAATCTCCACTGATGTGTCGGTTTACCATATTTCATAAGTTATATTTGTCACATTATTTTGAGATTGTATGTTTTCATTATATACAGGTTTGCGCGGCTCTTTTCACCCCCTTTTTTTCTGGTATATTAGTGTTTCGTCTACACATATGAGTTTGCTGCATATTTAGGGTCATTTATTTATTCACATTGATTTATTATTTATCCAATTGCGGCATAATCCCTTTTCCAGTGTTTATTATAGGGTTCTATTCCCCAGAATTTTAAGTGAGTTGTGACTTGTGGCATAGGAGGAAATGTTTTGATACACTGTGCTTATCATATCCTTTAACCACTACTCTACCGCCCGCCGTCAAATGATTGCGGGACGAAGAGTCTCTCGTTCTGGGCGGACGTCATCGCCTTCCCGAGCCACCCGCGATTGCCCAGTAACCCGAGCAGGACCGTGGATCCACGTCCTGTCAGGGAGAGGAGACCGATGGTGTGTCCCTTCTACATAGGGACACAGATCGGTAACCTCCCCTAGTCAGTCCCCTCCCTCCACAGTCAGAATTACTCCCTAGGTAACACAATTAACCCCTTGATCGCCCCCTAGTGTTAACCCCTTCCCTGCCAGTCACATTTACACAGTAATCAATGCATTTTTATAGCACGGATCGCTGTATAAGTGTGAATGGTCCCAAAAATGTGTCAAAAGTGTCCGATATGTCCGCTGCAATATTGCAGTCATGATAAAAATCGCAGATCGCCGCCATTACTAGTAAAAAAATAATAATAATAAAAATGCTATAAATCTATCCCCTATTTTGTTGACGCTATAACTTTTGCGCAAACCAATCAATATATGCTTATTGCGATTTTTTTTACCAAAAATATGTAGAAGAATACATATCGGCCAAAACTGAGGAAAACAAATTATATTTTTTTGGGGATATTTATTATAGCAATTTTTTAAAATTGGCGCTCTTTTTTTGTATATAGCGCAAAAAATAAAAACCACAGAGGTAATCAAATACCACCAAAAGAAATCTCTATTTCTGGGGAAATAATTATAAAAAATGTATTTGGGTACAGTTTTGCATGACCGCGCAATTGTCATTCAAAATGTGACAGCGCTGAAAGCTGAAAAATGGCTTGGGCAGGAAGGGGGTTTAGGTGCCCTGTATTGAAGTGGTTAAGGATATTTTGGAATCTCTTCGTAACTGATTTGAAATTGTTCAAGAAATTTAGTATATAACCATCAATCATCTGTACCTGCATTTTGTAAGAAAAACACACACTTTAGCAAGCATTATTTATTAGTCTAGAACACGTCTTTGTGCTTACTGCCAAACCCCTTATTAGAGTTAACAATACATCCCGCAACATAAATCAGTGGTTCAGTTCTTTCCATAACACAAATCACTATCATCACAGAAGCTTTATGTCCTATCTGTATTTGCTTGGGTTTCCTCAGGATGTTCTAGTTTACTTACACATTACAACTTAATAGTAGGGATGAGACGAACACCCCCCGGTTCAGTTCGCACCAGAATATGCGAACAGGCAAAAAATTTGTTCGAACATGCGAACACTGTTAAAGTCTATGGGACACAAACATGAAAAATCAAAAGTGCTAATTGTAAAGGTTAATATGCAAGTTATTGTCATAAAAAGTGTTTGGGGACCCGGGTCCTGCCCCAGAGGACATGTATCAATGCAAAAAAAAAGTTTTAAAAACTGAAGTTTTTTCGGGAGCAGTAATTTTAATAATGCTTAAAGTGAAACAATAAAAGTGAAATATTCCTTTAAATTTCGTACCTGGGGGGTGTCTAAAGTGTGCCTGTAAAGTAGCGCACTTTTCCCGTGCTTAGAAAAGTCCCTGCACAAAATGACAAACTTTTTTTGCACTGATACATGTCCCCTGGGGCAGGTACCCAGGTCCCCAAACACTTTTTATGACAATAACTTGCATATTAACCTTTAAAATTAGCACTTTTTATTTCTCCCATAGACTTTTAAAGGGTGTTCCGCGGCTTTTCCAATTTGCCACGAATACCCCAAATTGTTCACTCTTCGCCGAACGGGTGAACAGCCAATGTTCGAGTCGAACTCATGTTCGACTTGAACCTAAAGCTCATCCCTATTTATTAGTATGTTAATAGGTTGACTGGCTGATGTATATCTAGATGAATGCTATGGTAACATATATGTAATATGTTTGTGTTATATAAATATAAGACTTGATAATTTGTAGGCATGGATATTTTATTAGAACTATAGATTCTGCAATATTTGTTTAGTTACCTAATATCATTGCAAATATAACATGTTTGATTAGCATGTTTGACCAATGTTAGCATGTCTGACCCATGTTTTTACAGGCTAAACTTGCTTATCTAAGATAAATGCAGTGTACAGAAGAACCTAGTTTTATGTTCATGTGTAACTATATCATTTATAAGATAGTCATAATGGAGATTTCTATGGCTGTTGGCCACATTCTGCTATAGCTAAACCAATGTTTAGTCTTGTCCACAGAATCAGCTGACTGACCCAATCATTTTGTTAAACGGAAATAGATATAATTAAAGCATAGCACAATATATCGCTACAGGTTGCATTTTATTTCTACTGAACATAGATAAAAAAAGTCTGTCCCTTATTTAGGGTCCAGCCATGCTGTTTCGTTTTCAGCTTGCTTTATGTTGTTTGGTGACGCATGAAAACTGCATGAGAGGTAAACAAACAGATATCTGCTTTCCTTTACACTGTGTGTGGTCTTCTTTTCTGAATACAGTTTTGTTTTAGATTGCATGCTTTCATATTTCTAATAAATGGGTTTCTTACTGGTAAATTGAATTGTACTGTAAAAATGACATCAATGTCCCAATACATAGTGAGATAAATAACTGTTCAAAGGGAAAATATACTGTATGTAAAAGTTTTTCAAGACTTCCCATTTTTTAACATAGTGAGGCATATACAAGACTGGTCTTATACCTAAAAATCTACAGGAAACCTATTCCTACTGAATTTTCATATAGACAAGCATTAGCCTTTTCTTTTTTTTTGTGGTCTTCTTTTCTCCTTTTTTCCTTTTCTTTTCTCCTTTTGTCTTTCTTTTCTACTTGTGCCCTTTTTGGTGTTTTAAACCTTTGAATCTGTCTTTATCCTTTATTACAAACGTATCTACTTCAATTAATTAAGCCTGATCTGGTTCAAACCCTAAAGCCTGGTACACAGTACAGTTATTTTTATTACTACTATGAATTACTACGTGATCTTCTTATTTCCTATTACCCACTCTTTAAACCAATTAATAATTTTTATTTTCAACATTTTCACACTTTAGGCACATGGGTCACCGCTCCTCAGGTATCTCCCTTCCATATTGGTTTTCCACCCTTGTCCTTGGGATATACCACCTCAGCTCCTGGGAAGATGATCACTTTCCCCAGTTGATCTTGGCCTATTGCGCTGTTACACACTATCACAGCTCAATTGTAAGTTGTCTATGGGTTATATTTTTTTTTATATCATCGCTTAGATGTATATCAACCCCTGTTCTATTTCCCTCCTAAGCCCCTCTTTTCTCAAATCATCTTCTTGTAATTGGCCAGTTCCACCAATTAATTTTAAGTTACATTTATAGATTATAGCATATGTTCCTGAAGATTGGAGATATCCATAAAACACGTTGAGCTATATAGATGCCTAGAATACAAATTTTATCCAAGAGCGATATTCCACAACATGTTCATTATCCTGTTGATTTTATTGGCCTCAAGTTGTTTATGAACCTGTTACAATACGTGAGCATAGAATTTGGAATCTGGTGGTTTCCCTCTTCCTTGCTATCATGCTGTTAATTTCATGTACTGTTCATGTTACCTACGTTATATTCATTACTATGTGATTGTTATATCTAATAAACCTTATAATCATGCTATTGGTTCATGTTATGTTACTATGTACATGCCATAACACTATGTGATTGGGTTATCTACCATTATATACCCACCAGGCAGTTACTCTCTGTTCATGTTGTTCAATTCGGCTGCATGCTTCATATAAAGTCCCAAACTCCTTTCCATGCCAACCCTGGTCGAGAGTCAGTCAGCTGCTGGTTTTCCAGGCATGCTCGTCTGACAGACCGACATACACACAGGCCGGATGTCGAGCGCTTTTTTTTGAAGTGGCAAATGTAGCTCGAAATTCGGCCCTTGTGTACCCGGCTTAAACAAAACAATGTATTCATATCCAATAACTTCTTATTGGTCCCTTTGCTTTGTCTCTTGATAACAGCGTTTAGATTTTTCCCATACTGATGATGGCACATACACTCCCCTTAACTTTCACTTTTCTTGAGAACTAAAGATGATGATCTCAAAATTTGTGGCACCAGTATAATTTTATAAATGCCTGAGATTGTCTACTCCTAATTAAATGTTGCATAACAGAGTCTGACCCATGCTAAGTATCCCCAGAAAAGATTTGCTTTCTTTTCTGAAAAACTCTAGTGTGGACATCTTAGTACTTACACCCCCACAAAACAAAGGGAGCACATGCTGCCACTATCTGGACAACCATGCTCCTCCTGCCATATGATTCAATATTCAGTGTTAGACAAATGTGATTTGTTCAGTTATGAATTGAAATTCAGGACAACATTTTTGTTATTCAGAGATTTGGATGTATCCAAATCCCAATAGTAATGAATTTCAATGAATCCAAGAGTGCAAGCAAGTCACATGGAAGTCACAAGCAAATTTCAAGTCCCAAGAAAGTTGCATCGATGTCCCAAGCAAGTCACAAGCAAGTTGCAGTTCATAATCACACTGGAAACATGAGGAATAAATCTGAATCTTCTGAAATAACTTCCAAAAATTTAACACTGTAGCTGCTGACTTTAAAAAAAAAAAAGTCAGCAGCTACAAACACTGTACCTGCTGACTTTTAATAAGGACACTTACCTGTCCTAGGCATTCCCCAGAAGACACCGCGAGGAGGACGAGGAAGAAGACCTGCCGCGGTGGAGAAAGAGGCAGATTAGCAACCGCCCTTTCTGGTGAGTACATTTTTTTTTTCTATTTTTTTAAAGGATTTTGGTGTATTTTTTTTTTTTTAGGGTGGAACTCCACTTTAAGAAAATAATCTGAAAAGAAACAAATGATTTCATCATGCACATCTCTGTTCAGTGTTCCTGTGATAATAATAATAATGCATTTGTACCTATTAATTAAAGATAGCTGCATCACTCCAAAGCTGCTTCAGCTATATACCGTACATCAGCTATAGGTACTGGATAATTGAAGATGCATCCCTGCTCCTAATACATAGAATATCATTTAAGGAAAAGCTGCTTGCTGTACAATCAACTTTATTATTTAAAGTGGCACGTATATCTTGCCAGGCTCCTCTTTACTGATGGGTTATATTCTTACGCAGAGCTTAATTACTTGGGGGTGTACATTCGACACAAAATGATAAAGATAATATTATGCCAACAAGTGCAGAATGCAGCTTTTCTTGATTGAACCAATGCAATGTCTAATTTACCTTCCCACTTGACTTTATTTAACTTACAATATTTTAAAAAATTTCACTCACACTTATTCTTTTTTAAATCAGATATTTTTTATTAAATACAAACACAAAAAAGGCACAAAATGTTCTTCTTTTCCTTTACATATAACACATTCAGTAGTATTAATGGGGACACTGAGGCAGAAACATAAGATACCTAAACATTTCCATAAAACATATGTTCCCAAGATAATACCTGAAAAACCACTTTCAGCAGCAAATATATGACATCATAACTATTCAACATTGGGTTTAATACCTTAGTCCTCTATGCACCCCAAGTGTCCTCCAATTGTTACATTGTCCCCATCCGCTCCCCATCTAACCTGGGTCCCAGAGCAGAACAGGGTCCCGTCATCCCCCAAACGGCAAGGGGCAGCGGGCATCAGAATCTCTGAGTAACTGGCATACAACATCTAAACCAAGAAAAACACAAAACAAAACAAAACAATCTCCGCAGGGCCCCTCATTCATACAGTGGACCCATAACGGATCCACCATGTAAATGGAACAAAGATATCTACTCCAATCTCCAGCCTGGCAAGTCTCCTGTAGTATTGACCTCGACTGTGATACATCTGCTGATGAGGTTCTACCCCCAAGTATTCTATTTTGGACCAGGCGTAGTGGAGCTAGTCCAGGGGTGTCTAACCAAGGGTCCCATATATTCTTAAATTTGCTTGGACTACCTCGGTGTTTGTACGTGAGCTGTTCTCTAAAAAGTGATTCATTAACAGATGTGATCCATTCGGTATGTGTGGGGGCTATTGCAGACAGCCACTTTCTAGCTATTAGTTTCCTAGCCAGGAACAGCATTCTAAGGATAGCAATATATGTATGTGGCGTGTATAGTTCATCATCTAGCCACCCTAGCAAGCAAAGCTTAGGTTCAGTTTTAAGTTGAAGATTCCATATGCTGTTGATAGTGTTTAGCACTGCTGCCCAATACCTTTGCAGTTTCGGACATCTCCACAGCACATGGACCAGTGTGCCATTGTCAACAAGACAACGAGGACAAAGTGGATCATCTCGTCTGCGCCACTTGTGTAGCTTTTCCGGCGTGCGATACGCGCAGTGTATAATGAATAGTTGGGTACGTTTTTGCAAAGAGGACAGGGACACTTTAAGTACATTGTCAAGTATTGTGTTCCATCCCTCATCGGAAACATGGCCTATGTCATCCCCCCAACCAGTTCTACAAGGTAGAGTCATTGTCCTAGAAACATGACCAAGAAGGGAGCTATATATAGAGGAAATCTGTCCTTTCCTAGATGAGGACATAATTAATTGGGTAAGCACCGTAGGTCTAGTGAGCACCCAGGTGGAGGTCGCCAATTGCGCCGCGATAGCGTGGCAAAGTTGTAAGTATTGATAGAACGCGGTGTTAGGGAGGTCAAACTCCTCACGCAGGGATTGGAAGTTACGGAGTATTCCTCCACAATACAATTGTGGGATATAGTTTACTCCACTCCTTGACCAGTTAGTGAAATTTTGAAAATTGTTTAATTCTGAGTAGTTCCGGTTATTCCAGATATGTGACCAATTTGTGTACCCCATGTACTGCAGGTGCTGTTTAGTTTTATTCCATATTTTATCAATAAGTATGAGTGTGGGGTATTGAGTCAAGTCTCCTAGTTCACCTGCCTCTATGCATTCCACAATTCCATCGCCAGACAGCTGCTTTCCCAGTACCCTCCTGATGGGATCAGAGGGCTCCGGAGAAAGCCAGCCTGTTAGGTGTTGTAACTGGGCCGCCAGAAAATAATAGAGAGGGGTTTGGTACTGCCAACCCACCCGAGTCCTTGGCCTCTTGTAAAGTTTCAAATTTTATTCTTGGAACCTGTTTCCTCCATATCAGTGCACGGTAGATGGTATTACACCTCTTGAACACATGGATAGGTATCCAAATAGGGGCATTGTGGAGTGCATTTAATATCTGGGGACCCCAGATCATCTTGACCAAGTTGCAGCGGCCCACAACAGACAGCGGCAACTTGATCCAACTAGTTGTTTTTTCTTGAAACTTTTTAAGAAGTGGGTCTATATTCAGCTTGACGTATTGGTCTAAATTAGGGTGAATTACAATGCCTAGATATTTAAACTTATCCACTACTTTAATTTGGTCCGCTGTCTGTGGTAAGGGCCCCGACAGTGGGTTTAAGGGTAGGATCGTGGACTTGTCCCAATTGATCCGGAATCTGGAAAAAGTTCCAAAAGTCCAGATCAATTCCATGAGGTTAACCAAGGAGGCTGAAGCATCACCTAGGAACAAAAGTGCATCATCAGCATATAGTGCCAATTTATCCTCCCCCTCCCCCCCGCCTAAAACCGATTATTTCAGGGTGTCCCCTTATGGTTGCGGCCAGGGGTTCAATGGCCAGAGCAAAAAACAGGGGGGAGAGGGGACAGCCTTGCCTAGTTCCCCGGTGTAAATCAAAGGAGAACGAGAGGGTGTTATTTATTCTAATGCGGGCTTTTGGCGCTTTGTATAACAATTTAATCCAGGAGATGATATTGTCTCCAAATTTACGTTTTTTTCAGTACTCTCCATAGATAGTCCCACTCAACACTATCAAACCCCTTAGCGGCATCTAGCGAAAGGATAGCTCTCCGGCCCTGATTGTCAGAGGGTAGTTGCATGTTAAGATACAGGCGGCGTAGATTATTTGTCATGGACCTGTTCGGTCTGGGCATACTAATTTAGTGACTACCTTAGAGAGTCTCATAGCGATAACTTTAGTAAGGAGCTTCAAGTCTGTATTAAGGAGCGAGATGGGTTTATAAGACTCGGGTTTGTCAGGCTCCTTCCCTGGCTTCAGAATAACTACAATCACTGCCTCATACATTGATCCCCGCAAGGAATCTGAGCCAAATGCCTCTGTAAGTGTATGAAGTAACTCCGGTAGCAGTATCCCTCCAAATTTTTTATACAGCTCAATTGGGAGTCCGTCAGTACCTGGGGCCTTCGAGTTTGGGAACGTGGCCAGGGTCATCTTGGAGCTGAGGTAGGGTGATAGAGTCCAGGAATTGGGTCATCTGCTGGGTAAGATACATTAGAGGAGTACAAGTCCTGATAAAAGGCTAGGAATTCCTTCAAATTGGAGGGCGTGTCAGTGACAGACATTGTCGCTGATGTGGCAATACTATGTATCACATGTGGTGGTTGTTGTGCCCTGGCTATCATGGCCAGCATGTGGCCAGTCTTTTCCCCCTCCTCAAAATGAGTTTGAGAAGTAAAAAACCGGTTGTTGTCTGCCTGTTGTAGATGTACTGTGCAGTATATTTTATGTGCGTCTGTCCATTGCCTTTCATTGTCAGGCGTGGGAGCCCGCAGATACAAGTCCTCTGCTTCCTCCACTGCCCTACCGGCATCTTTAGCCCACTACCTACTCCTGGTTTTAATTGTATTGATTTCCTTAATGCACATCCCCTGATGAAGGCCTTTAGTGCATCCCACACCACCCCAGGTGCAGCTGATGGCTTATTAGTTTCCAGAAAATACTCAATTTGCGATTGCATATTTTCCGAGTTAGTAAACAACTGGATCCAAAAAGGATTAATCTTCCAGTGTACCAGAATGCGTGTCTTTTGAAAATTTAGACTAAGCTGCACCGGGGAGTGGTCGGAGAGGCCCCTAGCTAGGTACGTCACTATTGGATCATAGCAGGATGTAAGGTCATTTCCCAGAGCCAGGTCTATGCAAGACAGTGTAGAATGCGATAATGAATGACAGGAGAATTGGGCCTGGAGAGGAGATTTACATCTCCAGAGGTCTACCAGTCCCAGCTCGTTCACAAACCTGGCCAGAGGAGTGAGCACCCTAGGGCCCTGCGGACAGAATTTCTTATGCACATCAAGAGATACGTCCATTGCACTATTAAAGTCCCCCAGGACATATACTGGGAGCTGAGGGTGTTTAGCCAGAAATCTAGCCAGGCACTGTAACACTGTCAGGAGAAAGGTGGAGGCACATATATATTAGCAATAACACATGTATGTGATTCCCACGTCCCCATTAGAAAAATAAACCTCCCTTCAGGGTCAACATGTACATCATGTTTAGTAAAGGCAGTAGTCCTGGAAAACAAAATACTGACTCCCCTAGAGTACCTAGTATGCACAGAGTGGTACTGTATAGGGTATTTGGACATGCGCAGTAGGTGGGTGATGTCATTGGTTAGGTGGGATTCCTGCAAGCATATGACAGACAGGAAAGTGAATAGGGCAGTCCATTTTGTAGGGTCGTGCAATCCCCTGATAATCCAGGAGAGGATCATGTCCAACTGTTTACTCATTGGGACAAAGGGGGTGTGATGTCAGGCTTCCCCGCTGCCAGAGAAGCCGGCCATGGAAAAGATAGTGACGTATCCACGTCAAAAGGTTACCTTGACAACCATGAGGTAGGATGCAATGTCCCTTGGAAGTCTTTAGCAGTTCACTCCGGGATAAAGGGATGTAGAGTAGAGTCACAGAACACGGGTACCTGCAGAGATACAGCCCTTCAAACATGGGCTGAAAAACAACAAAAACACAAAAAACACAAAAAAGGGTGATAATACTCAGTCTGCCAATAACAATTGTAGGCGTAGCAGTCCAAGGCTGAAGTTATTCCATCAGCTGCTGCCGTGAGTTCCCCGCAGGGCTAAGTGAGGGGTAATAACGAGGGCCAGGACCCCGTGTCTTCAATGTCAAAGTACATGGGTTGCTGGTGTAAACTGAGGGGTAACAACATAAGTAATTCTTGCATCTCTCTGTGCTCCTTGTATGAAAAAGAAAGTGAGCAATAGGATTTCACTTCAAGCAGGCAGTGTGGTGATGTCAGTCAGGGTCTCGTCTTCCAGCAGCGTCTCGGAGATGCCTCTCCTGGCGGTCAAGCCAGTTAGCAGCCATGTTCGGGCTATCAAAAAATTGCACTGAACCATCTGCCACAACATGGAGTTTGGCCGGGTATACCATGGAGTACATCAATGGGATTGCGCGCATTCTCTTTTTCACTTCCGTGAATCTTGCTCTCTGCTTTTGTACAGCAGCCGAAAAGTCAGGATAAATGGAGATTTTAGATCCCTGTATCTCCATGTCGGCTTTCTGCCTGGCCAAACAAACTATAATGTCTCTGTCCTTATAGTGCAGAAGTTTCAGCAAGAATGGTCGGTCATGGCCCCATGGTGGCGTTTGCCGAGAAGGCACCCTATGAGCCCTTTCTACTGAGAAAAATGGCGTCAGGTTATTTTTCCCAAAAGTATCAGCCAGCCATGTTTCAATAAACTCAGCGGGATGTTTCCCTTCGGATTTTTCAGGCATACCAAATGTGGATGTTTGACCTTCTTAGCCTATTCTCCATATCTTCCACCCTAGCTGCCGTTTCATCAGCCCTGGATGATGTGGCATGTAATTCCTGGGTGAGGGGGGGTAGTTTGTCCTCAATGGAGCTCACCCGTCCCTCTAATGCAGTGGCCCTCTCCCTCATCTTCTGCATATCATGTCTAATGTGCAGCATGCCCTCCTTCATGCTTTTAACTTTTGTGGACAGTTCAGTGATAAGGGGGCCATATGAGTGAACTGCAGTGAGAATATCCTGTAATGAGGGCTCAGCAGTGTCTGTGTCAGAGGGGTCGGCAATGTCCTGAGCAGGGAGAGGGGAGGATGAGGTACTCACTGTGTTTCTTGAGGCCTCATGCGCCATTTTCCCAGGCACATGTTGTTCTGGAGAAGGCTTCCCAGGGGGTCCGTTTTTGGCCGCTTTGGTGTTTCTGGATTGTTGAGTAATCTGACCAGGCTTAGGGATGCAGGGGTTGTGTTCAAACTGGCCAGGTTTCGCCACCGCCGCAGCATAGGATTCCTTCACTGTGCGTTGCTGGAGCGGGGATCCGCCATGTTGGGCCACGCGGTCCGCGGGTATGCTCTCCTCCTTCTTTCTTAGACATCTTTGCCTCCGATTTATGGCAACCGGGTGTCGCTGTAGGGGTGGCTCCACACCGGGAGCGAAGTACTGGTCTATTGCGGCGGTGTGTGAGGCTCAAATCAGGATTCTGTGAGTCAGGAGAACGGAGCTAGAGGGAGACACGTCTTCTCACAGAGACATCCAAGCCACGCCCCTTCAGGATTCTGTGAGTCAGGAGAACGGAGCTAGAGGGAGACACGTCTACTCACACTTATTCATGTGGAATAGGGATGAGCTGAAGATTTCATCTGAGTATAAGCTCAGACTGAACTTTGGCTGTTCAGGAGCTCGGATTAACACCCATACATTTATTTGTTCGGTGGGAGCTGAACATTGTGTATGAAAGTGGTATAAGTACCGGTATTATACATAACAGCTTTTCATTGTTAGTGGTTAAATATGCTGGCAGTTGCAGGCACCACTGAGATTCTAACAAGCAGTGATGCAACCAGCCATATTTAACTAAATAGCTGGGAATCTCCAGCCATGTAAACAAAGGGGTGGACTGGCAGTGACATCACTGACCAAATATGACCACATACCTGATCTCTTGTATATAAACTTACTGACAGCTCCAGAGAAATTGTACCCATCTAAGTCATTCATGTAGGGAGAGAGGGATATCAAGGGCCTCCCTTACCCTAAAGGGGGATTCCAGATTCTGATAAGTCCCCTTGTACCCCCAAAGGGTTGCGGGGAAGAGGTCTGACAATTTGTGTGCGATGTTGAGGGTATATGGTCTGCTATGTTTCAGGACCCGCACTACCCCTGCCATTCCTGGCCAGACTGTGTGCATGCTTGGATTAAGGGTCTCTTATGGATTTTGTCACTTTTTTGGTGAAGTTCCACCTTAAAATCTATACTAGATCTGAAGGGTCTGGTATTCATTTTGGGGGACTCCATGCCCTTTTTTAAGAATGTATAGCAAGTGACATATTGAAAAAAAAAGGTGTTATTTGACATCTCCCTGCAAGCTTTCTTTATTTTGTGAAAATTGCAATGGGGACCCCCCAAAATACATACAAGACGCTCATCCTCCTTTATGGGGGTCTGGTATGTATTCTGCGGAATTCCCTATTACAGTATTTACAAAATAAACAAATATTGCAAGGAAATGTGAATTAACAGCATTTAAATGACTTTTTTGTCACAACTTCAGTGTCACCTTTGCATTACTACTTTGTTTACATGGTAGAGATGCATCATCACAGGCAAGTTTAGGGGACCCCAAACAGTTATTTTGTTTTTGAAGAATAGAGTATTTTTAATGTGGAACTTTAACCACTTGCCGACCGCTGCACACCGATATACGCCGGCACAAAGCCAAATGGGCGTACCTGTACATCCCCTTTAATTTGCTGTGTAGCAAGCGCGTGCGCGCCCCTCGCGTACTCCGTGAGCGTGCCCGCGGCCCCCGCAAACTCGATGTTCGCCGGCATTTCCCTGTTCTGCCTAGTGACATGACAGGGATCAACTGCTCCCTGTCATCGGGAGAAGTGATCGCTGTCATGTCATGTCAGTGGTAGCCCATCCCCCCACAGTTAGAATCACTCCCTAGGACATGCTTAACCACTTGATCGCCCCCTAGTGTTTAACCCCTTCCCTGCCAGTGTCATTTACACAGTAAACAGTGCATTTTCATAGCACTGATCGCTGTATAAATGACAATGGTCCCAAAATTTGGTCAAAAGTGTCCGATCTGTCCGCCATAATGTCGCAGTCCCGATTAAAAATCGCAGATCGCCGCCATTACTAGTAAAAAAAATGCCATAAATCTATCTCCTATTTTGTAGACGCTATAACTTTTGCGCAAACCAATCAATATATGCTTATTGTGATTTTTTTTACCAAAAATATGTAGAAGAATACACATCGGCCTAAACTGAGGAAAAAATTTATATATATATTTTTGGGGGTTATTTATTATAGCAAAAAGTAAAAAATATAGCTTTTTTTCAAAATTGTCGCTTTGTCATGGGAAACCGTTATTGCGTCACAGGGGGGCAGGGTCACCCGTGACACCACGGGGAAACCTTTGGAAACCCTTGTTGCGTCAGGGGGGGGTGGGGTCACCCATCCATGTCACGGGTGGCCCCGCCCTCGGCTATATAAGAGCTGTCAGACGGGTTGCGCGTCATTCGGCCAGGCGCCTCCTATGGAGTAGGCTATATCGTTTGTGGCGGCGGGTCGTGGAAGGATTACAGCGCTGGATTTTTTTTATTATTAACCCTTTCATGACTAAGCCCATTTCTGACATTTGGTGTTTACAAGTTAAAATCTGTATTTTTTGCTAGAAAATTACTTAGAATTAGTAACCACAAAAATTATATATATATTTTTAGCAGAGAATATAGAGAATAAAATGGCGATTGTTGCAATATTTTATGTCACACAGTATTTGTGCAGCGGTGTTTTAAATGCAACTTTTTGTGAAAAATTTATTTTCATGAATTTTAAAAAAATTAAAAAGTAAAGCTAGCCCAATTTTTTTGTATAATATGAAAGCTGATGTTACTCCGAGTAAATATATACCAAACATGTCATGCTTTATAATTGCACGCACTCGTGGAATGGCGACAAACTACGGTACCTAAAAATCTCCATAGGCGGCACTTTAATTATTTTTTGTTACGGTTACCAGGTTATAGTTACAGAGGAGGTCTACAGCTAGATTTATTGCACTCACTCTGACGATCGCGTTGATACCTCACATGTGTGATTTGAACACCGTTTACATATGCGGGCGCGACTTCCGTATGCGTTTTCTTTGCTGCGCGAGCTTACGGGGACAGGGGCACTTTAAAAAAAATGTCCTATTTATTTTATTTATTTTTATAATATAAAATTGTGTTTTAAAAAAAAACATTTTTTTTATCACTTTTATTGCTGTCACAAGGAATGTAAACATCCCTTGTGACAGTAATAAATGGTGACAGGTACTCTTTATGGAGGGATCGGGGGTCTAAAAGACCCCCGATCCCTCCTTTGCACTTCAAAGTATTCAGATCGCCGAAAACTGCAATTCTGAATACCGTGTATTTTTTTAAAATCCGGCGCCATTGGCAGCCGAGTATCCCGTCGCTTCCATGGTGACATTGAAGAGACTGAATCAAAGCTGTTCGCAGCTTCGTTTCAATCTCTCTCTAGGGGCCGGAGGAGGCGCATCATGGATCGGTTCTCCCGGTGGGACGAGAGGCCCGGTAACAGCGGCGGAGGCTGCGGGAGGGGGGATGTCCCCTCCCGCTCCTCCGGGATAACAACCAAGCGGCTTTTAGCTGCATCAGTTGTTATCCCTGGAAAGCCAATCGCCGACTCTAAAAAAATGATACTGGGATGATGCCTGCAGCTGCAGGCATCATCTCGGTATAACCCCCGAAATCCGAGTACGCATATCTGCGTACGCTCGGCGGGAAAGAGGACTTGTCCCAAGCTGTGTGTGTGTGTTTTTTACCTTTTTTGTCACTTTTTTGGGTGAAATGGTAGGGGTAAATGTACCCCGTTACCAATTTACATGGGGGGCTGGGATCTGAGGGTCTCCTTTGTTAAAGGGGGCTTCCAGATTCCGATAGCCGATAGTTTTTAAATGTGTCTGCTATATCCTTAGTTATGTGCACTTCCTCTCCGTTCTTTTTTTTAATCTTTTCTATGAAATTTCTGGTCTTTTTATTTTGTACCATTCTTGCTAGGTGTTTACTAGACTTGTTCCCCCACTTATATCTTTCTTTTGCTATACGATGTAGTTTTATTTTAGTCTCTTGTTCCATTAATTCTTTAAGTTCGTCCCTTTTCATCACTAATTCATGATATAACTCTTGTTGTTGCCCCTGTTGTTTTTTATGCTCTTGCTCAATTTTGAGTATTTCTTCTATCAACGAGTTAAATTTTCTACTTTTCTCTTTTTTTTTCCTTGCCCCTTCTGAAATCAAGATCCCCCTAATGTAGGCTTTGTGTGCCTCCCATAAAGTTGGCCCTGATATCCCTTCCGTATCGTTTATCTGGAAGTAATGTTCTAATTCCTTTTTCACCCTCTTTAATCCTTCTTCGTCCTGGAGCAGTTCCTCATTTAGTCACCAAGTATAGGGTTGTCTATGATATTCGGGCACTTTTAGTTTCATGCTTACAGGGGCATGGTCAGAGAGCGAGGCAATTCCTATGTTTGATTCCATAACCATATCCAGCATTCTATGTTCGACCATTATGTGGTCTATCCTCGAGTACGTCCCGTGTACGGGGGAGAAAAACGTATAATCCTTTGATTTTGGATGCATAATCCTCCATATATCGACCATCTGACTACTATGCATTTTTTGTTTTATCTTTGTCAGTTGTACGTTATTTGTCTCCTGTATCCGGGACGTACTATCCACTGCCGGATCCATACAAAAGTTCATATCTCCCATCAATATTATATATCCCACCCCAAAATCCTTCAGTTTCTCCAGAGTTTCAATGAGGTATTTAATGGGGTTCACATTAGGAGCGTAGACATTTGCCAGGGTACATTTCATTTCCCCCAACTTCCCTTTTAGAAAAACCATCTTTGTCCGTCATTCTATCCTCCAATGTGAACCTCATTTCCCTAGAAAACCCTATTGCAACCCCCCTTGCCCTTTTAGAGATAGTATCTCCGTAAAACCAGCTCGGGAAATTGGGTGAGTATAATTTAATATTTGATTCTAGGGTCAGATGGGTCTCCTGTAAGAAGATCACATCTGCTCTATAATGCTTAAGCTCTCTTAAGACCTTATGTCTTTTGGTAGGTATATTAAGACCTCTAACATTGTAGGACAGGACATTTATTGCTGACATATGTGTCTTTCATCGCCTTTTTCCTTTCTTTTTTGTAGAGTCAAAAAGGTAGAATCCCCTTCTTTTCTCCCCATTACAAAGCCCCTCTCCCTCCCCCCAGATCCTTCCCTCCCCCTTCCCCCCCACTCCCCCCTTGCTAAACCCCTCCCTCCTCCCTCCAATCTTTCTTTTCCCTCCCCCCTCCCCCTCCCCTCCTCCATTTTGGCCCATTATTGGCCTTAGAACCATCAGTGGTCTTTTCTCCTGGTTCTCTCATTTTGGAGGTGCAGCTCAGACCCTGCCGCTCAGCCTCCCTCCCCCTCCCTTTGAATTTGGGGAGGGTGAGGTAGCCCGGAGACGCTGCACGGTGGCCCGGTCGGCCTTTTCCGCCCCCTGAACCTCCCCCTCCTCCCTCTCCCAACCCCTGCCCCCAGCCCCCCCAAAGAACCCCCACCTCCCCCCCTCCTCAAACTCCCAGCCTCATATAACCCAGGTCTCAGTTATCTTTCTCTAGCCACCCCGGTAAGTCTGGGACCTGCAAATCTAATTTATTACAAAATCCCACAAGTTCCTCGGGGAACCTTAGTCTTGCTGATTTTCCTTCTTTCTGGACTATAAGACAGGCCGGGGACCCCCAGTTATATTTGATATTCTGTATCTTTATTTGCTCCAGAAGTGGCTTCAATAATCGCCTCCTTGCCAATGTCTCGGGTGCTAGGTCTGTGAAGATCTGCAGCTCCTTTCCTTGGAATTGAATAGGGGGTTTTCCTCTTATTTTCATTGAAATATCTGCTTTTTCTTCATAATACCGGAACCTTACAATAATGTCTCTCGGCCAGTCGGTTTCTCCATTCCTTAGTTTGCCGATACGATGCACTCACTCAATTTTAAGAGAGTCTTCTGCTCCCATGTCCAATATGGGCTTGAATATTATATTCATAGTTTTCCTCAGATCTTCTCCTTTTTCCTCTGGTAGAGAGCGGATTCTCAAGTTCTGTCTTCTGTTTCTGTTCTCTTGGTCTTCTAATCGGTATAGAATGTTTCTCTGATTTTATTGTATTATTTTATCCTGCTCCTTTCATTTGCTTAGTTCCTGATCCTGTTTATCCGCTCTTTCTTCCATCGCTTCTACTCTTGAGAAGAGATGTCCGAAATCTATTTTTAAAATATTAATTTCTGCCTTTATTGCGTTTTCCAATTTCGTTAGCATCTCGGTCATTTCTCCCTTTGTAGGGATTTGTGCATCTGCCCATTGCTCTTCTGCTCTACTTGTTTCTAGTTCACTTTCTGTTGTTTGGTCCCTTTTAGATCGATCTGATGTCCCTCCTCCCTTCTTCTCCGTACTCCTTGACCCCTTTTCTATTTTCTTGTCGCCTTTATCCTGCTTTTGTGCTCCTATTCCTGGGCTCTTTGAGCTTACCACCTGGGTCATGTACTGTTTAATTGTACTATTTGCTGTACTATTCCTAGGAGTCTTGGGGGCCGTCCCCCTCGTGGTTTTGCTCATCTTATTTTTATTAGCAGGTCTTATTCGTTTCCCCAGTTTTACTCTTTGATTATGTGCTGTACCCTTCTTCTTTCCGGGGTAAGTCTGTTGTACTCTCCCCTAGGATTACAACCTTACTGAGAAGGGCCTGTGTATAACAGGTTTTGTTCCAGACCGCTGAGCTCCTCTTTAGAGAAGCGGGAGGGGAAAAAAAGGAGGGGGGGTAAAAGGGATATCAACGTGTATATTCCCGTTCAAAAAAGTACCTTCATTCCTCTCAGTGCAGGTTTCAGAGAGGACTGAAGGTATAGTGGGGTTGGAGATCCCAGCTGATGAGGAGCAAGGAGAGGTCCGCTTTGTTCTTGGTGTGGGTCTTTTAGGTACGCTTGCCAACGAACTGCATGGCAGGTCGACATATGTCTGGTCAAGCACGTGGTGCCCAAGCGGCTCATGTTTTGGCCACGCGAGATACGCTTCAGACATACCGTATGTTGCAAATGGCAACGGTGCGATCTGCTGCACACATCTGAAAAAAGGCCCACACCAAAGAACTTTTGGAATAACGCACAGAGACAGCAGCGCCCTGCACATGCGGAGCTCTGCGGTGTGATGCAGTCAGTGTGCTGCCCTTAATCTGGCCCCTGGAGGGCATCCTGCCTCATTGGAGAGGTTCCTCCTCCTTCTCCTCCTCTCTCCTATCAGGCACCCACATGGAGTCAGTGACCTCATCATCCCCTCCCTCCTCATCATAGGAGCAAATCTGTCAGTATGCTGCAGCTGGGGGAACATGACTGCCAGATAGCTGTCCTTGTTGGGCACCCCCTCTCTCTGGGCTCACGGTACTACCCCCTCTCTCTCGGCTCACGTTACTGCCTTCCTCTAGCTGGGTTCCATCATCGGAGCCTTCAAAACGCTGGGCATCCTCCTGGAGCATGTACCCAACACTGTGGTCAAACAGTTCGGGGGACTCCTCAGGAGGACATGGTGGGGCTAGGGAAGGAGTGATTGATGCCATTGAGCCGAGGGAAGAGGCCGCTTTGGCAGCTGCTTTTCTAGACAAAGTACCCTGAGCCTGGGTGAGAGAGGATGAGGAGGATGAGGACGGCTTGGTCATCCACTCTACCAAGTCTTGGGCATGCTGCGGCTCAACATGGCCAGCTGCCGAAAAGAAGGACAAGCGTGTGCCATGGCCATGTGCTGATGAGGATGCACCGTGTCCACGACCAGCAGCACTGTTGCCTGTAGACACAGAGCCTGCTTGCCCTCTTTTATTGCCTTGTGACTGTCTGCCTCTCCTTGTTTGCCTTTTAGACATACTAATGGCCTGCAGTGAGATGTAGCTGCACAAAGGTGGGATGTATATATATATATATATATATATATATTGTGACAGCAGGAAGGTAAAGTCACCTGGTTGCATCCAGGGGGGTAGATATATTTCGCCCAGATTCAGGCTTTACGCCGACTTATACAACTAGGTGGAGAGTTGTATAAGGCTAGTGGGCTCATGGATGACTCATACCTCTAGGGAGAGGGCTGGGCGTTGTGCAGACAGGGAGTTGATGAGACCAGCTGAAGCTTGTCAGCTCATTTAGGCCTCTATAAGAACTCCCAGCTTCATTAGATGTTAGCTCATGCCTGGAACCAGACCTGTGTGGACTGTCTAGGGAGAGTGAACCCCTGTGCGGTGAGACAAAGCCTGTGTGGCTATTTGCTTGGACATTTAAAACCAGGGACTTAGGGACTAGGACAGCACTAGGCTGATCCCAGTTGTTAGTTAGGAAACCTGTATGTTTAGTCAGAGGTCAACTTGACCAGGATTTATTTTGGTTATGTTTCTTTTGCTTTGCTGTGTTTTGTCACTGTAAATAGAAAACAAACCGCACCTTTTTGATTTTGAAAACCACAACCTCCGTTTGCTGGGCCTGTTTTGTGTGGGGAGCCCATCCCGGGGGTCACACACACCCGCTGCCGAGCTAACCCCCTCACAGTTGGTGGAGAACCAGTGGCAGTTTTTTTTTTAAGCCAGCATGGAGGAGATACTGAAGCAGCTGGCTCTAGCAAATGCCAATCAACAGCAGACAAATGCAGGTTTGCAAAAGAGCCTTGCAGCTCATCAACAGAGCCTTGCAGCTCAACAACAGAACTTCGCAGCCCAGCAGCAAGCTCATCAACAGAGCCTTGCAGCCCAGCAGCAGACAAACGCAACTTTGCAACAGAGTCTGGAGGCTCAGCAACGAGCCCAGCAGCAATCTGAGGCCCGCTTCATAGACCTGTTGCAGAAGCAAGAGCAGAGACTACAACAACAGATGGAAGCAGTAATGCAGCAACGTCCGCAGACCAGTGAGGAAAGCCGTCCCACTAATACCGCGTCCTTTGGGGTGAGTCGTTTATTGACAAAAATGACTGGAGAGGATGATCCAGAGGTATTTTTGACCACATTTGAAAGGACCGCTGAAAGAGAAAAGTGGCCTGAGGAGCAGTGGGCTGGACTGGTGGCTCCTCTGTTAACTGGTGAATCGCAGAAAGCTTACTATGACCTAGAGCCTAACCAAGCAAAAGACTATGTGATGCTAAAAGCTGAAATATTGGCAAGGCTGGGTGTCACCCAGGCTGTCCGGGCTCAGCGTGTGCATAACTGGACTTTCCAGCTTGGAAAACCCCCCAGGTCTCAAATGTATGATCTCATTCACCTGAGCAGAAAGTGGCTACAGCCAGAGACTTTGTCCGCACCAAAGATTGTGGAACGTGTTGTAATGGATCGGTTTTTGAGAGCTCTTCCTACTGCCATCCAAAAGTGGGTAAGCCATGGAGACCCAGAGACGGCCGATGGTCTTGTGGATCGTGTGGAGAAATACTTGGCTACAGAGAACCTGACGGCCTCTTCCAGAGACACTCGGACTTTCCACCCTAAGACCAGACCATCCCCAGGGGCGGATAAGAGGATTCCAAGGGGTGAGGGTGGAGAGAGTGAGAGGGTGGGAGCTCTACCCCAAGTTTGGCGAGAACAGCCTGGGAAATCAGCGGCTCAAGAGGCGGCAAGAAGGATCGTTTGCTACCGCTGCCGGCAAGCGGGACATATTGCAGCCAATTGCCCGGTTGTGGAGGAACCCATGCAGTGTGACTTTCTGACGGGCAGACGTCAGTCGCTGTGTGCGACAGTCGCATGCACTGCCATTCGAGGAACTGAGAAACATTTATGCAAAATGTGTGTTAATGGTAGAAATGTTGTGGTATTGCTGGATTCAGGTAGCCTTGTGACCCTGATAAAGGCTGAGTTAGTTAAAACAGAGGTCTCTGGGAATAGCAAGGTAGCTGTTATTTGTGTGCATGGGGACACCCGAGAGTATCCAGTGACTACAGTGTGTTTCGAGACCCCCAAAGGTACCCTCTCTCATCCAGTGGGCTTAGTATCTCAGTTACCGCATGACGCCATTGTGGGAAGGGATTTTCCGAAGTTCTGGGAACTGTGGGATGATCCTGAGCCCCTCACTGGTGCCCCTATGTACCAGGAATGTGATAGCCAGAACTCCCCTGAGAGTGGTGAGGACTCTCCGGAATTTCCCTTATCAGTATTGGCAGGGGAGACTCAAGAAACTGGAGAGGAGCCCACCTCCTCAGACGAAAACCTACCGTCTGTGGAGTTTTCTGATCTTGAGGTTCACAGGGAAAACTTTGCCACAGAACAGTTGAAAGACCCCGCCCTAATAAAGGCACGGGAAAACGTAGTGAAAATAGATGGCGAGTTAGTGAACCCAGATAATACCTGCACTTACCCATACTTCAGCGTAGAGAAGGACCTACTGTATCGGGTGGCAAAAAGGGCAGAAGAAACCGTTGAGCAGCTTGTGGTGCCCAAACCTTACAGGAAGTTGGTGTTGGAGTTGGCCCATGGGCACATTCTTGGAGGTCATCTGGGGACAGAGAAAACCCGAGAGAGGGTATTACAGAGATTCTATTGGCCGGGGGTGATGAAGGACGTAGAAAATTATTGTTCCTCCTGCCCTGTGTGTCAGAGGTTGGCCCCGATGCCACATTTCCGTAGCCCGCTGGTCCCTCTACCCATCATTGAGGTCCCGTTTGAGAGGATCGCCATGGATTTGGTAGGTCCTATAATCAAGTCCGCTAGGGGGCACCAGTACATATTAGTTATAATGGACTATGCCACCCGTTATCCAGAAGCGATCCCTCTCCGAAATACCTCGGCCAAAACCATAGCCAAAGAGCTATCTCTTGTTTTTAGCCGGGTGGGTATTTGTAAAGAACTGCTTACGGACCAAGGTACACCCTTTATGTCCCGGGTTATGAAAGAGCTGTGTAAATTGTTCAAAGTGACGCAATTGCGTACGTCTGTGTATCACCCCCAAACCGATGGGCTGGTTGAAAGATTCAACAAAACCCTAAAACAAATGTTGAAGAAAGTGGTGGATAGAGATGGAAAGGATTGGGACTGTTTACTTCCTTATTTGATGTTTGCTATTAGGGAGGTGCCCCAATCCTCTACGGGATTCTCCCCCTTTGAGTTACTGTATGGGAGACACCCAAGAGGGCTGTTGGATATTGCCAAGGAAACTTGGGAAAGTGAGAGTTCTCCCCACAGGAGTGTGATTGAGCATGTCGCCCTGATGCAAGATCGAATTGCACAGGTAATGCCCATCGTGAAGGAACATTTGGCCCAAGCGCAGTTGGCACAGCAGAGAGTGTACAACCGTGGAGCCAAGACCCGTACCTTTTCCCCGGGGGATAGGATATTGGTACTTGTCCCTACGGTTGAAAGTAAATTCCTTGCCAAATGGCAAGGCCCCTACGAGATAATGGAAAAAGTGAGCGAAGTGAATTACAAGGTCAGACAACCAGGAAGGCGAAAGCCCGAACAGATCTATCACGTTAATCTGTTGAAAGCCTGGAGGGATAGAGAGTCCCTAGTCGCAGACACTTGGTCACCAGCTCAAACTGGTTGCGTGATTCCTGAGGTTGGAATAGCAGCCACCTTGTCACAACCCCAACAACAGGAGGTTAAGGAGTTTGTGCTTCGCAACAAGGAGGTATTCTCTGAGCTGCCGGGACAAACATCTGGGGTAGAGCATGACATCATTACCCCGCCCGGTGAAAGGGTGAAGTTAAAACCCTATCGAATCCCAGAGGCTCGACGGGAGGCAATACGGGAGGAAGTACAGAAAATGCTGAACTTAGGGGTGATAGAGGAGTCCCAAAGTGATTGGTCTAGTCCCATCGTGTTGGTGCCTAAACCGGATGGGAGCTGGCGATTTTGTAACGATTTTCGTCAGTTGAACAAAGTTACAAAATTTGACACCTACCCCATGCCACGTATAGATGAGTTGATCGACCGGCTGGGAACAGCCCGATACATGACGACTCTTGACCTCACAAAAGGGTATTGGCAAATCCCCCTGGCCAAGTCGGCCAAAGAGAAAACCGCATTTGTAACCCCAGACGGGGCGTTCCAATATAAAAGAATGCCGTTCGGGTTACAGAATGCGCCGGCCACATTCCAGCGGAAAATGGACCAGATGCTGAGGCCCCATCGGAAGTATGCTGCGGCTTACCTGGATGACGTAATTGTCCATAGCACAGATTGGGCCTCACATCTGCCAAAAGTGCAAGCAGTCCTGGACTCTGTTCGGGAAGCGGGGTTTACGGCTAACCCCAAGAAGTGTACCATTGGGCAGGAGGAGGCCAAAGATCTTGGGTACACCATTGGGAGGGGAGTAATAAAACCCCAACTCAACAAAGTCGAGGCCATCCAGAGTTGGCCACGTCCCAACAGCAAGAAGCAGGTACGAGCCTTTCTGGGAATCGCTGGGTATTATCGGCGATTCATTCCCCACTTTGCTTCTAAGGCTGTGCCCCTAACCAACCTGACGAAGGGGAAAGGGTCGGTCATGATTAAATGGACCCCCGAGGCTGAGGCAGCATTCCAATTCTTGAAACAAGCCTTATGTAGCCAGCCAGTGTTGTACTCACCCGACTTCTCTAAAGACTTTGTCGTACAAAGTGATGCGTCAGATGTGGGGTTAGGAGCAGTATTGTCCCAGGTCTGGAACGGGGAAGAGCACCCAGTCATTTACCTCAGCAGGAAGTTGAAGTCCCATGAGGTAAATTACGCCACCGTTGAAAAGGAGTGTTTAGCGGTGAAGTGGGCTCTAGATTCCCTTCGGTACTACCTGCTAGGTAGGCACTTTGACATGGTTACGGATCACGCTCCGTTAAAGTGGATGGCTCAAAACAAGGAAACAAATAGAAGAGTGAATAGGTGGTTCCTGGCCCTCCAGGAATTCAACTTCACAGTAAAGCATCGCCCTGGCGTTCAAATGGGGAATGTGGATGCTTTGTCTCGAGTACATGAATGCCTGATTGCTGGTGTTCCAACCCCGAGGTTAAAACAAGAGGGGGGGGTATGTGACAGCAGGAAGGTAAAGTCACCTGGTTGCATCCAGGGGGGTAGATATATTTCGCCCAGATTCAGGCTTTACGCCGACTTATACAACTAGGTGGAGAGTTGTATAAGGCTAGTGGGCTCATGGATGACTCATACCTCTAGGGAGAGGGCTGGGCGTCGTGCAGACAGGGAGTTGATGAGACCAGCTGAAGCTTGTCAGCTCATTTAGGCCTCTATAAGAACTCCCAGCTTCATTAGATGTTAGCTCATGCCTGGAACCAGACCTGTGTGGACTGTCTAGGGAGAGTGAACCCCTGTGCGGTGAGACAAAGCCTGTGTGGCTATTTGCTTGGACATTTAAAACCAGGGACTTAGGGACTAGGACAGCACTAGGCTGATCCCAGTTGTTAGTTAGGAAACCTGTATGTTTAGTCAGAGGTCAACTTGACCAGGATTTATTTTGGTTATGTTTCTTTTGCTTTGCTGTGTTTTGTCACTGTAAATAGAAAATAAACCGCACCTTTTTGATTTTGAAAACCACAACCTCCGTTTGCTGGGCCTGTTTTGTGTGGGGAGCCCATCCCGGGGGTCACACACACCCGCTGCCGAGCTAACCCCCTCACAATATATATATATATATATATATCTTTATTGATTATAATGCAGCTATCAGAATCAACTGCCTGCTGTGGTATTAGTATGAGAAAAGCAGCAATTGTCTTCGGTAAGTTTTAGCTGAACACTGTGCAGAGAACACAGTACGCTAGCTGAAAATACTTGCAGCTCTCTGCCTGTGGTTTTATTATGAGAACAGAACACCACAAATTGTATTCAGGTTCCTTTAAGTGAACGCTGTGCAAAGGACAGAAGTACTGCAGTACACTAAATGAAATTAATGCAGCTCCCTGCCTGTGGTTTTATTATGAGAACACCACTAATTGTATTCAGGTAAGCTTTAGGTGAACGCTATGCAAAGCACACAGTACACTAAGTGCAGCTAGCACAATCACCTGCCTGCCTGTCACAGTATAGAGAATAACAGGAACGGATCTAGCTAAACTGAATACAGTGTATAAATATATATCCAACACCTAGGATGCATATATATCCTCTACACATTGTAACTGCAGCTAACTGACTCGCCTGCCTGCTCTATCTAACTCAATATAAATGACACTGTCTCTCGCTCTCTGTAAGCTCTCTCTTTAACCACCGCAACACACTACACAAGGCCGCCATGGAGGCGGCCTTATATAGGGTGGGGCGTGTACTAAACTCCCTGAGACATAATTGGCTTTGGCCAATTATGGCTCTCGTTTTTTTGCGCGCTGTGATTGGCCAAAGCATGTGGGTCATAGTGCATGCTTGGCCAGCAATGCACTGCGATGCCGCAGTGAATTATGGGCCGTGACGCGCCACTCGAATTTGGTGCGAACAGCCCATATTGTTCACAATTCAGGGAAAACAGCCGAACAGCCAATGTGTGGGTTCGACTCAAACACGGAGCTCATCCCTACTGTATATCAGCTAAAATATACATCACTGGCAAGCTAAATTACTCCTGCTAAATCTTAACCAGACTCTTGTAGGCTCTAATTGAATCATTGCCTGTACACTTTCCCTGTGAACATTTGTTTGAATCATAATGCATTCTCTGCATTAAGATAAAACCTTTTATGTGCAGCTCCCCTCCCCTAGCCCACCCTAAATATACTTACCGGAGCCTGATCTCGATCCAGCACTGTGCCCGAGAGTAGTGGCACAGTTTTTTCTCTACCTGTGGGATCCATTGCCACCTGCTGCTATCAAAAAAATCCAGCAAACAGGGAGTGAGGAGTGGAGCTGAGCTTTGCTGTGACAGTGGGGGACCCCAGAAAAGAAAAATTGAGGCTGTTCTGTGCAAAAACATTGCACAGATCAGGTAAGTATGACAAGTTTGTGATTTAAAAAAAAAAACTCTCTACAATCACTTTAGCTGAGAGACTAAGTGAGCATACCACCTTTGGGCATGTTTCCCTGTCTGCAACTCCTGGTCTGGTTATTATTATTATAATACAGGGTTCATATAGAACAAACAGATTTGTGCAGCACTTTATTAAGCCTCAAATTAAGCACACATACTAAGCCACAATTTCTCTCAGGTGACACTACAGCTAACTCTGACTATCTTATTTATGTCTCCCTATTTATACTGATGATTACACATTGGCCACCAGGACCTTAGTCCATGTGCTAATCTTCTGTTATCAACCAGGGGCACAGGGACAAAGGCAAACATTATTTAATGTTCCATGAAATACAAGCAGTTGAAAATGTAAAAAGCAGCCAGTGCAAATTGTGAATAATGGGTGTTTCCCTTGGGCTGGCCATACATTATAAATAACAGATTCTTCCATACACACGGATGGAGGAATCCCCCTGCCAGCACATTGCTTGACAGTCACAAAAATTTGCAGCTGCTGATCGAGGACACATTTCCAACATATCCCAGAAGTGGAACTTCCTCTCATCTTATTCCTCCCCCCCTCCGGTGACACAATTGGCTCCTTTCGGGAGGAGGGGGGACAGGATAACTGTCTATGACAAGTATCCTTTCCCACTTGCGGGAGTCCATTCCGCGGAGCTGTGACGTCACCGCGGGGCTCCCTCCCCCAGTCGCCGGGCCAATAGGTGAGAGGAGCAGGGCCTTGCGCATGTGCAGTAGGGTTCCTGGCGTGAAGCCGAAAGGCTACACTGCTGAGTTCCCGTAAGCGCAATGGCGGCAGCAGCACCCGACAGCTGATGGAAACATCAGCTGCGGTGCCGACACCGCTGGACTCCAGGACAGGTAAGTGTCCATTTATTAAAAGCCAGCAGCTGCAGTATGTGTAGCTGCTGGCTTTTAAGGTTTTTTTTTTTTTTGGCGGAGCACCGCTTTAATCAAATGATTGACTTAAATCGAGGTAAGAGGGGCACACACTGATAAAACTAATAAAATTGTGGCCATTCCCTGTCGAACCAATTGAATTGTGATCAGTGTATAGCCAGTTTTAGAATGTTCTCCTATTCCGCCCCCCCCAAAAAAAGTATATTGTTCCACATTAGCAAGGTTGGCAGGTTAGAGGGGCACACACTGATAAAACTGATAAAATTGTGGCCATTCCCTGTCGAACCAATTGAATTGTGATCAGTGTATAGCCAGCTTTAGAATGTTCTCCTATTCCGCCCCCCCCAAAAAAAAGTATATTGTTCCACATTAGCAAGGTTGGCAGAATGCACATAGTGAAGATATATATTGAAACTATACTATACTTTAAAACAGCAATTATAGTTCACCTCAAAGCATGTTTCAGTTATAGCACTACAATATATAAGGTTTATTTAATGTTTTTCTATAATATATATGCAAATGGAGCTACTATAAAAGCTATGTATTAATAAAAGCATGTTTTGAGACCACATCTACTGTAAGTATTTGGCTTGTAACTCATAGCTGTGTGTAACCACAGTATGCATGCTGAAAAAAATACAATGACAAAAAAAAAAACAACAACAGTAGAAATAAGATGCTTTAGATTACACTAAAACTGCAGAAAACCAGTGATAGAAAAAGCAGAAATTAAGTTCACTTGCATATCATAAGTTAGCCTCCAGGCTTCAGCTATATCAGGAAATATATAATGAAAAAAAAACACTAAAATTATTTATATTCATGTGTGTACATAGCAATAAAATGTAATCAATTTATGTATGCTGCAGAACATACTGTAGGTACAGTATATTGCCAAACCATGTGTATGTAATACGTTATTTTATTTCTTGTATATTTATAAACAAGGACAGCTTAAATAATGCAAAACCATAACCTACTATTGTAAACCCAATTGACTAATTAGCTTTGCAATCTCAGAAGATTCATAAAAAGTGCTACTGAGAGCATAACACACACATTAAAGAGCTAATTTCTGTGCCCATTGTTTCTCTGCTTCATGTATCCTAAGGCAAAACTGGAAAAAATAGTTTGAAGAAAAAAAAATGTAATCTAAAAACAGGTGATGCTCACTTAATTATACATTCAGAGCAGTTTCACTATGTCGCACATAAAATCCTGATGCTTTAATGTTTGAAAGGTTTTTAAGCCTATTGTGTTAACTCTTTTTTTTTTTCAACAGAATATTGATGGGCCTTCAATTTTCTGGTGTCTGCACAAGACAGACTGAGTTCTTAGAATTCATTTCTGGATGGATTTCTTTTATTTGGACCCTACAGGGACTGAACATGTTCCACCTTAAAGTGGAAGTCAAAGCAAATTTATTTTCTGTCTGTGGCAGTCCTAATCCATAATCAATGCGTTGTAGCAGTATCAGGACTGCTCTGAGACCAGAATTATTTATATATCAAGTACTAATTCTCAGTTACAAACTGGATAGTGTTTTGCATAAGTGGTAGTGGTAGCACTGCAAAAAAAAATCACAGTGGTTCTGTTACTTCTGGTGCCACCACATCTCAATATGAGTCCTCCAGTGGCATCGGTGTCACTTCAACCCACCTATAAAAGTCAACTATCAACATACAGTATCTGACAAAAATTAGTACACCCCCCACATCTGTGTAAATATTTTATTATATCTTTTCATGTGACAACACTGAAGAAATTACACTTTTCTACAATGTAAAGTAGTGAGTGTACAGCTTGTATAACATATAAATGTTATAATGTTATTTAGTCTGTGGAAAGTTATAGAGTCCACAAACTATGGTATATATTTATGAATATCGATCAATCATGATTTAAAAATTGATAAATGTAAAGTTATGCAATTGGGGGCTAAGAATATACATGCATAATACATACTAGAGGGAGTACAACTGGGGGAATCCATAGTGGAGAAAGATCTGGGGGTTTTAGTAGATCATAAGCTCAATAATAGCATGCAATGCCAAGCTGCGGTTTCTAAAGCGAGCAAAGTCCTTTCTTGTATTAAGAGTGGTATTGACTCCAAAAAGAGAGATATCATTTTGCCCCTGTACAAATCATTAGTAAGACCTCATCTGGAATATGAGGTTCAGTTTTGGGCACCAGTTCTCAAAAAGGATATCGGGGAACTGGAGAAAGTGCAGAGAAGTGCAACTAAACTGATAGGAGGCATGGAGGATCTCAGCTGTGAGGAAAGATTAGAGTAACTGAATTTATTCCCTCTAGAGAAGAGGAGATTAAGGGGGGATATGATGAACATGTACAAATACATAAGTGGTCCATATAGTGAACTTGGTGTTGAGTTATTCACTTTAAGGTCATCACACAGGACAAGTGTGATTAAATCTTTTTTCTAAAAAAAAGATTTATTCTCCAAAAACAGAAAGGTTTCTTCACAGTAAGAGCTGTGAAAATGTGGAATAGACTACCTCCGGAGGTGGTTCTGGCAAGCTCAATAGATTTCTTTAAAAAAGGCCTGAATTCTTTCCTAAATGTACATAACGTAACTGGGTACTGACATTTATAGGTAAAGTTGATCCAGGGAAAATCTCAGGGGATCAGGAAGGAATTTTTCCCCTGCTATAGCCAATTGAATCATGCTTTGCTGGGGTTTTTCACCTTCCTCTGTATCATCTGTGGGTAAAGGATTGTGTATATGGGATTGTGATTTTTTTTTTTTTTTAACTAGATGGACCTTTGTCTTTTTTCAACCTGACTAAATATGTAACTATGTAACTATGTACTGATCTAATTTTCTGAGGCCTGAAAATGCCAGGACAGTACACATATCCCCCAAATGACCCATTTTTGGAAAGTCGACAGTACAAGGTATTTAGTAAGAGGCATGGGGAGTTTTTTTAAGTTGTCATTTTTTGGCACAATTTTGGGGAAAATTAAGAAATAAAAAAAAAGTTATTTTTCACATTTTCTTTTACATACTGTACTTTTACCAGTGCAGTATAGTGTCATCATATATTTGGTGTGGCAGTGATCAGGGACCCTGACTGGTGACAGTATGTAAAACAAAATTATATTAATATTTTGTTTCAATTTTTTAAATTATCTTTTCTTTTTCATTACATTTTTTACAGTTTTTTTTACTGTGACCAGAGCAATGCAGTGCTATCATAGTAACATTGTCCTATTGGTGACCAGGATTTTTTTTTACACACTATGATTGCTTATAACAATGAATGTAACTGTTATAAGCAATCATTTTTTTCTGAATAAAATGCATTAATTCAGTACTTACTATTGGGATTAGCTGCGATTGGCCAGATGCGCTGTGATTGACCCTGTCTCTACCGTGTGATCACTGTGACAAATAACAACAAGCAACACAAATGTTAACAATGAATTGCATGAATGGAAACCATCCATTGTGTACAAAAGTCATGTGATCTGCTGTGATTGGTCACAGCAATCACATGGTACTGGCAGTGGGCTGGTACAGTGATCTGTCATTGGCTGTGTCCGAGGGACACAGCTGGTGACAGTTCATGCTGTAGCTTGGCCTTTGGGGCCCATGTGAGAATCATTCTGGGGAGGACATCATATGACGTCCACCCAGAATGAGAGAGCTCCCGCCCAGCTGTCATTTGTCTATAGGCCTGGCAGGAATCAGTTAACCACTTTCTTCCCGCCGGATGACTATATACGTCCTGTCTTTGAAGAGGAATACCGTTGTTATGGTAGCAGCTAGCTACCATAACCCCAGTATCCTCTTCAAGAGCCGGCGGTTCTCTTTCAGATAAAAGTGGTCTCTGTGGCAGATTTGCCGCAAGATCACTTTTATCGGCGGCGGGATATAACCCCCCCTCCCGCCATGCTCCGGTGCCCTCCGGCGCTTACCGTGGCCGTCGGTAGTGGCGGAGGCAATCCGGACCTGTCCCTAGTCTGACATGGAGACTAGTGAGGGGAAGATGGCCCCCACCTGTCTCCAAGTCATTGCAGGGCGGAAGCGACGTCAAAACGTCACTTCCGCCCATAGCTCTTAAAGGGCCATTTTATTATTAGTATTTTTTTCAAATGACAATTTATTAATTTTTTTTCATTGCATTTTAGTGTAAATATGAGATCTTTTTTTTAAATAACAGTGAAAAAAATAAAAATAAAAGGTAAAATAAATAAGAAAAAACAAAAAAAAATGTTTAAACGCGCCCCGTCTCGCCGAGCTCGCGTGCAGAAGCGAACACATACGTGAGTAATGCCCGCATATGAAAGCAGTGTTAAAACCACACATGTGAGGTATTGCCGCAACCGGTAGAGCGAGAGAAATAATTTTAGCCCTAGACCTCCTCTGTAACTCAAAATATCCAACCTGTAGAATTTTTTAAACGTCGCCTATAGAGATTTTAAAGGGTAAAAATGTATCGCCATTCCACGAGCGGGCACACTTTTGAAGCATGAAATGTTGGGTATCAATTTACTCGGCTTAACATTATCTTTCATAATATAAAAAAAAAAATTGGCTAACTTTACTGGTGTCTTATTTTTTCCCAAAAAAGTGCGCTAGTAAGACCGCTGCGCAAATACGGTGTGAGAGAAAGTATTGCAACTACCGCAATTTTATTCTCTAGGGTGTTACAAAAAAATATATATAATGTTTGGGGTTCTAAGTAATTTTCTAGCAAAAAAAAATGTTTTTAACTTGTAAACACCAAATCTCAGACAGAGGCTCGGGACTGTACTGGTTAAAGAGCTGCAAGTACAGAAAAATACCCTTTGATCCTGTCAGAAATCCCATAAACCTTAAACTTTGTGTGCTCCCTGTCTGTGCTGCACTGAAATCAAAAGCAGTGTTATCAGTTCTTCTCAGTTCAGAGTCTGTGGACTACAGAACATACCCAACCTATTGGTATAGAAATGAGGAGAGGGGGATCATCTTCTGTACCGATAGTGCAGTCAGTAAGCATTGTTATCCTATACCTAACAGTATAGGAAGTGTGTTATTGTCAGGATCACCAGGTAAAATGAAGAGAATTAAAATACTGGAAAAATAAAATGAATGCAGCCACCTCATCTAATAATAGTGTAATATAATTAGTAATATATTATTTTTTGTTCTTGGGCTTTCTCCAAAATGCTCAATGTGATCTATGCTCAGACAGTGGGACGGGTACTGCTCCTGCTGTCTTAAGATTGCAGGCAGGTTTAGTTCTTAACAGCTGCTTAGAAAGTAAGCATCACCCAGAAAACTGGACGGCAAAAATCGGCAAAAATCTGCATAAATGCCCACTGAAAGCTATTGAGAAAAAAATGTGTTTTGCTGTCATTTAGTATAACTCATTTTAAAATCTGGTGCTCAGGTGTAAAGTAAGTGACTCATCTACATTTGTATTAGCCACTGTTTATCGCCCACCTGGCCCAGCGGGGACTTTCCATGTGGATTTATTGGAACTTATGATGTCCCTGTGTCTTCAAGCAGATTGTGTCATTCTCCAGGGAGACATGAACGTGTGGCTGGAGGATGAAACAAGCTGTGACTCTCAAGATCTTATATGTGACTTAGATGGCCTTCATTTTTCCCACCATGACCACGCACATAAAGGGTCATATGTTGGATGCCCTTTTTACTCACAGAACAGAAGCCTCCAATGTCAAGACCCATGAGGTGGGGTGGTCAGACCATAGCCTGGTCTTCTTCAACCTCTCAAATTTTGCACCGAGAAAAATTCCGAAAGGAAATCCCATGATAAAATCTGTTCCTTTTCGGAAACTAACTAACATAGCAGCTGAAAAATTTAAAACATACTATGATAATCATCAGGGACTGCCACACCTAGTAAATGCTGCAAGAGAAATCAGAACTCCCATTTTGGAAGCCGAGATCGAAAGGTTGGAGGTAGCTCTAAATTAATTTTATTTAAGAATAAAGGCAAGTCTGGACATTTTGGCCCCACTGACAACTGTAAATAGGCGCCCAAGACTCTCTAAGTCCAGCCCTTGGTACACCCCAACTCTCAACGTACTCAAGAATAAAAGACGAATTCTGGAAAGAAAGTGGCTTAAATCAAAACTCCCCCGGGATAAAATGGCTTATCGGGTCTATTGCCGAGGCTGCATAAAGGCAGTAAAATGCCAAAAAAGATCCTACTATAATGAGCAAATAATGCAAGCCTCGAACAAACCTCGGGTAACTATTCACATTGGCTAAGGACATATTTGAACCGAAAAAATTCCATCCTAAGATTGTTCCATCTATGGAACTATGCTATGCTATTTAGTTTAACTTTGGGGAAAAAAAATTGATAAATTCGTAATCAGGATAAAATCTTACCTGATGTCCTTGAACCACCTGTTCTCACAAGAACTCCCCAAGCTTTAAGCTCATTTTAAACCGCTACAGTTGCAGAGATAACCAAAATCATGGCCAAGCTTAAACCATCAAGCTTCCCAAATGATACCTGCCCTGCATGAGTTCATGAAGAAGAATGCAGACATACTGGCCCCAGAGATAACAAGGATAGTGAACCTATCTTTAAAAATAGGGGCCGTTCCAACTCGTCTGAAGCATGCCATTGTCTCTCCTTTGTTGAAAAAGAGCACACTCGACCCTTCTCTTCTCACGAATTTTAGACCTATATCTCTCCTTCCCTTCCTGGCGAAGATTCTGGAGCGGGTCGTCTTTCAACAAATGCAAAGCTTCTTTGAGGGTAACGACCTGTTCCATTATTCCCAATCGGGATTCAGGCCGGGACGTGGCACTGAACTTTCAGCACTAGATATGCGTGAACGGTTGTTGAAGGTAAAGGATGCGGGGGGGTCGGCAGCCTTGGTGCTGCTTGACCTCTCAGCAGCCTTTGATACTATCGACCATCAGATTCTGGGAGATCGTATGAAACAACTTTTTGGATGTAGAGGCACTGTTCTCCGGTGGATCAAATCCTATCTCAAGGACAGGACCCATCAAGTCCGGATGAACACATGCAACTCGCCAATTGAACCCCTTCTCTATGGAGTCCCGAAGGGATCGGCATTGTCGCCCCTGCTATTCAACTGCTATGTGCGCCCTCTAGCTGACATCATTGCTACACACAAACTAGCTTGCCAGATCTATGCAGATGACACGCAGATCTTGGCTGATTCCGCCGACTAACATGCACTTACATCTGAGAAATGGACTTCTCCATATACAAAAATGGATGGCTAATAACAAACTGGTCCTTAATGAAGTAAAGACCGAGGTGATGCTGGTGGGCCCTCAATCTTCCACCAATTTCCTCTTAGCCTGGCCCATTTCTTTCTGTCCTATTCCAACGCCGGGAAAACAGGTTAGGAACCTATGGAAAAAAGAAATCAAAAAAGCGCAACCCAATGTTATTGATAACAGTGAATCTCTGAAACAATGTAACTGAGAAATTCCAGCTGATATCCCAACCGATATCTCAAAGCTGGAATGTGAGTGAAACAGATATATATAAATGGAATGATAAAAATAAAACTTATGACATAAAAACTCAGTTCTTTAATTTTTCTGAGTCTCTGTATATAAAAATATGAGTCTTTAATACAATGTTTTGCATGAGGAATAAATGACAGGCATGGATCGAAGATGATGCCTAGGTTCCTAACCTAATAAATGGAAAAAATCCAGCACTGCCTTAAACAGTGAAAAAATTGAATAAATGAAAAATGTTGTGTATTTAAACACAACTTGAATGTGATGCTCTAAATGTGTGAAAGAAGGGTGAGTAATATGACCTACACCTGGCGGGCGGGTGCTGCTATTCAATTAGCCTGAAAAGGACTCAAAACATATGGAAAAAATAAATCAAAAAAGCGCAACCCAATGTGATTGATAACAGTGAATCTCTGAAACAATGTGACTGAGAAATTCCAGCTGATATCCCAACCGATATCTCAAAGCTGGAATGTGAGTGAAACAGATATATATAAATGGAATGATAAAAATAAAACTTATGACATAAAAACTCTCAATTGATAAAAGTCCATATGATGTATTATTTATAGGGGACTAGTCCAAAAATTACATATGTAGGATTGTTGCCGTGAAGGTATTCCTATGCGGCGGAAGGCATAATACTTAGACAGGTTGATAGTACAAGCTTCACATGCAATAGATAACTGATACATGAATGGCTTGCTTACCAGATATAAAATTATATTGGGCTCAGGACTAGGCCGACCTGCTTTCACACGATCCATTCTCGGTGTTCACCACACATGGATCGATTGAGAAATCCGGAGGCGGTCACTTTAGCGCTGAATCCCACAGACTGTGAGCACTTCAAAAATCTTTCACTTGCCGTAAGGTGAGTGTTGTATTTTATATAACTCACGTTTTCCACATATAGCAAGTAGAGATCAGCATCCAGAAGTCAGCAGTCAATTACCAAAGAGAAGGAAGAAGAAAAGATCCTCATGGTGCAGTATTTGTTCATAAAAACATATTTATTCCACAGGCTTCATAAAACACTGACATCCATGGAACAGAGACAAATTTTCAAAAACAGCCGCGGTTAGCACCAGCTGGCTGGAACGTGACTTGTAGCTCCACCCTACACCTTTCCCTGTACAGGGATTCTACTGGATTGTTCCAACATTTTTTTTCTTGGACTTCCACTAAAGTGGCAAAAAAAACTGCAAGTGACCCAGAACCAAGCTGCTCGCCTGGTCTCCGGATGTGCAAGAAGAAGAAGTAGGCTGCTGGACTACTACATAAAGCCTGCACAGCAGGGACACCAACATAATGCGTGAAGCGTGGAGACCTGGAGCGGACGCCGGATCATCATGCTGTGGCTTCCTCTGCATCCCCTGACATGGAGGACAGCATGGATTAATCCTCAGAGCAATCCACCACTCCAGGAAACAGAGGTAAGATGCTAGCTGACTTATTTGCACAATCCCCTAACAAACAGCCTCCCATTATGAAGCAATATAGCCCTGGAACCTGTAGTCCCACAGCAGATCAGCCAGCTTCACAATCCCTTGCAGCATATCCCATGACTGATAACCCAGCCTCTGACAGGAGAAGACGTAAGCCCTCTCAGGGTTGACTGAGTGCCGCTGAGAGGGCTTCGTTCTATGGTAAGTATTTCATAATATGCTAGTATGCGATGCATACTAGCACATTATGCCTTTGTCTTGCAGGGGTTTTTTTTCCTCGGTTTACAACCGTTTTAAAAAGTACACCTTTTCAAGTTCAATAATTAATCTCTAGAAAATTGTATGTGTTGATATGAAAACAGCAATTATGATTCATGATAGGAGTTTTTAATGCTTAAGGAACCCAGCACAGAAATTGCAAGATAAGAAGCCCTGCTTGGATTGCTTTCTTTCTTTAGTTTTTAATTAAATGGCAAATGGGGAAGAGTTTTTTTTTTCTTTTAATAAAGACATCAACATAAAAGTAAAGATGTATTTATTATGTGGGTAACACTTTAATATATCAGACCCTGCATTTACAACACATTTGAGTTTTTCTGTAGTGAGACTAACTACAATATTAAAATTGTAAAACATTGTATTACCCAGTTAAACTTCAACTGCTCTGATTACCGGTAGTTTAAACTGGATTATGATTGCAAAAGGTTAATTCACTTACCATGTAATCACAAGCCTTTGCAAATCTTTCTATTAAATTGTTAGCATTTTTTAACAGAAAGTATTTCTTTGTACATAGATGAAATGCTGCCTTTCATACATGCTCCATCCCTTTGATTACTAAGCAACATTTGTAGTTGTTGTGAATACAGAAATTTATGATTTAAGGCTACGTCATTTAAGGCCTGACCTGGCATAAACTGTTTCTATGGTAACAGTGGTACCTGCATTATTCTTCTTCATATTAATCAATGTGTCCATGTGGAGCCACATGAATCCTGGACCCAAGTATGGATTAAGCCCCATTCCATCTTATCACTAAGCTCCAACCCTGTCAACTTTTAAATGGTCAGTATTGGCCATTTAAGTTCTGTCATTTGATAATTGAATGACAGGGATGAGAATCATTGATAGGATGAGTGGGACCTACTCTTGACTTTGGCAGAAATCAGACCCCATGTACAGCCTAAGCCTTGGACCCAAGGGACTCTTTATGAGCCCTGGGATTAATCTGAAGACTAACATGTACTCACATAACCCACAAGGTTCCTAACTTTAGCACTTTTTTCAGCTTAAAATTGCTTTAGGCTGGGTTAAGATTATTTTAAGTTACATCACCTAAAATCATTCAATATGTTGCTTGAACTTCTAAACAGCCCCCACCCTTTTCCTCTTTCTTAGGTATGCACCTGTATTCATTACCAGGTTCCTAGAGATAACCAGTTGATAATAAAAAAATAAAAAAACAAGCCAAATAAATTAAAGTTTTGGTTCTTTGCAGCCCTCTTAGTGTGCTGTGTAGCAATGAGTGTACAAATAATTTATAGCCAATAAAGACATCTAGGATTTGTACTCATGGTTTCCTGAAATATGTAATATTAACTGACACATGTAAGACAAACAAGTGTGCAAATAACTTCTTTGAAACCAACATAAACTCAGTTTCTGCTGCTGCTTTTAAAGGGAAAATTCCTTAGTTCAAAATGTTAAAGACACACAGACATGCTACTGATGGCAATCTTCCTTGCTAAAATTATCTGTTTGGTGAATTGTACCCCTAAGCTAATAATCCACAATCACACTAAGAAAACCTTGTTTAATCCTTTATACATAAAGCATATTTGTAAACTGATACTTTCCAAATGTTGGGTGTAAAGTGATTTTTTGGGTTCAGAAATACTAAAGACATTTTAGCTTTGTAAGTGATTTACAGTGTGCAGAGATTAATCGTGTTAGTTCTGTGAAAGCCATGCTTATGTAAAGGTGAAGGAATAGGTGACCTGGAGGTGATTAATGAAAAAGGAAAATGGCAACATGTAGGAGGTCAGTGAACTAGCAAAGGATACTGTATATTCTGAACAACAATGTCACCCTCATGTTTATCCTATTATTAGTTTTATTAATACTGGGCTTTAAAATAAAAAATAAAAGAGTAAGACTGAAACCTGTGTATAATTTTGATATACATTATATATTTATATTCTTTCTGAGCTCTTTGGAGAAGTGTTGGTTTGAAAAGAAGGAGAACATTCTTGTTATTGAAAAAACATACAACTTTTTACCATTTTGTATATAATGATAAGAATGATCTTCCCTGTTACTTTTCCCTTCTCTGCTGAATTGGGGTTGATTTACTAAAATAAAATAGTGAATTTTTACTTTGTAAAGGGGATTTTTTCTTTAGTTCAGAAAATGATCTGATGCTCTTCTGACTTCCATGATTCATGGATATATATATATCTTCTTGCAAAACATCAGGTATTTTTTGAAAAGTTCATTTTCACCGCTTTCATAATTAGTGATGAGCCGAACACCCCCGGGTTCGGTTCGCACCAGAACCCGCGAACGGACCGAAAGTTTGCACGAACTTTAGAACCCTATTAAATACAATGGATGCGAACGTTCGAAATCTAAAGTGCTAATTATAACGACTATTATGAATGTTATTGTCCTAAAAAGGGTTTGGGAACCCGGGTTCTGCACCAGGGGACATGTATCAATCCAAAAAAAAGTTTTAAAAACGGCCGTTTTTCGGGAGCAGTCATTTTAATGATGCATAAAGTGAAAAAAAAAGTCAAATATTCATTTAAATATCGTACCTGGGGGGTGTCTAAAGTATGCCTGTGAAGTGCCACGTGTTTCCCGTGTTTAGAACTGTCCCTGCACAAAATTACATTTCTAAAGGAAAAAAAGCCATTTAAAACTGCTTGCGGCTTTAATGTAATGTCTGGTCCCGGTAATATGGATGAAAATCTTTAAGAAAAATGGCATAGATACCCCATCACAGCCCCCCCTACCCCAGCCCATTACCAGCCCCTTTGGGTCTTGTATGGATATTAAGGGGAACCCCGCACACAAAATAAAAAAGGCCCTATATACTCTGAACAGCCGTATACAGGCGGTGCATACAAGACAGGGACTGTAGGTTTGTTCTTATGTAGAATCTGTTTGTAATTTTGAACAGGTACATTGTTTAAGTGTAGCTCCAGCCAAAAAATCTATTTTTAAGCTTTTTGGAAAACATAGGGAAGGGTTATCACCCCTGTAACATTTGTTTTGCTGTCTGTGCAGTGTGCACCTGTTCAGAACAGTTCACCTCACTTTCCGTCCTAATGACAAATGTTTTTTGAAAATTTGGGGTTTTTATTGAAACAAGAATTGGTGATAAAGCATCAGTGGAGAGGAGACACTTTTTTTCCCATATTAACTCTTACAGGAGAGAATTTCCCTTCCTAGGGGTAGATTTCCTCTCACTTCCTGTTGTATCCTTCCGTTTGCAAGGAGGTGTCGTTTGTAAGTTGGATGTTTGAAAGTAGGGGCCTGCCGTATATACTCAGCTGAAATTTGCCCCTTACATGTTGGTGTTGCCACAACACTGTGAGCCCTCACAGTTACTGTTGGTGGGCGCATGAATGGGCCCTGCTGTGAATTATTAGATCAAGAATTGTAATTGCATGCCCCTGTTGAACAGGGGCTGAAAATTGGGCCTTTGGTGGTGGTGGTGGTGGTGTTGACACAACACTGTAAGGCCTCACAGTTACTCTTGGTGGGCGCAGGAATGGGCCCTGCTGTGAATTATTAGATCAAGAATTGTAATTGCATGCCCCTGTTGAACAGGGGCTGAAAAATTGGGCCTTTGATGGTGGTGGTGGTGGTGTTGACACAACACTGTAAGGCCTCAGAGTTACTCTTGGTGGGCGCAGGAATGGGCCCTGCTGTGAATTATTAGATCAAGAATTGTAATTACATGCCCCTGTTAAACAGGGGCAGAAAAATTGGGCCTTAGGCACTGGTGCCACAACACTGCAACCCCTCACAGATACTATACTTGGAGCACAGCAATGAGCCCTGTTGCAAAGTATTGCATCAAAAATTGTAATTACACGCCCCTGTTAAACAGGGGCTGAAAAATTGGGCCTTAGCCACTGGTGCTGGTGCCACGACACTGCAACCTCTCCCAGATACTCTAGTTGGAGTGCAGGAATGAGCCCTGCTGCAAAGCATTGCATAAAAAAATGTAATTACATGCCCCTGTTAAACAGGAGCTGAAAAATTGGGCCTTAGCCACTGGTGGCGGCACCCAGAAACAAAAATGTTCTTCCAAGCTATCATCATCAATCGGATCATTGAGGAGGAGGAGGATAGTCAGTCAACATAACAGGACAGTCTCTCAGCATCAGCATCAGTCTTGAAGGGATGTGACATTTGAAAATAAATTAGTCTGTTATATCAGTTTCGGGTATTTGGTAGCTGGTGGTGATCCAAGACTGGTTCATCTTTATGAAGGTCAGTCGATCAACTGAGTCGGTGGACAGGCGCACCCTGTGATCCGTGACAAATCCTCCAGCAGCACTGAATGTGCGTTCTGAAAGAACGCTGGATGCAGGACAGGCCAGTAGCTCAATTGCATACTGTGCAAGCTCTGGCCAGTGATCCATCCTCAAGACCCAGTAAGCCAGAGGATTTTCGGTGGGGAAGGTGTCCAAGTCTGACCTTGCCCCTAGGTATTCCTGCACCATGTATATCAGACGCTGGCGATGGTTGCTGGAACCGATCATACCTTGGGGCTGCGGACTAAAGAATTGTCTGAACGCATTGGTCAAACAGCCACCTTCCCCACCGCTCCTTCTTTGACTGACCGAAGCCTCAGCAACTCGTTGTCCAGGACCAGGAGTTTGTAACCTCCAAGTCTCTGGGAACGCGTTGCACAGACCTTTCTGCAAGGCCTCCCGGAGTTGTCTCATCATCTGCTCCCTCTGCGACGGTAAGATAAGGTCCACAACCTTACCCTTGTACCGTGGATCAAGGAGAGTGGCCAGCCAGTAATGGTCCCTCTCCTTGATCCGAAGAATACAAGGATCCTTCCGCAGACTTTGCAGGATCAGGGAGGCCATGCAGCGTAGGTTAGCTGAGGCATTCGGTCCGGAGTCCTCTGGGTCACTAAGGACGACATGATCCGCAGCCACCTCCTCCCAGCCACGTACAAGTCCACTGGTTTCTTGGGACTGTAAATCATCCCTAAAAGACTGCTGCTGATGATGCTGAGTGCCAGGCTCCACCTCCATGCTGACACAATCCTCCTCCTCCTCCTCCTCTTCCTGTGCGATGGGTGGGACAGAAGGAACACTGTCTGGGTAAAGGGGGCCTTGAGAGGCAAGGAAGTCCTCCTCTTCCTGTCTCTGTTCTGCCTCAAGTGCCCTGTCCATTATTCCACGCAGCTTATGTTCCAACAGGTGGACAAGAGGTACAGTGTCACTGATGCATGCACTGTCACTGCTCACCATCCTCGTGGCCTCCTCAAATGGTGCCAGGACAGTGCATGCATCCCTGATCATGCCCCACTGGCGTGGTGAAAAAAAACCGAGCTCCCCTGACCCTGTCCTGGTGCCGTAGTCGCACAGGTACTCATTGATGGCCCTCTGCTGCATGTGCAGCCGCTGCAGCATGGCCAACGTTGAGTTCCACCTGGTGGGCATGTCACATATAAGGCGGTTCTTGGGCAGGTTCAACTCCTTTTGCAGCTCAGCCAGGCGAGCACTGGCATTATAAGATCTGCGGAAATGCACACAGACTTTCCTGGCCTGCCTCAGGACATCCTGTAAGCCCGGGTACCTGCCCAAGAACCACTGCACCACCAGGTTAAGGACGTGAGCCACACAGGGCACATGGGTCAGTTGTCCCTGTCGGAGAGCAGAGAGGAGGTTGGTGCCATTGTCGCAAACTACCATTCCTGGCTTAAGCTGGCGTGGCGTCAACCACCTCTCGGCTTGCCCCTGCAGAGCAGACAGAACCTCTGCCCCAGTGTGGCTCCTGTCCCCCAAACACAACAGCGCAAGCACGGCATGGCATATTTTTGCCTGCGTACTTGCGTAGCCCCTTGAACGCCTACGGAGCACCGCTGGTTCCGAGGACAAAGCACAGGAAGAGGCCATGGAGGAAGAAGAAGAGGAGGGGGTGGAGGAGAGAGATGTGTCACAACCAGTAGTAGCATTTTGGAGGCGTGGCGGTGGAACAACCTCCAACACTACTGCACCTTGTCCTGTATCCTTCCCAGCTGCCAAAAGAGTGACCCAATGGGCCGTGAAAGAAAGGTAACGTCCCTGTCCATGCCTGCTGGACCATGAGTCAGCGGTAATATGCACCTTACCGCTGACCGCCCTGTCCAGCGAGGCCAAGACATTGCCTTCCACATGCCGGTAGAGAGCCGGAATCGCCTTCCGTGAGAAAAAGTGGCGTTTGGGAACCTGCCACTGAGGAACCGCACATTGCACAAACTCACGGAAGGGGGCCGAGTCTACCAACTGAAAAGGCAGCAGTTGAAGCGCTAGCAATTTAGCCAAGCTAGCATTCAACCGCTGGGCATGTGGATGGCTGGGAGTGAACTTCTTTCGACGGTCCAGCAGCTGGGGCAGGGAAATTTGCCTGCTAGAATCGGATGTCCGTGTACTGCTAGCAGAGTGCCCGCAAGTACTTGGCTGTGACACACCTAATTCTACACCTTCATTCCTCTCAGTGCAGGTTTCAGAGAGGACTGAAGGTATAGTGGGGTTGGAGATCCCAGCTGATGCGGTGCAAGGAGAGATCAGCTTTGTTCTTTGGTGTGGGTCTTTAAGGTAGGCTTGCCAATTAGCTGCATGGCAGGTCAACATATGTCTGGTCAAGCATGTGGTGCCCAAGCGGGTGATGTTTTGGCCATGCGATATACGCTTGAGACATATGTTGCAAACATCAGCTGTTCGATCTGATGCACTCGACTCAAAAAAGGCTCACACCAAAGAACTTTTTGAATAACGGGCAGAGGCAGCGCCCTGCACAGGCGGAGCTCTGCGGTGTGATTCGGTCGGTGTGCTGCCCTTACGCTGGCCCCCCGAGGGCATCCTGCCTCGTTGGAGATGTGCCTCCTCCTCCTCCTCCTCTCTCCTATTAGGCACCCACGTGGAGTCAGTGACCTCATCATCCCCTCCCTCCTCATCACTGGAGCCAATCTGGCAGTATGCTGCAGCTGCTGGAACATGACTGCCAGATTGGTGTCCTTCTTGAGCATCCCCTCTCTCTGCTCTCACGCTACTGCCTTCCTCTAGCTGGGTATCATCATCAGACCCTTTGAAACGCTGGGCATCCTCCTGGAGCATGTACCCAACACTGTGCTCAAACAGTTCGGGGGACTCCTCAGGAGGACATGGTTGGTCTAGGAAAGGAGTGACTGATGATGACATTAATACCAGGGAAGAGGACGCTTTGGCAGCTGCTTTGCCAGTACCCTGTGCCTGGGTGAGAGAGGATGAGGAGGATGAGGAGGGCTTGGTCATCCACTCTACCAAGTCTTCGGCATGATGCGGCTCAACACGTCCAGCTGCCGAAAAGAAGGACAAGCGTGTCCCATGGCCACGTGCTGATGGCGATGCACCGCGTCCACGACCAGCACTGTTGTCTCTAGACACAGAGCCTGCTTGCCCTCTTTTATTGGCTCCTGACTGTCTGCCTCTCCTTGTTTGCCTTCCAGACATTCTAATGGCCTGCAGGGAAATGGGAAAACCAGCAATAAGGCCTAGCTTCAGGAGTATATTTTGCAGGAATCACACTACGCCTGCTGTAGGTGCTGCAAATGCCTGTTGGTGTAACACACCAGGAAAACGCAGTAATACAGGCTAACTTCAGGTGTAATATGATCAGGAGGCACACTCCGCCCACTGTAAGTGCTGCAAATGCCTGTTGGTGTAACACACCAGGAAAAAGCAGCAATACAGGCTAACTTCAGGTGTAATATGATCAGGAGGCACACTCCGCCCGCTGTAAGTGCTGCAAATGCCTGTTGGTGTAACACACCAGGAAAAAGCAGCAATACAGGCTAACTTCAGGTGTAATATGATCAGGAGGCACACTCCGCCCGCTGTAAGTGCTGCAAATGCCTGTTGGTGTAACACACCAGGAAAACGCAGCAATACAGGCTAACTTCAGGTGTAATATGATCAGGAGGCACACTCCGCCCGCTGTAAGTGCTGCAAATGCCTGTTGGTGTAACACACCAGGAAAAAGCAGCAATACAGGCTATCTTCAGGTGTAATATGATCAGGAGGCACACTCCGCCCGCTGTAAGTGCTGCAAATGCCTGTTGGTGTAACACACCAGGAAAAAGCAGCAATACAGGCTAACTTCAGGTGTAATATGATCAGGAGGCACACTCCGCCCGCTGTAAGTGCTGCAAATGCCTGTTGGTGTAACACACCAGGAAAACGCAGCAATACAGGCTAACTTCAGGTGTATAAGGTGCAGGAGGCTTAGCAACAATGACACTGACACTGTCCCCTGCCTATCCTTCTCTCTCCCTGCACACAAGGTTTATCAAAGTATATGACACTGACACTCTCCCTGCCTATCCTTCTCTCTCCCTGCACACAAGGTTTAGCAAAGAATATGACACTGACACTGTCCCCTGCCTATCCTTCTCTCTCCCTGCACACAAGGTTTATCAAAGTATATGACACTGACACTCTCCCTGCCTATCCTTCTCTCTCCCTGCACACAAGGTTTAGCAAAGAATATGACACTGACACTGTTCCCTGCCTATCCTTCTCTCTCCCTGCACACAAGGTTTATCAAAGAATATGACACTGACACTCTCCCTGCCTATCCTTCTCTCTCCCTGCACACAAGGTTTAGCAAAGAATGTGACACTGACACTGTCCCCTGCCTATCCTTCTCCCTCCCTGCACACAAGGTTTAGCAAAGAATATGACTCTGACACTCTCCCTGCCTATCCTTCTCTCTCCCTACACACAAGTTTGAGGTACAAATAGCACTGACACTGTCCCTGCCTATGTAACTCTTTCCCTGCGCCGGAACACACTACACAAGGCCGCCGCGCTGGCGGCCTTTTATAGTGTGGGGCGTGTGCTAAACCCCCTGAGCTATAATTGGCCACAGGCAACCTGCCTGTGGCCAATTATGGCTCTCCTAGCTGCCGGCGCTGTGATTGGCCAAGCATGCAGGGTCACAGTGCATGCTAGGCCAATCACAGCGCCGGGATTGCACTGCGATGGCGCAGTGTATTGTGGGCCGTTCGCATCACTCGATTTTGGCGCGAACGGCCCAAATCGTTCGATGTTTGCCGAACGGTCGAACAGCCGATGTTCGGTCATCCCTATTCATAATGCTTTTACTAAATGAAAATTCCTTTGCAAAGTGAAAATTCCCTTTTCAAATTGAGCATGCTCTAGTCTATTAGTAAATCATCCTTGTTGTTGAAAATGTTTTTTTTATTTTCTAATAAGATCTATGTGGAGAAGATAGGAGCTGGTTGGTATTGCTGATTGGTATTGCTGAATCTTGGCTTCATTCTTCACAAGATTTGGATATTAATATTCCTGGGTGTTAAAGAGGGGGTGAAATGGCGCTTACTCAAAATGATCTATTAATAAATAATATATGGTAAAGATTCCTGTTCAAATAAATACCGTTCCTGTGCAAAAAAATTTCTGTGCAAAAAAATAAGATAAATCTTAAATAAATAAATATAAAATTTCCTTGGTGCATAAAAGAAAATGCGGATGAGTGCAAAGTAATAAAAGTATTAATAAGTATTTCTTCAGTGCAAAATGCAAAATAAAGTGCAAAAGTGATCCCCTTTGAGAAAGTGACGCTGATCAGTCATGTAACGCATCAGGGTACAGAGCTGTGGTGACATGCTGTTTTTAATCATCTGAATTGTAAGTTTTTTAACCTTTATTAATAAACGTACCGTATATACTCAAGTATAAGCCAAGTTTTTCAGCCCTTTTTTAGGGCTGAAAGTACACCCTTCGGCTTATACTCGAGTCAGTACCTGAAAATCTTCTTATACTGCGGCCAGCGTCCATTGTTTAAATATTGCGGCTTTCTCCTGGTCCCTTGCATGATAGGCGTTTCCAGCAAACACTGTGTTGAGTGTTCCGCCTATCACGGAGGTCCTCTCATTCTCGGACTCCGTCACCCAGCAGACACTGTGTTCAGTGTTCTGCCTATCATGGACGTTCTCTTGTCCGAGGATGAAAAGGCGTCCGTGATTGGCGGAACACTGAACACTTTGCCTGCTGGGAAGAAGATTTTCAGGTACACTCGGACACAATGGCTGCAATGGACACAGTGAGGTTGGGCACAGTAGGCTGGCAATGGGCACAGTAAGGTGGCACAGTGAAGTGGCAATGGACACAGTGAGGTTGGGCACAGTAAGCTGGCAATGGGCACAGTGAGGTGGCACAGTGAGGTGGCAATGGGCACAGTAAGGTTGGGCAATTGGCTTAGTGAGGTGGCAATGGGCACATTTCCCCCCCTAGGCTTATACTCGAGTCAATACATTTTCCCAGTTTATTGGGGTAATATTAAGTACCTCGGCTTATGCTCGGGTCAGCTTATACTCGAGTATATACTGTATATCTGAAATACTACACTATGGAGTCCCCCCTTCCCTCTCTTTGTTATCTGAGTACCTAAAATGGGAAACCTGATCGTGGGCGATTGAACAAGAAAAGAGAGAACTCAGCTATTGGAGACTAGCAGAAAGGCTTAGTTTTAAGCCAGATGTAGTGAGAGGCTGGTGGAAATGAGGGCACCTGCACAGGATTGAAGCACTTTGCATGTTTTCTTGGCAGTTGGAGAATATTTCCTTTCAAAAGTTAATTTGTTGCAATTTTGCACTTGGATCTTTATGCACATTGTTTGAACTGTTTCTGAAATTTTCCAGCACGGAGGAGTTTTTTTTTTTGCCACTTTTTTATTGAAAATTGCTTGTTTGCACTTAAGACTGATGAGTTTCACACTGAACGTGTTTTGCACAGAAATAATCAATTTCTTATTTTCTGATTTTCTATTTTTATTTACTTTCACTTTGCACATTATTGCTGCACTTTTTGTGCCTGATTTTGCACTTTATTTTGCATTTTGCACTGAAGAAATACTTATTAGTACTTTTATGACTTTGCACTCATCTGCATTTGCTTTTATGCGCCAAGGAAATTTTATATTTATTTATTTAAGATTTATCAGATTTTTTGCACAGGAATTTCTTTGCACAGGAACAGTATTTATTTGCACAGGAATCTTTGCCATATATTATTTATTAACCACTTGCCGACCGCCGCACGCCGATGTACATCGGCAGAATGGCACGGGCAGGCAGATTGGCGTACAGGTACGTCCCTTTAAATCTGCCGCCCTGCAGCCCTGCGAGTGCGGCCGCGGGTCCCGGGAACTTGATATTCCCAGGAGTCCCGCGATTGTGGTCGGCAAGAGCATAACAGGGGAATGCCTTTGTAAACAAGGCATTCCCCTATTCTGCCTAGTGACACTGTCACTGATGACCGTTCCCCGTGATCAGGAACGGTCATCAGTGACGTGTCACGTGTAGCCACGCCCCCTCACAGTAACAATCACTCCCTAGGAAACACTTAACCACTGCAGCGTCACATAGTGGTTAACCTCTTCACTGCCCGTGTAATTTTTACAGTAATCAGTGCATTTTTATAGCCCTGATCGCTGTAAAAATGACAATGGGTCTCAAAATGGTGTCAAAAGTGTCCGATGTGTCCGCCATAATGTCGCAGTCACGATAAAAATCGCTGATCGCCGCCATAACTTGTAAAAAAAATAAAAAATTATGAAAATGACATAAAACAGTCCCCTATTTTGTAGAAGCTATCACTTTTGCACAAACCAATCAATAAACGCTTATTGCATTTTTTTTTTTAACCAAAAATATGTAGAAGAATATGTATCGGCCTAATCTGTGGAAAAAAAATGGTCCGGGGCTTAAGTGGTTAAAGAGGGGGTGAAATGGCGATTACTCAAAATGATCTATTGTGCACAAGTTATGCCCCGGACCATTTTGTAGCTAAAGGACCAGGCCACTTTTTGCGATTTGGCACTGCGTCGCTTTAACTGACAATTGCGCGGTCGTGCATAAATAAATAGAGCTTTCTTTTGGTGGTATTTGATCACCTCTGCGGTTTTTATTTTTTGCGCTATAAACAAAAATAGAGCAACAATTTTGAAAAAAATTCAATATTTGTACTTTTTGCTATAATAAATATATTTTTGGTAAAAAAAATTGCAATAAGCGTTCATTCATTGTTTTGCGCAAAAGTTATAGCGTCTACAAAATAAGGAATAGTTTTATGGCATTTTTATTAATATTTTTTTTTTTTTACTAGTAATGGCGGCGATCAGCGATTTTTATCGTGACTGCGATTTATGGCGGACACATCGGACACCTTTGACACTATTTTAGGACCATTGTCATTTTTACAGCGATCAGTGCTAAAAAAATGCACCGATTACTGTGAAAATGACACTGGCAGTGAAGGGGTTAACCTGTAGGGGGCACTGAAGGGGTTAAGTGTGACCTAATGTTTTTTTTTTTTTTTTTTTTTTTTTTTATTTATTTATCTATTTTCCTCTGCTTCCTTTTTTTCTTCTTCACTAGTAATATTAGTAACACCAATAACACGTAAATAGTTAGACCCCAAGATAGAAAAGGTAAATAGATAGAAACAAATGGAGGGAAGGAGGAAGGAGGAGGGGAAGGAAGAGAGGGGAGGGAAGAAAGGGAAAAAAGGAAAAAAACATAGTAAAATATAAAAAAATGAGTTAATAGGGATAATGATACCTAGGAGGAATTAGACATTAGGGGTGACCCGATAACCTTCCATACCCCCCTGTGATCTCATTGGTGATGGAATAGGAATAGAAATGTCAGAGATAGATCAGGAGGGGGATGAAGGATGGAGAGAGGAGGAGAGGAAGCATAGAAGCATAGAATGGAGAGGGGTAGAAACGGGAGAGGTGAGGAGGGGAGGAGGAGTAGAATAAGTAGAATTACATAGAGATAAGATATGATATGAGGGTGGGATATTATATGATATAGGCTATATGCTTTCCCCCCTTCTCATCTTTTCTTTTTTTTTTCTCTTTTTTTTTGTTTGTGCTTCCCTCCAAGGATTAATCTTCGGGGAAGAGGGGAAGGGATGGGAAGAGGGATATAAGAATAGTAGATTAAAAGAGGGGACTAAGAAAGATTAAGAAAGAAGGGGGAAGCTTTCATAGACAAGACCCAAAAATCAAATAATGGGTTAAAGAAGACGAGTCCTGGGCTTAGATTAATTCAATAGACAATGAGTAACATATAAATTTAATAGATAATGAGTTACATATTGGGTTGTGTACTATGTGTAGTGGATGGTGAATTGGGTTGGGCATTATGTGTATTGTGTTTAGATTACCTCTTTAAGAGAAAAGTAAGGAGGGATATATAAGATACAGAATATAATGTATAGAGAGGTATATAGAATACAATACATATAAAGGTGTATCAATGTATAATGGAATAGTATATGTGTAAAGAGATATAAATAACCTCAGGTTATGAGATATTTAATGAATTGGACAGGAAGCTATAAATATTTGCGGACTTGGGTTTGCCCTACAAGCACCTACCCCCCGAAACCCGGGGCTATATAAATTTAACTGTTCCCCAATGTATTCTTCCACCCCTGAGAGGGGGAGGGAGAAAGAGGGAGAGAGAGGGGCTTTTTCCTTTTTTTTTTTCCCCCGGGTCTCCTAATAAGGTTATCAGTTTTTGAATAAATTAAGGAGTGGGGAGGTCTCTGGAGCTTGCATTTGTTTTTTTTTCTTTTTCATTTTTTTTATCTGTTGTCATCTCGGCCGGCCAATACAGGCACACGCACCTAATTAGGCAGACGCTCAGATACCGATAGTCGGTGAGCGTTCTTTTTTTAGCACATAGCTAAGCATAGTAGATAAGAGGGGGGTTCCCCCCCCTTCTTTTTTTTTTTTTTTTTTTTCTCTCTTTTTTTTTTTTTTTTTTCCTGTAAAGATGGACAGTGTTCGAGTGATGTCACTTAATGTGAGGGGTCTAAATATCCCTGAGAAAAGACACATGCTCTTTAATGATATGAAAAGATATAATGTTGATATCGCCTTTATTCAGGAAACACATTTTAAAAATGATAAGTTCCCCTATCTAAGAAATAGATTCTACCCTATTGTTTATCATTCCACTAACCCGATAAGTAAATCAAAAGGGGTATCGGTATTACTTTCCAGTAAAATACCTTGGAAATATCAGAGTTCTATTATAGACCAGGCAGGGCGTTATATTTTTCTTAAGGGGTGGATTTGGGATAAACAGGTGACATTAGCCACAATATATACCCCCAATGAACTACAAGCTACTTTTATGAGAGACACACTGGAGAAACTGCAGGAATTTAGAGAGGGACAATTGATTCTCGGAGGAGACTTTAATGTTCCGTTAATTCCCTCGGTAGATACTTCAACTGGTAAATCATCTATCCCACCAAGCCAACTAAAAAGAATAGCAAAGACGATTCATAATGCACAATTAATAGATGCCTGGCGCCTGCAACATTCAGGGGAACGGGACTATTCGTTTTACTCCCCCATGCATCGGGTATATACTCGGATAGACTATTTCCTTGTTCCTCACACACAGTTACACGCGGTGAGCGAGACATCGATTGGAAATAGGACATGGTCGGATCATGCGCCGATATTCCTAACCTACAAACTTAATGACACTTCCATGCCTCGACACCGTTTCTGGCGTCTCAATGAGAGCCTTTTACAAGTGCCGGAGGTACTGGTGGAGGTAAATGAAACATTGAAATTATATTTCCAGGAGAACGATCAATCAGACTGTGATCCGGGCATTTTATGGGAAGCCCATAAACCGGTTATTAGGGGAATCTTGATTAAGCATGGGGCACGAATTAAACGTGAACGGAACGAACAACTTCTTGGATGGCTACAGAAATTGGCAGAGACTGAAGCCAGGCACAAACATACCCCTACGCAATCCTCAGAAGCTGAATTGAAATCAATTAGGACACAGATTACAGACTTGCTCTGGTATAAGGCCAAGGCGGCTTTGCAATTCTGTCGCAGAGTGAGTTATGAGTCGGGAGATAAGTGTGGGAAAATGTTAGCGAAAGCGGTCAGAGATCACAAACTCTCTACATATGTTCCCCATATTAATAGGAGAAATGGTCAAAAGGCAGTTCTACCGGCACAAGTTACTCAAGCGTTTAAGGATTTTTATTCTTGCTTATATAATTTGTCGGGAGTAACGAAGAACCGTGTAGATTTAGAGGATTATATTACATCTTCCCAGATGCCATCTCTATCACAGGAGATAAGAACAGAATTAGACTCCCCCATTACCTTAATGGAAGTTGAACACGCAGTTAGACATATGAAATTAGGGAAGGCACCAGGCCCAGATGGTTTGACACTACAATATTACAGGACATTGTTACCAATACTGGGCACTCGAATGCTTACACTATATAATACGATAGGTACAGGGGGAATGTTTGCTAAAGAGACTCTGGGAGCCCACATTTTAATGATCCATAAGGAAGGAAAGGATCCGGCTGACTGTGGCAACTATCGGCCCATATCGCTTTTGAATGTGGACCTTAAGCTGTATACCACGGTCCTAGCTGCTCGACTGGCGTACCATCTTCAGCAACTCATCCATCTAGACCAAGTGGGTTTTATACCATCTAGAGAGGCGCGAGATAGTACTATTAAGGTATTAAATCTACTTCATGTCGCACGCTCAACAAATACCCCATGTGTATTTTTAAACACAGACGCCGAAAAGGCTTTTGACCGTGTTGAATGGTCATTTATGTTTGCTGTGCTTAGACATATTGGTCTAGGGGAGGTGATGCTTAATCGAATAGCTGGAATATACTCTAATCCGACAGCTCGGGTGAAGGTGAATGGGGTCCTATCAGACCCCTTTCCAATACAAAACGGTACAAGACAGGGATGTCCGCTTTCCCCTCTTCTGTTTGCCCTTTCCCTAGAACCTTTTTTAGCCACAATCAGAAGGAATCCGGATATACAAGGGATAAGGATAGGCCGGATACAATGTAAGATCTCAGCATATGCTGATGATCTATTATTTTCCTTGACCAACCCGGTAGTCTCCTTGCCAAATCTTTTGAAGGAGTTCGAGAGATACGGAGCATTGTCTAATTTTAAAATTAATCTCTCGAAGTCAGAAGCAATGGGAGTGGCATTAACATCACAGGTTTTACCAAATATGTGTACAAATTTCCATTTTAAATGGACATCATCTGCATTGAGTTACTTGGGGACTAGTATTCCATCGGACCTTTCTCATCTATATGAGAATAATTTTCGTCCCTTACTTGTTCAAACTAAATTGCAGTTAGAGACATGGAATAAGGGACTACATTCATGGTTTGGGAGGTGTAACTTGTTAAAAATGAATGTTCTACCTAAATTTTTATACCTTTTCCAAGCCCTCCCGGTTAGGATACCCCTTGTATATTTTAAACAAGTCCAAGCTCTCTTCACACGTTTTGTTTGGGCCCATAAAAAACCTCGAATCTCTCATATTCAGCTTACAAGGCCAAAACAACATGGAGGTCTTGCACTACCAGATGTTAAGAGATACTATCAGGCGGTTCATCTGGGCAGGGTGATCGATTGGTGGCGACATTATGAGTCCAAACTATGGACACAAATAGAACAATACCAGACAGAGATTCCCTTACGGACCGCGTTGTGGTGCGTAGAGTCTCTACCCACTGAATTAAAATCACATCCACTGATAGGCAATACACTGCGACAGAGCGCCCGTGTTATCTTAAAACACTCCTTAACAGCCACGACATCGCCTTTTGACCCCGATATTGGGTAACCCTAGTTTCCCCCCGGGACTCCCAAATACACAATTTAGGCAACTAAGGACCTCTGGCCTTATGACAGCCTCTCAATTCGTAAAGAATGATAGATGGCCAAATATTTTAGAACTGATGGATACAGCAGGCCCCTATAGACTGGAGTTCTGGAACGCGGTACAGTTACAGCACTTTCTCCTGACTATCCCGAATCCCTGGAACTACACCAGACCCCTGAATAAGTTTGAGGAATATTGCTCGAGCACAGAACCGTTATCACAGACTTTATCCAAAATGTATGCTCTTCTAAACACGCCAGAACAACCAACCGATCTACCTTGTATTACGAAGTGGGAAACTGAACTAGACCGCACATTTTCTTTGACCCAAAAACAGAATATGATTAGCCTATCCTTTAAGTCTACGATATGTACAAAAATACAGGAAACCAATTATAAAGTTCTGACAAGGTGGTACTTGACACCTGCCCACCTGCATGTGATGTGTCCAGAAATATCAGAACATTGCTGGCGGTGTGGCGAAGACAGAGGTACGATGTTACACATATTCTGGTTTTGCCCTAAATTGACAGACTTCTGGACGACGGTGCGCAATATATCGCAACGATTCACTGATTTCTCGATTCCAAATGACCCAGCGTTCTTTTTACTTCACGTGTCGACTTTAGCCCCCCGGGTATATAAAAAATACTTACTGAGGCACTTAATCAATGCTGCTAAAGCTTGTATCCCCATGATGTGGAAATCCCAGAATTCACCGTCAGTCGCGATGTGGTTACAAAAGGTGGAAAACATAAATAAAATGGAGGATCTAATAATGACTGCACAGGATAGACATGGGATTTATAAAGCGACATGGGATAGTTGGAATACATTTATACATTCAGATGAGGGGAAAAATCTATTAGAGATCTAAAATATCTAGTATATAGATGGGGGTCAAGAGAATTACTAAACTCCGGAACAGACGGGTGTATTTGACTCAACACTGTCCCTCTGTAAAAAAAAAATTTTTTTTTCCTTTTTTTTTTTTTTTTAGGAGAATAATAGGAGATAATAGGAACTCCGAGATATATATGGTTCAATTTGTAATGTACGGACACTTATATGTTATATGATCAGGAGGCTGTGTCCTCCACTGGTATGAGCTAATTATGTATCTTGGTGGGCTGAGTTCAGATCTTTTGTTCTTTTGATATTTAATTTTATTTTGAAAAACTAATAAAAAAGCTATATTTGGAAAAAAAAAAGTGTGACCTAATGTGTGATTCTTACTGTGTGGGGGCGTGGCTTGGCGCGTGATGTCACTGATCGTCGTTCCCTATGACAGGGAACAGACGATCAGTGACAGTCTCACTAGGAAGCACGGGGAGAGGTTTGTTTACACTTACCTCTCCCCGTTCTTCAGCTCTGTGACCCGATCGCGGGACACCGGTGGGGATCGGGTCCGCAGGTCCCGCGGGCACGGTCACGGAGCTCAGGACTGGGTCGCGAGCGTGCCACCTGCGCTGCGCGTGCGACCCATGGCTGGGCTTCTTAAAGAGGACGTACCTGTACGTGCTTGTGCCCAGCCGTACCATTCTGCCGACGTATATGTACAGGCGGCGGTTCTTAAGTGTTTAACAAACAGTTTTTAGTGTGTGAACACTTCCTTTGCTATGGCTGCTGCTTGTGTATATATATTTTAGTCGTTGTGTATTTATACCCGGTGTGGTTAGCGCATTAGTAACTCCCATTACATTCCTGGGTATGTTCTCTTTTGAAGAGACAGGGTAAAATGACAAAGTGGCATCTGTCTCTGTGGGAAAAAATTCTCTCAAAGCGGGTTTGAAAGAGGACCTTGTTCATGGAGAGTGCGATGGTGCTGAAGTATTATGGGTGGAGCTGCATATGGGTGTGCATACTTAAAAGTTAGTTACTGGAGTTTGTTACAGTCCACCCCTTCAGGTCTGGTATGGATATTTGGGGGGAACCCCAAGTCATTTTTTTTATATTTGACGCAGGGTTCCCCTTAATATCCATACCAGACCTGAAGGGCCTGGTAATTGAATTTGGGGGGACCCCCACGCATTTTTTTTATTTTTTATCAATGGCTTTTCTCTGTATTGCCAGGAGCCGACAATTCATTATAGCCTTGAGTGCTTTTAAATGACTTTTTTTCCTTCAGAAATTACACTTTGTGCAGGGACAGTTCTAAGCACAGGAAACAAGCACTACTTTACAGGCATACGTTACACCCCCCCTCCCCAGGTACGAAGTTTAAAGGAATATTTCACTTTGTCAATTACCGGCCCCTTTCTTTTCTGAATGGGATACACAGCGTTTGTTACCGATCGCTCTGTGTCCTGTGATAACTGAGCAGAGTAACCCATGTGTTACTCTGCTTCAGTTTATGAATGGAGAGGTGCCGCTGTCTCCTCTCCATTCATCTTCAATGCAGAGAAAAGGACTGGGGAATCTGTCCTCTGTCCCTTTCTCTGTCTCAAAGGGGAGATGTCAGGGGTCTAAACCGAGACCCCTGTCACCAAAGCCCCCAACAGGGCTGCTAAAAAAAAATTCCAAAATAAAATTGTAAAAAAAATGAAATTGAAAATAAAAAACGACTGACACCACAACTGCTCCCCCCATACCAATACGGTCCAGAGCCCCAAGACCACTGACACCAACCACTGCCCCACTCACACTGTCCACTGACACCGACCACTGACACTGACCACTGACACCGACCACTGACACTGACCACTGACACCGTCCACTGACACCGTCCTCTACCCCACTGACACCGTCCACTGATACCGACCACTGACACCATCCACTGACACCGACCACTGACACCGACCACTAACACCAACCACTGCCCCACTGACACCGTCCACTGACAAGACCACTGCCCCACTGACACTGTCCACTGACACCGACCACTGACACCGACCACTATCCCACTGACACCGACCACTGACACCGTCCACTGACCACTGACACCGACCACTGACACCAACCACTGCCCCACTGACACCATCCACTGACACCGACCACTACCCCACTGACATCGTCCACTGACCAGTGACACCGTCCACTGCCCCACTGACACCGTCCACTGACACCGACCACTAACACTGACCACTGACACTATCCACTGACACCGTCCACTGACACTGACCACTGACACCGACCACTACCCCTCTTACACCGTCCACTGACACCAACCACTGACATCGTCCACTGACCCACTGAAAATGTCCACTGACACCGTGCACTGACTTCGTACACTGACCACTGACACCGACCACTGACACCGACCACTGACACTGTCCACTGCCCCACTGACACTGACCACTGACACTGTCCACTGCCCCACTTACACCGACCACCAACACCGACCACTGACACTGTCCACTGAACCACTGACACCGTCCACTGACACCGACCACTGACACAGACCACTGACACCAACCGCTGTCACCGACCACTGACATCGTCCACTGACCACTGACACCAACCACTACCCCACTGACACCGTCCACTGACACCGACCACTGACACCGTCCACTACCCCACTGACACGACCATGACACCGACCACTGACACCGACCACTGACACCAACCACTGCCCCACTGACACCGTCCACTGACACTGTCCACTGATACTGTCCACTGCCCCACTGACACCGACCACTGACACCATCCACTGCCCCACTGACACTGACCACTACCCCACTGACATCGTCCACTGACACGACCACTACCCCACTGACACCCTCCACTGACACCGACCACTGACATCAACCACTACCCCAGTGACACCGTCCACTGACAAACTGTGTGGCTGAAATCACATCGCATTCGGACCAAACACACACATGACCCTTTTTTTGGTCCGCACCAGAGTCGGGTTGGATGAGTGTTCACACCTATACGATCCGATTCATGTCCGAACTGTCAGTTCGCAGTGCGATATGCAAGCTGAAATGGGGGTGTCGTTAACCTTGTATGACACTCCCCAGCAGTTCGCATATGGCAGTGTGAACTGCCGTGCGAGTCGGGTACGATGTGGGAACCCGCAGTGGATTCGCAGGGTTCCTGCATCGCACCAGTGTGAACTGAGCCTTGATGAGAGCAGTCAAGCTACATTTGTAGGCTGTAAGCTTTGAGCTCATTCAGCCTTACTGGGTGTAATTATGAAAAGTGAGACATCCACCCCTCCCCCACATAACACATCCCGGTGATCAAAAGAAATGTTGCAACTGTGATCAGGTGACCTCACACACACACACTACACTATAACAATAATCAGATCACTGGAGCTTCTCCTCTGCCCAGCTCTGACTAGATACATCTCCCCTAAATCAAATCACTTGTCCGTGTATCTTCTGATGGCTGTCCTGTGAATTTACTGTACTATACATCCTTTTTCTTCTCTCACACTGAACTGTGGATCACACCCCATGATGAGAAACATCCAGTCAAAACACAGGAAAGGCAGCAAATCCTGGGAGAGCTGGAGGGTAGAGGAGAGGAGGGGAGGGGGATGTGAATTGTGAAAAGGGAAAAGTGAATTGTGAGGGATGTGAATTGTGAACTTAGTACACAGGATGTGCCTGTCTCAGGCTCGTGAATGAGATATGTAAATCACCTGTCACTCACAGCAAGGGGGAAGAACAGACAAAGTTTTCTCCTTTGTCTGTTTTATCTCACTGAAAAAAGATAAGAGGATTGCTCAGAGCTGGATTGACTCTTTGTGGCATCTACATTACACCATTTATACTTATTTCATACAGGTCCCCCACAGGGGCATTTTTTCACTCTTGGAATAGGGTATCTTTTCACACTCACCTGCCTGGGATCTCTCCTTGCCGGTTGCTGCTACCCTTTCAGACCACCACAGGGCCCGGAGATGGGGCTCTGATGTGCACTGGTGACTCTCGATGGCGCGCCACAGCTGCGCAGTCTGCAGATGTAAGTTGTTTCCGTATATAAAACCCCCCCTCCCTTCCCCCAATTTTTTTGGCATCTGATATCCATTATTTTTATTATTTGGTTTCCCCTTTTCTCCTTGTTTTCCTTTCATACCTCCCAATTTAAATTACCCAAGGTTATTCAGATATGCATTTTTCTCATTTTAGATTAAAACTCCATGGTCTATGCTCCTGATGAGAAGCTATAAGGCCGTGAAACGCGTCAAGCCACTAACTATCACCATCATTTTTTTACCATGGACTCCATTATACTCTATATGACTGAATTCATGTTTTTAACTGCTTACTATTCTAAACATGTTACCCCTTTTTTCTTTTATGTCTGTATTCAATGTGTAAATGTATATCAGATTGTGGATTATCATATATTTTGTGTTGAAACAATTTAAATGCTTATTATTTAGAGGCTCTATGCCCAATATATGCTATATGTGATTGTTTAATACAATATAAAATACAACTTTATTTCCCAGTCAATTGACTTCCCATTTTTACTAGAGTTGAGCGGACACCTGGATGTTTGGGTTCGACGGGTTCAGCCGAACTTCGGAATAAAGTTCGGGTTCGGGACTGAACTTTAACCCGAACCCCATTGAAGTCAATGGGGACCCGGACTTCTAAGGACTAAAAAGGCTCTAAAAAAGTAATGCAAATGGCAGCAAAATGTTGTTAAGAGCATGGCAAGTGCTCTGCAAACAAATGCGGATAGGGAAATAACTTAAAATAACATAAAAAAATAAAAAAATATGCTGGAGGCCCCCTTTTCAGCAGAAGAGGTACGGGAAGTCATTAAGAACCTCAGAAACTCAACGGCACGATGCCACACATATGGTGGGAATGCCCCAGAATACGCCCTTTCTGGAATAAATTATTCAATTTAATGGATAAGCTAGTGGGAAAATAAAATACTTTGAAATAAAAATGTAGTGGGGTGCTAAATTTAAGGGAAGTGTTTGAGTGGTAAATAGACTCAAACACCCTAATTCTGTAGGATTCATGGACCATTTTGTCCTCGGGGGACAGTATTGGTGTGCAGTTCCCTGCGGCCTACAGGTGGCGCTGCCATGGTAGGCTAGGGTTGAACCGCCGATACAGTGCTGTGCCTTTTGTGTCCCCTCTTGGCAGTAGTATAGCGGGGCGGGGAACCTGCTGTGCATGCCGGGAGAGCATATAAAAGGGGCAGACCTTTGGCCTGGGGGCTGATGTCCAGTGGGGTCCACGCCCAGGTGCATGTGTTCCTGTTCCATCTCGGGTACCTTTAGCCCGGGGTGAGGTTCCTGCTGCCCTGGGTATGGAGGCCTAGGTGCGGGAGTAAAGCCTGGAGTCCAGAGCCTTCGTCTGGAGTCCGCTAAGGGTCGAGGAGTCTTAGGGTGCCGCCTCGTGTAGGGGACCATGTTCCAGGGAAGGGAGGATCATTCTGATGGACCGATGCGGGAGTCACGGTGAAGGAAGGGTCTGTTGACTCCCTGGAGAGATGTCTTCCCCTTGATATGGGCTAGGTTCGTAGAAGGAGAAGCTCAAGGTCATCTTGACTGTATCAGAGGCCTTATTCACCCGGCCCGTGGCAGGGGCCTTATACACCCTGGTCTGTGGCAGAGACCAAAGTTCTCCAGGTCCGTGGCAGGGGCCTTGTACACCCGGTCTGTGGCAGAGGCCAACCTCAAGGTCTGTGGCAGAGACCGTGCACCTAAAACTGTTTGAGAAACCTAAGCAGTGAAGTGAATGTGCTACGTTTGTGCCTGGACCTCCTCCACACCTTAAGCTGTCCTGTTTCTTTGCTCTAACCTTTTCTATCCGAGTAGAGTTTATTTTGCCATGAGAGAATAAGAGTTGTAATTTCAGCTGGTGTGGACATTGACTTTACTGGGAATTAAAGGACTTGCCTCTACCTACAGTAGAGGTGAGAATCATCCTCTGGAGGAGTTTTGACTCCGGCTGTGGACACGGCCCATCAAGTACACCGCTCAACCTCTTTATATAGGAGGGTACGGGCTGGTAGTGCGGTGTGCCTTTCTCCCTCCTGCGAGGAGCCAACAACATAAAGGCAGGTAAGGGGGAAAGGATCTGTGCGCTACAAAAAAATAAAATAAAAATTATAATCTTGACCTAGGAGGACGAGGTCCATATGGAGTAGGAGGTTGAGGTGGCGGTGGATGTGGCTGTGTAGATGGAAGCGGCGGTGGAGGAGGACGAGGTAGCCAACACTGGTTCAAAAATACAACAATGGCTGGGTAAGGCCGGTGATGTGTCGAATTATGTCCCCCGTCAAATAGTGTCCACCCTGTACTGCGCTTGCTCAGTATGTAGGACAAGGGGATTTCGAAAATCTCCCAAGACGAACGGCGCCTGCGTGGTGAGTTCAGGTGAAGGCCACACCATCCATGGTTCAAGCCGAGCCAAGTGAGGCCGTGCCCGAAGCGTGGCGATCGAACCGAGCCCGTGAGGGGCCCTGTTACTATGTGCTACCGTATGTCCACTTGGATGGTGGGGCTTGAACCTGCACTCACTGCGCAGGCGCCGTTCATCTTCTGAGATTTTGTGAATCTCCTTGTCCTCTGTACTGCGCAATCGCTGCGCCTTCGCAGTATGGGCCGGACACAATCCGATGGCCGGACAGTTTTTGTCACAACACCGGTATACATGTCTATTCTGCACAAGGTACGGACAAGTCCTGTGGGATCCATGCCTGGTTCATTTTAATGAACGTGAGCTTGTCCACATTGGCTCTGGACAGGCGGCTGCGCTTGTCTGTGATAACGCCCCCTGCCGTGCTAAATACACGTTCAGATAATACACTGGCTGCAGGGCAGGCCAGCACCTCCAAGGCATAAAGGGCAAGCTCAGGCCATGTGCCCAATTTGGAGACCCAGAAGTTAAAGGGGGCAGACCCGTCATCCAGTACGTGTAGGCCTGTGGACACATACTGCTCAACCATGTTGGTGAAATGCTGCCTCCTGCTAAGACGTTCCATCTCAGCTGGTGGTGCTGGTTGTTGTGGCGTGCTGACAAAGCTTTTCCACATTTCAGCTATGCTGACCCTGCCTTCTGAGGTGCTGCCGGTGCCCCGGCTGCATTGGCGACCTCTTCCTCCTCCTCTGCCTTCGCCTTGTGCTTCCACCGTACGCCCGCTGTCAGGTGGGAATGCCACCAGCAGAGCGTCTACCAGCGTGCGCTGGTACTCGCGCATCTTACGATCCCGCTCCAGTGAGGGAATTAAGGAGGGTACGTTGTCCTTGTAACAGGGATCCAGCAGGGTGGCCACCCAGTAATCAGCACCAGTTAAAATGTGGGCAACTCGGCGGTCATTGCGGAAACACTGCAGCATGTAATCGCTCATGTGTGCCAGGCTGCCCAGAGGCAAAGAAAAGCTGTCCTCTGTGGGAGGTGTATCGTCTGTGTCCTCTGTATCCCCCCAGCCACGCACCAGTGATGGCCACGAGCTGGTCTGGGTGCCACCCTGCTGTGAAAATGGCTCCTCCTCCTCCATCTCCTCCTCCACCTCGTCATCCTCCAGAACTGTGCCCTTTCTGCCGGACAATTGTGTACCTGGCGTTTGTTGGTGCAGGAACCCACCCTCGTAGCCACTTGTGAAAGACTGCCCTGAAAGCCTTTGAAATGATCCTGCTTCCTCCTCCTCCTCATCCTCCTGTGCCACATCCTCTTCCATCATCGCCCGAAGCATTTTTTCAAGGAGGCATAGAACTGGGATAGTAACGCTGAGAACGGCGTCATTGGCACTGGACATGTTGGTGGAGTACTTAAAACAGCGCAACAAGACACACAGGTCTCGCATGGAGGCCCAGCTATTGGTGGTGAAGTGGTGCTGTTCCGCAGAGCGACTCACGCGTGATTGCTGCAGCTGAAACTCCACTATCGCCTGTTGCTGCTCGCACAGTCTGGCCAGCATGTGCAAGGTGGAGTTCCACCTTGTGTGCACGTCACATATGAGGCGGTGAGCGGGAAGGCCGAAGTTACGCTGCAGCGCTGACAGGAGAGCAGCAGCAGGGTGAGAACGCTGAAAGTGCGCACACACAGCCCGCACTTTCTGCAGCAGCTCTGGCATATTGGGGTAATTTTTAAGGAACCTCTGGACCACCAAGTTCAGCACATGCGCCAGGCAAGGGATGTGCGTCAAATCGGCTAGGCCCAGAGCTGCTACGAGATTTCGCCCATTATCGCACACCACCAGGCCGGGCTTGAGGCTCACTGACAGCAACCACTCATTGGTCTGTTGTTCCATGTCCCTCCACAACTCCTGCGCGGTGTGGGTTTTTTCCCCCAAACAGGAAAGTTTTAAAACTGCCTGCTGTCGTTTACCCCTGGCTGTGCTGAAGTTGGTGGTAAAGGTGTTACGCTGACCGGATGAGGAGGCGGTAGAGGATGAGGAAGCGGAGTAGGAGGAGTTAGCAACAGGAGGCAAACTGAAGCGCCCTGCAATCCTCGGTGGTGGAAGGACATGCGCCAAACTGCTATCTGCCTCAGGCCCAGCCACCACTGCATTTACCCAGTGTGCTGTTAGGGAGATATAACGTCCCTGACCGTGCTTACTGGTCCACGCATCCGTAGTTAGGTGGACCTTGCCACAGATGGCGTTGCGCAGTGCACACCTGATTTTGTCCCCCACTTGGTTGTGCAGGGAAGGGATGGCTCGCCTGGAAAAGTAGTGGCGGCTGGGCACGACGTACTGTGGGACAGCCAATGCCATCAGGCTTTTAAAACTCTGAGTCTCCACCAGACGGAATGACAGCATTTCAAAGGCCAGGAGTTTTGAAATGCTGGCATTCAGGGCCAGGGATCGCGGGTGGCTAGGGGGGTACTTCCTCTTCCGCTCCAATGTTTGGGAGATAGAGAGCTGAACGCTTCCATGGGACATTGTGGAGATGGTTGGTGACCCAAGTGGTAGTGTTGCTGGCAGATCCTCTGTTTGCGGGGTGGCAGGTGCCACTGTCACTACAGAGGTGGATGAAGAGGCCGAGACTGCAGCAGAAGAGGAAGCAGGAGGAGCCAGAGACCTTTCTTGGTTTTTGAGGTGTCTACTCCACTGCAGCTCGTGCTTTGCACTTAGATGCCTGGTCATGCAGGTTGTGCTCAGGTTGAGAACGTTTATGCCTCGCTTCAGCCTCTGATTGCACAGCCTGCAAACCACTCATGTCTTGTCATCAGCACATTGTGTGAAGAACTTCCACGCTAGGGAACTCCTTGGACCTGGCTTTGGTGTGCTCGGTCCCTTGCTGCGTTGGGCAGTAGCAGACATACTGTCTAGGGGACGGACGCTCCGCTTTTGCACCCTGCTCCCTCTTCTGCTGTGCTGGTGGCTCTGTGCGACCACCGCCTCTTCCTCCAAACTACACTGGTCACCTGCATAACGTTGATTCCATGTGGGGTCGAGGACCTCATCGTCCTCCACATCATCTTCCACCCAGTCTTCACCCCTGCCCTCCTTGTCTGTCTGCACAATTGCGAAAGCAGCAGCAGTTGGCACCTGTGTTTTGTCATCATCCGAGACGTACTGCGATGGTCCTCCCATGTACTCATCATGAAACATACGTGGTTGGGCATCGGTGCACTCAATCTCTTCCACTTCTGGGGCAGGGCTAGGTGGATGGCCCTGGGAAACCCTGCTAACAGAGTCATCGAAAAGCAGAAGAGACTGCTGCATGATTTGGGGCTCAGACTGCTTGGCTGATTTGCAAGGGGGTGAGGTGAAAGACTGATGGACATGGGTTTCAGGTGCCAACTCTGATCTTTCATCAGAAGAGTGGGTGGGAGACAATGTGAAGGAACCCGAGGCACTGTCAGCAACCCAATCTACTATCGCCTGTACTTGTCCTGGCCTAAACATTCGTACAGCCTCATTAGGCGCGACAAAATACCGCCGCAGGCTTGGTCGCCTACTCGCACCTGAGGAAGGTGTTTCACTTGTGCGTGTATCTGGCACAGATCCACCACGTCCTCTCCCTGCAACAGGAGCTCCACCAGCAGCACCACGACCGGGGCCACCACGTCCCTTTGACCTTCTCCTCATATTTTCCAAATTTAGGATCTTGCCCTAAATGGGTGTTTTTGGAAGAGCAGAACACACCCACAGTACGTAACCGCTGAATCGCACAGCTACAGAACTGCAGAAAATGCTATTAAAAAAAAATGTTTTTTTTTAGTATAGCACAGTAGAAGAAAACTATATATAAATTGTTTATTTCACACACCTCCACATATGTATAACACACTGCAAAATATTTTTTGTGGCCCTAAATGGCGTTTTTTGGAAGACCACAATACACCCACAGTACGTAACCACTGAATCGCACAGCTACAGAACTGCAGAAAATGCTATTAAAAAAAAATGTTGTTTTTTTAGTATAGCACAGTAGAAGAAAACTATATATAAATTGTTTATTTCACACACCTCCACATATGTATAACACACTGCAAAATATTTTTTGTGGCCCTAAATGGCGTTTTTTGAAAGACCACAATACACCCACAGTACGTAACCGCTGAATCGCACAGCTACAGAACTGCAGAAAATGCTTTTCAAAAAAAATGTTGTTTTTTCAGTATAGCACAGTAGAAGAAAACTATTTAGAAATTGTTTATTTCACACACCTCCACATATGTATAACACACTGCAAAATATTTTTTGTGGCCCTAAATGGCATTTTTTGGAAGACCACAATACACCCACAGTACGTAACCGCTGAATCGCACAGCTACATAACTGCAGAAAATGCTATTCAAAAAAAATGTTTTTTTTTTTGTATAGCACAGTAGAAGAAAACTATATATAAATTGTTTATTTCACACACCTCCACATATGTATAACACACTGCAAAATATTTTTTGTGGCCCTAAATGGCTGTTTTTGCAAGCGTACATTAAAGTGCAATTTTTTTTTTTTTTGCCCTAAACGGGTCTTTTTTTGCACAAGCAAAATAAAATGGATTTTTTTTTTTTTTTTTTTTGCCCAATGGGTCTTTTGGAAATGAGCACAATAAAGTGCCTTTTTTTTTTGTCCTAAATGGATCTTTTTCCAAGAGCAGAATACACCCACAGTATGGAAACGGTGTATCTCTCAACATAATATATGCAGTCCTGGTGCACTGAGCTTGCAGATAAAAGGTAGATTTTCTCTGACACTGGGCTCATAGCAGTGTAAAAAGACTGCACTGCAACACAAACAGGTAAACCTATGCAGATCGCTGAGTTATATCTCTGAATCTGGACTCCTATTCCTATATAATATATCTCTCTCTCTAAAAGCAAAAAACAGGAACCTGGCCCTACACTACACTGTCTCTATCTTTTCCCTCAGATTCCAGAATCAGGACTAACTCGTGTATTTTTCTATCTCTCCCTAAAAGCAGCAGCAGCAGACTAGATCCTCTCCCTATCTATTCTGAAGCAGAGTGACGTGTGTGCTGTGTGCCTCTAGCTTATATAGAAGCTGGGTCACATGTTGCACTGACCAATCACAGCCATGCCATTAGTAGGCATGGCTATGATGGCCTCTAAGGGCACACCAGCTAATCAAAAGGTGATTGGCTGGCCCCTGAAGCATTTCTAAATGCGTAATTAGATTGCCGAACCCGAACCCGGACTTTTGCGCAAAGTCCGGGTTCGGGAAAAAGCTAAAGTTCGGTACGGACCCAAACTTTACAGTTCGGGTTCGCTCAACACTAATTTTTACTGCTATGTGCTTCATATAAAGTCCCACTTGTTGCTCTCCCCTTTTTTAAACAAATGATGATAGGGATGGAGGCAGTTACCCCTTTGGTTCCTGCCTCATTTAAAGCCCTAAAACTTCTTTCTTTCCCTATTTTATCAAATAATCAGGGATGGAAGCACACAGCAGTAGTTCATTTTTATATTACCCTAAAAAAAACGCCCGGCCTTTAATGGCCCTGTGACTTTGTAATTATTTAACAATTTTTCAAATAATAAACAATTTTTTTTGTTTTTATTTTGATCGGTATTGCCCTTCTTCCATGCATTTTTCCATTTTTCATTTTTTGGTTCTGCGAGTGGCAGCTCTTTGGTTGCTGTTCCCCCGGGTCTGCTTTGGCGCATCTTGGGTTGTGCAGTCGATTTAGTTGGTTACATGTCTCCGCCCCCCTCCCCGCTAGCTGTGATGCGCGGTATGGTTCTCTCTCCCCTTTCCCTGCCTCTCATTGACGCGGGACGGGTGACGTGCTATCTCCGCGCATCAACATCATGCCGCCAATGTGGGGTGTGACCACGCCCCCTTTTCACACCATCCATGGCGGTTGGTTTCCACACTGGCAGGTACACAAGGGAGTTGATCAGGCGCTAATCTCCAGACGGTTGAGCCGCCCAGGTGAAAGCAATTTCCTCCCTTTGTTTGCCGCTGCCCGCGTGGCGTTGGGGGGTCTGTCTGTGGTGGCACACCCATAAAGGCACCTCCCTTGGCCGGTTCACACACACCACATTTTCTCCATTCACCCTGGACCATGCACATGGATCCTGGCCTTTCATTTGACTGCACAGGTACCCTTTCACCTCCACTTCAGTTTCCTTAGTTTGTTTTTCCGTGTTTCTGCTGCTTTTGTGCTTGTTTTCCCCTTTTTTTGTTTTAATTTTCTTTTTTCCTTCACTTCATACAATTTTCTTTTCACTCTTGCTTTTCTTATTTCTCACACTTTCACCAATCCCTCTACTTACCCTTTCACCTTTTACCCATCTATAACTTACACATTCTACGCCTTTTCTCACCTTTTATCAATGTCACATGCAGTGGCGGGCCATCCATAGGGGGCGCATGGGCGCTGGCCCCCCCCCTCAATCTGGTCACAATAAAAAAAAAAGAACGGGCCCTTTAAGAAAAAAAAAAAAACGTCCTTTAAGTGCACTATGGGCGCCGAACATAGTGCCTTATGAGAAGCATGATGCCAATGCAATCCCGTGATTGCAGGCGAGATGCTTAATTTGCAGGTTTTCTGATGCTTTGTGGCGCTCTGCAGTGCGCCACTATGGCTCATTCTTGCTGTGTTTATGTTGGAGGGGGTGATGCTTTCCCTCCGACGTCACTTCCGGTTTCTATGTGCCAGTGAGAACCAGGAAGTGATGTCACCGCTGCTTGGAAGGAATGCACGGCTTGAGCGGGGACTATTTGAAGATCTACTGAAGAGTTTTTTGGTAATCCCTGAGCCCCTGACCCTGTCACTGACATCCTCATGTGTATAGTATAACATGGCAATGTTCTTCTGATCCATCGGTACAGACAGTATAACATGGCAATGTTCTGAATCAGAACATTGCCATGTATACTGTACTGATGGATCAGAACATTGCCATGTTATACTATCAAACAGGACGAGGGCTTAGTGTCTGGGTGAGGGGATCTGATGGTGCTGCTGTTGGAAGAACAGGACAACTTGGAGAAGTGACAGATCTGAGGACATGCCAGGACACACCAATCATTTAACTCCTCATCTTCATCATCCCCCCACTGACCATCGGACAATTAAGGGGAAGAAAGGTAGGTGCAGGCTGTGTACAGGGGACGAGGGTGTCTGCACTGACAGACAGGAGGGCAGGTTGTGTTGTCTGTGTGGACATTTGCTTCCCATGCTGCTGTCAAAGTGAATTCTCTGTCACTGTGTATCCCGGGACTGCGATCATCAGGACCCCTCCCCCATAGTTCTGCTCAGACAGACTTTAACCCCCTCTGACCTGCATGCAAGCTACTTCCAGAGCCTTGTGTAGCCTGCAAAGTGTTTTGTGACACTGAATGACTATTTGTGTGTCATGGATGATTATATGTACTTTTGTGTCTGATGATCTATTCCTGGAATAAAAGGTGTGTTGTGAGCACGCCACGGTGTGTGTTGGTGATGTGAGTGAGATGCACACAAAGCAGCAGTGCATGGCTGAGCTCCTCACTTGTGGAATAAACAAACTTTATGCTACATGAGGGACGTCATTGAGAGAACATGGGCTCTGCTAACCCACCATCCATCCCAGTCTCCATCCTTGCCTCTTACATCCAATGTCATGTGTATGTGCCACCAGCCCACACAGCTTGGAAATAGGGATGAGCCGAACACCCCCGGGTTCGGTTCGCACCAGAACCTTCGAACGGACCGAAAGTTCGCGCGAATTTTCGAACCCTATTCGTTATAATGGACGCGAACGTTCAAAATCAAAATTGCTAATTACAACGGCCAATATGCATGTTAATGTAATAAAACAGGTTTGGGGACCCGGGTCCTGCCCCAGGGGACATATATCAATGCAAAAAGAAATTTTAAAAACTAAAGTTTTTTCGGGAGCAGTCATTTTAATGATGCATAAAGTGAAAAAAAAAAAGTGAAATTTTCCTTTAAATATGGTACCTGGGGGGTGTCTAAAGTATGCCTGTGAAGTGGCATGTGTTTCCCGTGTTTAGAACTGTCCTTGCACAAAATGACATTTGTAAAGGAAAAAAAGAAGCCATTTAAAACCACTTGCGGCTTTAATGTCATGTCTTGTCCTGGCCGCCATATGGCTGAAAATCCTTGAGAAAAATGGCATGGCTACCCCATCACCCCCCCCCCCCACCCCAGCCCCTTTGGGTCTTTTATGGATATTAAGGGGGACCCCGCACCCAAAATAAAACCCTATACCTACAACCCTATATACTCTGAACAGCAGTATATAGGTGGTGCAAACAAGACACGGACTGTAGGTTTGTTCTTAAGTAGAATCTGAACAGGTACATTATGAAGTGTAGCTCCATCCCAAAAAAATCAATTTTTAAGCTTTTTGGAGAACATAGGGAGGGGTTATCACCCCTGTAACATTTGCTGTCTTTGCACATCTGTTCAGAACATGTCACCTCACTTTCCGTCCCAATGACAAATGTTTTTGGAAAAGTGGGGTTTTAATTGAAACAAGGATTGGTGATAAAGCATCAGTAGAGAGGAGATACCTTTTTCCCAAATTAAATCTAACAGGATAGAATTTCCCTTCCTAGGGGTAGATTTCCTCTCACTTCCTGTTTTCTCTTGCCGTTTGCAAGTAGAAGTCGTTTGTAAGTTGGATGTTTGAAAGTAGGGGCCTGCCGTATATACTCTGCAGAAATTTGCCCTATTAGATGTTGGTGTAGCCACAAGACTGGTGGGCACAGGAATGGGCCCTGCTGTGAGTTAATAGATCAAGATTTGTACTTGCATGCACCTGTTGAACCGGGCAGAAAAATTGGGCCTTTGGTGGTGGTGGTGGTGGTGGTGGTGGACGGTGTTGCCACAAGACTGTAAGCCCTCACAGTTACTCTTGGTGGGTGCAGGAATGGGCCCTGCTGTGAGTTATTAGATCAAGATTTGTAATTGCATGCACCTGTTGAACAGGGCAGAAAAATTGGGCCTTTGGTGGTGGTGGTGGTGGTGGACGGTGTTGCCACAAGACTGTAGGCCCTCATAGTTACTCTTGGTGGGCGCAGGAATGGGCCCTGCTGTGAACTATTAGATCAAGATTTGTAATTACACGCCCCTGTTAAACAGGGGCTGAAAAATTGTGCCTTAGGCATTGGTGCTGGTGCCACAACACTGCAACCCCTCACAGATACTGTACTTGGAGCACAGCAGTCACACCTGTTGCGAAGCATCTTTTTAAAAAATTGTAATTACACGCCCCTGTTATACAGGGGCTGAAAAATTGTGCCTTAGGCACTGGTGCTGGTGCCACAACACTGCAACCCCTCACAGATACTGTACTCTGAGCACAGCAATGAGACCTGTTGCAAAGCATTGCCTAAAAATTGTAATTACACGCCCCAAAAGGGGCTGAAAAATTGTGCCTTAGGCACTGGTGCTGGTGCCACAACACTGCAACCCCTCACAGATACTGTACTCTGAGCACAGCAGTCACACCTGTTGCGAAGCATCTTTTTAAAAAATTGTAATTACACGCCCCTGTTATACAGGGGCTGAAAAATTGTGCCTTAGGCACTGGTGTGGTGGCATGGATCATTGAGGAGGAGGAAGAGGATAGTCAGTGAACATAACAGGACAGTCACTCAGCATCAGCATAGGCAGTCTTGAAGGGATGTGACATTATAAATTATTCCGTTATATCCGCTTCAGGTGTCTGGTAGCTGGTGGTGATCCAAGACTGATTCATTTTTATGAAGGTCAGTCGATCAACCGAGTCGGTGGACAGGCGCACCCTATGATCGGTGACAAATCCTCCAGCAGCACTGAATGTGCGTTCGGAAAGAACGCTGGATGCAGGACAGGCCAGTAGCTCAATTGCATACTGTGCAAGCTCTGGCCAGTGATCCATCCTCAGGACCCAGTAAGCCAGAGGATTTTCGGTGGGAAAGGTGTCCAAGTCTGACCTTGCCCCTAGGTATTCCTGCACCATGTATATCAGACGCTGGCGATGGTTGCTGGAACTGTTCATACCTTGGGGCTGCGGACTAAAAAATTGTCTGAACGCATCGGTCAGACGTCCACCTTCCCCACCGCTCCTTCTGCTACTGACCGAAGCCTCAGCAACTCGTCGTCCAGGACCAGGAGTTTGTAACCTCCCAGTTTCTGGGAACGCGTTGCACAGACCTTTCTGCAAGGCCTCCCTGAGATGTCTCATCCTCTGCTCCCTCTGCGACGGCAAGATAAGGTCCGCAACCTTACCCTTGTACCGTGGATCAAGGAGAGTGGCCAGCCAGTAATGGTCACTCTCCTTGATCCGAAGAACACGAGGATCCTTCCGCAGGCTTTGCAGGATCAGGGAGGCCATGCAGCGTAGGTTAGCTGAGGCATTCGGTCCAGAGTCTTCTGGGTCACTGAGGATGACATGATCGCCAGCCACCTCCTCCCAGCCACGTACAAGTCCACTGGTTTGTTGGGACTGTACATCATCCCTAAAAGACTGCTGCTGCTGATGCTGAGTGCCAGGCTCCACCTCCATGCTCACACAATCCTCCTCCTCCTCCTCCTCCTCATCCTCATCCTCTTCCTGTGTGATGGGTGGGACAGAAGGAACATTGTCTGGATAAAGGGGGCCTTGAGAGACAAGGAAGTCCTCCTCTTCCTGCCTCTGTTCTGCCTCAAGTGCCCTGTCCATTATCCCACGCAGCGTATGCTCCAACAGGTGGACAAGAGGTACAGTGTCACTGATGCATGCACTGTCACTGCTCACCATCCTCGTGGCCTCCTCAAATGGTGAGAGGACAGTGCATGCATCCCTGATCATGCTCCACTGGCGTGGGGAAAAAAAGCCAAGCTCCCCTGACCCTGTCCTGGTGCCGTAGTCGCAAAGGTACTCATTGATGGCCCTCTGCTGCGTGTGCAGTCGCTGCAGCATGGCCAACGTTGAGTTCCACCTGGTGGGCATGTCACATATTAGGCGGTTCTTGGGCAGGTTCAGCTCCTTTTGCAGCTCAGTCAGCCGAGCACTGGCATTATAAGATCGGCGGAAATGCACACAGACTTTCCTGGCCTGCCTCAGGACATCCTGTAAGCCTGGGAACCTGCCCAAGAACCGCTGCACCACCAGGTTGAGGACGTGAGCCATACAGGGCACATGGGTGAGCTGCCCCTGTCGCAGGGCGGAGAGGAGGTTGGTGCCATTGTCAGAAACGACCATTCCTGGCTTAAGCTGGCGTGGCGTCAACCACCTCTCGGCCTGCCCCTGCAGAGCTGCCAGAACCTCTGGCCCAGTGTGGCTCCTGTCCCCCAAACACACCAGCGCAAGCACGGCATGGCATCTTTTTGCCTGCGTACTCGCGTAGCCCCTTGTACGCCTACGGAGCACCGCTGGTTCCGAGGACAGAGCACTCGAAGAGGACATGGAGGAAGAAGAAGAGGAGGGGGTGGAGGAGAGAGGTGTGTCACAACCAGTAGTAGCATTTTGGAGGCGTGGTGGCGGAACAACCTCCAACACTACTGCACCTTGTCCTGCATCCCTCCCAGCTGCCAATAGAGTGACCCAATGGGCCGTGAAAGAAAGATAACGTCCCTGTCCATGCCTGCTGGACCATGAGTCAGCGGTAATATGCACCTTACCGCTGACCGCCCTGTCCAGCGAGGCATGGACATTGCCTTCCACATGCCGGTAGAGAGACGGAATCGCCTTCCGTGAGAAAAAGTGGCGTTTGGGAACCTGCCACTGAGGAACCGCACATTGAACAAACTCACGGAAGGGGGCCGAGTCTATCAACTGAAAAGGCAGCAGTTGAAGTGCTAGCAATTTAGCCAAGCTAGCATTCAACCGCTGGGCATGTGGATGGCTGGGAGTATACTTCTTTTGACGGTCCAGCAGCTGGGGCAGGGAAATTTGCCTGCTACAATCGGACGTCGGTGTACTGCAATTACTTGGTTGTGACACACCTAATTCTACACCTTCAGTCCTCTCAGAGCAGCTTTCAGAGAGGACTGAAGATATAGTGGGGATGGAGATCCCAGCTGATGAGGAGCAAGGAGAGGTCCGCTTTGTTCTTTGGTGTGGGTCTTTTATGTGTGCTTGCCAACGAGCTGCATGGCAGGTCGACATATGTCTGCTCATGCTTGTGGTGCCCAAGCGGCTGATGTTTTGGCCACGCGAGATACGCTTGAGACAAATATTGCAAATAGCAGTGGTGCGATCTGATGCACTCGTCTCAAAAAAGGCCCACACCAAAGAACTTTTGTGATAACGTGCAGAGGCAGCGCCCTGCACAGGCGGAGCTCTGCGGTGTGGTACAGTTGCTGTGCTGGCCTCTAGCTGGTGTGACAGCAGGAAGGTAAAGTCACCTGGTTGCATCCAGGGGGGTAGATATATTTCGCCCAGATTCAGGCTTTACGCCGACTTATACAACTAGGTGGAGAGTTGTATAAGGCTAGTGGGCTCATGGATGACTCATACCTCTAGGGAGAGTGTGGGGCGTCGTGCAGACAGAGATGAGGAGACCAGCTGAACCTTGTCAGCTCATTTAGGCCTCTATAAGAACTCCCAGCTTCATTAGATGTTAGCTCATGCCTGGAACCAGACCTGTGTGGACTGTCTAGGGAGAGTGAACCCCTGTGCGGTGAGGCAAAGCCTGTGTGGCTATTTGTTTGGACTTTTACTAAACCAGGGACTTAGGGACTAGGACAGCACTAGGCTGATCCCAGTTGTTAGTTAGGAAACCTGTATGTTTAGTCAGAGGTCAACTTGACCAGGATTTATTTTGATTATGTTTCTTTTGCTTTGCTGTGTTTTGTCACTGTAAATAGAAAATAAACCGCACCTTTTTTTGATTTTGAAAACCACAACCTCCGTTTGCTGGGCCTGTTTTGTGTGGGGAGCCCATCCCGGGGGTCACACACACCCGCTGCCGAGCTAACCCCCTCACACTGGCCTCCAGGGGGCATCCTGCCTCGTTGGACATGTGACGCTGCATCCTCCTCCTCCTCCTCCTCTCTCCCTTCAGGCACCCACGTGGAGTCATTGACCTCATCATCCCCTCCCTCTTCACCACTAGAGCAAACCTGGCAGTAAGCTGCAGCTGGTGGAACACTACTGCCAGATTGCTGTCCTTCAGCATCCCCTCTCTCTGCGCGCACACTACTGACTTCCTCAAGCTGGCTATCATCATCCGAGCCTTCGAATCGTTGGGCATCCTCCTGGAGCATGTACCCAACACTGTGCTCAAACAGTTCGGGGGACTCCTCAGGAGGACATGGTGGGTCTAGGGAAGGGGTGGCTGATGATGCCATTGAGTACGCGTTGGCAGCTGCTCTGCCAGTACCCTGAGCCTGGGTGAGAGAGGATGAGGAGGATGAGGAGGGCTTGGTCATCCATTCTACCAAGCCTTCGGCATGATGCGGCTCCACATGTCCAGCTGCCGAAAACAAAGACAAGCGTGTCCCATGGCCACGTGCTGATGACGATGCACGACCACGTCCACGGCCAGCACTGTTGTCTCTAGAAACAGAGCCTGCCTGCCCTGTGTTCTTGCCTCGGCACGCTCTGCCTCTCCTTGGCGGTCTTCCAGCCATTGTAGTCGGTAGTGTATATAGTATAAAAAATAGAACTCCTATGTGTGCTCACAACACACTGTAGGTCCTATGGGTGCTGAAAATATAGGAGCTCTGTTTGCTGCCACTAACACACTAGAAGTCCTATTGGTGCTTCTGAGATGAAAATATAGGAGCTCTGTGTGATGCCACTAACACACTAGAAGTCCTATGGGTGCTGCTGAGAAGAAAATATAGGAGCTCTGTGTGATGCCACTAACACACTAGAAGTCCTATGGGTGCTTCTGAGATGAAAATATAGGAACTCTGTGTGATGCCACTAACACACTAGAAGTCCTATGGGTGCTTCTGAGAAGAAAATATAGGAGCTCTGTTTGCTGCCACTAACACACTAGAAGTCCTATGGGTGCTGCTGAGAAGAAAATATAGGAGCTCTGTGTGATGCCACTAACACACTAGAAGTCCTATGGGTGCTTCTGAGATGAAAATATAGGAGCTCTGTGTGATGCCACTAACACACTAGAAGTCCTATGGGTGCTGCTGAGAAGAAAATATAGGAGCTCTGTGTGATGCCACTAACACACTAGAAGTCCTATGGGTGCTTCTGAGATGAAAATATAGGAACTCTGTGTGATGCCACTAACACATTAGAAGTCCTATGGGTGCTGCTGAGAAGAAAATATAGGAGCTCTGTTTGCTGCCACTAACACAATAGAAGTCCTATGGGTGCTTCTGAGATGAAAATATAGGAGCTCTGTGTGATGCCACTAACACACTAGAAGTCCTATGGGTGCTTCTGAGATGAAAATATAGGAGCTCTGTGTGATGCCACTAACACACTAGAAGTCCTATGGGTGCTTCTGAGATGAAAATATAGGAACTCTGTGTGATGCCACTAACACACTAGAAGTCCTATGGGTGCTTCTGAGAAGAAAATATAGGAGCTCTGTTTGCTGCCACTAACACACTAGAAGTCCTATGGGTGCTGCTGAGAAGAAAATATAGGAGCTCTGTGTGATGCCACTAACACACTAGAAGTCCTATGGGTGCTTCTGAGATGAAAATATAGGAGCTCTGTGTGATGCCACTAACACACTAGAAGTCCTATGGGTGCTGCTGAGAAGAAAATATAGGAGCTCTGTGTGATGCCACTAACACACTAGAAGTCCTATGGGTGCTGCTGAGAAGAAAATATAGGAGCTCTGTTTGCTGCCACTAACACACTAGAAGTCCTATGGGTGCTTCTGAGAAGAAAATATAGGAGCTTTGTGTGATGCCACTAACACACTAGAAGTCCTATGGGTGCTGCTGAGAAGAAAATATAGGAGCTCTGTTTGCTGCCACTAACACACTAGAAGTCCTATGGGTGCTTCTGAGAAGAAAATATAGGAGCTCTGTGTGATGCCACTAACACACTAGAAGTCCTATGGGTGCTTCTGAGATGAAAATATAGGAACTCTGTGTGATGCCACTAACACATTAGAAGTCCTATGGGTGCTGCTGAGAAGAAAATATAGGAGCTCTGTTTGCTGCCACTAACACACTAGAAGTCCTATGTGTGCTTATGAGAAGAAAATATAGGAGCTCTGTGTGATGCCACTAACACACTAGAAGTCCTATGGGTGCTTCTGAGATGAAAATATAGGAACTCTGTGTGATGCCACTAACACATTAGAAGTCCTATGGGTGCTGCTGAGAAGAAACTATAGGATCTCTGTTTGCTGCCACTAACACACTAGAAGTCCTATGGGTACTTCTGAGAAGAAAATATAGGAGCTCTGTGTGATGCCACTAACACACTAGAAGTCCTATGGGTGCTTCTGAGATGAAAATATAGGAACTCTGTGTGATGCCACTAACACACTAGAAGTCCTATGGGTGCTTCTGAGATGAAAATATAGGAACTCTGTGTGATGCCACTAACACATTAGAAGTCCTATGGGTGCTGCTGAGAAGAAAATAAAGGGATTTTTATAACAGCTTACCTGTAAAATCCTTTTCTTGGAGTACATCACGGGACACAGAGCGACTTAGTCATTACTAATGGGTTATATAGTTTACCTTCAGGTGTTGGCACTGGCCAATTCCAAACCGGAAGTACCCTCCCCTATATAAGCCCCTCCCACCCGGGAGCACCTCAGTTTTGTAGCCAAGCAATAAGTGTCCCAAAAAGAGGGGTGGGAGCTCTGTGTCCCGTGATGTACTCCAAGAAAAGGATTTTACAGGTAAGCTGTTATAAAAATCCCTTTTTCTTTTTCGTACATCACGGGACACAGAGCGACTTAGTCATTACTAATGGGACGTCCCAAAGCAATGCCAAATGAGGGGGGGGTACATAAGCTGGGCGCCATCAGGCATGAGGATCTTTTGCGGCCTGCAACACACTGCGCCCAAAGGCGACATCCTCCTGACTTCTAACGTCTACCTGATAGAATCTAGTAAACGTGTGTACCGAAGACCATGTTGCGGCCTTACATACTTGAGCCAGGGAGGCCTGGTGATGCACTGCCCATGAAGTTCCAACCGCTCTTGTGGAGTGCGCCCTAACATTGAACGGAGGCGGTCTCTTTCTCAAGCCATAGGCTTGTATTATGACCTGTCGAATCCACTTGGCTAAAGTAGATTTTGATGCTGCCTGACCCCTTCTGGGGCCTTCCGGCAGAACAAACAAAGAATCCGTTCTGCGAATCTGAGCAGTGGCTTTTAGATAAGCTTTAACTGCTCTTACCACATCCAAAGAATGTAATAACTTTTCCTCTACTGAGCTAGGTTTGGGGAAAAAAGAAGGAAGAACCACATCTTGGTTCAAATGAAACCTCGATACCACCTTAGGAAGAAAGGCTGGATGAGGACGTAATACTACTCTGTCCTTATGGACAACCAGATATGGCTCCTTACAGGACATAGCTGCTAATTCCGACACTCTTTTAGCCGAACAAATGGCTACTAAGAAAACCAATTTCCTGGTGAGAAGAACCAAGGAAATGTGTTGTAATGGTTCAAACGGTTGTTTCTGTAGAACCGACAGAACCAGGTTTAAGTCCCAAGGACATATGGGAATACTAACCGGAGGGCTAATACGCATCACTCCTTGTATAAAGGCTTTGACTAGTGAATGCGAAGCCAAGGGCCTTTGAAAAAATATTGACAAGGCCGAAATCTGACCCTTGATAGTACTCAAGGCCAGCTTCCTATCTACAGCCCACTGTAGGAAGTCCAGAATCCTCCCTATCATGTACTTACGTGGATGCCATTTCTTGGTCTCACACCACGTAATGTACGCTTTCCAGATCCTATAATAGATCTGCCTGGATACCGGTTTCCTGGCATTGATCATGGTAGATACCACAGAATTAGAGAGCCCTCTCTTTTTCAGAATGTGGGCTTCAATAGCCAGGCCGTCAAACCTAGGGCTGGTAAGGAAGGGTGGTATATCGGTCCTTGCGACAGCAGGTCCGGACGAAGTGGGAGGGTCCAAGGACTCCTCACTGACATTTTTACAATCTCCGCGTACCATGCCCTTCGGGGCCACGCTGGAGCCACCAGAATCACTGGTTTCTTTTCTACCCTGATTCTGCGGAGTAATCGCGGTAACAATTGTGGCGGTGGGAATGCATATATCAGCTTGAACCGATCCCAAGGGAACACTAGGGCATCCGAGCCGCAAGCTAGGGGATCCCTTGTGCGAGACACAAACCTGTCCACCTTTGCGTTGAATCTGGATGCTAGCAGATCTACATCCGGTGTTCCCCACCGCTGGCATATTGCCTGGAAAACCTCGGGGTGAAGAGACCATTCCCCCGGGCATAATTGTTGGCGACTTAGAAAGTCCGCTCTCCAATTTTCCACTCCTGGGATGAAAACCGCGGATATGGCTGGGACATATCTTTCTGCCCACTCCAGGATGCAATTTGCTTCCTTCTGGGCTGCACGACTTTTGGTGCCACCCTGATGATTGATATATGCCACTGCCGTGGCATTGTCTGATTGAATTCTGACAGGGGACCCCTGGAGTTTGGATGTCCATGCTACTAGGGCATACCGGGCTGCTCGTATCTCTAAGAGATTGATGGGCAGGGCCTTTTCTGCTTCTGACCACCTGCCCTGGAGAGACCATTGCTCCAGCACTGCCCCCCAGCCGATGAGGCTGGCATCTGTAGTGACCACCTTCCAAGAAACCGGACTGAAGGGTTTCCCTCTTTCCAGATTCTGGGGCACCAACCACCAATGGAGGCTCTTGCGAACGGAAGGGGACAGGGACATTGGTAAGTCTAAAGCCTGAACTTTTTTGTTCCAGGCTGACAGTATGGCCCTTTGCAAATTCCTTGAATGGAATTGACCGTAGGGTACCGCTTCGAATGAAGCCACCATCTTTCCCAGCAGCCTCATGCAGAGACGTATGGATGGTTTTCTTTTTGTACCCACTAAGTGGGTCAAATTTCTTAAAGACGACACCTTCTCTGGAGGTAAGAAAATCTTTCTCTGATTTGAATCCAGCCTTAGCCCTAAGTATTCCAGACTTTTGACTGGTCTTAGAGCTGACTTGTCCCGGTTGATAATCCAACCGTGATATTCCAGATACTCGATTGTCTTGTGAATAGCTACTTCCAGCTTTTCCACTGAGTGGTCTATTAGTAGCAGGTCGTCTAGATATGCCATTATCGTTACACCCTGTGTTCTTAGATTGGCCAATAATGGGGCCAGAATTTTTGTGAACACTCGTGGTGCTGTGGCCAGACCGAAAGGTAAGGCTCTGAACTGAAAATGGCGCCCTTCTACTGCAAAGCGTAGAAATTTCTGATGGGCCGGAAAGATGGGAATATGCAGATAAGCATCCCTTATGTCGATCGAGGCTAGCCATTCCTGCCCTTGTAGGGCGGTGGCCACTGATCGGATCGACTCCATCCGAAAGGTCCTGATATTTAGGAACTTGTTTAGCCCTTTTAGATTTAATATGGGCCTCACGTCCCCATTTGGTTTGGGGACTGTGAAAAGGTTCGAGTAAAACCCGAATCCGCTTTCTTCCAGGGGAACCTTCATGATTACCCCTTGGAGCAATAGTTGTTCTAGTGCCAGAAGGAGGGATCCTCTCTTTTGGGGATCTCTTGGCACGTTTGACCTCATAAATTGGGCAGGAGGAGTGCCTTTTAACTCCAGCTTGTATCCCAGACTTACTGCGGAGAGCACCCATCTGTCTCTGATGGTGTCCCGCCAGGTCTCTGTGAACAACTGAAGTCTTCCCCCCACCCGATTGAGCGGGGGCAATACTTCATGCCTTAGGGGGAGGTTTTGTACCTCTCTTGATCCAGGGCTTCTTGTTACCCTGTGATTGTCCCTGATTTCTGCCCCCTGAATTTGACCGCGGAGGCCGTCGGAACTGCTTCACAGCCGATGTGCCCGGGACTGGAGAGGTAGGCCTCTTAAAAGAAGGACTTCTACCCTTGTTCTTAACCGGTAAGAGTGAACTTTTACCGGCAGAAATTTTCTGGATATATTTGTCCAGATCTTCTCCAAATAAGCGTTCTCCATGAAATGGGAAGCTAACCAGCAGTTTTTTACAGGGAGCTTCAGCAGACCAGTTTTTGAGCCACAGAAGCCTACGCATATGTACTATAGACAGCGTAAAGCGGGAGGCCTGTTGGATTGTATCCTTTATGGCGTCCACCGCAAAACACAAGGCTCTAGGCAGGTCAGCTAGGGCATGAGCCTGCTGATCTGGTAAGTCCCTTAAGACTTGTTTCAACTGATCTTTCACTGCTTGGCAGACTCCAATCGCTGCTACCGCAGGTTGTGTCACCATACTTGCTGTAGAGAAAGCAGATTTTAGTAAAGACTCCAATTTTTTATCTATTGGGTCTTTGAACATTGGAACATTATCTACTGGACATGTCAGTGATTTGTTAACAGAAGAGATGGCTGCGTCCACTATAGGGACCCTCCATTTTCTTATGAACTTATCCTCCATGGGATAGATCACCGGAAATCTCTTGGGGGGAGCAAATATTTTATCAGGATGCTCCCAATCCTGGTAAATAAGCCCTTCTAATAAAGGGTGGATTGGGAAGGAACAGACCGCCTGGGGAGCTTTTAGCGACCCCAGCGAGGAAACCGTAGTGGATGGTGGTTCCGCCAGAGGCATTTTAAATGCTGATCGGACCATGTTAGTCAGAGACTGAACCCATAATCTTTCAGCCTGAGAAGCTGAGAAAGGTTCTTCCACTGTTGATTCCTCCATAACTGAATCAACCTCATCCTGATCCCCTTCAGGTAGGTCGATCTCTGTGTGGGGCTGTTCCTCCACTAACAGGCACTCTGAAGGAGGAGACGGAGATCGGACGCGCTTTTCCTGTGACAGGGAAGCAGCGATCAATGCTGTTAATCTCTCTTCCAATCCTCCCAGAGTTGAGGATAAAACCTCCTCTGTTATATATACAGGAGCAGGTGGACTGGGGACAGCCGCAGCACCAGGCATTCCTGCGGGGTTTCTACGGCTACTGACCTCTGCATTCTCAGGGGAGATTGGTGCAGTGCAAGCATGCCCAATATCCTCAGAGCCCGATGGAGACCCCTTTGGCTTCCTGGAAGATCTATTTCCGGAGCGTCTGGACGACATATCCTTTAAGCACAAAGCTGAGGTATTCCCGTCGTCATACACCAATTTTTGCTGGTAATAGTCTAACACAGGTGCTGCTATATACCAGCTGGTGTCCACTAAAGTGCCTTTCTATGGGGATGCCTGCATCAACCGCCTCTGTGTGCCACTGTTTGTTGCTAGCTCTGTTTGCATGCAGCTGACACTTGTACTGTGTCTTTTAACCATGCTGGGACGCCCGCACATGCGCAGAAGCGCCGCGGCGCGCATCGAGCGTCATCCACCCGCCCCGCCCCTTTTTTTTCATAGGAGGCGCGTGCACGCCCGTGCGCCAATGGCGCCCTTTTCGAAAACCAACAGAGGACTAGGAGCCAGGGCCCTTTTTGCCGGAGGGCCTGTGCGGTGGATGAACTCAGCAACAGGGCAGAGGAAGTGGATTCCCTCAGAGAAACTTACCAGCTGCCTGGATCTTTTGAGTTGAGAAAACCAAAGATCCACATTTACAAGAAAAAATGGACTACAGCGGCCTCTAGTGGTTTAACACAGGTACCGCGGTCCCTGTTTTTTTTTTTTTTTCTTGACTACTATTAAAATTTTACATTTTCAGTAGTTATAGGCAAACACAGATATTTAGCGGGAATACCGTTAGGTAACAGACAGAAAGACAAATTAGGCTTGGGGGTCCCCCAATAGAACCAAGTTCCTGAGGGCCCCCACTTACCTGATCCCCGCCGCAGGACTTTGTTTGGTCCACAAAAGTCCAAACTTCACCTATCACGGCAGGCATTGTAATTAAACCTTCAGGGACCGGGTTCCCAAGGATTCCACTCCCCTGGACCTGTATAGCACCCTGCACAGACAGCGTCTTGGTCGTGGGTATGACCAGAGCTCTGGATCCCAGGGTCCAGCCCTCCTAAGAGAAGCATTACAGGCAAAACCTTGCTCTTCTGCTGCAAGGCCCGGGTACCGACCGTTTAGCTATGAAGCTTTTTTGGTGGGATCCGGAACAGCTTACTAAGGCCCAAAAGAACCTGTACGCAAGCCCAGTGAAAACACATGTTACTCTTTGGCCAACACCTTAGACACTGGCAAAAAACTGAGGTGCTCCCGGGTGGGAGGGGCTTATATAGGGGAGGGTACTTCCGGTTTGGAATTGGCCAGTGCCAACACCTGAAGGTAAACTATATAACCCATTAGTAATGACTAAGTCGCTCTGTGTCCCGTGATGTACGAAAAAGAAATAGGAGCTCTGTGTGATGCCACTAACACACTAGAAGTCCTATGGGTGCTTCTGAGATGAAAATATAGGAACTCTGTGTGATGCCACTAACACATTAGAAGTCCTATGGGTGCTGCTGAGAAGAAAATATAGGAGCTCTGTTTGCTGCCACTAACACACTAGAAGTCCTATGGGTGCTTCTGAGAAGAAAATATAGGAGCTCTGTGTGATGCCACTAACACACTAGAAGTCCTATGGGTGCTTCTGAGATGAAAATATAGGAACTCTGTGTGATGCCACTAACACATTAGAAGTCCTATGGGTGCTGCTGAGAAGAAAATATAGGAGCTCTGTTTGCTGCCACTAACACACTAGAAGTCCTATGGGTGCTGCTGAGAAGAAAATATAGGAGCTCTGTGTGATGCCACTAACACACTAGAAGTCCTATGGGTGCTGCTGAGAAGAAAATATAGGAGCTCTGTTTGCTGCCACTAACACACTAGAAGTCCTATGGGTGCTGCTGAGAAGAAAATATAGGAGCTCTGTTTGCTGCCACTAACACACTAGAAGTCCTATGGGTGCTGCTGAGAAGAAAATATAGGAGCTCTGTGTGATGCCACTAACACACTAGAAGTCCTATGGGTGTTGCTGAGAAGAAAATATAGGAGCTCTGTTTGCTGCCACTAACACACTAGAAGTCCTATGGGTGCTGCTGAGAAGAAAATATAGGAGCTCTGTGTGATGCCACTAACACACTAGAAGTCCTATGGGTGCTTCTGAGATGAAAATTTAGGAACTCTGTGTGATGCCACTAACACACTAGAAGTCCTATGGGTGCTTCTGAGATGAAAATATAGGAACTCTGTGTGATGCCACTAACACATTAGAAGTCCTATGGGTGCTGCTGAGAAGAAAATATAGGAGCTCTGTGTGATGCCACTAACACACTAGAAGTCCTATGGGTGCTTCTGAGATGAAAATATAGGAACTCTGTGTGATGCCACTAACACATTAGAAGTCCTATGGGTGCTGCTGAGAAGAAAATATAAGAGCTCTGTTTGCTGCCACTAACACACTAGAAGTCCTATGGGTGCTTCTGAGAAGAAAATATAGGAGCTCTGTGTGATGCCACTAACACACTAGAAGTCCTATGGGTGCTTCTGAGATGAAAATATAGGAACTCTGTGTTATGCCACTAACACATTAGAAGTCCTATGGGTGCTGCTGAGAAGAAAATATAGGAGCTCTGTTTGCTGCCACTAACACACTAGAAGTCCTATGGGTGCTGCTGAGAAGAAAATATAGGAGCTCTGTGTGATGCCACTAACACACTAGAAGTCCTATGGGTGCTGCTGAGAAGAAAATATAGGAGCTCTGTGTGATGCCACTAACACACTAGAAGTCCTATGGGTGCTGCTGAGAAGAAAATATAGGAGCTCTGTTTGCTGCCACTAACACACTAGAAGTCCTATGGGTGCTGCTGAGAAGAAAATATAGGAGCTCTGTTTGCTGCCACTAACACACTAGAAGTCCTATGGGTGCTGTTGGGGTGCAATGCTGTGCTAACAGCACTGCGGTTGGTACTACTGCAATACTGTACTAACAGTAAGCACGCACCAGACTAATCCCCAGCAGCAGCAAATAACACACTAACTGTGCAATCAGCAGCAATGAACGATCAATGACTTAGGTAGCAATGGTTTAGCAAAGAAATAGCCAATGGTTTAGCAAAGAAGAGCAAATCTTTCAGTATCAAGCAAAGACAGAATCAGCAGACTGATCTCTCCTAAAGCCGGAACTCATGTGACCGGGGCCGATGGCGTGGCGGCCTTTTAAATGGTGGGGCGTGTACTAAAGCCCCTGAGCTGTAATTGGCTACAGGCGTCCTGCCTGTAGCCAATTATTGCTCTCCGAGTTTCGGGTGCTGTGATTGGCCAAGCATGCGGGGTCACAGTGCATGCTTGGCCAATCATCAGCCAGCAATGCACTGCGCCGGCCGCGCCGGCCGCAATGCATTGCGGGGCCGCTCGCATCACACGAATGTGATGCGAACGGCCCAAATAGTTCTGGGCTCGACGAGCGAGCGAACGCCCGGTGCTCGATTCGAACATGGGTTCGAATCGAGCACCGGGCCCATCCCTACTTGGAAAGTCTTTGTTTGGGAATCAGGCTTGCATTCCTGAGGGCAATGGGGAAATAGCTTTTCAGGACAGATGTTTTGCTGATTCTGTAAAAAATCCCCCTTGTCAGACATCCTATGAGTAGACTGATCATCTCATCCAATAAGAGGACAGGCTTTCTCATTACATTTGGGAGAATTAGAAAGCAATGAATGATGATATATATATGTGTCGTCTCGGCTGTATTGTGACAGTTCCCACAGCTGGATTGTATCTGTGACCTGTGCACCCAATCTCATTTAATCTTCATCATTTCAATGTTATTTCCAAAGTGCTTGTCAATCTTTTCAAATCTGCAGCTGTCATTATAATAGTACCCTGCGATCCTTCTGTGAAGGTCCATGTTCAGGCACTTCCTGTTATAGTGGCAACGCACTGTCCCCCTCTGCCAATTGTTTTTCTGGGTTGTTACCTGGTTTCACATATTTCTGGTGGAGACGGATGAGGCAACATGCATTGTGCAAAAATGTTCTGCCAACCAATGACATGCAGCTGGTGCAGGGGGCATGCATATAAATGGGAAGTGGCTGCTAAGAGGCTGCGGGAGATCAGAAGTGCTAAGATGCACAACTGCATGAAAAAAAAAATCCAAAAAAAGAAAAAATTGCATTTGTTAAGATAAACCTTGCTTTAGCAAGCTAAATGTCATTGTCATAGTAGTTAACATCTACCTTAAGAGTGTTAGGTATAGATACAGGTAAGATAAGATGATAGTTGTCCTATATCTCATGCACATGGCCAATCAGAGCCGTATATCACTCAGATCAGCATATGTCTGCAGCGGGCACAAAATTGATGTCCTTTTTTTCCCCACAAATAGAACTTTCTTTTGGTGGTATTTATTTGCGCCCCCCTAAAAATTTTGAGCACCAGCCGCCACTGGTCACATGTATCAACTACATTACACCATTTATACTTATTTCATACAGGTCCCCCACAGGGGCATTTTTTCACTCTTGGAATAGGGTATCTTTTCACACTCACCTGTCTGGGATTTCTCCTTGCCGGTTGCTGCTACCCTTTCAGACCAACACAGCTCCCGGAGTTCGGGCTCTGATGTGCACTGGCCCCCTCCCTCCCCCCAGCTTTTTTTGCATCAAATATCCATTATTTTTATTATTTGGCTTCCACTTTTCTCCTTGTTTTTCTTTCATACCTCCCAATTTAAATTACCCAAGGTTATTCAGATATGCATTGTTATCATTTTAGATTAAAACTCTATGGTCTAAGGAGCCCCCTCGGTCTTCTTCCTGGCCCGTGGTCGGCTCCGGAGCCTGACAGCCATCTTGCGGCCTACAATAACATCTGCATCCTCCGGCCTGGAGTGCCGCGGTCGGCGGGGTTTACGGCGAGAGGCTCGGCCACACCTGTGCCTGCACTGGATGGAGCTAGCTGCCTGAGAGATCCCGGAACGTTCGGCCTCACACACCCGCGGCGGCCAGCCTTAGGAAAGTCCACGGCTCCGGCCTACCTCTGGAAGTCGGCGGCCATCTTGCTGCTCCCACTACACCCAACGCAGCATCCAGCAAGAAGGACCATCCCACACAGGGTAAGCGGGGCAGGGGTGAAATACAGGACATTAGACCTAGGCTAATCCCCCCCCTGGCTGGCAGACGGGAGTACCTGGTGGGAGCCCTGATCCCATAGGCTTAAGGGGCGGCCATCTTGCTACACCCGACCATAGTGCTGCTGGGTCCCCCCCTGCCCACTTGAACCTGCTTCACCCTATACATCAAATCCTGGCTATTCTGGCCTACGGGGCAGCTGAGCCTATACCTCATCCATCTCGCCCTCCCCGCACTCCTCCAGTCACACACTGACAAGGAGTGTAGCGGCCATCTTGCTCCACCCGGACTCAGTGCTAACTCTTACCACTGACCTCCATCCACTCCCTCCTCGGCCACCGGTACTGCCTAAACTGCCGTGTCGCTGTGCTGCAGCACATGCACAGGCACTCCAAAAGGACAGTAACATCACAGTAAGCACTGATCCCCATTTGCAACACGGGTCGCATCCTCTGCTCATCCGTTCCACCTTTGATGATGCGTGGCTGAGGATGGAGGGCTGAAGACATGCACCGCTGAGCTCTGTGCTCTCCCGACGACCGCAGGCTACGTTCCCAACCAATCACGCCCAACCGGCTGATGGCGGCTTCCAGCTCTACCTCTGCTGACTCCGCTGAACTGCAACAAGGTACTATTCAATGGTACCTGCTACGCACAACATCGCAGGACTCCCGTACAGGGAAGGATAAACCTTCGTCAACCCGAGCCTCAGGCAGATCACAACCTCCTCCCCCGACTGCAGCAGCTTCCTCTGATGGATCCCACTGCCCTTGGCGAGGGCACTGTCTCAGCGGAGATGCTTTCCCCAGGCGCCACATCCACTGCCATACTGTCTGCCTTCCGAGCTGACTTTGATTCCTGGGCTTCCAAAATGGAAACTTCTCTCCATGTTGAACTAAATGCCCTCAAACAACGGGTCTCCGCGTCTGAGGTCACGGTTTCTGCTATGGTCACCACCCAAGAAGACCACTCAGCCCGCATAACGGCGCTTGAAAATGCATCTACGGCTCATCTCTCCCGTCTAAGGCAACACCAGCTCCGGATAGAAGATAGTGAGAACCGGAGTCGCAGGAACAACATCCGGCTGCAGGGGGTCCCGGAGGCGACCTTAGGTACTGATCTCAAACCCACTGTCATTGCTATCCTTAACCAGGTCCTGGGCAGGGAAGTTACATCTCCCATTGAATTGGACAGAGTACATAGAGTGGGAGGCATGGGAGGGGATCGCAGGGACCGCCCTCGTGACGTCCTCTGCCGGGTGCACTACTATACCCTAAAGGAGGAGATTTTGCGCAAGGCCTGGCGCCTGGGGCCACTAGACTTTCACGGATCATCTATACACCTCTATCCGGACCTTTCCCGCAACACGCTGTACATGCGGCGAATGGTCCGCCCTCTGCTGGACTTGCTTCGCCAAGTAGGCGCCACGTACACTTGGGGTCACCCATTCAGCATCAAAGTGACCCGGGAAGATAACCACAAATTTGTCCTCTCAGACCCGGACCAGCTTCCTGCCTTCTTCCTGTTCCTGGGCCGGGACCCTGTTGTCGTCCCGAACTGGTTGGACCCCCCAGATGACCGTCAGCGGCTACCGGGCCCTCCTCTGCAACGTCGAGGACGCCCTCAGTCTAGATCGGTACCTTCTGGTCCCAGAGAGCGGCGAGCCACGTCACCAGAGGACTGATCCGGACTCTGTCGTCTGAGACCTGAAATGGTTCTTTCTGCTATGTCCTTTTACCTACTAGGTGGATACAGCTCTTTTATGAGACTCCGGCCAGGTCCACCTTCTGTTTTCCCTGTTTTGTTATGTCTTCACAGTGTACTTGCACTCTCAGCCCACTGACTCTTGCTAACGTTGTTATTTAAATGCTGCTGACAGTTTAGTTGTCTCACATGGCTCGAAAAGCAGTTCGCTGCCCTCGGCTGGTGCGGTTGTACTTGATGGGGTTCTGGAAAAGCGGACAGTGATGTTGATATGTTCTCTCACGGCTCTGGCTCTGCGGGTTGGCTTGGGGTTTCCCGGACATAGCCCTTTGGCTTGTCCGGGGACCTCCGGGTCTTCCCTTGGGCTCTGGGCATTTATGTCCTTGGGGCTTGAAACTGGCTGACCTTGGCACTGACACCTTCTGTGCGTTTACACAGATATCTGAGCTGAGCCGTGATGACAATCATAGTTAATGCTGCTATAAATGTAGCAATTGATGTTTCCTACACCCGCATGATTACGCGGGAATACCTGTGCCTTTATCTTGCCACCAGTTTGTATACACCTTGTTCTTCACTGATGTTCTTTTTTATGTCATTTTTGATTGTTTATTGTACTCAAGCGTACCAATGGTATTTAATCTGACATTGCTCTTTAGTGACTAGACAGGTGAGCTTTAAATACCACGGTCATTGGGTGTGTTACTTTACAGTTATGTTATTTATGCCTGCTAGGTTGTCGGGAACACAACTCAGCTGTTCTAACCCCGTTCTCTCCCCCTAAATAGGATTGGCACAGTTCGTGCCTACTACGTGATATTTCACGAAGTGTTACGTTTTTGCGCACACTTTAGTATTTTTGAGCCACCTTCCCCAGGTGCTCTCTCTGTTCAATCTCTTCCCCACATCGCTCTACCTCCTCTCTTCCTCCCCTGCTGTGTTTTCCCCCTTTTCTGTTTCTTTCCTTATTTCTCTCTCACCTCCCCTCACCCTCCCCCCCTGTCACTCCGTCATGGCTCACACGGTGATCTCTCGCCCTAGGCTACAATTCTGTTCCTACAATGTTAATGGGCTTAATATTGCCACCAAAAGAGGACAAATCCTGTATCAAATGCACAAACGCCAGGTCAATGTGCTTCTTCTCCAGGAGACACATTTTCACTCTGCCTCCACCCCTTCCTGCTCCAGCAGATATTTCAACAGGTGGTTCCACGGCACTAGCCCAACCCAGAAAGCCAGGGGAGTGTCTGTGGCTTTTCATAAGACGCTCCCTATAGAGGTACTTGATCATCTCTCGGACCCACAGGGGAGGTATGTTTTTGTGAAATTCATGTTATGGGGTACCAAATTTACGGTAGCCAACATTTACCTCCCTAATATTAACCAAGTATCGGCCGTGTTACAATACTTGAGGGTTCTGTCGGGATTCATGGAGGGTAAGCTCGTACTGGGGGGAGATTTTAACACCCCTCTTGAACCACTTTTAGATTCCTCCACCTCGCGATCGTGTATCTCCTTCCCCAAACTGAGGGCTCTAAAACTGGCATTTTACGATTTGCGTCTAGTGGATGTTTGGAGGGTGTTGCACCCCACGGCCCGCAACTATACCCACTTCTCCCATGTCCATCAAACCTATAGTCGCATAGACTACCTAATGAGTGACCATAGCTGTCTAGACTGGTCCCCGGACTGCACCATAGACCCAATGGTCTGGTCTGACCACTCTCCTATACATATGACGTTCTCGATCCCCTCCACTCCGAATAGGGAGTGGTCATGGCGCTTGAACGATTCGTTGCTTACGAATCCAGAATGTGTGAAAAGGGTTTCGGATACAATATCTAACTTTTTTGCGGACCACGCTTCAGATACGACATCGTTGCCCTTTCAGTGGGAGGCACTGAAGGCGGTTCTACGAGGTGCCTTTATCCAAATGGGTACGCGTCTTAAAAAGGAGCGCTCAGCTGCCATTGAGGCAGCAAACCAAAAGCTTAGGAACTTAGAAACTGAACACAAACGATCCCCGACAGTGACAACACTGGCGGACGTTTCTAAGGCGCGATCACAACTCAGAGAGCTTTATGAAGCCTCTGCACGCACATATGCAGATAAGCTCGCTTTCCATCAATATAAGTTTTGAGATAAATGTGGTAGGCCATTGGCTCGCGCCCTGCACCCAAAAGCGACTTCCACCTTTGTGCCTCATATTCGGGGGGCGCAGGGAGAATTGGTCTCCTCACCCACTAAGATGGCAGAGGAATTCAGGGACTTCTACCAGTCCCTGTACAATATATCTAAGACTCAAGGGACTGGTTCCCCTTCTTCCAGGGTGGAAGACCAGGTGTCATATATCTCAGAAACCGCGCTCCCTACATTAGATGATGACATCATCGCTGATCTGGAAGTCTCAATCACAGAAGAGGAGGTTGCCAAAGCCATAGCGGGTACGCCGAGTGGAAAGAGCCCGGGCCCAGACGGCTTCACTCCTAAGTTTTACAAACTTTTTGCCGCCCTCCTTACACCTTTTCTAACTAAGATGTTCAACTCTTTGTCGGAGGGCTCCTTGTTCCCCTCACAAACACTTGAGGCCCACATATCCCTCATCCCAAAGCCAGGCAAAGACCCTACTCTATGTGCAAGCTACAGGCCGATCTCTTTGATTGAGGTCGATCTGAAAGTCTTTGCTAAAATTCTAGCCAACAGAATACAACCGTTGTTGCCTGGGATAATACACTTAGACCAGGTCGGCTTTGTGAGTGGCCGTGAGGCTAGAGATAACACCCTGAAGACCCTTCTTCTAACCAACTATGCCCGGTCCCACGATATCCCACTATGCCTCTTAACAGTCGATGCCGAGAAGGCATTCGACCGAGTCGACTGGCAGTTCCTTCGATTATCCCTGCAACAAATAGGTGTGGGAACTAATATGATGGCGAGAATAATGTCCCTTTACTCCTCTCCGTATGCTAGGATTAGACTGAATGGCTCGCTCTCTCCAGCCTTTTCTGTATCCAACGGGACACGACAGGGATGCCCACTATCCCCCCTCCTGTATGTTCTCACTATGGAACATTTGGCTACTGCTCTACGTAACAATCCCTCTATCCAAGGCATAACAGTCGGGCCCACACATACGAAACTCGCTCTTTTTGCAGATGATCTGCTCTTGTTCGTGACACATCCACACACATCTTTGCCCTCGGTATTGCAGGAGTTTCAGAAATTTGGAGAAGTTAGCAACTTCAAGGTTAACTACAATAAATCGGAAATCCTTAACATATCTCTGCCCACATCGGCCCTACGACGACTAGCGTCTACTTTCTCCTTCAAAACTGGTTCCCCCTCCATAAGGTATCTCGGAATTCAAATACCGGCGGATGCTTCCCAACTTTTTTCCCTGAATTTTGCCCCCCTACTCCTTAGGACCCAAGCAGATTTAACCAACTATGCGTCCAAACAGCTCTCTTGGCTGGGTAGAGTGAATGCCCTGAAAATGGACGTTCTCCCTAGGTTCTTATATTTGTTTCAGACCATCCCTATTCACATACCCAACTCGTACTTCAAGAAAATACGCCAGCTGTTTTCCAAATTTATTTGGAATACGGCCCGTCCAAGGATACGGTATGAAACACTGTCTCTCCCAAAGGCTCGGGGGGGGGCTGGAGCCCCAATTGCCTCCCTATACCATAAAGCAGCGGTGCTTACCCGCATACTAGACTGGTTTCACCACTCTTCCACCAAACTTTGGGTCCAATTAGAAGGCCACATGAACCCAATTGAACTCTCCACTCTCCCGTGGACCTTGCCCACGGTCCGGGGGGGTTCAGGCCCTCTCAATGACCTTACCCGTCAAACGATTCGGATCTGGGACCGCATGTTGTCCAGAAGGGGCTTATCAAACCACATGGGGCCTATGACTCCCTTCTTTGGGACACCGGCCTTTCCACCAGCTATGTCTGTAACAAGATTCGGACCATGGCGAAAGGAGGATCATAGACGACTTGCCCAGGTCCTTCGTGCAGACCCCACTTTACGGTCAGATACCCCTGCCGGTCCGACCCCCCGTCACCCCATGCAGTGGCTTCAGAGGCAACAGACTATCTCCTACATCCGGACTTTCCCGTCTATTACAGACATTCTTGCTGAACTGACGAGATTCGAGGAACTGCTCATGCAGGTGGAGCCTCCAACACATGTTGTATCTCAACTGTACTCCATTCTGCTCGATATCCACTCCCCTGACCTTCCACCGTACACGGTGGCCTGGGAGACAGATCTGCATCACCCTATCTCCCCTATTGACTGGCAAAAATGTTTCATCCTCACACACAAATTATCCCTAGCCACTAAGACCCAGGAGAAGGGGTTTAAACTAATAACGAGATGGTACAGATGTCCATCATCTATTCATCACTTCAATCCGGAAGTGTCGGATGCCTGCTGGTGGTGTCTCGACTCCCGGGGAACCACGCTCCACATCTGGTGGGAGTGCCCTCCGGTGCGGAGGTTCTGGCAGCGAATTTTCACACTTTACTGCAAACTGATGGCGACCTCTATCCAGCCTTCACCTGAGGTGGCCCTCCTGTCTATAATCCCGGGGTCATTTAAATCCATCAGAAATGATGTATTGCGACACTTCTTGGCGGCGGCCAGAATAGTGATTCCCCATCATTGGAGATCGACAACCATGCCTTCCCTGGGGGATTGGGCTGTTGAGGTGGACCACATTAGAGACCTGGAACGCTTGCTGGCGGAGGAAAGCGGTAAAAGTGAACAGTTCTCTCTCACATGGACTTCGTGGTCCGTGTTCCGATACTCCTCTGAGTTTGTGTCCTGGGCGGGACGTGACCTGGACGGGTCCGCCGTGGGACCGTGATGGAGTGATTGGGATTCTGATTCCTGTCCCCTACCTAATTGTCCCCTTCTATCTGCCCCTGACCCTGATTCTTTTTTTTATTTTCTCTATATCTAATTACACCTCTAGGAATACAGTGAGACAACGTACCAGGGCTTCGATCTACTTAATGCCAATAACCCAATGAGTGACCCTACGTCATATTCTCCAAACAGATTTGTGTATAATCTCATCTGATAAGTTGCATACAGGGGAACTAGGATCCCCTTCGCAGAAATACAGATAAAGGTTCCCTTACCTCATTTATTTTTGTACAGGGACTGATATTACAAAAATCCCACGGAGGTCCTCCTACACAGGTGCTCAATCCTTATATGTGTAACTTAACCCTGCTTTGTTTTGCCATACATGATGCCTGTCGATGGTGTATCCTATCATTGTTTGTAATGTTTAAGACAAAGTATGTCTCTTTCTGTCTTTCTCTTGCATATAATATAATAAAATAAGATTGAATTAAAACTCTATGGTCTATGCTCCCGATGAGCGGCTATAAGGCCGCAAAACGCGTTGAGCCACTATCACCATAATTTTTTTACCATGGACTCCATTATACTCTATATGACTGAATTCATGTTTTTAACTGCTTACTATTCTAACCATGTTAACCCTGTTTTCTTTTATTTCTGTATTCAATGTGTAAATGTATATCAGATTGTGGATTGTCATATATTTTGTGTTGAAACAATTTAAATGCTTATTATATAGAGGCTCTATGCCCAATATATGCTATTTGCGATTGTATAATACAATATAAAATAAAACTTTATTTCCCAGTCACTTGACCTCCCATTTTTACTGCTATGTGCTTCATATAAAGTCCCACTTGTTGCTCTCCCCTTTTTTAAACAAATGATGATAGGGATGGAGGCAGTTACCCCTTTGGTTCATGCCTCATTTAAAGTCCCAAAACTTCTTTCTTTTCCTATTTTATCTTTGTGGCAAGACTGGGCACAGATGATAGGAAATGCTATACTCTACATTGTGCCAGCAAAAAAAAAAGAAAAAAAAATCGGGTTTACATCCACTTTAAATCAAGACTGCAAAAAATCAAAATGATTGACAGGTTGCAAAGAAGAGTAGGAGGGACCCAAAACATTATTTACGTATATTAATAGTAAAAAGGTCAGATTTGAGCATGTAGGCCCTTTACAAGATCATTTTGAGTTGGTGACTGGGGACAAACAGAAGGCAGATGTATTAAATCTCTTCTTCAGCTCCATGTAAACAAAGGAAAAAGGAGAGCTCAAGTCCTTAATGGAAATAGTGTTCCCCAAATGATCCACAATAGCTCAAAATTGATATGGTCTAGAAACACATAGATAAAATACAGGTCAATAAAGCACCTGGACCAGATAGCTTACACCTCCTGAAAGATTTGAACTCTGTTATTTCAAAGCCATTTTTTCTATTTTTCAGAGATTTCTTATTGACAATCGTAGTACCAAGCCTGGCCTGGAACAAAAAATAGACCCGGGCATTTTTGACTGAGCAGACAATTTTTGCAGGGACTGGTGGGGGGCTGGCAAGCGTTTTCAGGGGCGGTTGGTGATGAGAGTTTACAGAGTCAGTCCTCCACAATGTAATGTAAAGGGACACTATGATATGATGGGGATGGCACTGTAAGGGGCACTGTAATGATTACAGTGCCTCTTTGCAGTGCAGTCCCCTTTATATCACAGTGTCCCTTTACATTACAGTGCCCTATGCCCCTAGCAATCACAGCCCCCCATAACAGTGCAGGCATGTCACTCCTTTTCTCTCTAATTACAGTGCCCTCTTTTACTCTCTGCTCCCTGTGCAGATCTCCAGCTCCTCCCACCCCCTGCTCCCTTATATCAAAGTCCACAGAGCTCCCTTACATTAAATTCTTCAGAGCACCGTAACAGTAGAGTCCACAGAGCCCGCTTTACATCAGAGTTCACAGAGCCCCCTTTAAATCAGAGTCCACAGAGACCCCCTTACATCAGAGTTCAAAGAGACCCCCCTACATCAGAGTCCAAGGAGACCCCCTGTAAAGGGGAACTCTGATGTAAGGGGGTCTCTGCTCACCAAAGCCCCCCTCCTTGCTTTAGAGTCTACAGAAAACACCTTAAATTAGTTTATACACTGGGAGGCAGGAGAGACAGTGAGCTTACTCACCCCAGGTTGGAGGCTCATGTATGCTGGTGATTGCTGGCTTCAAACCTCCTGCCCACACATCCCCTGTGAGTGTGGGTGGGGCAGACAGAAGAGGAGCTCTCACTCCTCTCCCATCTGTGCGGAGGGAGGCTGGGAGGGGAGAACTGTCAGCGCTGGCTCTGAGCTGTCTGTGAGAGAGACACAGCTCAAAGCCCTGCAACTCATTGATAGCTCCACCGGCAGAGAAGACACAGGCATGGCCACATAGCAGGAGATAAGCAGCGACTATGGTTGCCGCCTACCTCCAGCTGTGTGGCTCAGTTATTAACAGGCCACAGACCGTGTGGCCCCAACCCACAGGGCAAATGCCCGGTCTGCGGCCAAATGCCCGGTCTTTCCTATGGCTAGTCCTGGCCTACGTAGTACCACTGGATTGGCACAAGGCCAATGTGGTGCTATATTTAATTAAAGTCTTTACCGAGTAACTACAGACCAGTTAGTTTAACTTCTATAGTCAGGAAGATACGTGTGATTTTAATAAATGACCACATAAAAGAGTTTTTGTTAAAAAAATACTATTTTTAGCAGTAGTCAGCATGGATTCTGAAATCAAAATTCAGTTTGTAAATAGATAGAATACTGGTTAAAAGAATATACTCGAAGAGTAATGAATAATAGAGTTGAGCGGACACCTGGATGTTCGGGTTCGACGGGTTCGGCCGAACTTCGGAAAAAAGTTCGGGTTCGGGACCGAACTTTAACCCGAACCCGGACCCGAACCCGAACCCCATTGAAGTCAATGGGGACCCGGACTTCTAAGGACTAAAAAGGCTCTAAAAAAGTAATGGAAAGGGCTAGAGGGCTGCAAATGGCAGCAAAATGTTGTTAAGAGCATGGCAAGTGCTCTGCAAACAAATGTGGATAGGGAAATAACTTAAAATAACATAAAAAAAATAAAAAAAATAATCTTGACCTAGGAGGACGAGGTCCATATGGAGTAGGAGGTTGAGCTGGCGGTGGATGTGGCTGTGTAGGTGGAAGCAGCGGTGGAGGAGGACGAGGTAGCCAACACTGGTTCAAAAATACAACAATGGCTGGGTAAGGCCGGTGATGTGTCGAATTCTGTCCCCCGTCAAATAGTGTCCACCCTGTACTGCGCTTGCTCAGTATGTAGGACAAGGGGATTTCGAAAATCTCCCAAGATGAACGGCGCCTGCGTGGTGAGTTCAGGTGAAGGCCACACCATCCGTGGTTCAAGCCGAGCCAAGTGAGGCCGTGCCCGCAGCGTGGCGATCGAACCGAGCCCGTGAGGGGCCCTGTTACTATGTGCTACCGTATGTCCACTTGGATGGTGGGGCTTGAACCTGCACTCACAGCGCAGGCGCCGTTCATCTTCGGAGATTTTGTGAATCTCCTTGTCCTCTGTACTGCGCAAGCGCTGCACCTTCGCAGTATGGGCCGGACACAATCCGATGGCCGGACAGTTTTTGTCACAACACCGGTATACATGTCTATTCTGCACAAGGTACGGACAAGTCCTGTGGGATCCATGCCTGGTTCATTTTAATGAACGTGAGCTTGTCCACATTGGCTCTGGACAGGCGGCTGCGCTTGTCTGTGATAACGCCCCCTGCCGTGCTAAATACACGTTCAGATAATACACTGGCTGCAGGGCAGGCCAGCACCTCCAAGGCATAAAGGGCAAGCTCAGGCCATGTGCCCAATTTGGAGACCCAGAAGTTAAAGGGGGCAGACCCATCATCCAGTACGTGTAGGCCTGTGGACACATACTGCTCAACCATGTTGGTGAAATGCTGCCTCCTGCTAAGACGTTCCATCTCAGCTGGTGGTGCTGGTTGTTGTGGCGTGCTGACAAAGCTTTTCCACATTTCAGCCATGCTAACCCTGCCTTCTGAGGTGCTCCCGGTGCCCCGGCTGCGTTGGCAACCTCTTCCTCCTCCTCTGCCTTCGCCTTGTGCTTCCACCGTACGCCCGCTGTCAGGTGGGAATGCCACCAGCAGCGCGTCTACCAGCGTGCGCTTGTACTCGCGCATCTTACGATCCCGCTCCAGTGAGGGAATTAAGGAGGGTACGTTGTCCTTGTAACGGGGATCCAGCAGGGTGGCCACCCAGTAATCAGCACCAGTTAAAATGTGGGCAACTCGGCGGTCATTGCGGAAACACTGCAGCATGTAATCGCTCATGTGTGCCAGGCTGCCCAGAGGCAAAGAAAAGCTGTCCTCTGTGGGAGGTGTATCGTCTGTGTCCTCTGTATCCCCCCAGCCACGCACCAGTGATGGCCACGAGCTGGTCTGGGTGCCACCCTGTTGTGAAAATGGCTCCTCCTCCTCCTCCTCCATCTCCTCCTCCACCTCGTCATCCTCCAGAACTGTGCCCTTTCTGTCGGACAATTGTATACCTGGCGTTTGTTGGTGCAGGAACCCACCCTCGTTGCCACTTGTGAAAGACTGCCCTGAAAGCCTTTGAAATGATCCCCCTTCCTCCTCCTCCTCCTCATCCTCCTGTGCCACATCCTCTTCCATCATCGCCCAAAGCGTTTTTTCAAGGAGGCATAGAACTGGGATAGTAACGCTAAGAATGGCGTCATTGGCACTGGACATGTTGGTGGAGTACTCGAAACAGCGCAACAAGGCACACAGGTCTCGCATGGAGGCCCAGTTATTGGTGGTGAAGTGGTGCTGTTCCGCAGAGCGACTCACACGTGATTGCTGCAGCTGAAACTCCACTATCGCCTGTTGCTGCTCGCACAGTCTGGCCAGCATGTGCAATGTGGAGTTCCACCTTGTGGGCACGTCACATATGAGGCGGTGAGCGGGAAGGCCGAAGTTACGCTGCAGCGCTGAGAGGCGAGCAGCAGCAGGGTGAGAACGCCGAAAGTGCGCACACACAGCCCGCACTTTCTGCAGCAGCTCTGGCATATTGGTTTAATTTTTAAGGAACCTCTGGACCACCAAGTTCAGCACATGCGCCAGGCAAGGGATGTGCGTCAAACCGGCTAGGCCCAGAGCTGCTACGAGATTTCGCCCATTATCGCACACCACCAGGCCGGGCTTGAGGCTCACTGACAGCAACCACTCATTGGTCTGTTGTTCCATGTCCCTCCACAACTCCTGCGCGGTGTGGGGTTTTTCCCCCAAACAGGAAAGTTTTAAAACTGCCTGCTGTCGTTTACCCCTGGCTGTGCTGAAGTTGGTGGTGAAGGTGTTACGCTGACCGGATGAGGAGGCGGTAGAGGATGAGGAAGCAGAGTAGGAGGAGTTAGCAACAGGAGGCAAACTGAAGCGCCCTGCAATCCTCGGTGGTGGAAGGACATGCGCCAAACTGCTATCTGCCTCAGGCCCAGCCGCCACTGCATTTACCCAGTGTGCTGTTAGGGAGATATAACGTCCCTGACCGTGCTTACTGGTCCACGCATCCGTAGTTAGGTGGACCTTGCCACAGATGGCGTTGCGCAGTGCACACCTGATTTTGTCCCGCACTTGGTTGTGCAGGGAAGGGATGGCTCGCCTGGAAAAATAGTGGCGGCTGGGCACGACGTACTGTGGGACAGCCAATGCCATCAGGCTTTTAAAACTCTGCGTCTCCACCATACGGAATGACAGCATTTCAAAGGCCAGGAGTTTTGAAATGCTGGCATTCAGGGCCAGGGATCGCGGGTGGCTTGGGGGGTACTTCCTCTTCCGCTCCAATGTTTGGGAGATAGCGAGCTGAACGCTTCCATGGGACATTGTGGAGATGGTCGGTGACCCAGGTGGTAGTGTTGCTGGCAGATCCTCTGTTTGCGGGGTGGCAGGTGCCACTGTCACTACAGAGGTGGATGAAGAGGCCGAGACTGCAGCAGAAGAGGAAGCAGGAGGAGCCAGAGACCTTTCTTGGTTTTTGAGGTGTCTACTCCACTGCAGCTCGTGCTTTGCACTTAGATGCCTGGTCATGCAGGTTGTGCTCAGGTTGAGAACGTTTATGCCTCGCTTCAGCCTCTGATTGCACAGCCTGCAAACCACTCGTGTCTTGTCATCAGCACATTGTGTGAAGAACTGCCACGCTAGGGAACTCCTTGGACCTGGCTTTGGTGTGCTCGGTCCCTTGCTGCATTGGGCAGTAGCAGACATACTGTCTAGCGGACGGACGCTCCGCTTTTGCACCCTGCTCCCTCTTCTGCTGTGCTGGTGGCTCTGTGCGACCACCGCCTCTTCCTCCAAACTACACTGGTCACCTGCATAACGTTCATTCCATGTGGGGTCGAGGACCTCATCGTCCTCCACATCATCTTCCACCCAGTCTTCACCCCTGCCCTCCTTGTCTGTCTGCACAATTACGAAAGCAGCAGCATTTGGCACCTGTGTTTCGTCATCATCCGAGACGTACTGCAATGGTCCTCCCATGTACTCATCATGAAACATAAGTGGTTGGGCATCGGTGCACTCAATCTCTTCCACTTCTGGGGCAGGGCTAGGTGGATGGCCCTGGGAAACCCTGCTAACAGAGTCATCGAAAAGCAGAAGAGACTGCTGCATGATTTGGGGCTCAGACTGCTTGGCTGATTTGCAAGGGGGTGAGGTGAAAGACTGATGGACATGGGTTTCAGGTGCCAACTCTGATCTTTCATCAGAAGAGTGGGTGGGAGACAATGTGAAGGAACCCGAGGCACTGTCAGCAACCCAATCTACTATCGCCTGTACTTGTCCTGGCCTAAACATTCGTACAGCCTCATTAGGCGCGACAAAATACCGCCGCAGGCTCGGTCGCCTACTCGCACCTGAGGAAGGTGTTTCACTTGTGCGTGTATCTGGCACAGATCCACCACGTCCTCTCCCTGCAACAGGAGCTCCACCAGCAGCACCACGACCGGGGCCACCACGTCCCTTTGACCTTCTCCTCATATTTTCCAAATTTAGGATCTTGCCCTAAATGGGTGTTTTTGGAAGAGCAGAACACACCCACAGTACGTAACCGCTGAATCGCACAGCTACAGAACTGCAGAAAATGCTATTAAAAAAAATGTTTTTTTTTTAGTATAGCACAGTAGAAGAAAACTATTTAGAAATTGTTTATTTCACACACCTCCAAATATGTATAACACACTGCAAACTATTTTTTTTTGTTTACAAACGTTTTTATTTAAGTATCAGCATCATACAAAGAAAATGTCAGACAGCATAATCAATTCAGAGGAAAAATAAACGTCGCATGACATGGGAGAGAGATAGGGGTACATAATAGAGTTGACATTACATGAAACTGCACAAGACTGATAAATCATTCGTGAATACATGTGGTGGTTGTGAAAGGTGCCAACAGAAAAAATTCTAAAATGGGATTACGGTATATCGAACCAGTGTTTCCATTTATCATCATAAATTTGCATAGTGTCATAGAGCGTGTGGTGGATACGTTCTGCCAGCTTAATTGCTTCCATTCGTGTCAGCACTTGGGACCAGGCAAGGGACGGGGAGCGCCAGTTGCGTGCGATAACCCAATGGACGGCCAAAAAGAGGGAGTATATTAGTTTAGCGCAAGGTGTAGGGATATCAGGGATGGGTGTAAAGCATAGGCACATTTGGGCTGTAAGGGTAATGGTCCTACCAGCTATGGTTGAAGCTTTGGTGGCTGCCGCCTGCCAAGTGGGTTGAAGATGTGTACAGCTCCAAAAGGTGTGAATCAGTGTGCCCGACACAGGGCAGCCCCGAAAACAGAGCGGGGAAACTGCAGGGAAGAGTGTGTGGAGGTGTGCTGGGGTTAGGTACCATCTGAGGTGTAGTTTAACAGCCGTTTCACGAATGGAGTAGGCTCTGGTGTGTTTATACATATTTGTCAACATCTCCTCCCATTCTAGGGGTTCAAAAGTCAGGCCCAATTCCTCCTCCCACCTGAGCGTTGGTTTTGTCTTGGCTGGCAGGGCATATTTGTTCAGCATGGTGTATGTCTTGGATATAATCCCTCTGTCTCTAGATGATTGAGAGCATAAGCGTTCATATGGGGTACAGTGGGTGCGGGAATTCAGAGAGCCCCTGTGTTGGAAGAAATGTCTAACCTGCATGTACTTATATACTTCGGAGGATGGGAACTCATGATCTGTCTGTAGTTGCTGGAAGGATTTAAAATGTCTGCCTTCTTTTAAGGATTGTAACGTAATAACCTCCGATGTCAACCATCTGGAGAATCCTGTCCTATCCTCAAAGGCCGGAGGGAAATCTGGATCTCCTATAAAGGAGTATAACGGGGAGAGAGAAGAGGATAAATCAAACTTATGGCCATATAACCGCCAGAGGTGGAGTGCCTGACTAACAATAGAGTTTAGTGGGGTGAGTAGGCACGGCTTTATAGATCCTTCCCACAAGAGTCCCGACAGGTGGAAAGGGAGTATTGACTGAGTCTCGAAGGCCAGCCAGGGAATACCAGATGGGGTTGCGTGCCATTGTGCAGTTTGTGCAAATCTTGACGCTAAGTAGTAGCGCCAAAGGTCGGGAAGGCCTAGACCTCCTAAGGGTTGGGGTCTATATAGTAAGGCTTTATGAAATCTTGTTTTTTTATTATGCCACACAAATCTATTCACTTCTTTTTGGATTGAATCACTATAAGTCTTAGGGACGTATATAGGGAGGGCCCTGAAAAAAAACAATAGCTTGTGCAAAATGGCCATTTTAATGGCTGTGACCCTACCCAGCAGGGAGACGTGATATGTATCCCAGGTTTTAAGTAAGGTTTTAACATGGGAGACTATGGGGTGAAAATTCACATGGAACAGGGAATAAAAAGCAGGGGTAAGCTGAATTCCTAAGTAGCGGAGGGTGTCCGTGCACCAAGTAAATGCAAAGTGATGTCTCAGGGAAGCCTCAAGATCTGGAGGTATATTTATTGGCATGGCCGAACATTTGGCTAGATTAACCCCCAGCCCAGAGATTGTGTGGAAAGAATCAAGTAAAGATGTGAGGTTGGGCAATGCTATAAGTGGATTGGACAAGAATAGGAGCACATCATCGGCATAGAGGCTAAGTTTAAATTCGTTAGGGCCTTTGCAGTATCCTTTAATGTTAACATTGTTGGTTATAGCACGGGAAAGGGGCTCTATGGCCAGGGCAAAAAGGAGAGGGGATAACGGACATCCCTGCCTTGTGCCCTTCTGGAGGGGAAAAAATGGGGAATTATTGCCTGGGAGTTTAATGCGTGTTTGTGGGTCTCTGTATAAGGAGTGGAAACCGTGTATAAAGTTTCCCGAGATACCGAATTTGGGTAGGAGGTGATCAAGGTAGGACCAGCTGACGCTATCGAATGCCTTGTGAATATCCAGACTGAGCAGGAGAGTTTGCTTAGAATGAAGGTTGGCATCCTGTATTATGTTAGAAACTAGGCGGATATTATCTGTGATCTGCCTACCGGGAATAAATCCCGTCTGGTCGGGGGAGATCAGGCTGGTTATAACAGAGGCAAGTCTGTCTGCTAGCAGTCTGCCGAAGATTTTCAGGTCATAATTGATCACTGATATTGGACGAAAGTTTTGGGGCAGGGAATGATCTTTGTGTGGTTTGGGGATGACGGACATATTCGCTAGAAGCATCTCTGCTGGAAAGTCATTTCCTTTCAAGATTTAGTTATACAGAGAGGTCAGATGAGGGGACAAAATGTGTGCGAATTTATTATAATAGGAAGTGGAGTAGCCTTCCGGGCCAGGGGCTGTGGAGGATTTGAGGGATTTGATAATGGACAATATTTCTCGTTCAGAACAGGGGGCATACAGGGACTCTAATTGTTGGTCTGTTAGAGTAGGTAGGGCCAGGTCTGAGAACCAGGAATGTGCGGAAGGGTCTGAGGTGGGACTCGACATTTTGAACAAATCTTTATAATATTTTATGAAAATCTCCAGGACATCCTTAGGGTGAGAGACCAAAATGCCCGCAGAGTTGCGAAGTCTATAGGTATGTGAGGGCTTTGTGGCCTGGTTCAGTTTCCGGGCGAACATGGTTGAAGACGTATTGCTATGTAGCAAAAACTTAGCTTTGGCCCACCTCAAGGCTTTTTCCGTATCCTCCGAAAGCAGGAGATCTAATGTGTGTTTTTTAGTGTGGATTTGTTCAAGAAGGGCAGGGGAGGGATCCTGACTATATTTGTTGTATAGGGTATTAAGGGTCTTTGTGAGCAAACGGAGATCAGATATTTTAGCTTTGTTTCTTTTGGAGGCTAAGTCAATGAGGTTGCCTCTCATGACTGCCTTATGGGCAGTCCATAAAGTACTTGGAGATGTGTCAGGTAGGTGGTTATCAGTGAAGTACTCCTGCAGTTTGGTGTTAAGCGCCTCAACCGTTGGGGAATCAGTAAGTAGTGATTCGTTCAATCTCCAGGAGTAGGTCGTGGGTTTGAGGCCCATCCCCCGAACTGTGAACTCAACTATATTGTGATCGGACCAAGGGCAAACGTGAATCTCTGCCCTCGAAGAGTTAGCTAGGATAGTGGGGGTGCTGAAAATATAATCTAATCGCGCAAAGCTATCATGAGGGTTCGAGTAGAATGTATAAGACCTGCACCCAATATTATGTGCCCGCCACGTGTCAATAAGTTGCAGCGCATTTAGACTATTGGACAGGGTTTTAGGAAATGCCTTAGAGGCGGGGGTGCTCCTGCTCCGATCTAGGCTCGGGTTCGCTGTGAGATTAAAATCCCCCCCTATTGGGGGCGTGGCCTGGACTTCACCGTGATGGCGGTGTAACTCCGGAGCTCCGGCGAAAGGCGAGAGAAACAGCGGCTCACAGCTACACAGGACACTGCACTTGCAGCCCACTACGGCGGTTCATCTCCCCGGCACCTCGGCATCATGACCAGGAGACGCCAGGCGGAACATCGGCCCAGAAAACTGACGGCATACTTCACACAGCATATGCAGCCTCGTGGGCAAGATGGCGCCGGCTCCTTCTCCACTCCGAAGACGGCGCACTTCCACACAAACACCCATGATGACCCAGCTTATCGCAACACTCGGCGCACAAGGGGAACCTCAGAGACTCCTTCACCTCTCATTAGGAGTCCGGCTAAAGCCAGAGCCAGAATGGAGGAGCAGGAGACACAGCAATGTGAGGTAAGATCTAACGCTGACTCACAAGAAGACACAAGAGAACTCCCTGACTCCATAGTGGCATTCCCCACACAAAACCAACCAGTCCTAGACACTACACTAAAGGATATGCTTGTCTCCCTGAAAAGCTCTATTCATGCTGACATGATGACATGCATGAGGAAGTTTAGCTCAGAACTTAATGCAGTGGGGGACAGAGTGGATCATATCGAATCCAAAATGGAGGAGTATGCTACGACAATTAATGACCTGGTAGACGCTCATGATAATGTTGAGGAGGATCACGCATGGATGAAAGCCAAATTAGCAGATTTGGAAGACAGGGCCAGGAGGAATAATGTCAAGATCAGAGGCATTCCAGAATCTGTGCAACCCTCTGAATTACGTTCGTATGCTACGGCAATGCTATCAACCCTCATGCCGGATCTTCCTCCTATTGAACTGTCCATAGATAGAATCCATCGTCTCCCAAAACCCTCATTTATCCAGGAGCACATACCTAGAGATGTATTGTTTCGCATGCATTTTTACCAAACCAAGGAGCGGTTGATGCAAATTACCCGTAAAGGGGAACACAGCACCACAGATTACTCAGATCTGCAATTTTATACAGATCTGTCGCAGCACACTTTGCAACTCCGCAAAAATCTCAATAATATTACTAAGGCATTGAGAAACCATGCTATCACATACAGATGGGGCTACCCGACCAAACTAATCATAACTAGAGAAGGTTCTACACATGTAATTACTTCTCCTACTGAGGGTTTCCAACTTCTCCAGAAATGGAAGATTGTCCCAGAGGAACCTCCTTCAACATCTAATGATACAAGCCCTAAGAGGATTCCTCCAGAATGGCAACATGCTTCAAACTCCTGAGGCGTCAGTGATATCTACAGGGCCCTGCTATATTCATTTGTTGCCCTATTAATGGGCCTCGCCCTTTGGAGCTCTATCCTGTAACCTGCGCTCCCATTTACCTGAGCAGAATTTCTGCACCTGGGTGTAATACCCTCCTTTTAAACTTTTTTTTGTTTGTTTTCTTTTTTCTATACCGAATTTCTTTTCAGACATTGCTTATGTTACCAGAAACGAGACTCCGTTTTGAACAACCTAGGAATACATGCATCCCTCGGACAGCCTCCTGCCAGCTATGTGAGTACGCACCATGTGTAAATTTCAGCATTCCACTTAAACTCTGTCATGCCAGTTAAAATTCTATCCATAAATGCACATGGCTTAAACCATCCAGCCAAAAGGGCATCCCTCTGGAAAGAAGCAGACTCTTCTCATTGTGACATAATATGCGTTCAAGAAACGCATTTTCACCATAGTGCACCGCCTAGATGCACCCATAAAGGCTTCCAACACTACTTCTTCTCAAATATGACAGCCAAACAACGGGGAGTCATGATTGCAATTAGGGACTCAATTTCTTTTCAATTACTTAAGGACATTTGTGACCCATCAGGTCGATATGTCATTCTAGTGTGTGACATCAACGCTACACGATATACTCTGGTGAACGTCTATGTTCCAAATAAACACCAAATCAAATTCCTGAATGTCCTGATGAAAAAGATACGGAAAATACAACAAGGATCTCTTATACTCTGTGGAGACTTTAACGTAACTCCTGACCCTCAAATAGACTCTACATCTAAACCCTCTAAAAGGACACTGTATTTGCAGTCCTTTTTGCAAAGACAAGAGTTATATGATGCATGGCGTTGTATCCATGCCAACGAAAGAGATTTCACGTTCTTTTCCCACAGGCACTGCACGTATACGAGGATTGATCTGTTTCTGATGGACAGGTGGTTACTCCAGAAAGTATCTCAAATCACACTGAATAGCATATCATGGTCAGACCATGCTCCTGTGTTATTGACACTAGGAGACACTTATCCTTCCAACAGTGCCTTTATTTGGCGCTCCAATACCCACATCATCCAAAACAAGGAAACAAAAAAAATTCTGGAGGACCGCTTGCTTGATTACTTTCAGATCAACTCCCCGTCCACAAATGATCCATTTGTGCTGTGGAACGCCCACAAGGCATATATCAGGGGTGTGTTTATCCAGCAGGGCACTAGAATCAAGAGGCAGAGGCAGCAGCGACTCAATACTCTACTCACAGACATAGAATTATTAGAAGCCCAAAATAAACTTAATCCTACCCCCATATTGAGTGCACAACTTACCTCACTGAGACACGACCTCAGACTCGCTTTACTCCAATCCTTCGAAAAAGTAGAGAAAAAATTGAAGATGTCCTTTTACTCTACAGGTAATAAGGCCGGGAAAAACCTGGCCCGTAGACTACAAGGCCAGCGCTTTAAGACTAAAATACCACATATTATTAGCCCTAAATCTTCTCAGAAGGTGTATGATCCCCAAAAAATTGCAGATGCCTTTAGTGATTATTATGGGGCATTATACAACCTGAACCAAGATAGCCTAACGGCACAACCCTCCCTCTCAGATATAGAAAATTTTCTACAAAACATTCATCTGCCCCAACTTTCCCCCTCACAGCTCCAGGAGCTAAACGCTCCTTTTTCCTTAGTAGAATTGCTCAAAACTATAGAGAATCTCCTGAATAATAAATCTCCTGGTCCGGATGGTCTCACAGGGGAGTACTATAAACAGTTTAAACCTATTCTTGGGCCATACCTCCTCAAAGTATTTGATGCTGCTGCTGCCTCGGCTTCTTTTCCGCCAGAAATGTTAGAGGCCTTAATTGTAACGTTACCTAAACCGGGCAAGGAACCAGATGCACCTAAAAATTTTAGACCTATATCCTTGCTCAACAATGATGTGAAATTGTATGCTAAAATTATAGCATTAAGATTGGTGGACATCTTACCTACTCTCATTGACCCTGACCAATCTGGGTTCACTAAGGGTAGGCAGGCGTCGGATGCTACTAGACGTTTAATAAATGTTGTGCATATCGCCAGACGGGGGAAAACGCCTTCTCTGCTTCTGGCTTTAGATGCAGAGAAGGCGTTCGATAGGGTACACTGGTTGTATCTTACAAAAACCTTGGAAAAATTTGGTTTCTCAGGACACCTGCTCTCAGCAATATTAGCTTTGTATACTTCTCCATCAGCTCGGGTGTACACATCTGGAATGCTGTCTAAGCCTTTCAAAATCACTAACGGGACCCGTCAGGGATGTCCACTGTCCCCTCTTATTTTCAATATACTTATGGAACCGTTAGCCGCCAGTATTCGACAATCCCCTGATATTCAAGGTTTTACAATTAAATCCCGTAAGCATGTCATAAGTCTTTTTGCGGATGATGTAATATTGATGCTCACTGACCCGCTGTCTTCCCTAGATCATGTATACCACACGCTTCAGGAGTATGGAAAAGTGTCATACTATAAAGTGAATGACTCGAAGTCATTCATCCTTGATCTAGGAGTATCCCCAAAAGATAAGCTAATTATACAAACCAAATTTCCTTATGTCTGGTGTGCACATGAAATCACATACCTGGGCATTAAATTGACCTCCCAAACTAGACAATTATTTCAGGCCAACTATCTCCCTCTTGAAAAGAAACTCGCAGACAACCTAAAGTCACTAAGCAAACATGTTCTATCTTGGTCGGGAAGATTGGCAGCTTTCAAAATGCAAATATTGCCACAAATTCTCTACATTTATCTTGGTCGGGAAGATTGGCAGCTTTCAAAATGCAAATATTGCCACAAATTCTCTACATTTATCGCACAGTACCCATTCCCATACCTCAACACTTTTTTAAAACCCTTCAGTCCCTTCTAGCTAAATATCTTTGGGAAGGTAAAAGGGCCAGGAGCGCCTTTTCCAAACTAAAAAAAACAAAACAGGCTGGTGGCCTGGGTGTACCGGTCTTTGCAGATTATCATGCCGCTGCGACTCTCGCACAGATTAAAGGCTGGTTCCCCAATCAACCCACTCCACTGTGGGGAAACATTGAAGAAACTTTAATACCCGGTGGAAATCTACTTAACTATCTCTTAGCGTACCCTCATATTAAATCCAAATCCAAAAACCTTTCTCCTCCCATGATAGTATCCCTGAATTCCTGGAAAACATTAGTAACACACAAATCCCTTTCTACCCCTACTTCTCCTCTACTAATACCCATTTCTACTCTAGACTTGATAATGCCTGACCTGACCTTAACCAGATGGCGGCGACAAGGCATCATGCAGATCTCAGATCTATACAGAAACAACCTCCTTAAAACATTTGCTGAGTTGCAATCAGAATATGGACTACCAAATTCGGAGCAGTTTAATTACCTCCGAGTGAAATCGTACCTTAAAAACAAAAATATTAAGAAGTACAATTTATTTTGGAAAATTAATATCCATCTAGCATCTAAAGAAAACCATAAGGGTGGTATATCATTATTTTATAACTTCCTATATGACAAGTCCATATTCATGAAAACGAATTCTATGAAAGCATGGGAGGCAGATATCCAAGAATCATTTTCAGAAACACAATGGCATAAAGCATTACAACAAATCTACACAGCAACTAAATGTACAAACCTATGGGAACTATCCCACAAAGTAACACAAAGGTGGTACCTGACCCCGAATAGGGTAGCCAAATTTGATTCCTCCACATCTTCTGATTGTTGCAGGAATTGTGCACAACTGGGAACTATCTTCCATATACTATGGGCATGTAGCAAATTAGCGAGATTTTGGTCTGGCATTTTCAAGGTCCACTATCAAGTCACGGGTTTATCTATGCCATATTCGCCTTCCCTAGCTCTTTTAAACTTAGGGATCGAAAACTTGCCACCGGTACACAGGAAATTCACCACACATCTATTTCTAGCGGCCAAGCTAGTTATACTTAGAGCGTGGAAATCTCCAGAACCTCCAGAGTTTCAGGAGGCAATTCGCACGTTGTCCGTACATTTCACCTATGAACGAATGTTAGCCTCCATTGGGGGGCGGACTATGCAGTTCCTCTCTAGTTGGCAACCATGGATAGACTGGTATAAAGACTACAAATCATAATAAAACCAGATTAGCAGTCATATATAGGGGGGTCAACCCTAATAAAACTGATAATAAAACTGACACTTAAACCTTTATAGGCAGATCCGAGGGATGGCGGCGATGGTGGGGATGGTGATTACAATGGTAATGGTAACAGTAAAAGTAAAGATAATAAAACCTAGGTTGATGTTCGTTTTTTTTTTCTTTTCCTCTGGTTACTCTGAAAGCTCACTCTTTGTTCTTATATTAATTTCTTCTATGTTAGGACCTATATTCTCGGTGAATATAATTTCCAATAAGATAGAAGAGCTTGATCTCATACCTTTTTCACATAGGCTGGTACTGTGCAAGTGGGGGGTGGGGGGGTTGCCTCTCTCTCCGGACCACAGATAGTTCCCATGGGGGTGTCTGGGGAGGGGAGGGGATTCCCTCAGCCTCGTGTATATTGTATGTGTTTATACCAAGACAAGGCATTTTATATGACTCCTATCTGTATATTCAAATGTATCAATATGTCTTCGTCCCACATGTGGAATGTATTGTTCACCCTTTGTTTACCTTTAAAACCCAATAAAAATCTATTGATAAAAAAATCCCCCCCTATTATTAAATGTGGTGAAAGGTATCGTTCCAGGATTGAAAAAAAACATTTAAAGAAAGAAGCCTGTGCCTCATTAGGGGCGTATAAAGAAACCATGGTAACTGCTTGGCCCTGTATTTTACCCTGCAGGATTATAAACCTGCTATCCGGGTCTTTATATATATGTGTCGCCTCGAAGAGGACTGAGTTACTAATAAAAATGGCAACTCCACGTGTCTTATTAGAGTGGGAGGTACAGTGAAACTGTTTAAATGCTCGATCAAAATATTGGGGGTGATTTGAGCTAGAAAAATGGGTCTCCTGTAGTAGGAGAATGTCTGCTCCCAGGTTTTTATAGTGTCTAAAGGCCTTTCTACGCTTCTGGGGCAGGTTAAAGCCCTGTACATTATGGGACAAGATCTTAAGGGCCATCATGAACTAACAGGGATAGGGCATATGAATGGGAGGTGCATGTATAAGGGGAAGACCACGTAGAATTGCCATGTGTGCTTCTGTCAAACAAGTAACATAGCATGTCTGTCTTTGAGTAGAGAGAATGAGCGTCTGATCGATACTGTAACAAGGAGAGAAACAACATAAATGACTTTTCAAGGTAAATTGCAAAAATAAGAGCATAACCAGTAAACTTTAACTCAAGGGTGTTAACAAAACCATTACGAGCATGGGGGTCAAAGGAAAACAGTCCAAATGACCAAAAAAACTTTTCCAATGGACTATGTAGTCCTATACCAACTGCCGGATCCTGATAGGATTGCAGCGACGAACAGGGCAACCATACAACGCACATCGCCCTGAACCTCACAGTGGCCCGGGTCCCAAAGTCAGCAGGGGGGAAGCAGTGGACGAGAGGAGACTCGTCGCCTCAGATCACATTAGCACTATATCAAAAAGATTCTAAAAAAAAAAAAAAAAAACACCATGAAAAATAATGTGCCAGAAAAAAGTAAACTGATGCATGCCATCTTGCATGAGCAGAGCAGTGCTCCCGCACAACTATGGTAGAACTATCCCCGAGAGGGGATAGGTTGATGCAACCTAGCATAAGGAGTAAGCAAGTGTTACCGGTGTAGGTCACATCGTGGTTCAGCTATGGAGGTTCGTGGTCTGAGAGCCAGCACAGAAGTCCCGAGCGTGGGCAAGAAAGTAAACTGTTATGTAGGTAGGATGTTAATACCACTGAGGGGGACTGGAGCATGAGACATGAGCCTGGGGGCTCTGCAAACATGCTAGTGATGACTCCAGTCTCAAGTGTGGACAGGACCCTGATAGGGGAAATCCTGCCCGTCCAGATACCGGAGCCTGTACAAATTCTAAGTGTGGATCTTTAAGCCGGTTGGTCTCGGAAGGGTTGGCGCCATCTGCCCTGGTTCCTACGAGAAGAAGGGGTGTTCCAGATTGGGTTAGGTCCTGGAGTAGAGGGTCTGCAGTTAACAGCCTCTGGTTCCAAGAGGCCTAGTTTAATTAAGATCTCCTTCCCCTCCGCCACATTATAGGCTGTGTAGGTGGTTCCATTGTGTGGGACTGTGAGTTTAAACGGGAAGCCCCATCTGTAGCGAATGTGGGCTGACTGCAGGACTGATGTGACTTCCTTCATGCGACGTCTGCGGTCGAGGGTAGCCTGAGAGATATCAGGGAAAATTTGGATCCTTACCCCATCCAGGTTGATTGTTGCAGAATTCCTTGCTGCACGGAGAATCTCCTCTTTAATCAAGAAGTCCTTGAGACATAAAACTATGTCTCGCAGCGGTTTCTCAGCTGGGGGCTTGGGGCGCAATGCCCTGTGAATCCTGTCATACACAAACGCTGAAGCGGGTGTAGAGGGAAGGAGGCTGAGGAACAGCTTAGTTGCAGCGGCCGGGAGGTCTATGACAGATTCGGCATACCCCGTAGTCTGAGATTGTTCCTCCTGTTTCGATTATCAAGATCCTCGACCTGTGATTGCACCAGTTGGAAATTTTCAGCCAGTGCCTCATAGTCTTTGTGGAGATCCGCGTGTGCTACAGCCAATTCATCATGTTTAGCTTCTAACATGTCCGTGCGGCCTCCCAGCGTGGTGATCTCCAGTGAGAGAATACTAGTGGCTTTGTGGAGTTCACTTTGGAACTTTCCAGCTATTTTCTCATACATGGAGGCAAGGCTCTCTTCAAGGTCAGCCTTAGTTAGCTGATAGGGACACTCACCTTCTGTGAGGGTTGAAACCGAAGCCTCTGGGGATACCGCCGGCGGCGGGGAACCTCGCTGTGCCCAGGGCGCCATCTTTGGACATGACTGCTTTTACAGCGGTGCGGAGAAGGTAAGTCGTAAGGACCTCTGCGGCTTAGATTTCAGAGGTTTTTTCCGTGAAGGCATGCACCTGAAGTTCTTACAGGGGTGCAGGGTATAAGCAGTACGAAACAAGTGTAGTATAGCCCTGTGGGGAGGCGGTTGGTCTCCTCTTCTGTCGGAGCTCCTGTTAGTTGCGACCTTCTCTCATCGCGTCCAGGCCACGCCCCCCACTGCAAACTATTTTTTGTGCCCCTAAAAGGCGTTTTTTCGAAGAGCAGAACACACCCACAGTACGTAACCGCTGAATCGCACAGCTACAGAACTGCAGAAAATGCTATTAAAAAAAAAAGTTTTTTTTTTTAGTATAGCACAGTAGAAGAAAACTATTTAGAAATTATTTATTTCACACACCTCCAAATATGTATAACACACTGCAAACTATTTTTTGTGTCCCTAAAAGGCGTTTTTTGGAAGAGCAGAACACACCCACAGTACGTAACCGCTGAATCGCTCAGCTACAGAACTGCAGAAAATGCTATTCAAAAAAAATGTTGTTTTTTTAGTATAGCACAGTAGGAGAAAACTATATAGAAATTGTTTATTTCACACACCTCCACATATGTATAACACACTGCAAACTATTTTTTGTGGCCCTGAATGGCTCTTTTTGCAAACGTACATTAAAGTGCAATTTTTTTTTTTTTTGCCCTAAACGGGTCTTTTTTTGCACGAGCAAAATAAAATGCTAATTTTTTATTTTTTTTGCCCTATGGGTCTTTTGGAAAAGAGCACAATAAAGTGCCTTTCTTTTTTCCCCTAAAAGTTAGATTTTCTCTGACACTGGGCTCATGGCAGTGTAAAAAGACTGCACTGCAACACAAACAGGTAAACCTATGCAGATCGCTGATTTTAATCTCTGAATCTGGACTCCTATATAATATTCTCTCTCCCTGAAAGCACCAACACAGGAACCTGGCCCTACACTACACTATCTCTCTATCTTTTCCCTCAGATTGCAGAATCAGGACTACCTCATGTATTTTTCTATCTCTCCCTAAAAGCAGCAGCAGCAGCAGACTAGATCCTCTCCCTATCTATTCTGAAGCAGAGTGACGTGTGTGCTGTGTGCCTCTAGCTTATATAGAAGCTGGGTCACATGTTGCACTGACCAATCACAGCCATGCCATTAGTAGGCATGGCTATGATGGCCTCTAAGGGCACACCAGCTAATCAAAAGGTGATTGGCTGGCCCCTGAAGCATTTCTAAATGCGTAATTAGATTGCCGAACCCGAACCCGGACTTTTGCGCAAAGTCCGGGTTCGGGTTCGGGAAAAACCTAAAGTTCGGTACGGACCCGAACTTTACAGTTCGGGTTCGCTCAACACTAATGAATAATGATACTCTGAATAGTCTAAGGTTAGTGAGGACAGGATAAGGTTATTAGTGGTGTATTAAAGGTTTAGTGTTGGGTCCCCTTCTTTTAAAAATATTTATAAATGATGTAGAATTTGAGATTAAAAGTACCATTTGCTGTGTTTGCTGTTAAAACCAAGCTATGTAGTGGAATAACATACTGCAACTTAAATGTAAGAAAGGTACCTGTATGCATTGAAAACGAAGGAATCATTCAGAAAAAAAGTTTTCAAGGCTTTTTAAGAAAAAAAAAAAACATTTAACCCTAAATGATCAAATGGAAAAATCCATGATCCATCAGCTACTCTGCATAGGAAATGATGAGCCATCCCTTAGAGCACACCTTACACGTGTCATACCCCTATCACAGTGTAATGGATATGTATGAGGCGAACAACCCCCAGTTTAGTTCGCACCAGAACTTGCAAACAGGCAATAAATTAGTTTGAACATCCGAACACCGTTAAAGTCTATGGGACTCGAACATGAAAAATCTAAAGTGCTAATATTAAAGGCTTATATGGAAGTTATTGTCATAAAAAGTGTTTGGGGACCCGGGTCCTGCCCCAGGGGACATGTATCAATGCAAATAAAAGTTTTAAAAACGGCCGTTTTTTCGGGAGCAGTGATTTTAATAATGCTTAAAGTGAAACAATAAAAGTGAAATATTCCTTTAAATTTCGTACCTAGTGGGTGTGTATAGTATGCATGTAAAGCAGCGTGTGTTTCCCGTGTTTAGAATTGTCCCTGCACAAAGTGACATTTCTGAAGGAAAAAATTTAATTTAAAAGCACTCACGGCTATAATGATTGTCGGCTCCCGGCAATACAGAGAAAAGTCATTGATAAAAAAAATAAAAATGCTTGGGGGTCCCCCCAAATTCAATTACCAGGCCCTTCAGATCTGGTATGGATTTTAAGGGGAACTCCACGCCAAATAAAAAAAAATGGCGTGGAGTTCCCCCCAAAAATCCATACCAGACCCTTTATCCGAGCACACAACCTGGCAGGCCGCAGGAAAAGAGGGGGGGATGAGAGAGCGCCCCCCCTCCTGAACCGTACCAGGCCACATGCCCTCAACATGAGAAGGATGCTTTGGGGGTCTGTGACCCCTCAAAGCACCATGTCGCCATGTTGATGGGGACAAGGGCCTCACCCCCACAGCCAAACAAAGGGGACCCCCAGATCCCTGCCCCCCTATGTAAATTGGCAAGGGGTACATTGTACCCCTACCATTTCACAAAGAAAGTGTAAATTAAAAAAAAAACACACAGACACCGTTGGAAAAAAATAAATAAAAAACCCATTCCAGCAATGTAATCCAGTCTATCCAGCGTTGTTCTCTATGTCCCATGGTAATCCGATGTCCAGCGCTGCAGTCTCCTCCAGTCTCCACTCCACACGAAACCCCCATGACGTACTAGGGGCGGGGTCACCCGTCACCCGTCACATCATAGGGTAAGCCCCAGCTTTCCCCGCTTGCCGGGGAATAGCCTACGTCATTGGCTATTTCCCGGCAAGCGGGGAAAGACAGGGCTTACCCTATGATCTGACGGGTGACCTCGCCCCTCGTACGTCATGGGGGTTTCGTGATCTGATGTTTGACCCCGCCCCCTCATACGTTCAGACCCCGCCTACGTCATTTTTTTGCATTGATACATGTCCCCTGGGGCAGGACCCGGGTCCACAAACACTTTTTATGACAATAACTTGTGTAGCACACAGACCCTTTTTTCCTGCCTACCTTCACTTGCAGGAGCAAAGCCACATGACCGTATCCTCCTGGTATAAGAGGTTGAGCGGTGTTCTTGCAATTTTGGGTCCTGCAGCGAGTTACCTCCCCTCCATTGGTTCTCGTCTATAGAATGTAAGGAAAAGTCTATTCTTCCCCGGAAAAAGGCCAATGTCCAGACAGTAATTAAACTCCAACAACTGAGTTTATTTTATTTTGCTTGAAATAACTTTGGGAGAAAGGTTGAAGACAGCAATATAATCTAGTAGGAAATTAGGTTCAGGCACGCGGCACCCTATTCTCCACTCAAGCCTGAGTGGGTATTGCTCACCCGGATAGATCCCTCTCACAGTTCTAGCAGCCGGAGTGAAGCACGAACATGACACTTAGTTTAAGTCCCCTTCACGGACAAGTTCAGGAGATCCTCTGCCACAGAATCCTTTCATTCCTGATTTTAGAACTTCCTAACGCCTGTAGATGTTTAGAGACCATAGGTGCCAATGGGGCACACTACAGGAGCTATCTTGCAACTCATGAATCCTTCCCTCTGATAGGCAACCAGGCCTCTCCGAGACCATGACTTCCTTCACCGATCCCTCGGACAGGTCCTCCCCCTGTTTCCTCTGTTTCAGAGCAGGCCACCCTCCCTTAGGTTCCCTGGGACTCCAGTGGTTGGTTTTGTAGACCCAGTTGAAGGTACTGGGCCTACCTGGAACTCTGCAGCCTCGGGCTAAATGTGCCTGAGACTCCTCGACCAGTTCACGCACCCCCCGGCCAGCAGGGCCAAAGGGCGCGACTTTGCCACCAGGGGTCCTCCTTGGAATCCCCCCAGCACACCACACCAGATCATGGCGTCTGCCTTTTATGTACCCTCTCCCGGCATGCACAGCAGGCAGAACCAACCAACCGCACGGCAGTCGAGAGAGGACACCCAATCACACCGCAACGCCACCTGTGATTCTTCCCAAGACCTGGGCAACAGTGCCACCCACAGGTCAAGGGGAACTATACTCCAGGCAACATCACAGCAGAACAGAGTCCATACTAGGCAGAAATGGAAGAACCTGAGCTAAACTATTGCTCAGGCTACCCTTAAATTTAAAGCATAGCGACCCCAATTTTGGGGGTCCGCTACACTTGTAAGCCTTTAAAATTAGCACTTTAGATTTCTCCCATAGACTTTTACAGGGTGTTCCGCTGCTTTTTGAATTTGCCGCAAACACCCCACATTGTTCACTGTTCAGCGAACGAGTGTGAGTTCGACTCGAACTCGAAGCTCATCCCTAGTAATGGACATACTTTTTTAGTTTTCAACAGCAAAGAATCAAGGCAGCTGTTTTTTTTCCTTTTCACCATCTTTAATTTTTCATTATTATAATTTAATGTTCATCTCATCTTAAATGAGTGTGAGTCCTTAACCAAATGTGGTCAAAATCTGATACTGTTCTGTAAATTCTGTTATAGGGTTATAGTTCATTGCTTGCTAAAATTTACATTGTTGTGTATAAATAGGGTACTGTATAGCAGTTCTAAATGTTGCTAGTAAACTGCTGATCATTATGCTGTACTGCATTTGACCACTTATGATTAGATGTGTTGAACAATGATAAGCTACTTGAAAAATACTGTTTAATGCAGTACTATAGAACATTTAATTTTTGCTAGAAAGTGCGATAAGCTGAGTGGTAATCGGTAAGTTTTAAATACTGCATAACTGTTATATACAGTATATTGATTATAACAGTGTGTGCGTGTGTGTGTTTGTGTGTTTGTGTAACAAAACAATAAAGTGTTAGCAAGAGCAACAGGAGGCGATTAATGAAAAATTAAAATAGCAATGTGTAGGAGGTCATTAAACTAGCAAAGGATACAGTTTTCTGAGCAACAATGTTGCAATCTGGTTTATTCAGTAATTACTGTAGTTTCAATAATACTGCATTTTAAAAGAAAAGGAGAGCAAGAAACCCTGAATGGTATTTTGATGTAAAAAATATATTTACTGTATATTCCCTGTGAGCTCATTGTAGCAATGCTCTTTAAAATAAGAAACAAACCATTTTTATTGGAAAAATATAGTATTTTTACTAGCTTTACTATAAGGATCTGAAAAACTTCACTCAAAAAATGTGAATATGCGCTTTAATTATTCAGTAATGCGAAAAGCATTTGCACATGATTGGATATTCAAAGTGAACAAGAATTTGCTTTTCATGTGACTAAAGCCCCATACACACTATAAGATTTTCTGCTGATTTTTGTCATCAGATTTACCAAAACCATGTAGTACAAGGGCCTGCCTGATTGCATACAAATTGAAAATCTTAAGGTTTGACCTCATATTAGATGGTTTTGGTAAATCTGATGACAAAAATCAGCAGAAAATCTGATAGTGTGTATGGGGCTTAAGTCATTGAATTATATTCACACAAATGTTTAATGTGAACATTTTTAACTCCTTTAGTAAATCAGCCTCAATGCCTGCATTCATGGAAGATCCATATTCCTTGATTCTCCTCCACTGGATGGCACATTGCTTTTAGTTTATTTCATTTGCTAATTAGATCTACCTGTCTCTAAAACTTTTCTGAATATTTAAGAAACTTTCCATTTCTCCAGCTAGGTGTGATTGCTAGTAGGCAAGAGTGAAATTGAGGGGTTTATTTTTGGGATTTAAAGAGAAATCCATGGGAAAAGCAATTGAGCAAATAATTAGATTTTGATGGTTTAGCATTCTTAGTATTCAGTCCCTTTCTCTGTCTCAAAAAAGAGACACTAGGGGTCGGTTTAGACCACAGATGTCTCTCCTAAGCCCCCTGTTAAAAAAAAAAAAACAGTAAACAATATAATCTAATATTTGTTTGCCTGCGCTAAGGTAGAAAAAGTGTTAAAAAATAAAGTGCTACAAACTAGTGCATGGGATGCTGCTGGTAAAAAAGGTGTGTGATCCCCTTAAATGATATATATGAAGATCCCCAGCACTGTCCCCTAAATTATACAATTCATACATGTACACCATAAATCATAAAACAAATATTAGTTCATAAAATTCAGTTGTGCAAAAAATCATCAAAGTATTCCCAATAAAGGGCAATAGTGCTTTATTGAAACTGCAATCGGTGCTCCAAATCTTCTTATGTGTGATAAGGTGCTGTGCTCCCCTTTTGTGCCCTCACTCACCAAATTGGCTGTGTAAATGCACCTATCACAGATGAATGCTCAGTTGTTGTTTCTCCAGCTCCTCCACAGATTATGAATGCGAATACACCTTTCATAGGTGGATGCTCAGATGCCGTTTCTCCAGCTCCTCCACTTCTCTCAATAAGAAGGCAGGATAAAAGAGAAGTATGGGTTTCCTTTTTTTTGCTTACATATGTAGCGCCCCTTTACTTTTTAGGGGTGTTATGCGCCTAAGTTTAGGGGTTAGTCTGAGCTAGTATCCAGGCATAGACCGCTTTGATTGCTAGGTATTTGCTTCTGCCTATGTGATGCTGCCTGATGTATGGTTCCCTGTGGCCTGTAGGTGGCACTGCTATATCAGGTCAGGGTTGAGCCATGGGTGACATTACTGCGCCTTAGGGTGTCATCTCTCGGCAGAGGTACAGTGGGCGTGGTCGGCCCACTGTGCATGCCGGGAGAGGGTACATAAGGGGCAGACGCCATCTTGGAGGGAGTTGGAGAAGAGAAGAGTTGGAGTGGAGGAGCCAGAGGGGTGTGCCCCTTGGGGGTGCGATGACTGGCCGAGAAGTCTTGGGCACCTTTGGCCCTAGGCTGTAACATTCCAGGTAGGCCCAGTACCTTTAACTGGGTCTACAGTTCGCCCAATGAAGTCCCAGGGTGCCCAGGTAAGGGTACCCGCTCTGACCATGAGGAAGCCAGGGGAGGATCGGTCCCACTGAGGAGATGAGTGAGGGAAGATCGCTGTCTCGGGAGAGGCCTGGTGACCTGTCAGAGGGAAGGATTCTTTATTCCAGAAAGCTAACCTGTAGAGTGCTCATTGGCATTATCCTGTTCTTAAAATTCTACAGAGGTTAGAGTATCACTTGTACCCGTCCCTGGAGGGGATAGGGTGGCAGAACTGTTCGAGCTCCACACCGGCTGCTAAGACTGTGAGAGAGGACTATCCGGGGTGAGCTAAACCCACTCGGGATAGAGTAGCGACAAAGTTACTAGTTGTGCCTGGATCTAATCCCTCACACTTATTCTTTCTTTCATCCATCTGTCTCTGTCTACTACGCAGTAAATAGAAAATAAACTCTGTTGGAGTTAAAGTGTTTCTGGACATTGGCTTCTTTGGCCCCTTTCACACGGAGGTCCGTTCAGGTCCGCCTGTCAGTTTTTTAGGCGGACCTGAAACGGATCCTCCATGTACCCCTATGGAGGCACGGATGTCAGCGGAGACATGTCCGCTGACATCCGCTCCGCCAAAGTGTGACGGAGGAAAACCCTATTTTTCCTTCCGTCGGCGGAGCGGATCGGATGACAACGGACTCTACGGTCCGTCATCATCCGATCCCCCATAGGGGAGAGCGGCGCTCTGACAGGGCGGTCCCTGCTGAGTGTGCGGGGACCGCCCAGTCATCCGTCGGCTCAGCGGGGATCAACGGAGCGATCCCCGCTGAGCAAGCGGAGCTTCACGGGGCGGATCTGCACGGATCCGCCCCGTGTGAAAGGACCCTTTGGGGGAAGAAATAGAGACTTGTCCCCATACTCTGGGGAGGAGAACCAGTGGAGGAAGGTAACGTGCTGCAGGACCCAAAATTTGTGAACACCGCTTAACCTCTTAAAACAGGAGGGTACGGGCATATAGCACGGTGTGCCTTGACTTGCGAGTGTGCTACACATCTATTCTATGTGAGATGCTGATATCTATAAACCCTCCCAGCCCTCTCAGAAGTGCCCCCATTCTGTTAAAATCAAGATAAATACCTGTGGGAGGTTCTACAGTCTTTCATACAGCATCATCCAGACAATGGTGTGAATATAGAGTCTGGATACACCCCCTTTCCTATCATTTTGCTTGATTGATGTCTGCTCTCCTCTCTCTGCTTGTTTCTGAGACTTCACAGACTTCCTTTCCCTCCTCCCTCCTCCCCCCTCCCTATCTATCAGCATAGCCACGTCTCTTAGGGGAATGGGGACAGAGGCAGGGGGTGTGTTGGTGTGTAGGTGGAAATGTTCACACCCCCTGAGAACTTTTCAAACTGAAAATGGACCGTTTTTGACAGCAGAAGGAACGTTCATGTGCACATGCTGTAAAAACTAAAAGAGGTAGGAAAAAAAGATTAGCTGATATGTGACTAATGTGATATGTACTAGTTATTTAACCCATCCCATACTTCTCCTTTAATAGTCACATAAAGAGGTAGAGAAATCTCCATAGTGTAATTCAATTTTATTGTTAAAAAGTAGGGCTGTGGAAATTAACTATTAATACCTCGATTAATCGATTAATTGTTTTGATCGATCAAAATTCTTTTCATCGATCAAAATTCTTTTGATCAATCAAAATTCTTTGGGCTTGCCGTGTCCATCTGAAGGGCTCCTTTGCTGTGCCTTCATATCTGCATGCCGGCGGGACCTTACTATCTACCACACGCAAGGGCTGTTACACTTCCCTCTATCACTTCCCTCTATCAACCTGGGATTCTACAGCCATCCACTGGGAGTTGTGATAGTTCCCTTCACGGGACATCTACATGCTGATGGACTGATGTTAACCCCCCTCATCTGGATTCAGCAGTGGTATCGTTGTACACATTTTTATACCAGTATCATACTTAGCTACATGCTTTTGCTACCGTTTGGTATTACTTGCACCATTTTTACAGTTTATGTAGCTACATCGATTTTATCTCCAGTGCAATTATTATTTTGTTTCCTACTTGAAGACTATAAAAGTTTTAATGCTATTCCCGGGGGGGGCGTGGCCTGGACGCGATGAGAGAAGGTCGCAACTAACAGGAGCTCCGACAGAAGAGGAGACCAACCACCTCCCCACAGGGCTATACTATACTTGTTTCGTACTGCTTATACCCTGCACCCCTGTAAGAACTTCAGGTGCATGCCTTCACGGAAAAAACCTCCGAAATCTAAGCCGCAGAGGTCCCTTACAACTTACCTTCTCCGCACCGCTGTAAAAGCAGTCATGTCCAAAGATGGCACCCAGGCACAGCGAGGTTCCCCGCCGCCGGCGGTATCCCCAGAGGCTTCGGTTTCAACCCTCACAGAAGGTGAGTGTCCCTATCAGCTAACTAAGGCTGACCTTGAAGACAGCCTTGCCTCAATGTATGAGAAAATAGCTGGAAAGTTCCAAAGTGAACTCCACAAAGCCACTAGTATTCTCTCACTGGAGATCACCACGCTGGGAGGCCGCACGGACATGTTAGAAGCTAAACATGATGAATTGGCTGTAGCACACGCGGATCTCCACAAAGACTATGAGGCACTGGCTGAAAATTTCCAACTGGTGCAATCACAGGTCGAGGATCTCGATAATCGAAACAGGAGGAACAATCTCAGACTACGGGGTATACCCGAATCTGTCATAGACCTCCCGGCCGCTGCCACTAAGCTGTTCCTCAGCCTCCTTCCCTCTACACCCGCTTCAGCGTTTGTGTATGACAGGATTCACAGGGCATTGCGCTACAAGCCCCCAGCTGAGAAACCGCCGCGAGACATAGTTTTATGTCTCAAGGACTTCTTGATTAAAGAGGAGATTCTCCGTGCAGCAAGGAATTCTGCAACAATCAACCTGGATGGGGTAAGGATCCAAATTTTCCCTGATATCTCTCAGGCTAACCTCGACCGCAGACGTTGCATGAAGGAAGTCACATCAGTCCTGCAGTCAGCCCACATTCGCTACAGATGGGGCTTCCCGTTTAAACTCACAGTCCCACACAATGGAACCACCTACACAGCCTATAATGTGGTGGAGGGGAAGGAGATCTTAATTAAACTAGGCCTCTTGGAACCAGAGGCTGTTAACTGCAGACCCTCTACTCCAGGACCTAACCCAATCTGGAACACCCCTTCTTCTCGTAGGAACCAGGGCAGATGGCGCCAACCCTTCCGAGACCAACCGGCTTAAAGATCCACACTTAGAATTTGTACAGGCTCGGGTATCTGGACGGGCAGGATTTCCCCTATCAGGGTCCTGTCCACACTTGAGACTGGAGTCATCACTAGCATGTTTGCAGAGCCCCCAGGCTCATGTCTCATGCTCCAGTCCCCCTCAGTGGTATTAACATCCTACCTACATAACAGTTTACTTTCTTGCCCACGCTCGGGACTTCTGTGCTGGCTCTCAGACCACGAACCTCCATAGCTGACCAACGATGTGACCTACACCGGTAACACTTGCTTACTCCTTATGCTAGGTTGCATCAACCTATCCCCTCTCGGGGATAGTTCTACCATAGTTGTGCGGGAGCACTGCTCTGCTCATGCAAGATGGCATGCATCAGTTTACTTTTTTCTGGCACATTATTTTTCACTGTGTTTTTTTTTTTTTTTTTAGAATCTTTTTGATATAGTGCTAATGTGATCTGAGGCGACGAGTCTCCTCTCGTCCACTGCTTCCCCCCTGCTGACTTTGGGACCCGGGCCGCTGTGAGGTTCAGGGTGATGTGCGTTGTATGGTCGCCCTGTTCGTCGCTGCGATCCTATTGGGATCCGTCGGTTGGTATAGGACTACATAGTCCATTGGAAAAGTTTTTTTGGTCATTTGGACTGTTTTCCTTTGACCCCCATGCTCGTAATGGTTTTGTTAACACCCTTGAGTTAAAGTTTACTGGTTATGCTTTTATTTTTGCAATTTTACCTTGAAAAGTCATTTATGTTGTTTCTCTCCTTGTTACAGTATCGATCAGACGCTCATTCTCTCTACTCAAAGACAGACATGCTATGTTACTTGTTTGCCAGAAGCACACATGGCAATTCTATGTGGTCTTCCCCTTATACATGCACCTCCCATTCATATGCCCTATCCCTGTTAATTCATGATGGCCCTTAAGATCTTGTCCCATAATGTACAGGGCATTAACCTGCCCCAGAAGCGTAGAAAGGCCTTTAGACACTATAAAAACCTGGGAGCAGACATTCTCCTACTACAGGAGACCCATTTTTCTAGCTCAAATCACCCCCAATATTTTGATCGAGCATTTAAACAGTTTCACTGTACCTCCCACTCTAATAAGACACGTGGAGTTGCCATTTTTATTAGTAACTCAGTCCTCTTCGAGGTGACACATATATATAAAGACCCGGATAGCAGGTTTATAATCCTGCAGGGTAAAATACAGGGCCAAGCAGTTACCATTGTTTCTTTATACGCCCCTAATGAGGCACAGGCTTCTTTCTTTAAACGTTTTTTTTCAATCCTGGAACAATACCTTTCACCACATTTAATAATAGGGGGGGATTTTAATCTCACAGCGAACCCGAGCCTAGATCGGAGCAGGAGCACCCCCGCCTCTAAGGCATTTCCTAAAACCCTGTCCAATAGTCTAAATGCCCTGCAACTTATTGACACGTGGCGGGCACATAATATTGGGTGCAGGTCTTATACATTCTACTCGAACCCTCATGATAGCTTTGCGCGATTAGATTATATTTTCAGCACCCCCACTATCCTAGCTAACTCTTCGAGGGCAGACATTCACGTTTGCCCTTGGTCCGATCACAATATAGTTGAGTTCACAGTTCGGGGGATGGGCCTCAAACCCACGACCTACTCCTGGAGATTGAACGAATCACTACTTACTGATTCCCCAACGGTTGAGGCGCTTAACACCAAACTGCAGGATTACTTCACTGATAACCACCTACCTGACACATCTCCAAGTACTTTATGGACTGCCCATAAGGCAGTCATGAGAGGCAACCTCATTGACTTAGCCTCCAAAAGAAACAAAGCTAAAATATCTGATCTCCGTTTGCTCACAAAGACCCTTAATACCCTATACAACAAATATAGTCAGGATCCCTCCCCTGCCCTTCTTGAACAAATCCACACTAAAAAACACGCATTAGATCTCCTGCTTTCGGAGGATACGGAAAAAGCCTTGAGGTGGGCCAAAGCTAAGTTTTTGCTACATAGCAATACGTCTTCAACCATGTTCGCCCGGAAACTGAACCAGGCCACAAAGCCCTCACATACCTATAGACTTCGCAACTCTGCGGGCATTTTGGTCTCTCACCTTAAGGATGTCCTGGAGATTTTCATAAAATATTATAAAGATTTGTTCAAAATGTCGTGTCCCACCTCAGACCCTTCCGCACATTCCTGGTTCTCAGACCTGGCCCTACCTACTCTAACAGACCAACAATTAGAGTCCCTGAATGCCCCCTGTTCTGAACGAGAAATATTGTCCATTATCAAATCCCTCAAATCCTCCACAGCCCCTGGCCCGGATGGCTACTCCACTTCCTATTATAAGAAATTCGCACACATTTTGTCCCCTCATCTGACCTCTCTGTATAACTACATCTTGAAAGGAAATGACTTTCCAGCAGAGATGCTTCTAGCGAATATGTCCCTCATCCCCAAACCACACAAAGATCATTCCCTGCCCCAAAACTTTCGTCCAATATCAGTGATCAATAATGACCTGAAAATCTTCGGCAGACTGCTAGCAGACAGACTTGCCTCTGTTATAACCAGCCTGATCTCCCCCGACCAGACGGGATTTATTCCCGGTAGGCAGATCACGGATAATATCCGCCTAGTTTCTAACATAATACAGGATGCCAACCTTCATTCTAAGCAAACTCTCCTGCTCAGTCTGGATATTCACAAGGCATTCGATAGCGTCAGCTGGTCCTACCTTGATCACCTCCTACCCAAATTCGGTATCTCGGGAAACTTTATACACGGTTTCCACTCCTTATACAGAGACCCACAAACACGCATTAAACTCCCAGGCAATAATTCCCCATTTTTTCCCCTCCAGAAGGGCACAAGGCAGGGATGTCCGTTATCCCCTCTCCTTTTTGCCCTGGCCATAGAGCCCCTTTCCCGTGCTATAACCAACAATGTTAACATTAAAGGATACTGCAAAGGCCCTAACGAATTTAAACTTAGCCTCTATGCCGATGATGTGCTCCTATTCTTGTCCAATCCACTTATAGCATTGCCCAACCTCACATCTTTACTTGATTCTTTCCACACAATCTCTGGGCTGGGGGTTAATCTAGCCAAATGTTCGGCCATGCCAATAAATATACCTCCAGATCTTGAGGCTTCCCTGAGACATCACTTTGCATTTACTTGGTGCACGGACACCCTCCGCTACGTAGGAATTCAGCTTACCCCTGCTTTTCATTCCCTATTCCATGTGAATTTTCACCACATAGTCTCCCATGTTAAAACCTTACGTAAAACCTGGGATACATATCACGTCTCCCTGCTGGGTAGGGTCACAGCCATTAAAATGGCCATTTTGCCCAAGCTATTGTTTTTTTTCAGGGCCCTCCCTATATACGTCCCTAAGACTTATATTGATTCAATCCAAAAAGAAGTGAATAGATTTGTGTGGCATAATAAAAAAACAAGATTTCATAAAGCCTTACTATATAGACCCCAACCCTTAGGAGGTCTAGGCCTTCCCGACCTTTGGCGCTACTACTTAGCGTCAAGATTTGCACAAACTGCACAATGGCACGCAACCCCATCTGGTATTCCCTGGCTGGCCTTCGAGACTCAGTCAATACTCCCTTTCCACCTGTCGGGACTCTTGTGGGCCGGATCTATAAAGCTGTGCCTACTCACCCCACTAAACTCTATTGTTAGTCAGGCACTCCGCCTCTGGCGGTTGTATGGCCATAAGTTTGATTTATCCTCTTCTCTCTCCCCGTTATACTCCTTTATAGGAGATCCAGATTTCCCTCCGGCCTTTGAGGATAGGACGGGATTCTCCAGATGGTTGACATCGGAGGTTATTACGTTACAATCCTTAAAAGAAGGCAGACATCTTAAATCCTTCCAGCAACTACAGACAGATCATGAGTTCCCATCCTCCAAAGTATATAAGTACATGCAGGTTAGACATTTCTTCCAACACAGGGGCTCTCTGAATTCCCGCACCCACTGTACCCCATATGAACGCTTATGCTCTCAATCATCTAGAGACAGAGGGATTATATCCAAGACATACAACATGCTGAACAAATATGCCCTGCCAGCCAAGACAAAACCAATGCTCAGGTGGGAGGAGGAATTGGGCCTGACTTTTGAACCCCTAGAATGGGAGGAGATGTTGACAAATATGTATAAACACACCAGAGCCTACTCCATTCGTGAAACGGCTGTTAAACTACACCTCAGATGGTACCTAACCCCAGCACACCTCCACACCACTCTTCCCTGCAGTTTCCCCGCTCTGTTTTCGGGGCTGCCCTGTGGCGGGCACACTGATTCACACCTTTTGGAGCTGTACACATCTTCAACCCACTTGGCAGGCGGCAGCCACCAAAGCTTCAACCATAGCTGGTAGGACCATTACCCTTACAGCCCAAATGTGCCTATGCTTTACACCCATCCCTGATATCCCTACACCTTGCGCTAAACTAATATACTCCCTCTTTTTGGCCGTCCATTGGGTTATCGCACGCAACTGGCGCTCCCCGTCCCTTGCCTGGTCCCAAGTGCTGACACGAATGGAAGCAATTAAGCTGGCAGAACGTATCCACCACACGCTCTATGACACTATGCAAATTTATGATGATAAATGGAAACACTGGTTCGATGTACCGTAATCCCATTTTAGAATTTTTTCTGTTGGCACCTTTCACAACCACCACATGTAATCACGAATGATTTATCAGTCTTGTGCAGTTTCATGTAATGTCAACTCTATTATGTACCCCTATCAATCTCCCATGTCATGCGACGTTTATTTTTCCTCTGAATTGATTATGCTGTCTGACATTTTCTTTGTATGATGCTGATACTTAAATAAAAACGTTTGTAAACAAAAAAAGTTTTAATGCTATTCCCATTGAGCGCTGCCTTTGTGTGTTTTTTGTATCCTGCTATCGATTTTTCCAGTGGTTGGTAGCTGCACTGGGACTCGGCCTGCAAGGAGATCAGCTAAAAGTAGTTGGATCTATGTGCGTTATAATTAATCGAAATTAGTTGAACACGAAAATTTTAATCAGTAACAGCCCTATTAAAAAGATTTAAGACATACAAACTTCCCACTTACAAGTTTTCTGTGAAAACAAACATGTAATTCTGGTACAGAACCAGCAGAGTAGCGTGAGTGCCACATGTTGATTGTGACGTCACTGGAAGTTAAATCTTTTGAACAATAAAACAGAATTACACTATGGAGAATCTACCTCTTTATATGACCATTAATCTGCCATCCTATTGCGGGAAGTGGAGGAGCTGGAGAAACTGCATATAATTTAAGGGGACAGCGCTGGGGATCTGCATATAGTAAACAATATAAAAAAAGAAATGTGTGCCTGTTAAAAAAAAAATAAAAATAACAAAAACCATAGTAGCACCCCTTTCACATGGGCAGACCGATTTGGTCCATCTGTCAGTTTTTTGGGTGGACTTGATCGGACCCTCCATCCTTTATGTAGTGGTGAATCAAAATGGACTTATGTCTGTTTACACCCACCTACATCCAATAGGACCTGCTAAAAACAGACGGATGGGGATCCATTCCCCATCCATATAGTAAATCGGATGGCAGTCAGGTGTAAACAGACCGAACCATCCATCGAGGAGAGCGGGCTGTGTCTGTTCTGCATAAGAGGAGTGGACACAGACCAGCCATCCACCTACTCAGCTGGGATCAGTGGACAGATTTTCCGCTGAACAAGTGGAAGTGGCTTGAGGGTAGATTTAGACATGCATTTAAGTCTCCCTTGCTTCTGAAGCCCGATCCACATTAAGTTCATTCTCCAGCGGCTATTGAAAGGTGGTAGGGAAGCTACCTGCTGCTTCATCACCACCTGTTTTAACCCCATTTATGCTGGCAAATGCACCACAACCACATGTATTGCATGCAGTTGCGTGTCATTTGCAGCAATGTCATGTTTCAGAGATAAAAGCAAAAAAAATTTGCTTCTGTGTGAGCTGGAGAGCATGCAAGCAGTTTAATTGGACCTCAAGATAGCAGGGTAAGAGGGAGAAATGAGAAAGAAAAAACAATCAAGTAGCAAGCAATTGTACTTGCATACTATAGGGCTCGATTCACATCTATGCATGTTGCTTTTGAGTGTTTTTCCAGTGAACTTGTGTTGCGATTTTACTGCAATCTTGCAGCGATTTGCATTTTTTTTTTGCATTCACTATATATAGCCAGTTGCAAAGAAGCAGGCTGGGAAGCCAACCGTCGAATTTTTAACATCCGATGAATAAAAAAAACAGCATGCCTCCCCGGTCCATACCAGACTCTCCAGGACACCCCCAAGCCAGTTTTTTTTTTAAATGGCATGGGGTCCCCCCAAAAGCCATACCAGACCCTTATCCGAGCATGCAGCCTGGTAGTTCAGGAAATGGATGGGTGAGTGGCCCCCCTCCTGAACCATATCAGGCCGCATGCCCTCAACATGGGGGGATGCTTTAGGGCAGGGGGCCCCCAGATCCCAACCACCAATGTGAATGTTTAGTGTGTCAAAAGACAAGAAGACAAGAGACAGTTTTTGACAAGTACTTTATTAAAAATGTCTTCTTCCTCCAGTCTTTTTCTTCTTTCTCCGGTCTTCCTCTTCTTTCTCTGGTATTCTTCTTCTTTCTCTGGTCTTCTTCCTCTGGTCTTCTTCTTCCTCCGCCGCCACTTTCGCCGCTGACCCGCTGAAAATAAAAAAAATGATCTCCCTCCAATGCTGGGTCTCCCACCGATCTGTCTGCTCCGATGTCGGACATTTCTTATAAAACTATGGGACAGAGGACCTCATCCAGAGACCCCACCCCCTTGTGATGTCATCACCCAAGGCATGATAAATCTGTGATGTCACAGGAGGCGGGGTCTCTGGATTACACCATCCAATGGCCACACCCCATAGGTATATAAGAGATGTAGATCAGATAGACGGGACTCAACGTCGGAGTAGGGTTGCTTTTTTTATTTTCAGCGGGTCAGCAGGGGGAGCGGAAGCTGAGGAAGAAGAAGAAGACCAGAGGAAGAAGAAGACTGGAGGAAGAATAAGACTAGAAGAAGAACACCTGAGGAAGAAGACACTTTTTATAAAGAACTTGTCAAAAACTGTCTCTTGTCTTTTGTCACACTACACAAATTTTTGGGTGAATGGGTAGGAGTACAATGTACCCTATACTCATTCACATAGAGGGGACCCAGGTATCGGGGGCCCCGTTGTTAAAGAGGAGCTTCTGGAATCTGATAAGCCCCCTTCCTGCAGACCCCTACAACCACTGGCCAGGGTTGTGGGGAAGAGGCCCTTGTCCACATCAATATTGGGACAGGGTGCTTTGGGGTGGGAGGGCAGAGCCCCCCTGTCCCAAAGCACCCCTCCATGTTGAGGGCATGCGGCCTAGTATGGTTCAGGAGGGAGGGGGTGCTCACTTATCCCCTCCCTTTCCTGACCTGCCGGGCTGCATGCTCGGATAAGGGCCTGGTATTGATTTTAGGGAGGACCCCATGCCATTTTTTATTTAAAATTTTTGGTATAGGGGTGTCACCTCCTAATCCATGCCAGACTGAAGGGTCTGGTATAGTTTTGGGGGCATGCGTTTTTTTTTTAATCTTTTTTTACATTCAGCTGTCAGCGAGAAACCCAGCTGTCAGCTGATGACTCATTGGTTGTTAAGGATGCGGTGGCCGGCTTCCTGACCAACTCCTTAACAATCAGCTATATACAGTGAATGTAAAGCCCCAAAAAAACACAAATCGAAAAATGTAAATCGCTGTAAAATCACGGTAAAAACGCAGTCTTGGATGCGGGTGCTCGCTGCATTCTGCGAGAGAAAAAGTCCCTGACCCTTTCCAAAAACGCAGAGGCACAAAATGCATTGATGTGAACGTGTCATGCGTTTCTGCAAAAAGCATGAAAAAACGCATTAGTGTGAATAGAGCCTAATAGAGGAAAATACTTTATTATATCACGGTCAAGAGACAGATTGTACGGAGGAGCAGCACATCATGTGAATGTTTTTTCTAGGCCATATTGCAAGATGGACAGACTTGGCCACAATTTATGAGGGAATGAACAGGCATGAACAGGCATTTTGTTTCCATAAAAAATGGGGTCTTTTTTTTAGATACTGACAATGGAAATTACATACAAGTTCGCACCACAGATAAAAAGCCTGTTTGGATAGGCTGCAAATTCTAAACAACTGAGTAGACATGTAGCTTCCATTAAAAAGTGTATTTTTTGGACACTGAAAATTGAAATCGCATACAGGTTGGCACTTATTGGCAGCACTGGTGGGCACTTATTGGTGGCACTGATTGGCAGCACTGGTGGGCACTGTTGGGACTGCATCATTGCCCTGATTATCAGTGTAGCTGTCCCTTTCACACTAGCCGGTTATCGTCTCTCCTCTCCTCTCTTCACACTGTCAGCATTAGGAAGGGAATGCCGATAACGAGCTTGTGTTTACATTGTGATCAGCTGTCATTGGATACAGCTGATCATGTGGTAAAGGGCCATCGTGATTGGCCCTTTACCCCGATCTGTAAACAGCCGTGTCCTAAGCAATCACGCTGCCCAAAGGCTGCAGAAGGCGAATGGGCTGCGCAATCATGGGAGTATGTCCATGGTTGGTTAAACAGATCGAGCAGGCATTTAGTATCTTTAAAAAATTAACTTTTTTGTGAACACTGACATAAGAAATAGCAAACAGGTTTGGCCCCATGCACTCGAGACGCCGGTGCAAACTCTGCTGAACACACGTTTTTAAAGGCTGAAACCGGCTTTTAGAAATGCCCTTTTTGCCACGATTGCAGCCGCGTTTAGCTGCGTTTTACCGCATTCTACCGCGTTTGCGTCTATAAGCGTTTAGTTAAGAAACATCATAAGACCCTCCCTAAGCTCAAAAAACAGTATTATTTAACCATTTCAGACATTTTTGTGAGACCAGAGTGAGTAGCAGCAGCTGAGAGAGCAGCAGTGTACTTGTATTTAGCATATCACTTGCCACATCATCTGCCACAAGCTGTGGATTGTCCACTTGCCACGTCACCTGACACATCACCTGGCCACATCACCTGCCACAAGTTGTGAATTGTCCACTTGCCACGTCATCTGCCACGTCGCCTGCCACATCACCTGGCCACGTCACCTGCCACGTCACCTGGCCACGTCACTTGCCACAAGTTGTGGATTGTCCACTTGCCACGTCACCTGGCCACATCACCTGCCAAGCCATCTGCCACAAGTTGTGAATTGTCCACTTGCCACGTCACCTGCCACAAGTTGTGGATTGTCCATTTGCCACATCACCTGGCCACGTCACCTGGCCACGTCACGGGCCATGTCACCTGGCCACATCACCTGCCACAAGTTGTGAATTGTCCACCTGCCACGTCACCTGGCCACGTCATTTGCCACAAGTTGTGGATTGTCCACTTGCCACGTCACCTGGCCATATCACCTGGCCATGTCACCTGCCATGTCCCCTGCCACAAGTTGTGGATTGTCCACTTGCCACGTCACCTGGCCACATCACCTGGCCATGTCACCTGCCACAAGTTCAAGTTCTGGATTGTCCACTGGCCATGTCACCTGGCCACTTCACCGGCCACATCACCTGCCACAAGTTGTGGATTGTCCACTTGCCACATCACCAGGCCACGTCACCTGGCCACCTCACCTGGCCATGTCACCTGGCCATGTCACCTGCCACGTCACCTGGCCACGTCACCTGCCACAAGTTGTGGATTGTCCACTTGCCTCGTTACCTGCCACAAGTTGTGGATTGTCCACTGGCCACATCACCTGGCTATGTCACCTGCCACGTCACCTGGCCACGTCACCTGCCATGTCACCTGGCCACATCACCTGCCACAAGTTGTGGATTGTCCACTTGCCACATCACATGGACATGTCACCTGGCTACCTCACCTGGCCACGTAACCTGCCAAGTCATCTGGCCACGTCACCTGCCACAAGTTGTGGATTGTCCACTTGCCACGTTACCTGCCACAAGCTGTGGATTGTCCACTTGCCACGTTACCTGCCACAAGTTGTGGATTGTCCACTGGCCACGTCACCTGGCCACGTCACCTGTCACATCACCTGGCCACGTCACCTGGCCACATCACCTGCCACAAGTTGTGGATTTTCCACTTGCCACGTCACCTGCCATGTCACCTGGCAACGTCACCTGCCACAAGTTGTGGATTGTCCACTTGCCACGTTACCTGCCACAAGTTGTGGATTGTCCACTGGCCACGTCACCTGGCCACGTCACCTGTCACATCACCTGGCCACATCACCTGGCCATGTCACCTGGCCACGTCACCTGCCACAAGTTGTGGATTGTCCACTTGCCACGTCACCTGCCACGTCACCTGGCAACGTCACCTGCCACAAGTTGTGGATTGTCCACTTGCCATGTTACCCACCACAAGTTGTGGATTGTCCACTTGCCACATCACCTGCCACAAGTTGTGGATTGTCCACAATGCAATGCAAGCAATTACAGTTTGTTTTTTGTTTTTTTATGGTTTTTCATCATTTGCCATCATTTTTGAGATTTCTAATGTAAAAAAATAAGTCACCTTTAAAACGCTTATAAACAAAAATGCGGCAAAATGCCGGTATCGCGTTTAGCCGCGTTTCGCGTCTGAAACATGGAAAACTTTTGCGTCTGAAACCATTTTTTTTGCTTCTGGAAAAACGAAGCTAAACGCAACTGCATAGAAACGGCAATAAACGAGACAGTGTGCATGGTCACATAGGATAACATTGAATGGGTTCAGGGGCAGTTGAAAAAGTGTCCAACTGCCTCTGAACGCGCGTTTAACAGCGTCTCATGTGCATGGGGCCTTTGCATCAATACTAGAAAGCATTTTTGAACAGGCTGCAATTTCCAGGAGATGGAACAGACATTTTGCGTCTAAAAAAAGTGTATTTTCTGGACATTGACAATGGAAATATACAAGTTTGCACCACCCCTGAAAAGCCTGGTGGGACTGGCCACAATTTCTGAGAGACTGAGCAGACATTTAGCATTAGAAAATAAACAAATAATATGTTTATTTGCACTTTGAGGATAGAAAAAGCATTAGAAACAACAGTTAACAACATATACTGTATATCAAACAGATCTCTTCGCACCTGGGTCTTTGTTTGAAAATTAGCTGCTAGCACTATACTTTGGTGGAGTACATCATAATTAATATATGAAAATGTGCAGTACTATCATTAAAGTGCAGAATGCATAAAAAACAAAAACAAAGCAGTACTATAAAAGTTCATCCAGTATGAAATGTAAATTCATGAATATTCCAGATGGTTTTGACCCCAATTAAGGTTGTAAAAATAGGCTTTAGTGCATGTATGGAACATCAATGGCCTCCTCGTTAGTATGGAAGGTACTCCCACTTCCAGGTCCTCTGTCTGATCTCCAACTCAGTTTGTCAGATTATATATCATGTGTATAAAATGGAAAACCGACCATAGCATACTCCAGTGTAAAACATTTATTTGAATCTTAAATATTGCACTTACATGCCGACAGTAGTAAACAAGCACATACAGTACGATGCAGTTGCATGAAACAACTACACTCACCAGTACACAAAATGTCCGCTATCGACCGTGCATGCATGGTGAGTTCCACGCCACCATACAGTTAATATAGGCAAACCCTCGGGGAGGATCCAGACAGTCACCAATCGTAATTTAAAGCAAAGAATGGAGGAGGAGATTACCCTTTGTGCCTAATTGAATCACTGGGGATGTTTATACCACCCATGGGTAATTGCCATCTAGTGTTAATATAGGTGATAGAAGAAATAAAAATATTTGAAGAAATGGAAACTGGTGCTCAATAATTCAAAAAGTTGCAGGGTCAAACATTAGTATGAATCCTTCAAATTATTAATGTGATAAAAAAATAAATTATAAAATAATAAATAAAAAAATACTCAAATGCTCAAAATGCTCAAATGCTCAAATCTGGTCCTCTCAAATAAACAATTTTGAAAATATTGGCATCTTCCATAAGGATTAACCCTCACAATAATGTTGTAGCCCATGCTACCCAGAAAATGAATTAATAACAAATAAAACCCAGTATGAAAACCAAAGTTAAATAAAAATAAAAATACACTAAAAGTGAAAAAAAAAGGTTAGTGTAAAACCACAAAAATAAAAATAAAAATGATGTTCAAACTTAAAAACTCAAAAATATCCTCCAGAGAGTCGATTGTATCAAATTCTACAAGAAATTGGCTTGTTCGATATATGGAGAGCGAGAAACCCAGACGTGCGGAAGTATTCCTGTTTTTCTAGCTCCTATTCAACACTTTCTAGGATAGACCTAGTTCTAGGTAACACGGAAGCATCCCAGATAATAAAAAATATAGTATACCAGCCGAGAGGGGTGTCAGATCACTCGTTAGTGACAGTTCTGGTAAATTTAGAAGGGAATAGAACCAAGGGAGTATGGAGGATGAATCCTTTATGGTTTGAAGTTATCGGAGGCCCTGAGGAGATTCTAGACAAATTACAAGAGTTTATAGAATTTAATGAAGGAACTGTGACACAGGGAGTGATGTGGGACACATTGAAGGCATTTTTAAGGGGAATATGTATTCAACAAGTGGCAAAAGTAAAAAAGGCATCCAGAGAGGAGGAGAATAGGATAAGGCAGGAATTGGTGAATGTAGAAAAGGAATATGTTGAAAACCCAACATCAGAGCGACAAGCAATATGGATGAACAAACAACAAGAATATAAAATAGCAATGATTAAAAAATCTGAGAATAAAAGATTATTTCAGAAACAAGCCGCATTTGGGGAGGGGGAGAGTGTCGGAAGAATGCTGGCACATTTAGTGCGAACCAATTCCTCCCCATCCGCAGTACCTACGATTAGGACTTCGAAAGGAGAAAACTCCACTCGGGTATCAGAGATCACAGATACCTTTAGAGAATATTATGATAAATTATACAAATCGCAGGGTGCAGCGGGAGAGGAGGAATTGGAAATATTCTTTGGGAAAATCAAAATACCAATTCTTACTGAAGCAGAGAAAGAGGGAATGGAGGCTCCAATAACTCTTGAAGAAGTACAGTTAGCAGTTGCAGAGATGGCCAATCAGAAATCGCCTGGACCTGATGGTCTCCCTATAGAAACTTATAAACACTATGGGAAAGTGCTATTGTCGGAACTTCTTAAAACACTGAATTGGGCACGGGAGGAGGGGGAATTGCCCAAGTCAATGTCAGAAGCAATAATTATAGTTCTGCATAAGGAAGGGAAAGATCCACTAGAGACCTCATCCTATAGGCCCATCTCCCTCCTTTGCTCAGACGCTAAAATATTGGCCAAAATAATGGCAATTAGGTTAAACAAAATTATTTCAAGACTAATACACCAAGATCAAACTGGGTTTATCCCCAGTAGATCAACTAGTATGAATATTAGAAGGGTTTTCCTTAACCTACAAACTCCAACACAGAATATGGGTACTAGGGCAGTTATGTCCTTAGATGTGGTCAAGGCGTTCGATAGCTTGGAGTGGGGGTATATCTGGCATGTTTTAGGAGCATTTGGTTTTGGTCCGTCAGTTATTAGATGGATAAAAATCCTGTATAGTGACCCAAGCGCAAAAATTAGAGTCATCAATGATTACTCAGGTAAGATTAAATTGGAGAGGGGCACAAGGCAGGGGTGTCCATTGTCACCCCTGCTTTTTGCACTAGCAATGGAGCCATTGGCCATAGCAATAAGAACGAATACAAAAATGAAAGGATTTGTGAGACCGACAGGAGAGGAGAGAATCGCATTATATGCGGATGATGTTCTTCTCTTCCTGGGGGACACAGATCATTTACTTAAGCAGGCTATGAGTATCTTTGGAGAATTTGGTAGACTCTCGGGATTGGTTATAAATTGGGAAAAATCAGCCTTTATGCCGGTGGACCCGATTGCCAATCAAACCTTTGTAGAAATACCCCAATTAGAAATGGTGGATACAATGAAATACCTGGGAATACATATAACAATTGACCCAAATAAATATATAAATAACAATATAGTACCCCTCCTGTCTAAATTTAAAAATAAAATTCAAATATGGAGGCGGCTCCCACTGTCAGTGGCAGGGAGATGTAACCTGATCAAAATGCTGTGGATGCCACAATTATTATATGTATTGCATAATACACCAACATGGATACATAAGAAATGGTTTAGGAAAATTGACACACTATTTAGAGAATTAATATGGAAAGGATGCCAGGCGAGGATAGGACTACAGACCCTGCAACTGTCAACAAGGGAGGGAGGTATGGCGGTACCACACCCACGGTGCTACTTCCTGGCAGCACAGCTGCAGCATATAGGAATGAGACCAGAGATGGGAGGGGATACAAATGGGCGGTTGATGACAATGGGGTCACCCCACAAGTTGGTGATGGAGGCATTGGAGGAAAACTCATTTTTATACAAATCCCCTACGGTCAAGATGGTAATAAAGGTGTGGAAAGCTGTGAAAGCAATAGGGGGATTAGAAGGAGAGACAGAATATACACCCCTTTGGGATAACAGGAATCTTCAGGAGCTGGAGCCGATGGGGAAAATTAAGGAATGGGAAGGGAAGGGGATAACTAGGCTGGCCCAGCTGTATGAGGGAGAAATCCTAAAAAACATTTGCTACACTTGGAGAGGAATATGATGTCCCTAAACATACATTTTATAGATATTTGCAAATTAGACACGCATTAAATATGCAGTTTGATAGACAGGGACCAATCTGGCATAAATCCCCTATCTTTCAGAGATTGGGCAATCAGAGTGAGACCGGGGGCCGTATATCTGAAATATACCCACATTTATGCAAAGGAAGTATTACAGCTCCTGAACATCTTAAAAGTAGAGGGAAATGGGAGGAAGATCTGGGGCCCATATCCGGGGGGCAATGGAAAAAGGTACTAGAGAGTGGACACCTTGTATCTGTGTCACCGGCCCAGAAGTTTTAATTCTTAATGCTATTACATAGGACATATTATACACCAAAAAGGCTGTTTGATTTTGGATGGAGAACAGATGCAGGGTGTCTCAGATGTCAGGACACAGGGGACCTGATACATATGCTATGGAGGTGCCCGAAATTATTTAGGTATTGGACAGGGGTACTAGATAGCATAAATAGGACATATATGACAACAATAGAAATGGACCCTAGAATGTGTGTCCTGGGACTAGAGGAGGGAACAAGCAGAGCGACCAGTACAACAAAAGCAGTGCTTAGATGCCTTTTTCACGCCAGAAAATGGATAGCGCAAAGATGGCAGGCAGAAGACCCCCCCTCAGTGAGAGAATGGGCTAATATAGTCACCGCATCAATATGGAAGGAGAGGGTAGTATATATTAAGAGAGGGAACACAAGAGAGTTTGAAAAGGTGTGGAACCCGTGGTTGGAAAAAATAGGGACACCCCTGCAAAGCGGAGAGTGAGATAAGGAAAATAAATGAAAACAAAAATAAACTTTGAATAATGTGTAAAAATAGAAGAAAAAACCTAATATGAGAAATAGTAAGGGGGGAGGGGGAAGGAGGGAGGGATGAGGATCAATAGAGTGAAAATTACACTGATAACATTTTGCTAATTTATTGTTGTGAAGGATAAATGTATAGGGGCATGTATAATGTTAATTTGAATGTATAGGAAAGTTGGTAGAGAGAATATAAATAAAAAAAAAAAAATATCAGGAACCTTGGAGTGACCAAAAAAATTAATTAGCTGTTACTTATGAAACAATTAATATCCCACTCCACGTTCAGGCCAAATGGTTAATAGGATTTCAAAGGATGAATCCGTTTGGTCTCTGAACAGGAGATGTCTCTTTATGCATTGGTTCCTTTCCATAACCTTGTCTTTGGAGTGTGGGAGGAAAAACCGAGTAATCCCACACAAGCACAAGCAGAACATGCAAGCTCCATGCAGGTAGTTCCATGGTTGGGATTTGAACCAAGGACTCTAATGGTGCTAGGTGGAAGTGCTAACCACTTAGCCACTGTGCTGCCTAAGATGCAGCTGCTTTAGGAAGAGAAGACTTCAGTTGTTTCCAGTGCCCTCCACCTCAACTTATAAAGCACAGTTCATGCTTGATTAGCTACCTACTCGAGCAGCAGCCATTAGCTGGCATTAACCCCTTGAATACTAGGACATTTAAGAAGTACTCTGGTAGAAAAGGGGTTAAATTTGTGGAGATATTTTAAAAATATTGAACAAGTTTAAGACAGAGAATCTCATCTTTATTAATGGAAAGCCAATCTGGGAAAAGCTTATTTTAGCCTGAAAATTGTAAAAGAAACAGTATTTAGGTGCACATTGAAGATGGAAAATGTGCACATTTTCATAACATAATCAAATTCTTTTTAGAATATACAAATATGGAGGAAGAGTGTCATCTTATTTCAACTAGCAAATAGAACATGTATTTTTTAGGACACATTATATAACAAATTCACAGATTTGATGCACACTAATGCTTCCTTTTTAAGAAAAGCAATTTGGGACGCAGGGAAATGTTATGTTTCAGCCAAAAATAATTATTCAGACTGTTATTTTTCTGACACATATTCTAAAAATCCTTCTGATTCTATGTACAAAACATAAATACTTCTAATCAGAGGCAATTTGAGAGACAGAGAACAGGTAGGCTACATGTGCAAATCCAAAAATTTAATTTTATTCTCCCTGGGAAAAAAGAGAAAAATGTTTTGAGGAATTTTCTGCACATATTTCAAAGCACATTTTATTGGCTAGAATTTCAGAGGTAAAGAGTGAGACCAGGAGTTTTTTGTAAGAAGTCACTGTTATTTCATACTACTTTAAAAAATTTGTATTCCAAATTTCACAAATGAGGAGAAGTATAAGGAAGCATAATATTTTCTCATTTTTTAATGATGATGCATTACAATTCAACAAAAACTTTAAAGTGACATTAAAGGTTTTCGTAAAAAACAAATAAAATAACAAACATGTCATACTTGCCTGCTCTGTGCAATTGTTTTGCACAGAGGAGCCCCAATCCTCCTCTTCTCGGGTTCCCTGCTTGTGCTCCTGGCCCCTCCCTGTTGCCTAGTGCACACTAAACAAGCAGCTCAGGTACCTGAGCAGACTTGCTCCCAATCCACTGCTCTTTGTGTCCATTCATACATGGAGCATGACTCGACCCTGCCCTTGCTCTCTCCTGATTGGCACACTGGCTGTGATTGACAGTAGCAGGAGACAATTGCTACCATTGCTGTCTCAGCCATTGAGGAGGAGAGAGTCCGGGAGAGTCAAGGCTCTTGTGCACATTGTTAGATTGAGATGGGACTCAGGTAAGTTTGGGGGGGGGTGTTTGGGACACTGCTGCACACAGAAGGCATTTTACCTTCATGCATTTACAAGCACTTTATTGTCCAACACAGTATTTACCCAGCCCAAAGCCCAAATAATGGCACAAATCTTGCATCTGTAAAAAGAGACTTTGTACAAATATTTTTTATTTATTTTTTAACAAGTTTTTATTGGCAAAAATAAAGATAATTGTACAAAGAAAATGTCAGTCAGTTTCAAACATAGGTTCACATAGAAAAAGATATAGCGAGTTGCATAGTTCAAGGAGGTCAAAAAACAAAAGATAAAACTTGACACTAGAAAATTGAACAGCACGGGGTTGTAGAGAGCATTGAAAAGACATGAGTTTCACCTAGTGAGGATCCCGAAAGTCATCCTAGATAAATATCAATACTAATACACGTCGAAAAGGTAGATACTGGATGGATCTGTCTACGCGCCCCTGTGATTAAGATCAGGAATAAGGGGGGGGGGACATAGCAGAATATAATAAGTGAAGAGGAGGGGGGGTGAGGGTCCAGAGATAAAAGTGGGCTATACGTTCCAAAACATGGAGGGTCCCGAGAACGAAAACAGCCATGGTAGGGCCAATAGGAAAGTAGAGTCTAGATATTGCCTACAGCCCTTTTGAGATTGGGTCATCGTAAGATAAAGAAAGCTGTTCCAGAGCCGCCTGATCAGCAGACGAGATGGTTGAAGTGATGAAGGATTGCCATCTGTAGAAAAAGCGAGCTCTTGATCTAAGGTCTTTGAAGTCTGTGAGAAATCATTCTTTATAAAAAAGGCTGAGGCAATCCTTTTCGAGTTGGATGAGGGAAGGGCTTTGAGAAGAGATCCTGTGCCTAAAGCCTCGTACACACGGTCGAACTTCCATCTGACTTTTCCGTGGATTTTTGTCCGAACGGAGTTGGCCGGGCACACCCATAGCATACACACCACAGGACTTTTCTGCAAACTTTCCCAAAACTTTTTGCAACATCACGTGGTTTTTCTGCTCTTTACCGCCACCCTTTGGTCAACTTCTGCTATTGTTGGTTGATTTTAACATTAGTTGTTTTGTCCATCGGACAAAAGTCCTATGGTTTTCTGTACACACGGTAGGACTTTGCTCCATCGGACTTTTGTTGGGCAAAAGTTTGTCCGTTTGCAGACCCAACTTTTGTCCGATGAAGACAAAACCAAACAAAAAAAAGTTTGTCCGATGGAGCGTACACACGGTCGGATTGTTGGTCCAACTTGCTTAAAACGAAGTTTGTTGGGCAAAAGTCCGACCGTGTGTATGGGGCTTTAGAATGAGTCTCCTTGCGATAAGCAGGCAAAGCAAAATCCAGTCTTTGGAGGAAGGATGTTTGGTGGTCCCGGAAGAGGGTGATGCAGCAGAGGACAGAGACCAGGGTAGCAGTAGAGGGTCCCAATATCCGAATATTAGGAGCAAAGGGTCTTTAGGCAGCTTCAATAAAGTAGTCTTGAAAATGTAAGATATGACTTGATCCCAAAACGATGAAATGAAGGAGCAGGACCAAAAACGGTGAGAGAGAGGAGGTTTGGGTACCTTGCATAAAGGACATGACGCGCCATCCTTATTGGATTTGGGGGAGAGGAACGGGATATAGGCCCGGTGGGCGATCTTGAGTTGGGTTTCTCTCCAAATTTCGTTGGGTGTTAGTCAAAGAGTTTTCTGCAGACCAGACAGGATTTTGTCTGTTATATTGGGATCTGGGAAATCCGCAGCCCAGTTAGCAAGAGATGAGGAGGACAGAGACGGGGATGATTCTAGTAGGAGAGGTTTGTAGATGTCAGAGATTTTGTAATGTCCATTTTGTAATAAAAGTTCAGAGAAACTGGTCTCAAATCTCCGGTGTTTATCTTTGCAGATAGTAGACAGGAAGCTGATGCACTGGTTGTAGTGAAATACGTGGGAGGGGGGCAGAGAAAATGACAAGGATATAGTGGAGAAAGGAAGTGGTTTTCCAGTGTTGCCTTCGCACAATGAGGAAAAATTTGACAGTCCTCGATTCTGCCAGACCGAAAAGGCTTTGCAATGAAGACCAGGGAGGAAGCTAGGATTTCCTTGGATTGGTAAATGGGGAGAGATGAAGGGAGGGAGCTTGAGGGTTTTCCTGATTTCTCTCCACACTAGAGCTGTGTCCCGTAGAAGTAGATTGTGTTGATATGGAGGGGGAACAGTTTTCCATTGGGAGTGAAGGAGGGCCACCAATGAGTAGGGGTGAGCCATTTCGGATTCTAAGACGTAGTTAGAGTCTTGGGAAGAGTGGGCTATCCAGTCTAGGCTGGGCCTAAACAAGCATGCTAAGTTATACAATCTAATATGAGGTAGACTGATACCCCCGTCACGCCTGGGAAGGTGTCGTTTTTTAAAGGCTATCCGAGGTCTTTTGCCGCGCCAGATGAAATGCAAAATTTTGGAGTTGAGGGATTTGACATCTTTGTGTTTTAAGAGCAAAGGCATGGTTTGCAAAGGATAGAGCAGTCTGGCAAAGCTAATCATTTTGACATGGTGGCACCTTCCCAGGAGTGAGAGGGGGAGATCCATCCAGTATGACAGTTCCTGAAAAAGTTTAGTGAAGAGGGGGGGATAGTTGAGGTGGTATATAGAAGAGGGTAGTTTCCCAATCTTTATTCCAAGATAAGTAATGTGGGAAGAGGCGACTTTGAACAGGGAGTGTTGAGTCCAGGAGGGTGAGGAGTGTATACCGATGGGGAGAATTTCACTCTTGGAGTAATTGGTACGGAGGCCGGAACACAGTCGAAAGTCATCAAAGGTGCTTTTAATAGTCAAGATGTCGTCTTGGGGGTTGCCCGTAAATATGAGGATGTCGTCAGCGAATAATGAGGTGCGAAGTTCCGTTTTGCCTATTTTGATGCCTCGTAAGGGGGCTGTCTGGGAGAGATATCTAGAGAGGGGTTCTAAGGCTACGTTGAACAGGAGGGGGCAAAGAGGGCAGCCCTGTCTGGTCCCTTTATGAAGGCAGAAGTCCTCTGAGAGGAGACCCGCTGCAACAAGTCTAGCTGAGGGGGCTGTATACATAGAATACATAGAGTTAATAAGGTGGCAGAAAGGGCCTGAGAATCCCATTTTAGAAAGCGTAAGAGATAGCCAGTCAAAATTAACATTGTCGAAGGCTTTTTTTGCATCCATGGTGATGATGGCATAATCCCCCGTGGGGTCCTGTTTGGCTCGTTCGAGGGCCAAGAGAACCTTACGAATGTTAAGGGTGGCTGTCCGCCCTTTCACAAAACCTGATTGGGCCGGGTGTATGAGGTCCGGGAGGATGACAGCTAATCTGGATGCCACTATCTTGGACAGAATTTTGACATCTAGGTTGAGTAAAGAAATGGGCCTATAGGAACCCGGTTCTAGAGGGTCTTTGCCCTTTTTAGAAAGTAACTTGATGATAGCCTGGTTACCCGTCAGGAGATAGGGACCACCCGCCCAGATGTTGGAATAAACCGAGTGAAGTATGGGAGCCGTAATATTGGGGAGAGTTTTATAAAATTCACTTGTAAAACCGTCCGGTCCGGGAGCTTTCGAGGGGTGGAGAGTACGGATGGTGCAGTCTATTTCGTCAAGGGAAATGGGAGCATTTAAGTTTTCCAGTTGGGAAGAGATAGTTGGTAGATCCATTTTCTCAAGAAAGGCTTGGGCTAGCTTATGGTCGATAGGGTCGGGGGCATAGAGGGCTGTATAGTATTCCAGCATGATTTTGTTTATGTGCAGTGGGGTAGAATGTATAGTTCCCGTGCGGTCCCTCAGCGAGGTGATGTGTGTCGGACGGAATGAGCCCTTGCAGAGCCTAGAGAGGAGTTTACCAGCTTTATTACCAAATTTATGTAGAGTGGGATCTAGGTGAGTTTTTTTTGTGAGTTCCAGGGTGTCAGCCCAGGTGTAAAAGGCAGTTTTAGCCGCCGACCACTCAGCCCTGTCGGCCGGTGAAGTAGAGGTGGCGAGAGTGCGTTGTGCAAGGTGAAGTCTATCGCTGGCCAGTTTAAATTTCGATAATGCATTTCTTTTGAAGGAAGTGGTGTATGATATAATCCGGCCCCTCAAGTATGCTTTGCCAGCATCCCAGAGAAGGTTCGGATCCCCTGCATGAGGAGCATTGGCAGAAGAAAACTCTGCCCATGATCGTTCCATGTATGCACTAAAGTCTCCACATTATTGTGGAGAAAGGATGGGAAACGCCAGATATTGGGATGGGGGGGAGATCTAACTTGTCCAGAGTAAGGGTTATTGGGGCATGGTCTGATATGGCTATGCCCCCAATCTCTGAGTCTGAAACTAGAGGAATAAGGTTATCGGACACGAAGAAGTAGTCGATCCTAGTGAGGATCTTGTGAGGATTGGAGTAAAAAGTAAACTCCCTATCTACCGGGTGTGTTAAACGCCAAATGTCGGTGAGATGGAGGGAATCCATGGTGGAGGCAAACAAGGTGGGAGCAGATGTAATGAGTGCCGGATTGTATCGGTGAGGACCTATCGTCTGGAGAGTGCATGAGATCATTGAAGTCTCCCCCAACTAAGTGAGGTAGATGGGAGATGGTGAGAAGCCAAGAAGAGAGTTGGGAATAAAAGGTCTTTGTGGGACTGTTAGGAGCGTATACATTAGAAATTACTAGTTCTTTGGTGCCTATTTTAACCCTGGAAGAGATGAAACGCCCTTGGTCATCTGTGTGCGTGGATAGAACAGTACATGGGAGGTTTTTGTGAATCAGAAGGAGGACACCAGCTTTCCGTCAAACTGATTCTGCCCCCAAGACCGTTCCAACCCAGAGTTTCTGCATACGACTGAAGTCAGATGCTGGAAGATGAGACTCCTGTAGTAGTACTATGTCAGCTTTTAGCCTTTTGAGATGACGAAGAATCTTCATTCTCTTGTTAGGAGAACGGAGATCCTTCACATTCCATGAAATTACCTTAAGACATCACGGAGAAGAAGAGGTACAGTATTTTAAGGGACATTTGGAGAGGTATGTGTGCTCTTCTTTTCTTTCTCTTTTTTTTTTTAAGAAGCTGGCAATGATTGTCATTTGTTGGCAATTTAAACTGGTTATTTTTTTTCTTTGTAAATGTAATTTTTGATGTAGCACATCATACACTTTGTGTCTGGTATGAATTTTTAAGGGGGATTTCACACGCACACACAAAAAAATTAGGTCCTCCTAAAAATCCATACAAGACCCAATCTCAGCATGCAGCCCGGTTGACCAAGAGAGGGAGGGGCAAAAATGCCACCCTGCACCATACCAGGCCACATGCTCTCAACATGGGGGGTGCTTTGTTGGGGGACCCCCTGGCAAAGCACACTGTTCCCATGTTTATGAGGACAAGGGCCTCTTCCCCACAACCATTGCCCAGTGGTTTTGGGGATCCCAACAGCCCCCTTTCACAATAAGGTGGCACCCAACTACCACCTCCATGTGAATGAGTATGGGGTGCATAGTACCCCTTTTCATTTACAAAAAAAAGAGTTGTAATTTAGAAATAAATACGCCTAAACTTCATTACAAAAATTAAAATCCCAAAAAGTCCCTCATTGTAAATCCATCATCAATTATGTTGTCCAGCATTGCAGATCCATATCAATCACCCGACAGCCGAAGACCCACTGTAAGCAATAAATACACTGCCGCTGAGACACTTGTCACCTGCTGAATGGAAAGTCCAATGGATGATAGCTGTTATATACAAGGGATTGGGGTCTCCTAGTGACATCATGACCTTTATTATTATGATCATATATAGTCAATGACATCATTGGAATTCTGCCCCTTTGTTTACATGGGCAGGATTCTTGGCTATGTAATTGAATAGGTCTAGTGATGTCCCTGGTTGTTGAGGACTCGAAGATGCCTCTACCTGCTTGCATCCTTAACAACCTTTCACATCAAGAAGCTGTCATGTACAATAGAGGTAGAAATACTCCTATTATAGACTTTCCTCTCCTGCAGAAGGGAACACCCGGACAGCCAAATTTCTATCTGAACTTGTGTTTGGACTGAGACCTTGAACTCATCCCTGATCATGTGGACATTTCTGCTAACCGTGTGATCCAGCAATGTAGAAACATTGTCTTTCACATGATGTGAAGGGCAGGGATGGTCTTATGGGTGAAGAAAGGGGACCGGATACCTGCCACTGTGGTATAGCAAAGACTATAAATTCCCAAAAAGGAGGAAGAATTCACCATCCGGAAAGGCAATTGCAAAGCCAGTAGTTTGGGCTAAATTGGCATTTGGATGTTAGGCATGGGGGTGACTGGGGTGTGTTTTTTTCACTCTAGCAGCTGGGGCAGTTAAACTTGCCTGCTCAATGCTTCAGCGGGTGGGGTGGAATTGGCAGAATCAGAGCAAGGTTGCAGCCCCTACACTACCTTGCCTCATGTAGACAATGTTACCTGTTATAGGAGCCATAGGGTAGACCTATGACACCCCTTGATATATTATCATCCCTATTTCTGGAGGCTGCTGAGAGAAAAAAAGCAGAGGTGAAAAGAGGGAGCTAGAAGATGAAGTGCAACTGTTTTACCAGACAACAAGCATTCTGGTGCTATACCCAAAGATCTGCATAATGACACTTCAGATGTCTTTTCATACACGTGGTACCCAAATGGCCAATAGTATTAACACACCTGATACAGTAATGGATGAGACTGCAAATAATAATGGTCTGGTCTGCTGCAGACATGCTAAAAAAAGCCTACACATGTGAGTTCTGGGAAGTGGGCTAGGGGACAGCAGGGGCTTGCACATATGAAGTTCGACCATCTAGTGGAACAGGATACTATCTATATAACACCCAGATATAGTCAGAGACCTCATCATCATCCCCTGATGCCAACTTGGCAGTATGCTATGTTTGCAGGAACATCACTGTCAATTGGTTCTCTCTGCCTCATGTCCCCTCCTACTAGCCTCTGGAGATGGACCAAACACCCCCCCCCCTAATTGTTTTGCAGCAGAACTTCCGAACAGGAGAAAAGTTCTAACCTGAACAGCGAACCCCATTGAAGTCTATGGGAGTGGAACAGCAAAAATCAGTAGTGCCAATTTTGAAGGCTTATATGCAAGTAATTGGTTATAAAAGGGGTATGGGGGTCTGGGTACTGACCTGGGAGACATGTATCAATGCAAAAACATTTTTAATGATGCTTAAAGTGCAACAATAAATATGAAAAATGCCTTTAAATATAGTGCCTGGGGCGTCCCTTTAATCTACCTGTAATGTGGCACATCTGTAGCATATACAGTTGCAAAAAAAAGTATGTGAACCCTTTTGGAATGGTATGGATTTCTGCACAAATTGGTCATAAAATGTGATCTGATCTTCATCTAAGTCACAACAATAGACAATCACAGTCTGCTTAAACTAATAACACACAAAGAATTAAATGTTACCATGTTTTTATTGAACACATCATGTAAACATTCACAGTGCAGGTGGAAAAAGTATGTGAACCCTTAGATTTAATAACTGGTTGAACCTCCTTTGGCAGCAATAACTTCAACCAAACGTTTCCTGTAGTTGCAGATCAGACGTCCACAACGGTCAGGAGTAATTATTGACCATTTCTCTTTACAGAACTGTTTCAGTTCAGCAATATTCTTGGGATGTCTGGTGTGAATCACTTTCTTGAGGTCATGCCACAGCTTCTCAATCGGGTTGAGGTCGGGACTCTCGATTTCCATCTTCACTGTGAATGTTTACATTGTGTGTTCAATAAAAACATGGTAACATTTAATTCTTTGTGTGTTATTACTAGTTTAAGCAGACTGTGATTGTCTATTGTTGTGACTTAGATGAAGATCAGATCAAATTTTATGACCAATTTGTGCAGAAATCCATATCATTCCTAAAGGGTTCACATACTTATTTTTGCAACTGAATAGAACATGCTGCAGCAAAAATAAAAATAAATAAATAAATAAAATAGTCACATTCAATTATTATTGAATAATAATACATTTTTTTAAAGATAGTGAAGTTGGTATTCAATGATATTATTGCTTACATGCTGGTCATAAATAATTTCTTTCAATTATTGTATACTATGTGACAATCTTCCCAACTTGTAAACTTTATTTTTCATGGCATATGTTAACAACTTTTTTTGGACCCAATAAAAAAGTTTGTAAACAAAAAAAAGAAATCCATATCAGGACAAAATATAATGAGACACCTTGCTGTTGATGTACTTCATCAACGGAACATAAGCATATTGGATACACTGCATACACTCGGTCAGAGAAAGCCATATGCCCCTGGTGGGTGAGGTCAACCCCCCCTCTGCTGTCGCCTAATTACATAAGTGAAGAATCCATAATTAGGTCTACAGGAGGAGGAACAGACAGCCACGGTGCCCATATTTTTTCAAATATTTTTGCATTACCCCTGTGCTGGTAGATGTATTTTTTCAGCCTTATAGTGTTGCCCATTTGCGCCAACCACTCCTTCACCGTAGGGGGGTCAGTTGACTTCCAGTGTCTCCAAATTAATAGTCTAGCCTGGAAAAGAGCCCTAGCTATGGCTAGTCTAGAAGATTCCTCAGCTGGAATTTCATCTATAATTCCCAGCAAGCACAGTTTAGGATGTTCTACTAACTGGATCTGAAACACACGGTTAAGAATCTTTACCACCTCCCTCCAATAAATGTGCAGTTTGGGACATCTCCACAACATGTGGATAAGGTCGCCATGATCTCTCATGCATCTAGAGCAGGCTGGGTCCTCCCTTACTCCCATTCTCACCAGTCTAGCTGGCGTATAATGGACCCGCAAAAGCACATACAATTGGGATAACCTTTGGGCTACATGTAAATAACACAGGGGAACTGCCACCAGAGCCTCGTCACATTGGTCTTCCTCAAATGCTCCTACATCTCTTTCCCATCTGGAGATCACTGTAGCGGTATTGTCCGGGAGGGATTTGTTGAGTAACATAGAGTAGCTGCAGGAGATAAACCCCTTATACGAGGTCACCTTCCACATATAGTTAAAAATTGACGTGGGGCTCTGTGTCCACGAGTCATCTCCCAGTTGGGCCTTAACCGAGTGTTGGAGTTGAAAATAATAAAATTGCATGGAAGCGGGGAGTTAAAATTACATCTGGAGTGCATTAAAGGGGCGTAGCCTGCGATTCCTAAATATTTGATTCATATGAGTAGTCCCATAATGTTTCCATTTTGCTCCATATTGTAATTTCTCCATCGCCACGTACCGCCCATTCCCTCAAATGGGGCTAAACCTGGCGTATCCCTCAACATTTTGAACTGCCCTGACCTTGTTCCATACTTTCTGCATCAAATTGTATGTGGGGTAGGTCTTATTAGATTTGGCAAACCGTAATGCCTCCAGGCCCTCAGCAATCTCTCCCCCAGTGGTAATCTGCAGAAGCTGCGCAGTGGAGTCCACCAAGTTCAATACATGATCTGTATCCGGGCCTATATCTCTGACTATGTGTTGTAGTTGCAAGGCCAGATAGTAAAGCCATGGGTTTGGAAGAGCCAATCCACAAGCCTCTTTGGGTCACTGTAACTGTTCAATTTTAACCCTGGCCAAAGAGTTGAGCCAAATGAGAGACCGGAAGAGTGAGTTAATACAATGGAACAACCATCGGAGAGTTGTGGAGTATGTAGAGGATCTGTGGCATCAAGATCATTTTGATCAAGTTTTTCCTGCCTCCTGGGGAAATTTTCAATCTGGACCACACCTTGACCCGGTCCCGGAATCGGTTCAGCAACAGGGACATGTTCAAGGCTAGATATTCCAGGGGGTGCCCAGGTGTTAGGGATATTGTGGGGACCCTGTGTGCGCTCTCCACCGCATACAAAGCAGTAAATGACTCCTTCCCAAAGACCTCCAGCAGCCATCTTTTCACAAACTCGGTGGGGTCTCTGCCCTCCGTTTTCTCAGGCAGACCTACTATGCGCACATTATTGCATCTCAATCTATTTTCAAGATCGTCAGCGTGTCTATCGACCGCTGTATCCAGCCTGGCAGTAGATTGTGAGTCTCTGATCAATGGAGGAAGTTTGTCCTCTATGTCACTTATCCTGCTTTCAGCAGCAGTGGTTCTCTCTCTGATCTTTTGCAGATCCTGTCTTATCAGGGACACTTCCTTCTTTAGCCCTCCAAAGCGTTCCTGCAATGTATTGACTGAGGCTGTGCATTTATTGACATCTTTCAGGATCATTGCCAGGGTCGGATGTTCAAAATCCTCTCCCCCACTGTCCTCCATCATCTCCTCTGCCTGAGCCTCCAGGCCAGGGGGTCTGTGTCTGCTCCTCTCAGCATGTCTTCCTCCTGCTCTGTGTATTCCCCCTCCGGTTCTGCCCCCACCTCTGCCGGTTCTGTGATCACCAGTGTGCCAGCCAGCTTTTGAGCGTAGAATCTCATGTCCTTGGTGGGGTCCCCGCCAGTGTGTTTGGGGTTTTTGGGGGTTTACTCACGGATCCCTTAGGCATCTCTGTGCCACGCGGTCCGCGTTGTTGGAGTCCCGCGGCGGCGCAATTTTGGATCTCCAGACGCTGCATATCATCTTTTCCCTTTCCCCGGGTAACCATGGCTGATCCAAGCATACCGGGGGAGCAGTGAGGTCCTGAGAGGTTCCGATGTTGCCTGGTATCCGTGTATCAGTGATTCCGAGCCGGGAATAGGATAAAAGTCAGGGTAACTTGCGGGAGCTCTGTGAGATGCAGCCACTCATATGCCGATCCTGGCCACGTCCCAAGCTGCCATTTCTGATTCTGACAATCCCGACAGGACTGATACAGGGATTGGTAGAACTGCACAAATGTGGAAAATACTTCTTGAAAAAGACAAGATGAGGCCCCTCCATTGCAGGATAGGCATGACTCAGTTTTTTTCATTCTTACTCCCCAGATAAAAAATCTAGAGGGGTTTGCATTTTGACATTTGGCAATGTACCCTAGACCATGTTTTCAGAATGATGTGATCAGTATGGTTACTGCCTTTTTATTAAATGCCCTATACATTCATGTAAAGCAGGGGTGTCCAAACTTTTTTCAAAGAGGGCCAGATTTGATGAAGTGAACATGCGTGAGGGCCGACCATTTGGCCTGACATTTTTTGAACCATAAAAATGTGTGTGTTTGTTCGAGCACCAATACACTGTCCAGCAAGAATTCTCTTGCCTTTGTGGCTGTGTGTGAGTAAAGAGGTGAGCTCTGTGTGTTATTTGGATATACCGTATTTTTTGGCGTATAACTCGCACCTTCACTTTAAGAGGGAAGTTTCAGGGAATTTTTTTTTAATTTTAAATAAAGGTCTGTGAAGCAGATCCCCACTCCATTACAGATCCCCCCATTACAGACCCCACTCCATCACAGATCCCCCCCTATTACAGATCCCACTCCATTACAGATCCCCCCATTACAGACCCCACTCCATCACAGATCCCCCCCTATTACAGATCCCACTCCATCACAGATCCCCCTCATTACAGACCCCACTCCATCACAGATCCCCCCCATTACAGACCCCACTCCATCACAGATCCCCCCCATTACAGACCCCACTCCATCATAGATCTCCCCCATTACAGACCCCACTCCATCACAGATCCCCCCATTACAGACCCCACTCCATCACAGATCCCCCCATTACAGACCCCACTCCATCACAGAACCCCTCATTACAGACCCAACAGATCCCCCCCATCAGACCCCACTTCTTTACCGATTCCCCCATCAGACCCCCACTTCATCACCGATCCCCCCCATCAGACCCCACTTCATCACAGATCCCACTTCATCACAGATCCCCCCCATCAGACCCCCACTTCATCGCAGATCCCCCATCAGACCCCACTTCATCACAGATCCCCCCATCAGACCCCACTTCATCACAGATCCCCCTCATCAGACCCCACTTCATCACAGATCCCCCCATCAGACCCCACTTCATCACAGATCCCCCATCAGACCCCACTTCATCACAGATCCCCCATCAGACCCCCACTTCATCACAGAACCCCCCATCAGACCCCCACTTCATTACAGATCCCCCATCAGGCCCCCACTTCATTACAGATCCCCTATCAGACCCCCACTTCATTACAGATCCCCCATCAGACCCCCACTTCATTGCAGATCCTCCATCAGACCCTCACTTCATTACAGATCCCCCATCAGACCCACACTTCATTACAGATCCCCCATCAGACCCCACTTCATTACAGATCCCCCCATCAGACCCCACTTCATTACAGATCCCCCATCAGACCCCACTTCATTACAGATCCCCCATCAGACCCCCACTTCATTACAGATCCCCCATCAGACCCCCACTTCATTACAGATTCCCCATCAGACCCCCACTTCAGTACAGATCCCCCATCAGACCCCCACTTCATTACAGATCCCCATCAGACTCCACTTCACAGTCCTCCCTCGATATTACAGAGACAGACAGCATGATTCAACGCAGCATGATTCCCCCTCCCCACACTGACTGCCCTACCTTAATCACACAAGCCGGGAAGCACGCATGGCATGGCAGGTCCAGACAAAAGGCGGGACTTTTCAAGTTAAAGGCGGGTGATTGGTTGCTGGGACCGCCCCACTGTCTAGCAACCAATCACCTGCTTTGTAACTTGAAAGGTCCCGCCCTTTGTCCATGCCTGCAGCGCTTCCAGGCTTGTGTGAATAAGGTGTGTGGGGAGGGGGAGGAATGGGGAGTGATGCGATGTAAAGGAGAGATCTGCCTGCCGCGCTTCCCATGTAATGAATGATGTTAGCGGCGGGCAGGATTCGGCCCGCGATCCACCATTAAGATATTCCTGATATATATCTTTTGTGGCCCCGATGCTGGGAGATCGTTGGGGGCCACAAAAGATATATATGTCCAGATAACAAGGCGGGCCGTTCAAAACCGGAACGTGGGCCGCAATTGGCCCGCGGGCCGGACTTTGGACATGCCTGATGTAAAGTGACCTTTGCTACTGTCTATATTATCAATCAGAATCCTTTCCTTTCTGGAATCCTCAGTAGAGGTTTTAGCGAACTTTTCTGAACTAATTATGATTTTGTGGGGAGACTTCTTACCCATAAATTTACCGATGTCTGGTGCATTTTTCACCCTACTAAAAGACTACTCATACCATTCTCTGATCTACGGTTTGTACTCCTATATTGACATGCTTTTTATCACTCACTGCTATTTATATCTAGCTACCCGATTGGAGATTGGCAAATTACCCTTTCAAATCATGTTCCAGTTAGCTTAATCATCTTTTGGGGTTCTTCTTCTATAGCTGCCTATAACTGACATCTCAATGAGTCACTTCTTTAAGACTTCTGTATTAAGGTAGATATAGAGAAAGAAATTACAATGTATTTCTGTTAATGTCACCCCAGACATTTCTCCCCTTGTTGTTTGGGAAGCTCATAAATCTGCTAGACCTGTTATTTAAACCTGGGACCAAGTTTAAGAAAGAATGAGGACAAGGTATCACTGATTTATTGGCCCAGATTAACTATTTGGAATCCCTACACAAGCAAAAGCAAATGGTGGATGTTTTCACGGAATTGGTAATTTGCCTATTTGGTCTTAGATCTCTTTGTTTCAACAACGTGTAAAGAACATTGACTATGTACTGGCCCAATTTCTATGAATTTGAGAACCACTGTAGTATGGCATTAGTAGTATGGCATTAGTTAATGTTAATGTCCTCCGACAACAAAGTGTGAAAACATTTATGACTGGTATTCACACTTCCAATGGCTCCAGATATGCCTTTCCCTGAGAGATAACATCTGCATTTAGGGACTACTGGACTAAGCTTTACATTCTCCTTGGAGATAGACCCACCCCTTTAATTACACACACGGAACAAATTAGAGTTTAACAAAATCAGGTTGACTGTCCCTAGATGATGATAGCTCTCAGGCCCTCAAAGACCCAATCGACTTTTCAGAATTCCTTCCTGCAATTTAATCCTCCAATGCCAACAAAGCTCCCAGAATTGAGTTTTGCATCCCTCTGCCCTAATTGCACACATACACAACATTGTGCTATTTACTGACTAATCTCACTTCTTATACATTTTTTCACTAAGTTACTGGCCAACAGATGAATCCCTCATTTACAGAAAATAATTCACTGGGACCAAGTAGGGTTTATGCCTATGAGAGACAGTGGCGTCACTAGGGTTGGTGTCACCCGATGCAAAAAAAAATGGTGTCACCCCCCAACAACTATAGTCCCCCCTCAGTACAGACCCCCCTCCACTAACTACAGACCCCCCTCCCACAGTATAGATCCCCTCCCTCAGTACAAACCCGCTCCACTAAGTACAGACTCCCCGCCATCAATATAGACCCGCCTCCCTCAGTATGAACCTCCCCCTCAGTACAGACACCCCCACCTCAGTGCAGACTGCTCCATAAGTACAGACACCCCCACCTCAGTGCAGACCGCTCCATCAGTACAGACACCCCCACCTCAGTGCAGACCCCTCAGTTACAGACACCCCCTCAGTTACAGACCCCCCTCGTACAGACACCCTCCTCAGTACAGACACCCCCCTCAGTAACAGACCCCCCTCAGTAACAGACACCCCCTCAGTTACAGATCCCCCCTCAGTTACAGACCCCCCTCTCAGTTACAGACCCCCCTCAGTACCAGACCACCCTCAGTACAGACACCCCCCTCAGTACAGACACCCCCCCTCAGTACCAGACCCCCCCCTCAGTACAGACACCCCCCTCAGTACCAATCCCCCCTCAGTACAGACACCCCCCTCAGTACAGACACCTCCCTCAGTAACAGACCCCCCTCAGTAACAGACACCCCCTCAGTTACAGATCCCCCTCAGTTACAGATCCCCCCTCAGTTACAGACCCCCCCCTCAGTACCAGACCCCCCCCCCCCCTCAGTACCAGACCCCCCCTCAGTACAGACACCCCCCTCAGTACCAGACCCCCCCTCAGTACCAGACCCCCCCCCTCAGTACAGACACCCCCCTCAGTACCAGACCCCCCCTCAGTACAGACACCCCCCTCAGTGCCAGACCCCCCTCAGTACAGACACCCCCTCAGTACAGATACCCCCTCAGTACAGACACCCCCCTCAGTACCAGACCCCCCTCAGTACAGACACCCCCCTCAGTACAGACACCCCCCTCAGTACCAGACACCCCCCTCAGTACAGACACCCCCCTCAGTACCAGACCCCCCTCAGTACAGACACCCCCCTCAGTTACAGCCCCCCCCTGGTGCAAACTCCCTCTTGTGCAGACCCCAGCAGTACAGACACCCCCTCCCCCCATCAGTAAAGATGCCCCCTTACCTTTCAGACCTCAGAACAGAGCGGCAGATACACACAGCGGTGTGTCTCTCGAGCGCGGGCTCCTCCTCCTCCTCTGTGGATGTAAACATAGAGGAGGCAGAGGGGGCGGTGGCTTTCTTCCGCTCCGCTGAGGGACACAGCCGCAGCGTGAGCCTAAGGCACAGGGCAGCGGGCGGGCGATGTCAGTGTGGCCGCTGCGCTACCCACGGGTGTCACCCCTCTGGTGGGTGTCACCCGGGTGCGGCCCGCCCCCCCCCCCCGCACCTGGCTAGCAACGCTAGTGATGAGAGAAGCCAGGGATGGCAAATGTTGTGCTCTGAATGTCATCCATTCGGCATTGTTTAGGCCTGAACACACCTTTCTTCTTTCCATGGATGCCAAGCACGCCTTCCACCGGGATGAATGGACCTTTATATGTTTTACCTTAAAAGCACCTATATTCCTTTACCTCTGCACATGTCAGGGTTAATAGTATCCTCCTGGAGCCTTTTTCCATTAGAAATGAGACTCATCAAGGCTTCTTAATCTCCCTATTAATCTTTATACTGATGTAAGAGCCCTTCCTCTGCTGTATATGGGTGAATCCAGACCTCAAAAGAATAACAAATGGGAACAGATTGATAAAGTATTGGCTTATTTTGACAACCTTCTTTTTTTCTTTAAGCTATCCTAAAGTCACCCTTCCAACCCTAGCCTCTGAATTTGCAGAATATGGAGACCTATCCAAGTATCAGATTAATTTTCAAGAATTAGTGGCCCTGAACCTGGCCTTTTCCCATGCTGCCAAGCTAAAACTTCAATCTGACATTATCCAACTTCAATAATTATCTTTCTTTACTCCTTTCTCTCAATTTCCCCTCTTTCATCCCCATATTATGGTATGAACTAGCATCATGGTCTCTAAAGAACCTCTCTTTGATGGGGAAATGTAGTGTCATCAAACAGAATGTTCTTCCTTCCATACTGTACCTTTTCCTGATAATTCATATACCTATGCATTACTTTACATCCCTTCTATCCCTCCTAAATAATTTTGTGTGGTCATCCAAACCAGCACACTTAAAACATACTATCCTTTGGAGGCTGAAAGATTGAGGCGGGATGGCACGTCTGGATATGGGAATGTACTATATTGCCACCCCTCTAACCAGAGCACTGGATTAGTACAGGCACAAACCACTTAAGCAACGGGTGAGGCTTGAACAGGAAGCCTCACCTATCCCATTTGAGGCACTAATCTGGTCCCCCAATCTTCCTATGCCTGACATGCACACATATCCCACAATAGGGATGACTTGGGAACTTGGGAACTTTCCACACGGCTTTCAGGTCATACGGGATAGTCCCATTCCCCTCTCCCTTGTTCCCTATCCTGGGTAGTCCAAAGTTTTACTGGGACTACAAACTAAAATGTTCCTCTGTATTAGGCAAGAAAACAAATGGTGAGCAAAACAGGTTTTACATGACTTAAATTGGATGTCTCTTACTCAACTCTTAGTGGATCTGATATTTTCCTCTTTGGGAACCCTGCAAATATTGCAGCTCATCGATTTCCTGTGCTCATTAGCTAGTTCCAAAAAAGTTCACGTATGTTGACTCTATTTGAACAGGATTGCAGAATTGATGCACCAATCTGCCATTATCTATCCATGACCTATAAATAGCTCTTTATGGAAAACTCTTAAACCTCATTACATTTTCTGTAACAATTGGGAACAGAAATGAGCTGTTACCATTTTTGCAGAAGCACAATCCAAATGACTTACCATATTCCTTAGATGTTTTATAAGAAGCAAATACCAAGAATAAGATAATTATGCATTGCTGCCATACTTCTGTGGTGCTTCATTCCATCTACCCTACCCTTCCAGAAACATGTTGGAGATGTGGGCTGGGTCATGGAGATATGCTATATGTTTTTTGGTCCTGCCTATTTCCTGATAACAGAATAGATGATTCCTTCATCAAAGTTGGATTTTGCTAGCAATCTGTAAATAAATCGGAATTGCATAATTTGGTTGATGCTGCACAATCCTCTATCCGTCATGGTGAAAAACGTCCACAACACCAACACATCAACTGTGGCTCAAATGGGTGAAAGGCATTAGACTGATGGAGATCCTTACCATTTCCTTGAAGAACACACGGTTTTATTATATAGAATTTTCTTGTACAGAAGAGTTCAAAAGCATGCCTGCTAGTTAAACAGGTATGTCCTATTATAACTTTTTTGTATTTGACCACATCTGTCTGCTTTCCCCAAACTGTGCCCCTGTGTGACTACAGGGAGTGTGCTTTCCCACCTTCTGCCCCCTATCTTCCCTTTCTTCCTCAACACCCTTTCCTTAGTTCCCACTGGAGATCACCTTTGTTTTATTACCTAGAACCTTAGTCCCAACCCCCTCTGCCTCTGTGGCTTCTATCTATCCCACTTGAGAGGCATTCTACATTGTTATTAAGTATTAGCTTGTGATATACCTTTGTTATAGCCCGTCCTAGCTATTTCACAGGAATTCAAGCTTTGCACTATGACATGGGGCCCCTGGAATTTCATCTTACCTATTTTACACTTTTTCAACTGAGTTTCATGTGTCCAAGCTCTCTTTTTTCTATTCATTTACCGATTATCATGTGTCCAAGCTCTCTTTTATTTATACCATCCATATAAATGTATGTCTGTGTACTTCTTTGTTGTACACTAACTTGTTAAAGTTCAATATTGGAAATGCCCAATGTGACTTTTCTATTTTTGCCAGTTTTGCTCTTTCTTTGTTTTTGCAATACAGTAAAACTATAAATAAAGAATGTAAAAAACAAAAAAGTGACTGATAGGCATCTGTGAGGAGGAGGAGAAAAAGACAATAGCAGCTCCCAAAAATAGCTTATATGTGCCCTTGAAGAGATAAGAAAAAAGACAAAGAATAATCTCCTAAATTTTATGGGAAGGGTTGCAGAGCAAAGAACTTAGCCAAACAAAAAAAAAATATGCTATGTATCCATGGGTATGAGGAGGATGAAAAGGGTGCCTTTGCAATCTCAACAAAATGACTGCTATGTACACTTGAGGATGAGGAGAAGTAAAAGGATGCATTAGCATGTTATGTGCCTTTGTGGAGAAGAAGGAGTGAGTTTATTTTGCTGCTGACTGGCCTCATGGAGATGCTGTTCCAGCTGAGCTCTTTGGTGCATAGTATTTCCTCATGCATGTAGTACCCAAATACTGTAGCTGGCACTTTTACCATGCCCAATATGCTGCACTCAGAGGCAGCAGACCACAATAGTGCTATCTGCAGTAGGCCCACACTGCAGAGATACTTCTATGACCGAGACACTGGCCTATTTATACTGAACACCTAACTGAATTCCAAATTTGTAGTTTTCCTAGAATAATTGGGGTTATTAGGATGGGATTGGGTTTGGGGAATGTAGGGTTGTGGTTTTGAAGCTTTTAAAGCAGCATTTTTTTTACATTTTAATAAAATTTTAAGACAGTGCAGGGTGGTACTGCAAAAAAGTTCACAAAATAATGCTAATAAACAGTTTTGCTGCTGAGCAGTTTGTATGGATAAGGCAGTGGTGACCTGTCAATAGGGGGTGCAGGGGCCCTGCCCCCCCCCCAAAGCTACTTATTAAAAAAAAAAAATATGTAAAAAAAAAAATATATCTTTTAAAGTGTCCCTTTAAGTGGGTGTGTTAAGGGCGCCGGACATGGGGTGCTATTGGAGGCATGACCCGTGTGTAAACACGTGATTGGGGCTAAGAAGCTCTATTGGCGTAGTTTAGAGTGTGCTTGGGGCGCAAATTCTGTAGCCACGAAAACTCCAACTCTAGGCTCTAGCATTAGGTTTCCAGTAGGGATTAGCTTCGAGTTCGAGTCAAACTCATGTTCGACGCCGAACAGCGAACAAATTGGGGTGTTCGCGGCAAATTCGAAAAGTCCGCTCAGCCGCTGAGTACCTGATGCGGAACATGAGAAGGGGCGGGTCTATTCATGAATTACACAGTGAAGGAATTTCCCCATCAGGTCCGCCCCCTCGGTATGTCAGACCGCGCCTACGTCATTGGCCTGAGCGGACCTGATGGGGAACTTCCTTCACTGTGTAAATTTAAATTACACAGTGAAGGAAGTTCCCCGCTCAGGCCAATGACGTAGGCGGGGTCTGACATACCGAGGGGGCGGACCTGATGGGGAACTTCCTTCACTGTGTAATACATGTATAGACCCGCCCCTTCTCATGTTCCGCATCAGGTCCTCAGCCTTACACCTAGTCATTGGCTGAGCGGACCTGATGGGGAACTTTAGAAGGGGCGGGTCTATACATGTAATAGACTGCGGAGGAAGTTCCCCATCAGGTCCGCTCAGGCTCAGCCAATGACAGACAGCGCTGGACATCGGATCGCCGCGGGACACTGGATTTCACCGCTGGAATGTTTTTTTTATTTTTTTAATAAAGGACTTTTCCAAGGTGTTTGTGCGTTTTTTTTACATTTTTTTACACTTTCTTCGTGAAATGGTAGGGGTACAATGTACCCCTTACCAATTCACATAGGGGGGGCTGGGATCTGGGGGTCCCCTTTGTTAAAGGGGTCTTCCAGATTCCGATAAGCCCCCCACCCGCAGACCCCCACAACCACCGGGCAAGGGTTGTGGGAATGAGGCACTTGACCCCATCAACATGGGGACATCCTCCCCATGTTGAGGGCATGTGGCCTGGTACGGTTCAGGAGGGGGGCTGCTCTCTCGTCCCCCCCTCTTTTCCTGCGGCCTGCCAGGTTGCGTGCTCGGATAAGGGTCTGGTATGGATTTTTGGGGGGACTCCACGCCATTTTTTTTTATTTGGGGTGGAGTTCCCCTTAAAATCCATGCCAGATCTGAAGGGCCTGGTATGGATATTTGGGGGAACCGCACTCATTTTCTTTTTTAATTTGCGGCGGGGTTCCGCTTAATATCTATACCAGACCTGAAGGGCCTGGTAATTGAATTCTGGGGGACCCCCACGCTTAATTTTTTATTTTTATCAATGACTTTTGTATGTATTGCCAGGAGCCGACAATTCATTAATAGCCGCGAGTGAGTTTTAAATGACTTTTTTTCCTTCAAAAATGACATTTTATTCTAAGCACAGGAAACATGCGCCACTTTACATGCATATCATACACACCCCCTAGGTACGAAATTTAAAATAATATTTCACTTTTATTGTTTCACTTTAAGCATTATTAAAATCACTGCTCCCGAAAAAACTGACGTTTTTAAAACTTTTTTTTGCATTGATACATGTCCCCTGGGGCAGGACCCGGGTCCCCAAACACTTTTTAGGACAATAACTTGCATATAAGCCTTTATAATTAGCACTTTAGATTTCGAACGTTCGAGTCCATTGTATTTAATAGGGTTCTAAATTTCACGCAAACATTCTGTCTGTTCGCAGGTTCTGGTGCGAACCGAACAGGGGGGTGTTCGGCTCATCCCTGGTTTCCAGTGCTTGTAATTGATTGGTACCATAGGGTGGGGCTTTAATCAGACCTTCAGCGTCATTGGCTCACAGGCTGCCTGTCTCCTTCAGTAAGTGAGGGGGAAATCACAAGCAGAAGAGAACTGGTCAGGGCAGACACTGGAGCTGAGGCAGCTCCTTTCATCCCTGTGACAGAATGTGAGGGATCACACAGAAATCTTCAGGTACATTTCTACATGCCAGGACTGTAGGGGGGAGGGGGCAGAAGGGGCTATTATCACTGTGTCCTGACTCCTGAGAGACTGTAAAGCAGCATTTTAATCTCCAACTTTACTTCACCTCTCTCCATGTAATGCAAGTCAGTACACCTTCCCTTTTCTCCCCTTCCTGTTCATGTGCATAGAGAAACAAAAGGCATTGTTCTTAAATTAACATTATTCACATGTAAATCGCGCAGGCATTGTTATGCTAATTAGATCGGCCGCCGCGATTCAGATGGGGGGGCACAGTAGGTGTACAGACCCAGGAACTCAGCACAGGGGTGATGGGAACCCTTCATAATGGGCACAGCAGGTGTACAGACCCGGGAACTCAGCACAGGGATGGTGGGAACCCTCATAATGGGCACAGCAGGTGTACAGACCCGGGAACTCAGCACAGGGATGTTGGGAACCCTCATAATGGGCACAGTAGGTGTACAGACCCAGGAACTCAGCACAGGGATGGTGGGAACCCTCATAATGGGCACAGCAGGTGTACAGACCCAGGAACTCAGCACAGGGATGGTGGGAACCCTCATAATGGGCACAGAAGGTGTACAGACCCAGGAACTCAGCACAGGGATGATGGGAACCCCTCATAATGAGCACAGCAGGTGTACAGACCCAGGAACTCAGCACAGGGATGGTGGGAACCCTCATAATGGGCACAGCAGGTGTACAGACCCGGGAACTCAGCACAGGGATGGTGGGAACCCTCATAATGGGCACAGCAGGTGTACAGACCCGGGAACCCAGCACATGGATCGTGGGAACCCTCATAATGGGCACAGTAGGTGTACAGACCCGGGAACTCAGCACAGGGATGGTGGGACCCCTCATAATAGGCACAGTGGGTGTACAGTCCCGGGAACTCAGCACAGGGATGGTGGGAGGAACCCTCATAATGGGCACAGCGGGTGTACAGACCTGGTAACTCAGTACAGGGATGGTGGGAACTCCTCATAATGGGCACCTCAGGAGTACAGACCCAGAAACTCTGCACAGGGATTGTGGGAACCCCGCATAATGGGGAAAGTAGGTGTACAGACCCAGGAACTCATTACAGGGATGGTGGGAACCCCTCATAATGGGCACCGTAGGTGTACAGACCCGGGAACTCAGTACAGCCTGTCCTTATACATTTACTTGAGATCACTTAGACCCGGTGGGTCTCTATAGTGGGAGGTAGCGCCAACACCCCATTCTTTTATATTATATCCTATTCTCCCTAGGGAGTTATTAGGGGGGCTGCAACCTCTGTCTGGTGTTTTCCTGAGCGCGGATTCCCTACTTCTTTAATAATAGTCTAATGTCCATAAAATTTCATAATCTACCCAATAGACCTCATGCACACAGGGTGTTTGCTTTGCTCCTCTAAACATCAGAACTCCTGGCAAGAGAAAAGTCCACTGCAGGCGCGTTATGCGTTTTATCATAAATGTATCCTATTGGCCAAAATATTTATTTGTTCTGGCCATTTAAATGCATTACCTCTCAAATGCGCCTTAGGCCCCTTTCACACGGAGGTCCGTTCAGGTCCGCCTGTCAGTTTTTTAGGCGGACCTGAAACGGATCCTCCATGTACCCCTATGGAGGCACGGATGTCAGCGGAGACATGTCCGCTGACATCCGCTCCGCTCCGCTCCGCCAAAGTGTGACGGAGGAAAACCCTATTTTTCCTTCCGTCGGCGGAGCGGATCGGATGACAACGGACTCTACGGTCCGTCGTCATCCGATTCCCCATAGGGGAGAGCGGCGCTCTGACAGGGCGGTCCCTGCACAGTGTGCGGGGACCGCCCAGTCATCCGTCGGCTCAGCGGGGATCAACGGAGCGATCCCCGCTGAGCAAGCGGAGCTTCACGGGGCGGATCTGCACGGATCCGCCCCGTGTGAAAGGACCCTAAATGCGTCTAGCGTTTCAGTGTGTTTAGCTTTTTTCTGCGCTTCACCAACTCTCCTAAACGTGCTTTCCATGGGTTTTTTTTTTCAGACTGTAATTGCTCTACTTCTAATATGTCTGTGTGCACATGGACACTTAAGCTAACATACAGGTGCTTTTACAGGCTGAGAAAAAAAATGTCAAATGCCAGTATTTTTTAAAGCTTTAATCGGAGCCCTTTGTAATCTCATGTAGCCATATTCCTAAGCGATCATCACAAGTCTCTGTGCTTGATATACCATCAGTCCGATTCGTGCTTCAGAGTAAGTTTAAGGCCCCGATCCGGCTAGATTCACACTTGTGCAAAGAGGCTCTCAGCAGGGGTCCGGTGCGTCCCTGTTCTCCATTTCAGGGATGAATCGGGCCCGAGTTTTTGCCTGCATTTGGACCTAAAACAAAGCATATTTCCAGGTTGTAAGTTGGCAAATGTCATTGCAGATCCCTACTTGTTATTGCTTGTATTGAAACTTACATAACACAGTTGGTGTTCTGTACATTGACCGTGTACAAAACACCACAATACATGTACACCATGTTTAAACATTTGCCAGTTTTATGAGTCATAGCGGGCAGCAGATGAAACTACATAGGTAATTGTAATTGTAAAAATACAAAATGTAGTGTAGTACTTAAATTTTTTTCTTATCAAAAGTGAAATTACCTTTTAAATGCAACCCCTGTCGTCTAACGTTTAATGTTGTAGAGAGGCTATGCAATGGGTTAATAAAGTCAGAACTTAAAATGCAAGTTTAAACCATTTCCTAGTCTGTGATCTCCAGATATCGTCTGGGTTTTAAAACAAATTGAAGCTTTGTCGGTGTATAATGTGCAGCCTGGTATATGATATGCAGAGCCCTGTGTATAATGTGCAGCCTGGTATATGATGTGTAGGGATGAGCTCTGGCGTGTTTGCATACTCCACGTGCAGAGTCCACCAGGAAGTCAGCACGGCGCTGCGCTAATCACAGGCAGAGAGACATTGACCCGATGCTCGGCTGCAGAGATCGTAAATGTCTCCCTGCCTGTAATTAGCGCAGCGCCGTGCCGACTTCCTGGCGGGCTCTGCACGTGGAGTATGCGAACGTGCCAGAACTCATCCTTAATGATGTGCAGAGCCCTGTGTATAATGTGCAGCATGGTATATGATGTGCAGAGCCCGGTGTATAATGTACAGCCTGGTATATGATGTGCAGAGCCCTGTGTATAATGTGAAGCCTGGTATATGATGTGCAGAGCCCTGTGTATATTGTGCAGCCTGGTATATGATGTGCAGAGCCCTGTGTATATTGTGCAGCCTGGTATATGATGTGCAGAGCCCTGTGTATAATGTACAGCCTGGTATATAATGTGCAGAGCCCTGTGTATAATATGCAGCCTGGTATATGATGTGTAGAGCCCTGTGTATAATGTATAGCCTGGTAAATGATGTGCAGAACCCTGTGTATAATGTGCAGCCTTGTATATGATGTGCAGAGCCCTGTGTATAATGTGCAGCCTGGTATATGATGTGCAGAACCCTGTGTATAATGTGCAGCCTGGTATATGATGTGCAGAACCCTGTGTATAATGTGCAGCCTGGTATATGATGTGCAGAACCCTGTGTTTAACCCTTTCCCGTCGAGCGTACGCATATATGCGTCCTCGGCTTTCGGGGGTTATACCGGGATGATGCCTGCAGATGCAGGCATCATCCCGGTACCGTTGTTTAGAGCCGGAAATTGGCTTTCCAGGTATAACCACCGATGCGGCTAAAAGCCGCTCGGTTGTTATACCGGAGGAGCGGGAGGGGACATCCCCCCTCCCGCCGCCTCCGCCTCTCTTACCGGGCCTCCCGTCCCACCGGGAGACCCGATCCACAATCCGCCACCTCGGGCGGCTACACAGAGAGTGAATCAAAGCCGCGAACCGCTTTGATTTTTTCTCTGCACTGTAACCACGGAAGCGACGTCATGACGTCACATCCGGGTTACTCGGCTGCCAATGGCGCCAAATTTAAAAAAGTACACAGTATTCAGAATCGCAGTTTTCGGCGATCTGAATACTTTGAAGTGCAAAGGAGGGATTGGGGGTCTTTTAGACCCCCGATCTCTCCATAAAGAGTACCTGTCACCACTTATTACTGTCACAAGGGATGTTTACATTCCTTGTGACAGCAATAAAAGTGATCACATTTAAAAAAAAAAAAAAAAAACACTATTTTTAATTATAAAAAGAAATAAAATAAATAAGAAAAAAAAAGAAATTTTTTTAAAGCGCCCCTGTCCCCGCGAGCTCGCGCGGCAAAGAAAACACATACTGAAGTCGCGCCCGCATATGAAAACGGCGTTCAAATCACACATGTGAGGTATCGCCGTGATCGTCAGAGCGAGAGCAATAATTATAGCCGTAGACCTCCTCTGTAACTCTAACCTAGTAGCCGTAAAAAAAAATGAAAGCGTCGCCTATGGAGATTTTAAGGTACCGTAGTTTGTCGCCATTCCACGAGTGTGGGCAATTATAAAGCATGACATGTTTGGTATCTATTTACTCGGCGTAACATCATCTTTCACATTATACAAAAAAATTGGACTAACTTTGCTTTTTAATTTTTTTAAAATTCATGAAAGTTAATTTTTCCAAAAAAGTTGCGTTTAAAACACCGCTGCACAAATACTGTGTGATATAAAATATTGCAACAATTGCCATTTTATTCTCTAGATTCTCTGCTAAAAAATATATATATATAATGTTTGGGGTTTCTAAGTAATTTTCTAGCAAAAAATCCGCATTTTAACTTGTAAACACCAAATGTCAGAAATGGGCTTAGTCATGAAAAGGATAATGTGCAGCCTGGTATATGATGTGCAGAACCCTGTGTATAATGTGCAGCTTGGTATATTATGTGCAGAGCCCTGTTTATAATATACAGCCTGGTATATGATGTGCAGAGCCCTGTGTATAATGTGCAGCCTGGTATATGATGTGCAGAGCCTGGTGCATAATGCTGACACTATGAGTGGAATACAGGGGACAGAGTGGGTGGATTCTATAAGGGGTGTGGCTTATGAGAAGTGGGAGGGGCCAACCGTGGAGGGGCGGGATCTTGCACCCCCCAACCAAAAACTTCACCAGCCACCACTGGGATAAGGGGTTTGGTTTTCGTTTTTGTAAGAATAAGCTTTCCTACGGCTTTTAGATACAGTATGTAGTGGCTCCTAATGGTGCTGTCTTTGAGAATCATACTGTTTTGTAACACAACAGCTTAAAGGCATCTTTCAAGCATGTAATTTTAATTATCAGTGTTTTTCCATGTCAACTTCAAAGTCACATAAAAAGGAGAACCCCCTCTCTCTTCTGTACTGTATTTTTAACATTGGTACATGTCCCCAATGCCAGTGTTCAGCTCCCCATGCCATGTTTGAGAAATTCTTTGCCTATCAGACTTGAAAATGGCCAGAATTGACTTTCAAGGTTTGCTTCCCTACCTATAGACTTTAATGGGGTTTGCAATTAAGTTCACATTTAAACCTATTCAAAGACACAGTGTGAATATATCTAGTTACAATATATGGAAGGACAATTTGTGTAACAGAATATAAATCAGTTGATAATATATATTACCAATGTACGTTCTTTCTTACTTTTAGTTATGTTGTTCTAGATAGATCATCTCATTAAAAATAATGATTAGTGAAGGGAAACTTTAACTATACATAGAATTTCAATCAATTTTGACTGGTATTTTCATCATTTTAATTTAGAAAGTTTCAACTGATCATATGGTATTTTCATTATTTTAAATATTTAATTCAGACAGGAAAATACTTTAAAATGTTTTACTTAAAGTTCAAATAAAATATAAAAATATAATATACAGTGGTTACGGAAAGTATTCAGACCCCCTTAAATGTTTCACTCTTTGTTATATTGCAGCCATTTGCTAAAATCATTTTAAGTTCATTTTTTCCTCATTAATGTACACACAGCACCCCATATTGACAGAAAAACACAGAATTTTTGTCATTTTTGCAGATTTATTAACCACTTAAGCCCCGCACCAATACGCAGCATAAAGACCAGGCCCCTTTTTGCGATTCGGCACTGTGTCGCTTTAAATGACAATTGCGTGGCTGTGAGACGTGGCTCCCAAACAAAATTGACGTCCTTTTTTCCCACAAATAGAGCTTTCTTTTGGTGGTATTTGATCACCTCTGCGGTTTTTATTTTTTGCGCTATAAACAAAAATATAGAGACAATTTGGAAAAAAATGCAATATATTTTACTTTTTGCTATAATAAATATCCCCCAAAAATATATAAAAAAACATTATTTTTCCACAGTTTAGGCCGATACATATTCTTCTAAATATTTTTGGTAAAAAAAATCGCAATCGCCGTTTATTGATTGGTTTGCGCAAAAGTTATAGCATTTACAAAATAGGGGGTCGTTTTATGGCATTTTTATTAATTTTTTTTTTTTACTAGTAATGGTGGCGATCAGCGATTTTTTTCGTGACTGCGACATTATGGCGGACACATCGGACACTTTTGACACATTTTTGGGGCCATTGTCATTTTTACAGCGATCAGTGCAATAAAAATGCACTGGTTACTGTAAAAATTACACTGGCAGTGAAGGGGTTAACCACTAGGGGAGCTAGGGGGGTTAACCACTAGGGGGTTAAGTGTGCCTAGGGGAGTGATTACTACTGTGTGGGGGCATGGCTACGAGTGACACATGACCGATCTCCGCTCTGATTACACAGAGCGGAGATCGGTGACATTGTCAGTAGGGGAGCGGGGAGATGTTGTGTTTACACTATACATCTCCCCGCTCCATGCCTCCGTGAGACAACCGCGGGGATCCCCGCGATGATCGAGTCAGCGGGACCCGCGGTCCGACTCACAGGGAAGGCAGGGGGGTCGCGAGCAAGCCGCAGGCGGCACGCGCGCGACCCCGACGTCGGGCAGTTAAAGGGGACATACAGGTACGTGATTGTGCCTGTACGAGCCATTCTGCCGATGTATATATACAGTGGCTGGTCCTTAAGTGGTTAAAAAACAAAAACTGAAATATCACATGGTCCTAAGTATTCAGACCCTTTGCTCAGTATTTAGTAGAAGCACCCTTTTGATCTAATACAGCCATGAGTCTTTTTGGGAAAGATGTAACAAGTTTTTCACACCTGGATTTGGGGATCCTCTGCCATTCCTCCTTGTAGATCCTCTCCAGTTCTGTCAGGTTGGATGGTAAACCTTGGTGGACAGCCATTTTTAGGTCTCTCCAGAGACGCTCAATTGGGTTTAAGTCAGGGCTCTGGCTGGGCCATTTAAGAACAGTCACGGAGTTGTTGTGAAACCACTTCTTCGTTATTTTAACTGTGTGCTTAGGGTCATTGTCTTGTTGGAAGGTAAACCTTCGGCCCAGTCTGAGGTCCTGAGCACTCTGGAGAAGGTTTTCGTCCAGGATATCATCCAGGATATCCATGTACTTGGCCGCATTCATCTTTCCCTCGATTGCAACCAGTCGTCCTGTCCCTGCAGCTGAAAAACACCCCCACAGCATGATGCTGCCACCACCATGCTTCACTGTTGGGACTGTATTGGACAGGTGATGAGCAGTGCCTGGTTTTCTCCACACATACCACTTAGAATTAAGGCCAAAAAGTTCTATCTTGGTCTCATCAGACCAGAGAATCTTATTTCTCACCATCTTTGAGTCCTTCAGGTGTTTTTTTTAGCAAACTCCATGCGGGCTTTCATGTGTCTTGCACTGAGGAGAGGCTTCCGTCGGGCCACTCTGCCATAAAGCCCCGACTGGTGGAGGGCTGCAGTGATGGTTGACTTTCTACAACTTTCTCCCATCTCCCGACTGCATCTCTGGAGCTCAGCCACAGTGATCTTTGGGTTCTTCTTTACCTCTCACCAAGGCTCTTCTCCCCCGATAGCTCAGTTTGGCCAGACGGCCAGCTCTAGGAAGGGTTCTGGTCATCCCAAACATCTTCCATTTAAGGATTATGGAAGCCACTGTGCTCTTAGGAACCTTAAGTGCAGCAGTAATGGGAGAGAGCAAGGAGGGTGGGCCCTGCAGGCATTATTCTTTTACTACGATTTTACATTACTCTTGGTTGGTGACCCATTGAATTTTGTTATTGTCCCTAATTGAGACATTACTCTTACCATACCTCCATGTATATTGCCTAATCATGTTTATTGTTTACCCATATAGCAGTGGTTACATCTTGAAACTTTACGTTATCATCATGTCTATTGTTACACCATGTTTACTATGTACCTTAATACTATTATTGTTTGTATGTGCTATATGATCTTTTAAATAGAATTCTCTTGGTCCACCTAATTATCCTTTTGCAACCCAGCGCTTCATTTAAAGTCCCACCCTCCTTGCTCTCTCCCATTAGTATGAAATTGGGATGGAAAGACATGGCCTTACCGGGCCATGCTTTCATTTAAAGTCCCTAGGGATGGAAATACAGAGCCTTACCAGGCTATGGCTTCCTAAAAGTCCCTAAATATTGTTCTCCCGTTCTCCACATAATCAAGGGATGGAAGCACATGGGTTTGCTCTATTGGCCATCCTTATTTAATACCACCTGCACCCAATGATCCTATGTTTAGCCTTCCTGTTTTCATTGTTTTAACTTTATACTGCCAATACCTTATTATCTTGCAATCTAAGCAAATATACTAGCCCTTTTGGCCAATTATTTATTGCTGATGGTCCAGTGGTGTCCCATTGCTTGTCGTGGCGTCTGGCTACTCCCGACCTGGGGGCCGTGATGCTCTCTCGGATCTCCGCCCCCTCCCCACCCCTCTTGATGCCTGGGGAGGGCGGGAGTCCTGGCATTGAGCGTCGGCGTCACGTAAACCACGTTCATGCTGACGGTCTTTCCACACTGTGAGCACAGATAGAGGGGGGATTCAGGGCGCCGGTTGACGGGGAATCCACTCCCGGCTAGCGACGCTCCTCCCCCTTCATTGCTACACGTCGTGAGGATGGTGGGCGGCACCGTGGCGGCGCCTATATGGGCTCCACTCTGAGCGGTCTTGGCATTGAGGCACCCTGCTTACACACTCCACTGCACATGGATTTTCATTTTCTTCTGGACGGTCACCCTGCACCACTGAGGTAAACCGTCATTGCAGTTTCTGGCTCCCACAGCCTTTCACCTTCACCCTTTGACACCGACCTAGATAACTCCACAGTTCTCTGGTTATTTTGGCACTTTGTACCCTCACTCCCTCAAGGCTATTCACTCCTCTCTTTCATCACCCTCCTATTTCCCTATGCATGGGCCCTTCCCCTTCAAAACCCCCCCTTTTCTTTCTGGTCACCTTGTGACATTAATATCCCACTTCAATTGGCTCTCTCCCCCACAGGGTTACCTCATGTGACCATGCCTGCCAGGTGGTCGCCCATTCGGTGGTCTCCATGGATCCGTCCGCCACGGCTCCTGGCGGGAGTTTTCTCGGATGCTTTTCATGCCTTACCCACACCCCATCAATCATAAATTACAATTGTAAGTATGCACTTAGGTGCAGGGGGTTTATATTCTACCCCTACCCATATTTTCATCTTTGTACTTACACAAACTCTCCACTCTAGATCCACCACACGCATGCTCCTGATGAGTGGCATAGCAGCCACGAAACGCACCGAGCTACATGATGCCGTGTCTTCATATTTTCAAGTTTCCATCTCCTCACTACCTAGCTACCCTAATTTCTACAGGTTCAAAGGCCATAGGCCCTGCAGGCATTATTCTTTTACTACGATTTTACATTACTCTTGGTTGGTGACCCATTGAATTCTGTTATTGTCCCTAATTGAGACATTACTCTTACCATACCTCCATGTATATTGCCTAATCATGTTTATTGTTTTTTTTTTGTTCCATAAAGTTTTATTGAGCAAATTCACAGGAATCACAGTACAAGGATTGATGCAGAACAGGTGCATTTACAGAGAACCAGATTTTGGTACAACTTAAACAAACATTACAGGCGGGTGTAAAATAGTCTCCAAGTTTTGTATCAGTGAGAATGAAGGTGCGGATGGGCCGGAGCCTTTATTAGTTTGATCCGCATTCCAACCGCCTGCTAACTTTGCTGCATTACATGTTGATTCCAACACCAAAGAGATGGTGTCTAAGATATGGTGATAAGGGGATAGGGTGGGGGGGACAATATCTATTCATGGTGAGGGGGTATGGGACTGAAGGGGGGGTAGGGGAGGGGGGGATGGATCAGAGCACAAGGGACAACAGCGAGAATGGGGGGAAGGGGTGCGGTGGGGTTGAGGATGGGGGTGAGGATGAGGATGAGGGGAGTGACCACTCGCTTGAACCTCCGTATGAAAGAGGGGGATAAAGAGCCCCTCAGAGTACAGACTCTAATCCGAGGGAACATGCTGATTGCATTCAGCTGTAGTTTTGAAGTGTGACCAACAGGACCAGGTAGTCGAGAAATTCTCCAGTCTCTCTTGAGAGATGTGGATCAGCTCTTCCATGTCGCAAATTCTAGAGATGGTCGTAAACCATTCTTTAAGTGACGGTATATGACAGGAGCGCCAGTGTTTGGGAATGCACAGCCTGGCAGCATTCACCATATACATGGCTAGGGATTTGAAATAGTCCTTCCTCGAGAGAGAAGTGTGATGCAGGAGAAATTGTGCTGGTGTGAAGTCCAAGGTGTAAGTGGTGATTGAGGCGATACATCTGTGTACTTCCCTCCAAAAGGGTTGGATGTGTGAGCATTCCCACCAAATATGTATCATGGAACCCACCTCTGTATTGCATCTCCAGCATATATTGGAGGTTGAAGGAGCAAACTTATGAAGGAGAGCTGGGGTCCTATACCATCTAGTGAGCACTTTATACCCATTCTCCTGGATGGCAACGTTCAATGACCCCCTGTGTGCATATTCGTGAAATCTTGTCCATTCAACTGGTGTCAGGGGGGTAGGTAGATCTCTGTTCCACGAGGCCTGCGATGGCGAAAGGGTGGAATCAGTAGGTTCTAAGAGTAAAGCGTAGAGCAGGGAAATAAGGTGCCGTTGGGGGGTTCTACGATAGCAGAGGGTTTCAAAAGGGGTAAGTGGTCTTGTCCAACTGCCCTGAGCTGCATGTGTGGATAAAAAGTGACAAATTTGTCTGTATGTCCAAAAGGGGAAGGTAGAGGTGTTGGAAATGAGCCTGAGGTCCTCTATCGAAGCGAGCTTACCGTCAGTGTAAAACTGTAAAGCAAGGATGTCCTGATACGGCCATTCTTGTTTGAGGAAAGTAGAAGACTCGCCTGGGATAAAGTCGGGATTCCCTCTCAGCGTAGTCAGCGGGCCCGGGGTGGGTGAGAGGGAACCTCTGGAGGGGGACCACCTGAGAAGCGTTAAGGAAGTGTGGATGAAAGGATGTGAGGTCAGAGGCTGTGGCCATTGTTTCGGGGATAGCCATGGGAGAAGATGTAGCGGAATGGGTGAGAAAGAGTCTTCGATAGCAGTCCAGACCTTTTCAAGGGAGTGGATGGACCAATCCGCGATTCTCGTAAGGTGACACGCCACATAGTATTTATACAGGTCTGGGAGAGCAATACCCCCTTTAGGCTTGGGCAAGGTGAGTCTGGCGTATTTGATTCTAGGGGGGGAACCTTTCCATAGAAATGCCGAGCAGGCCTTCCGATAAGAGGAAAAGAATCCTGCGGGTATATGCATCGGGATGGTTTGGATCAAGTATAATATATGTGGCAGGACAATCATTTTGATCAGAGCCGCTCGGCCAAACCACGAGACATTCGGTGAGGACCACTCCAAGAAGTGGTCTTGGGCTTTTTTCAGGGCAGGGTGGAAGTTAAGGGCATACAAATCTTTAAGGCAGGGTGGGATCCGAATCCCAAGATAGGAGATAGCAGTCTTTTCCCAATGAAATGGGAGAGATTCCTGACAATGAAGAACTTCCTGTGGTGGGAGGGTGATATTCAGGGTGTGGGACTTTGTGTAGTTAATTTTTAGGTTTGAAATTGTACCAAAGGCTTCCAGGTCCTGTAGGAGAGATGGGAGGGAGGTTCGCGGGGATGTGAGAGAGAGCAAGATATCATCCGCGAAGGCGGCCACTTTAAAGTCTTTGCCTTTGACCATCAAACCCCTAATGTCCGTTTAAGAGGGGTTCTAAGGAGAGAATGTAGATCAGGGGGGAGAGGGGACACCCCTGGCGAGTGCCATTGCTGATGGAGAAGACGTTCGACAGGTGGCCGTTAACTCTCACCGCCGCCGTGGGGTTCGAGTATAATGCCATTATGGAGGTGAGCATGCGGTCCTCCAGGCCCACCCCTTTTAGGACCTCTCGCATGTAGTCCCAGGCCACTCTGTCAAACGCCTTCTCCGCATCAAGGGAAAGCAAAAAGCCTGGTGTTTTAGTTGAGGTGAGCCAGTGATGTAGGCTGAGGGTTCGTATGGTATTGTCCCGCGCCTCCCTACCCGGGACAAAACCCACTTGATCATTGGAGATAAGACCGGGGATTAGAGGTATTAACCTGTTGGCAAGGATCTTGGCATAAATTTTTATATCGACATTAAGGAGTGAGATCGGCCTATAATTCGCCACCTGGAGGGCATCCTTCCCTTCCTTAGGGATTACCATGATGTGTGCCTCTAATAGTCTATTAGGTCGGTCTTGCGGATTGGCCAGGGCATTAAACGTCTGTAAAAGGTTGGGGGCAAGGATGTCTGCAAATGACTTATAGTACTGGAGGGTGTACCCGTCCGGGCCCGGGCTTTTGCCCAGCTTCATTTGTTTCAGGGCTATCTCCAGCTCTTCTGTCGAGAATTGTCCCTCTAAGGATTGTGCTTGTTGGGAGGAAAGGGGTTTAGGGCCATATTGAGCGAGAAAGTCCGCGATGAGCGTTTGACGTGTCTCCCCCGATGCTCGGGGTGGCAGGGCAGGGCGAAGGTTATAGAGCTTTCGGTAGAAAGACTCGAATTCTTTCGCGATGTCCTCACTCTTGGCCAGGAGGGTGCCCTGGGGATCGCGTAAGGCATGTACAGAGGACGAGAGTTTGGCCTTCTGGACTGACAGCGCTAAAAGGCGCCCACTCTTATTGCCATGTTCATAAAAGACCCTCTGGCCAAGAATATAGCGTCTTCTCGTGCGTTTACCCAATTCGTCTGTAAGGAGTGTGCGGAACTGAGTTAGTTCCTGAAGGGTGTTCTGGGCTTGCGTTTGTTTGTGGGACAGCTCTAGTGCTCTAATCCTTTTGATAAGAGCATTCACCTTCTCCTGATAAGCTTTTTTGGCCTGTGCATTCAGGGCAAGCAGTTCTCCCCTTACTACACATTTGTGGGCTTCCCATATGGATATTGGAGAAATGTCAGGGTTAGCATTCTCCTGAAAATAAAGCTTGATGCATGAGCGGATCCGTTCCAATGAGGTTGGATCCGTCAAGCAGGAAGGGTTGAACCGCCATACTTTAGTCTTGGGGTACGTTTCCGGGAACGATAGTGTAACTGTGATGGGATGGTGATCCGATAAGAACATTGGTTCAATGGAGGCATGTTGTAGGGCGGGGAGGTCGGTCTGGGATAGAAAAAAAAAATTGATTCTGGAGTATTTCTGATGGGGGGCCGAAAAGTAGGTGTAGTCTTTGGTTGGAGGATAGAGGGTGCGCCAAGTGTCATGAAGGGTCAAGGTTTGTAATTGGGCTTTAATTTGGCGTAATGCCTTATAGGGCAGATATGTCGTGGCAGTGGAGGTATCTAGGAGGGGGTTCAAGGGCACATTAATGTCGCCTCCCAGGAGGACCAGGCCGCTCTGGAATGAGGACAGAAGGGCACATGTCTTGCGGAAGAAGGAGACCTGATGTTCATTAGGGCAATATATGTTAGCCAGTGTAATAGGCTTAGTTGCATATGTTCCCCTAATAAAAATGAATCTGCCTTCAGGATCCACTAGGGAGTCAGTCAGGAGGAAGTTGGCGTGTTTTGAAATAAGGATCGAAACTCCCTTAGATTTGGCCACCGGGTTAGTGGCGTGTAGGGCAGAGCGATATATGTGATTAGTCAGTTTGGGGATAGCATCAGATCGGAAGTGCGTCTCCTGTAGGAAGATAAAGTGAGCCTTATGTTTGGTGAGCGAAGCTAACACTTGTGACCTTTTTTCAGGTGCATTCAGGCCTTTTGTGTTCAATGAAACACACTTCAGAGTCAGTGGGATATTAGTCTTAGGGGGGTTCTGCATTATGAAGAGTTAGGGAGAGGTGAAAATGAGTGTCTGGTTGTCGAGTAGGTTAGGATCTTCCTATAGAGGATGAATGTGAGGGTCACTCCCCTAGGGGAAGGGAAAGAAGGGAAGAGGACACACAGAAGGGGAAGAGGGGTAAGGAGAGAGGACACACGGGTGAGAAAATCAGGAAGAGTTGGGGGTAGGGAGAATCAGGAGGATCAGAGCAGAAAAAGAAAAAAAAAAAAAAAGGGGGGGGATATGAGAGCTAAATGTAAGGGGATAAATATGGGAGAGGAGAAAGAAAAACCAGAGGTGGACTTAGCTAGGCTATCCACCTGTAGGAGTCAAGAGGAAATCTGGAGTGTCAGCTACGTCCCAATGAGACCGCTGTGTGGGGGTAGTAGTGTGAGCGGTAACCACAGCCTAGCTGTGGACCGGGGGTCAAAGTGGAGCGGATGAGGGATCCCGCTTACAGCGAGAGCCCAAGAAGCGTAGCGGGGAGCCTACCATAAGGAACAAGCTACAGAAAGTTCAAGTATCAAGTGCATAGGAACAATACACAAATCAACATAACATAACACATATAACCTTCTCCAGCTCGAAGTGCTGAAATCAATTTAACCGAACCATACTATTTAGAAAGAAAACCTTTTAAAGTGTATTCAGGAGAACTCAACCGAGAAATCCACAGCCCGTGAGTCATGCTGGGGAGAGGATACCCTCTTCAAAGACTTACGTTAAGCCACTCTATGGTGAGGGGGAGGGGGGGAGTAGGGGGGAAGGGGTAGGGCAACGGGTACAAGGACGGGAGGGGAGGGAGGAATGGGAGGGGGAGGTATGGGAGGGAGGGGGGAAGGAGAATGAGGGACAAGGGGATGAGGCGGGGGAAGGGGCAGGTTGGGGGGGGGTGGGGACAGGAAAAGGGGAAGAGGGGGGAGGAGAGGGGAAAGAGGGGGAAGGGATGGCTAGGAGGATAGAGGTGGAGGGGGAAAAGAGGGGATTAGGGAGAGGGGGAGAAGAGGCGAGGGGGGGAGAAGAGGTACGGGGGGAGGGGAGAGGGGGTGAGGAGGGGGGGAGAGATGGGGGGGAGAGGGGGGGAAGGAGAGGGGGGGAGGGGAGGGGAGATGCGGGGGAAAAAAGGGAAGGGAGGGGAAGTGATGTGGGGAGAAAGGAGGGGGGGTAGGGAGGAGAGAACTAAGGGAGTGAGGGAGGGGGGGGAAGTGGGGGGGAGGGGGGAAGAAACGGGGGGGAAGGGGGGAAGGAGTGGAGAGGGGAGAAGGGGAGGGATGAGGGGAGGAGAAGGGGAGAGGTGGGGGAGGGAGAGTCCAGAGTGAGTTAGGGTGACGGTATCTCGACGTCTGCCTTCGCATCGGGGGGGTGGGGTTCCCGGAACTTAGTGGTCTTTGGCATCTCCCAAAACCCCCCCCGCCCGACCGACGCCCGGCACACCGTATATGTATAACCGGGGGTCAAGGGAAAACACGTGCGAATAAGGGACATATAATAGCACTGGTAATGTTAATGAGAGACAAAATAAAGTAATATTTGGGGAAATAAAAATAAAACATAGATTGCGGATACATTGCCTGCAGGAGTTTAGGATCGTCGTCCGTGAAAGAAATGTCCCAGGGGGGGATGATGTGTTCGTGTTGCAGGCCGAGGTTTCGGGCAATATAGAGTTCAGTCCTCCCGTTTCCAAAAGGGGGGAAGTCTGTTCGGGCCCGAATTGCAGAGAGATCCTTATACCTTCTCGGAAAGGGTCTCCGTAGCTGTGTGGGTAGGGGCCAATGACAGAAACCCAGGCCTACTCCTGGGCACTCATAGGGAGCCTCTCCCAGGACGGGGACATGTCGTGGGGGCGTCCATATCTTCCAGAGGACAGAGAGTTTCAACTTTGAGTGCAACCTCCCAGCTTTGGGGGATCCGGACGTGTACGAGGAACTAGGTGTTCTGGGGTAAAAAGGCGTATGTAGCTTTTTCGGTGATATAGGCACTTTCCACATCCGCCACCTGAATAAGGCAGGCCCTAGGCCGTCCGCTGGGTTACAGGTTGTGGAGCTATTGGGTGACTCCCGATGGAGAAGCGTTGTATGGAGTCCCAAACAGGGAAAGAAGGTCGCCGTGAGGGCCATTGGGACAAGGGGTTGTCAGCTATGGGGTGCAAGAGACCGGGGTGGGAATGGCATACCTATATCAGATGAGGGTCTGAGGGGTCTCTGGGAGAGTGAAAGTTCAGTGAATAACGCTTACACATACCGGGGGGGGAGGCATACTCACGGGCTGCAGGTCTCAGTCTATCCAGCAGACAATTAGACAATAGGTTTCTCGCATCACATACGCGGTGGTGAGGGGCTATGTTGTTGCAGATCCCGGCGTGAGGAACGGGCATTCGGTGACATCGGTCCAGGTCTATGGTGACGCGGTCTCTGGCGTGCAGCTTTCGGTGACGGGTGGAGCGAAACAGGAAGCCAGGGTTCCGCTGGGAAGTAAAGCGCATACCAATCCGGTAATTCCAAGGCGGGCAGGTCGAGTTGATCACAGAACGCCTGAAGATCCTCCGGTGTGCGAAGCAGGGCAGAGCGCCCCCTCGCAGATGCAGACAGGCCAAACGGGAATTTCCAGCGGTACTGGATGTTTCTCGCACGCAGAGCATCTAACAGCGGTCGTAGTGCCCTCCTGTTTTGAAGGGTAATCTGTGAGAGGTCCTGGAACAGTTTCACCTCCGCGCCATTATAAAGAATACGTCCCCTTTCCCTCGCCTTACGGAGAATCTCTTCCTTAAGGGGGAAGCTAACTATACAACATATAATGTCTCTGGGGGGTTCGTTATCTCGGGGTATGGGGCGGAGGGCGCGGTGGGCCCTTTCCATATCAATGGGGGAGTCCGCAGGGCACTCAATCAGGTCATTAAAGATAGCGCTGACGGTTTGCTGTATGGCGGTGGGGTCTACGGATTCGGGGACCCCCCGTACCCTAACATTGTGCCTCCTTCCCCGGTTATCCAGGTCTTCCACATGTCTGTGGAGCTCAAAAACTTGGGCAAGTTGGGAGTCATATGCCGACTGTACCTGGCGAATGGCCGCCGCGTGTGTCTGGGTCGTCTGCTCCACGTTATCCACTCGGTGGGCGACCGCGAGCATTTCGGCCTTCAGGTCTGCTATGGCAGCAGTGACCGTGTTTTTGATGTCCGTCGCAACTTTCTCCAAGTCAAATAGGCTGGGGGGGAGAGCCCCGCTGGAGCTGGGAGAGGATGTACCCGGCATATTGGCTGAAGGCGGTCTGTCAGGCGAGGCCGCGGCTTGGGCCTGTGCTGGCGCGAGGATCCGCAATGGCTCAGAGGCCTGTGTCTTTTGGGACCGGAATATGTCCAGTATATTCCTCCCCGAGTGGGTCTGAGAGTCCTTGAAGGTGCGAGAGGTGGACGAGCTCCTTGTGGCTCTGTGCATAGCAAGCTTAGGACGGTAGGCTCCTGTTCAAGGTGATAAATAAGCCCGGTCGCACAGGAGCTCTCAGGTTAGGCGTCCATCTCAGTCTCCGCTCAGGCCACGCCCCCCCCATGTTTATTGTTTACCCATATAGCAATGGTTACATCATGAAACTTTACGTTATCATCATGTCTATTGTTACACCATGTTTACTATGTACCTTAATACTATTATTGTTTGTATGTGCTATATGATCTTTTAAATAAAATTCTCTTGGTCCACCTAATTATCCTTTTGCAACCCAGCGCTTCATTTAAAGTCCCACCCTCCTTTCTCTCTCCCATTAGTATGAAATTGGGATGGAAAAACATGGCCTTACCGGGCCATGCTTTCATTTAAAGTCCCAAGGGATGGAAATACAGAGCCTTACCAGGCTATGGCTTCCTAAAAGTCCCTAAATATTGTTCTCCAGTTCTCCCCTTAAGTGCAGCAGAATTTTTTGGTAACCTTAGCCAGATCTGTGCCTTGCCACAATTCTGTCTCTGAGCTCTTCAGGCAGTTCCTTTTGACCTCATGATTCACACTGTGAGCTGTAAGGTCTTATATAGACAGGTGTGTGGCTTTCCTAATCAAGTCCAATCAGTATAATGAAACACAGCTGGACTCAAATGAAGGTGTAGAACCATCTCAAGGATGATCAGAAGAAATGGACAGCACCCGAGTTAAATATATAAGTCTCACAGCAAAAGGTCTGAATACTTAGGACCATGTGATATTTGAGTTTTTCTTTTTTAATAAATCTGAAAAATATCAACAATTCTGTGTTTTTCTATAAATATGGGGTGCTGTGTGTACATTAATGAGGAAAAAAATGAACTTAAATGATTTTGGCAAATGGCTGCAATATAACAAAGAGTGAAAAATTTAAGGGGGTCTGAATAATTTCCGTACCCACTGTACATTGAAATCTGTGGTATACTGGTTATAGGATATGGCATCACATTTGTAGATGCTTAAACAGTGAGTCTATAGAGTTTACAGTTGTCATTGAAGTGCCACTCAAATTAGTGATTATGATCACTGATTAATGGCCTTTAGGTAATGAGAGCTGGAAAATATCCAGGATCCTTTGCTATCCAATCTAATATGTAATCAGAAAAAAAAATCGGACTTTTTCCATAACCAAATGGAAAATATGTGCTGAACTCCAAAAGTGCAGAAAGTATTTAAGAGCGATCTGAGAATTCGAAAGGATCAATTTTAAGACTCATTTGTGTGTCACTCTTGATCTGCAAAGAGATTTCTATTCATGCACATTATATTGTCAAAGGGTTACCATAGGCCAATAATTTAGAACTGTCTCAAACTTAAAAAGGGTATAGATTAAGACATTGAAGCAAAGCTAAACAGTTATGTCATGAACAAATAAGGCACCTATTGATTCAATTACAGATAACCTCCAATAGCCCTACAAAATCCAAATTGTTTTGTTTAGGAATGTAATTCTATAGTCATGACATAAAGTATCTAGTGTACTTATCTTCACTCTTAAACACCAAGTCTAAAATGAAATTGTATACTTAAATATGTAAACAAACACATATAGTTTGTACAGTTAAAAAAAATTATGCTTAAAAATATATAAATTTGCAAAGCTCAGAACTAGACAATAGGAAGTATCTGAGGTGATATTATTCACAGTGAAGTTATGAAAACAGGAATTTGATCTCTGGCGGGATCCTTTGTCAGTCATGGACATTCTACTGTGATAGAACAAATGTCTCTTTTATAAACAAAATAGTGCAGCGCTCTAAATTTGAGAAATGATTCTAGAATTGCTACTGAAAGCAACTCAAAACAAAAACACGTGAATAACTAATATACACTAAGTGCTAGTGAACTAATAATAAAGTTCATAAACAATCCACTCCAATGGATGGTCTCACATATGAGCTGTCCTCCATAGGAGCTGGAAAATCTAACCCCTGGGGGTTATATAAAACTGTGATAAATAAACAAAAAAGAGTCCAAAACAATATGTGTACAATTTGAATGGATGTCTTTTCATGGACAACACCACCACAGCATGAACTGGCAGAGGGACCCCAATGTTGATGGTGGATTCACAATACAAGGCACAGATGATACAGTTGGGTACTCTTACCACAGATGGTGGACCCACCTGTCATACGACAGTGGGTCAATCGAGCTTGGTGGTCACCGTGACCAGAAAAGATGAAACTAGATATCCTGGATACCTCAGACCGACTCCAACAGGGTGGTTAGATGAACAGCTCACACGATGGAAACTCCTCCGAACATACAGGCTTCGAATCAGTCCAGGATGGACACAAGAGTAGGAGAAAAGAAAAAACTCCAGATGGTGCAGGTCAATAAAACCAATGGGGGGGGGTTTATTGAATAAAATTTGTCTTACAGACATTAGACAAATAAAAAGGTGATCACAAAATAAAAAAGTAAAAGAAATGTGGGGTGCAGAATCGGCAAGCCTTACGCGTTTCGGCTGCAGCAGTCTTCAACAGGGGCAGTCGAAATGCAGTTGAAACGCGTAGGGCTTGCAGATGCTGCAAATCATATGACGTCCGGTCAGAACAACAGAGTCTTCCGCCCACCGTCATTTGACGGTGGGCGGTAGACAACTGGTTAAATAACCACAATTGATCCAGAGGAAGGCAAAAAACCCCAGAAGAGCATGATCCAATTTGCTACAGCAGGGGAAAAAATTCCTTCCTGATCCCCCGAGAGGCAATTCGATTTTCCCTGGATCAACTTTACCTATAAATGTTAGTACCCAGTTATATTATGTACATTTAGGAAAGTATCCAGGCCTTTGTTAAAGCAATCTACTGAGCTGGCCAGAACCACCTCTGGAGGGAGTCTATTCCACATTTTCACAGCTCTTACTGTGAAGAAACCTTTCCGTATTTGAAGATTAAATCTTTTTTCCCCTGGATGTAAAGAGTGCCCCCTTGTCCTCTGTGTTGACGGTAAAGTAAATAAATCAACACCAAGTTCACTATATGGACCCCTTATATATTTGTACATGTTGATCATATCCCCCCTTAATCTCCTCTTCTCCAGAGTGAATAAATTTAGTTCCTCTAATCTTTCCTCATAGCTAAGTTCCTTCATGCCTCTTATCAGTTTGATTGCCCTTCTCTGCACTTTCTCCAGTTCCCCGATATCCTTTTTGAGAACAGGTGCCCAAAACTGAACTGCATATTCCAGATAAGGTCTTGCTAATGATTTTAACAGGGGCAAAATTATATCTCTCTCTCTGGAGTCCATACCTCTCTTAATACAAGAAAGGACTTTGCTCGCTTTGGAAACCGCAGCTTGGCATTGCATGCTATTATTGAGCTTATGATCTACCAAAACCCCCAGATCCTTCTCCACTACAGATCCCCCCAGTTGTACTCCCCCTAGTATGATTGATGCATGCATATTCTTAGCCCCTAAGTGCATACCTTTACATTTATCAACACTAAACCTCATCTGCCACATAATCGCCCAATTAGCATTAGTGCATAGAGTTTGGCTTGTAAATTGGAGACATCCTGTAAGGACATTTTTCGACTGCATAGCTTAGTGTCATCTGCAAAGACAGAAATTTTACTTTTGATCCCAAATCCAATATCATTTATATTAAAAAGTAAGGGTCCCAGCACTGAACCTTGTGGTACACCACTGATAACCTTAGACCATTCAGAGTAAGAACCATGCTTTCTGTTGCTTAAAATATTTTTTTCCAGCAAGAACTCATCTATGTGTTCTTTTATTAAACTCTCCAGTATCTTCCCAACTATAGAAGTTAAACTAACAGGTCTATAGTTACTTTAAACCATACTTTTTACATTGGCCCTGCGCCCATCCAGTGGTACTTTTCCTGCCCAACTGCCCCTAAACATCAGTTTACCAGCAGCAGTGTACATGAGGCCTTAGGCTTCATGTACAATGCAGCTGCTAAACTCAGGTTTAGGAGCATGTGATAGGAGGGCCCGTGGAGCCCAGAATCCCTTGGAAAGTATGGGATACCCTTGTTTCAGCTCCCCAAGCACCTCTTATGTCTAAGTCCCCCTGTGCCAGGGTGGCACAGGGGGACTGAGAAAATATGTCTTGGATTACTTAAAATGGGACAGTAATATTTATCCACACTATCTCCCAGGATATACTGTATGTAAATACTATTCTTGGTTTGTTTGATTCTGAAGTCAACATGTTAATTGAAAGAGCTGATCAAGGTCATCAAGCTATCTAAGAAAATGCAGAAGGGTAATTTGATTATATGTGGGGATTTCAATACATATTGAATGGGGAGCTTGATTCCTCCTCGGTGGCCCAAAGGCGGAGGCCAACTCTCGGATCTATGTGCCATGAAGAGAGGCTCTTTGATCCCTGGCGGTGCCTGAGGTCCACCGAGAGGGACTACACGTTCTATTCCTCAGTGCATAGCAGTTACTCCAGAATTTACTTTTTTTGACAGACATGTATACCCTTCAGAAAGTTCAAAGGGCCGACATCCACAACATCACGTGGTCGGACCACGCACCAGTGACTATAGATATTGTGGACACAAATAAAACTTCTCACAAACCACTGTGGCGCATCAACACCTTCCTATTATCACATCCCAAGATTAGGGATGAGGTAGCAGGAAAACTCAGAGAATATTTTCAATTTAATGATAATGGAGAATGCTCCGCTCTGACAACATGGTGTGCACATAAGGCGTTCACTAGGGGTACCCTCATCCAAATTGCATCTAGAAAAAGAAAAAAGAAAGAGCTGATCACATTGGCCTCTGTACAATGTATTGTGTGAAGATGTCCTATGTTTGTACTTATGATAATGTATCATCTGCTATGTGAAGCTCGGTGAAAACACGTCTGACCTGTAGTGAAATCCTGATTTATCATAACAATGACCAGGCTGATTTAAGGGAGTAGTTAATTAGCTCATGTTAATTAGGTTTCTGCTTACAAATGTATTGTTAGAGCAATATGAGCAGGAGGGGTGAACTCCCTCCTATGTTACTGTATATAAGACTTGTATTTTGGTTCTAATAAACAGTCCATGTTCAGCAGACAAACAAGTCTCGTCTCGTGTGCTTGTGAGCAGTTGGAATATCTAATATCTATATCCAGACTGGGAGGAAGTGGTATATGAAGAAAGCACTCAAGCAGAGTGTGGGACGTTTCGTTACAGAGCAGTTGGGCATTTTTTTCAGTAGCCCCTGAACTCTCCTCAATGTTATCTTATGTGTACAGTACATGTACACTTAGTTGTTTATAGTAGTTTAGAGGCAGTTGAGTTTACAGGCATTTTTTTAAAGCAGATAAATCACGTTCAGGACTGTAGTTTATCGGCCTTTCAAATGTCAAATACTTGTAACTGCTTGCAAACGTGTGTAAACATTAAGATACAGCGTTAAGCTGCGCTTTCAGCCCAAAATCCATACCAGACCCTTATCTGAGCATGCAGCCTGGCAGGACCATACCAGGCCACGCACCCTCAACATGGTGGGTGTGGGTGCTTTGGGGCAGGGGGGGCTCTGCGCCCACCCCACCCCAAAACACCTTGTCCCCATGTTGATGGGGACAAGGGCCTCTTCCCCACAACCCTGGCCAGTGGTTGTGGGGGTCTGTGGGCAGGGGGCTTATCGGAATCTGTAGATCCCCCTTAAGAACGGGGTCCCCCAAATCCTGCCCCCCATGTGAATGAGTAAGGGGTACATTTTACCCCTACCCATTAACTCCAAAAAAAGACAGTGTAGTCCAAATGAAAGTGGAAAAAAGGGGGAATGTTGCGCTAGTCCTGTGATTAAACCAAAAGTGAAAAACAACAAGTGGAAATATAAAACCAACAAAAGAAGCTGCACAAAACGTGACCAAAATTCAAATACAACTTATAACTGAAATGCAGCACTAAAAAAAAGGAAGGAAACTGAATCGCATCAAGTGAGAGGTGTCACAAAGTGCTCAGTGTAAAGAATAATTGAATAAGTCTGCATAGAGTCCGTTCAAAGACCGTGGAACGTTCAAAGACCATGGAACGTGATGATCAAATCAGACGTGTGACAATATGGGTCATCTCATAAACCTTCTGACAAAGGAGTAAGGGAGAATACTCTTACCGGAACTGGTGGATCTACTTATTAGGCAGATCGTTAGCGAATGTGAGATCCCAATGGCAAGTCGCATCAGCTGGCATGAAGACTCTGGATGAACCACACGAATTGCAGATGGTCACTCGTTGCAAGGAAATCCCAACCTCAACGAGACTCTGGATTCACTGGGTGTCCCCGTGGTCTTCAGATGGTAACAAGGTGGCCTCCAATCTAGGAATCCTTTTCAGGACTGAAGGACGCCATGATAGAAAAAACCTCCAAGCAGCAACTCAATCAACCACAACATGGAAGAAAGGGGAAAACAGGAGATGCTCCAATGGCGCGGGTAAATGTGGGTTTATTGAAAAGCCAGTGATCACATGTGATCACAGTACAAAAAGATTAAAAAAGGGCAATGAGTGCAGTGGAGTGGATGCCCTAGTTGAAGTACTTGTGTACGAAATGCGTCGGTCTTGGTACACCACTCCACTTATTGCCCTTTTTTAATAATTTTGTACTGTGATCACTTTTAATTTTATCGGTTTTTAAATAAACCCACATTTACCCGCACCATTGGAGCATCTACTTTTTCCCCCTTTCTTCCATGTTGTGGTTGATTGAGTAGCTGCTTGGAGGTTTTTTCTATCATGCCATCCCTCAGTCCTGAAAAGGATTCCTAGATTGGAGGCCACCTTGTTACCATCTGAAGACCACGTAGACACTTAGTGAATTCAGAGTCTCTTTGAGGTTGGAATTTCCTTGCAACGAGTGACCATCTGTGATTCGTGTGGTTCATCCAGAGTCTTCATGCCAGCTGATGCAACTTGCCATTGGGATCTCACATGCTCTAACGATCTGCCTAATAAGTAGATCCACCAGTTCCGGTAAGAGTATTCTCCCTTACTCCTTTGTCAGAAGGTTTATGAGATGACCAATATTGTCACACGCCTGGTTTGATCATCACGTTCCACGGTCTTTGAAAGGACTCTATGCAGACTTATTCAATTATTCTTTACACTGAGCACTTTGTGACACCTCTCACTTGGTGCGATTCAGTTTCTTTCCATGTGCTGTCACAAGGGGTGGGGTCTCATGGTGACATGATTTTTAATAAAGGACTTATCAAAACCATTGCTTTTTTTTACACTACACAGTCTTTTTTGGGGTGAATGGGTAGGGATACTCATTCACATGGGGGGCAGGGATCTGGGGGCCCTGTTATTAAAGGGGGCTTCCAGATTCCGAGAAGCCCCCTGCCCGCAGACCCCCACAACCCTGGCCAGTGAAGACTAGAGGCCCTTGTCCCTATCAACATGAGGACAAGGTGCTTTGGGGTGGGGGGGCGCAGAACCCCCCCTACCCCAAAGCACCCACACCCCCCCATGTTAAGGGCATGTGGCCTGGGATGGTCTTGAAGGGGGGCGCTTGCTCACCCCCCATTATTGACCTGCTGGGCTGCATGCTTGGATAAGGGTCTGGTGTGGATTTTGGGGGGACCCCATGCCTTTTTTTTTTGGGCGTGGGGTTTCCCCTCAAAATCTATACCAGACTCAAAGGGCATGGTATTGATATGGGAAGGACCGCACACCATTTTTTAAAATAATTTTGGCGTAGAGTTCCCCTTCAAGATCCTCAGAGCACCAGTCGCACCACTAGTCGGATCATGATGATCCGACATGGATGCAACTTCTATTCAAATCAATGGGCTAAAAGTTGGATCAGTAGATGGCTCTCATAGGGAACCATTGATTTTGAATAGAGGCAGAGAAATGCTGCTAAAAGCTAACACGGCTAAACGTGCATTAACGCCAATGCAGTCTCTCTAATGACCAACTTCTCATGTCCAGCAGTTTTCTCTTTGAAAAAAGTCTTACCAACCACTGCTGTAGGTCCCCCTGGGGTTGCAATGACTCTGTTGACTGCTCTTTTTCTTTTGGACCAGTGGTTCTACCCATGTGGCCATGGGGTAAAACAGCAGCATCTCACCCCGTTCCCGTCACGACAGACATTTGTGCCGCGGGTTCAGGTAGGAGCCACGCTCCTGGCAGCCATCTTCGTTTCCCTTTACATGGGAGGTGGAGAAGTGATCCGAGCGGACATCTTATCCCTCTTCTTTGAGGAAATGAAGGCAACAGACAGGACAGGTCTGGGAGAATATACTCTCTAAGCACCTGAAGTTAGTTATGTTTTTTACCAGTGGATGTCATACAGTAGATCTGGAGACTGGGAGGTGGCTTCCCGTCCTCTCTTTTCACTCCCTCCTTTTTATGCATACAGATACTTATAAGCAAACATTTTTTTACAGTGGCCTCCATACTATATCCTGTGTTACCAGGGAATGTCTTTTTCGCCCACTTCGTCCACTTGCACAGTCACTGACACCTCATCATGTCCCAAAGTTTGTTCTATCAACTTGGCAATGTCATGAGAACCTTCTGAAGCAGGATGGTCTGAAGCTGCCATCTCCCAATACAGAGATTACATTGGGTCAGAACCGGAAGTGACGTTATGATGTCACTCCCGTCCCCCTAGGCCATAGAAATGAGCGGAGGCCAGCTTTCTTCCACTTATCTCTGTGACCAGCCCGGGAACCACTCCTGCTGCTTCTAAAAGTGATCCAGCAGCTAATCAGCCACTTGGATCTCTTTAAGTGGTTAGAGAATCCCCGGCTGAAAAAAAAATACTGGGGTTATGGCATAATGCTGCAGCCATTGCCCTGGCATTCCACTTCCATCCAGCGATGTCATTTGACTATGGCCCAGTTGGGAACTGGTTAAATATAGTTGAGGATGGATGCTTTAACGACACACACACATATATATATATAGATATATGTATATATATATACATACATACTGTATATAGACTGTGTATATTATCAAAAAGGTGCAGCGTTATCCTACTACAGAAAAATTAACATTGCATATTAATTACCAAATCCATACAAGAGTTGATTAAGTTTAAATAAAAAATAATGAAAAACCTTTGCACTTACTAAAACACATAAATCCAAGTGCAAAATTGCCGTATATCTGTCAATATGTGAGCAATCTCAATTGCAGCAATATAGTGATCAAATAGTGTTCAAAACAATCCACACAAGTGAAAACCCTTTGGAGTGAACTTCAAAATTTCACACTGTGCCTCCCAGTGGGTGACCAGATCTAAATGATCATCACATAAGAAAGGTCATAAGCACTTACGAGGACAATACATCCATTCCTGACTGTATTCCAGTTTAATTCACAAGCACAGTAGAGTGTGGTCGGAGAAAACCAGGATGGGGAACAGTGAGGAGTACTGATGATCTTACACTGTAATTGTTGTATAGTGCTACACTATGGAAAGTGTCTCCTGTTCCCTATTCTGGTTCTTTTGACACTTGCTGGCCACACAACTGAACTTTGCTTCACTGCAGATCCAAACTTGCTAAAAGACGAGCATCTGACTGTGTGAAACTGCAGTAGGGAAGATCATGACCCTTCCTTTACCAGGCAGGATTGTGTTTTATGGCAGGAGTGTGTAAATCTCAGGACTGGATGTACAAAATGTTATATTCATTGTCAGCATATGAGAATAACTGTATGCCTGGAGTTTAATAGGAATGAAGTATTGTAGTGGATAAATATTTATTAGCTTCATAAATGCATTTAAGCAATCTCTATACCAAACTGCAGTGGACTGGCTGCAGTTGCAGGACTGTCAACATAAGGTACAATCAGAAAGCAAATAATCTACATTTTATTTTAAGTTCTACAATCTGTATATACAATTTAACAACATAACCAATACTATTGTATTTTAATGTAATCACTTTTCAATTCACAAATGATCTTGATTACTTACAAAGTGGATTTTCCATTAATCTCTTACCTCTGTTTACTATATATGTTCTTTCTTATGCCCCATACACACGATCGTTTTTCATGCCGTTAAAAATGCCATTTTTAAAAATGGGCATTAAAACCGATCCTGTGTATGCTCCAGAGCATTTTTAACGACGTGAAAAACGGCCATTAAAAATTTCGAACATGCTCTATTTTTTCATGTCATTTTTCATGTCGTTTTTTTAACAACGTGAAAAACAATGGTGTGTATGCTTTGACGAGGTGAAAAAAAACGCGCATGCTCAGAATCAAGTATGAGACGGGAGCGCACGTTCTGGTAAAACTAGCATTTGTAATGGAGAAAGCACATTCGTCACGCTGTAACGGACTGAAAAGCAGGAGGCTGAAAAGCACGAATCGTCGCTCAACAAACTTTACTAACATGAAGGGTGGCACCATCCGAACTGAACTTCCCCTTTATAGTGCCGTCGTACGTGTTGTACGTCACTGCGCTTTGCTTGAAAGTTTTTTAAAATGATCGTGTGTACGCAAGACAGGCTTGAGAGGACACATGAAAAAAAACGACGAGAAAAACGTCGGTTTAAAAAATGGCATGAAAAACGATCGTGTGTACGCCGCATTAGGTTAAGCTTTACATGATTTATTATTTAAGAATTGGCTGTTTTTAAAATAAAATAATATAGGAAGGTGGTGAATATACCTCATTTGCCTGTATAACCTTGTTCAACATTTTATTCTAAAGAATCACTTTCTTTTTATTTTATAATATTTGTCATCTTTTTTATTACCTTGTTGTTTAACATTTAGTATACATTACTTCTGTGTTCATATCAAAATATAAACATTTGCTGAATAACTAATAATACCTATTTCTTAGTTTAAATAAAACATATAAAAAGTTATTTAGTTTATCGTATAACTTCAGAATAATAACTACAGAAATCCATAAGCAATAATCAAATAACTATGTACATTATAATATATTTAACAGTGTGATTTGTATCACTGTGTGAACTTTTCAGTTATAATGTTGGTTGTAGAAAACACTGCTTTTTTGCCCAAGTCATCGTATTAATTTGACACTTTGTAGGACAGTGTTAATAATTTTGTCACAATTTATTTCACTTCTGTGACAGTATGTACCATTACTTGATCTTGAGTGGTCTGTGATTACAGTTGTTCAACCTTCATGGAAAGGACTAATAGTGCTTACCGAGTTTTCATGCTATGATTTGAGTTATTTAGATTCATTAGTTGACAGACTGCACATACACTAGAGAAAATATTGCTATGTGTTGTGAAGTGTGGCTACACACACATTAGGTGGTGACCTTGAAAATTCTGTGTTATTTTTGCTCTTTAATGAGAATGTCATTCACTAAATAATAACATATTTACTGTATATGATAATGCAATAAAAAATGTAATAATCAAAGTGCATGTATAGCCAAAATGTTTTATTTTGTTTTGGAATAAACAGTGAGAGCCTTAAACCCCTGTCAGTTTATTTTATGCTATCTGTGTTTTATTGGAGAGATTTCCCTTTACTTTCTGCCCTGAATATGTAAAAGTGAGAAAAATCACTTTAGAGTGAGGGATAATCCCCTCTTTGACAGCTGTTCCCATTGAAAATTTTTACTCTCACCCCTGTTCTGGTGATAATTGTTACAATTTGAATTTCCCTCCACTTTCTGTCTCAGTGACAATAGTCATAAGTGCATATATAGAAGGTAAATGTCTCTATAGGAAACAGACAGCAAAAAAAGATAAAAAAAAAAATGAACCCTTCGTTCACAACTCTGTGCATGGCTGCGGGTGTGGGAATAGCAGTGATTCCGGCACCCGCAACTCCCTGCAGTGAAAATGCACTGCTCTGCGGAAACACTCTGGGCTGCCACTCATTCTGAATGGCACCCCCACACAGACTTGGCACACATATAGCCCCAATCTTCCTCTACAAGTGTGCAAAGTTTGTTGTCCGGGGGACCTACGGCCGAGGAGCACCGATTTTTCAAAGCTGGAGACCCCTTCCATAGACTCCCATGTTAAACGGTAATTTCTCCGGTGAATTTGGGGACTCGGTACCTTCCATAGACTCCCATGTTAAACGTCAGTCTAGTGAGGCATGGACACAGTGAGGCATGGGCACAGTGAGGCATGCACATGGTCACAGTAAGTCAAAGTGAGGCACAGTGAGGCATGCAGATGGACACCCTAGGCTTATACTCGAGTCAATACGTTTTCCCATTTTTTTGTGGTAAATTTAGGTGCCTCGGCTTATATTCGGGTTGGCTTATACTCGAGTATATACGGTATATATACTGTATATATAGTCTGCATTCAGTGTAGCCTATATATACATTTCATTTGGTGGTGTACAGTTTCTAATACAGTGCAGGCAGTGTACACAGTATATAATACAGTGTGTACAGTTTCTAATACACTTCAGTTGGTGTACACAGTATATAATACAGTGCAGCTGGTGTACAGTTTCTAATACAGTGCAAGTGGTGTACACAGTAAATAAAGCAGTGTGTACAGTTTCTAATACACTTCAGGCGGTGTACACAGTATTTAATACAGTATGTACAGTTTCTAATACACTGCAGGCGGTGTACACAGTATATAATTCAGTGCAACTGGTGTACAGTTTCTGATACAGTGCAGGCGGTGTACACAGTATATAATACAGTGTGTACAGTTTATAATACACTTCAGTTGGTGTACACATTATATAATACAGTGCGGCCGTTGTACAGTTTCTAATACAGTGCAAGCGGTGTACACAGTATATAATACAGTGTGTACAGTTTCTAATACACTTAAGGCGCTGTACACAGTATATAATACAGAGCAACTGGTGTACAGTATATAATACAGTGTAATGCAGTGTTAAAAAAAACAAAAAAAACATCATGTCCGGAAGGTCACCAAGGAGAGGCTCATAGGCCACTAAAAGAGGGCAAGCAGCCTCAGTGTCTACAGTCAACAGTAGTGGACATGAACATGGTGCATCCTCTGAAGGTGGCCGTGGGTCACACTCGTCCTTTTGTTCTGTTGCTGGCCGTGTTATTGAGCCAAAACATGCAGAAGAGTTGGTGGAGTGGATAACAAACCATCCTCATCCTCCTCATACTCTGTCACCCAGGCTCATAGTAGTTTGCCTTCGCATGGCGTGGGGTCCCCCCAAAAATCCATACCAGACCCTTATCCGAGCACGCAACCTGGCAGGCTGCAGGAAAAGAGTGGGATGAGAGAGCGCCCCCCCCTCCTGAACGGTACCAGGCCACATGCCCTCAACATGGGGAGGATGTCCCCATGTTGATGGGGACAAGGGCCTCATCCCCACAACCCTTGCCCGGTGGTTGTGGGGGTCTGCGGGCGGGGGGCTTATCGGAATATGGAAGACCCCTTTAACAAAGGGGACCCCCAGATCCTGGCCCCCCTATGTGAATTGGTAACGGGGAACATTGTACCCCTACCATTTCACAAAGAAAGTGTAAAAAATTGTAAAAAACACACAGACACAGTGGGATAAGTCCTTTATAAAAAAATAAAAAAAAAATAAAAAAAAGACTCCAGCGGTGGTAATCCAGTCTCAATCTCCACTCCAGCAATGTCGGGATCCTTCAATGGATGATCTCTCCAGGCTCCTGCCACCGATGTCCAGCGACAAGGAACAGCACACGATTCTCTCTTCACCGTAGCGGAGACACCCCGGGAATGACGGGGCTTCAGCCAGTGACAGCTCTTATGTAGCTGAGGGCGTCATTCAAATATGGGGGAGGAATCTGGGGGCCCCCTTGTTAAGCCCCCCACCCGCAGACTCCCACAACCAGTGGCCATATCAACATGGGGACAAGGTGCTTTGGGGGGACCCCAAACCCCCCTTCCCATGTTGAGGGCCAGCAGCCTGGCATGGTTCAGGAGGGGGGCACTCGCTCGTCCCCCTCTTTGCTGGCTTGCCAGGCTGCTTTCTCGGATAAGGGTCTGTAATGGATTTTGGGGGGGACCCCACAATGGTTTTTTTATTTTGGCGTGGAGTTCCCCTTAATATCCATACCAAACCTGAAGGGCCTGGTATGGATTGGGGGGAACCCACGCCAATTTTTATCTATATTGCCGCGAGCCAGCAATACATTACAGCCGCGAGCAATTTTAAATGACATTTTTTCCTTTAGAAATGTCATTTTGCTGAGGCACAGTAAGGCCCCATGCACACGAGACGCTGTTATTTGCTGTTGAACGCGCGTTCAGAGGCAGTTGGACGCTTTTTTCAACTGCTCCTGAACCCATTCAATGTTATCCTATGTGTCCATGCACACACTCTCGTTTTTTGGCGTTTACAAGCAATTGCGTTTAACCTCGTTTTTCCAGAAGCAAAAAAAGGGTTCAGACGCAAAAGTTTTCCACGTTGCAGACGCTAAACGCTGCTAAACGCGGCTAAACGCGGTACTGGCATTTTGCCGCGTTTGCGTTTATAAGCGTTTTTAAAGGTGACCTATTTTTTAACATTAGAAATCTCAAAAATGATGGCAAATGATGAAAAACTATTAAAAAATATAAAAGAAAACTGTAATTGCTTGCATTGCATTGTGGACAATCCACAACTTGTGGCAGGTAACGTGGCAAGTGGACAATCAACAACTTGTGGCAGGTGACGTGGCCAGGTGACGTGGCAAGTGGACAATCCACAGCTTGTGGCAGGTGACGTGGCCAGGTGACGTGGCAGGTAACGTGGCCAGGTGACGTGGCAGGTAACATGGCCAGGTGACGTGGCCAGGTAACGTGGCAAGTGGACAATCCACAACTTGTGGCAGGTGACGTGGCACGTGATGTGGCCAGGTGACATGGCAAGTGGACAATCCACAACTTGTGGCAGGTGACGTGGCCAGGTGACGTGGCCAGGTGATGTGGCCAGGTGACGTGGCAGGTGATGTGGCAAGTGGACAATCCACAACTTGTGGCAGATGATGTGGCAAGTGATACGCTAAATACAAGCACACTGCTGCTCTCTCAGCTGCTGCTACTCACTCTGGTCTCACAAACTGGCTGAAATTGTTAAAATTTACTCTTTTTTGAGCTTAGGGAGGGTCTATGATGAAACGCTTATAAACGCAAACGCGGTTAAACGCCGCTAAACGCGGCCGCAAACGCGGCAAAACGCGCATTTATAAACGCCGGTTTCAGTGTTTAAAAACGTGTGTTCAGCAGAGTTTGCACCTGCGTCTCGTGTGCATGGGGCCTAAAACACATGAGAAATATACACCACTTTACAGGCAGACCAAGGGGACCCCCAGGCACGATATTTAAAAGAATATTTAATTTTTATTGTTTCACTTTAACCGCTTGCCGACCAGCTGCTGTCATTATACTTCCCGCGAGCCGTCGTATCCGTACGTCGGCCCTGTAAGCGGGGATAGCAGGCGCGCACTCATGCCCGCTGCAATGCGGGGGAACCAATGCGTGTGGCCAGCAATTGCGATGACCGCCGGCCACGCACGATCGTGGGCATGAGAGCCAGAACAGGGACGTGTGTGTAAACACACAAATCCCTGTTCTGTGAGGAGAGGAGAGACAGATCGTGTGTTCCTACTAGCTGCATCTGTCATCTCCTCTAGTCACTCTCATCCCCCTACAGTTAGAACACACATGAGGGAACACAGTTAACCCCTTGATCGACCCTAGTGTTAACCCCTTCCCTGCCAGTGACATTTACACAGTAATCAGGGCATTTTTATAGCACTGATCGCTGTATAAATGTCAATGGTCCCAAAAATATGTCAAAAGTTTCTGCCATAATGTCACAGTCCCGATACTATTTGCAGATCACTGCCATTACTAGTAGAACAAATAATAATAATAAAAATGCCATAAAAATGCCATAAATCTTTCCCATAGTTTGTAGATGCTATAACTTTTGTGCAAACCAATCAATATACGCTTTTTGCAATTTTTATTACCAAAAATATGTAGAAGAATACACATCGGCCTAAACTGAGGAAAAAAATAGCTTTTCAAAAACAAATTGGGGATATCTATTATAGCAAAAAGTAGAAAATATTGTGTTTTTTTCAAAATTTACACTATTTTTTTGTTTATAGTGCAAAAAATTAAAACCGCATAGGTGATAAAATACCACCAAAAGAAAGCTCTATTTGTGGGGAAAAAAAGAACGTCAATTTTGTTTGGGCACAGTGTTGCATGACTGCTCAATTGTCAGTGCCGTATCGCGAAAAATGGCCCGGTCAGTAAGCATGCAAATCTTCCAGGGCTGAAGTGGTTAAGCATTATTAAAATCACCGCTCCTGAAAAAACAACAGTTTTAAAAACTTTTTTTTGCATTGATACATGTCCCCTTGGGCAGTACCCGGGTCTCCAAACACTTTTTTATGGCAATAACTTGCATATAAGCCTTTAAAATGAACACTTGATTTTTCACATTCGTGTCCCATAGACTTTAACGGTGTTTGCATGTTCGCACAAATGTTTTGTCTGTTCGCATGTTCTGGTGCAAACCAAACTGGGGGGTGTTTGGTTCATTGGTAATATGTAGCTATATTTGTACAAGAAGTAAAGGATACCAAAAAATAAATACCTGTATCATGTGCTTTAATGATGTGAATCACCCCCCTCCCCCCAGTTGGTATATGATTTATCCCTTTTCAACAGTGAGATGGTGAGCTGATTAAGGCTTTTCATTGGTCAAACATGACTGGTATATGGTACAACCATTTTTGGGCAATTCGTTTCCAGGCAACAAATAATATTTTGGTCACAGACTGATTATGTTCGGGCACTAGGGTTTCAGGCAAAATGCCTAAGACACTTATCTTGCGATCAGCTGGTAGGGAAACGGAGAACAGCAAGTTCATAGCTTGACTTATATCTTCCCAGGTCTCCACATTATGTGAGTAGTAGTTGCTTTGTTATTATCACATATTATGTAATTAAGAAGAGAAGGTACACAACCCCACTTGAAATTCTTCAGGGAGGTATAGTAAACTAGTATATATATATATAGTCTTTTGTGACAAGGAGACAAGGAGGTTAGAGGAATGGCCTCCAATAATCTCAATTCAATAATCTGTTGAAAGAGTGTCTAAGTCCTGTCTCCATCCCACCTTGCCAGTGATGAGCAAGTGAGGTTGGTGTGCTGAGAGTAAAGGTTCATATTCTTTGACAATCAGGCCTTTTATGGTTTCTTCCACTTGAGCTATCATTGTGAATAATGAGTTTGCAATGCATGCTGCAGAAACAACTGAGTAGCATTAGTGATACATTTTTTATTTGCACTATTTTTCAGGACGAGCTTTTGGGGTATGCCCCCTTCTTCAAGGTCCAAGCAGTACTAATTCACAAAAGCATTAGCAGAATGTTAAAAAAAGATCATCTCTGAGGGAGAAAAAAACACACACAAAAAAAATGTACACAGTAGGGATGAGCTTTAGGTTCGAGTCGAACATGAGTTCGACTCGAACATTGGCTGTTCGCCCGTTCGGGGAACAGCGAACAATTTGGGGTGTTCGCGGCAAATTCAAAAAGCCACGGAACACCCTTTAAAAGTCTATGGGAGAAATCAAAAGTGCTAATTTTAAAGGTTAATATGCAAGTTATTGTCATAAAAAGTGTTTGGGGACCTGGGTCCTGCCCCAGGGGACATGTATCAATGCAAAAAACTGTTTTAAAGACAGACGTTTTTTCGGGAGCAGTAATTTTAATAATGCTTAAAGTGAAACAATAAAAGTGAAATATTCCTTTAAATTTCGTACCTGTGGGTGTCTAAAGTATGCCTGTAAAGTAGCACATGTTTCCCGTGCTTAGAAAATTCCCTGCACAAAATGACATTTCTAAAGGAAAAAAAGTCATTTAAAACTGATCGCGGCTATAATGAATTGTAGGGTCCCGGCAATACAGATAAAAGTCATTGAAAAATAACAGCAAAATAAAAAAAAAAGCTTGGGTGTCCCCCCCAAATTCCATATCAGGCCCTTCAGGTCTGGTATGGATATTAAGGGGAACCCCGCGCAATTTAAAAAAAAAATGGCATGAGGTTCCCCCCAAAAATCCATACCAGACCCTTCAGGTCCCCGCACCAAAATCCACACCAGACCCTTATCCAAGCATGCAACCTGGCAAGCCGCAGGAAAATAGGGGGGACGAGAGAGCGCCCCCCTCCTGAACTGTACCAGGCCACATGCCCTCAACATGGGGAGGATGTCCCCATGTTGATGGGGACAAGGGCCTCATCCCCACAACCCTTGCCCGGTGGTTGTGGGGGTCTGCGGGCGAGGGGCTTATCGGAATCTGGAATCCCCCTTTTACAAAGGAGACCCCCAGATTCCACCCCCCTATGTGAATTGGTAACGGGGTACATTGTACCCATACCATTTCACAAAAGAAAGTGTCAAAAATGTTAAAAACCACACAGACACAGTTGTGAAAAGTCCTTTATTAAAAAAAAAAACAAACAAAAAAAACAGCGATGTAATGCAGTCTGTCCAGCGATGATCCATGAATCTCCAGTGATGCGAGTCTCCAGCGAGGAACGACGCACATCTTCCCTGGACCGGACATCCCCGGCTAATGATGTGCAAACTTGATGTCTTTTTTCAACCTGACTAACTATGTAACTATGTAAGGACAGCTTACTAACCGGAATGATACCAGCAGACTGCCAGAAAACTAACATGGTACCAATATTTAACAAAGGACCAAGATACAGATCAGGAAACTATAGGTCAGTTAGCCTTACATCACTTATTTGTAAACTATTAGAGGGGATGATGAGGGACCATATTTGCTGATGAAAATAATAACATTAGTAGTAACCAGCATGGGTTTATGAAAAATCGTTCTTGCCAGACCAACCTGTTAACACTCTATAAGGAAGGGAGCTGTAACCTGGATAAAGGAAAGCCTGTGGATGTAGTGTATCTAGATTTTGCCAAAGTGTTTGACACAATACCCCATGAATGCTTGATTTACAAATTAAGGTCTGATGGCATTGATGATAGTATATGTACCCACAGGGGAGCATCCAAAGGGTGGGGAAAAACAGCATATCCTCTGAATGGGCTGGAGTAGTGAGTGGGGTGCCCCGGGGCTCTCTCTTGGGACCAATTCTGTTTACCTTGTTCATGTAGAGGTTGGTATAAATAGTTCAATCTCAGTGTTTGCTAATGATACAAAGTTAAGCAGGGTAATAACTGCACAACAAGGTATTGAAACTTTACAAGAGGACCTTAACAAATTGGAGGGGTAGGTAAATACATGGCAAATGTGGTTTATTATCGAAGAATGTAAAGTAATGAGCTAAAAATTTAACTACAAACTGCACACTAGGGGTAGAACCCCTAGGGAAATCAAGGGTGGGAAAGGATCTGAGGGTTCTAGTTGATGACAGACTCAGCAATTGCATGCAATGCCAAGCTGCAACAAGCAAGCCCAGCAGACTATTAGCGTGCATTAAAAAGGGGATATTTCTCAAGAGATAAATCTTTAATTTTAATTTTACCACTTTACAAAACTCCGGTATGGCCACATCTTGAGTTTGCCATCCAATTTTGGTCACCAGTCCTCAGGTAAAATGTGCTGGAACTGGAGAGAGTGCATACAAGAGCTGTAAAGCTAATAAGTAAACTGGAGGACCTCAGTTATGCAGAAAGGCTACACACTTTAGGCTTATTTTCCCTGGAGAAGAGATGCTTAAAGGGGTTTTAAAGGTTCGTTTTTTATTTTCTAAATAGGTTCCTTCAAGCTAGTGCATTGTTGGTTCACTTACCTTTTCCTTCGATTTACCTTCTAAATGTTTTTTTTCTTTGTCTGAATTTCTCACTTCCTGTTTCTCCTCACTAAACTTCACACCATCATCCGAGTGGTGTGGAGTCAGCCAGAACAGCTTACTGAACAGCTTACTGAGGAGGAACAGGAAGTGAGAAATTCAGACAAAGAAAAAAAATATTTAGAAGGGAAATCAAAGGAAAAGATAAGTGAACCAACAATGCACTAGCTTAAAGGAACCTATTTCGAAAATAAAAAACGAACCTTTACAACCCCTTTAAGAATGGTGATTCTAGCATAGGGAAAAAATTGTTCAGTCTCAGGTCGCTCAAGAGGACACATGGCCACTCAATGAAGTTGGGCGAGAAGCAGTTTAACGTTATACTGAGTAAGGTGTTCTTTACTGTTAGAACAGTAAGGATGTGGAACTCCCTTTTACATTCAATAGTGTCAGCGGGAAATGTTAACAATTTAAAAACTCCTAGATATCTTAGGATAACCAACATACAGGGATCTGGAAAGTGCTATAGACATACAGTAAATGCATACACGCACCCACACAGGTTGAACTGGATGAACTGATGTATTTTTTCAACCTCAATAACTATGTAACTATATCAGACAAATACCAGTCAGTAAAATATAACAGTCGGGGGTGCTACCATTCAGTTAAACATAAACCCGATCTGCAGCTGAAGACAAGAATTCTATCATAATAAATACATAATAATACATATTGTAATAATGTTATTAAAATATATGCATAGTCAAACTATTTTAGTCCAATTTTCTGTAAATTACAGCTCTAATTATTTGTTGCATATATCAGCAAACAAAATACTTCAGATTATCTAGCTATACAGGCATACCCCACTTTTAAGTACGCAATGGGACCAGAGCATGTATGTAAAATGAAAATGTACTTAAAGTGAAACAATACCTTTTTTCACTTCTAGGGTGTAGTGGGGGGTCAGGAGCTGTAGTTGAGGTCTCGGGGGCTGTAGTGGGGGTGTCAGGGGCACACTGGAACAGGGCAGGCTATGCTCTCGGAGCTTCAGCTCCTTCTACTGTGGCTGCAAAATGTCTGTACAGTACTTGTGAGGCACTTTACATACACTCACGGGTATGTCCTTACTTGCGAGTGTATGTAAAGTGAGTGTACTTAAAGTGGGGTATGCCTGTATTATGGCGTTTTTCTGGGTGAACTCACTAGCTGTTGTGGATCTCTTGTCAGGGTAGGTGGAGACTTGCATTTCTACATCAGCACCCCAAAGTCATGACAGAGTCACAAGAACAATATATGTACCCACAATAAACTCTCTTACCTGAGTGTGAGCAGAACTGGGGTAGCTCCTGCTGGTAAGCTTGTTGGGAAGAATGTGTAGAAGCAGCACCTATATCGGGAGAATGCTCCATGCCTCAGCTGCCATATTCCATGTCACTCTGCTACTTACAAAATGTACTCATGTCAAACTGACAGGAAGCTGTGGCTTAGCAGAAGTGAGGCGACAACTTGGTGGTTGAAACTACTGCCATAACTTGGTGGTGGAAAACACTGCCTAAGGGCTTGTTTAACCCAAAATCATTGCTGTTACAGTGATTATCACAATAACAGCAATCAAAGTAGAAAAAAATAAAAATAAAGCTTCTGATCACCTGCCCAGAGTAATACAGTGTCACTATGGTGACACTGAACTACTCTGATGAAAGTATGTAAAAAAAGAAAAATATGTTAAAAAAATGTAATTTTTTTAAAAAAAATTATAAAAAATTATTTACTTATTTTTTTTAGCATGCTGTCACCAGTCAGTATCCCTAATTTCCCCCCACACCAGCCATATTATGACACTGTATTGTACTGGTGACAGTTAGTAAAAATAAATAAATAATTTTATTGAATATGTTTTACTACAGAAAGTAGAATATAAGCTCTGTTTGTGTGAAAAAATTATATAAATTGATTTTGAATACAGTTTTGCATGACCACAAAATTTCCAGTTAAAGTAACATAGGGCTGAATAGCAAACAATCATGAAGGATGTAAAACATTCAGGAGGTCAGGTGGTTAAAAATCAAGTGGGTGATTGGGATGACAATCTTTCTTTCATGTCCCTAACATTCTCATTTGACTCAGTGTGTGAGTGCCTTTGACAAAATACAAGTCTTATTAACCTTTATGGCATCAAATAATTTAACATCTCCAAGATATATTTTCTCTTGAATAGTTTACCAAATTGATATACAGTACATAAAGCAAAATATGAGCAATGTATTACCGTATTTATCGGCGTATAACACGCACCGGCGTATAACACGCACCCCAAGTTTAGGAGGGAATTTTAAGGAAAAAACTTTTAGGAGGGAAATTCAAGGAAAAAAAACTTACATTTAAATGCAGCATGCAGCCTTGCCCAGTGTCCATCTGCAGCCTTGCCCAGTGTCCATCTGTCCATCTGCAGCCTTGCCCAGTGTCCATCTGTCCATCTGCAGCCTTGCCCAGTGTCCATCTGTCCATCTGCAGCCGTGCCCAGTGTCCATCTGTCCATCTGCAGCCTTGCCCAGTGTCCATCTGCAGCCTTGCCCAGTGTCCATCTGTCCATCTGAAGCCATGCCCAGTGTCCATCTGTCCATCTGCAGCCTTGCCCAGTGTCCATCTGTCCATCTGCAGCCTTGCACAGTGCCTTTGCGATCGTGTCAGTCCCGGCGTTTTTTACAATTGGGCGCCGATTTCTGTGGAGAGGAGCGAGCGGGGCCGAGTGTACTTCGGCTAGACTCGGCTCCTCTCGCAGTCCCGCCCATCTCCACTGACTGCGCCGCTGACGGAGAAAGCCGAGTGTACTTCGGCTAGACTCGGCTCTGCTCACAGTCACAGGCAGGACTGCGAGAGGAGCCGAGACTAGCCGAAGTACACTCGGCTTTCTCTATGTCAGCGGCGCAGTCAGAGATGGGCGGGACTGCGAGAGGAGCCGAGTAAAGCCGATTGTACTTCGGCTTCGGCTCCGCTCGCTCCTCTCGCTCGTTTTCAGCAGGGGAATTCGACGGAGTATCGGCGTATAACACGCACCCACGATTTTCCCCTGATTCTAAGGGGAAAAAAGTGCGTGTTATACACCGATAAATACGGTAATCATTTTTAATAAAAGAAAACTGCCTGTTGCTTATTTAAATGATTATTGCCTTGAATCAGATTTATTCACTGTCAGTGACAGATAATCAGACTAGTACTGAAATCTGCTACATAAATCTATTAAGTGTGACAGATAAAGCTGCATCTCTTACTAGGAGCATGTGCTTGGTATCGCTTTATTCTTTAATTGTTCATTTTGTGTGCATTAAATCAAATGTTTGCAATTATTGCTCACTTAATCATTTTAACTGAATCGTTTTAATTATTGTGAATTATATTGATTATTTTGAAGATAATGAATACCCTATGGTACTATAGAAGGACATCAGAAGTGCAGCTAAAGTCTAAACATTTGTTTTTGTTTTGGATAGGGTGGTGAGGGGTTAGATCCTCTGTCAGGTTTTATTGCTGTATGTACCTATATTAGGAAGATGCTCTCTATTTGTCCTGGGGACTTGGTAAGTACATGTTCTCCTTCCTCTCCCTTTTTTTTCTAAAATAACAAAGCCAGCTTTTGAATTATTTTTAGGAAAGTATAGCCGTGTTATTAAAAATTAAAAGAGAGCCAAGTTTAGGAAATTATTAAGTACTCAGTTCTCTAAGCGTTAAATACTGTATTTGTGTTAAAATAAAAATAAATAAAAATGTGGTCTTCAACTCAGGAAAAGAGTTGGGCGAACAGTTCGGGCCCGAGCAAAAGTTTGGCCTCAATACCCAAATATGAAGGGCATTTGGCGCTGGTTTGTTGGTTGTAAAATAGCAGGGTCAGAAGTCGACCGATGCGTCCATAACAACCGATGAGTCTCAAGCTTTCAATAGGCTTCTGCGCTGACAGCTAAATAAAAAAAAAAAACATGGCGCATGAACAATACAAGGCTATGCATGTGCAATATAGAGAGAGATTTGCATATGTGTGGCATTACGTTGTCGACAAAACATTTAATTTATCAGAATAACAGAATGAAAATAAAAATGAGTACACAGTCAATGCATGAGTCAGTGATATCAAAATTGCGTCATTAGAATGACAATGAGAAAATATTAAGGGCGCTGGGATAGATCATACCATTCATTCCATTTCTCCAATATGGGTTTACCAACCTGGTATTTACCCATGGATGAGGCAAAGGACAATTCATAAGTGGCGTGGGTGTGGGTTAGTTGTATCACTTCATTATTGGATGGAGAGTGGGTGTCTTTCCAGTGCCTAACCAATGATAAACGAGTCGCCAGTAGTATATGCAATGGAATAAACTGTTAGCGCAAAAGACTAATGCATGATAGATGGCCAGGAATTGGATCTAAAAAAGTCCAGTCACAGTTCTCTTTAGTCCATTTGCTGGTATATAATGACCATTCCTATAACAGGGGGGAGCAATGGAAGGATGATAGGAGGCAGCTGTCCTCAGAGAAAGTCGGCTCTGCACAAGGAAGACAGGGGAACAAAACAGGAAGCGCCACCTAAGTGCAATATTTTAGTCACAATTTATTAAAGACAGAGGAGATGCACTTACAAACATATGTAAAAAACGGGCTCATCTGTGTGTGTAGTTCACGGTGTGATCCAGTCTTAGGTGCATCCAGGCTCATGGGTAGTCAGAGCAGTGTGTTATTTCCATCCTGTGGCCACCAGGAGGCCAGCCAGAACCAACAGGAAACGAGGATGATGACGTCACCAGAAGCCGAACAAGAGAGATCACTGGAAGGAAGGACAGGTGTTCAGCACACCACTGAGAAACCAGGCTACGCGCTCGGAGCTATCTGCTCCTTCAAGAGGCCTGGATCACACCGTGAACTACACACACAGATGAGCCCGTTTTTTACATATGTTTGTAAGTGCATCTCCTCTGTCTTTAATAAATTGTGACTAAAATATTGCACTTAGGTGGCGCTTCCTGTTTTGTTCCCCTGTCCGCCAGTAGTATATGGATTATTGGGCCCCTAATTTTTGGAGAAACTTTGTCTAGTCCTAGGGAAAAAAGAGCTGCTTCAGGAGAGAAGGGGATTGGAAGGCCATAAATATTATTTATCAAACAAAATACTGCAATCCAAAGAGTTGAAAGATTTGGGCAAGACCATAATACGTAGTACAATGTGCCAGTGTTGCTGCAATTCCTCCAATATAGTGGGGATGTTTGTGACGACAATTTGGATAACTTATATGGGGTCAGGTATAATTTTAATAGTATATTTTGGGTTAGTTCCCACATGTTAATACTTTAAGTGGCAAGGTAGGTGGTTTGGAGTGCAACTTGCCATTGCTCCTTTGAGTATACTGAACCCATTTCTTTTTCGTACATCACGGGACACAGAGCGACTTAGTCATTACTAATGGGTTATATAGATTACCTTCAGGTGTTGGCACTGGCCAATTCCAAACCGGAAGTACCCTCCCCTATATAAGCCCCTCCCACCCGGGAGCACCTCAGTTTTTTGCCAGTGTCTAAGGTGTTGGCCAAAGAGTAACATGTGTTTTCACTGGGCTTGCGTACAGGTTCTTTTGGGCCTTAGTAAGCTGTTCCGGATCCCACCAAAAAAGCTTCATAGCTAAACGGTCGGTACCCGGGCCTTGCAGCAGAAGAGCAAGGTTTTGCCTGTAATGCTTCTCTTAGGAGGGCTGGACCCTGGGATCCAGAGCTCTGGTCATACCCACGACCAAGATGTTGTCTGTGCAGGGTGCTATACAGGTCCAGGGGAGTGGAATCCTTGGGAACCCGGTCCCTGAAGGTTTAATTACAATGCCTGCCGTGATAGGTGAAGTTTGGACTTCTGTGGACCAAACAAAGTCCTGCGGCGGGGATCAGGTAAGTGGGGGCCCCCAGGAACTTGGTTCTATTGGGGGACCCCCAAGCCTAATTTGTCTTTCTGTCTGTTACCTAACGGTATTCCCGCTAAATATCTGTGTTTGCCTATAACTACTGAAAATGTAAAATTTTAATAGTAGTCAAGAAAAAAAAAAAAAAACAGGGACCGCGGTACCTGTGTTAAACCACTAGAGGCCGCTGTAGTCCATTTTTCTTGTCATGTGGATCTTTGGTTTTCTCAAGTCAAAAGATCCAGGCAGCTGGTAAGTTTCTCTGTGGGAATCCACTTCCTCTGCCCTGTTGCTGCGCTCATCCACCGCACAGGCCCTCCGGCAAAAAGGGCCCTGGCTCCTAGTCCCCTGTTTGATTTCGAAAAGGGCGCCAATGGCGCACGGGCGCGTGCACGCGCCTCCTATGAAAAAAAAGGGGCGGGGCGGGTGGATGACGCTCGATGCGCGCCGCGGCGCTTCTGCGCATGTGCGGGCGTCCCAGCATGGTTAAAAGACACAGTACAAGTGTCAGCTGCATGCAAACAGAGCTAGCAACAAACAGTGGCACACAGAGGCGGTTGATGCAGGCATCCCCATAGAAAGGCACTTTAGTGGACACCAGCTGGTATATAGCAGCACCTGTGTTAGACTATTACCAGCAAAATTGGTGTATGACGACGGGAATACCTCAGCTTTGTGCTTAAAGGATATGTCGTCCAGACGCTCCGGAAATAGATCTTCCAGGAAGCCAAAGGGGTCTCCATCGGGCTCTGAGGATATTGGGCATGCTTGTACTGCACCAATCTCCCCTGAGAATTCAGAGGTCAGTAGCCGTAGAAACCCTGCAGGAATGCCTGGTGCTGCGGCTGTCCCCAGTCCACCTGCTCCTGTATATATAACAGAGGAGGTTTTATCCTCAACTCTGGGAGGATTGGAAGAGAGATTAACAGCATTGATCGCTGCTTCCCTGTCTCAGGAAAAGCGCGTCCGATCTCCGTCTCCTCCTTCAGAGTGCCTGTTAGTGGAGGAACAGCCCCACACAGAGATCGACCTACCTGAAGGGGATCAGGATGAGGTTGATTCAGTTATGGAGGAATCAACAGTGGAAGAACCTTTCTCAGCTTCTCAGGCTGAAAGATTATGGGTTCAGTCTCTGACTAATATGGTCCGATCAGCATTTAAAATGCCTCTGGCGGAACCACCATCCACTACGGTTTCCTCGCTGGGGTCGCTAAAAGCTCCCCAGGCTGTCTGTTCCTTCTCAATCCACCCTTTATTAGAAGGGCTTATTTACCAGGATTGGGAGCATCCTGATAAAATATTTGCTCCCCCCAAGAGATTTCCGGTGATCTATCCCATGGAGGATAAGTTCATAAGAAAATGGAGGGTCCCTACAGTGGACGCAGCCATCTCTTCTGTTAACAAATCACTGACATGTCCAGTAGATAATGTTCCAATGTTCAAAGACCCAATAGATAAAAAATTGGAGTCTTTACTAAAATCTGCTTTCTCTACAGCAAGTTTGGTGACACAACCTGCGGTAGCAGCGATTGGAGTCTGCCAAGCAGTGAAAGATCAGTTGAAACAAGTCTTAAGGGACTTACCAGATCAGCAGGCTCTTGCCCTAGCTGACCTGCCTAGAGCCTTGTGTTTTGCGGTGGACGCCATAAAGGATACAATCCAACAGGCCTCCCGCTTTACGCTGTCTATAGTACATATGCGTAGGCTTCTGTGGCTCAAAAACTGGTCTGCTGAAGCTCCCTGTAAAAAACTGCTGGTTAGCTTCCCATTTCAAGGAGAACGCTTATTTGGAGAAGATCTGGACAAATATATCCAGAAAATTTCTGCCGGTAAAAGTTCACTCTTACCGGTTAAGAACAAGGGTAGAAGTCCTTCTTTTAAGAGGCCTACTTCTCCAGTCCCAGGCACATCGGCTGTGAAGCAGTTCCGACGGCCTCCGCGGTCAAATTCAGGGGGCAGAAATCAGGGACAATCACAGGGTAACAAGAAGCCCTGGATCAAGAGAGGTACAAAACCTCCCCCCAAGGCATGAAGCGTTGCCCCCACTCAATCGGGTGGGGGGAAGACTTCAGTTGTTCACAGAGACCTGGCGGGACACCATCAGAGACAGATGGGTGCTCTCCGCAGTAAGTCTGGGATACAAGCTGGAGTTAAAAGGCACTCCTCCTGCCCAATTTATGAGGTCAAACGTGCCAAGAGATCCCCAAAAGAGAGGATCCCTCCTTCTGGCACTAGAACAACTATTGCTCCAAGGTGTAATCATGAAGGTTCCCCTGGAAGAAAGCGGATTCGGGTTTTACTCGAACCTTTTCACAGTCCCCAAACCAAATGGGGACGTGAGGCCCATATTAAATCTAAAAGGGCTAAACAAGTTCCTAAATATCAGGACTTTTCGGATGGAGTCGATCCGATCAGTGGCCACCGCCCTACAAGTGCAGGAATGGCTAGCCTCGATCGACATAAAGGATGCTTATCTGCATATTCCCATCTTTCCGGCCCACCAGAAATTTCTACGCTTTGCAGTAGAAGGGCGCCATTTTCAGTTCAGAGCCTTACCTTTCGGTCTGGCCACAGCACCACGAGTGTTCACAAAAATTCTGGCCCCATTATTGGCCAATCTAAGAACACAGGGTGTAACGATAATGGCATATCTAGACGACCTGCTACTAATAGACCACTCAGTGGAAAAGCTGGAAGTAGCTATTCACAAGACAATCGAGTATCTGGAATATCACGGTTGGATTATCAACCGGGACAAGTCAGCTCTAAGACCAGTCAAAAGTCTGGAATACTTAGGGCTAAGGCTGGATTCAAATCAGAGAAAGATTTTCTTACCTCCAGAGAAGGTGTCGTCTTTAAAAGATTTGACCCACTTAGTGGGTACAAAAAGAAAACCATCCATACGCCTCTGCATGAGGCTGCTGGGAAAGATGGTGGCTTCATTCGAAGCGGTACCCTACGGTCAATTCCATTCAAGGAATTTGCAAAGGGCCATACTGTCAGCCTGGAACAAAAAAGTTCAGGCTTTAGACTTACCAATGTCCCTGTCCCCTTCCGTTCGCAAGAGCCTCCATTGGTGGTTGGTGCCCCAGAATCTGGAAAGAGGGAAACCCTTCAGTCCGGTTTCTTGGAAGGTGGTCACTACAGATGCCAGCCTCATAGGCTGGGGGGCAGTACTGGAGCAATGGTCTCTCCAGGGCAAGTGGTCAGAAGCAGAAAAGGCCCTGCCCATCAATCTCTTAGAGATACGAGCAGCCCGGTATGCCCTAGTAGCATGGACATCCAAACTCCAAGGGTCCCCTGTCAGAATTCAATCAGACAATGCCACGGCAGTGGCATATATCAATCACCAGGGTGGCACCAAGAGTCGTGCAGCCCGGAGGGAAGCAAATTGCATCCTGGAGTGGGCAGAAAAATATGTCCCAGCCATATCCGCGGTTTTCATCCCAGGAGTGGAAAATTGGAGAGCGGACTTTCTAAGTCGCCAACAATTATGCCCGGGGGAATGGTCTCTTCACCCCGAGGTTTTCCAGGCAATATGCCAGCGGTGGGGAACACCGGATGTAGATCTGCTAGCATCCAGATTCAACGCAAAGGTGGACAGATTTGTGTCTCGCACAAGGGATCCCCTAGCTTGCGGCTCGGATGCCCTAGTGTTCCCTTGGGATCAGTTCAAGCTGATATATGCATTCCCACCGCCACAATTGTTACCGCGATTACTCCGCAGAATCAGGGTAGAAAAGAAACCAGTGATTCTGGTGGCTCCAGCGTGGCCCCGAAGGGCATGGTACGTGGAGATTGTAAAAATGTCAGTGAGGAGTCCTTGGACCCTCCCACATCGTCCGGACCTGCTGTCGCAGGGACCGATATACCACCCTTCCTTACCAGCCCTAGGTTTGACGGCCTGGCTATTGAAGCCCACATTCTGAAAAAGAGAGGGCTCTCTAATTCTGTGGTATCTACCATGATCAATGCCAGGAAACCGGTATCCAGGCAGATCTATTATAGGATCTGGAAAGCATACATTACGTGGTGTGAGGCCAAGAAATGGCATCCACGTAAGTACGTGATAGGGAGGATTTTGGACTTCCTACAATGGGCTGTAGATAGGAAGCTTGCCTTGAGTACTATCAAGGGTCAGATTTCGGCCTTGTCAATATTTTTTCAAAGGCCCTTGGCTTCGCATTCACTAGTCAAAGCCTTTATACAAGCAGTGATGCGTATTAGCCCTCCGGTTAGTATTCCCATATGTCCTTGGGACCTAAACCTGGTTCTGTCGGTTCTACAGAAACAACCGTTTGAACCATTACAACACATTTCCTTGGTTCTTCTCACCAGGAAATTGATTTTCTTAGTAGCCGTTTGTTCGGCTAAAAGAGTATCGGAATTAGCCGCCTTGTCCTGTAAGGAGCCATATCTGGTTGTCCATAAGGACAGAGTAGTATTACGTCCTCATCCAGCCTTTCTTCCTAAGGTGGTATCGAGGTTTCATTTGAACCAAGATGTGGTTCTTCCTTCTTTTTTCCCCAAACCTAGCTCGGTAGAGGAAAAGTTATTACATTCTTTGGATGTAGTAAGAGCAGTTAAAGCTTATCTAAAAGCCACTGCTCAGATTCGCAGAACGGATTCTTTATTTGTTCTGCCGGAAGGCCCCAGAAAGGGTCAGGCAGCATCAAAATCTACTTTAGCCAAGTGGATTCGACAGGTCATAATACAAGCCTATGGCTTGAGAAAGAGACCGCCTCCGTTCAAAGTTAGGGCGCACTCCACAAGAGCAGTTGGAACTTCATGGGCAGTGCATCACCAGGCCTCCCTGGCTCAAGTATGTAAGGCCGCAACATGGTCTTCGGTACACACGTTTACTAGGTTCTACCAGGTAGACGTTAGAAGTCAGGAGGATGTCGCCTTTGGGCGCAGTGTGTTGCAGGCCGCAAAAGATCCTCATGCCTGATGGCGCCCAGCTTATGTATCCCTCCCCTCATTTGGCATTGCTTTGGGACGTCCCATTAGTAATGACTAAGTCGCTCTGTGTCCCGTGATGTACGAAAAAGAAAAAGGGATTTTTATAACAGCTTACCTGTAAAATCCTTTTCTTGGAGTACATCACGGGACACAGAGCTCCCACCCCTCTTTTTGGGACACTTATTGCTTGGCTACAAAACTGAGGTGCTCCCGGGTGGGAGGGGCTTATATAGGGGAGGGTACTTCCGGTTTGGAATTGGCCAGTGCCAACACCTGAAGGTAATCTATATAACCCATTAGTAATGACTAAGTCGCTCTGTGTCCCGTGATGTACTCCAAGAAAAGGATTTTACAGGTAAGCTGTTATAAAAATCCCTTTTTCTTGTTCCCAGGCTATGATATGTGGAGTTTTACTGAAATTATTCTTGTTGTTAAATGCGTTGTATAGTAAGGAGATTCCTTTGACTTTGGAATTTGGTGAAGTGAAGAATTGGACGATTCTCCAAGGCAGTGAGATATTGGGTGACTGGATTGAACATACGAAGTGTGATAGTTGCCAGTATGTGAAGTATTCAGAGGGAGATATCTCATATTCCAGTTGTATGGCCCTGAACGTTTTAATGGCTGGACCTATCATAATGTCGTCCAGTATACAAATCCCTTTAGATTCCCTGTGTGCCACTGGCAGGTTAGGGATGATGTTTGACATACTCATAATAGGTAGATGTATAGTAGTAGTGGGCGAGTTATCCAAGGGGTTATTTAATAAAAAGTGCCATGACTGTGTTGTAGCTCTGATAGTAGGAGATAATTTATTATTGACTTTTTGTCAGAAGCGACTGGTCAGTAGGTAGTAGTATAGAGTGTTACCAGAGATTTAGTAGCACTCTAGTACTGACCATGGTGTGCAATAGGACTGTGGGAATCAGGCTTTCATTTGTGACAGCACAGAGGCCAGATCTCTAATCTAATCTCTCTAATCACCACCTGGCCTATTCCACCTGCTCTTCTTGTTGACACCAGTTTGCTAAATGCACATCTGGCCTTTTTGCCTCTTAGTAGGTAATTATTGAGTAAGGATTGGGCAGACCTAAAGAAAGATAATGGTATCGGTATAGGCATTGCTCTGAATAGATAGATTAATTGGGGAAGCATCACAATCTTGAAAGCGGCCAGTCTACCAGACCAGGACAGTTCTGACTTTGCTAAGTCCTGCAACTTAGAACCCATTGTGTTCAAAAAGGAAGAGTTATTTGCTGCTACTAGTGTATCAACGTCAGGTGTTAAGGTGATACCAAGGTATTTCATTCCCTCTTGCTGCCACACATAGGGGAAAAGATGCTGAAGTTTTGTTTGTATAGGATTGGGGATATTTATGCCCAATATGTGTGACTTGGATTCATTAACCTTATAGTAGCAGATACGATTAAACAGCGTTAGAGTCGAGTGCAACGAAGCCAGGGAAGTTTCCACATTAGTTAACATCAGGATGATATCATCCACAAAAAGGCTTATTATATGGTTGGAATTTCAGGCCTCGTACACACGACCGATTTTCTCGGCAAGAACCAGCAAGAAACTTGCTGGCAGAGAGGTCTTGCCGAGTAAATCGGTCGTGTGTACGCGGCTATCGGGTTTCTCGTCGAGAAAACCGACAAGTAACCTCGACGAGAAAATAGAGAACCTGCTCTCTATTTTCTCGTCGAGATTCTCCTCGGCATGTTTCTCGACGAGAAAAGTGAGTGTGTGTACACTTACCTGTCCTCCCGGAAGCCCGCGCATGTTCGAAATGAATTCGACGCATGCGCGGTAGCATCCTAGGCATACGTAGGGTATACCAAGATGGCGGCGACGGCATCGAATGTGACGAGCGCATGCTCGTCGTAGTCGATGACGTCACCGCGTACGCTCCATTCAAAGAACCGCAGGTTCTTTGAAACGAGCGTGTGTACACTCGGCCGGGACAAGTTTCTTGTCCAAGAATCTCGTTGAAAAAAACGACATGTTTTTTTCAACGAGAATCTCGGCCGTGTGTACGAGGCCTCAGACTTGGAAACCAGAAATCTGTGGGTGGGAGCGAATATAGGATGCTAGCGGTTCTACCAAGAAGTTAAAGATCAGTGGTGACATGGCGAGTGCCATTAGAATTTTTTTTAATGGAGTAGAGAGCATCCCTGAGGAATAGACTTGAGCTGAGCGATTTGTATATAGCGCCATTATAGCGGAAAATATCGGACCTACAAAGCCAAAAGCCTTTAGAACTTGAGCCAGGTAATCCCAGTGGATTCTATAAAACACCTTCTCTGCATCCAAAGCAATGTGCAGAGATGGTGTTTGTTGTAGTTTTGCTAGATGGATTATATTAATTAATATCCGGGTAGCGTTGGATGTTTGACCTCCCTTAGTGAAACCGGATTGGTCTGTATTAGAAGGGGAAGTATATCTATCAGACATTGGGTAATTAATTTTGCATATATTTTTAGGTCGTTGTTTAGAAGGGAGACGGGCCTGAAGTTTTGTGGTGAAACTGGATCCTTCCCCGGCTTGGGCAATGTAATGATAACAAATTTAAGCAAATCTGATGGGAAGGGTGCAGCTGCTGCATTATAAATTTTGACCATGTAAGGTAGTAGAATATTTTTAAACATCTTGTAGTACTCTCCAGTAAAGCTGTCAGGGCCCGTTGCTTTATTGTTTGGTAGGGAGTCTAATACTTGCTGTAATTCTAGAAGTGTAAATGGGGAATTTAATGAGGAAAGTTGGTCTTTGTGATAGTTGCGGGAGCTTTACTTTTTTGAAGGAACTCTTTAATTATATCTGTTCTTGGTTGGATAGTGTTGGGGTCCTTGTTTAAATTATACATTGAGCTGTAGTAGTCTCTGATGTAAAAAGGAATCCTAGTTTTCTGTCTCTGACCCTTCAATTTGTGTGCTAGTAGTTTCCCTGCCCTGTTTCCGTAAGCGTAGCAGTTTGTTTTCAGTCTCCTGTTTGCTTTTTCAAAGTCAGCCAACAGGAGGGATAGTAGCTCATATCTTATGTTAAACAGTTTTTGGGAGAGGATGGATGATGGATTGATTTTATTTTGGTTAACAAGATTGTTAATTTCTGTCAGAATTGTGTCTATTTGCTTAGATCGCTGCCTTTTTGCCCTTGCGCCTAGTTTAATAAAAAGACCTCTAATAAAAGCCTTGTGGGAATTCCATAATAAAAATGTATCGCTCACGGAATTTAAATTAAAAAATTCTACTAGGTGTTTTTCTAATTCAGCCATGGTGTCTTCTTGTTGTCTGGAGTTGACTATCCAAATAGCGATAATTTGGAAAGATGCGGAATCTTGGATAGTTAGCAAAATTGAAGCGTGGTCAGACCACGAGATGGAGTTAATAGATGTTGCAGTAGTTTTTGCTAATAGCCACTTGTTAAGGAGGAATAGATCGATACGTGTGTAAGAACAATGGGGATTTGAAAAGAACGTGAAATCTCTCTCATTTGCATGGAAACAACATCATGCATTAACCCTTTCCATACCGGGCTTTTTATACCACTTCCATACCGGGCCTATTCTGGCACTTCTCTCCTGCATGTACAAATCATCATTCTTTTGCTAGAAAATCCCTCTACCCCCAAACATTATATATGTTTTTTTTAGCAGACACCCTAGGGAACAAAACAGTAAAGTTATCCCAATTTTTTTGTAAAATATGAAAGCTTATGTTACGCAGAGTAAATAGATACCTAACATGTCACACTTTAAAATTGCGCACACTCGTGGAATGGTGCCAAACTTCGGTACTTAAAAACCTCCATAGCCGACGCTTTGAAAATTTTTACAGGTTACCAGGTTAGAGTTACTCCTCCTATGTTTCCCAAAACAAGCACGAAGAGGAAAGATGGTCCTACCAACATACTGAAAGCTGCAAGGACAACTTAAGCAATAGATAGCATATGAGAATTAACAAGTTAAAAACTCATTGATAGAGAAGATCTGGCATGAATGATCCTTAAAGGGCCGTTGCTCGTGAAGGATTTTATCAAACAATTTTATTTGCAACACTGGAAAATGCCCTAATGCCCTAGGGACTAAAAAGGTAGGAAAATTGGAGGCAAGGTTTGGAAAGAGTCAGCTTGTTAGGAGCTACCATAATTTTTTATATTCTTGGATTTCTTAAAGACCACTCTAAAGCAGCCTGCCATTAGAGATTTAAGTTTAAGATCACATTTGAGAATATTCCAATGTTTTTTTATAACAAGTTTGATAGACAAATAGCTTGAGTTAAACTGGGTGGAAAATATAACACCATTCTGTCTAACGTCCACATCTCAACACCTTCCTATAGGTTCAGTTTGGTCTTCTGTATAACTAAGAAGGTATTTCTCAAGTTAAACAGTAATCTTCCTGCTTGGTTACATTTTTGTGGAGCATGCAACATTGGCTAAAGAGATGCGCTTCCATGATAAATTATAGCAACTTGCCTCATGTAAATAAACATTCCCTTGATGGCATCTAGCAAGGGTACGATGGCCAAAGCACAAAAATTTTGGTACCCCTGGACCTAATGGAATAGAATATCGTTGTTCTTATAGAGCTGCTGGTAACACTTGAACTACCTCCTGATTGTTGAGCTGTACTACATGTTTTGATACTGTGAGGGGGTTAGCTCGGCAGCGGGTGTGGGTGACCCCCGGGATGGGCTCCCCACACAAAAACAGGCCCAGCAAACGGAGGTTGTGGTTTTCAAAATCAAAAAGGTGCGGTTTATTTTCTATTTACAGTGACAAAACACAGCAAAGCAAAAGAAACATAAACAAAATAAATCCTGGTCAACTTGACCTCTAACTAAACATACAGGTTTCCTAACTAACAACTGGGATCAGCCTAGTGCTGTCCTAGTCCCTAAGTCCCTGGTTTTAAATGTCCAAGCAAATAGCCACACAGGCTTTGTCTCACCGCACAGGGGTTCACTCTCCCTAGACAGTCCACACAGGTCTGGTTCCAGGCATGAGCTAACATCTAATGAAGCTGGGAGTTCTTATAGAGGCCTAAATGAGCTGACAAGGTTCAGCTGGTCTCCTCATCTCTGTCTGCACGACGCCCCACACTCTCCCTAGAGGTATGAGTCATCCATGAGCCCACTAGCCTTATACAACTCTCCACCTAGTTGTATAAGTCGGCGTAAAGCCTGAATCTGGGCGAAATATATCTACCCCCCTGGATGCAACCAGGTGACTTTACCTTCCTGCTGTCACATACCCCCCCCCTCTTGTTTTAACCTCGGGGTTGGAACACCAGCAATCAGGCATTCATGTACTCGAGACAAAGCATCCACATTCCCCATTTGAACGCCAGGGCGATGCTTTACTGTGAAGTTGAATTCCTGGAGGGCCAGGAACCACCTATTCACTCTTCTATTTGTTTCCTTGTTTTGAGCCATCCACTTTAACGGAGCGTGATCCGTAACCATGTCAAAGTGCCTACCTAGCAGGTAGTACCGAAGGGAATCTAGAGCCCACTTCACCGCTAAACACTCCTTTTCAACGGTGGCGTAATTTACCTCATGGGACTTCAACTTCCTGCTGAGGTAAATGACTGGGTGCTCTTCCCCGTTCCAGACCTGGGACAATACTGCTCCTAACCCCACATCTGACGCATCACTTTGTACGACAAAGTCTTTAGAGAAGTCGGGTGAGTACAACACTGGCTGGCTACATAAGGCTTGTTTCAAGAATTGGAATGCTGCCTCAGCCTCGGGGGTCCATTTAATCATGACCGACCCTTTCCCCTTCGTCAGGTTGGTTAGGGGCACAGCCTTAGAAGCAAAGTGGGGAATGAATCGCCGATAATACCCAGCGATTCCCAGAAAGGCTCGTACCTGCTTCTTGCTGTTGGGACGTGGCCAACTCTGGATGGCCTCGACTTTGTTGAGTTGGGGTTTTATTACTCCCCTCCCAATGGTGTACCCAAGATATTTGGCCTCTTCCTGCCCAATGGTACACTTCTTGGGGTTAGCCGTAAACCCCGCTTCCCGAACAGAGTCCAGGACTGCTTGCACTTTTGGCAGATGTGAGGCCCAATCTGTGCTATGGACAATTACGTCATCCAGGTAAGCCGCAGCATACTTCCGATGGGGCCTCAGCATCTGGTCCATTTTCCGCTGGAATGTGGCCGGCGCATTCTGTAACCCGAACGGCATTCTTTTATATTGGAACGCCCCGTCTGGGGTTACAAATGCGGTTTTCTCTTTGGCCGACTTGGCCAGGGGGATTTGCCAATACCCTTTTGTGAGGTCAAGAGTCGTCATGTATCGGGCTGTTCCCAGCCGGTCGATCAACTCATCTATACGTGGCATGGGGTAGGTGTCAAATTTTGTAACTTTGTTCAACTGACGAAAATCGTTACAAAATCGCCAGCTCCCATCCGGTTTAGGCACCAACACAATGGGACTAGACCAATCACTTTGGGACTCCTCTATCACCCCTAAGTTCAGCATTTTCTGTACTTCCTCCCGTATTGCCTCCCGTCGGGCCTCTGGGATCCGATAGGGTTTTAACTTCACCCTTTCACCGGGCGGGGTAATGATGTCATGCTCTACCCCAGATGTTTGTCCCGGCAGCTCAGAGAATACCTCCTTGTTGCGAAGCACAAACTCCTTAACCTCCTGTTGTTGGGGTTGTGACAAGGTGGCTGCTATTCCAACCTCAGGAATCACGCAACCAGTTTGAGCTGGTGACCAAGTGTCTGCGACTAGGGACTCTCTATCCCTCCAGGCTTTCAACAGATTAACGTGATAGATCTGTTCGGGCTTTCGCCTTCCTGGTTGTCTGACCTTGTAATTCACTTCGCTCACTTTTTCCATTATCTCGTAGGGGCCTTGCCATTTGGCAAGGAATTTACTTTCAACCGTAGGGACAAGTACCAGTATCCTATCCCCCGGGGAAAAGGTACGGGTCTTGGCTCCACGGTTGTACACTCTCTGCTGTGCTAACTGCGCTTGGGCCAAATGTTCCTTCACGATGGGCATTACCTGTGCAATTCGGTCTTGCATCAGGGCGACATGCTCAATCACACTCCTGTGGGGAGAACTCTCACTTTCCCAAGTTTCCTTGGCAATATCCAACAGCCCTCTTGGGTGTCTCCCATACAGTAACTCAAAGGGGGAGAATCCCGTAGAGGATTGGGGCACCTCCCTAATAGCAAACATCAGATAAGGAAGTAGACAGTCCCAATCCTTTCCATCTCTATCCACCACTTTCTTCAACATTTGTTTTAGGGTTTTGTTGAATCTTTCAACCAGCCCATCGGTTTGGGGGTGATACACAGATGTACGTAATTGCGTCACTTTGAACAATTTACACAGCTCCTTCATAACCCGGGACATAAAGGGTGTACCTTGGTCCGTAAGCAGTTCTTTACAAATACCCACCCGGCTAAACACAAGAGATAGCTCTTTGGCTATGGTTTTGGCCGAGGTATTTCGGAGAGGGATCGCTTCTGGATAACGGGTGGCATAGTCCATTATAACTAATATGTACTGGTGCCCCCTAGCGGACTTGATTATAGGACCTACCAAATCCATGGCGATCCTTTCAAACGGGACCTCAATGATGGGTAGAGGGACCAGCGGGCTACGGAAATGTGGCATCAGGGCCGACCTCTGACACACAGGGCAGGAGGAACAATAATTTTCTATGTCCTTCATCACCCCCGGCCAATAGAATCTCTGTAATACCCTCTCTCGGGTTTTCTCTGTCCCCAGATGACCTCCAAGAATGTGCCCATGAGCCAACTCCAACACCAACTTCCTGTAAGGTTTGGGCACCACAAGCTGCTCAACGGTTTCTTCTGCCCTTTTTGCCACCCGATACAGTAGGTCCTTCTCTACGCTGAAGTATGGGTAAGTGCAGGTATTATCTGGGTTCACTAACTCGCCATCTATTTTCACTACGTTTTCCCGTGCCTTTATTAGGGCGGCGTCTTTCAACTGTCCTGTGGCAAAGTTTTCCCTGTGAACCTCAAGATCAGAAAACTCCACAGACGGTAGGTTTTCGTCTGAGGAGGTGGGCTCCTCTCCAGTTTCTTGAGTCTCCCCTGCCAATACTGATAAGGGAAATTCCGGAGAGTCCTCACCACTCTCAGGGGAGTTCTGGCTATCACATTCCTGGTACATAGGGGCACCAGTGGGGGGCTCAGGATCATCCCACAGTTCCCAGAACTTCGGAAAATCCCTTCCCACAATGGCGTCATGCGGTAACTGAGATACTAAGCCCACTGGATGAAAGAGGGTACCTTTGGGGGTCTCGAAACACACTGTAGTCACTGGATACTCTCGGGTGTCCCCATGCACACAAATAACAGCTACCTTGCTATTCCCAGAGACCTCTGTTTTAACTAACTCAGCCTTTATCAGGGTCACAAGGCTACCTGAATCCAGCAATACCACAACATTTCTACCATTAACACACATTTTGCATAAATGTTTCTCAGTTCCTCGAATGGCAGTGCATGCGACTGTCGCACACAGCGACTGACGTCTGCCCGTCAGAAAGTCACACTGCATGGGTTCCTCCACAACCGGGCAATTGGCTGCAATATGTCCCGCTTGCCGGCAGCGGTAGCAAACGATCCTTCTTGCCGCCTCTTGAGCCGCTGATTTCCCAGGCTGTTCTCGCCAAACTTGGGGTAGAGCTCCCACCCTCTCACTCTCTCCACCCTCACCCCTTGGAATCCTCTTATCCGCCCCTGGGGATGGTCTGGTCTTAGGGTGGAAAGTCCGAGTGTCTCTGGAAGAGGCCGTCAGGTTCTCTGTAGCCAAGTATTTCTCCACACGATCCACAAGACCATCGGCCGTCTCTGGGTCTCCATGGCTTACCCACTTTTGGATGGCAGTAGGAAGAGCTCTCAAAAACCGATCCATTACAACACGTTCCACAATCTTTGGTGCGGACAAAGTCTCTGGCTGTAGCCACTTTCTGCTCAGGTGAATGAGATCATACATTTGAGACCTGGGGGGTTTTCCAAGCTGGAAAGTCCAGTTATGCACACGCTGAGCCCGGACAGCCAGGGTGACACCCAGCCTTGCCAATATTTCAGCTTTTAGCATCACATAGTCTTTTGCTTGGTTAGGCTCTAGGTCATAGTAAGCTTTCTGCGATTCACCAGTTAACAGAGGAGCCACCAGTCCAGCCCACTGCTCCTCAGGCCACTTTTCTCTTTCAGCGGTCCTTTCAAATGTGGTCAAAAATACCTCTGGATCATCCTCTCCAGTCATTTTTGTCAATAAACGACTGACCCCAAAGGACGCGGTATTAGTGGGACGGCTTTCCTCACTGGTCTGCGGACGTTGCTGCATTACTGCTTCCATCTGTTGTTGTAGTCTCTGCTCTTGCTTCTGCAACAGGTCTATGAAGCGGGCCTCAGATTGCTGCTGGGCTTGTTGCTGAGCCTCCAGACTCTGTTGCAAAGTTGCGTTTGTCTGCTGCTGGGCTGCAAGGCTCTGTTGATGAGCTTGCTGCTGGGCTGCAAGGCTCTGTTGATGAGCTTGCTGCTGGGCTGCAAGGCTCTGTTGATGAGCTGCAAGGCTCTGTTGATGAGAGCTGCAAGGCTCTTTTGCAAACCTGCATTTGTCTGCTGTTGATTGGCATTTGCTAGAGCCAGCTGTTTCAGTATCTCCTCCATGCTGGCTTAAAAAAAAACTGCCCGCATTCTCCACCAACTGTGAGGGGGTTAGCTCGGCAGCGGGTGTGGGTGACCCCCGGGATGGGCTCCCCACACAAAAACAGGCCCAGCAAACGGAGGTTGTGGTTTTCAAAATCAAAAAGGTGCGGTTTATTTTCTATTTACAGTGACAAAACACAGCAAAGCAAAAGAAACATAAACAAAATAAATCCTGGTCAACTTGACCTCTAACTAAACATACAGGTTTCCTAACTAACAACTGGGATCAGCCTAGTGCTGTCCTAGTCCCTAAGTCCCTGGTTTTAAATGTCCAAGCAAATAGCCACACAGGCTTTGTCTCACCGCACAGGGGTTCACTCTCCCTAGACAGTCCACACAGGTCTGGTTCCAGGCATGAGCTAACATCTAATGAAGCTGGGAGTTCTTATAGAGGCCTAAATGAGCTGACAAGGTTCAGCTGGTCTCCTCATCTCTGTCTGCATGACGCCCCACACTCTCCCTAGAGGTATGAGTCATCCATGAGCCCACTAGCCTTATACAACTCTCCACCTAGTTGTATAAGTCGGCGTAAAGCCTGAATCTGGGCGAAATATATCTACCCCCCTGGATGCAACCAGGTGACTTTACCTTCCTGCTGTCACAATACATAGAAGTTGAAAAACTAATCCTGTTTTATACTTATTACAAGTTTCCATGATGGGATCAATCTTCTCTCGGATCACAAATGTGATCCCAATTGGGGTGTCCGAGAGAGGGGAGATCCTTAATTTCAATCTCAATGTTATTTTAGAGTTAAGAATACAGCATAAGTGTCAACTAGACTTGCAATATATGTTAGTTCTCATCAGAGACATTTGATTGTACTAATGTATACATTAGGGATGAGCTCGGTGTTAGAGTCGAACATACGTTCGACTCGAACATCGGCTGTTCGATCATTCGACGAAGATCGAACGATTTGGGCCGTTCGCGCCAAATTCGAGTGATGCGAACGGCCCACAATGCACTACGCCATCGCAGTGCAATCCAGGAGCTGTGATTGGCCAAGCATGCACTGTGACCCCGCATGCTTGGCCAATCATAGCGCCGGCAGCGAGGAGAGCCATAATTGGCCACAGGCATGATGCCTGTGGCCAATTATAGCTCAGGAGGATTTAGTACACAACCCACACTATAAAAGGCCGCCAGCACGGCGGCCTTGTGTAGTGTGTTCCGGTTCAGGGAGAGAGAAGGATAGGCAGGGACAGTGTCCATGCTATTTGTTCATTTAACTTGTGTGCAGGGAGAGAGAAGGATAGGCAGGGACAGTGTCAGTGATATTCTTTGCTAAACCTTGTGTGCAGGGAGAGAGAAGGATAGGCAGGGACAGTGTCAGTGTTATTCTTTGCTAAGCCTCCTGCACAGTATATACCTGAAGCTAGCCCTTATTGCTGTGTTTTCCTGTTGTGTAACACAGGCAGGCATCTGCAGCACTTACAGCGGGCGTAGTGTGCCTCCTGCACATTATACACCTGAAGCTAGCCCTTATTGCTCGTGTTTTCCTGTTGTGTAACACAGGCAGGCATCTGCAGCACTTACAGCGGGCGTAGTGTGCCTCCTGCACATTATACACCTGAAGCTAGCCCTTATTGCTCGTGTTTTTTTTTCTTTTGTGTTACACTAACAGGCATCTGCAGCACTTACAGCGGGCATAGTGTGCTTCCTGCAAAATATACACCTGAAGCTAGCCCTTATTGCTGTGTTTTCCTGTTGTGTAACACAGGCAGGCATCTGCAGCACTTACAGCGGGCATGGTGTGCCTCCTGCACATTATACACCTGAAGCTAGCCCTTATTGCTGTGTTTTCCTGTTGTGTAACACAGGCAGGCATCTGCAGCACTTACAGCGGGCGTAGTGTGCCTCCTGCACATTATACACCTGAAGCTAGCCCTTATTGCTCGTGTTTTTTTTTCTTTTGTGTTACACTAACAGGCATCTGCAGCACTTACAGCGGGCATAGTGTGCTTCCTGCAAAATATACACCTGAAGCTAGCCCTTATTGCTGTGTTTTCCTGTTGTGTAACACAGGCAGGCATCTGTAGCACTTACAGTGGGCATAGTGTGCCTCCTGCACATTATACACCTGAAGCTAGCCCTTATTGCTCGTGTTTTTTTTCTTTTGTGTTACACTAACAGGCATCTACAGCACTTACAGCGGGCATAGTGTGCTTCCTGCAAAATATACACCTGAAGCTAGCCCTTATTGCTGTGTTTTCCTGTTGTGTAACACAGGCAGGCATCTGCAGCACTTACAGCGGGCATAGTGTGCCTCCTGCACATTATACACCTGAAGCTAGCCCTTATTGCTGTGTTTTCCTGTTGTGTAACACAGGCAGGCATCTGCAGCACTTACAGCGGGCTTAGTGTGCCTCCTGCACCTTATACACCTGAAGCTAGCCCTTTTTGCTGTGTTTTCCTGTTGTGTAACACAGGCAGGCATCTGCAGCACTTACAGCGGGCATAGTGTGCCTCCTGCACATTATACACCTGAAGCTAGCCCTTATTGCTGTGTTTTCCTGTTGTGTAACACAGGCAGGCATCTGAAGCACTTACAGTGGGCGTAGTGTGCCTCCTGCACATTATACACCTAAAGCTAGCCCTTATTGCTGTGTTTTCCTGTTGTGTAACACAGGCAGGCATCTGCAGCACTTACAGCGGGCGTAGAGTGCCTCCTGCACATTATACACCTGAAGCTAGCCCTTATTGCTCGTGTTTTTTTTTCTTTTGTGTTACACTAACAGACATCTGCAGCACTTACAGCGGGCGTAGTGTGCTTCCTGCAAAATATACACCTGAAGCTAGCCCTTATTGCTGTGTTTTCCTGTTGTTTAACACAGGCAGGCATCTGCAGCACTTACAGCGGGCGTAGTGTGCCTCCTGCACAGTATACACCTGAAGCTACCCCTTATTGCTGGTTTTCCCATCTCCCTGCAGGCCATTAGAATGTCTGGAAGGCAAACAAGGAGAGGCAGACAGTCAGGAGCCAATAAAAGAGGGCAAGCAGGCTCTGTGTCTAGAGACAACAGTGCTGGTCGTGGACGGGGTGCATTGTCATCAGCACGTGGCCATGGGACACGCTTGTCCTTATTTTTGGCAGCTGGACGTGTTGAGCCGCATCATGCCGAAGACTTGGTAGAGTGGATGACCAAGCCCTCCTCATCCTCCTCATCCTCTCTCACCCAGGCTCAGGGTACTGGCAAAGCAGCTGCCAAAGCGTCCTCTTCCCTCGTATCAATGTCATCATCAGTCACTCCTTCCCTAGACCCACCATGTCCTCCTGAGGAGTCCCCCGAACTGTTTGAGCACAGTGTTGGGTACATGCTCCAGGAGGATGCCCAGCGTTTCGAAGGGTCTGATGATGATACCCAGCTAGAGGAAAGCAGTAGCGTGAGAGCAGAGAGAGGGGATGCTCAAGAAGGACAGCAATCTGGCAGTCATGTTCCAGCAGCTGCAGCATACTGCCAGATTGGCTCCAGTGATGAGGAGGGAGGGGATGATGAGGTCACTGACTCCACGTGGGTGCCTGATAGGAGAGAGGAGGAGGAGGAGGATGAGGAGGAGGCACATCTCCAACGAGGCAGGATGCCCTCGGGCGGTCAGCGTAAGGGCAGCACACCGACTGAATCACACCGCAGAGCTCCGCCTGTGCAGGGCGTTCCCTCTGCCCGTTATTCCAAAAGTTCTTTGGTGTGGGCCTTTTTTGAGTCGAGTGCATCAGATCGCACCGTCTGAAGTGTATCTCGCGTGGCCAAAACATCAGCCGCTTGGGCACCACATGCTTGACCAGACATATGTTGACCTGCCATGCAGCTCGTTGGCAAGCGTATCTTAAAGACCCACACCAAAGAACAAAGCGGACCTCTCCTTGCTCCTCAGCAGCTGGGATCTCCAACCCCACTGTACCTTCAGTTCTCTCTGAAACCTGCACTGAGAGGAATGAAGGTGTAGAATTAGGTGTGTCACAGCCAAGTATTTGCGGGCACTCTGCTAGCAGTACACAGACGTCCGATTCTAGCAGGCAAATTTCCCTGCCCCAGCTGCTGGACCGTCAAAAGAAGTTCACTCCCAGCCATCCACATGCCCAGCAGTTCAATGCTAGCTTGGCTAAATTGCTAGCAATTCAACTGATGCCTTTTCAGTTGGTAGACTCGGCCCCCTTCCGTGAGTTTGTGCAATGTGCGGTTCCTCAGTGGCAGGTTCCCAAACGCCACTTTTTCTCACGGAAGGCGATTCCGGCTCTCTACCGGCATGTGGAAGGCAATGTCCATGCCTCGCTGGACAGGGCGGTCAGCGGTAAGGTGCATATTACGACTGACTCATGGTCCAGCAGGCATGGACAGGGACGTTACCTTTCTTTCACGGCCCATTGGGTCACTCTTTTGGCAGCTGGGAAGGATGCAGGACAAGGTGCAGTAGTGTTGGAGGTTGTTCCGCCGCCACGCCTCCAAAATGCTACTACTGGTTGTGACACACCTCTCTCCTCCACCCCCTCCTCTTCTTCTTCCTCCATGGCCTCTTCCTGTGCTTTGTCCTCGGAACCAGCGGTGCTCCGTAGGCGTTCAAGGGGCTACGCAAGTACGCAGGCAAAAAGATGCCATGCCGTGCTTGCGCTGGTGTGTTTGGGGGACAGGAGCCACACTGGGGCAGAGGTTCTGTCTGCTCTGCAGGGGCAGGATGAGAGGTGGTCGATGCCACGCCAGCTTAAGCCAGGAATGGTGGTTTGCGACAATGGCACCAACCTCCTCTCCGCCCTCCGACAGGAACAACTGACCCATGGGCCCTGTGTGGCTCACGTCCTTAACCTGGTGGTGCAGCGGTTCTTGGGCAGGTCCCCGGGCTTACAGGATGTCCTGAGGCAGGCCAGGAAAGTCTGTGTGCATTTCCACAGATCATATAATGCCAGTGCTCGGCTGGCTGAGCTGCAAAAGGAGTTGAACCTGCCCAAGAACCGCCTTATATGTGACATGCCCACCAGGTGGAACTCAACGTTGGCCATGCTGCAGTGGCTTCACACGCAGCAGAGGGCCATCAATGAGTACCTGTGCGACTACGGCACCAGGACAGGGTCAGGGGAGCTCGGTTTTTTTTTCACCAAGCCAGTGGGGCATGATCAGGGATGCATGCACTGTCCTGGCACCATTTGAGGAGGCCACGAGGATGGTGAGCAGTGACAGTGCATGCATCAGTGACACTGTACCTCTTGTCCACCTGTTGGAGCATACGCTGCATGGAATAATGGACAGGGCACTTGAGGCAGAACAGAGGCAGGAAGAGGAGGACTTCCTTGCCTCTCAAGGCCCCCTTTACCCAGACAGTGTTCCTTCTGTCCCACCCATCACACAGGAAGAGGAGGAGGATAAGGAGGAGGAGGATTGTGTCAGCATGGAGGTGGAGCATGGCACTCAGCATCAACAGCAGCAGTCTTTTAGGGATGATTTACAGTCCCAACAAACCCGTGGACTTGTACGTGGCTGGGAGGAGGTGGCTGCGGATCATATCGTCCTTAGTGACCCAGAGGACTCCGGACCGAATGCCTCAGCTAACCTACGCTGCATGGCCTCCCTGATCCTGCAAAGTCTGCGGAAGGATCCTCGTATTCTTCGGATCAAGGAGAGGGACCATTACTGGCTGGCCACTCTCCTTGATCCATGGTACAAGGGTAAGGTTGCGGACCTTATCTTGCCATCGCAGAGGGAGCAGAGGATGAGACATCTCCTGGAGGCCTTGCAGAAAGGTCTGTGCAATGCGTTACCAGAGACTGGGAGGTTACAAACTCCTGGTCCTGGACAACGAGTTGCTGAGGCTTCGGTCAGGAGCAGAAGGAGCGGTGGAGAAGGTGGCCGTCTGACCGATGCGTTCAGACAATTTTTTAGACCGCAGCCCCAAGGTATGATCGGTTCCAGCAACCATCGCCAGCGTCTGATATACATGGTGAAGGAATACCTAGGAGCAAGGTCAGACTTGGACACCTTTCCCACCGAAAATCCTCTGGCTTACTGGGTGTTGAGGATGGATCACTGGCCAGAGCTTGCACAGTATGCATTTGAGCTACTGGCCTGTCCTGCATCCAGCGTTCTTTCGGAACGCACATTCAGTGCTGCTGGAGGCTTTGTCACGGATCACAGGGTGTGCCTGTCCACCGACTCGGTTGATCGACTGACCTTCATAAAGATGAACCAGTCTTGGATCACCACCAGCTACCAAGCACCTGAAGCTGATATAACAGAATAATTTATTTTCAAATGTCACATCCTTTCAAGACTGATGCTGATGCTGAGTGACTGTCCTGTTATGTTGACTGACTATCCTCCTCCTCCTCAATGATCCGACTCTTGATGATAGCTTGGAAGAACTTTTTTGTTTCTGGGTGCCGCCACCAGTGGCTAAGGCCCAATTTGTCTGCCCCTGTTTAACAGGGGCATGTAATTACAATTTTTGATGCAAAGCTTTGCAGCAGGGCTCATTCCTGCACTCCAACTAGAGTATCTGGGAGAGGTTGCAGTGTCGTGGCACCAGCACCAGTGCCTAAGGCCCAATTTTTTTGTAATTACAATTTTGATGCAATACTTTGCAACAGGGCTCATTGCTGTGCTCCAAGTTTAGTATCTGTGAGGGGTTGCAGTGTTGTGGCACCAGTGCCTAAGGCCCGATTTTTCTGCCCCTGTTTAACAGGGGCGTGTAATTACAATTTTTGATGCAATACTTTGCAACAGGGCTCATTTCTGTGCTCCAAGTTCAGTATCTGTGAGGGGTTGCAGTGTTGTGGCACCAGTGCCTAAGGCCCAATTTGTCTGCCCCTGTTTAACAGGGGCATGTAATTACAATTCTTGATCTAATAATTCAGAGCAGGGCCCATTCATGCGCCCACCAAGAGTAACTGTGAGGGCTTACAGTGTTGTGGCACCAGCACCACCACCAAAGGCCCAATTTTTCCTACCACTGTTCAACAATGGCATGTAAATACAATTCCTGATATAATAGTTCACAGCAGGGCGTTCCAGCGCCCACCAAGAATAACTGTGAGGGCTCACAGTGTTGTGGCAACACCAACATGTAAGGGGCAAATTTCAGCAGAGTATATACGGCAGTCCCCTACTTTCAAACATCCATCTTACAAACGACTCCTACTTGCAAACGGAAGGAGACAACAGGAAGTGAGAGGAGATCTACCCCTAGGAAGGGAAATTCTCTCCTGTAAAAGTTAATATGGGAAAAAGGTGTCTCCTCTCTACTGATGCTTTATCACCAATCCTTGTTTCAATAAAAACCCCACTTTTCAAAAACTTTTGTCATTGGGACGAAAAGTGAGGTGAAATGTTTTGAACAAGGGGCACAGACAGCAAAACAAATGTTACAGGGGTGATAACCCTTCCCTATGTTTTCCAAAAAGCTTAAAAATAGATTTTTTGGCTGGAGCTACACTTAAACAATGTACCTGTTCAAAATTACAAACAGATTCTACTTAAGAACAAACCTACAGTCCCTGTCTTGTTTGCACCGCCTGTATACTGCTGTTCAGAGTATATAGGGCCTTTTTTATTTTGTGTGCGGGGTTCCCATTAATATGCATACAAGACCCAAAGGGGCTGGTAATGGGCTGGGGTAGGGGGGGGGGGCTGGAGGGGTAGCCATGCCATTTTTCTCAAAGATTTTCACCCATATTACCGGGACCAGACATTACATTAAAGCCGCAAGCAGTTTTAAATGGCTTTTTTTCCTTTAGAAATGTCATTTTGTGCAGGGACAGTTCTTTTTTTTGTTTACAAACGATTTTTATTATAGAAAAGGTCAAGGTATAAAAACAAATTACAATGATGGTACAAGTATGTATATAAACGTTGTTAATATTGAGCTTTGTACAGAGGAAAGAGGAAAAGGGTTTTGTTAAGTCAGGTATATAAATGTACACAGTTCAAATAAGGTCAGCCAGGAGCACTGTATTGGGGAGAAGGCTAAATAACAATTGCATATATTTTAAGAGTAGGAGGTAAAAAAAAAAGATACTAAACCAGAGAGGTGGTATCCCAGAGAGTCCATATTTTTTGGTAAAGGGGCATAGAATCATATAACGTGTGGTGAATTCTTTCAGAAAGTTTAATGTTCGACATGCGGTTAAGAATTTGTGGCCAAGGTACCGTAATGGAGCGCCAATTAAATGCTATGGCCCAGTGAATGGAGCTGAGGAATGTATGGATTAACCTTGTACTAGTCATTGGAATATCCTGTATCGGGGTGAATAAAAGACATATTTGGGGTGTAAGAGAGATCTTTCTACTGGATATTTTTTCTATTATAATACTGGCCTTATGCCAAGTGTCTTTAATGTGGGGGCAATCCCAAAAAATATGTAAAAGTGTTCCCTGGGTGGGGCAACCCCTAAAGCAGAGTGGGGATACTGAGGGATAAAATGAATTGAGTTTAGCCGGGGTAAGATACCATCTATAAAGTAGTTTGATGGCCGATTCTCTAATCAAGGTTGTTTTGGTACATTTGTGGAGATTTGTATAAATTGTATCCCATTGATCAAGAGTAAATGAGGTATTTAAATCTGATTCCCATTGTAGCATGGGATGTGATTTATCAGGCATGTTGGTCTCATTTAGACTTTTATATATTTTGGAGATTAAACCCCGGTCACGAGGGGAGGAAATACAGATTTGTTCAAATTGTGTATAAGGGGGGTGGAGTGTAAGTGAGTAATATTTCTCATAGAATTGTCTTATTTTTGTATAGAATTCTAGTTCAGTAGGAGAGATATTGTATTTTGTTTGTAGTCTGGTGAAAGTGAGAAATGCATTGTCTTGGGAGAGCGATTTTAAATGTATTAGATTATGTGACTTCCAATACGTTAGTAAATTTTCATCTTGAGCTCTATCTGGGGGGGAAAAACGTCGGTCACCCATAAAGGAAGCCAGGGGGGGGACATCCGAGGATAACTTAAAATTAGAGATTTGTCTGTTCCACAGTTGAAGAGTGTGAGTGACGATGAGGTTTAAGGGCCTTATTTTTTGTGGTGGGATGATTTTGGACCAGAGAAGTCCTTATAAATTGTAGGGTAGTATAGATTCTTCTTCGAACAGGAGCCAAGGAATTTGGAATGACGGGGCATACCATTGGGCTAATTGGGTGAATCTGGCCGACAAATAATATAGCCAAAGATTTGGAATGCTGAGGCCTCTATTTAAATGGGGTCTAAACATAAGGGAATAACTAAATCTGGGCTTCTTGTTTTGCCATATATATTTGTTGATTTCTCTCTGTAAAGATTCTAATGTTTTTTTGGGTAGAATAAGTGGAAGGGCTCTAAAAAAGAAAAGACGTTTGGGTAATATCATCATTTTTACGGCTACTATTCTGCCCGAGAAAGAAATCTGGTATGATGACCATAGTTTAAGTAGGTTTTTAATATTGTTAAATAAAGGAGGGTAGTTTGCTTGATATAATGTTTTATATGAAGGTGTAATCTGAATACCTAGGTATCTGAACGAATCCGTGTGCCAATTGAATGAGAAATTGTCCTTAAGTTAAGATATTAAGGCTGGGGGAATGTTGATTGGTAAAGCCGAGCACTTAGATAGGTTTACTCCTAGACCTGTCAAGTCATGGAAGGCGTCCAGGGTTTTAGTTAGATTAGGTAGGGAAATAAGAGGGTCAGTTATGAATAGAAGGACATCATCCGCATATAGACTCAGTTTGTATTCTTTGGATCCCTTAAGATAACCTTTTATATCTGTATTGTTTCTGATTGTGCAGGCGAGGGGTTCTATTGCGAGGGCAAAGAGCAGTGGGAAGAGTGGACAACCCTGTCTGGTACCTTTAGTCAGGGGAAAAAAGTCAGAGTTGTTGCCTGGGAGTTTGATACGTGTTTGTGGTTTGTGATAAAGAGCTTTAAAGCCATGTAGAAATTTATTGTTGATGCCGTATTTGGGGAGAAGAGTGTCAAGATATGACCAGCAAACGCTGTCGAATGCTTTGTGTATATCAAGACCAAGAAGCAGTGTGGGTTTGAAATGAATGTTGGAGTCTTGAATGATATTTGTGGTCAGTCGTATGTTGTCTGTAATTTGTCTGTTGGGAATGAAGCCTGTTTGATCAGGGTCAACTAATGGGGAGATAACGGCGGATAATCTGTCTGCTAATACACGGCCGAATATTTTTAAGTCGTTGTTAATAACCGATATTGGGCGGTAGTTTTGAGGGGTGGAGTGATCTTTATTTGGTTTGGGAAGTAAGGACATGTTAGCCAAAATCATCTCGGGTGGGAATTGGCCACCCTGTAAGATATTATTATACAGTTTAGTAAGGTGTGGGGTAATGGTAGAGGAAATTTTTTTATAGTAAGATGTGGAATAGCCGTCAGGGCCTGGGGCTGTGGATATTTTTAATGTTCCTATGATTCTGTTAACTTCTATCTCTGAACAAGGGGCATTGAGAGATTCAATTTGATCTCTAGTAAGAGTGGGTAACTTAATGTTATTAAGCCAGTCTAAGGAGGACTGTTTTGGGGATGTTTTTGGTGAGGACAGAAGATTTTTATAGAAGTCTGAGAACAATTTCATGACTTCTTTGGGATGGGATACCAAATTACCAGAAGGGTTCCTTAATTTATAGGTGTGTGGGGGTTTCATAGATTGATTTAGCTTTTTAGCGAACATGGTGGAATATGAATTGCTGTTGAGTAAGAATCTGGCTTTAGACCATCTGAGAGCTTTTTCAGTATCTGATGTTAATAACGTGTCTAAGGTAGTGCGTTTCTCTTGAATCTGTTTAAGTAGGTCACTAGATGGGTTCTGGTTGTTTCTATGATATAAGTGATTTAGATCTTTTGTTAGGGACCTAATATCTGCAAGTTTGGATTTATTGTTAATTGAGGCGATATTTATCAGGTGACCTCTCATTACCGCTTTATGCGCCATCCATATAGTTGTAGGGGACATGTCTGGTGCTACGTTATGTGCAAAATATTGTTCAAGGTGAGATAGAATTTGTTGGTTGCTTGAAGGATCTGTGAGCAAAGAATCATTTATTCGCCATGAGTGTGATGTGTTGGCTAGACCTATTCGTGAGGTGTCAAAGGAAACTATGTGGTGATCGGACCAAGGACATGGATGGATATCTGCTTTAGAGGAATTGGCAAGTAGGATTGGGGTGCAAAAGATGTAATCAAGACGAGCGAAGCTATTGTGCGGATGGGAGTAGTATGTGTAAGATTTGGATCCGATGTTATGGGCTCTCCAAGTGTCTACTAATTGATGATTATATAGTGATATGTTCAAGGATTTGGGGAAAGCTTTCGAGGATGGGACAATTTTGCTTCTATCTAGAGCTGAGTGAGCAGCTAAATTGAAATCCCCACCCACTATTAAATGTGCGGAGTGATAATTGTCTAGAGTATCAAAAAGGATTCGTGGTATTCCAGAATCAGTCACTGAACTGATGCCTGCAGTATCTAAACTGTTCCACAATCTCCTCCCGGAATCACCCCCATCCTCATTTGCGTGTGACAGAATTCATAGGGCCCTGCGTCCTAAACCACCCCAAGACAAACCTCCTCGTGACATCATTCTATGCTTAAAAGATTTTATCACTAAGGAAAACATATTAAGAGCATCCAGAAATATGCATAACATAGAATTGGAGGGCACCAAAATTCAAATATTTCCAGATATCTCACAAGCTACCCTGGAAAGGAGACGCAAAATGAAGGAGATAACTTCAGTATTACAATCAGCTCATATTAGATACCGGTGGGGTTTTCCATTTAAGTTGACAGTGCCACACAACGGCACAACCTATACAGTATTCAACACCTCAGAAGGCAAAGATCTCCTTGTGAAGTTAGGTCTTTTAGATCCGGGAACAAATACAAGACCTTCTGCAACTCCTCACACTTCACCTATCTGGGCCACCCCAGCCACGCGTCGAGATCAAAGGAGATCATTCAGAAATTTAGACGCTTGAAGATAAAGATGGCTCACAATTGTGGCCCAAATCTTACCCTCCTTCTTTTGAAAAAACCTTACTTTTTTCCTTCCCCCCCCCTTTTTTTTTCCTTTTTTTTTTCTCTCCCTTTTGTAAGGTTCAAAGTACCACTTTTACAGTTCTAAATGTTTGAGGTCGGATTGTCTGATCATAGTAGACAGCTGTACCACACGATTAAATGGTACCGGGTTGGTATTAACATAGTTCCTTCTATACGCTATTGTATATCTAGCATTTTTTCTTGCTCATTTTCTATACTGTTTCGTATGCTAATTTCTTATCAATATATGTAACAGCATGCACTTATATAAAAACTGTTTTGTTTATAGCATCCTCGCTAAGGCTGATGTGCTCCGCCTCCGTTAGTTTGTCCCCCCACTCACAAAGAACTCCAAAAGCATGGTTCAACTGGTAGATACTTCTCTGCAACTGATCCTGCTATCCTTTATTTTAAATGTGGAGGATCTATTTGTGAGTAATGGACAGTATTGTCCACATCAATATTATTTTTGGTCAGGAAGTGCTTCTCACCCTGACCCCCAAACTATAAAAGTTAATTCTCATAGTCATACTAAAACACTATCTCTACAAAATGTTGAAAAGGTCGAACAAACTCTCTTTACCTTACTTAAAACATTATTATGGAATGTCATTGTACAATACAGTACCGTTATTTTCTATAAGTTTACCAGTTCTAATGTTCTACTACTCAGGAACCCTATTCCCCATGGTTCTATTGTATAGGTACAAAATGTTATTCAACATAAAAAGGTCATCTAGAAAATACTTATGCTGGATACGGATGTATATCTTGATATATTATATATACAAAGATACAAATGGCAATACAATGTTTGCTAGTCCCGCCTATATCTCAGGTAGTCCGTCACTTTTAATTTTAATGGCGATAATCATATTACTAATTCCACTCCGATTTGGCTACATACTTAAACCTGGGCCTTGTGACCCACTGCCATTTCCTCATAACCACCATCGCCCTTTAATACCAATACAATGGGTCTTAGAGTGATTTCTCACAACGCCCAGGGCATTAATTCTCCTCACAAGAGAAAGAAGGCCTTTCGCCACTACAAAAGATTAGGAGCGGATATAATTTTAATGCAGGAAACTCACTTTGCAACAGACAAACACCCTAAATTTTTTGACAAAAGTTACAGCCAATTTTATTGCACTACTTATAACACAAAATCTAGAGGTGCTGCTATATTCATTAGAAACTCTGTGGTTTTCGAGATTCAAAACATATTTAAAGATCCAGACAGTCATTACTTGATCTTGAAAGGTTCAATTAAAGGACGTTCTATCACCATTGCCTCAATTTATGCTCCCAACGATGCCCAGTGAATCTTTTTCATCAAATTTTTTGAGTGCAGGGACAGTTCTAAAAACGGGAAACACATGCCACTTCACAGGCATACTTTAGACACCCCCCAGGTATGATATTTAAAGTAATATTTCACTTTTTTTTTTCACTTTATGCATCATTAAAATGACTGCTCCCGAAAAACGGCCGTTTTTAAAACTTTGCTTTGCATTGATACATGTCCTCTGGGGCAGAACCCGGGTCCTCAATCCCGAAAAACTGCAGTTTTTAAAACTTTGTTTTGCATTAATACATGTCCTCTGGGGCAGAACCAGAACCCGTGTCCCCAAACCCTTTTTAGGACAATAACATGCATATTAGTCGTTATAATTAGCAATTTAGATTTCGAACGTTCGCGTCCATTGTATTTAATAGTGTTCTAACGTTCGCGCAAACTTTCGGTTCGTTCGAAGGTTCTGGTGCGAACAGAACTGGGGGGTGTTCGGCTCATCCCTAGTATACATCACAACCTAATGTACGACGAACAATGTCCACATTGTTATTTACTTGTTACTGTGAAAACCCAATAAACATTTTTAAATAAATAAACATTCCCTGCAGTACAGGTAGGTTTGAACCATATTCTCAATTTTCCCAGACTCCTCATTGAAAATATCGATGACCAGGAAGGTCAGAACTTCTATGCTGATGAACAATGTGAAACTGATCCTGAAGAGTTTGTTGTTACAGCAGTAAATAAACTCCTGTATAGAGTCATCTCGCCATGCCAAATAATAATAATGTAATCTATACTGTATATCTACCATAGAAGATAATATGGTAAAGAAAGGGGGAAAAACTGCGCTAAAACATTAAAATAAACAATTCCACATAATTGAGTTGAGTGGGGGGGGGGGGGAGAGCTGCAAATCTTCTGTGAACGAAAACAGTGTGAGGCAAAATAGAAAAAATGTGGTTGCGCTAACCCTAAATCCGAATGTCATAACTAAATATAAATTAGTGCAAAATCAATTAAATGAAAAAACATGATGTGGTAATGCAATAGTGAATATTGTTACAAATATCCTTAAATGAATAATATATGGATGCTCACATATAAAAGAGAGCAATACTGAAAACAGGTTTCCAAACCTGAAAACATTGAAAACACTGAAACCACTGAAAATAAAGATTGATCCAAGAAAACAAGTGAACCTGATCAAGGGTCAAAGTCCTTAAAGTGATCCAATCATACAAAATGGTAACACATATGTGAAAATATACACCCATGCAACATAAAAGTCTATAGTGGGAAAAATTCCATGAAGTAATCATCTTATTTGCAGGAAGCCAAAGGAATCCACCACCAAATAAGGTAAGGTAATTACTACTTACCAACACTCCAGGACCCCCCACTACAGAGGCTCTGGAGGAGTTTCATGAATATGGAAAATCTCATCTAGATGACATCCAGGTAGATTCAGCCCCAAAGCAGCATATGACATGCCAGTTTGTTGGATCCCGAATTCATGTGCCAATTCATGTAAAAGAATGGGAGACTCCCATAGTGTAAAACAGTTTTGATTTATTGTATAAAAGAAGAGTCACGCTTACATAAAACAATGAAGGTAAAAGCATTAAGCCTGCGGTCCCGGCTGGACACACGCAGGCAAACCCGTCCTAGCTGGATGGAAGTAGGTGGTGACGTCAACGCGCCGCTCTGTTCCACCCTATGCCATTTTTCAACAAAATTGCGTCTTCCATTGCGTCTTCCAAGTCATTTAAAACTCACTTGCGGCTATTAATGAATTGTCGGCTTTTATCAATACATAGAAAAGTCATTGATAAAAAAAAAAAGCGTGGGGGTTCCCCCAAATTCAATTACCAGGCCCTTCAGGTCTGGAAGGGATATTAAGGGGAACCCCGCCGCAAATGTAAAAAAAATGGCATGGAGTCCCCCCAAAAATCCATACCAGACCCTTATCCGAGCACGCAACCTGGCTGGCCGCAGGGGAAGAGGGGGGGACGAGAGAGCGGCCCCCCTCCCTCCTGAACCGTACCAGGCCACATGCCCTCAACATGGGGAGGATGTCCAAACCATCCTCATCCTCCTCATACTCTGTCACCCAGGCTCATAGTAGTTTGCCTTCGCATGGCGTGGGGTCCCCCCAAAAATCCATACCAGACCCTTATCCGAGCACGCAACCTGGCAGGCTGCAGGAAAAGAGTGGGATGAGAGAGCGCTCCCCCCCTCCTGAACGGTACCAGGCCACATGCCCTCAACATGGGGAGGATGTCCCCATGTTGATGGGGACAAGGGCCTCATCCCCACAACCCTTGCCCGGTGGTTGTGGGGGTCTGCGGGCGGGGGGCTTATCGGAATCTGGAAGACCCCTTTAACAAAGGGGACCCCCAGATCCCGGCCCACCCCTATGTGAATTGGTATGGGGTACATTGTACCTCTACCATTTCACGAAGAAAGTGTCAAAAAATTTAAATAAAAACACACAAACACCTTGGAAAAGTCCTTTATTAAAAAAAAAAAAAAAAAAAACATTCCAGCGATGAAGTCCAGTGTCCCGCGGCGATCCCGATGTCCAGCGCTGTCCATCATTGGTTGTGCCTGAGCGGACCTGATGGGGAACTTCCTCCGCAGTGTTTTAAATGTCTAGACCCGCCCCTTCAACAGTTCCCCATCAGGTCCGCTCAGCGGACCAGATGCAGAACGCGAGAAGGGGCGGGTCTATTCATGTATTACACAGGATATAAGTTCCCCATCAGATCCGCCCCCTCGGTATGTCCGACCCCGCCTACGTCATTGGCCTGAGCAGGGAACTTCCTTCACTGTGTAATTTAAATTTACACAGTGAAGGAAGTTTCCCGCTCAGGCCAATGACGTAGGCAGGGTCTGACATACCGAGGGGGCGGACCTGATGGGGAACTTGAGAAGGGGCGGGTCTATACATTTAAAACACTGTGGAGGAAGTTCCCCATCAGGTCCGCTCAGGCACAACCAATGACGGACAGCGCTGGACATCGGGATCGCCGAGGGACATTGGACTGGAATGTTTTTTTTTTTTTAATAAAGGACTTTTCCAAGGTGTTTGTGTGTTTTTATTTACATTTTTTTGACACTTTCTTCATGAAATGGTAGGGGTACAATGTACCCCTTACCAATTCACATAGGGGGGGCCGGGATCTGGGGGACCCCTTTGTTAAAGGGGTCTTCCAGATTCCGATAAGCCCCCCGCCCGCAGACCCCCACAACCACCGGGCAAGGGTTGTGGGGATGAGGCCCTTGTCCCCATCAACATGGGGACATCCTCCCCATGTTGAGGGCATGTGGCCTGGTACGGTTCAGGAGGGAGGGGGGGCGCTCTCTCATCCCCCCCTCTTCCCCTGCGGCCAGCCAGGTTGCGTGCTCGGATAAAGGTCTGGTATGGATTTTTGGGGGGACTCCACGCCATTTAAAAAAAAAATTGGGGTGGAGTTCCCCTTAAAATCCATGCCAGATCTGAAGGGCCTGGTATGGATATTTAGGGGGAACCGCACGCCATTTTTTTTTATTTGCGGCGGGGTTCCCCTTAATATCCCTTCCAGACCTGAAGGGCCTGGTAATTGAATTTGGGGGAACTCCCACTCTTTTTTTTTTTTTTTATCAATGACTTTTCTATGTATTGATAAAAGCCGACAATTCATTAATAGCAGCGAGTGAGTTTTAAATGACTTTTTTTCCTTCAAAAATGACACTTTGTGCAGGGACAGTTCTAAGCACGGGAAACATGCGCGACTTTACATGCATATTATACACACCCCCCAGGTACGAAATTTAAAGGAAAATTTCACTTTTATTTTTTTCATTTTAAGCATTATTAAAATCACCGCTCCCGTAAAAACGTCTATTTTTTAAACCTTTTTTTGCATTGATACATGTCCCCTGGGGCAGGACCCGGGTCTCCAAACACTTTTTAGGACAATAAATTGCATATTAGCCTTTATAATTAGCACTTTAGATTTCGAACGTTCGAGTCCATTGTATTTAATAGGGTTCTAAAGTTCACACAAACATTCTGTCTGTTGGCAGGTTCTGGTGCGTACCGAACAGGGGGGTGTTCGGCTCATCCCTGCTAAAAACATCAATTAGTGACTTTAGATATAAACGAAAAAAGTGCTCAAAGTACTAGTAGTATAAAACAACAAGGTAATGTCCATTTCTTGAAAAAATAAAATCAATATATAAGCAAACAAATATAAAATAAAAAATTCACCAAAAAAAAATGTTCATAAATTCACATAAGTGGTCATCTTCAAAAAAATGACTGGTGCTTGAGTGAATACTGTAATAAGTAAAAATTGGTGAATCTTCACGCGAGTAGGGTTTAGGTCTGGAGACATGTTTGGCCAGTCCATCACCTTTACCCTCAGCTTCTTAAGCAAGGCAGTCGTCGTCTTGGAGGTGTGTTTGGGGTCGTTATGATGTTATTTTGAGGGGACAGCAAATTTACACTGTTATACAAGCTGTACACTCACTACTTTACATTGTAGCAAAGTGTAATTTCTTCAGTGTTGTCACATGAAAAGATATAATAAAATATTTACAAAAATGTGAGGGGTGTACTCACTTTGGTGAGATACTGTATGTAAAGCCCTAGATAGTTTCAACTGTCTTGTCTTCGCCACTGTTGTCTTTAAATGCTTGTGACAGCTCAGTATCGCATTGGTCTGCCCATGACAGATTCCCTTTGGTCTATCATGAATGCTGCTACCAGAACCATCCACCTTACCAACCATTCAGTGTTTGCCGCCCCTTATTTCTAGTCACTTCACCGGTTTCTGCTCACCCAAAGACTTAAAAAATCCAAAAGACTAACTACAACATACAAAGCCATCCACAACTCTGCCCCCAAACTACATGGTTATCCTCCTCTTAAAATATCACCCAGACATCCTCTTTTCTCCTCCCAAGACCGCCTGCTCTCTAACACCCTTGTCCCCTCTCCTCTCATGCTTATCTCCATGACATCTCCAGAGCCTTTTTCATCCGCTGGAACTCTGTACACCAATTTGTCTGGTTATTTCTCACTATATTTAGACACTCTCTGAAAATCCATATATGCAGGGAAGCCTATCCTGCCCCCACCTATTAAACCCAACTTTTAATTTTTCCCTCAGCTCATCCCACACTGTTATCAACCTTTTGTGTCACTCAACCCTCCCAATTAGATTGTAAGCTCTAATGAGCAGGGTCTTCTGAATCCTATTATATTACACTGCATTTTATTGTAATTTCTCTCTTTGTTTTGTAAAGTGTTGTACAAACTGTTGGCATCTTATAAATCCCAAATAATAATAATAATAATAATAATAATAATAATAACAATAATAATTGCACAAAGTATTGTGCTACAATAGCATCCTTTTTTTTAGGTATCATATAAATGATATTATTAAGTCTTTCAGCTGTTTTCTAGATCATTTCACATACAGACTCCAGACCTCCTGTAATTAGACAGATACATTTAGTATTATAAGTTTTTTTGTTTTTTATGGGAAAGTGTTGACAAATTATACATTTTCCAATATCTTTTCTTTTTATTCTAAGAAGATTGAATATATAACCTCCTAAATCTCAAATTCAAATATTATAACTTAGCAAGTAAATTATTCATTTTTTTACTTGACACTGTTTAAAAAAGTTTCCTAACAAATGGAACTCTGATACATGTCTTCATCCTGCAAAGATCAATATTGTTTTTATCTGTTTGCCTGTACATAATGATTTGACTTAGTGTCAACTTCAGGTCAACTTGATGACCCCTAAAAGCCACATCTACAATTGATTTACCTTATCACCTTTTACCCCAGATGCTGTTAATTGGTTTAGATTTTCCTCAGTCTTCAAATCTTTTGTTGAAAATAGAATACAATAAACTTTTAAAACTATTTTTTTTTTTTTTTTAAGGGCTAGCTTTGGTAGTTAATACACTCACTTTCAAAGAGTTATCAGTAATGTTTAAATTATTGTGCCCAATTGTGTACAGATAATTATTGATGCAATTTATGAATTGCATTAATTAGTCGACCAATCAGAGCTGTAAATGGGGCTCAGTGCAAATATTAAGGTGCAATATTGATACTAATCCTATTCAGCTCCCAGAAAGGAGAGAGAATTTTGACCAGCTTTAAATAAAACTTTCATAATAGAGCTTGGATACACCAACTGCTGAATTTTAAATCCAAAAATGTTTAGAGACACTGACACAAATCAAATATGCAGAAAACTTGAGTTTTCTCTGGCTTTCCTGATCTGTATGCTTATCCCAGCTGACTAAGTTGGTAGTTTTAGATGGAAGTGACAGGGTTACTTTAAGATCTTCTGCTTAAAGTGGAAGTAAATGTCCATCTCTTGCTTTTACCTATAGTTAAAGCGGAAGTAAACTTTAATAGTTTCAAAAAGCAGTTACATTCCCGGCATGCCGGAAATGCTAACTGTCACATTGGCTGTGCTCTCAACCAAATTGTCACACCATCCAATGGCTGGTGTCATAACTGATCACATGTGCAGCAACATGACAGTTGAAGATTAAACAGAGGCCAAGATGGCAGCTTCCTTGGCTGGAAATGATAGGAGGGTTTACTTCCACTTTAAGCCTAAAATAAGGCTTACCTATAGGTAGTGTAAATATCTCCTAAACATGTATCATTTAGGAGATATTTACTGTACATGCAGCCAGTGACATCACTGGCAAATGCACTCTGAAGGAACAACCTCCCTTCCCGGTCCCTCAGAGCCCTGTGCCGTAAACAGCAGCTCCCTGTCACAGAGTATGTGAACCTGGAAGCAAGACGGGTGAAGATGAGAGCGCCTGCAGTGCTGACATCTTGAAGCTGGAAGGGCTTTGTTTTAAGGTAAGTTTAACATAATGTGCTAGTATGCGATTCATACTAGCACATTATGACATTACCTTGCAGGTACAAAATGTCCAGCGGTTTACAACCGCTTTAACATAAATAAATAAATAAATAAATAAATTCCAACTCACAATTTAACCATTTTAGAAAAATGTTAATTTGTTAATATGAATATATTATGAGATCACGCATACTTTCCCCAAATAATTTATTAGTTACACTATAGTAATCTTGGGTTGGGCTCCATTTGTTTTCAAAACAGCCTCAATTCATAATGACATAGACATTAAAACCCATAAGTATTCCTTTGAGATTCTAGTTCATTATAACATAATTGCATCACACAATTTCTGCACATTTGTCAGCTGCACATTTCTGCTGAGAAACTCCAGTTTTACCACACCCCAAAGGTGATATTGATGGTCTGTTTTCCATACACCAAAATTTGTATTACAATATATACAAAATTTGGTAAATGACAAACAGACCATCAGCTGTTCACTCTGCAGGGGAATTTTCCCTTAGCTTAGTGAATGTGGTGAAAACGCACTTTTCAAATAATACCTAAGCAGAGTGGCCTGCTGGTTTGTGTCTTGAAGATGCTGGGCCAAAGGACTTTGTGGCTTTGTAATTTAGGTGAGAATTGCATAGGTGAACTTGATCTAAACATCTCTTATGCATGAAAGAATACAATAATCAAAACATGTTTTTGATGTCCAGGAAAAGATTAAAGTTGGTAATGTTTTCCATTCCCTAGACTGTTCCGAAAAATGCTCATTCATACAGTTGATAGTGAAAGTGATGCATGTTACAGCATGGACATGAAGCTGATTAATAAGACTATTTACACAGGAAAGTGTAGGAGAAATAAAAAGGGGGGGGGAGAAATACAACAAGGATTGCAAAGAGCCAGTAAGTGTAAAAAATAAGAAAAAACACCAACTAAATTGCATGGAAACAAACAAAAATCTGCTTTTTTTTTATCCAGCTGGTGTGTAGTTCCACAGGTGGAAGGTGGAATTACAGACAGTTGCAAAAATATAAAAAAAAATATGTTTTTTTTTAGCCATATTTTCCATATATGTTAAATATTAAATATTTTTATTTGATTGCAATTGTATGCAAATTAGAGGTACAGATTGAGAGAGAGAGATAGAGCAGAGAATGAGTGGACTAGAGGCATGGGGGCATTTGCCTCCCAGACCAGGACAAATAATATAGGTTGGGCTGGTGTTCCTGAGTGAACATATTAACCCATTTATACCACAGTAAGTAACATTTGCAGAGCATTCTTGCTATCTACTCTTTGTTCAGACCTGTGATTACACTATTTGAAAATGTTTTCTATCATCAACCGCCTTTGTTGCTCTGGAATGACATGCAACCAAATCCAGGAAGCTGCAAAGGAAGTCAATGCTGGATGAGAGCAAAACTTTGAAATGTATTATGCTAGAAATATGAATGGCAAAGCTTTCGTGTGATGATGGCATGGCATTTTATTTTGGTGAGTCTAAATCATAACAGAGCAATAGGGATGAGCCGAACACCCCCCGGTTCGGTTCGCACCAGAACATGCGAACAGGCAAAAAATTTGTTCGAACACGCGAACACCGCTAAAGTCTATGGGACACGAACATGAAAAATCAAAAGTGCTCATTTTAAAGGTTAATATGCAAGTTGTTGTCATAAAAAGTGCTTGGGGACCTGGGTCCTGCCCCAGGGGACATGAAACAATGCAAAAAAAGTTTTAAAAATGTCAGTTTTTTTGGGAGCGGTGATTTTAACCACTTGACAACTGGGCACTAAATCCCCTTCGTGCCCGGACCAATTTTCAGCTTTCAGTGCTCTCACACTTTGAATGACAATTACTCAGTCATGTAATACTGTAACCTAATGATTTTTTTGTCCTTTTTTTCATACAAATAGAGCTTTCTTTTGGTGGTATTTGATCACCTCTGGGTTTTTTATTTTTTGCGCTATAAATGAAAAAACACGGAAAATTTTGAAAAAAAACGCTTTTTTTTAGTTTATGTGATAAAATTTTGCAAATTATAAATTTTTCTTTATAAAATTTAGCCACAATTTATACTGCTACATATCTTTGGTAAAAATAACCCAAGTTAGTGGATATTATTTGGTCTTTGTGAAAGTTATAGAGTCTACAAGCTGTGGTGCGGATCATAAACAATTGATCACACCTAATGTACTGGTGGCCTATCTCATTTCTTATGACCCGAACAAGTCAGCAAAGCACAAATACCCCCCAAATGACCCCTTTTGTTAAATTAGACATTCCAAGGTATTTAGTAAGATGCATCGTGAGGTTTTTGATGTTGTAATTTTTTCCCACAATTCTTTGCAAAATGAAGATTTTTTTTTTTCCACAAAATTGTCATTATAATAGGTTATTTCTCTCACATGGCATGTGTATACCACAAATGACGCCCCAAAATACATTCTGCTACTCCTCCTGAGTATGGCAATACCAAATGTGTGAGACTTTTATACAGCCTGCCCACATACAGAGGCCCAATATTGAAATAGCACCTTCAGGCATTCTAGGAGCATAAATTACACATCTCATTTCTCAACCACCTATTACATTTTTGAAGGCCCTGGAGCACCAGGACAATGGAAACGCCCACAAAGTGACCCCATTTTGGAAAGCTAACACCCCAACGTATAATGTATGAGGCATAATGGGTCTTTTGAACGGTTCATTTTTTTCCTGAAGTTTTTGGAAATTGCGGGAAAAAAATGAAAACGCAATTTTTTTACGCAAAGTTGTCCATTTATAAGATATTGCCAACACATAGCATGTACATAGCAAAAATGATACCCCAAAATACATTCTGCTACTCCTCCTGAGTATGGCGATACCAAATGTGTGAGACTTTTATACAGCCTGCCCACATAGAGAGGCCCAATATTGAAATGGCACCTTCAGGCATTCTAGGAGCATAAATTACACATCTCATTTCTCAACCACCTATTACACTTTTGAAGGCCCTGGAGCACCAGGACAATGGAAACTCCCACAAAGTGACCCCATTTTGGAAAGCTAACACCCCAACGTATAATCTATGAGGCATAATGAGTCTGTTGAACGGTTCATTTTTTTCCTGAAGTTTTTGGAAATTGCGGGAAAAAAATGAAAACGCAATTTTTTTACGCAAAGTTGTCCATTTATAAGATATTGCCAACACATAGCATGTACATAGCAAAAATGACACCTCAAAATACATTCTGCTACTCCTCCTGAGTATGGCGATACCAAATGTGTGAGACTTTTATACAGCCTGCCCACATACAGAGGCCCAATATTGAAATGGCACCTTCAGGCATTCTAGGAGCATAAATTACACATCTCATTTCTCAACCACCTATTACACTTTTGAAGGCCCTGGAGCACCAGGACAATGGAAACGCCCACAAAGTGACCCCATTTTGGAAAGCTAACACCCCAACGTATAATCTATGAGGCATAATGAGTCTGTTGAATGGTTCATTTTTTTCCTGAAGTTTTTGGAAATTGCGGGAAAAAAATGAAAACGCAATTGTTTTACGCAAAGTTGTCCATTTATAAGATATTGCCAACACATAGCATGTACATAGCAAAAATTACACCTCAAAATACATTCTGCTACTCCTCCTGAGTATGGCGATACCAAATGTGTGAGACTTTTATACCACATACAGAGGCCCAATATTGAAATGGCACCTTCAGGCATTCTAGGAGCATAAATTACACATCTCATTTCTCAACCACCTATTACACTTTTGAAGGCCCTGGAGCACCAGGCCAATGGAAACGCCCACAAAGTGACCCCATTTTGGAAAGCTAACACCCCAACGTATAATGTATGAGGCATAATGAGTCTGTTGAATGGTTCATTTTTTTCCTGAAGTTTTTGGAAATTGCGGGAAAAAAATGAAAACGCAATTGTTTTACGCAAAGTTGTCCATTTATAAGATATTGCCAACACATAGCATGTACATAGCAAAAATGACACCTCAAAATACATTCTGCTACTCCTCCTGAGTATGGCGATACCAAATGTGTGAGACTTTTATACCACATACAGAGGCCCAATATTGAAATGGCACCTTCAGGCATTCTAGGAGCATAAATTACACATCTCATTTCTCAACCACCTATTACACTTTTGAAGGCCCTGGAGCACCAGGCCAATGGAAACGCCCACAAAGTGACCCCAGTTTGGAAAGCTAACACCCCAACGTATAATCTATGAGGCATAATGAGTCTTTTGAACGGTTCATTTTTTTCCTGAAGTTTTTGGAAATTGCGGGAAAAAAATGAAAACGCAATTTTTTTACGCAAAGTTGTCCATTTATAAGATATTGCCAACACATAGCATGTACATAGCAAAAATGACATCCCAAAATACATTCTGCTACTTCTCCTGAGTATGGCGATACCAAATGTGTGAGACTTTTATACAACCTGGCCACATACAGAGGCCCAACATGCAAGGTACACCATCAGGTGTTCTAGGGACACATAGCATGAACATACCAAGAATTACACCCCAAAATACATTCTGCTGAGCAAATGGTAAACAAAAGATTACCTGTGGTTTTAGTAGCGCAGTTTTCCACAGGAGGACAGCACTGGTCCAGGCAAGAGGCAGGGACTTGGTCAGCAAAAGCGGTGTGGTCAGTTCATCCGACAGGCAGAGGCATGATGGCATAGGTCCTACAGGCAGTTGGCAGAAGTAGGGCCTCGTTCAGGACTGAATGGGGACAGGGGTAGAGGCTTCTCCCACCCAAATCTCTTTGAAGCCTCCGAGTCTCCAGACCCTAATCTGGGAATGAGAAAAACAAAAACAATTGTTTTCTTCATCCAGAAAAACAATTCTGGAGCCCCTCACATATGTGAGACCCCTGTGTTATGAATCCCACTAGTCCACTGGCAGGGTACAAGATCAGTCCAAGAGGCAGGCAAAAAGCATGGTCAAACAGTCCAGGGTCAGTTCCAGATCAGGCAGAGGTATGTACAGAATCGTTAGGCAGAAGCGTGGTCAAATAACAGTCCAGGGTCAGTTCCAGATCAGGCAGAGGTATAAACAGAATCGTTAGGCAGAAGCGTGGTCAAATAACAGTCCAGGGTCAGTTCCAGATCAGGCAGAGGTATAAACAGAATCGTTAGGCAGAAGCGTGGTCAAATAACAGTCCAGGGTCAGTTACAGAGAAAGCAGAGGCATAAGGGGTGTGAACATAAATGGCAGGAAGTGAACTAATAATTTATTTTGGTATGGTAATGGCGGAAGCAGTTGCCTATGCAGAGGCCTGGTTCTGAAGGACATTGGGCACAATGATAAATGGTGTCTCTTCTCTCTCCTCTTTTGGAGCACACCCGGCATTTTTTCTGGCGTTTTTGGCCTGTTGGTCTGGGAGGGATTTTATCTGGGAAGTGGCGCTCGGAGAGACGGCTAACGACATCGGATCTTATGTTTACTGGTGGGCTGTTCGGGTATAAAAGGGCAGTGGTGATTTCCTCCTGGAAGAAAAGGAAGGATTTGGGTCTTCTAGTGGATTTTCGATATATTACATATGAGTTGTACATGGCCAAATTGAACAAATAAATTGAAACTTTCTTATACCACTGGTATGATCTTCTTGTGGAAAGGTAGGGTTCGAGCATCTGGTCGTTGAAGTCGACACCCCCCATGAACTTATTGTAATCGTAGATGCATTTGGGTTTTTGGATCCGGCCATTCCTCCTGGTGACTTCAACAAATTCATTGTTGTGGATGGAAGAAAGCAAGTACACGTCTCTTCTGTCCCTCCACTTCACAGCCAAAATCTCCTCATTACGCAAACTCGCCGTCTCCCCTCTTCTCAATTTTTTGGTGACCAGGCTTTGAGGAAAGCCCTTCCGGTTCGTCCGTACGGTGCCGCATGCTGGAGTCTTCATTCTGTGCAAATTTCGGAACAGGGGCAAACTGGTATAAAAATTGTCCACATACAAGTGGTATCCTTTCTCTAGGAGTGGGTTTATGAGTTCCCAAACTACTTTCCCACTGGTTCCAATGTAGATTGGGCAATTAGGGGGGTTCAGTTCGGAGTCCTTCCCTTCATATATGATGAAGCCATACACATACCCAGTTTCTCTGTCGCACAATTTATACAGCTTCACCCCATAGCGGACCCTTTTGCTGGGTATAAATTGTTTTATGCCCAGCCTGCCAGAAAATTTGATAAGGGACTCATCTATGCATATGTGTTTGTCTGGGGTAAACAACTGGGGGAAGGTTTCAGAAAAATAATTTAGTAGCGGCCGAATTTTATAAAGTTTATCAAAATTTGGGTCATTTCGGGGAGGGCACTGGGTATTATCATTGAAGTGTAGGAATCTCATAATCATTAGATATCTGGACCTGGGCATTACTGAGGAAAAGATGGGCATATGATATATGGGGCGGGATGACCAATATGAACGTAATTGATTTTTTCCATTTAGTCCTATGCAGAATGTGAGGCCCAAAAAAATCCTAAACTCCTCCACTGTAAGGGCTTTCCACACGTAGGGACGGGCATAAGAGGACGTTGGGTTGCTGGTTATAAACTGTTGGGCATATAAGTTGCACTGGGCCACAATTGTTGCCAGCATGTCGTTAGTAAAAATTAAATTAAAAAAATCTATTGGGGAAAAGTTTTCTGTATCCACCTGGACTCCCGGCTGGGCAGTGAAAGGGGGAATGTTGGCTTCTCCTGAATTTGGAGGAAGCCACAAAGGGTACTGAAGGGAATAGGGAAGGCTGGCATGGGACCTAACCCTTTGGGGCTGAGGTGACACCCCACTGGTACGTGGCCTTGCTTCTCGAGGTACTGCGGTGCTGGTGGATGGCACTGCGGTGCTGGTGGATGGCACTGCCTCCTTAGCAGAACGCCTTCGTCTGGCGGGCGGGCCCTCCTCCTCTTCTTCTTCTTCTTCCTCCTCCTCCTCTGCCGTCTCCGTCTCCTCCGTCACTGATCCACTGCTTATGACAGGCTCGTAGTCCACGTCAGACTCATCTGAATATGCGGAGGACTCCGAATCGGAGCGCTCCCCGTTGCTCCCGTCGGCCGCAAGAATTTCATACGCCTCCTCGGCTGAGAATACTCTTTTAGCCATTTGATGAGATGGCACTGACAGGTGGCACTGATGGCAGATGGCACTGGCAGGTGGCACTGGCAGTTGGGACTGGTGGCACAGATGGCACTGGCAGGTGGCACAGATGGCACTGGCAGGTGGCACAGATGGCACTGGCAGGTGGCACTGGCAGGTGGCACAGATGGCACTGACTGGTGGCAGATGGGACTGGTAGCACAGATGGCACTGGCAGGTGGCACAGATGGCACTGGCAGGTGGCACTGGCAGGTGGCACAGATGGCACTGACTGGTGCCACTGGTGGCAGATGGGACTGGTGGCAGATGGGACTGGTGGCAGATGGCGGTGGCAGATGGCGGTGGCAGATGGCACTGGCAGGTGGCACTGGCAGCAGATGGCACTGGCAGGTGGCACTGGCAGCAGATGGCACTGGCAGATGCCACTGGCAGATGGCCCTGGCAGATGGCACTGGCAGATGGCCCTGGCAGGTGGAAGATGGCCCTGGCAGGTGGCACTGGTAGCAGATGGCACTGGCAGGGATTGTGGGCACTGTTTTTTACTTGTGTGTGTGTGTATTTTATCACTCACTATTACAAGCTGCAGCACAGATCTCTCTCTCTCCTCACACGCTGTCTCTGTGTGAGGAGAGAAAGCCGGCAATGAGAGATGATCTCATATGTTTACATTTGAGATCATCTCTCATTGGATAGTGAGATCGAGTGCTGAATGGCCTCTGTGATTGGCCATTCAGCACGATCTGTGATTGGCTGTGTCCAAGGGACACGGCCAACACAGATTTTCCCCGATGCGCGCTCGCGGGGGCGCGCGGGGGGGGGGGGAAGAGGAGGACGTCCTGGGGGTGTCTATAGTATGCCTGTAAAGTAGCGCATGTTTCCCGTGTTTATAACAGTCCCTGCACAAAATGACATTTCTTATTTTTTATTTCAAAGTCTTTTATTGTAACTAAACAACAATATACAAATAAAGTTTATACATTCAAAATGTCAAAGAGGCAAAGGTCGTCATTTCAATTATTTGTCTTACAGCTGACATTTCTTATACATTATTCTACATGTTGAGACACGCAACTTTTAATAAAACAGCAAACATTCTTAACATGACATACATGGTACAGAATAAATGTGTAATAACATCCAAGTGTCAAATGACTAGTGGTTAGCTGCTGCCAAAGGAGAGACAGGGGGAATTTGTCTTTCTAACTAATAGTTTTCGCCGCCTGTAGCCATCTATCCCAAATTGTATTATATTTTGACGGACAACCTCTGTGCTTGTAAATTAACTTTTTATATGGTAAACTATTATTGACTTCTGCTATCCACGTACCAAGGTCAGGTGAATGGGCTCTCATCCATTGTCTAGCCAGAACTTTTCGTGCAGAGAAGAGTGTTTCGTTGAGAAATATTTTGGTGAATTTATTCATTTCTGGCTCTGGATATATCCCCAGCAGACAAGGCTTGGAGTGTAGTGTAAGAGGGGAGCCCATATTGTCATGCAGGAATTGTACTACTTGCATCCAGTAACCCTGGACCTTGTGGCAGCTCCAAATTAAATGATAGAAAGTGCCTGTTTCCTGGTTACACATTGAACAGAGGGTAGACTGATGTCTTTTACACCTGGATATCCTGGCAGGAGTGAGGTAAGTCCGGTGAAGTATGAAGGTCTGCGTGAGGCGGTCAGAAAGTTTGGGGGAGACTAGTTTGCACAGGTCCAGAGCATCGCTCCACTCATCATCCTCAGTCATTCCTACGTCCACTTCCCATCTGGCCTTCAACGCGTAGGCCGACACGGAAGCTGAAGGCAGTAACAACATATTGTAGAAAACCGAGATCAACTTCTTTGATCACTTCAAGGAGGGGATTATCGTCTATGTCGGGGATACCAGTCCGGAATTGTGACCTGAAAGCGTGTCGGAGTTGTAAGTCTCTGAAAAGCATGCGATTGGGCAACTCAAACTCAGACTTCAGTCTGTCAAATTGTTTTATTTCCCCGTTTAGAGTTATGTGGGATAGGTAAAGAATACCCCTAGAGCTCCATATCTCGGGATCAGGGATGGATCGAAACTCCAGAAGGGCTGCGTTATGCCACAGTGGGGTATGGTTGTGTATCTGAAGAAATATAAGTTTGGAAATGACTACATCCCACAAGCGTCTATAGTGATAGACTAGTGAGGTACGTGTGCTCGCTTTTATTGCACAAAATGACATTTCTAAAGGAATTTTTTTTCTAAAACTACTCGCGGCTGTAATGAATTGTCGGGTCTCGGCAATACAGATAAAAGTCATTGAAAAAAAACCCAAACCAAAATTAAAAAAAAAAAATGCGTGGGGGTCCCCCCCAAATTCCATATCAGGCCCTTTAGGTCTGGTATGGATATTAATGGGAACCCTGCACCAATTTTTTTTTTTAAATTGCGTAGGGGTCCCCCTCAAAATCCATACCAGACCCTTCAGGTCTGGTATGGATTTTAAGAGGAACCCGGCGCCAAAATAAAAAAAATGGCGTGGGGTCCCCCCAAAAATCCATACCAGACCCTTATCTGAGCATGCAATCTGGCAGGCTGCAGGAAAAGAGGGGTGGGCGAGAGGGCGCCCCCTCCTGAACCGTACTAGGCCACTTGCCCTCAACATGGGGGGACCCCCACGCATTTTTTTTTATTTTGGTTCGGGGTTCCCCTTAATATTCATGCCGTTTTTTTTCAATGACTTTTATCTGTATTGCCGGGACCCGACAATTCATTATAGCCGTGAGTAGTTTTGAAATACTTTTTTTCCTTTAGAAATGTCATTTTGTGCAGGGACTGTTATTAACACGGGAAACATGCGCTACTTTACAGTCATACTATAGACACCCCCCAGGTACGAAATTTAAAGGAATATTTCACGTTTATTGTTCGACCCGAACATAAAGCTCATCCCTACAGAACAATAGCTATCTTGTTCACTCATAAAGTACTGTATATACTCGAGTATAAGCCGAGTTTTTCACCACATTTTTTTGTGCTGAAAATGCCCCACTCGGCTTATTCTCGAGTCACCTTTTTGCGCCTGATCTGACCCCAAACTTGGCACACATGTAGCCCCACTCTTCCTCTACAAGTGTGCAAAGTTTGTTGTCCGGGGGACCTACGGTCGGGGAGCACCAATTTTTCAAAGCCGGGAACCCCTTCTATAGACTCCAATGTTAAACGGTCATTTCTCCGGTGATTTGGGAACCCGGGTTTGGCCGGTCATAGGTCCCCTGGACCTGAATCTTGCCATACATGTAGCCCTATTTCTCCTCTATAAGTGTGCAAAGTTTTTTGTCTGGGGGACCTACGGCCGGGGAGCACGATTTTTCAAACCCGGGCACCCCTTCCATAGACTCCCATGTTAAACGTCAGTCTAGTCATGGACACAGAGAGGCATGGGCACAGTGAGGCATGGGCACAGTGAGGCATGGACACAGTGAGGCATGCACATGAACACAGTGAGGCAAAGTGAGGCATGCAGATGGACACCCTAGGCTTATACTCGAGTCAATACGTTTTCCCAGTTTAGGTGCCTCGGCTTATATTTGGGTCGGCTTATACTCGAGTATATACGGTACTTAAAACTGAACTTTACCCATAACAACTTGATAAAAAATAATGTTCTTCAGCAAGGAACATACATTCCATTATTGTAATTATGCTCCAAAAATGAGTGTGTGCTGTAAATTGCCTCCAGCAGTAAAACATAAAGTGGAACTCCACCCATCAATTTAAGGGTTTCAAAAACAATTACATGCCTGGAATGCTAACTGCCACATTTGCTTGTGTCTTCCACCAAACTATCAAACAAATAAATGCTGGTGTCATAACTGATCACATGTGCAGCACCATGGCAGTTGCAGTTCAAACAAAAGCACCTTCCTTGGCTGTAAAGGATGGGAGGGTTTTATGCAACTTTAATGCTGTCAGCAGATCGCCCTCTACAAATTTGTCAGTGCCTAAAATGCTTACAATGGAGAGCAACTGAGCATGTGCATATCAGGATGAGACAGTGTATTACTGGATTTTAAACAATATAGACACTTATTTTTAATATAAAGGAGAAAAGGGAGTATTTGGGACCTTAAATGAGGCAGGAACCAAAGGGGTAGCTGCCTCCATCCCTATCAAAATGATGTATGGGGGGGAGAACAAGAAGTGGGACTTTAAATGAAGCACACAGCAGTAAATTGAAAAGTCAAGCGAGTAGGACAATTGGATTTATTTTGTATTATACATTTATCTATGACATATATTGGGCATATAACCTCTAAGCCATAAATATTTAAATGTTAACAAAACAAATACATATCAATACATACATTTACATAATGAATACAAAGATCACATGATTCAAATAGCAGAAAATTAAAAACATAGTTACGGTCATAAAAGATAATAAAGAGTCCATGGTAAGAAATGATGGTGGTAATTAAAGGCTCTACGCATTTTGCGACCTTGTAGTCACTCATGAGGAGCATAAACCATGGAATTTAAATCTAAAATGAGAAAAATATACATATCTAAGTAAAATTAAATAGTTTGGGTTGGGAATGAGGAAAGTAAAAAATAATAATTATGAGCATGGGGAGATTTTTGGGGGAGGGGGAGGGAAATTCATTTAGTAGAGAAAAACTTACATCTGCAAACCGAGCGAGCGTGGCGCGCCAGCTGGATTCGCCAGTGCACATCTAGGCTCCATCTCAGGGCGCTGTAGTGGTCTGAAAGGGTAGCAGCAGCCAATAGAGACAAGTCTCAGGCAGGTAGTGTTGGTTGATGCCCTACACAAGGGTGAAGAAATTGCCCCTTAGGGGAACCTGAAATGTAAATAGGTGTAATGGTGTAAGATGTAGTAGGTGTGTGTGGGGAATTGGGTGTGAAGAAAAGGGTGTAGGGAGGATAGGTGCATGAGAGGTGAAGGGATGAATAAAGGAATGAATGGGAAGTGTAGGAAGTAGAAAGGACAAGGTGGAAGGGAGGGGGGAAAGAGAGAGAGGAGTGTAGGAGATGAAAGGGAGAAAACTGCTTAAAACTGAAAAAGCTGAATGACAAAACAAAATTGGAAAAACGAGCACAGAAAACAGCTAGTGCACATTGTGAGAGAAAAAACTGAAAAGAGCAGAGGTGGAAATGAGGAGTTACCTGTAGTGTCAAATGAAAGCAAGGATCCATATGCGTGTGGATGGTCCGTGATGGACATAAGGATTGATGTGGTGTGGGTGAACCGGCCATGGGAGGTGCCTATATAGGTGTGCCACCGCAGACAGACCACTCACAGATCACGGAGGCAGCGACAGACAAAGGGGAGGAGAACGCTTTCACCTGGGCGGCTCAGCCGTCTGGCGGTTAGCGCTAATTCAGCTCCCCAAGGAGCCTGTCAGTGTGGAGAGAGCCGCATAGATAGCATGCCAAGGGGGCGTTGACCTTCCCCACATTGGCAGCGTTATGTTGATGCGCGGCTAACAACACGTCACCCATCCCGCGTCATGGAGAGACACAGAAGGGGAGGGGGTCAGACCTTGCATCACAGCTGACAAAGAGGGAGGAGGAGACCTGCAGCAGGCTGGACCGATGACACAGCCTAGGACACGCTAAGGCAGATGGGCAGAACAGCAACTATAGAAGTTGCTATTCAATGATCTAAAAGTTAAATAAATAAAATATAATCATGATGGGAAAGCCTATGTATTAATGGAACTGTTGGGCTGAAAAAATAAATTGAATAGATAGAAACACAGGGCCATTAAAGGCCAGTGTTTTTTGATTATTAATACAATAGTCTACTGCTGTGTGCTTCCATCCCTAATTATTTAGTATAAAAGAGAAAAGGGAGTATTTGGGACTTCAAATGAGGCAGGAACCAAAGGGGTAGCTGCCTCCATCCCTATCAAAAATGATGTATGGGGGGGGGAACAAGAAGTGGGACTTTAAATGAAGCACACAGCAGTAAATTTAAATGTCAAGCGAGTAGGACAATTGGATTTATGTTGTATTATACATTTATCTATGACATATATTGGGCATATAACCTCTAAACCATAAATATCTAAATGTTTACAAAACAAATACATATAAATACATACATTTACATAATGAATACAAAGATCGCATGATTCAAATAGCAGAAAATTAAAAACATAATTGCTTTCATAAAAGATAATAAAGAGTCCATGGTAAGAAATGATGGTGGTAATTAAAGGCTCTACGCGTTTCCCGACCTTGTAGTCGCTCATCAAGAGCATAAACCATGGGATTTAAATCTAAAATGAGAAAAATATACATATCTAAATAATATTAAATAGTTTGGGTTGGGAATGAGGAAAGTAAAAAATAATAATTATGAGCATGGGGAGATTTTTGGGGGAGGGAAATTCATTTAGTAGAGAAAAACGTACATCTGCAAACCGAGCGAGCGTGGTGCGCCAGCGGGATTCGCCAGTGCACATCTAGGCTCCATCTCAGGGCGCTTTAGTGGTCTGAAAGGGTAGCAGCAGCCAATAGAGGCAAGTCCCAAGCAGGTAGTGTTGGTTGATGCCCTACACAAGGGTGAAGAAATTGCCCCTTAGGGGAACCTGAAATGTAAATAGGTGTAATGGTGTAAGATGTAGTAGGTGTGTGGGAAATTGGGTGTGAAGAAAAGGGTGTAGGGAGGATGGGTGCATGAGAGGTGAAGGGATGAATAAAGGAATGAATGGGAAGTGTAGAAAGTAGAAAGGACAAGGTGGAAGAGAGGGGGGGAAAGAGAGAGAGGAGTGTAGGATATGAAAGGGAGAAAATTGCATAAAACTGAAAAAACCTGAAAGACAAAACAAAATTGGAAAAACGAGCACAGAAAACAGCTAATGCACAAAGTGAGAGAAAAAAATGAAAAGAGGAGAGGTGGAAATGAGAAGTTACCTGTAGTGTCAAATGAAAGCAAGGATCCATATGCGTTTGGATGGTCCGTGATGGACATAAGGAGTGATGTGGTGTGGGTGAACCGGCCATGGGAGGTGCTTATATAGGTGTGCCACCGCAGACAGACCACTCACAGATCATGAAGGCAGTGACAGACAAAGGGGAGGAGAACGCTTTCACCTGGGCGGCTCAGCCGTCTGGCGATTAGCGCTAATTCAGCTCCCCAAGGAGCCTGTCAGTGTAGAGAGAGCCACCATAGATGGCATGCCAAGAGGGCGTGGACCTTCCCCAAATTGGCGGCGTGATGTTGATGCGCGGCTACAACACGTCACCCTTCCCGCGTTATTGCAGGGAAGGGGAGGGGGTCAGACCACGCATCACAGCTGACAAAGAGGGAGGAGGAGACCTGCAGCAGGCTAGACTGATGACACAGCCCAGGACACGCTGAGGCAGATGCGCAGAACAGCAACCATAGAAGTTGCTATTCAATGATCTAAAAGTTAAATAAATAAAATATAATAACGATGGGAAATCCTATGTATTAATGGAACTGTTGGGCTGAAAAAATTAATTGAATAGATAGAATCACAGGGCCATTAAAGGCCAGCATTTTTTTGTTATTAATACACCTATCCTCCCTACACCCTTTTCTTCACACCCAATTCCCCACACACACCTACTACATCTTACACCATTACACCTATTTACATTTCAGGTAACCCTAAGGGGCAATTTCTTCACCCTTGTGTAGGGCACCAACCAACACTACCTGCCTGGGACTTGTCTCTATTGGCTGCTGCTACCCTTTCAGACCACTACAGCGCCCTGAGATGGAGCCTAGATGTGCACTGGCGAATCCTGCTGGCACGCCTCACTCGCTCGGTTTGCAGATGTACGTTTTTCTCTACTAAATTAATTTCCCTTCCCCCCTCCCCCAAAAATCTCACCATGCTCATAATTATTATTTTTTACTTTCCTCATTCCCAACCCAAACTATTTAATATTACTTAGATATGTATATTTTTCTCATTTTAGATTTAAATTCCAAGGTTTATGCTCCTGATGAGCGACTACAAGGTCGCGAAATGCATAGAGCCTTTAATTACCACCTTCATTTCTTACCATGGACTCTTTATTATCTTTTATGACCGCAATTATGTTTTTAATTTTCTGCTATTTGAATCATGCGATCTTTGAATTCATTATGTAAATGTATGTATTTATATGTATTTGTTTTGTAAACATTTAAATATTTATGGTTTAGAGGTTATATGCCCAATATATGTCATAGATAAATGTATAATACAAAATAAATCCAATTGTCCTACTCGCTTGACTTTTCAATTTACTGCTGTGTGCTTAATTTAAAGTCCCACTTCTTGTTCTCCCCCCATACTTATTTTTAATGTTTTACATAGCGAAACCTGAAGAAGGGGCCAGCCTGAAGTGATCTAGCAGGACCTAAATTTTTGACTAAAGTTCCACTTTAGTTGATTGCAATCCATTTATTACAATCCCTCTTCTTTAGCATGTATGTGAAAAGGTGTGTTATAATAAACCATGTTCTCTAATACAATAAGTGCCGTTCTCCATGGCCACCAATCACTTTGTTGCATGGCACATTTTGTGTGATTCACCTTCCTTACTTCCCAGAAAACTGTCCCAACTGTGAAAGGGCAAACTGGTTGTGTTTACCTACCAGGTCACATGATCCCAACCCTTACCTGATTTTGGATCCTGTACCTACTAATACAAACTGCTAAAATCATATACATGTGAGTGGGTTATTCAACCAGAAGTAACAGGCATGTGCACTATGAATCAGGATGCAAACATTCTATTGTGCAAAGCATGTAAATCTGGTTTTTTATTCAAATATTCACTTGCCGATATTTTCTATATGCTGTGTGATTGTTTGTAGCAAATGTTAAACTGTCATCAGACTAAATTTATGATTTTTTTTGTAATATCATTATTTTCTTTATTTTTATACACATTTTTCTGTGCCAAGTCAAATTTAGGCATCACACAAAAGGATTCTTTGTTTTTATTTTATTTTTCTCAACATGCAACAGATGCCATTTAAATGTATTGTGTATTTAGTACAAAATGTGCCAAGGACAGCTGTTCACAAGTGGCTTTTAGTCAACAATAAGGGGCATTGTGATGCCAAATTGTGACTGAAAATAAATCAGAGTGTGAGGGTAGATACCAGCTGGCTTTAATCCTTACATACTTTTATCTAGGCAACTAAAGTGAGATACCAGTGCCCCGATATTAACTTGTGAAGAAATGGTTGCAAAATTCATATAAATGCCATAAATATAGAATGTATAAAATAATGTATACTTTAATATACAGTATTTTAGGGTTTGTTTATGAAATTGTCTGAAATGTCACTGACATTCAATTAGATACCGCTGAATGTGTTTATGTTGCTAATTAAGACACCTTAAAATAGATTTAAAATTTGTAAAGCATCAATTCACACAACAATTTTGTGCATTGTAATGCATTGACACACAGTGAGGGTTATTTATGAAAGGCAAATCCACTTTGCACTACAATTGCAATCCACAAGTGCAAAGTGCAATTGAAATTGCACTAAAAGTGCACTTGAAAGCGCAGTCACTGTAAATCTGAGGGGTAGATCTGAAATGCGGGGAAGCTCTGCTGATGTATTATACAATTATGTGCAAGCTAAAATGCTGTTTTTTATTTTTCTTGCATGTATCCCTCAGATCTACAGCGACTGAACATCCAAGTGCACTTTTAGTGCAATTTCAAGTGCACTTTGCACTTGTTAGTGCAAAGTGTATTTGCCTTTAGTAAATAACCCCCACTGTATATATTTTTATGGTAGTGAGAATTTCTGATAGTCTTGTCTATAACACACTTTTTTAAATCCACTGATAGTGTTTCACATTCTAGCAAAAATGATTTCTCCTGAAATTTGAAAATGCAATAGACAGAAATGAAAGACGGAAGTGTACAAATTGTGTTATTTGCAACTCAGCTACAATAGATGGCATAATATAAAAGTGAACAGTAAGCAAGCAATATAAAATGTCCTAATAATAAAATAGCATACAATTGGCATGTGAGTGTTAGAACTGGACCACAGAACAATGAAAGAAGGTGGCCTGGTCAAAACACACAGTACATTGCAGTTGCATACGTAGCTTGAGACTGTTCAGGGTGTCCATGTTGACCACTGTCCACTGCCAAAACAACCTAGAATGGGCATGTGAGCATCAGAACTAAACCACAGGTAAATGGAAGAAGTGGCCTGGTCTATTCAATTCAAGAATGCTTTATGGAACACAACAATGAATTTGCGGTGTAAACTTGGCCTCCAAATTCTCGAGATCTCGAGAATCAGGCATCTGTAGGATGTGTTGGAAAAAAAATCTGATCCATGGAGGCCCCATACTCACAACCTACAGGACTTTAAAGGATCTGCTACTGTTGGCTTGGTGCCAGAAAACATATAATACCTTCTAGTGCAATACATGCCTCAAAAGGTTAAGGTAGATAATCACAATGTTATGGCTCAGCATTTTTTGCCAAACTGAAAATGATAAGCATACAAATCGATATTGGAATAACATTATGCTTATAGATTTTGGTACACTGGGTAGTATGAGCTTCCAGGTGCCTCAGGACTCTGAGACCAGTCCATAGAAAATTGGGATGATGGCACTGGAAGGTGCAGTACCTAGATAGGATGGAGTGTGGTAGGGAGGTTAAGGTTGCTGGTTCCGTTGGTGGGGGGCTGGGTAAGCATTAAAAGTAGGTGGAGGAAAGGCTGGGTTGGGGGTGACTGGGTTGTTGATCAATGTAATCTGCAGAGGTGGAAGATGTCTCCTTTCAGTTGTTCGGCAGGCCACCAGATAGAAATATATATACTGTTGGTTACCTGCACCACCAGCTGCTCAGGAAGATATTCTAACATGGCAGGAAACTGCAGCAGAATGCTACCCATCTATTGCTACTGTTGAGGAAAACACTGCAGTGGACTGTTTGGCTTTTAACTCCCAAAAAATTGTAGGATTTTCATCTACAGGGAATGGTGTATGTTGTCTCTGCTGTTGGTGACAGCATCCATGTTGTTCTGCTGGTCTTCTGGGTGTCGTCTCTTCTACCCTGTGATAGATAGATAGATAGATAGAAAAAAAGGAGAGAGAACAAGAGATATATAGGCAAGGATAGATGGAGAGAGAGAGAGGAAGAGAGAAAGAGAAGGAGAGTGATAGAGAAAGAGAGAGAAAGAGAGAGGGCACTTCTCTCCACTCCAGTTGCTTGTAGTTCTTAAAAAGTCCTAAAAACCTTCATCCTTTGCTCAATAGACATAGAATTTTATCCTAGGAACATGCCCAAGCTCACCTCTAACCAGGAGACCACCATGGGTGATTCTCTGGAAACCAACACTATATCACTGTATTCACACTCACACACACACAAATGGAAACCTCTCTTGTGCAATTGCAGAAGGTTTGTCATTTAATTCTGGCCAATGATTTTTTTATTTTATTTCCCCAAACACAAGAATGTGTGGATGAATAAAGCCCTGTACACACGATCGGATTTCCTATGGATTCTAATCCGATGGATTTTTCGATGAATCCGATGAAGCTGACTTCCATCAGTCTTGCCTACACACCATCAGTCAAAAATCCGACCATCCCAAACGCTGTGACGTAAAACACCCCGACAAGCCGAGAAAATGAAGTTCAATGCTTCTGAGCATGCGTGGACTTGATTCTGAGCATGCGTGGGTTTTTTGTCCGATGGAGTTCCACACAGACGATTGGAATTTGCTATCAGTTTTTTTCCCATCGGATAAATTTAAAACATGTTCTATTTTTTTTCACCGATGAAAAAAAGACCGATGGGGCCCATACAAGATCGGTTTGTCCGATGAGAAAAGTCCATCGGACTGTTTTTATCGGTAAAACCAATCGTATGTACACGGCATAAGAGTTCTTCTGTCTTGACTGCATAGGCCTTCTAAAAAACGCAAGTTAATTTGCATAGAGATGCCTTTTTAATTTTGGATTATGTGCTGCAGCACTTCTTCCAACTAATTGGTCCTCTGTTATATCCCACCTATAATAGTCTTGCAGTGACTTCCAATAGATGGACAAAGCTTTCACTAAAGCAACTAGAATATATAAAAATAACCTAAGGGGAAAGTCTGATTTTTGCATTAAGAGTGGAAACCTTACACAGAACACTTTGGCAATGCCTTTCAGAGACACTGACAAATGGAGTGTGTAGTGCAGTTCGGTAAAATTGACTCTTGTGAAATTGAATGTTCTTGTCCTACCATTGTTTCTGCTTTTCCTATGATTTACAGTCAACGTAACTGCTCTGTGATCACTGTTTCCTAAGTTTCCACATACAGTACCTATCAGTTCTGGGATTTTTGTAAGTAGTAAGTCAAGCAAAACCTTGTTTCTAGTTGGGACTATCGCCAATTTAAACATAAAATCGTCTCGCAAGAAATGTAAAAAGTGTAGAGTCTTAGAAGAGTGAGCAATTCCATCTGCCCAGTCAATATCAGGATAATAAAAGCCCCCCATGATGATAACATTGCCCTGCTCTGCCGCCATTTCTAACTGTGAAAGGAAATTGGGACAAGAAAAAACAAAGGTGGGACTTTAAATGAAGCATGCATCCCAGGAGATTACACAATGACAACTGAATATGGCAGGTACCTGATGTAGTAGAACTAAGCACATAACATGAAAGCATTGCATGACAACAATTGGCAGTTAGGGATGAGCTTCGAGTTCGAGTCGAACTCATGTTCGATTCGAACATTGCCTGTTCGCTCGTTCGCCGAACAACGAACAATTTGGGGTGTTCGTGGCAAATTCGAAAAGTCTATGGGAGAAATCTAAAGTGCTAATTATAAAGGCTTATATGCAAGCTATTGTCCTAAAAAGTGTTTGGGGACCTGGGTCCTGCCCCAGGGGACATGTATCAATGCAAAAAAAGTTTTAAAAACTGACGTTTTTTTAGGAGCAGCGATTTTAATAATGCTTAAAGTGAAACAATAAAAGTGAAATATTCCTTTAAATTTCGTACCTGGGGGGTGTGTATGATATGCATGTAAAGTCGCGCATGTTTCCCGTGCTTAGAACTGTCCCTGCACAAAGTGTCATTTTTGAAGGAAAAAAAGTCATTTAAAACTCACTCGCGGCTATTAATGAATTGTCGGCTTTTATCAATACATAGAAAAGTCATTGATTAAAAAAAAAAAAAAAAAAGTGTGGGGCTCCCCCCAAATTTAATTACCAGGCCCTTCAGGTCTGGAATGGATATTAAAGTGGTTGTAAACCCTTTTGTCGTTTTTTTTTTTTTTTTCTAACCTGCAAGACAAAGCTATAATGAGCTAGTATGACTAGCATACTAGCTCATTATGTACCAATTACCTTCGATCGGGGCCCCCGAAGTCGTCCGTGTCCCTCCTCTAGCCGCATCCATCGCTGCGGCGATAGCCGGAATGTTACTTCCGTGTATCGCCGCTGCAGCCAATCACAGCGCCGCTCCGGCGCTGCGATTGGCCGGAGCGGCGAAGACGTGACTCTGCGCATGCGCGCGTGAGCTGTCAAATTCGGCTACGTCGTCGAATGTTGCGACCTAGCCGAATTTGTGAATGGGGTGACGTCAGCGTCGCCGCATTTACATACAAATATCTCCTTAACCGTGTAGGTTAAGGAGATATTTCATGCACCTACAGGTAAGCCTTAATCTAGGCTTACCTGTAGGTCTTTGTTTAAAAAGTGGGTTTACAACCACTTTAAGGGGAACCCCGCCGCAAATAAAAAAAAATGGCGTGCGGTTCCCCCTAAATATCCATACCAGGCCCTTCAGATCTGGCATGGATTTTAACCACTTAACGACCGTTCACTGTATATATACGTCGGCAGAATGGCACCGACAGGCACAATCACGTACAGTGTACGTGACTGCCTTTGTATAGTTGGGGGGTCCAATCAGACCCCCCTTCTATAAGTGAGCGGACGTTATCCATTGGGGAGTGATCCGGGATGAGGGGACGGCCGTTCGATTCCGGCCACCCCCTCGCGATCGCTCCCGGCGAATGAGAAAGCTTCCTCTGCTGTGTAATGTTTACACAGGCAGAGGAAGTGATGTCATCTCTCATGCGGCGCTCACATATACCGAGCGCCGTACAAGAGAAGAAACACAGGTTAGTGCACAAACAGTACACTGACACCAGGACACATAGGAACATAAATCGCCCCCCCAGATCACCCCCCAGCCCCCAGTCACAGTGTCACTGATTGCAGTGACCATTTATTTACTGATCACTGCAATCAGTGACATTTGTAACTGTAAAAGTGTCACTACAGTTAGTTTTAGGTCCAGTGTAGCCCCCCTAACCCCCCCTAATAAAGGTTTAACGCCCTGATCACCCCCCAGATAACTCTTTCACCCCCTAGCACTGCCGTCACTAAGCGATCATTTTTCTGATCGCTGTTTTAGTGTCGGTGATGCCAATCGGTAGCCAGTTTTTTTTTTTAGGTTCGCCGCAGGTTTTTATAGCGTCAGGTACCCCCATATATTACCTAATAAAGGTTTAACCCCCTTGATCGCCCCCCAGGTAACCCTTTCACCCCCTATCACCACTGTCGCTAAGCGATCGTTTTTCTGATCGCTGTCTTATTGTCGGTGATGCCGATAGGTAGCCAGTTATTTTTTTTAGGTTCGCCGCAGGTTTTTATAGCGTCAGGTACCCTCATATATTACCTAATAAAGGTTTAACCCCCTTGATCGCCCCCCAGGTAACCCTTTCACCCCCTATCACCACTGTCGCTAAGCGATCGTTTTTCTGATCGCTGTCTTATTGTCGGTGATGCCGATAGGTAGCCAGTTATTTTTTTTAGGTTCGCCGCAGGTTTTTATAGCGTCAGGTACCCCCATATATTACCTAATAAAGGTTTAACCCCTTGATCGCCCCCAGGTAACCCTTTCACCCCCTATCACCACTGTCGCTAAGCGATCCTTTTTCTGATCGCTGTCTTATTGTCGGTGATGCCGATAGGTAGCCAGTTATTTTTTTTAGGTTCGCCGCAGGTTTTTATAGCGTCAGGTACCCTCATATATTACCTAATAAAGGTTTAACCCCCTTGATCGCCCCCCAGGTAACTCTTTCACCCCCTATCACCACTGTCGCTAAGCGATCGTTTTTCTGATCGCTGTCTTATTGTCGGTGATGCCGATAGGTAGCCAGTTATTTTTTTTAGGTTCGCCGCAGGTTTTTATAGCGTCAGCTACCCCCATATATTACCTAATAAAGGTTTAACCCCCCTTATCGCCCCCCAGGTAACCCTTTCACCCCCTATCACCACTATCGCTAAGCGATCGTTTTTCTGATCGCTGTCTTATTGTCGGTGATGCCGATAGGTAGCCAGTTATTTTTTTTAGGTTTGCCGCAGTTTTTTATAGTGTCAGGTACCCCCATATATTACCTAATAAAGGTTTAACCCCTTGATCGCCCCCCCAGGTAACCCTTTCACCCCCTTTTGCCAGTGTCACTAAGCGATCGTTTTTCTGATCGCTGTATTACTTATGCTGGTGCCGATAGATAGCCAGTTATTTTTTTTAGGTTCGCCGCAGGTTTTTATAGTGTCAGGTACCCCCATATATTATATAATAAAGGTTTTAACCCCCTAATTGCCCCTAGTTAACCCTGCGTCACACCCCAGGCAGCGTCAGGTTAGTGCCAGTAACGCTAACACCCACGCGTGAAGCATACACCTCCCTTAGTGGTATAGTATCTGAACAGATCAATATCTGATCTGATCAGATCTATACTAGTGTCCCCAGCAGTTTAGGGTTCCCAAAAACGCAGTGTTAGCGGGATCAGCCCAGATACCTGCTAGCACCTGCGTTTTGCCCCTCCGTCCAGCCCAGGCCACCCAAGTGCAGTATCGATCGATCACTGTCACATACAAAACACAACACACATAACTGCAGCGTTCGCAGAGACAGGCCTGATCCCTGCGACTCCAGTGCTGTAGGAGGTGATTTCACCACCACAGTTAAAAAAAAAAGCATATATGCCGAAGCATTGGGGCAGCAGGGGCGGAGGAGCGGAGGAGCGATTTTGCTCCAAATGTCACATACATACGGTCGAAATTCCGACGGAGGCTTGCCCGTGGAAAAGTACGACCATGTGTGTGCGGCATAATTTTTGCGGGAGGATGCCCCAATGCTTCGGCATATATAAATGGTGCATGTATGCCCATCATTAGAAGTGGGTGGATGAATGGTGGTATTCTAATGGTGGGCATACCCACCGATCAATCTCTTTTTTTTGCTCAGCCAACAGGCTGCATGAAAAAAAAGATTACAATACATGTCCAACAAGGACCAGCAACGTACTTTGAATGGTTATACCAGATTGATGCCTGCGGGTTTAGGTATCATCTTGGTATCATTCTTTTCAGCCAGCAGCCGGCTTTCATGTAAAAGCAATCCTAGCGGCTAATTAGCCTCTGGACTGCTTTTACAAGCAGTGGGAGGGAATGTCCCCCCGGATATAAAAAGCGCCATTGGGAAATTGGGAAAGTATTTTATCACACCGATCTTGGTGTGGTCAGATGCTTTGAGGGCAGAGGAAAGATCTAGGGTCTAATAGACCCCAGTTTTTTCAAAAAAAGAGTACCTGTCACTACCTATTGCTATCATAGGGGATATTTAGATTCCCTGAGATAACAATAAAAATGATAAAAAAAATATATGGAAGGAACAGTTTAAAAATAAAATAAAAAAGCAAAATTAATAATAATAAAAAAAAAAAAGCACCCCTGTCCTGCCCTGCTCTTGCGCAATGGCAAACGCAAGCGTCGGTCTGGCGTCATATGTAAACAGCAATTGCACCATGCATGTGAGGTATCACCGCGAAGGTCAGATCGAGGGCAGTCATTTTAGCAGTAGACCTCCTCTGTAAATCTAACATGGTAACCTGTAAAGGCTTTTATAGGCTTTTAAAAATGTATGTAGTTTGTCGCCAATGCGCGTTTGTGCAAAATTTTAAAGCATGTCGTGTTTGGTATCTATGTACTCGGCCTGAGATCATCTTTTTTATTTCATCAAACATTTGGGCAATATAGTGTGTTTTAGTGCATTAAAATTAAAAAAAGGGTTTTTTTTCCCCAAAAAATGCGTTTGAAAAATCGCTGCGCAAATACTGTGTGGAAAATAAAAATGCAACACCCACCATTTTAATCTGTAGGGCCTTTGCTTTAAAAAATATATATAATATTTGGGGGTTCAACATAATTTTCTTGCAAAAAAAAAAAATGTTTTCATGTAAACAAAAAGTGTCAGAAAGGGCTTTGTCTTCAAGTGGTTAGAAGAGTGGATGTAAGCTTCCTAATGTTGTGTATAAAATGCCAGAACAGTTCAAAACCCCCCAAATGACCCCATTTTGGAAAGTAGACACCCCAAGCTATATACTGAGAGGCATGTCGAGTCCATGGAATATTTTATATGTTGACACAAGTTGTGCAAAAAAGACAATTTTTTTTTATTTTATTTTTTTTTGCACAAAGTTGTTACTAAATGATATATTGCTCAAACATGCCATGGGCATATGTGGAATTACACCCCAAAATACATTCTGTTGCTTCTCCTGAGTACGGGGATACCACATGTGTGAGACTTTTTGGGAGCCTAGCCGCGTACGGGACCCCAAAAACCAAGCACCGCCTTCAGGCTTTCTAAGGGTGTAAATTTTTGATTTCACAGTTTCGGAGGCCATGGAATGCCCAGATGGCACAAAACCCCCCAAATGACCCCATTTTGGAAAGTAGACACCCCAAGCTATTTGCTGAGAGCTATGGTGAGTATGTTGCAGATCTCGCTTTTTGTCACAAAGTTTTGAAAATTTAAAAAAAAAAAAAAAAAGAAAATGATTTTCTTTCTTCATTTTCAAAAACAAATGAGAGCTGTAAAATACTCAACATGCCTCTCAGCAAATAGCTTGGGGTGTCTACTTTCCAAAATGGGGTAATTTGGGGGGGTTTTGTGCTATTTTGGCATTTTATGGCCTTCGAAACTGTGATAGGTAGTGAGGAGTGAAATCAAAAATTTGTGCCCTTAGAAATCCTGAAGGCGGTGCTTGGTTTTCGGGGCCCCATACGCGGCTAGGCTCCTAAAAAGTCCCACACATGTGGTATCCCCGTACTCAGGAGAAGCAGCAAAATGTATTTTTGGGTGCAATTCCACATATAACCATGGCATGTGTGAGCAATATATCATTTAGTGACAACTTTTTGTAATTTTTATTTTTTTTGTCATTATTCAATCACTTGGGACAAGAAAAAAAAAATTCAATGGGCTCAACATGCCTCTCAGCAATTTCCTTGGGGTGTCTACTTTCTAAAATGGGGTCATTTGGGGGGGGGGGGGGTTTGTGCTATTTTGGCATTTTATGGCCTTCGAAACTGTGATAGGTAGTGAGGAGTGAAATCAAAAATTTGCGCCCTTAGAAATCCTGAAGGCGGTGCTTGGTTTTCGGGGGCCCGTACGCGGCTAGGCTCTCAAAAAGTCCCACACATGTGGTATCCCCGTACTCAGGAGAAGCAGCAAAATTTATTTTGGGGTGCAATTCCACATATAACCATGGCATGTGTGAGCAATATATCATTTAGTGACAACTTTTTGTAATTTTTTTTTTTTGTCATTATTCAATCACTTGAGACTTTTTTGTACTGCCCTGACATTTTAGCACCTCAAGAAATGAGATAGGCAGTCATAAATTAAAAGCTGTGTAAATTCCAGAAAATGTACCCTAGTTTGTAGACGCTATAACTTTTGCGCAAACCAATAAATATACGCTTATTGACATTTTTTTTACTAAAGACATGTGGCTGAATACATTTTGGCCTAAATGTATGACTAAAATTGAGTTTATTTGATTTTTCTTATAACAAAAAGTAGAAAATATCATTTTTTTTCAAAATTTTCAGTCTTTTTCCGTTTATATTGCAAAAAATAAAAATCGCAGAGGCAATCAAATACCATTAAAAGAAAGCTCTATTTGTGGGAAGAAAAGTACGCAAATTTCGTTTGGGTACAACATTGCATGTCCGCACAATTTACAGTTAAAGCAGCGCAGTGCAAAATTATGAAAACACCTCTGGTCCTTTAGCTACAAAATGGTCCGGGGCTTAAGTGGTTAAGGGGAACTCCACCCCAAATTTAAAAAAAAATGGCGTGGAGTCCCCCCAAAAATCCATACCAGATCCTTGTCCGAGCACGCAACCTGGCCGGCCGCAGGGGAAAAGGGGGGGACGAGAGAGCGGCAGTTAGTTATTTAAGCATGTAAAAATATAGCAAATACAATAGTAACATAGCACACCTAGTATAGTAGTCAAAAATTGGATAGTAGTCAATTGTTGTCATGCAATGCTTTCATGTTATGGGCTTAGTTCTACTACATCAGGTACCTGCCTTAGAATAATACTTATCTATACACTGCACTGGTTTACATACCAAAGTGTCAAAAAATGTAAAAAAAACACACAAACACCTTGAAAAAGTCCTTTATTAAAAAAAAACAAAAAAACATTCCAGCGGAGAAATCCAGTGATCCGATGTCCAGCGCTGTCCGTCATTGGTTGAGCCTGAGCGGACCTGATGGGGAACTTCCTCCGCAGTCTATTACATGTATAGACCCGCCCCTTCTAAAGTTCCCCATCAGGTCCGCTCAGCCAATGACTCGGTGTAAGGCTGAGGACCATGATGCGGAAACATGAGAAGGGGCGGGTCTATACATGTATTACAAAGTGAGAGAAGTTCCCCATCAGGTCCGCCCCCTCGGTATGTCGGACCCCGCCTACATCATTGGCCTGAGCGGGTAACTTCCTTCACTGTGTAATTTAAATTTACACAGTGAAGGAAGTTTCCCGCTCAGGCCAATGACGTAGGCGGGGTCTGACATACCGAGGGGGCGGACCTAATATTTTTTAATAAAGGACTTTTTCAAGGTGTTTGTGTGTTTTTTTTTTTAACACTTTCTTTGTGAAATGGTAGGGGTAAAATGTACCCCTTACCAATTCACTTGGGGGGGGCTGGGATCTGCAGCGCAGTGCAAAATTCTGAAAACACCTCTGGTCCTTTAGCTACAAAATGGTCCGGGGCTTAAGTGGTTAAGGGGAACTCCACCCCAAATTTTAAAAAAAATGGCGTGGAGTCCCCCCAAAAATCCATACCAGATCCTTGTCCGAGCACGCAACCTGGCCGGCCGCAGGGGAAAAGGGGGGGACGAGAGAGCGGCAGTTAGTTATTTAAGCATGTAAAAATATAGCAAATACAATAGTAACATAGCACACCTAGTATAGTAGTCAAAAATTGGATAGTAGTCAATTGTTGTCATGCAATGCTTTCATGTTATGGGCTTAGTTCTACTACATCAGGTACCTGCCTTAGAATAATACTTATCTATACACTGCACTGGTTTACATACCAAAGTGTCAAAAAATGTAAAAAAAACCCAGAAATGACACTTTGTGCAGGGACAGTTCTAAGCACGGGAAACATGCGCCACTTTACATGCATATCATACATATCATACATATCATACACACCCCCTAGGTACGAAATTTAAAGGAATCTTTCACTTTTATTGTTTCACTTTAAGCATTATTAAAATCACTGCTCCCCAAAAAAACGCTATTTTTTTTTTTTTATTTGCATTGATACAGGTCCCCTGGGGCAGGACCCAGGTCCCCAAACACTTTTTATGATAATAACTTGCATATAAGCCTTTATAATTAGCACTTTAGATTTCTCCCATAGACTTTTCGAATTTGCCGCGAACACCCCAATTTGTTCGCTGTTCGGCGAACGGGCGAACAGGCAATGTTCGAGTCGAACATGAGTTTGACTCGAACTCGAAGCTCATCCCTAGTGCTTAAGTAGAATAACAGTAGTGGACATTACACCAGTAGTGAGGTTTCCCATAAGGTCCATTTTTTTGGTATATATGCATGGTGTCATATAGGGATGAGCTTCGTGTTCGAGTCGAACATACGTTCGACTCGAACATCGGCTGTTCGATCGTTCGACGAAGATCGAACGATTTGGGCCATTCGCGCCAAATTCGAGTGACGCGAACGGCCCACAATGCACTACGCCATCGCAGTGTCATCCAGGCGCTGTGATTGGCCAAGCATGCACTGTGACCCCGCATGCTTGGCCAATCACAGCGCCGGCAGCGAGGAGAGCAATGATTGGCCACAGGCAGGATGCCTGTGGCCAATTATTGCTGAGGGGGTTTAGTACACGCCCCACACTATAAAAGGCCGCTAGCGCGGCGGCCTTGTGTAGTGTGTTCCGGAGCAGGGAAAGAGAAGCATAGCCAGGGACAGTGTCATTTTTTTCCTTTACTAATCCTGGATTCCTTGTGTTTAGGGACAAATAAGGATAGGTAGGGAGAGTGTCAGTGACAGTGTGTTATTCTGTGCTAAACCTTGTTTGTAGGGACAGAGAGGTACAGTGAGGGAAAGTGTCAGTGTGCTATTCTGTGCTAATCCTTGTTTGTAGGGACAGAGAGGTACAGTGAGGGAAAGTGTCAGTGTGCTATTCTGTTCTAAACCAATTTTGCTGTTCCATATTTCAAATCCTTGAGTTTAGGGACAGAGAAGGACACTCGTGGAAATTATCAGTGTGCTATTCTGTGCTAAATCTTGTTTGTAGGGAGGGACAGAGTAGGACAGTGAGGGAAAGTGTCAGTGTGCTATTCTGTTCTAAACCAATTTTGCTGTTCCATATTTCAAATCCTTGAGTTTAGGGACAGAGAAGGACACTCGTGGAAATTATCAGTGTGCTATGCTGTGCTAAATCTTGTTTGTAGGGAGGGACAGAGTAGGACAGTGAGGGAAAGTGTCAGTGTGCTATTCTGTTCTAAACCAATTTTGCTGTTCCATATTTCAAATCCTTGAGTTTAGGGACAGAGTAGGACACTCGTGGAAATTATCAGTGTGCTATTCTGTGCTAAATCTTGTTTGTAGGGAGGGACAGAGTAGGACAGTGAGGGAAAGTTTCAGTGTGCTATTCTGTTCTAAACCAATTTTGCTGTTCCATATTTTCAATCCTTGAGTTTAGGGACAGAGAAGGACACTCGTGGAAATTATCAGTGTGCTATTCTGTGCTAAATCTTGTTTGTAGGGAGGGACAGAGTAGGACAGTGAGGGAAAGTGTCAGTGTGCTATTCTGTTCTAAACCAATTGTGCTGTTCCATATTTCAAATCCTTGAGTTTAGGGACAGAGAAGGACACTCGTGGAAATTATCAGTGTGCTATTCTGTGCTAAATCTTGTTTGTAGGGAGGGACAGAGTAGGACAGTGAGGGAAAGTGTCAGTGTGCTATTCTGTTCTAAACCAATTTTGCTGTTCCATATTTCAAATCCTTGAGTTTAGGGACAGAGAAGGACACTCGTGGAAATTATCAGTGTGCTATTCTGTGCTAAATCTTGTTTGTAGGGAGGGACAGAGTAGGACAGTGAGGGAAAGTGTCAGTGTGCTATTCTGTTCTAAACCAATTTTGCTGTTCCATATTTCAAATCCTTGAGTTTAGGGACAGAGAAGGACACTCATGGAAATTATCAGTGTGCTATTCTGTGCTAAATCTTGTTTGTAGGGAGGGACAGAGTAGGACAGTGAGGGAAAGTTTCAGTGTGCTATTCTGTTCTAAACCAATTTTGCTGTTCCATATTTTCAATCCTTGAGTTTAGGGACAGAGAAGGACACTCGTGGAAATTATCAGTGTGCTATTCTGTGCTAAATCTTGTTTGTAGGGAGGGACAGAGTAGGACAGTGAGGGAAAGTGTCAGTGTGCTATTCTGTTCTAAACCAATTTTGCTGAACCATATTTTCAATCCTTGAGTTTAGGGACAGAGAGGTACAGTGAGTGAAACTGACAGTGTGCTATTCTGTTCTAAACCAATTTTGCTGTTCCATATTTTCAATCCTTGAGTTTAGGGAAAGAGAAGGACACTCGTGGAAATTATCAGTGTGCTATTCTGTGCTAAATCTTGTTTGTAGGGAGGGACAGAGTAGGACAGTGAGGGAAAGTGTCAGTGTGCTATTCTGTTCTAAACCAATTTTGCTGTTCCATATTTCAAATCCTTGAGTTTAGGGACAGAGAAGGACACTCGTGGAAATTATCAGTGTGCTATTCTGTGCTAAATCTTGTTTGTAGGGAGGGACAGAGTAGGACAGTGAGGGAAAGTTTCAGTGTGCTATTCTGTTCTAAACCAATTTTGCTGTTCCATATTTTCAATCCTTGAGTTTAGGGACAGAGAAGGACACTCGTGGAAATTATCAGTGTGCTATTCTGTGCTAAATCTTGTTTGTAGGGAGGGACAGAGTAGGACAGTGAGGGAAAGTGTCAGTGTGCTATTCTGTTCTAAACCAATTTTGCTGTTCCATATTTGAAATCCTTGAGTTTAGGGACAGAGAAGGACATTCGTGGAAACTATCAGTGTGCTATTCTGTGCTAAATCTTGTTTGTAGGGACAGAGAAGGACAGTGAGGGAAACTGTCAGTGTGCTGTTCTGTGCTAAACCAATCTTGCTGAAGCATATTGCAAATCCTTGTGTTTAGGGACAGAGAAGGATAGGCAGGGGACAGTGTCAGTGTCATTGTTGCTAAGCCTCCTGCACAGTATACACCTAAAGGTAGCCCTTATTGCTCTTTTTCCCATCTCCCTGCAGGCCATCCATTAAAATGTCTGGAAGGCAACCAAGGAGAGGCAGACAGTCAGGAGGCAAAAAAAGAGGGCAAGCAGGCTCTGTGTCTGGGGGCAACAGTGCTGGTCGTGGACGCGGTGCATTGTCATCAGCACATGGCCATGGGACACGCTTGTCCTTCTTTTCGGCAGCTGGACATGTTGAGCCACATCATGCCGAAGACTTGGTAGAGTGGATGACCAAGCCCACCTCATCCTCCTCATCCTCTCTCACCCAGGCTCAGGGTACTGGCAAAGCAGCTGCCAAAGCGTCCTCTTCTCTGGTATCATTATCTTCATTAGTCAATCCTTCCCTAGACCCACCATGTCCTCCTCCTGAGGAGTCCCCCGAACTGTTTGAGCACAGTGTTGGGTACATGCTCCAGGAGGATGCCCAGCATTTGGAAGGATCTGATGATGATACCCAGCTAGAGGAAGGCAGCAGTGTGAGAGCAGAGAGAGGGGATGCTCAAGAAGGACACCAATCTGGCAGTCATGCTCCAGCATCTGCAGCATACTGCCAGATTGGCTCCAGTGATGAGGAGGGAGGGGATGATGAGGTCACTGACTCCACGTGGGTGCCTAATAGGAGAGAGGAGGAGGAGGAGGAGGATGAGGAGGAGGCACATCTCCAATGAGGCAGGATGCCCTTGAGTGGCCAGCGTATGGGCAGCACACCGACGGAATCACACCGCAGAGCTCCGCCTGTGCAGGGCGCTGCCTCTGCCCGTCATTCAAAAAGTTCTTTGGTGTGGGCCTTTTTTGAGGCGAGTGCATCAGATCGCACAGCTGCTGTTTGCAACATATGTCTCAAGCGTATATCGCGTGGCCAAAACATCAGCCGCTTGGGCACCACATGCTTGATCAGACATATGTTGACCTGCCATGCAGCTCGTTGGCAAGCCTACCTTAAAGACCCACACCAAAGAACAAAGCTGACCTCTTCTTGCACCGCATCAGCTGGGATCTCCAACCCCACTATACCTTCACTCCTCTCTGAAACCTGCTTTGAGAGGAATGAAGGTGTAGAATTAGGTGTGTCACAGGCAAGTACTTGCGGGCACTCTGCTAGCAGTACACCAACGTCCGATTCTAGCAGGCAAATTTCCCTGCCCCAGCTGCTGGACAGTCGAAAGAAGTTCACTCCCAGCCATCCACATGCCCAGCGGTTGAATGCTAGCTTGGCTAAATTGCTAGCGCTTCAACTGCTGCCTTTTCAGTTGGTAGACTCGGCCCCCTTCCGTGAGTTTGTGCAATGTGCGGTTCCTCAGTGGCAGGTTCCCAAACGCCACTTTTTCACGCGGAAGGCGATTCCGGCTCTCTACAGGCATGTGGAAGGCAATGTCTTGGCCTCGCTGGACAGGGCGGTCAGCGGTAAGGTGCATATTACCGCTGACTCATGGTCCAGCAGGCATGGACAGGGACGTTACCTTTCTTTCACGGCCCATTGGGTCACTCTTTTGGCAGCTGGGAAGGATGCAGGACAAGGTGCAGTAGTGTTGGAGGTTGTTCCACCGCCACGCCTCCAAAATGCTACTACTGGTTATGACACACCTCTCTCCTCCACCCCCTCCTCTTCTTCTTCCTCCATGGCCTCTTCCTGTGCTTTGTCCTCTGAACCAGCGGTGCTCCATAGGCGTTCAAGGGGCTACGCAAGTACGCAGGCAAAAAGATGCCATGCCGTGCTTGCGCTGGTGTGTTTGGGGGGACAGGAGCCACACTGGGGCAGAGGTCCTGTCTGCTCTGCAGGGGCAGGCCGAGAGGTGGTTGACGCCACGCCAGCTTAAGCCAGGAATGGTGGTTTGCGACAATGGCACCAACCTCCTCTCTGCCCTCCGACAGGGACAACTGACCCATGTGCCCTGTATGGCTCACGTCCTTAACCTGGTGGTGCAGCGGTTCTTGGGCAGGTACCCGGGCTTACAGGATGTCCTGAGGCAGGCCAGAAAAGTCTGTGTGCATTTCCGCAGATCTTATAATGCCAGTGCTCGCCTGGCTGAGCTGCAAAAGGAGTTGAACCTGCCCAAGAACCGCCTTATATGTGACATGCCCACCAGGTGGAACTCAACGTTGGCCATGCTGCAGCGGCTGCACACGCAGCAGAGAGTCATCAATGAGTACCTGTGCGACTACGGCACCAGGACAGGGTCAGGGGAGCTCGGGTTTTTTTCACCACGCCAGTGGGGCATGATCAGGGATGCATGCACTGTCCTGGCACCATTTGAGGAGGCCACGAGGATGGTGAGCAGTGAGAGTGCATGCATCAGTGACACTGTACCTCTTGTCCACCTGTTGGAGCACACGCTGCGTGGAATAATGGACAGGGCACTTGAGGCAGAACAGAGGCAGGAAGAGGAGGACTTCCTTGCCTCTCAAGGCCCCCTTTACCCAGACAGTGTTCCTTCTGTCCCACCCATCGCACAGGAAGAGGAGGAGGAGGAGGATTGTGTCAGCATGGAGGTGGAGGCTGACACTCAGCATCATCAGCAGCAGTCTTTTAGGGATGATTTACAGTCCCAAGAAACCAGTGGACTTGTACGTGGCTGGGAGGAGGTGGCTGCGGATCATGTCATCCTTAGTGACCCAGAGGACTCTGGACTGAATGCCTCAGCTAACCTACGGTGCATGGCCTCCCTGATCCTGCAAAGTCTGCGGAAGGATCCTCGTATTCTTCGGATCAAGGAGAGGGACCATTACTGGCTGGCCACTCTCCTTGATCCACGGTACAAGGGTAAGGTTGCGGACCTTATCGTACCGTCGCAGAGGGAGCAGAGGATGAGACAACTCCGGGAGGCCTTGCAGAAAGGTCTGTGCAACGCGTTCCCAGAGACTGGGAGGTTACAAACTCCTGGTCCTGGACAACGAGTTGCTGAGGCTTCGGGCAGTCAAAGAAGGAGCGGTGGGGAAGGTGGCCGTCTGACCGATGCGTTCAGACAATTCTTTAGTCCGCAGCCCCAAAGTATGATCGGTTCCAGCAACCATCGCCAGCGTCTGATATACATGGTGCAGGAATACCTAGGGGCAAGGTCAGACTTGGACACCTTCCCCACCGAAAATCCTCTGGCTTACTGGGTCTTGAGGATGGATCACTGGCCAGAGCTTGCACAGTATGCAATTGAGCTACTGGCCTGTCCTGCATCCAGCGTTCTTTCAGAACGCACATTCAGTGCTGCTGGAGGATTTGTCACGGATCACAGGGTGCGCCTGTCCACCGACTCGGTTGATCGACTGACTTTCATCAAGATGAACCAGTCTTGGATCAGCACCAGCTACCACACACCAGATGCTGATATAACAGACTAATTGATTTTAAAATGTCACATCCCTTCAAGACTGATGCTGATGCTGAGTGCCTGTGCTGTTATGTTGACTGGCTATCCTCCTCCTCCTCCTCAATGATACGATTAATGATGATAGCTTGGAAGATCATTTTGGTTTATGGGTGACGCCACCAGTGGCTAAGGCCCAATTTTTCAGCCCCTGTTTAACAGGGGCATGTAATTAAAATTTTTGATGCAATACTTTGCAACAGGCCTCATTGCTGTGCTCCAAGCACAGTATCTGTGAGGGGTTGCAGTGTTGTGCCACCAGTGCCTAAGGCCCAATTTTTCAGCCCCTGTTCAACAGGGGCATGCAATTATAATTATTGATCTAATAATTCACAGCAGGGCCCATTGCTGCGCCCACCAAGAGTAACTGTCAGGCCTTACAGTGTTGTGGCACCAGCACCACCATCACCACCACCACCACCACCAAAGGCCCAATTTTTCAGCCCCTATTCAACAGGGGCATGCAATTATAATTATTGATCTAATAATTCACAGCAGGGACCATTGCTGCGCCCACCAAGAGTAACTGTCAGGCCTTACAGTGTTGTGGCACCAGCACCACCATCAAAGGCCCAATTTTTACTACCACTGATCAACAATTATATGTTATTACAATTCCTGATATAATAGTTGACAGCAGGGCGTTCCAGCACCCACCAAGAATAACTGTGAGTGCTTTCAGTGTTGTGCCAACACCAACACCTAAGGGGCCAATTTCTGCAGAGTATATACGGCAGGTCCCTACTTTCAAACATCCAACTTACAAACTACTACTACTTGCAAACGGAAGAAGACAACAGGAAGTGAGAGGAAATCTACCCCTTGGAAGGAAAATTCTCTCCTGCAAGAATTAATATGGGAGAAAGGTGTCTCCTCTCTACTGATGCTTTATCACCAATCCTTGTTTCAATAAAAACACCACATTTCAAAAACAGTTGTCATTGGGACGCAAAGTGAGGTGAAATGTTCTGAACAGGGGCACAGACAGCAAAAAAAATGTGACAGGGGTGATAACCGTTCCCTATGTTTTACAAAAAGCTAAAAAAAAGGAATTTGGCATGGAGCTCCACTTAAACAATGCAGCTGTTCAAAATTACAAACAGATTCTACATAAGAACAAACCTACAGTCCCTGTCTTGTATGCACCGCCTGTATACGGCTGTTCAGAGTATATAGGTCCTTTTTTATTTTGTGTGCGGGGTTCCCCTTAATATCCATACAAGACCCAAAGGGGCTGGTAATGGGCTGGGGTAGGGGGGGGGTTGATGGGGTAGCTATGCCATTTTTCCTAAAGATTTTCATCCATATTACCGGGACCAGACATTGCATTAAAGCCGCAAGCAGTTTTAAATGGCTTTTTTTCCTTTAGAAATGTTATTTTGTGCAGGGACAGTTCTAAACACGGGAAACACGTGGCACTTCACAGGCATACTTTAGACACCCCCCAGGTACAATATTTAAAGGAATATTTGACTTTTTTTTTTTTCACTTTATGCATCATTAAAATGACTGCTCCCGGAAAACGTCCGTTTTTAAAACTTCTTTTTGCATTGATACATGTCCCCTGGTGCAGAACCCGGGTTCCCAAACTCTGTTTTGGACAATAACATGGATAATAGTACTTATAATTAGCACTTTAGAATCCGAACGTTCGCATCCATTGTATTTAATAGGGTTCTAATGTTCGTGCGAACTTTCGGTCCGTTCGCGGGTTCTGGTGCGAACCTAACCCGGGGGTGTTCGGCTCATCACTAGTGTCATATAATGTGTGGTGTATCCTCTCTGATAATTTGATGTGTGCCATACGGTTAAGAACCTGTGGCCATGGTACGTTGAATGAACGCCAGTTGAAAGCAATGGTCCAGTGGATAGAGCTAAATAGAGTATGGATTAGTCGAAAACTGGCTATTGGAATATCTTGTATGGGGGAGAATAGAAGGCACATTTGGGGTGTTAGTGGGATCTTTCTGCCTGAAATTCGATCAAATTCGATTTGTAAAAAAAACAAATAAACATTTGGCACAATGTAATATCCAATTTTCGACTACTATACTAGGTGTACTATGTTACTATTGTATTTGCTATATTTTTACATGATTAAATAACTGACTGCCAATTGTTGTCATGCAATGCTTTCATGTTATGTGCTTAGTTCTACTACATCAGGTACCTTCCATATTCAATTGTCATTGTGTAATCTCCTGGGATGCGTGCTTCATTTAAAGTCCCGCCTTTGTTCTTTCTTGTCCGAATATCGGGGATGGAAGTGCTCGGCCATATGCCTTGCACCTCATTTAAAGTTCTACCCTTTTAGTTTCTCATATACATTCGTAAAAGTAAATTGGTCTCCTCTTCATCCTTTAGGTTAGGAGGCCTGTAACATACACACACTATTAATTTCCCTTTTGTTTCTTCCCTTTGAATTACCAGCCACAAGGATTGCACCCCTTCCATTGACCCATAAGCAATGTCTTTTCTCTCTTACAGCTGAGCTATAGGCCTCTTACACACTGCTGTCTGAAAACGCTCAGTTTTCAGGCATACAAGCATTTTTTTTTACTGATCTAAAAGACCATTGTTTTTAATTTCCCTGTACACACAGGTATAGATAAGTATTATGCTAACTATTAAGGATAGCTTGACACAAATTTGTGGCAGTGTTGAAATGCAAGTCTGGTTAACGTGCTGCACATTTTCACTGGCAAGTTGTACATTTGCAAAGCACTTGAAGTTCTAGTTGACACTTTTCCAAATTCAGCCACAGTGAAACCTGTGGTGGGATGACTATTGCATGACTACTGCACAACAAGCAAGTTCTTTTCAAACTTGCAGTTCAATTGCTTGCTATCTGGGATGTGTGACATAGGTCAATTTTCAGCTTTCAGCGCTGTCGCTGTTTAAATAACATTTGGCAGTCATGCTAAACTGTACCCAAACTAAAATTTTTTAATTTTGTTCCCACAAATAGAGATTTATTTTTGTGGTATTTGATCACCTCTGTGGTTTTTATTTTTTGCTAAACAAATAAAAAAAAGACCGGAAATTTTGAAAAAAATTAGTTTTTCTTTTGTTTCCGTTATAAAATGTTGTAAATAAATATGTTTTCTCCTTCACTGGTGGGCACTGATAAGGCAGTACTGACGGGCACTGATAAGGCGGCACCGATGAGGTGGCACTGACGGGCACTGACGATTTGCACTGATAGGCGGCACTGATGGGCTATGGTAGGCGGCATTGATGGGTGGCACTGATATGCAGCACTTATGGGCATTGATATGCGGCACTGATGGGCACTCATGGGTGGCACTGGTGGGCACTGATAGGCGGCACTGATTGGCGGCACTGCTGGGCACTGATACGTGACACTGATGGGCACTGATATGCGGCACTGATAGATGGCACTTATAGGCATCACTGATGGCACTGGCAGGCATTGGGGATGGGCACTAATTGGCAGCTGCCTGGGCTCTGATTGGCAGCATTTCCCTGGTGGTCTAGGTGGGATACCTGGTGGTCCAGTGTTGATGGCCATTCCTGGTGGTCCATTGCGGCATCCAGGTGGTCCTGGAAGGGCATCCGAGGGGGTGCTGTGCTGATAAAAAATCACCACACCCCCCCATCAGGAGACCAGCCGATCGGCTCTCCTCTACTCCCGTCTGTCTGACGCGAGTGAGGAAAAGCCAATCAATGACTCTTCCTGTTTACATCGTGATCAGCCGTGATTGGACACGGCTGATCACGTCGGAGGCTCTTTACCGGGATCGGTGTAGCGGTGTGTCAGACTGACACACCGCACCACCGATCGCCGTGATGCGCGCCCCCACGGGTGCGTGGCGGCTGTTATCCTGCTGGTCGTCATATGACGTCCAGTCAGGATAACTGAACCACTGCCGGCCTTCATTCTGCTATAGGCCGGACGGGAAGTGGTTAAGAGGGATCGCCTAAAAGGTTGTGGGTGGGACAAAGAGTCTACTGATTTCCCTAATCACTCGCCAAAGGGCAGTAGTTCTCCAGCTCCCTCGTCCACCACAACAAGCCCAGCAAAATCCAGGCCAAGAAGGGACCCTGAGGATGACCCCAATGTGGACCCCAGTGTGGTGTGGATATGGGTATCCTGAATGACACAGCACCAGCAGCACCTCCCCAGGTGGATCCTTTTGCAGCATATGCCACAACAGGTCAGCTAGTCTCTGATGTAGTGCTTAAAAAAATGTTATCTTTGCGCTCCTCCTTGCAATCCAATATCAATAATTGCTTTTAAAAATTCTTAGCTGAGCTACAAGATATATGCAATAGAGTTAATCATTTGCAAGATGGTATCACTTCTTTTAATAATATAGTTGATACTCGTGAGTGCCATAGTAATGATATCGATTGGTTGAAATCCAAAGACGCCGACCTAGAAGGTCGGTCGTGAAGAAACAACTTAAAAATCAGGGATATACCAGAATCTGTTCTGCCAGACTTGTTTCAATCTGTTGTGTCATTCCTAGTGCTCCCTGATCTCCCTGCCAACACCCTTCAATGTTGCAAGAACCTGGTAAATGGAAGGAAAACCCTGCGCAACCATAATATTTCCTATCAATGTAAATATCCACCATCCTTGAAGATCACACATAAAGGGGACACTTCACAGATTAGCTCATTGGAAGAAGGCATTGACCTACTCAATACATGGAATATCATCCCTAATCAACCTGCCCCTCGCACTTCGGCATGAGGACCTCCTCACAACTACCAAGTGTGGTGGAAATATTCCCACAAAAAATCTACTCAAGCCCACCCGGCATCAAGCTAGAATGAATGATCACTCCAATACCCACCTTCCCTCAGTGGCAATGTTGTATATTTTTATGCTCTGTCAACTATTTTCCCCACTGTTTATGCAGCTTAGCTGCTCCTAGTTCAGTTACGGACCTTTTCCTTTTTTTGCTTTGATTGCTTACTGTATGTTTTGGGGAATCCCCTGTTCATGTTCCCCTGCTGGTTTTTCCCTTATTACGTTATTCCTTCTCTGTTGGTGCGAGGAAGGTTTGCCATCCATACTCAGTCTCAGGATTATTCCCTTCAATACAATGATGGCCCTCTATTTGGTTTGTGCATCTCTTCATGTCGGTGCAGTGTATCAAAATCCTAAAGTCCTTCTGTTAAAATGTCCCTTAACTTCTTGACCCCCAACACCCATGGCCTCAACCACCCAGCTAAATTATTTTCCCTGTGGAAAGAGGCGATAGCCTCTAAGACTGATGTGCTAATTGTCCAGGAAACTCATTTTCAAGTCTCTGCAGTTCCAAAGTGTTTCCACAAGGACTTCCCCCACCTGTTTCTGGCTAACTATTCTTTGAAGAAACGTGGTATACTCATTCATTATAAAAACTCTGTGGCTTTTACTTTAAACTCTTCCATTATTGATCATGATGGACATTTTATAATACTAGTGTGTGACATTAAAGAGACTCATTATACCATTGTTGCAGTGTATGCTCTTAATGCTCACGCATACCGATTCCTCCACATAAGGGAGGAGCTCGGTGTTCGAGTCGAACATAAGTTCGACTCGAACATCGGCTGTTCGACCGTTCGGCGAACATCGAATGATTTGGGCCGTTCGCGCCAAATTCGAGTGACGCGAACGGCCCACAATACACTGCGCCATCGCAGTGCAATCCCGGTGCTGTGATTGGCCAAGCAAGCACTGTGACCCTGAATGCTTGGCCAATCACAGCGCCGGCAGCTAGGAGAGCCATAATTGGCCACAGGCAGGTTGCCTGTGGCCAATTATAGCTCAAGGGGTTTAGCACACGCCCCACACTATAAAAGGCAGCCAGCGCGGCGGCCTTGTGTAGTGTGTTCCGGCGCAGGGAAAGAGTTACATAGGCAGGGACAGTGTCAGTGCTATTTGTACCTCAAACTTGTGTGTAGGGAGAGAGAAGGATAGGCAGGGAGAGTGTCAGTGTCATATTCTTTGCTAAACCTTGTGTGCAGGGAGAGAGAAGGATAGGCAGGGGACAGTGTCAGTGTCACATTCTTTGCTAAACCTTGTGTGTAGGGAGAGAGAAGGATAGGCAGGGAGAGTGTCAGTGTCATATTCTTTGATAAACCTTGTGTGCATGGAGAGAGAAGGATAGGCAGGGAACAGTGTCAGTGTCATATTCTTTGCTAAACCTTGTGTGCAGGGAGAGAGAAGGATAGGCAGGGAGAGTGTCAGTATCATATACTTTGATAAACCTTGTGTGCAGGGAGAGAGAAGGATAGGCAGGAGACAGTGTCAGTGTCATATTCTTTGCTAAACCTTGTGTGCAGGGAGAGAGAAGGATAGGCAGGGAGAGTGTCAGTGTCATATACTTTGATAAACCTTGTGTGCAGGGAGAGAGAAGGATAGGCAGGGGACAGTGTCAGTGTCATTGTTGCTAAGCCTCCTGCACATTATACACCTGAAGTTAGCCCGTATTGCTGTGTTTTCCTGGTGTGTTACACCAACAGGCATTTGCAGCACTTACAGCGGGCGGAGTGTGCCTCCTGCACCTTATACACCTGAAGTTAGCCTGTATTGCTGCGTTTTCCTGGTGTGTTACACCAACAGGCATTTGCAGCACTTACAGCGGGCAGAGTGTGCCTCCTGATCATATTACACCTGAAGTTAGCCTGTATTGCTGCATTTTCCTGGTGTGTTACACCAACAGGCATTTGCAGCACCTACAGCAGGCGTAGTGTGATTCCTGCAAAATATACTCCTGAAGCTAGGCCTTATTGCTGGTTTTCCCATTTCCCTGCAGGCCATTAGAATGTCTGGAAGGCAAACAAGGAGAGGCAGACAGTCAGGAGCCAATAAAAGAGGGCAAGCAGGCTCTGTGTCTAGAGACAACATTGCTGGTCGTGGATGCGGTGCATCGCCATCAGCACGTGGCCATGGGACACGCTTGTCCTTATTTTCGGCAGCTGGACGTGTTGAGCCGCATCATGCCGAAGACTTCGTAGAGTGGATGACCAAGCCCTCCTCATCCTTCTCATCCTCTCTCACCCAGGCTCAGGGTACAGGCAAAGCAGCTGCCAAAGCGTCCTCTTCCCTGGTATCAATGTCATCATCAGTCACTCCTTCCCTAGACCAACCATGTCCTCCTGAGGAGTCCCCTGAACTGTTTGAGCACAGTGTTGGGTACATGCTCCAGGAGGATGCCCAGCGTTTTGAAGGGTCTGATGATGATACCCAGCTAGAGGAAGGCAATAGCGTGAGAGCAGAGAGAGGGGATGCTCAAGAAGGACACCAATCTGGCAGTCATGTTCCAGCAGCTGCAGCATACTGCCAGATTGGCTCCAATGATGAGGAGGGAGGGGATGATGAGGTCACTGACTCCACGTGGGTGCCTAATAGGAGAGAGGAGGAGGAGGAGGAGGATGAGGAGGAGGCACATCTCCAACGAGGCAGAATGCCCTCGGGGGGCCAGCGTAAGGGCAGCACACCGACGGAATCACACCGCAGAGCTTCGCCTGTGCAGGGCGCTGCCTCTGCCCGTTATTCAAAAAATTATTTGGTGTGGGCCTTTTTTGAGTCGAGTGCATCAGATCGCACAGCTGCTGTTTGCAACATATGTCTCAAGCGTATATCGCGTGGCCAAAACATCACCCGTTCGGGCACCACATGCTTGACCAGACATATGTTGACCTGCCATGCAGCTCGTTGGCAAGCCTACCTTAAAGACCCACACCAAAGAACAAAGCGGACCTCTCCTTGCACCGCATCAGCTGGGATCTCCAACCCCACTATACCTTCAGTCCTCTCTGAAACCTGCACTGAGAGGAATGAAGGTGTAGAATTAGGTGTGTCAAAGCCAAGTACTTGCGGGCACTCTGCTAGCAGTACACCGACGTCCGATTCTAGCAGGCAAATTTCCCTGCCCCAGCTGCTGGACCGTTGAAAGAAGTTCACTCCCAGCCATCCACATGCCCAGCGGTTGAATGCTAGCTTGGCTAAATTGCTAGCGCTTCAACTGCTGCCTTTTCAGTTGGTAGACTCGGCCCCCTTCCGTGAGTTTGTGCAATGTGCGGTTCCTCAGTGGCAGGTTCCCAAACGCCACTTTTTCTCACGGAAGGCGATTCCGGCTCTCTACCGGCATGTGGAAGGCAATGTCTTGGCCTCGCTGGACAGGGCGGTCAGCGGTAAAGTGCATATTACCGCTGACTCATGGTCCAGCAGGCATGGACAGGGACGTTACCTTTCTTTCACGGCCCATTGGGTCACTCTTTTGGCAGCTGGGAAGGATGCAGGACAAGGTGCAGTAGTGTTGGAGGTTGTTCCACCGCCACGCCTCCAAAATGCTACTACTGGTTGTGACACACCTCTCTCCTCCACCCCCTCCTCTTCTTCTTCCTCCATGGCCTCTTCCTGTGCTTTGTCCTCGGAACCAGCGGTGCTCCGTAGGCGTTCAAGGGGCTACGCAAGTACGCAGGCAAAAAGATGCCATGCCGTGCTTGCGCTGGTGTGTTTGGGGGACAGGACCCACACTGGGGCAGAGGTTCTGTCTGCTCTGCAGGGGCAGGCCGAGAGGTGGTTGACGCCACGCCAGCTTAAGCCAGGAATGGTAGTTTGCGACAATGGCACCAACCTCCTCTCCGCTCTCCGACAGGGACAACTGACCCATGTGCCCTGTGTGGCTCACTTCCTTAACCTGGTGGTGCAGCGGTTCTTGGGCAGGTACCCGGGCTTACAGGATGTCCTGAGGCAGGCCAGGAAAGTCTGTGTGCATTTCCGCAGATCTTATAATGCCAGTGCTCGCCTGGCTGAGCTGCAAAAGGAGTTGAACCTGCCCAAGAACCGCCTTATATGTGACATGCCCACCAGGTGGAACTCAAAGTTGGCCATGCTGCAGCGGCTGCACACGCAGCAGAGGGCCATCAATGAGTACCTGTGCGACTACGGCACCAGGACAGGGTCAGGGGAGCTCAGGTTTTTTTCACCATGCCAGTGGGGCATGATCAGGGATGCATGCACTGTCCTGGCACCATTTGAGGAGGCCACGAGGATGGTGAGCAGTGACAGTGCATGCATCAGTGACACTGTACCTCTTGTCCACTTGTTGGAACATACGCTGCATGGAATAATGGACAGGGCACTTGAGGCAGAACAGAGGCAGGAAGAGGAGGACTTCCTTGCCTCTCAAGGCCCCCTTTACCCAGACAGTGTTCCTTCTGTCCCACCCATCACACAGGAAGAGGAGGAGGAGGAGGAGGATTGTGTCAGCATGGAGGTGGAGCCTGGCACTCAGCATCATCAGCAGCAGTCTTTTAGGGATGATTTACAGTCCCAAGAAACCAGTGGACTTGTACGTGGCTGGGAGGAGGTGGCTGCGGATCATGTCGTCCTTAGTGACCCAGAGGACTCCGGACCGAATGCCTCAGCTAACCTATGCTGCATGGCCTCCCTGATCCTGCAAAGTCTGCGGAAGGATCCTCGTATTCTTCGGATCAAGGAGAGGGACCATTACTGGCTGGCCACTCTCCTTGATCCACGGTACAAGGGTAAGGTTGCGGACCTTATCTTACTGTCGCAGAGGGAGCAGAGGATGAGACAACTCCGGGAGGCCTTGCAGAAAGGTTTTCGCAACGCGTTCCCAGAGACTGGGAGGTTACAAACTCCTGGTCCTGGACAACGAGTTGCTGAGGCTTCGGTCAGTCAAAGAAGGAGCGGTGGGGAAGGTGGCCGTCTGACCGATGCGTTCAGACAATTCTTTAGTCCGCAGCCCCAAGGTATGATCGGTTCCAGCAACCATCGCCAGCGTCTGATATACATGGTGCAGGAATACCTAGGGGCAAGGTCAGACTTGGACACCTTCCCCACCGAAAATCCTCTGGCTTACTGGGTCTTGAGGATGGATCACTGGCCAGAGCTTGCACAGTATGCAATTGAGCTACTGGCCTGTCCTGCATCCAGCGTTCTTTCAGAACGCACATTCAGTGCTGCTGGAGGATTTGTCACGGATCACAGGGTGCGCCTGTCCACCGACTCTGTTGATCAACTGACCTTCATAAAGATGAACCAGTCTTGGATCACCACCAGCTACCAAACACCTGAAGCTGATAAAAACAGACAAATTTATTTTCAAATGTCACATCCCTTCAAGACTGATACTGATGCTGAGAGACTGTCCTGTTATGTTGACTGACTATCCTCCTCCTCCTCAATGATCCAATTGATGATGATAGCTTGGAAGAACATTTTTGTTTCTGGGTGCCGCCACCAGTGGCTAAGGCCCAATTTTTCAGCCCCTGTTTAACAGGGGCATGTAATTACAATTTTTTATGCAATGCTTTGCAGCAGGGCTCATTCCTGCACTCCAACTAGAGTATCTGGGAGAGGTTGCAGTGTCGTGGCACCAGCACCAGTGGCTAAGGCCCAATTTTTCAGCCCCTGTTTAACAGGGGCGTGTTATTACAATTTTTTATGCAATGCTTTGCAGCAGGGCTCATTCCTGCACCTCCAACTAGAGTATCTGGGAGAGGTTGCAGTGTCGTGGCACCAGCACCAGTGGCTAAGGCCCAATTTTTCAGCCCCTGTTTAACAGGGGCGTGTAATTACAATTTTTTGATGCAATACTTTGCAACAGGGCTCATTGCTGTGCTCCAAGTACAGTATCTGTGAGGGGTTGCAGTGTTGTGGCACCAGTGCCTAAGGCCCAATTTTTCTGCTCCTGTTTAACAGGGGCATGTAATTACAATTCTTGATCTAATAATTCACAGCAGGGCCCATTCCTGCGCCCACCAAGAGTAACTGTGAGGCCTTACAGTGTTGTGTCAACACCACCACCACCAAAGGCCCAATTTTTCAGCCCCTGTTCAACAGGGGCATGCAATTACAATTCTTGATCTAATAATTCACAGCAGGGCCCATTCATGCGCCCACCAAGAGTAACTGTGAGGGCTCACAGTGTTGTGGCAACACCAACATGTAAGGGGCAAATTTCAGCAGAGTATATACGGCAGGCCCCTACTTTCAAACATCCAACTTACAAACGACTCCTCCTTGCAAACGGAAGGATACAACAGGAAGTGAGAGGAAATCTACCCCTAGGAAGGCAAATTCTCTCCTGTAAGAGTTAATATGGGAAAAAAAGTGTCTCCTCTCCACTGATGCTTTATCACCAATTCTTGTTTCAATAAAAACCCCAAATTTTCAAAAAACATTTGTCATTAGGACGGAAAGTGAGGTGAACTGTTATGAACAGGTGCACACTGCACAGACAGAAAAACAAATGTTACAGGGGTGATAACCCTTCCCTATGTTTTCCAAAAAGCTTAAAAATAGATTTTTTGGCTGGAGCTACACTTAAACAATGTACCTGTTCAAAATTACAAACAGATTCTACATAAGAACAAACCTACAGTCCCTGTCTTGTATGCACCGCCTGTATACGGCTGTTCATAGTATATAGGGCCTTTTTTATTTTGTGTGCAGGGTTCCCCTTAATATCCATACAAGACCCAAAGGGGCTTGTAATGGGCTGGGGTAGGGGCTGTGATGGGGTAGCTATGCCATTTTTCTTAAAGATTTTCATCCATATTACCGGGACCAGACATTACATTAAAGCTGCAAGCAGTTTTAAATGGCTTTTTTTCCTTTAGAAATTTAATTTTGTGCAGGGACAGTTCTAAACACGGGAAACACGTGGCACTTCACAGGCATACTTTAGACACCCCCCAGGTACGATATTTAAAGGAATATTTGACTTTTTTTTTCACTTTATGCATCATTAAAATTACTTCTCCCGAAAAACGGCCGTTTTTAAAACTTTTTTTTGGATTGATACATGTCCCCTGGTGCAGAACCCGGGTTCCCAAACCCTTTTTAGGACAATAACATGCATAATAGTCGTTATAATTAGCACTTTAGATTTTGAAGTTCGCATCCATTGTATTTAATAGGGTTCTAAAGTTTGTGCGAACTTTCGGTCCGTTCGCGGGTTCTGGTGCGAACCGAACCCGGGGGTGTTCGGCTCATCACTACTCCACATGTTGCTTACTAAGGTGCAAAAAGTCATGAGTGACAGTCTTATTGTATGCAATGACCTAAACTCAGTGGTGGATCCCAACCTGGACTCATCTGCTGGTTGGAGCAGTCGCTTTTCTTCCCTGCGACCTCTCCTACTAGCGGAGGATGTTTATGATGCCTGGCGTTGCCTCCACACGTCCGAGAGGAACTACACATACTATTCCCACTGTCACAATTCATATTCCCTCATTGATTTATTTCTGGTTGATAAATGGTTATTGAAAAGAGTGGTCTCTTTTGAAATTGCAGATATAATGTGGTCTGATCATGAGTCTGACTATTTTTGAAGACAACTCACAACCCACTGTTCGTTTAAACTTCTCCAAGAATCAGATTCTAAAGATGTGCTCCCTCAGCGTCTCCACAATTTCTTTCAACTTTAACCTTACTCCTGACACTGATACCTTCACGGTGTGGAATTCCCACAAGGCATACGTGCATGGAATCCTCATTCATATGGGTGCCCAAGATAAAAAAAAGCAGATCTCGGAAGAAGCAAGATATCCTTGCCTCTATCCATGCCCTAGAAGGACAGAATAAAATCCATCCCCTGCTTTCCACAGCTGATAAATTAGCTAAGCTCATGCCGCGTACACACGATCGTGATTCACGGCGGTGAAAACACCGCCGTGAATCACGGCATGAAAAAAAATGAAAAACGAGGGAACGGCATGTTCCCCCACACACGACCGTTTTTCCCGTCATTTTTTTTTTTGACGAGAAAAACGACCGTCTGTGGGCTCCGCGGCAGTGTCTCCCTATGGGAAAACTGCAGCGGAAAAAAATGATGGCAAAAACAATGAGAAAATTTAGAACATGTTCTAATTTTTCTCGTCGTTTTTCCTGCCGTTTTTCTCAACGAGAAAAACGGCATAAAGCCCACAGACGATCGTTTTTCTCGGCGAAAAAAAAAATGTCATTTTTCCCGACGGGAAAAATGATCGTGTGTACGCGGCATAAGACTAGATCTGAGGACCCTCCTGCTTGATAGTCATGATCGCATCTTGAGACAACTTAAGCTTCCGCCTGAAAGCCCAACATACAAAATCCAAAATTCCTTAGGCTACTTTCACACTGGGGCGTGGGCAGTGTCGGCGGTAAAGCGCCGCTATTTTTAGCGGCGCTTTACTGTCGTTTTTTGGGGCGCTATTCGGCCGCTAGAGGGGCGATTTTAACCCCCGCTAGTGGCCAAAAAAGGGTTAAAACCGCCGGCAAAGCGCAGCGCTGCCCATTGATTTCAATGGGCAGGGGTGCTTTAGGAGCGGTGTATGCACCGCTCCTACAGCACCTTAAAGATGCAGCTAGCAGGACTTTTGTGAGCGTCCTGCCAGCGCACCGCTCCATTGTGAAAGCAGAGGCGCTATTTTTAGCTCTATAGCACCTGCAAAGTGTCTCAGTGTGAAAGTAGCTTTACATATTCCACCCAGTTACAAATCATAGGCTAACCAACCCTCAAAATATTTCAGATGAATTCACTGACTATTATGCTTCACCCTGTTCCAAATTATTATGCCAATGACATTTTTCTCATTTACCTAAATAATTGATGTAAACAACAGTCAGCATAATTCTCACGTTATCATTTAAGAGTACAATTCAAATTTTATTGAACAAACCTCCTAATAATAACAGTTTTTTTTTTCAAAATAAAAAACTTACAATGCACTGTTCCTCCCAGAGCTGCTGTTTGGATGTAAACTGCCTCCCACCCTCATAGATCTTTTGCTTGAGGATCCTCCAAAGGTTCTCAATAGGATTGAGGTCAGGGGAGGATGGAGGCCACACCATGACTTTCTCTCATTGTATCCCCATAGAAGCCATTGATGCAGAGGTATTCTTTGCAGCATGAGATGGTGCATTGTCATGCATGAATATGATTTTATTACGGAAAGCATAGTTCTTCCTTCTGTACCAGGGAAGGAAGTGGTCAGTCAGGGACTCCACATACTTTGCAGAGGTCATCTTTACACCTTTGGAGACCCTAAAGGGGCCGACTTTGCTCTCTTCTCACGATTTCGGCCCAAAACATGACTCCACCACCGCCTTGCTGACGTTGCAGCCTTTGTTGGAACAGGGTGGCCTTCCACCAACCATCCACTACTCCATCCATCTGGACCGTCCAGGGTTGCACGGTACTCATCAGTGAGCAGGACTGTTTGAAAATTAGTCTTCATGTGTTTTTCTGCCCAATGCAGTCGTTTCTGCTTGTGAGCATTGGTTAGTGGTGGCCGAATGGAAGGTTTATGCACAGTTGCAAGACTCTGGAGGACTCTACACCTTGATGTCCGTGGGACTCCAGAGGCACCAGCAGCTTCAAATATCTGTTTGCTGCTATGTAATGGTGTTTTAGCAGGTGCTCTCTTGATCTGATGCATTGATCTGGCAGAAATCTTCCTCAATGTGCCTTTATCTGCACGAAACTCTTCTGTGCTATGAATCAGCCAAAAATCTCTTAATAGTGCGATGATCACGCTTAAGTTTTCGTGAAACATCGAATGTTTTCATACGCCGTCCAAGGTATTGAACTAGGTCCTTTTTCTTCCCCATATTGCTTGAAAATTGTGCTCTGCTTAATAATATGGAACACCCTCCTTTAGTAGTTTTTCCTTTAATTGGGCTCACCAGGCAATCTAATTATCACAGGTGTCCGAGATTGTTTTCAGTGATCAAAAGTGCCCTGAGGCTGGGTTCACACTAGTGCGACACGACATCTGTCCTACTTTGGATCCGACTTTGCCCTGCGACATGAAGCCGACATATGTCCGACTTTCAATGAACGGGGATCCGACTTGGATCCCCGCCAATATCAGGCACTGTGTTTGGTATGAGTCTTGAGGGGAAACTCCAGGCCAAATTTTAAATAAAAAACCGGCATGGGTTCCCCCTCCAGGAGCATACCAGGCCCTTGGGTCTGGTCTGGATTTGAAGGGGCGCCCCTATGCCGAAAAAACGGCGTGGGGGTCCCCCCCAAAATCCAAACCAGACCCTTATCCGATCACACAACCTGGCAGGCCGCAGGGGAAGAGGGGGGGGATGAGAGAGAGGCCCCTCCTCCCTCCTGAACCATACCAGGCTGCATGCCCTCAACATGGGGGGGTTTGGTGCTCTGGGGCAAGGGGGCGACCTGCGGACCCCCCACCCCAGAGCACCCTGCCCCCATGTTGATGAGGACAGGGCCTCTTCCCGACAACCCTGGCCGTTGGTTGTCGGGGTCTGCGGGCGGGGGCTTATCGGAATCCGGGAGCCCCCTTCAATAAAGGGGTCCCCGGATCCCGGCCCCCCCACCCTATGTGAATGAGTATGGGGTACATCGTACCCCTACCCATTCACCTGGTGGAAAAAAATTGCAATAAAAAAACCACACAGCTTTTTAAAGTATTTTATTGCACAGCTCTGGGGGTCTTCTTACGACTTCGGGGGTCTCCGGTGTCGTCGCCGCGCTCTCCAGTTCTTTCTTCTGCCGGGCCACCGCTAACTTCTTTAGCTCTTTTGCTAGCGGGGCCCGGTCTTCTCCGTCGCCTTCTTCTTCTCCTGCTCTCCGGCACATATAAGCAGTTCTGACCCTTTAGAACTAAATTGCCCCTTATGAATCAGGAAGTCCCTAGGTCCACATGGTTTTACCAATGAACAATACCATGTATTTAGTGATCTCTTAGCTCCACACCTTTCCAAAATGTGCAGTGCAGCCATTGACAATTCTCCCCCCCCCCATAGATGCTGAGGAGGCACATTGTGGCTCTTCCCAAACCAGGGAAAAGCCCTAATACCCCTGACAATTTCAGACCCATCTCTCTTAACTCAAGTGTTAAATTGTATGCAAAAATGCTAGCATGTCAATTTTTTTCCATCATGCCCAAACTAATCCAGGCTGACAAGATGGGAAGGCAGACCTCTGACGCCACTAGGCACTTACTGAACATCATCCACCACGCCGAGCGAAGTCAAGAGCTTTCTCTGCCTCTATCTATTGATGTCGAGAAGGCGTTTAACCAAGTTCACTGGGGCTACATGCGCCAGGTATTGTGTAAATTCTAATTTAGTGGTCCAATATTATTGCCCATAATTGCCCTATATTTCGCCCCTTCAGCCCAAGTGTACACCTTTGGTCTCCTGTCTAAACCCTTTCAAATTACTAATGGCACATGCCAGGATTTCCCCCTGCCGCCACTGGTTTTCAACCTAATGATTGAACCTCTAGCAGAGTGTCTCCGCTCTCACCCCAACATACATGGCTTCTCCCTGGCGGGAAGGTCACATACTGTGAATCTTTTTGCTGATGATGTCATCCTTATGTTAGTTGACCCAGACATTTCCCTTCCTCATGCTCACGTGGTACTCTCTGAATTTAGTTTACTTTCATACTACAAAGTTAACTATTCCAAATCCTTTATTTTAGGATCCCCCCCCCCCCACAAAGCTCCGCATCTTCAGAAACAGTTCCAGTATGTTTGGACAGACACTAGCATACCATATTTGGGAATACTTTTGACTCCCTCCGTAGCATATTTAGCCAGTGCAAACTACAAACCTCTCATAACAAAATTAGATACTGTGCTTCGTAGTTTTGCCAAAGTGGAGCTATCTTGGGCAGGAAGATTGACTGCCTTTAAGATGTTAGTCCTCCCCAGGTCTTGTATTTGTTCACAACCACAATTTTACAAGTCCTTTTCTTCTCTCCTTAAAAAATGTATCTGGCAGGGCAAAAGGCCTAGATGTTCCCATTCAATTCTCATCAAACATAGGTCTGTTGGATAGAAATATGAAGGTATTGGGACTTTTAAGGTGCAACAACTACACAATATTCAATATAAAAAATATAATTTTATTACAAAAAAATATATATGAAAATTCATATGTACAAATATACATGAACCATCAAAATAAACATAATAGAGTTTCCAAAGTGCATACAGACAAAATTCTCTACATGTTTCGCCATTTTGTAGGCTTCCTCAGGAGTTTGTCATGCAAATACTGGAAACAAAAAAAGAAAAATAATAAATACATAATATTATTTACTCAAATTTCAAACTCAAAATTACAAAACAGAATATTATTAAGAAAAAAAGGATAACTGAAAACCATAACCAGCCCAATGGTTGCTCAAAAGTTCATCTCAAAATTAGATCTATTTATTCAAGGTATATGACCTTATTAGTATCAGTTGTAAGTACATTACCTGTAAATTTTGATGGTACAATCTAAAATGAAGAATGACCAGATAGCCAATGAGCTATCCCACACGGGGGCGCCCGTAAGGAGGGGATCATATGGTGTATCATAGAGGGGGAGAAATACTGGCACAAATAACCACCCGGATATTACTAGCACAGGAACAGAGGGCCATCTGGGGGAAATTACAAAGAAAATTCGAATAAAGTCAAATAACAATCTATGTATAAGAGTAAAGGCGTCTAATCTAGTTATACGGCACATACCCCATCAGTATTTACCTGTTTATGGCTGTTGATAGTAAAAAATATATATAAATTAGAATAGGCAAAAAAGGGGGCAGTATCTCCAAAGTACCCCAATCAGTGTCCACTCTAAAGGAAACAGAAATAGTGGAAATTACTATAAATATATGTAATAATCCCCTCTAGTTGGTCATCAGAATTTTAATTTTTAGCCATATACTTGCTAGCTGATATATACCTAGTTAATCCAATTGGATAAAGTGTGTCCACATTAGGGCATCTCTGCCGAAAAACTTGTTTTACAAAACCGATCAATCAGTTTACTGAAAAAATATAAAATATAAAAACCATTTGGGATTAAAGACCAAAGTAAACCAGACAACAGGATAAAAACCAATGTTGCCCATAAAGAGATCTAGTGCCTAAGTAATTTACCTTTGACTGATATCTAAGAACGTCTTCTCCCCAGAGTGTTGGTCATGCTACTGATTTACAAGGCTGCGATCCGGACTATATACCCCCCCTCCCCCTTCCCATTGGACGCACAATGGCGCCAAATCAATGGGCGGAGCGGGCACGTCAGTTCCGACATCACCCATCGTCAGATCCGACCCGGAAGTGACAATTCCACCACTGAAAAACCGGAGACGTCCGCCGGAAGCACCACCCCGCTCATCAGGAGAAAACATCCTGACGAGCTGGACGCACCATAAGACGGATCCGGAAGGGGAAAAGAATGCCTAAAGTATAGAAAAGGGCAGACTTCCTTTTAAAATCACGGCAGAAAGGGCACATAGGTCTGTTGGAGGTATGGGAATGGGAGTGGTAAATATTCAAGATTACTACACTGCAACCAACACAGACCAACTTAAATACTGGTTTCTCTCTGGAGAAACTCCTCTTTGGGTAGACATTGAACGTTCCCTTCCTAAATCAGAAAATCTGAGCGATCTGCTTCACACAGACAGGTGGAGGGAACTTTCCCGCTCCTCAATGCCAATCATTACTCAAGCATCCTTACTGGCATGGAGAGACATTTGCAGAGCCTCCCTGGATTCCACATACCCAGAACGACTACAACTGCCTGTTGGCGTATTGCATCTTTATATACTGGATCTCCCTACCCCCGATTGGGCACAATATGGCATATAATGGTTCAAGGACCTCATGCCCAATGGTAAGCCGACAAAAACCATATTACTCTTACAGCAATAAAAAACTCCTGGAGACCCTGTATTTTACCTTGTCCTGCACCAGGCACTTCCTGCTCTCCATGCCAACTCCTGTTATAGCTTTGCATCCTAAAATAGCAGGTTTTCCGAGACCATCTGTGAAACCTAGTAAGGGTATATCTATTTTCTATAATTTAATGCAAGACTTCTTTAGCAAACATAGCCTAATAATTAAATCGGAAGAGGATTTGCAGAGTACATTTTCTGCTTTCCAATGGCAACGGGCAATACAGACCACTTCTGATGCCCCCCACTGTGTTAGTCATTGGAAACTTGCGCTAAAGATGGTAGATGGTACCCCACACCCAATAAGCTAACAAAAATGTTCCCTGATTGCTCTTCACTCTGTTGGAGAGATTGTGACTGCATAGGTAATCTATTCCACATTCTTTGGTCATGTCTTAGTATACAAAAATATGGTTCAAAACAGTACATTAAAAGGAACATAATCACTCATGTGAACTGGAAGAAATTATTCCTTGAAAATGCATTAAAAACGTCCAAAAATAACTATAATAAAATCTTCCTCTGTATTCCATGCAGTGGATGTATGAAGAAAGGGAATGGCTGTACACTGCACTAAGATGAAGGCTTGTCCAAAATTTTTATTGTCACATGCCAGACAGATATAACAGGAACAAAGTTGACACGTTTCACACGAACATACTGTGCTTGTTCACAACATAGATATGGCCCAAACGCAAGCTTTTTAAAGTGCACACCCAGAAAGGATTCACACCTGGAATCACCTGGGTTAATTGGCTGGCTAATATATGATAGTTGGACACACCTAATAAAAACATTGCATGAACCCAAATACCATAATATAAAAAAAAAAAAGAGAGAAGAAAAATCAAAAAAATCTAATCCATAGCAACATTAGAAAAGAAAACATTGAAAAAAGGAAAAAGAAAAAGAAAAAATAATACACCATCTATAATTAATTTATGTACATTTGTAAAAACAAAAAGAGAGACAAACAAAGAATGCACATATGATATAACCAAACAATTACACGGGAATATACAAGAGCATGCTACACTAGAAAAAACAATATATATAATTGATGATTATATATCCAATCCAAACTGCTGGCTATAATCATACTCTGCTACATTGTGTCACCGTATGTTAGTGACAAAGGGCTACACTCTTACTGAACATCAAAGGAAGAATGATAAGTGTCATATGGCAGACCCTAAGTGTACATGCGACAATGGAAAAGATGCAAAACATGCCTCTATCTGAAGGATAAGGAAGTAACCCACCTCTTGAAAAAAGCTAGCACTTGAAAACGCCCATCATAAATATGCAAACAGGTTCTAACCTAAAAAGCATATCTAACCAAAAAGGAGAAATGGTGAATGACCTTAAAAAGGGGGCATATCAAACAAAATTAAGTGTACTACACTAGCATCCCTAAACCAAAGTCTGACATATCCATAATGAAAGAGTAAGAGAGGGCTAGTCACAGGTGTAGTATATCACTGAATATAAAAAAAAAAAAAATGTCCCATCATCAGAATAAACACCAAATCAACTAAAATAAAACAGAATAAAATAAAAATCCAAGGCGTATAAAGCAATACGTTTAGATGTATAAAAGAGAGGATAAAGAGAAATGGACAACAGTAAAAGACTCTAATCTCATTTTCAATTTGTCCATCTGATCATCCCCCACAGCTACTACCCTTTGTTCCACTTGACCCTCCCTTCTAGATTGTAAGCTCTAACGAGCAGGGCCCTCTGATCCCTCCTGTATTGAATTGTATTGTAACTGTACTGTCTTCCCTGATGTTGTAAAGCGCTGCACAAACTGTTGGCGCTATATAAATCCTGTATAATAATAATAATAATCATAAAAATGTGTTATATCCCATTCAAAGTTTAAACCATGGGGTATTTGTGTCTTGAACTAAAGATTTCTGGCCCATCCCCAAACGACGTACTTTGTGACAAAATGCATAGGGTGGGGCCTATGACGGTGACATCATCACGTGACCTATTCCTGATTGGTTGGTTTACGAGCGAACCTGGAGAGAAGCCGATAGGGACGCCGCATGACATATGAGGATTTTGACACATGCTGTTTTCTATGTGGATTTCTGCACTTTATCCTATCATTAAATTGGTGTTATCGTAATACACTATGGAGGCGTTTTTCTGCTTTTATTTTTGAGTCTTGCCGGAACAGTGAAGGTGGATGCAGACTGTATGGTTTGAGGGAGACCTATTTCCTTGCATCCTGTTTGACCACCTGTAATTCAGTGGTCTTTTACATCTGGTAAGCAGTTTGTGTAACTCACATTGGGTGCAGAATGGGATCCTCCTTTCTCACATACGACATCTCTTCACCTGTTGTGTCTACTGCATGGAACACAGAGTAAGCTTTTATTATTGTTCTTTTTGGACTTATTTTGTGCATTTTCAAGGAATAATTTCTTGTGGTTCACATGAGCGATTCTGTGCCTTTCAAGAGCCATATTTTTGCAACTTTTGATCTGATGCTTACCTTCAGCGCTGCACTGCTGTTTATGATTGTTTTGAAGTTTGTATTATGACTTTTGAGTGCTGGCAGCTCATCTTCTTTACTCAAGCGCAGTGTTTTTTCTTATTATTTGGTTGTATGTCTAAGTATTCACAGCTTCTGGGGGAAAATCTTTTATTTTATATCCACAATTTTGGGTATTCACTGATACAGACATTTTTATACTTGAGGCCATTAGAATAGTAGGTTATTACATTAGTTTTTCTCTTCCCCTTTTCAGTCTATTTGTATTGGAGAGTAGCCTTGGTTGCAGATCTAGGCACTATGTGTTGAGTCCTATTGTGCTTTACACACTATGTGAGTATTCCGATTGAGCTTATATATGCCACTTGCTGGACATGTTATGATTGTCCATGCATTATTTGAGAGCTAATTCTCTATCTTATCCATTTTAGCCGGGTCTAGATGTGTCTGCTGTGGCCATGCAGCAGTCCCTCTCCCTTTTTGGTGCTGATGGTCAAATGGGAGTCCATTGGTAACTGCTTGGGTAAGCCAGGGATGGTCTTGACAGAGTGAATTAAATAATGTCAACAATTACACAGATTTTTATTGTATGTTAAATTAATTGTACATCATGCTTTTTGTTCTATTTTATTTGTATTGTAGTGAATTAAACATTAGTGGTCTTCAAAAAACCCTGAAGAAGCTGTTTTTGGCAAAACATGTTGGGATAAGAGATGATACTGAAAGCTGTGGGAGTTTATCAAGTGACCAAGGAAGGATGTGTAGATGGAGAAGAGAAGGGGTCTGAATACAGAAATTTGGGGGACCCCTACAGAAAAAGGAAGTGGAGAGAAGGAGAATTATAGGCAACACTGAAGGAGTAACAAATACAAAAAATTCCGCATGGCCTAAATGGTGAGCAGATACAAAAAGCAATAGACAAAATGGTGAAAACAGAAATACATATATAAATTGAAGTGCTAAACATGTGAATAAAAATAAATTCAAAGTAACACCGTGCTCAATACTAAATCAATAAACAAATGTCCATATAAAAAAACATATAAAAAGTCTCTGATGTGACAATGAAAGAGTTCAATGTAAATGAAGTGTTGGTGCTCCCTTAATCTTGAAAGAAACAAGTGAAGTGAAGATGGCCACCACCAATATAGGAGAGGCTTACCAGAAACAATGGACCCCAAAAAACATACGTTCAAAGGGTCAACTGGGCATGGTATAAACCACTGTAGAATCTGGATCCTTTGCTGTAGTTCCCAAAAACGTCTCACATGTCAGACAAATGCAGGAGGGTGAGCTGATGCTAAGTACTTGAGAATGGTTACCCAATGATGCCAGCAAAAGAACCAGGTGAAGTATAAATGGAAAAGAGAAGGTCGCATAGCGTGATACTGTATATAGGTTGAATTTAATATAGGTAGGAACACTTACATTTAGGAGATGAAACAAGCGCTTGTCAAAATGTAAAAATGGCAACAGTGGAGTCTCTCGACTTGTTTCACAACAAAGTGCATCATCTGGGGTATCCATCCACTGTTGCCCTCCAGAAATATATAGACAATATGAGCCCCCAATGAAGAGGCCCTCCCCTGGGTGTCCATCGCATGAGCAACTACTTCCAGGTCATCAAAGATGGCTTCCAGGCGTGCGCTCCAAGCCTCCATGAGGAATACACTGTGGACATTATGATTGGCTCGGGCGTGTCCAAGGGGTATGTCTATGTATTGAAGTCCGGCTGAAGGAGCCTAGGAGGCGCTGCATATGACGCAGCATGCCAACCCTCACGCTGAGCCGCATGTTCAACGCCCAACATAGACGGCAAAGGGGCATACCAAACCCAACCCCGCACGTCACAGGCGCGACACATCACGTGGGGTGCAGCCCGCACTACGTCACGTGGGGGTCACGTGCTGCACTCCAAATCTGGACTACAAGGAAGCAGATGCGCTCCAACCACCGTGTGTCACCGACGCGGCCCGCAATACACGCAACACACAGCGTGAGACGTCTAGTGCACTCCAAACGTCAACAGCCTATGGACCAGATGCATTCCACCCAGTGAATGGGAAAAAACTTTATTTATAAAATGAAATCGGTTCAATAAAAAGGGGGGAATGTACAAATATATACATTGTATAAATGCTGTCACTATAAAGTGCACAGCGCTAATGAAGTTCCATGTTCCAATATTGTGGATTCAAAAAAGACACCACGTCAGGATAAACAAGACATCATGTCAGGATGAGCCTACAAATAGAATATAAATGATTAAAACCATGAAACCTGTTTCCCTTATATAATAAGTGAACCACATTGCAAAATGGTTAAACTGGGATATGTGAACTAAATGGGAATTGGTTATAAACTCCCATATGACCAATAGTGTAGGTGAAAACCTCACACTATAGGTTGCTCACTAGATGGACTTCCCCTAGAGCAGACCCACAAAGGGGGACTGTGATCAAACCAATAATAAATACAATCACCTATTGAGTGATGCAATGTGAATTCCACACACATAGGCCGTCAGGTTTGAACGTTGAGTGGGATATCAACGCTTTTATCAATAAGTCTTAATATTGGTGTTATCTTTCTTTGTGCGTATTTTTAGCTTTCTCCTTGATCTTATGAGAACATGTGTCTATACATTTTTATACGTATATTCTATATGTTTTTTTATCGATTTTACAATTTTATCGAATTCACATTCACATTACAACCACTTTAAGCATATCTGTTTAATCAACAAATTATGCTGTAATATTCTTTCTTTGTTACCTTAAAGATTAAAACATAATTTTTTTGAGTTGGTCCGTCAAAACATCATTCTCTTCAAAAACTATTACTACCTAGGTGGAAATTATGCACTGAGGGGTCCTGTATTGCCCAGACACTGGGGAATAGCCTTAGTCTGGCTCCCACCTGATTCATCTGGGTGGGTGCACCTTTAAAAAGACATGCATTGTTACAAAGGAACAAAATATGAAACATTTTTTTTTTTTTTCAAAATGTTTGATATTTTTTCATTTTTTTAGTCCATGTGATCCTTGGAACATTTGCCACATATAAGGGAGTCTAGGATACCAATTTTATGCAACCTGACCGAAGTGAAACAAGCCCTCAGAAGTAGGTATAATTGCATAAGTCTCTGTGTTACATTGAGGGAGCATTGGGGCACGGCCTCCAATGCCTCCTCCCATTGATCCTCAACAAAAGGGCCAAGATCCCTCTGCCATCTCTCCCCCACCTTCAAAGAAAATGAGGTTAGATAATGATTTAGCAACATTGCATAGCACCTGGATAAAAACCCCTTGGTAGAAGTCATATCCGCCATCATATTAAACACAGGTGTTGGAGACTGTTGCCATTCTACCACTGAGTCTTGTGCTGTTACAGCATGTTTAAGCTGGATGTAGTAGAAGAGCATAGACCGAGGAAAGGAAAACTTTGCACTGGGTTCCTTAAAGGAGCATAAAAACCCATTTCTAAAAATGTGACGAAGTAGAGTTATTCCCCATTTACACCATCTTGGGGCTTGTTGTATTCTGGACAGAATGCGAGTGCCCAGCGGGCGCGATGACCGCTGAGCACCCGCAATCGCTCTCAGGGGAGAGGAGACTGATTGTGTGTTCATACTAAGTATGAACACTGATCTCTCTCTCCTCCTAGTCAGTCCCGACCCCCCACAGTTATAACACACCTAGGGAACACAGTTGGCTCCTTGATCGCCACCTAGTGATAACCCCTTCCCTGCCAGTGACATTTATACAGCAATCAGTGCATTATTATAGCACTGATTGCTGTATAATTGTCACTGGTTCCAAAAATGTGTCAAAAGTGTCCGATCTGTCCGCCCCAGTCCCGATAAAAGTCACTGATCACCGCGATTAGGCCCCTTTCACACTGTCGAATTTACTGTCGGATTTGCGGCGCTATTTGGCCGCTAGCGGTGCGGTTTTACCCCTGCTAGCGGCCGAGAAAGGGTTAAAAACCACCGTCCTGCTAGTGCACCACTCCAGTGTGAAAGCCCTCGGGGCTTTCACACTAGAGACACAGCAACGGCTGTTTCAGGTCGGTTTGCTTTTGCTATTTTTAGCGCAATAGCGCCTGCAAAACGACCCAGTGTGAAAGGGTCTTTTTTTTTTTAATTGGGATATTCATTATAGCAAAAAGTAAAAGATATTGGGGGTTATTTACTAAAGACAAATCCACTTGAAATTGCAATGAAAGTGCACTTGGAAGTGCAGTTGCTGTAAATCTGAGGGGTAGATCTGAAATGAGGGGAAGCTCTGCTGATTTTATTATCCAATCATGTGCAAGCTAAAATTCAGTTTTTTATTTTCCTTGCATGTCCCCCTCGGATCTACAGCGACTGCACTTCCAAGTGCACTTTCAGTGCAATTTCAAGTGCACTTTGCAGTGCAAAGTGGAGTTGCCTTTAGTAAATAATCCCCATTGTGTTTTTTTCTAAATTGTTGCTCTTCTTTTGTTTATAGTGCAAAAAATTTAAACCGCAGGTGATCAAATACCACCAAAAGAAAGCTCTATTTGTGGGGAAAAAAATAATGTCAATGTTGTTTGGGTACAGTGTAGCAGGACCGTGCAATTGTCAGTTAAATCTACGCAGTGCCGTATCGCAAAAAAATGGCCTGGTGATTGAGCAGTCAAATCTTCCAGGGTTGAAGTGGTTAAGTGCGTATGTTGGTAAAAGGCAGTTAGATTTAGCAAAGGCTGCATCCTCCAAACCAGTAGGAATATTGAGCACCCTTGTTTGGTTACTTTTTTAATTACTCCTGTGGTCCCTGCCTGGCTTGTATGACCCTGCATCCTACATTTCTCTGATGTGTGCCTTTTGTTGGAGGTTTGCATTTCATGGCTAGGCTTCCTATTGATTACTATTATACCTGAACAGCCCACAGTTACCTTATATGAATTTTTGTACCAGTTGGTCTTTGATGCTGGGTCCGCCTACCAAGGTTTCACTGAAAAGGCCTTTCTAAATGTTACTACAAGACAAGTTATCATCTAATAATGTCCACTGAGGCTTCTGTGATGAAATTACCAGCCAGGTCTTAATTCTTTCAGGGCTGGAACATTTGTTGCACACTCTTTGTTTTGTAGATCTTTAAATCATAAGGGTTTTCTTGTGCTCATAACGTTAGGACTGCCACATTTGGGGTTTACATAATGTCACTTTCGGATCAAAACTGAGGCTTGGAATGCACACTGATCTGTGAGAGAGAAATGTGGCAGGGGGAATGAGATACTACAAGCTACATTGGTGCCAGTGTTCTGACGAGAATTGCCCCCTGTCGAATAATTCCCGCCCTGTACTGCGCATGTGCAGCGCATGTGTAGTACGGAGCCGCCAAAAGTCTCCAAACATTGGAATACGCTCCCGATGCTCGTGCAAGTCTGCAAGGGCGGACTTGTTAATGATGGGCACGTGTGAGGGGCAGATGGCAACAGAAGGGGGCTTATTTAGTAATGATGGGCAGTGCTGTTAAGATGGGGGCGGAATGTGTCACGAAACTCAAACACATCTCAAACACATCTCCTAAACAAATATATCTCTGCTATTCTTCCTACACGTGTTTCCCTTAACACGTGTAGGAAGAATAGCAGAGATATATTTGTTTTGGGTTATCGGGATTATTTGGGTTAACTGTGTTCCCTAATGTGTGTTCTAACTTTATGGGGGTGGGACTGACTAGGGGAAGAGATTAATCGGTGTTCATACATTGTATGAACACATGATCAGTCTCCTGGCCCCTGAGAGAACCCGGGATTTGTGTGTTTAAACACACACATCCCTGTTCTTGTTCTGTAACAAAAAATCACAGGTGCCTGGCAGTCATCACGACCGATGGGCACTCGCATCTGCTCCGGGGACACGCTTCGGGCACATGCCGTGCGCGCCGCCATAGGCGTCTTAAAGAACCAACGTACAGCTACGACGGCTCACGCAGGGGAGCCAGCCTTCCGCAGTATAACTGTGGTGGCTGGTCCGGAAGCAATTAAACATGCCCAGTCATGATCACTCTCAGTGGGCTGGCACTTAGATTGTGGTCCCGTAAGCTGGAACATCTTTATGCATGGTGAGGCTGAGTGTCATCGTCATGTATCAGTGACTGCATGGTGTGAGTTTGACCAGCCATTTGTCACAAGTTGGTGAAAGTGGCCAGGGTCTGACACCATAATCTGTGACAGCACAGATATGAGGGGGTTCATCTTTAATTCTGTAAGTGAATAAAGCTTTTTCAATCTGTTATTGATGCCTGGCTGCGGGTTCATGTCTGGGGTCCAGTACGTGTCTGTTCACCGGTTCAGGTGTGATTCAGGTCCAATTTTTCACCTGATTCACACCCGAACCAGTGTTCTGTCGAATACTGTAGATCGTCGGATAATGCCTCGTATGATCTGCGAATGAGCAGTATGTAACGTCTGCCGATTAGCTGGCGTGAGGTCAACACTGCGCATGCACAGATCATCGGAGGTATTATCTGATGCAGTGATTGTAATCGACAGAACACCAGTGGAGTGATCCTGTGAGCTGGAGGAAGGCAGAGCTAGAAACAAAGAGGGAGGGGGATGGGAAGTATAGTACCCTCTCAAACACCAATAGAAACGTTTTCCTTCTCCACACACAACTCCAAATGATTGCACATAGAACAACCATTTTCTGTAACCCCAGCCATATTGTATATTTTTTAAAACCAACCTGCAAGACAAAGGCATAATGAGCTAGTATGACTAGCATACTAGCTCATTATGCATTACTTACCTTAGATTGGGGCCCCACTCCAGCCAATCACAGCGCCTCTCCGGCGCTGTGATTGGCCGGAGCGGCGAAGACGTGACTCTGCGCATGCACGCGGGAGCCATCAAATCCAGCTAAGCCGGATTTGTGAATGGGATTAACCCTATGAATGTGCCGTTATCTACGGTGCGCATGCGCCGTAGACACCGATGCATGTCATTTTTTGCAAATATCTCCTAAACCATGTAGGTTTAGGAGATATTTCTTGCACCTACAGGTAAGCCTTAATCTAGGTTTACCTGTAGGTACAAGTTGCATAAGTGGGTTTACAACCACTTTAATGCTTGTGTGTGTTTTTTCTTGTACGGCAAGGTACCGAGTTCACTTTAATGCTAGCTCAACAGCTGTGGATATTTACAAAATTAAAAAATGTGTGCGCTGGTCTTATAAATCGTGAACACAAACAGCTGCTGCAAAATAATGTGACTAACATAAAAAATACAGTGAAGGTGATAAAAATGAAGCGCTATGTGTCCAAAAAACCTAAGAAGAAACCTAGGTTCAACAAGTGCAAAAAAATATATAAAAAAATATAAATCTGGAACCAATTAAAGTGCACACAAATGTGATAATTGACAAATTATGTCCATAACACAAAATATATATAATGAGTAAGTGATGAAAGCTGGGTTGGAGACCAAGTAGATCATTAGACAGCTCTTCAAAAAATTGAAATTAATGGGGTACTCTTACCAGAGCCTGTGGACCCACTTGTCAGCGACAGTGGATCATAAAAGCATAAGAATTCCACGGGGTGGACTCTGCGGCTTGTCTGGAGACTTTCACCCTCGGAGATCCTGGATCGAAGTCCACAGCCAAACGATATTGGTCACGGTCACCGTGTCTTGAATCGTAATAAGATTCTCAAAGGACCCACCATTAGGGATGAGCTCGGTGTTCGAGTCGAACATACATTCGACTTGAACATCGGCTGTTCGATCGTTCGACGAAGATCGAACGATTTGGGCCGTTCGCGCCTAATTCGAGTGATGCGAATGGCCCACAATGCACTACGCCATCGCAGTGTCATCCAGGCGCTGTGATTGGCCAAGCATGCACTGTGACCCCGCATGCTTGGCCAATCACAGCGCCGGCAGCAGGAGAGCAATGATTGGCCACAGGCAGGATGCCTGTGGCCAATTATTGCTGAGGGTGTTTAGTACACGCCCCACACTATAAAAGGCCGCCAGCACGGCGGCCTAGTGTAGTGTGTTCCGGAGCAGGGAAAGAGAAGCATAGGCAGGGACAGTGACATTTTTTTTTCTTGCTTAACCTGGATTCCTTTAGTTTAGGGAAAGAGAAGGATAGGTAGGGAGAGTGTCAGTGTGTTTTACTGTGCTAATTCTTGTTTGTAGGGACAGGGAAGGACAGTGAGGGAAATTCTCCTTGTGCTATACTGTGCTAAAGCATTGATCATCAACCATCTTTAAAAAAACATTTTTTATAGGGACAGAAAACTATAGGTAGGGAGAGTGTCAGTGTGTTTTACTGTGCTAATCCTTGTTTGTAGGGACAGGGAAGGACAGTGAGGGAAATTCTCCTTGTGCTATAGTGTGCTAAAGCATTGATCATCAACCATCTTTAAAAAAACATTTTTTATAGGGACAGAAAACTATAGGTAGGGAGAGTGTCAGTGTGTTTTACTGTGCTAATCCTTGTTTGTAGGGACAGGGAAGGACAGTGAGGGAAATTCTCCTTGTGCTATAGTGTGCTAAAGCATTGATCATCAACCATCTTTAAAAAAGCATTTTTTATAGGGACAGAAAACTATAGGTAGGGAGAGTGTCAGTGTGTTTTACTGTGCTAATCCTTGTTTGTAGGGACAGGGAAGGACAGTGAGGGAAATTCTCCTTGTGCTATAGTGTGCTAAAGCATTGATCATCAACCATCTTTAAGAAAATATTTTTTATAGGGACAGAAAACTATAGGTAGGGAGAGTGTCAGTGTGTTTTACTGTGCTAATCCTTGTTTGTAGGGACAGGGAAGGACAGTGAGGGAAATTCTCCTTGTGCTATACTGTGCTAAAGCATTGATCATCAACCATCTTTTTAAAAATTTTTTTTATAGGGACAGAAAACTATAGGTAGGGAGAGTGTCAGTGTGTTTTACTGTGCTAATCCTTGTTTGTAGGGACAGGGAAGGACAGTGAGGGAAATTCTCCTTGTGCTATACTGTGCTAAAGCATTGATCATCAACCATCTTTAAAAAAACATTTTTTATAGGGACAGAAAACTATAGGTAGGGAGAGTGTCAGTGTGTTTTACTGTGCTAATCCTTGTTTGTAGGGACAGGGAAGGACAGTGAGGGAAATTCTCCTTGTGCTATAGTGTGCTAAAGCATTGATCATCAACCATCTTTAAAAAAACATTTTTTATAGGGACAGAAAACTATAGGTAGGGAGAGTGTCAGTGTGTTTTACTGTGCTAATCCTTGTTTGTAGGGACAGGGAAGGACAGTGAGGGAAATTCTCCTTGTGCTATAGTGTGCTAAAGCATTGATCATCAACCATCTTTAAAAAAACATTTTTTATAGGGACAGAAAACTATAGGTAGGGAGAGTGTCAGTGTGTTTTACTGTGCTAATCCTTGTTTGTAGGGACAGGGAAGGACAGTGAGGGAAATTCTCCTTGTGCTATAATGTGCTAAAGCATTGATCATCAACCATCTTTAAAAAAACATTTTTTATAGGGACAGAAAACTATAGGTAGGGAGAGTGTCAGTGTGTTTTACTGTACTAATCCTTGTTTGTAGGGACAGGGAAGGACAGTGAGGGAAATTCTCCTTGTGCTATAGTGTGCTAAAGCATTGATCATCAACCATCTTTAAAAAAACATTTTTTATAGGGACAGAAAACTATAGGTAGGGAGAGTGTCAGTGTGTTTTACTGTGCTAATCCTTGTTTGTAGGGACAGGGAAGGACAGTGAGGGAAATTCTCCTTGTGCTATACTGTGCTAAAGCATTGATCATCAACCATCTTTAAAAAAACATTTTTTATAGGGACAGAAAACTATAGGTAGGGAGAGTGTCAGTGTGTTTTACTGTGCTAATCCTTGTTTGTAGGGACAGGGAAGGACAGTGAGGGAAATTCTCCTTGTGCTATAGTGTGCTAAAGCATTGATCATCAACCATCTTTAAAAAAACATTTTTTATAGGGACAGAAAACTATAGGTAGGGAGAGTGTCAGTGTGTTTTACTGTGCTAATCCTTGTTTGTAGGGACAGGGAAGGACAGTGAGGGAAATTCTCCTTGTGCTATACTGTGCTAAAGCATTGATCATCAACCATCTTTAAAAAAACATTTTTTATAGGGACAGAAAACTATAGGTAGGGAGAGTGTCAGTGTGTTTTACTGTGCTAATCCTTGTTTGTAGGGACAGGGAAGGACAGTGAGGGAAATTCTCCTTGTGCTATAGTGTGCTAAAGCATTGATCATCAACCATCTTTAAAAAAAAATTTTTTATAGGGACAGAAAACTATAGGTAGGGAGAGTGTCAGTGTGTTTTACTGTGCTAATCCTTGTTTGTAGGGACAGGGAAGGACAGTGAGGGAAATTCTCCTTGTGCTATAGTGTGCTAAAGCATTGATCATCAACCATCTTTAAAAAAAATTTTTTTATAGGGACAGAAAACTATAGGTAGGGAGAGTGTCAGTGTGTTTTACTGTGCTAATCCTTGTTTGTAGGGACAGGGAAGGACAGTGAGGGAAATTCTCCTTGTGCTATACTGTGCTAAAGCATTGATCATCAACCATCTTTAAAAAAACATTTTTTATAGGGACAGAAAACTATAGGTAGGGAGAGTGTCAGGGTGTTTTACTGTGCTAATCCTTGTTTGTAGGGACAGGGAAGGACAGTGAGGGAAATTCTCCTTGTGCTGTAGTGTGCTAAAGCATTGATCATCAACCATCTTTAAAAAAAAAAAAATTATAGGGACAGAAAACTATAGGTAGGGAGAGTGTCAGTGTGTTTTACTGTGCTAATCCTTGTTTGTAGGGACAGGGAAGGACAGTGAGGGAAATTCTCCTTGTGCTATAGTGTGCTAAAGCATTGATCATCAACCATCTTTAAAAAAACATTTTTTATAGGGACAGAAAACTATAGGTAGGGAGAGTGTCAGTGTGTTTTACTGTGCTAATCCTTGTTTGTAGGGACAGGGAAGGACAGTGAGGGAAATTCTCCTTGTGCTATAGTGTGCTAAAGCATTGATCATCAACCATCTTTAAAAAAGCATTTTTTATAGGGACAGAAAACTATAGGTAGGGAGAGTGTCAGTGTGTTTTACTGTGCTAATCCTTGTTTGTAGGGACAGGGAAGGACAGTGAGGGAAATTCTCCTTGTGCTATACTGTGCTAAAGCATTGATCATCAACCATCTTTAAAAAAACATTTTTTATAGGGACAGAAAACTATAGGTAGGGAGAGTGTCAGTGTGTTTTACTGTGCTAATCCTTGTTTGTAGGGACAGGGAAGGACAGTGAGGGAAATTCTCCTTGTGCTATAGTGTGCTAAAGCATTGATCATCAACCATCTTTAAAAAAAAAATTTTATAGGGACAGAAAAGTATAGGTAGGGAGAGTGTCAGTGTGTTTTACTGTGCTAATCCTTGTTTGTAGGGACAGGGAAGGACAGTGAGGGAAATTCTCCTTGTGCTATACTGTGCTAAAGCATTGATCATCAACCATCTTTAAAAAAACATTTTTTATAGGGACAGAAAACTATAGGTAGGGAGAGTGTCAGTGTGTTTTACTGTGCTAATCCTTGTTTGTAGGGACAGGGAAGGACAGTGAGGGAAATTCTCCTTGTGCTATAGTGTGCTAAAGCATTGATCATCAACCATCTTTAAAAAAAAAATTTTTATAGGGACAGAAAACTATAGGTAGGGAGAGTGTCAGTGTGTTTTACTGTGCTAATCCTTGTTTGTAGGGACAGGGAAGGACAGTGAGGGAAATTCTCCTTGTGCTATAGTGTGCTAAAGCATTGATCATCAACCATCTTTAAAAAAACATTTTTTATAGGGACAGAAAACTATAGGTAGGGAGAGTGTCAGTGTGTTTTACTGTGCTAATCCTTGTTTGTAGGGACAGGGAAGGACAGTGAGGGAAATTCTCCTTGTGCTATAGTGTGCTAAAGCATTGATCATCAACCATCTTTAAAAAAGCATTTTTTATAGGGACAGAAAACTATAGGTAGGGAGAGTGTCAGTGTGTTTTACTGTGCTAATCCTTGTTTGTAGGGACAGGGAAGGACAGTGAGGGAAATTCTCCTTGTGCTATAGTGTGCTAAAGCATTGATCATCAACCATCTTTAAAAAAACATTTTTTATAGGGACAGAAAACTATAGGTAGGGAGAGTGTCAGTGTGTTTTACTGTGCTAATCTTGTTTGTAGGGACAGGGAAGGACAGTGAGGGAAATTCTCCTTGTGCTATAGTGTGCTAAAGCATTGATCCTCAACCATCTTTAAAAAAGCATTTTTTATAGGGACAGAAAACTATAGGTAGGGAGAGTGTCAGTGTGTTTTACTGTGCTAATCCTTGTTTGTAGGGACAGGGAAGGACAGTGAGGGAAATTTCTCCTTGTGCTATACTGTGCTAAAGCATTGATCATCAACCATCTTTAAAAAAACATTTTTTATAGGGACAGAAAACTATAGGTAGGGAGAGTGTCAGTGTGTTTTACTGTGCTAATCCTTGTTTGTAGGGACAGGGAAGGACAGTGAGGGAAATTCTCCTTGTGCTATAGTGTGCTAAAGCATTGATCATCAACCATCTTTAAAAAAAAAAATTTTATAGGGACAGAAAACTATAGGTAGGGAGAGTGTCAGTGTGTTTTACTGTGCTAATCCTTGTTTGTAGGGACAGGGAAGGACAGTGAGGGAAATTCTCCTTGTGCTATAGTGTGCTAAAGCATTGATCATCAACCATCTTTAAAAAACATTTTTTTATAGGGACAGAAAACTATAGGTAGGGAGAGTGTCAGTGTGTTTTACTGTGCTAATCCTTGTTTGTAGGGACAGGGAAGGACAGTGAGGGAAATTCTCCTTGTGCTATACTGTGCTAAAGCATTGATCATCAACCATCTTTAAAAAAACATTTTTTATAGGGACAGAAAACTATAGGTAGGGAGAGTGTCAGTGTGTTTTACTGTGCTAATCCTTGTTTGTAGGGACAGGGAAGGACAGTGAGGGAAATTCTCCTTGTGCTGTAGTGTGCTAAAGCATTGATCATCAACCATCTTTAAAAAAAAAAAATTATAGGGACAGAAAACTATAGGTAGGGAGAGTGTCAGTGTGTTTTACTGTGCTAATCCTTGTTTGTAGGGACAGGGAAGGACAGTGAGGGAAATTCTCCTTGTGCTATAGTGTGCTAAAGCATTGATCATCAACCATCTTTAAAAAAACATTTTTTATAGGGACAGAAAACTATAGGTAGGGAGAGTGTCAGTGTGTTTTACTGTGCTAATCCTTGTTTGTAGGGACAGGGAAGGACAGTGAGGGAAATTCTCCTTGTGCTATAGTGTGCTAAAGCATTGATCATCAACCATCTTTAAAAAAGCATTTTTTATAGGGACAGAAAACTATAGGTAGGGAGAGTGTCAGTGTGTTTTACTGTGCTAATCCTTGTTTGTAGGGACAGGGAAGGACAGTGAGGGAAATTCTCCTTGTGCTATACTGTGCTAAAGCATTGATCATCAACCATCTTTAAAAAAACATTTTTTATAGGGACAGAAAACTATAGGTAGGGAGAGTGTCAGTGTGTTTTACTGTGCTAATCCTTGTTTGTAGGGACAGGGAAGGACAGTGAGGGAAATTCTCCTTGTGCTATAGTGTGCTAAAGCATTGATCATCAACCATCTTTAAAAAAAATTTTTTATAGGGACAGAAAACTATAGGTAGGGAGAGTGTCAGTGTGTTTTACTGTGCTAATCCTTGTTTGTAGGGACAGGGAAGGACAGTGAGGGAAATTCTCCTTGTGCTATACTGTGCTAAAGCATTGATCATCAACCATCTTTAAAAAAACATTTTTTATAGGGACAGAAAACTATAGGTAGGGAGAGTGTCAGTGTGTTTTACTGTGCTAATCCTTGTTTGTAGGGACAGGGAAGGACAGTGAGGGAAATTCTCCTTGTGCTATAGTGTGCTAAAGCATTGATCATCAACCATCTTTAAAAAAATTTTTTTTATAGGGACAGAAAACTATAGGTAGGGAGAGTGTCAGTGTGTTTTACTGTGCTAATCCTTGTTTGTAGGGACAGGGAAGGACAGTGAGGGAAATTCTCCTTGTGCTATAGTGTGCTAAAGCATTGATCATCAACCATCTTTAAAAAAACATTTTTTATAGGGACAGAAAACTATAGGTAGGGAGAGTGTCAGTGTGTTTTACTGTGCTAATCCTTGTTTGTAGGGACAGGGAAGGACAGTGAGGGAAATTCTCCTTGTGCTATAGTGTGCTAAAGCATTGATCATCAACCATCTTTAAAAAAGCATTTTTTATAGGGACAGAAAACTATAGGTAGGGAGAGTGTCAGTGTGTTTTACTGTGCTAATCCTTGTTTGTAGGGACAGGGAAGGACAGTGAGGGAAATTCTCCTTGTGCTATAGTGTGCTAAAGCATTGATCATCAACCATCTTTAAAAAAACATTTTTTATAGGGACAGAAAACTATAGGTAGGGAGAGTGTCAGTGTGTTTTACTGTGCTAATCTTGTTTGTAGGGACAGGGAAGGACAGTGAGGGAAATTCTCCTTGTGCTATAGTGTGCTAAAGCATTGATCCTCAACCATCTTTAAAAAAGTATTTTTTATAGGGACAGAAAACTATAGGTAGGGAGAGTGTCAGTGTGTTTTACTGTGCTAATCCTTGTTTGTAGGGACAGGGAAGGACAGTGAGGGAAATTTCTCCTTGTGCTATACTGTGCTAAAGCATTGATCATCAACCATCTTTAAAAAAACATTTTTTATAGGGACAGAAAACTATAGGTAGGGAGAGTGTCAGTTTGTTTTACTGTGCTAATCCTTGTTTGTAGGGACAGGGAAGGACAGTGAGGGAAATTCTCCTTGTGCTATAGTGTGCTAAAGCATTGATCATCAACCATCTTTAAAAAAATTTTTTTATAGGGACAGAAAACTATAGGTAGGGAGAGTGTCAGTGTGTTTTACTGTGCTAATCCTTGTTTGTAGGGACAGGGAAGGACAGTGAGGGAAATTCTCCTTGTGCTATAGTGTGCTAAAGCATTGATCATCAACCATCTTTAAAAAAACATTTTTTATAGGGACAGAAAACTATAGGTAGGGAGAGTGTCAGTGTGTTTTACTGTGCTAATCCTTGTTTGTAGGGACAGGGAAGGACAGTGAGGGACATTCTCCTTGTGCTATACTGTGCTAAAGCATTGATCATCAACCATCTTTAAAAAAACATTTTTTATAGGGACAGAAAACTATAGGTAGGGAGAGTGTCAGTGTGTTTTACTGTGCTAATCCTTGTTTGTAGGGACAGGGAAGGACAGTGAGGGAAATTCTCCTTGTGCTATAGTGTGCTAAAGCATTGATCATCAACCATCTTTAAAAAAACATTTTTTATAGGGACAGAAAACTATAGGTAGGGAGAGTGTCAGTGTGTTTTACTGTGCTAATCCTTGTTTGTAGGGACAGGGAAGGACAGTGAGGGAAATTCTCCTTGTGCTATACTGTGCTAAAGCATTCCTCATCAACCATCTTTGAAATCCTTGTTTTTTGGACAGTCAGGGAAATTGTCGTTGTGCTATTCTGTGCGAAAGCAATCATCCTCAACCATATTTAGAAATCCTTAAGTAAAGGGACAGAGAAGGACACCTGAAGGTAGCCCTTATTGCTTTTTTCCCATCTCCCTGCAGGCCATCCATTAGAATGTCTGGAAGGCAAACAAGGAGAGGCAGACAGTCAGGAGGCAATAAAAGAGGGCAAGCAGGCTCTGTGTCTGGGGGCAACAGTGCTGGTCGTGGACGCGGTGCATTGTCATCAGCACATGGCCATGGGACACGCTTGTCCTTCTTTTCGGCAGCTGGACATGTTGAGCCACATCATGCCGAAGACTTGGTAGAGTGGATGACCAAGCCCTCCTCCTCCTCCTCATCCTCTCTCACCCAGGCTCAGGGTACTGGCAAAGCAGCTGCCAAAGCGTCCTCTTCCCTGGTATCAATGTCAGACTCATCATCAGTCACTCCTTCCCTAGACCCACCATGTCCTCCTCCTGAGGAGTCCCCCGAACTGTTTGAGCACAGTGTTGGGTACATGCTCCAGGAGGATGCCCAGCGTTTCGAAGGGTCTGATGATGAAACCCAGCTACAGGAAGGCAGTAGCGTGAGAGCAGACAGAGGGGATGCTCAAGAAGGACACCAATCTGGCAGTCATGTTCCAGCAGCTGCAGCATACTGCCAGATTGGCTCCAGTGATGAGGAGGGAGGGGATGATGAGGTCACTGACTCCACGTGGGTGCCTAATAGGAGAGAGGAGGAGGAGGAGGATGAGGAGGAGGCACATCTCCAACGAGGCAGGATGCCCTTTTTGGCCAGCGTAAGGGCAGTACACCAACGGAATCACACCGCAGAGCTCCGCCTGTGCAGGGCGCTGCCTCTGCCGTCATTCAAAAAGTTCTTTGGTGTGGGCCTTTTTTGAGGCTAGTGCATCAGATCGCACAGCTGCTGTTTGCAACATATGTCTCAAGCGTATATCGCGTGGCCAAAACTTCAGCCGCTTGGGTACCACATGCTTGACCAGACATATGTTGACCTGCCATGCAGCTCGTTGGCAAGCCTACCTCAAAGACCCACACCAAAAAACAAAGCGGACTTCTCCTTGCACCGCATCAGCTGGGATCTCCAACCCCACTATAACTTCAGTCCTCTCTGAAACATGCACTGAGAGGAATGAAGGTGTAGAATTAGGTGTGTCACAGCCAAGTACTTGCGGCCACTCTGCTAGCAGTACACCGACGTCCGATTCTAGCAGGCAAATTTCCCTGCCCCAGCTGCTGGACCGTCGAAAGAAGTTCACTCCCAGCCATCCACATGCCCAGCGGTTGAATGCTAGCTTGGCTAAATTGCTAGCGCTTCAACTGCTGCCTTTTCAGTTGGTAGACTCGGCCCCCTTCCGTGAGTTTGTGCAATGTGCGGTTCCTCAGTGGCAGGTTCCCAAACGCCACTTTTTCTCATGGAAGGCTATTCCGGCTCTCTACCGGCATGTGGAAGGCAATGTCTTGGCCTCGCTGGACAGGGCGGTCAGCGGTAAGGTGCATATTACCGCTGACTCATGGTCCAGCAGGCATGGACAGGGACGTTACCTTTCTTTCACGGCCCATTGGGTCACTCTTTTGGCAGCTGGGAAGGATGCAGGACAAGGTGCAGTAGTGTTGGAGGTTGTTCCACCGCCACGCCTCCAAAATGCTACTACTGGTTGTGACACACCTCTCTCCTCCACCCCCTCCTGTTCTTCTTCCTCCATGGCCTCTTCCTGTGCTTTGTCCTCTGAACCAGCGGTGCTCCGTAGCCGTTCAAGGGGCTACGCAAGTACGCAGGCAAAAAGATGCCATGCCGTGCTTGCGCTGGTGTGTTTGGGGGACAGAAGCCACACTGGGGCAGAGGTCCTGTCTGCTCTGCAGGGCCAGGCCGAGAGGTGGTTGACGCCACGCCAGCTTAAGCCAGGAATGGTGGTTTGCGACAATGGCACCAACCTCCTCTCCGCCCTCCGACAGGGACAACTGACCCATGTGCCCTGTGTGGCTCACGTCCTTAACCTGGTGGTGCAGCGGTTCTTGGGCAGGTACCCGGGCTTACAGGATGTCCTGAGGCAGGCCAGGAAAGTCTGTGTGCATTTCCGCAGATCTTATAATGCCAGTGCTCGCCTGGCTGAGCTGCAAAAGGAGTTGAACCTGCCCAAGAACCGCCTTATATGTGACATGCCCACCAGGTGGAACTCAACGTTGGCCATGCTGCAGCGGCTGCACACGCAGCAGAGGGCCATCAATGAGTACCTGTGCGACTACGGCACCAGGACAGGGTCAGGGGAGCTTGGTTTTTTTTCTCCACGCCAGTGGGGCATGATCAGGGATGCATGCACTGTCCTGGCACCATTTGAGGAGGCCACGAGGATGGTGAGCAGTGACAGTGCATGCATCAGTGACACTGTACCTCTTGTCCACCTGTTGGAGCACACGCTGCGTGGAATAATGGACAGGGCACTTGAGGCAGAACAGAGGCAGGAAGAGGAGGACTTCCTTGCCTCTCAAGGCCCCCTTTACCCAGACAGTGTTCCTTCTGTCCCACCCATCGCACAGGAAGAGGAGGAGGAGGAGGAGGAGGAGGATTGTGTCAGCATGGAGGTGGAGGCTGGCACTCAGCATCATCAGCAGCAGTCTTTTAGGGATGATTTACAGTCCCAAGAAACCAGTGGACTTGTACGTGGCTGGGAGGAGGTGGCTGCGGATCATGTCGTCCTTAGTGACCCAGAGGACTCCGGACCGAATGCCTCAGCTAACCTACGCTGCATGGCCTCCCTGATCCTGCAAAGTCTGCGGAAGGATCCTCGTATTCTTCGGATCAAGGAGAGGGACCATTACTGGCTGGCCACTCTCCTTGATCCACGGTACAAGGGTAAGGTTGCGGACCTTATGTTACCGTCGCAGAGGGAGCAGAGGATGAGACAACTCCGGGAGGCCTTGCAGAAAGGTCTGTGCAACGCGTTCCCAGAGACTGGGAGGTTACAAACTCCTGGTCCTGGACAATGAGTTGCTGAGGCTTCGGCCAGTCAAAGAAGGAGCGGTGGGGAAGGTGGCCGTCCGACCGATGCGTTCAGACAATTCTTTAGTCCACAGCCCCAAAGTATGATCGGTTCCAGCAACCATCGCCAGCGTCTGATAAACATGGTGCAGGAATATCTAGGGGCAAGGTCAGACTTGGACACCTTCCCCACCGAAAATCCTCTGGCTTACTGGGTCTTGAGGATGGATCACTGGCCAGAGCTTGCACAGTATGCAATTGAGCTACTGGCCTGTCCTGCATCCAGCGTTCTTTCGGAACGCACATTCAGTGCTGCTGGAAGATTTGTCACGGATCACAGGGTGCGCCTGTCCACCGACTCGGTTGATCGACTGACTTTCATCAAGATGAACCAGTCTTGGATCACCACCAGCTACCACACACCTGATGCTGATATAACAGACTAATTGATTTTAACATGTCACATCCCTTCAAGACTGATGCTGATGCTGAGTGCCTGTGCTGTTATGTTGACTGGCTATCCTCCTCCTCCGAGTCCTCAATGATACGATTGATGATGATAGCTTGGAAGATCATTTTTGTTTATGGGTGCCGCCACCAGTGGCTAAGGCCCAATTTTTCAGCCCCTGTTTAACAGGGGCGTGTAATTACAATTTTTGAAGCAATACTTTGCAACAGGGCTCATTGTTGTGCTCCAAGTACAGTATCTGTGAGGGGTTGGAGTGTTGTGCCACCAGTGCCTAAGGCCCAATTTTTCAGCCCCTGTTTAACAGGGGCGTGTCATTACAATTTTTGAAGCAATACTTTGCAACAGGGCTCATTGCTGTGCTCCAAGTACAGTATCTGTGAGGGGTTGCAGTGTTGTGCCACCAGTGCCTAAGGCCCAATTTTTCAGCCCCTGTTCAACAGGGGCATGTAATTACAATTCTTGATCTAATAATTCACAGCAGGGCCCATTGCTGCACCCACCAAGAGTAACTCTGAGGGCTTACAGTGTTGTGGCAACGCCACCACCACCACCACCACGAAAGGCCCAATTTTTCAGCCCCTGTTCAAAAGGGGCATGTAATTACAATTCTTGATCTAATAATTCACAGCAGGGCCCATTCCTGCACCCACCAAGAGTAACTCTGAGGGCTTACAGTGTTGTGGCAACACCACCACCACCACGAAAGGCCCAATTTTTCAGCCCCTGTTCAACAGGGGCATGCAATTACAATTCTTGATCTAATAATTCACAGCAGGGCCCATTGCTGCACCCACCAAGAGTAACTGTCAGGGCTTACAGTGTTGTGGCACCAGCACCACCATCAAAGGCCCAATTTTTACTACCACTGTTCAACAATTATATGTAATTACAATTCCTGATATAATAGTTGACAGCAGGGCGTTCCAGCACCAACCAAGAGTAACTGTGAGTGCTTACAGTGTTGTGCCAACACCAACAACTAAGGGGCCTATTTCTGCAGAGTATATACGGCAGGTCCCTACTTTCAAACATCCAACTTACAAACGACTCCTACTTGCAAACGCAAGAAGACAACAGGAAGTGAGAGGAAATCTACCCCTAGGAAGGAAAATTCTCTCCTGTAAGAATTAATATGGGAGAAAGGTGTCTCCTCTGTACTGATGCTTTATCACCAATCCTTGTTTCAAGAAAAACACCACATTTCAAAAACAGTTGTCATTGGGACGGAAAGTGAGGTGAAATGTTCTGAACAGGGGCACAGACAGCAAAACAAATGTTACAGGGGTGATAACCCTTACCTATGTTTTCCAAAAAGTTTAAAAATAGATTTTTGGGCTGGAGCTACACTTAAACAATGTACCTGTTCAAAATTACAAACACATTCTACATAAGAACAAACCTACAGTCCCTGTCTTGTATGCACCGCCTGTATACGGTTGTTCAGAGTATATAGGGCCTTTTTTATTTTGTGTGCGGTGTTCCCCTTAATATCCATACAAGACCCAAAGGGGCTGGTAATGGGCTGGGGTAGGGGGGGGGTCATGGGGTAGCTATGCCATTTTTCTTAAAGATTTTCATCCATATTACCGGGACCAGACATTACATTAAAGCCGCAAGCAGTTTTAAATGTTTTTTTTTTCCTTTAGAAGTGTCACTTTGTGCAGGGACAGTTCTAAACACGGGAAACACGTGGCACTTCACAGGCATACTTTAGACACCCCCCAGGTATGATATTTAAAGGAATATTTGACTTTTTTTTTCACTTTATGCATCATTAAAATGACTGCTCCCGAAAAACGACCGTTTTTAAAACTTCTTTTTGCATTGATACATGTCCCCTGGTGCAGAACCCGGGTTCCCAAACCCTTTTTAGGACAATAACATGCATAATAGTCGTTATAATTAGCACTTTAGAATTCGAACGTTCACATCCATTGTATTTAATAGGGTTCTAATGTTCGTACGAACGTTCGGTCCGTTCGCGGGTTCTGGTGCGAACCGAACCCGGGGGTGTTCGGCTCATCACTACCCACCATCCCGGTGGTCTAACCGATATTGGACGGATGGCCCATGGATAAAGGCTCGTTCAGATCATAAAGAGCCAATGAAGGCCAAACTTCCCAATGATGGAATCACCATGCCATAGGAAAATGAAACAAAAAAGGAGGGAGGGACTCCAATCGTGTAAATCCGTTTTGAGGGTTTATTGAGTAAAACCATCAATATAAAAAGTGATCACATAAAAACAAGTAAAATAAGGCAACAAATGGAGTGGTTTATACCAGCCCTACGCGTTTCATATAATAATACTTCTACAGGGGCATCAGGATATTTACCCTGCTGCTCTGTTCACCCAGGGAAGCAAAGGTACAGTTGGTGTCTATCTGTATAATCTTTTAGATTATAATCATTTTTACCAGGGGTTCCCTGTGACCTGAGAACCAGAGACGTGTATACTCATTTTTCTTTAATTTTCCATTCTATATGCATCTTAATAATAGCATAAAATTGGCTGTGGCTCTGCCCCCTTAACTCCACAGGATTTGCTGTATACTGTATATACTTTGTTTTTCCTTGTAAGCAAGTAAAGGTTTTTTAATGGCACTATATTAAGTGAATTACAGTATTAAAAAAAAAAAAAAGAATAACTGCTTTTTTGTTTTTATTGTTAACATAGTAATTATTATTAGATTTTCTGTCACAAGCACTATATTGTATGCCCTTAATTTTAGAAACATAACTAACCCTAGAACCAAAGCATTTTGTTCTCTCCCTTTATGATTTCTAGAAAAAAGACACTGTCACCAGATGGCATCTGGCACAAACAGTTTCCTGTTTAAACAGTGAATTCTTTCCAATTTTGAGAGAGACTTGCTTTATAAAAAGGACATTTATTACATGCACAGACCATTAGTGCATCACTTTTCCATTAGCCCCTTTCCTGCAGTACCTTCCTGAACTTAATATTCAGTATTCATTTAGCGTGCAACTGGTTTATCTGATGCAGAAAAGAGCATAGTAAAATGTTTTCCTGATTAAAAAAAAAGGCGAGAGAGAGAGAACAAAATTATAGCAGAATGGAGCGCAGGTTCAAGACTGACATTTGTATGTATTCATTAAGCACATAAACTTTAGATTTATGACATGAAGCAAATTCACATTATAATAACTTTAGATGACTCTGACTTTTGCAGGAACACTTGCTGCTTGGTAAACAAGAATTGATATGTTATTAGTTGTGCTTACAGTTACATTGTCTGTTCCATCTTCAAACACTTCCTCAAAAGCCTGTGATTTCCATATACTGTTTATTTGTAGCTACAAGAAAGTTTGCACAGAAGAAGTATAGTTCTTATCATGAAAACAGTCCAACACATATTGAAATCCTAATTTCCACCCCAGCAAAACTCATTTGAGCCAGCCATCACCTCACCAGAATGCATTGTTTTTTTTTTAACTTACCTTCTGGCATGGTCTTTTGGCAGATCATGTGACGTGCTGGGTTATATTCCTCTTTTCGCCTCATTTCTACATCAGGCTGGGGGTAGTTGTGGGTGATGCTGAAAACCCTGTGCATTAAGACACTGTAAGTGCAGAGCTGATCAATTACATTATTAAACTAGAAATGGTATTTTGTGGCAAAGATGAGGTACTGTGGGGAAGGGGGGCTGCTTCAAATAGTAGGTAAGTATTGTGAGCCAGTGTTGCCTCCGGTGGGACATTTAAAAAAACATACTGAACTGAGAAAATATGGAGTCCTTTCCTCTATTGCTTGGCTTTCATGCAGGTCCAATGCAGTACTTTCTGAGGTTTTAACTTCACTCTGATTTATAATCTGTTAGGTTATTCCAGGTCAGTGACTCAAAAAGTACCAAAGTCCAAGATAGCCAGGCAACAAGTAGTCCCAAGTATGTCAGCAATGGCAACATCCTTCATTTTTTTTAGGTGATTAATGATTAACAGACATGTATTTTGAATGCAGTAGCTTAAGATATAATTTCATTTAAAAAACAAATAAAAATAAAACAGTGCTAGGTAAATGTCTCCAGTCTTCCAATTCTTGGAATTTAAGAATAGAGTTGGGCTAGTTTATTAAGTAGCTGAGAATTTTCACTTCAATTGTCCAATCATGTAAATAGAAAATTCATGTATACTTATTTCATCTGAGCATGCTTGTATGTTCAGAGTTAACACATATTTGCTTTTTTATATATACCGGTAATCAAGTTTTATTAACATTTTTGAAAGAAAAAAAAAACAGTGCAAGGAAAGATAGAGAGAAATTCGCAAGGCAATCCAGTTTTGGTGTATTAAAGATTATATTGTCCCAGGCACAGGATAATTAGTTGTTAACATAAATAAATGGTCTGCCTTTTTTCATGGAAGATGGAAACAAGGAAGGGGAAAAGGGACCAGGGAAAGAGAGAGAGAGAGAGAAAACAACAATACAAACTCAATGGAATACATGTCAGTCGTCTAACAATACCCTCTCTGTATTTTAAAAGAGTGGTATATGTACCAGGGACCCTGCCACAATTGGAACTCCATATGTGTCTGAAAACATAAAAATCAAATCTATTGTATGGTGTTTTCAAACAATATAATCACTTTCTAGGGAATTATATCTATATATATTATCCAACTAGACCAGATTTCTCTAAACTGTTCCTCTTCATTGTTAATAGTATGGTCCCATCTCTCTGCTTCCATGATTCTACCCACATCCCTCTGCTAGTCCGATAGGATAGGGCAGTGGCTTTGCATCCAGAATCTAGGTGTAAGACTCTTTGCTGCATTCAGGAGAAAAGGTCTGCCTGTGCGATTTTAAGGCAGAGGTGGCATGGAAAAGGTAGTGTAAGGGGGATGAAGTAAGCTTAAGGGTAGTATTTTGTATCAATGGGGAGATCTATCTCCAGAATTTCTGGATCTTGGGGAAGTACCATCAAAGATGTAAGTCAGTGTTTAACTCTTCCATCACCTTGGATCTGCCGCTTAGAAATTTTGAGTCAGTCACTTACAGTAGGTGTTTTGTACCATTGTGAGAGAAATTTATAACAGGTTTCCTGGGTTTTAGTGATGATAGATGAGACATGAGTCAGTTTTATGATTTTTTTGTATTTGTTAAACTGTTCGAATTTCAACTCCCACTCGCTAATGAAATACAAGAGGAAATATGAATTATTCCCTAGTAAGAGCTTGTACATTTGTGACATAAGATGTTGGGAGTCACTGGGAGACTCAAAGGCACATGGTTTATGGTTTATAGTTTAATTTATAAACAAAATAGTGTATCTGCCTGTAATACCAAGCGGTTTATTTACAAAAACTGGAGAATGCAAAATCAGGCTCACTTCTGCATGAAAACCAATCAGCTTCCAGGTTTTTTTGCCAAATCTTAATTGAACAAGCTGAGCTTAGAAGGTGATGGGATTCTATGCAGAAGTGAGCTTGATTTTTCACTCTCCAGCTTTAGTAAATAAACCCCCAAGTGTCCATGGGAAACCCACTATACGTTTCTCTTAGTTAGGCAGCCCCAATCCTCTTCTTCTCCGGTCCCTTGCCTGCCCTCCTGGCCCCCCTCCTGCTGAGTGCCCCCAGCGCAAGCAGATTGCAATAGGGGCACCTTAGCATGGCTCTGCGTGTCCATTCACACATAGAGCTGCATCTCGGCCCTGCCCCCTCTCTTTCCTCATTGGCTCACTGGCTGTGATTGACAGAACCAGGAGCCAATGTATCAGGGGGCTGGAGGTGTTGCTGCACAGAGAAAGGTTTTTACATCTATGCATGAAATACATGAAGGTAAAAAACCTTCAGCCTTTACAAACATTTTAAGGTGCAACATCAGGTTTGGTGAGATCGTAACTAGAAGAATTTCCAATTTACTAAAACTGATACATGAATTAGATAGTTGAACATGTGCATCTCCAATATCAAAATCAGTAAAGTAGTAATAGATTGCAAAACATAGAAAAGAATGTCATTGGCATAAGCCGAGAGTTTATGCTCTTTTGAACCCACACAGGCACCTCTAATATCAGAATTTTGCCTAATCTTTTCTTAGAAATGATTCCAAGACTAATGCAAATACGATGGGAAGAGTAGACAACCCTGTCACATACCAATACATATTTGAATAGGATAGGTAAAAACTCTATTCACCTTCACTCTGGCTTCCGGCTGTTGGTAGAGTGCTGGGATCCAGCACCTCATCTTTTTCCCCATTTTAAATTTTTGCAGGGTGTTCTCCATTAACAGCAAATCCACCCTGCCGAAAGCCAGATTTGCCAAATCTTAATTGAACAAGCTGAGCTTAGAAGGTGATGGGATTCTATGCAGAAGTGAGCCTGATGCACTCTCCAGCTTTAGTAAATAAACCCCCAAGTGTCCATGGGAAACCCACTATATGTTTCTCTTAGTTAAGCAGCCCCAATCCTCTTCTTCTCCGGTCCCTTGCCGGACCTCCTGCTGAGTGCCAGTACGCTCCCGCGTGCTCCCGCGCGCTCCCGCAAGCACCCGTGTGCGCCGTTCACGCTATTGCACACGCACATGCGCCGAACGGCTCTTCCACGCACGGGCATTCTTCTGACCCTGCTGTTGCTAGGCAGATTACTAAAACGCCTTTCCTGACAGCCGGGGGTTCTGCAGTTGACAAAATGTTTTGGAGAAAATCGTTGTCCATTGGGTAAGACTATACTCGTACATCTATCCATATATTGACAGTAAGCACATCCCCCACATGAAAAATTCCCTAGCGTTTTACAAGTATTACCTCTGTGGGGTTGATACTCGCTGTTGACTACTTTGTCACCTATGGATGGAGCTCTTCTAAAGGTGACAGCAGGTACACTTGGGACAAATTGGGATATTGAAGAGTCCATGGTTAATAAATGCCAGTATCTATTTAGTATTCGTCTAAAATGTTTGTGTTGCACCGAGTATATGGTGAAAATCCTAGTTACATCTTCAGTAGATGATTGTTTTACTGTACTGAGTAAATCACGACATGATGTTTTAGGAGTTTTTCTATAGGCCTTCTTGAGAGAGGAGTTAGAATAACCTCTCTCAAGAAGTCTTTCTTTTAAGATATTGGCTTCTTGTTTAAATGTAATATTGTCTGAACAGTTTCTACGAACCCTAAGGTACTGGCTGTATGGTATAGACGCCAGCAAGGGTTTGGGTTTACGGTATAATATGGTAAAAAGGGTTTTACTAAAGAGAGCCTTTTCTGTTCAGCATGGCTCTGCTCCTGTGAACAATACCAGGTGCATGAAGACATAGACTAATGCCCCATACACACTATTAGATTGTCTGCAGATTTTTGTCGATTTACCAAAACCACATAGTGCAAGGGCCTGCCTGATTGCACAAAAATTTAAACTCTTAAGGTTTGACTTCATATTATATGGTTTTGGTAAATCTGAAGACAAAAAAACGCAGAAAATCGAATAGTGTGTATGAGGCATTAGGCTGGTCACACATTATACAATTTTCTTATTCAATTTCCTTTAGATTTACCTTAAACTATGTAGTGTAAGGGCCTGCCTGATTGTATACAAATTAAAAGTGTTTAGGTTTGACCTCATATTATATGGTTTTGGTAAATCTAAAGGAAAATTGTACCAGAAAATTGTATAATGTATGGCCTGCCTAATACATTCTCAAACTTGAGTGGCCTTCAGAGGCTCTGATCTCACCCCTATTTAACCACTTAAGTACCGTGCCACGCCGATATACGTCGGCAGAATGGCACGGCTGGGCATATCAACGTACGGGTACGTCACCTTTAAGACATGGCATTGTGGTGTGAGTGTGGTGTGGTGTGAGCTCCGTGAGTGTGACCACTAGACTTGTGCACAACGGAAAAATTTGTTCCGTTTCGGTTTGTTTCGGTTAGTTTCTTTCCGGTCCTGTTGATTCGTAATCATTCGTAATTTTGCTAGACGGGATTTTTCGTGTTCGGACTCATTCGTATTTTTGCAAGCGACATTTTTGCTTTATAATTCGTACTTTCGGTAGAGTACGTTGTTTTTCGTTGATTCTGGACACAACTCCTACTTTCGTAACTTTTTTTGGGTTCGTTGATTCGTAATTTTCCGTGTCTCTCTCACAACGACGCTGCCTATTATGCCTAATGTGCTTCGAATGGATTTGTACTTTTCTAAATACATAGCGGTTATTTGTAACGATTCGAAATCTCGTATTTTACTTTCGTTTTTTACATGCGGCTATAGGCTCCGCCCCTGTACACCATTTTGAGAGGGTTCAGCACGGTGAGGGAGAAGCAGAGAGCAGAGCAGAGTGAGTGTTATTGTGCTTCGAATGGATTCGAAATCTCGTATTTTACTTTCGTTTTTTCATGCGGCTATAGCCTTCGCCCCCTGTACACCATTTTGAGAGGGAGTTCAGCATGGTGAGGGAGAAGCAGAGAGCAGAGTGAGTGTTATTGTGCTTCGAATGGATTCGTACATTCGTAACTTTTTTCATAACGAATTATGCCGAAGACCTTCGGGCATTCGCTATTTTGCGGTATAATTTATTTCGGATTCGGTTTTATTCGTAATTGCTCTGTTCGGAAATTCGAATGTCCGAAAGTTGCTAAATTCGGACGAATTTCGATTCGTTACGAAACGAATTGCACAAACCTAGTGACCATGAGTCCTGCGGATTCGATGTCCACCGGGACTCCCGCGATCGTCTCACAGAGAGGAAGAACAGGGAATTGCTGATGTAAACAAGCATTTCCCCATTCTGCCTAGTGACAGGACACTGATCACAGCTCCCTGTGATCGGGAGCAGTGATCAGTGTCGTGTCACACGTAGCCCATCCCCCCCACAGTTAGAACACATCTCTAGGACACACTTAACCCCTTCAGCGCTCCCTTCACTGCTAGTGTCATTTTTACATTAATCAGTGCATTTTTATAGCACTGATCGCTGTATAAATGACAATGGTCCCAAAATGGCATCAAAAGTGTCCTTTGTGTCCTCTATAATGTCGCAGTCACGATAAAAATTGCTGATCGCCGCCATTATTAGTAAAAAAAAAATATTAATAAAAATGCTATAAAACTATAACTAGACGCTATAACTTTTGCGCAAACCAATCAATGAACACTTATTGAATTTTTTTTTACCAATGTAGAAGAATACGTACTGAACTGAGGAAAAAAAATGTATATATTTTTTGGGGATATTTATTTTAACAAAAAGTACAAAATATTGCTTTTTTTCAAAATTGTCGCTCTTTTTTTGTTTATAGCGCAAAAAATTAAAACCGCAAAGGTGATCAAATACCACCAAAAGAAAGCTATATTTGTGGGGAAAAAGGACGTCAATTTTGTTTGGGAGCCATGTCGCACGACCGCACAATTGTCAGTTAAAGCGACTCAGTGCCGAATCACAAAAAGTGCTCTGGTCTTTGGGCAGCCAAATGGTCCAGGGCTGAAGTGGTGAACATATTTAGCATGAACTGAAATGCTAAATGTAATTTAGGTCTACTCATCCAACATCAGTAGTGGACCTCACAAATGATCCTGGGGATGAATGAGTGTGTGCATTTCCACAGACAAACTCCAAAAATCTTCTGGAAAGCGGAGTGTTTTTCATATAGCAGGAGTCTATTACAGACCCAAAGGTGAGGGGGAGGCTCTATATTATTGCCAATGGTTTAGAAATGGAATGTCAAACAAGCTCACATGGGTTTGATGGTCACGTATACACACACATATACAGTATTTTATGTTTCATTGATATTCTCTAGTATGTCAGTGTAGCATTTTATTTCCAAAAGTGTATATTATTGCCATTCAAATTGTATATCTTACAATATAGAAGCAGGAAGCAATGTCAGAGCAGATATAGAGCACGTGTGTTTTACATGTCAGGTAAACCATGTGCAATCTGGAGATGTGATGAAGGCTATTGATTTTAAGATGGAATGTGTTATTAAGTAATTACAGCTTTTCAAGCTCCATCATCTGCCATCTACTCTTAATGAAACTTCTAAAAATAACTAACTGTCATCACAGGTCATAATGCATAATCGTATTGCCTCAGAGTATTTTTAATCTTACCAGTATCATCCTGCCACACTGGTTCATCTTGGCTTCTCAGTTTAGTATTCAGCAAGCTAATTCATTCTGCTGCTGGCAGCCCTGCATTAATGATCAAGCTACAAAGATGAACACAGTCTGCATAACAAATGTGCTTTTCTCAAGATGCAGTAAATACAAAGTGATTAACATGAAATAACTTCTCAGCCAAACTGCCTCTTGTGTTTTTGAAAGAATACCTGTGTTTTTATTTGTCTGGCAAGTTTTAAAATAGTTTTGAGAATTAAAATAAATCATTTTATTTTCCTTCACTATTTAGTTACTCATTTTTCATGTGAAACACAAACAGTATTTTTTTTGTGCTTTTCCCTGTAATGAATGAACTAATACAAATGAGTAAGGGAAATAATGCACCTTTTCCCTTTTTTGCAATAGTTGGAAGCAGGATGTCTTAGATAAATCCGATGTTATAACATTGTTTAAAATGTTATCCACCAGCAGCTGACAGACTAAAGGCCCGGAAAACACAATGCGAATTTCGGATGGGAATTGTCGTTCGTCGGCCTGTCATCCGAAATTCTTACCGTTAGTATGCTCCTTTCGACATCCAATTTTCATTTTTCGTAAGACAAAAGCTAGATGAGCAGACTAGTACATTTTTGATGAATGACGGCTCAACGTCCAATTTTCAGATGGTCAGTACAGAAATCATCACACAAAAGTCAAAAGTACAAACATGCATGATCGGAATCAAGGAATGACCCGGAAGAGTTCGGTCTTGTAAACTACCGTTGGTAATCTAGAATAAGCTTTCGTGATGCGGCAATTGATGAAATGTCGAAATGCAGTGCATATTCTCATCTTCTTTAATGGGATAATAATGAAGCTGCTTTGCTGGTGATACTGACGTAGTTATGTCAAATTTATTTTTAGAGGCATTTGTTTTGTAGTGATATAAATAATATTAATATTATGGTTGTTGTTTGAGTTTTTGGGGAAGTTACCACAACACCATTATCCCTGAAATTTTAAGATCAAAGATCAAATTTTCCATTGTGTTGTTTTTAATGTAACTGCCTACTCTGAAACTGTCATTTGAATATCAGGAACAATCTGAAAATCTCAAATCAATGCTCACCAAGCTTCTACTAACACAAAATTAGCAGAAGGGGCCCAAGGGGTGGCACTCGAGAAATTAACTTCATCTTTATACTCTTGCAGTACGTCACTACGTTTGTGTTTGTCAATTTGCGCATAGTTAGTATGCTAGACAAAATCCTGCACACGCACTTTTGACAAAAATTAGACGCTCAGTCGTACGACAATCGAACCGTGTGTAGGAGGCTTAACTTGCTGGTGTGTTGCATGTCAAGCAATTGCTACATGCTGCATTTTGATAGAACATTACACACAGTTAAAATCTTGGTAAAAATTCATGGGAAGCTAGTGGAAAGTAGTCTTGTCATAAGCTGGAAAAGCATCCACTGATTTCTATGTTATTAGTCAGTGGCGCTTACTCTAGTAAGCTCCTGCTAAAAACATTTAAGAGCAATTTGTGATAATATGGTCTCAAAAAGTAAATTTTATGTCATTTTGCATTGGTCATTAAATGAATTGTGTGACAAGGAATGACCTGGAACTATTTTCATTAGATTGCAAAGGGTGATTTTATGATTGTGATTAGTTTGCTTTTCCCTCTAATATTTTTCAAACATTTTACACACAGACCTCTTTGCAAGCCAAGCACGGACATTTTACTTAACCACTTCAACACCGGGCTTTTTTTACCACATCAATACCGGGCCTATTCTGGCACTTCTCTCCTACATGTACAAATCATCATTCTTTTGCTAGAAAATTACTCAGAACCCCCAAACATTATATATGTTTTTTTTAGCAGACACCCTAGGGAATAAAATGACGGTCATTGCAACTTTTTTTCTTGCATGGTATTTGTGCAATAATTTTTCAAACGCCTTTTTTGGGGAAAAAATGGCTTCATGAATTAAAAAATAACAAAACAGTAAAGTTAGCCCAATTTTTGGGGAAAATATGAAATATTATGTTATGCCGAGTAAATGGATACCTAACATGTCATGCTTTAAAATTGCGCACACTCATGGAATGGCGCCAAACTTCGGTACTTAAAAATCTCCATAGGCGACGCTTTAATTTTTTTTTACAGGTTACCAGGTTAGAGTTACAGAGGAGGTCTAGAGCTAGAATTGTTGCATGCACTCTAACGCACGCGGTGATACCTCACATATGTGGTTTGAACGGCGTTTACATATGTGGGCGGGACTTATGTGTGCGTTCGCTTCTGATCGCGAGCTACCGGGGACAGGAGCGTTTTAATTTTTTTTATTATTATTTATTTATTTTTTTACTTATTTTAATTTTTTTTAATACTTATTTTACTTTTTTTTTGATCACTTTTATTCCTATTGCAAGGAATGTAAACATCCCTTGTAATAGGAATGTGTGTGACAGGTCCTCTTTATTGAGAGATGCGGGGTCAATAAGACCCCACATCTCTCCTCCAGGCTGGAAAGCATGAGATCAGTGAAAATTTTTTCACTGATCTCATACTTACTAGCCGCAATGGCGGCTTTGTTTACATCTGAGGACCCGGGCGTGACGTCATCACATTGCGCCCGGGCCTCCGACGATCATAGAGATGACTGGTGACTATCTGGTCACCAGTCATCTCTATGCTCGTCACGTGACCCACCACCGGCACCGGACGATTCTCTCCGGGTCCCCCATGGCACGGGAGAGCCTGGAGAAGCACCGGATGGCGGCGCGAGGGGGGGTGTCCCCTCCCGCCACCTATAAGAATGATCAAGCGGTGGAACCGCCGCTATGATTGTTCTTATGGTGCGCAGAATCGCTGGCACAAGAAAAGGATATCTGAATGATGCCTCTAGCTGCAGGCATCATTCAGATATCCCCCCTCAAAGCTGAGGACGTCATATGACATCTACCCAGGATGGGAGATCCCATCTGTGGACGTCATATGACTATGGGCGGTAGGGAAGTGGTTAAGGAAAACAGAATCCTTGGAATTCAAGACTAGCACAGACAGATTTAGCAAAAGTGTCTTTCATGCACTCTAAAAGTGGTGTAGCATGCGCAAAATTCATCAACTTGTCTAGAATTTGTATTTGGCGCACTATTTGAATACAGTAAGCTCAAGACATTTTCACAAAATCTGTCTGCACCAGTTTTCTCTCTCTGCACGCTAAAAGAGAGTTGGTCCACTTTCATAAGATACAATCTGTTGATATTGTATTTTGAATTTGACACATTCATTGCGCCACAATGTAAAATGTATTGCAAAAATATTAGAGCTACCTGAATTTGGTGCATGAGTCACTGTCAGAACCAAAAGTGCCACAAATGCTTCATGAATTTGGCGCAATGCATTACCAAGCAAGATTAACACCAGAAAAGTGGTGCCTCAGCTTTTTTTAATTCCTCCCTAATATGCCAAAAGAAGGTCTTTGAGACGAGGGTCTAGGGCTAATCAAATCTTTGTGAAAGATTAGAATGTTTGAAGATTTGGCATGCTGTGGTTTTCTCAACAATACAAACCAGTTTTCAAACAAAGTGGATTTTTACACTGTTTCGGCACTTTTGGCCTTCTCATTTTTTTTGCCACAGTTTTTTGGGAATGAAGAATGGAATTGATGTGGCAAAAAATGTGTTAATGGTACACAAGATACAGACCATCATTAATATATAATGTACTGTATATCATACAGAGGTAGGAGGCAATGAAAGGCTTAATGTATAGGTCACATACAGGGAGTATGGATTAATGTGCAAGATATGGGAGGTGAAGTTGTGATGACATGTATAGGTAAAAAAAGGTTACTCCCTTTTTTTTGTTTTTTGTTTTGTTTTGTTTTGGTTTATAAAGTGAAAAATGGAAAATAGGGCAATTCCAGACACAGCGAAGGAGGGTAGCCCCCCTGTTCGCTGTAATATAAACATGGCGTCCTCCTCAGGGGTGTATGGAGGTTGCTATGAAGAATATGATTATTATCTTGGGTTTAATGATTATTGATCATATCTGTTATTTCACTGTTTATATATGATTGTTATGAGAATCTGGACTCGCCCTTGGCGGTAGAAATAAAGTATTTGAAATAATGAGTCCCCAATTAATTCCAACCCCTATTCATTAAACTGCTGCTGCTAATTGTCAATGAAGATCATTGTGATAGCAAAGTTTTCAATTGTTATGAATGGGTTACACTAGTGATCTGTGATTGGCTACAGCTAATCACCTGGTACAGGGTGATGTGATTGGCCCAGGTACCATGTGAAAGCCATGGACCAATCACAGAATAGGAAACACAGCTGTTATGAAGGAATTCCTTCATAACAGCTTTGTTGATATTGTGATCATCATGTGATCACATAGAGATCATGCAGTCAGCAGGCACTTGGCGGCTGGCAGGTCACAAGCAGCAAGCACTTGGCAGGCTGATAGGTGGCAGACAGTGGGTACTTGGTAGGCTGAAGGAGTAGGGATGGCCTCCACAGGCTGGACACTGATCATGGTCAGGCAAGTCTGGTCAGTAACTAGCAGGTATGTCAGGAACAGAGAAGCAGGCAGAAGAGTAGTCAGGTTCAGACTGAAGTTGGCAACAGTAAGCAAATAGGCAGGTGGATCAGGAAGGGACATGGTCAAAGAGCAAGCCAGGGGTTGGTTCAGGCAGAATTCAAGCATGGTCAGATGAATAGCAGAACAGAAACAGGAGATCAAGCACAGAAACAAGTAGCAGGTAGCAAAATAATGTAGACCAAGGTCCTAGTGCAGCAGAGGTGTTTAAATTGCCCACTTGGTGCCAATCTAGTGGTGAACATGTGCATTGATACAAGCACAGGTCTGGCTAACATAAATTTTCTGTCTGCACTAGGGATGAGCTTCGAGGTCGAGTCGAACATGAGGTCGACTCGAACATCGGCTGTTCGATTGTTCGCCGAATTTCGAACATTATGGGCTGTTCACGCCAAATTCGAGTGGCGCGTCATGGCCCATAATTCACTGCATCATATCAGTGCATTGCTGGCTGATGATTGGCCAAGCAATGCACTATGACCCGCATGCTTTGGCCAATCACAGCGCCATCAGCACAGAGAGCCATAATTGGCCAAAGGCCAAAGGCCAATCATGGCTCAGGGGGACTAAGTACACGCCCCACACTATATAAGGCCGCCTGCGCGTCGGCCTTGTGTAGTGTGTTGCAACGTTGTGAGAGAGATAGAGAGAGAGTCAGAGTGTCATTTCATTTCAGTTAGATAGAGCAGGCAGGTGATTCAGGTAGCTGCAGTCAGTGTATTTAGTATAGTTCATAGAAAGGGGGGATTCCGGCGGTCCTAGCGATGTGATGCCTTTAAAATGAATGTAATAGTGGCTCTAATGGCACTTCTAAGTCAATCTGTATATTAAAAAACAAGAGGAGGCAGCCATCCTCAGAGGGTGTCCATGTCCTCTGTCAGCAAGAAGTATAAGAAAAGAGGGGGGTGGAGGCGCCAACTAAAATAATTCTACTGTGATAAATAATGTAAGAATAGTATATATACTTACAGGTTCACTTGCAAATGATGTCCATCGAGGATGGGGGTGTTCTGAGGTCTGTTGGTGCCGCTCTGCTGGCTCTGGCAAATTTCCCCTCGGCTGTGAGGTGTTGGAGATGTAGATTTTCGTTTACACTGGCTTCTCTGGGGTGTCACATGACAGGAAGCTCCGCGCTATCCAGTCTGGAACGTGGAAGCGGAAGTGATGTCATACAGCAGGGCGGTCCTCCAAACATAGAGGGGGAAGTTTCACAGGCTACGCGCTCGGGGCTCACAGCTCCTTCTACTGGCCTGTTTGCTCTCTGGAGGAGAGCAGTTTAAATACATTGACAGAAAGTAGGAAGTCCGTGGCTGTGGAACCATAACAGCCAGCGGACCCACACTATGAAAAACAGTCTTTTATAATTAAAAATTATTTTTTTAATGGGAATATAAAGATTAAAAACATGGATCAATATCATTTAAAAAATGAAATAACATTGCAATAAGAATAAAAATGACAATGAAATAGTAATTCTGAGAAATTATGAGAAAAAAAAAGTGTTTTTAAAAAAAGGAAAAACGCACTGTAGAAAAAAAGTAAGAAAATGAAAAAATTATAATAAGCAATGGGACACTTTGTTTATGGATAAAATTTGAATCGGATCTACGTAACACAACAAAAATGGTGGGGGGGGGGTGAAGTGAGGGGGGGAGGGGGTTTATATTATATGTATAAAGGAGCAGTGGATGAGGGCAAAGTTGGTAAACTATAAAATAGTTTTTAGAAGATGAATAATGAATAGAAAATACAAATAAAAAATAAAAGGAAATAAAATTATATTGGGTGGTGTTTGTATATTTTGGACAGGTAGTCACTTACTATACATGTCACAGAGTACCGTCCCCAGATAGCAAGTGACCC